>JAROYE020000003.1:52872594-54337594 GCA_029619315.2 Dynastes maya | reverse complement strand
AACAAAGACAGTTACAGCTACCGAAAAATGTCTTCGGGAGGTGTTCAGTAGAGTTCCTGGGAAGGGAATTATGTTTCATTACGACAACGCATCGTTCCATACCACACCTCTCACGATCCAATATTTGACTGAAAAAAAATATGGACGTAATAGAACATCCACCGTACTTACCTTGCAACACGTTCACTCCTATTCGAAAGACGCCATTTTATGTAACAGATTGTCCCTCGCAAATTTCAAGACACCTTGGGAAAATATAAAACTTTCACAGAAATTTCGGAGATGAGGTAAGTTAAGGAAACTTGGTACACGAAATAAATCGAATAATTCTAACGGCTTCCTCCTCAAATGATAGATTCTCTATGAATCTTTTCAGATTGGATCTTATCCCAATCCTAGTTGTGTTTACTGTACAGACGAACTTAGTTCGTTCACCGGTAGAACACCAAACGTCGCTGCGATCGGCTAAAGAGCTGTTGCGTCTAGTATTCTTTGTAAGCGGGGAAAATGTAATTCAAAATATATAATATTTTTGTCAATTATTAAACTTTAAGAAAATTTCAATGTTGATTACGGTGAATGCGGAATAGTGTCTTGTGGAGCAGTGTTATCTAAACAAATTTATGTTTTATTTCTACCTGACGGTGCGCTCAGTGAATTACATTCAATTCTAGGGGTTCTTGTTTATCAATTAAAAGAAGTAAGTCTCTTTACTATATTTTATTATCAAACTATCCACATAAATGAAAATAACTCTTTGGCAAGAAAAAAAAATAAAATAAAGGAAGACTTATGCATTAACTTTGTACACAGAAAAAAAATAAGTTGTAGTTCAATTAACAAGCGACATAGTTTGAGTCTGCATATGAGAATTTAAGACGACAGATTTCACTCTTTTTTGAAATTAAAATGTTTGCAAATATCTTGAAATTAATTAGTCTACTATCACGGTTTTCGGTAGCGGTCGGGGCGGTAAATAAGATTATTTGCGACGAATCTGCAGAGGTACGACAACTAATAGTTATATCGTCAATCCCTCGTGAAACTCAATCGTAAGTAATCCACCACGATGAAATGCCTAACTTGATTTCGATTCGACAGAGAGCGGATTTTAAATTCTAAGATTCCTTATCTTCAAAAATTACTACAGTATCATCAACACATGGTCGGATTATCAACTGTTGCAATTCTTTCGACAACTCGGGGAAATAAAACATTCGCCATCTTCAAAAACTGCTACAGTATCATTAAACACGTGGTCGGATTATTAACTGTTGCAATTCTTTCGACATCTCGGGGAAACAAAACGGTAAAACAAGTTGCGATAACTGATGCTGGTATATTGCTAGAACAATCAAGAAGGTCCCGATAGTAAGTTCTATCAACATGACCAACACGAGTCTAATCAACTTATCGATAGCTTTTGTAAATGCTATCACCAACCACAGAAATCATATGATTTAGACAAGACTAAAGCCCGTCTGAGCACCATACAAACTGTATCAATAATGAAAACATTTATCGAGATACTACTCTCGGACGGCATTCAGGTACCCGTCTACGAAAGTGAGCTCGGCGGTATGTGTCTGTCGTGTCTCGATCGGACATCTACTTATATGGAAAGCGGCTATGACGTTTCAAGTTCTTATATGCAGACGTCAGTCGATAAAACATATACTGAAAATAGGTGAACATATTAGATACAAATATAACGATAAAAAGAAAAAAATTGCACATCAAATATTTCGGACGAGAAAATTGTACGGAATATACAGGTATATTCAAAAGTAAATGTACATTATTTACAAAAGAATTTAAAAGCAATATAATATTTGAAATTAATAATAATAATTTCACTAATGTATTTTAAAAATTGTTCTTTTAAATTCAGGGTCGAACAGCGGTTCGTGACAACCTGATTTGGTCATATGAGACATATGAGAGGATGTTTTATGGGCTTAAAAAAGTATTATATTTTGCAAGTATTCGAAAAAAAAATGGTTGGCGGCGTTTAGGAAGTGGAAGGAAAGAATGGTCAAATGCACTATTGCTGAAGGTAATTACTTTGAACATATTTAAAATAGAACTCTGAAATATATTAACCATTTTTTTATTATCAATGAGATTAGCTTGGCCCTCATGTTTACCGATCGAAACCTCGAGGATAGAGAAAGGAAATCAACAGGAGGAGGAATCCGCTATACAAGCTACTGAAGCGTCGCATACGGTGTAGAAAGAGCGTCACTCTGGCGCTTAGTGCCAGAGCACACGTGGCTAAACAGCGCTAGTCGTAACGCTGCACTACACATTCAATTAGTTGCTGAGATTTTCTAGGAGCCCTTTAAACATTAAGGGGTGTGATTGTGTACTCCCCAAAAATCGTGGGAAACATACTAGATGCACCTTGAACGTCTTCATTGTACCCAGTGAAACATTCCAACATATTACGTTTTTCGAAGTTGGAGTAGCCTTTAATTCCTGTTCCTATACATCAAAATAGTAGTACTTTAACAATTAATCGAAGTAGGATACCTGAATGCACTATCCATAGTCTTCTTATCAAAAACGGAATTCCAGTTGGTTAAAATACAATATAGGAACCATCCACATAGAGATCTTGACCTTTGTTAGGTTTCAACATCGTTTGTGGGTTACTTTATAAACATAACAATCCACAGACAAGTAGATGCACCAGAAAATTCCTCTTACATGCATGTTAGCCTAATTATTTTTTTACATTTATGTTTATATACTTTTTCGTAATTCGTATCCTTTAAACTTATTACTTTGTATCATTTATTTAACTATCTAATCAGAAGTATATTAAGAACACATTTATCCACATCGGCGACACCTATGGGCCGGCGTGACTGTGTTTCTTGGCGATAGGTGTCGCCGAGAGACATATTGAGTGCTGCTTTGGAAATTAGCAACATAAACTGAGAGGCAAACGCAATGATAGCGGCAGGAGATAGTGCTCAGAACTATGCTGATGGCGTCGAGTAGGCAGAAACATGTCCATGTGTTAGCACTATTTTCTCTGCTACATTGTTTTTGCCGAGAACGATTCCACCAATACCATGAGCTATATTAGCATTTATTTTTTGGTCATTGTTATTAGGCATTCTTTCCACGTGTGTTGTATTTGTTTAAATTGTAGACCTACCATTTGCGTGTTGCAAGGGCAATGGGCCTGACGGACCCAACCCGTGTGTTGTTGATGTCATTAAAGATAGGAAGCTATATAAAGACTCAGGAATTAAAAAAAAATATTTATAGAAGTTACAGCAAGAAAACGATTTTGCGAAACTTCGTAGCCTCAGCCCGTCAAACGGAGGGTTAAAAGAAACTTTAGCATGTTGAAAGAAGGTTGTGTTTATTTGCATAAAGAGGTATCTGGGTGCTTCCCTGATGACACAAATATATTTCTGGGGTTCAGGAGGTTCAGGGAAGTGAAGTCGTCCAAGTTTGCGTTCAATCAAGATATGATAGCCGTCTTGTACGTACCGAAGAAATCTAAGAACGTCTTGGTCGTATCGTGCATGCACCAACATGATAAAATTAATGACAGCGCAGGCGAAGCTAAGAAACCAGATATAGTAACTTTCTATAATCACACTAAAAATGGTGTAGACGTGGTAGACAGAATGGCTTCCTCATATATCACTGCCAGAAACACTCGCTGCTGCTTTATGGAATCAATAACATTGGAACCATAATTGCTTCAGTTATTTACAAGGCCAATCGGCCTAAAGTGCCTAGGCATTGAATTAGTCCAATATAACATGCGAAGGCGAGCATATGCATCTAAATTGACAAGGGGCGTTCAACAATCAGCAGCACGTTTGGCAGGAATTACCCCAGCGGAAGATACCTCTTGTCCCCCTCCCAACAAAAGAGGATGGTGCAAGTATTGCAAAAGAACCAAAATACACTATCACTGTAAAATCTACGAAGCCTGGCTTTGCACGAACCATATTACTGCATGTTGCGGTGATTGCCTAGAGAGCAACGCACTCTAACTTTACACACCTTTATGTTTGTTCAATTAGTTACCTACGAATGTAGAATTTATTTTTGTGTTTACTTTCGCATGTACGTGTTTTTCTTTAAACCTACGGTTTCCGCACATATTTTTTTTTCAATAGAGGGAAAGTTCGATATTTTGTTTATATATTTACCTTATCCATGGTATTACAGTCTACATAGAAGCACCGAATAAAGGTTTAAATAGATCTTAATAGAAATAACTAATGAGACCTGAAACAGTCAAATTTTAAGAATTACCCTGACAGACCCCACCCGTCCGACGGTGTGATTTTGGAAGCACCAGTCTGCTGGAGGGTTAATTTAACGGAAAAATTTTCGGAATAGAAGTTGCTTAAAATCAAATGATCTACGACAAGAAATCATTTTGAAGTATACAAGATGTTTAGTTTCTTTGGATTCCTTGATAAAAATAAAGCAAATTTGTACGATACACCACATACTTAAAATGCGTGGTTTTTGAGATATTCGTTTTTCAAGGAAAAAAATTGCATTTGGAGTATTTTCTCAAAAATGTAATATCTCTTTTATTTGTCATTATTTTACAAGAATTTTTACTGTTGCTGTCACAATAGTTCACTAATGAATAACAAATATTTTTACTATACTCTTGCTTTCCGGGTTGGAACCGCGTTGTTGTCGTAGCTTCGGCCGACGTTTGGTCCACACTCTTATGGCACATCTTCAGACCATTCTTTCTCTTTGGCAAGCGAATAACACAAAAATCGTTCAGTTTAAGTATATAGTATATAATACAAATTGGCTTTATTTTGTATTAGGGAATCTAAAAAGTGATAATACATAGGGTGTTCTATTTGAAATAACACCAGGGGAACTAAACACCCTGTATATTTCAAAATAACTTTCGGTCATAGACCATTTGACTTTAAGCAACTTTTGTTTCGAACATTTTTGCATCAAATGAACAGCTAAGCGGTAATTCACCGCACACAGATAGTTGCCGCACCCGGTATATAAACATGCAAAATATGCGAAATTACTACCAAATGTGTAAATAATGTACAAAATGCATATTCTGTGCAAATACGCACAAATATGCAAACTATTCCGGCTTTTATCTTTTGAATGTATAATTGCAAATTAAACTTTACGAGTAGGTCTTACAAAACATAAACAGTAGGTTAGTTGGATAAAACACAGCATCGCATGAAAAATATAATATATATAATTGAATATTTGTATCAGTTAGAAAAATAAATTTATACTTAGTGTGATGATTTTAACCAAGACGATTTACCCAACCCCCAACAAAATACACAGAGACTACTTAATCATCTACTTAATCACCACACAAATTATTAATTAACTCGGAAAGGCAGTTTCGAATACACTGATTCATCATCTTCAGCCGCGTACCGATTGATGTAAGAGAACATATATTAAATCTAACGAGACCGCTATATCCCTACTTTTCAAGAAAAATATATACAAGTACCTACTTTTGTTACTTAGACTAAGAAGCGAGTTAAATAAGGAAAAAAGGCGGAAAAAGGTCTGTCATCACGAAATGCAAGAACATGTGGCCGTTCCACCCTAATAAAAATAAAAATTGAGTGGGACAACGGTTATGTTCCTTTCTATCCTTCAAATTTGTGTTTTTTCCGCCTATATCCTTACCTAAAGACTGGACAACATGCGTTATAGCACAACCATAAACCAAAGGCCTGTTACCGTAATAAGTCGAAAAGACAAGAGAAGTGCAAAGGTCCCTTCTCTTTATTGATTAGGTCTGCATTCTTATTTATGTGCATAGTCTCATAGGTATCCAATTCAAACGGCGAAATCACGTTTTTAATCAATTTTAGGTTTTCTAATTTAATATTATGTCCTGTATCGTTTATGTGTTGTGCTACACTTGACGCTTCTATCTTCCCGTACCTGTAACACCTTATGTGTTCATTGAATCTAGCATAATACAGGCTTTATCACAATCACCACATGCAATTTTGTAAATTCCCGACCTTTCTCTCATGTCCGGTTTATCTACAAACATCAAATGATACCAAAATTTCCCCATCTTCTAATCCAATATTATTTACCCTATTTATAAAATCTAATGAATTTTCTACTTCTAGGCTACCTACTTTGATGGGTAAATTTTTGTATTCATTTACTAGCCATTTGGACAGATTATACGTAGGTGAATTTATACCTGAAGCTATTGGTCTCATAGATTTTCCCGGTTTGTGGATTTTTGATAGACAGTAAATTTTTGGAACTGTCGGGTTTGGAATTGACAGTTTTAACTTAAGATTCGCGTTGATAAGTTTTGGACAATTGTGTAGAACTTCTTTTGTTTCTCTAATCATGGATGGTAACAGATTTTTTCTCAATTCTTTGTACGGTGTGGATGAAAGCAAATTGTTGACACGATTGAAATAATCCGGCTTTTCCAGAATGACTATTCTATTCCCTTTATCTGCTTTTAAGTAAAAACAATTTTTGTTTTTGAGGCCTTTAATAGTCCCGAGATCAACTGTATTGTTTCTCATACTTTTTGCCTTGTTCAGGTTGTTTGAAATAGTAATTTTGCACGCGTTTCTTGTGTAATCTTTCGTTGCGATATCTAGGTCCTTAATGGACGTTTCTATTGACGCAACGAGTTCGTCCGTCGGGATTTTTGAGTCGCAAATACAATGTTTGAGTCCTTTGTTTAAGTGGTGCCCTCTCCACGAGACATGCGGTATTCTCGTCCTTTTTAGGACAAATTTCGCGGAATTTCTTGTTTCGGCGTCGCATTTTTAGTTTGAATTTACAATTAATCCGTTCGATTACGCGACTTTGGAAATCACACCATTTTCAAAAATTGTTTTCGTCTAAATGCCGCGTTATTTTAAGGTGTAACCTATATAGTTCCGCTTCTAATTGACTACGTCTTGCATACTGATATCTGATTTATAACATTTAGTGTTTTTTTGCAATTTTTGGAAGTGTTAACCTTCATAAATTTTGGAAAAACATTATGTTTTTTGCAACGTTTAAGAAATAAGATATAAGCTTGTATTAACTTAACTCTAGTACTCACATCACCAAAACAGTTCAAACAACGTATCATTGGTTATAGAATGTTTTTGAGAATATATGATGCATAAAACTAGAAAATAATAAGAAATATTTTACACAATATTTCACACATAGTTCCAGTGGTTCGTAAACGTACTATTATTGTAATATGCTAGAGGTATTTTAGATGAACTTATACATATGTACATTACATTTTCGTTTTATCATGCTTAGGCAAACGGATTGATAATATAACACTCCATTTAATCGGTTTAAGTTCTGCTGGCATACTTAACATATTTATGTCTAATAACATAATTTACTCTGTCGACATTTAAATCCTTTTCACTAATTATGCAACCAACAAAAAGATTGAGACAACGAAAGCTCGAGATTCGTTTCCCTTACAAACCATTTCTCCATTTCTTTATATAATGTATCTATCCGGCTGTGGCAGGAACACGAATTGCCATCCCTTGTCAACATAATAATTAGGTTTGTATCTTGCTTGCTTTGTCGTACGTGATAGACCTTCATTACGCCATCGTACAGAATGGAGACGAAAAAAAAAACAACAGTGCTAAAAAGGACTAACACAACGAATATTTAAAAGGAACTTTGACAAATATTTAGAAAATGTTAAATACTGGGGAAGATAGAATTGCTACTTGTACTCATATGCATAAGCATATCAACCTGAATCTGGCTACAATGAAACATAAGAGACTACGCTACATTTTTGCACTTTTCGAAAAAGTTAGAAAAGATGATGATGTGCAGGAATAATGTTCTTACTAATCAAATTAGTTTGCCATACGTACATCTCTTCATACGAGGGTGTATCAATTATAAACGGGACTCGTTTTTTAAAAAATCTAACTTTATTTAACTGAGCTTACAAATATATTTTACTTTTCTACATACTCTCCCGCCCTAGAAATACATTTTTCCCAACGGATTAGGAGCTTTTTTATTCCATCATCGTAAAAACTCTGCGTACGTTCGTGTAGCCATTGGAGCATAAACGCCTCCAAGCGCTTCGTTATCGTCGAAACGTTGGCCTCCAAGCGCTTCTTTGAGGGGTCCAGAAAGATGGAAGTCACAAGGTTTCCCATCCTAATACATCCACCTTTTGCATCGTGGTGGCTAACGCCACGATGAGGCCTGGCGTTGTCATACAGAGGAATGACACTTTTGGCCGATTGCTTCTTCCTTTTCCTTCGAAATTACAATTTCACGGCATCCAGTACTTCCCAATAATATTGCGCATTCATTGTGCGTCGATCGTGGAGAAAATCAACGTGAAAAGCACCTTGCCGATAAAAAAAGCTAGCCTCGGTCACACTTGTCCTTGGGCGACGATCATGGCTCTCGTTCTCACGCCCTCTAGAAAATTTTTTGTGCAATGCAAACACACTAGTTCTTGACAGGGTGTTGTTCCCGAACTGTGTCTGTAATCGCTGCAAAATTTCGGTTGGGTTCACCCCCTCCTTGGCCGAAAAATTGATGATAATCCGCTGCTCCACGGAGACATGCACTTCTTTCTCGCTCACGATTTATTTTGATACTAAAGGGACCCGAGAGAGTTGGGGTCGGTTCTCCCTAACGGTACAGGCTACCTGCCTATCAACCTCTTCCAGGTCTAGAAGCCCTCCGGAATTTTTAAGAAAATCAGTCCCGTTTATATTTGATACACCCTTGTATTACACCTATCAATATTCTACTAATACTTACACTAAACGTAAGCCAACGGTGGTTTCAAAAATTCCGAGTCGGGAACGAGTGCCTGGAAGACGAGCCTCGAGCTCGACGAGGTAGGCCGTCCTCTCAAACCCTGACGAAACAAAATCTTGTCGTGACTATTGAGAAAGTAGTCGCGAAGCTTGGATGTAGCCAATCAACCATTCATTGACAACGGAAAAGTATTCAATTTGAGTCATATGGTTTCCTCACCAACTTACCGAATTTAATCGCGCACAGCGAGTGAATGTGTGTTCTTCTTCGCTGTCACGTCTCAGGAATTACCCCTTTTTGGAGCGAATAGTGAATAGTGACGAGAAATGAGTTCTGTACCAAAATGTTAGGTGCCGACGAGAGTGGGTAAGGAAAGAAGAAACACCGACACTCCGGGCTACAGAAGCTGTTCACCCACGTAAAGTGTTATCTATTTGATGGGATATGAAAGTTTTAAGCTACTTTGAACTTTTAAACCCAAGCCAAACAATAACAAAGGAGACTGCGAGCAACTTGAGCAGCTTAAGTCAGCGCTAAAAGAAAAACTACCATCTTGGGTTACAAGACGAAAGGTGTTCTCCCATCAGGACAACGCTCAGCCACATACAGCGATGATTACATTATAAAGTCTGTAGGAATTTGAATGGGAAACGATGCCCTATCCACCATATTCGACGAACATTGCTCCATCTGATTAACATTTATTCCGCAATGTTCAAACTCATTTGGACAGAAAAAATACAAATTTTGTAGACGAGGTCTGAATGTCATTGGAGGAATATTTTTCGTCACGGACAGGTAAATTTTCGAAGAAGAGCACTGAAAGTCTACCAGAAAGGTGGAGGAGCATTGTAGAAAATGAAGGAGAATATATTTTAGTTTGAAAAAAGAATTTCATAAAGGAAGTATGGGGAGACTGCATTATTTATGGGATGACCCGATACATGAATGAGAGTTTTTTTCTAGTACATACCTATTTTATTCAATGCAGAAAGTAAACAAATCGATAGTTTTCCGGCTTCTTCTCATTACCCTTTTTCAGGACATTCGCTTTGTTTTATTGTGTTGATTAACTTTACAGGTATAATAAAACACCAAGGAGTATGGCGATCGTTAGGAACTAACACGTGGTTGAAACTGTCGGGATGACGACGAAAGTTTTAGGAAAAAGACAACTCTTTTAAATTTCACCAATATTTCGCTATTATTTTGAAAGCTTCATCAGGACCACAAATGAGTTAAGGTAGGTAGCCACACTTGTGAACACAGAGTTTCAAAGATGTCCATGCTAGGAGCTTTGACTGATGAATTCATCGGTCAAATTTCCTAGCAATGGACATCTGTGAATCTTTGTGTTCACAAGTGTGGCTATCTATTTTAACTCATTTATAACCTTGAAGAAGCATTAAAAATAAGGAGTTACATTTTTTCTAAAACTCTGGTCGTCATCCCGACAGTTTCAACCACGTGTTTACAGGTATATCATTTTATTTCTGTTTCTGTTTGATTTTAAGATAATTTACTATGTTTCTTCTTCTGTGACGTCTCTAAATTTGAGTTATGTGTTTATTTTGTTAATTGTTGTTGTCATGGGTGGTTTCTTAGAAGTCTATATCTGACTTTATGCCAGTACCTTGCCATTGATTGATTGAGTGATTGATTTTCTACCAGAGCAGGGCTGGTCTTTACATCCCTAACACTGAAGCTTAGTAGTTCCCGCAATCAGGTTTAAAAGCCTATGTAGTAAATCTTTCTCCATTGGTAGTTCAATTGTGCTTCGCATAGCGAATCTGCGTTGAGCTAACGCTGCACATTCGAAAATAATACGAGGGGCTGTTTCCTCCTCCTCATTGCAAAGTCTACATAAGGGCTCATCTTTGTAATGAGCAGCAACATGTCCTGTTAATAGACATGTTGCTGCCCTAAGCTGTATCTTGTTTAATTCAAGCAGGTCAGCAGTCAGATGTTGCGACGGTCTTCCCATCATCCGTTTGCGGTGCTTTTGTCCAGCTGCATGTTTCCAATTTAATTGGTGTTGTGTTATAATCCACTCATTAATTGCACCACGCACTGCACTCTTGGTAATACCCAGACCCGGTTCCGGGCCTATATAATTCATTTTTGAACCTTCCCTCGCTAGCTGGTCTGCAATTTCATTGCCCGCTATGCCCCTGTACCCTGGCACCCACACCAGTGTAACCTTGTTGTGTTTAGACAGAGCCATTAGGGTTTGCAGGCACTCCCATACTAGTTTGGAGGTTATGCGATAAGATGCTAGTGCCTTTAAGGCTGCCTGACTGTCAGAGAGAATGCACATCGTCTCACCCTGCGGTCGCCGACGCAGACTTTCCCTCGCGCAGGTTTGTATAGCATATATTTCTGTTTGAAATACCATGGTGTATCGCCCCAGTGATACACATACTTTGTATCCCTGGTTTTCCTCATATACACCAACGCTAGATGTAGTGCCCGTTTTGGACCCATCTGTGTACCAGACTAGTGTTCTTGGTTTTCTCCCCTCTCCATCCCTCCATTCTTCCCAATTCAAGAAAACTTTGAAAGGTTTGTCATAGGAGATCCTGGAGATTGTTGTATCACTACCCATATCATAGATAGGGTTTGTTACTACTGCTTCTATTCTGGTGTGCCCAGATCCACTGTGGGATCTCCAGTTGCTAGTATTTTACAATCTGTATCCCCCCATTCTGGCTCCTCCCTTGATATAAATCTCAAGAGGAGGTAGGTTTAGCATGGTTTCCATAGCAGCTGTTGGAGTGCATTTAATAGCTCCTGTTATACATAGACATGCCAGTCTCTGAATTTTCGAGAGACTAGTTATCGCATGCTTCTGTGTGATCTTAGGCCACCAAACCAGGCAGCCATAAGTTACCATGGGTATTACCACCGTAGTGTACAGCCAGTACGTCATAATACGAATTTTCCATGGAAGTGGAAACATCGCCAATCTACGATACGCAATTTTCTGCAAGAGTATTGTTTATTTATTTAAAAAGAAGCTAAAAAGTGATTTTTTAAAGGTATTCTATTGTAGTAAACATAAAACATTTGTTTTTAAAAATTTATCTTTGATTACTGCGCCGCTGTTTTCTAGAAATCGGAATTATCAAGGTGTGTTCCTTGTTTTCACCTACTTTAGCAAAACAAACTAAAAGGTCTGTAACATTCTTTTAAGTAGTTTCCTAAAAGCCGTAAGTGCTTTGTATTACATTGATAAAGAAATAATGATCGCTCTATTTTACACTTTCATCAATGTGTTATTACATTACATAACGACATAATTACATATTTCTTATTAAAAAGAATGAATAAATTATAAAGTTTAACTTAGTTTTGCCTAATTGCTTTATCATTACATTTAAAATTGTGCAGCTAACTAGGGCAGTCAGGAGACGTAAGAACTGTAACCAGTTCTGTATTAAGCGTCCATAAGTACCCCAGCGCTTGAGTTATCGCATCAAATTTCCGCTTTTCTACACAGGTTGTCTATCTTCTTGACTTTTGGACTTTCCTCGAGAAAACCACTTTACGGTCATGCTACCGCGGTTTTATATATTATGTATAAGTATCTCCTTCTTTTTAAGGATCTCATATTTTATTGCTCTTTCGTTGTTAAGAAATTTTTAATTATGCTGTTGGTAAAATACGTATAAACCTGGTTTTAATATAATCACTACCACAATGTAATAAAATAACAAAGTAGTAATAAGAATACTTATTTTACAATCTAAGCTACCCTAATTCCAAAATGTCTTTTATATTAATCCTATTCTTAACTTTTTAACTGTTTTGTTGGTAAACAGAAATTGTAAAGAGTGGGCAGTACGATGGTAGTTTGAAAAGTTTCAAACCTCAACATGAAGATGGTTTTACTCATCAAAAATATTCTGGTAATATAATTGCGCTTGCGTCAAAAGATGTTTCTGAAAATTTCAGCCATGTTGGACGCTCAGCTATTGTTTAACAGTCCTTTGCATCAGTCAATGTTAGTGTTTCTATAAAAAATGAAAAAATCAAACATCGAACCGTCATCAAATGCTTGCATCTGAAACCCAAATTAAAGGCGAGGTGGACGCTGTTTATGGGGATTCTTATTTGCCACAGTAACATTTTGGGCAGCTGAATTTAATGATCGTATCAGCTTGGCTGACGATGAACGTTCGGGACGGCCAAAAACTACAACCACTACCGATAACATCAAAAACGGTCACCAAAGAGAAATAGCAGTGGCTGTGGGCATCTTGAAAGAAATACAATAACGGGGGCATATTACGCATTATTACTTTACTTGACAAGCTGAAGGCAGAAACTGTGGAAAGGCGGCCACATTTGAAGAAAAAGAATGTTTTGTTCCGCCAAGACAACGTACCGTCTCACACTTCAGTGATCGTCATAGCAAAAATTCATGGGGTTCGAGTTGATAAACCATCTACCCCATTATGGCCCCGGCGACTTTTTTCTGTTGCCGAGGCACAAAGTTTCGCTCGGAGAACAGAGACTTTCATGGAATGAGGAGGCCACATTCGTAAACACCAATTTTGCAAAGTAAGATGCCAACTACTACCTGGATGGATTAAAAAAATGGAAGCATCTATGGGGAAAATGTATAGCTTTACAAGGAGACATTGGGGGACAATCCTATTACAAGGAGACATTTACACGCTTTGCCGCTGCTGACAGGGATCTAGGAGTTTATTAAGGCTGATGTTTGGGACGTGAAAAATAAATACATATTTATTATCTAAGTTGTAATTTATCTATTATCATTCGCATTTAAGTTGTAATAAGCGTGTCGATGGCGAACTGGCTCTACGGCGAACTGGGCCTACGGCGAACTGTCCTTACGGCGAACCGGCGACGGCGAATCGGCGACGGCCTATTGTCCTAGGCCCCTGTAAGTACAGTGTAACCTCCATAATGCGAACATGCGGCAATCGGGCGAGGACACGGAGAATACCCTCGTGAGAGCGTCAGAAGAATTGATGACATAGTGACTTTGGAGTCAGGAAGTGTTTGTAACATTCATAATTATCTTCAATAACCACCAAGTGGTAACGAATCCTATGTAGCATTACAAAGGTCTTCATTGCCGTTAGTCGAAGCCTTGCAAATAGTAGATAACGTACAAAAAAGGCTAGGAACCTTAAGTGACGAGAAAAGTGTCTATGTTACAGTATAATTTAATAGTGTACTACAAAACAATATAGATTCCGATGGATTAAGACGGATTTATAACAACAGTACCTCTATAGATACGTCTACTTGTTTCAAAGACCAATACAATTATGTAAACATTACGTCATTAGGATAACACATCTGAAATTAAAAGAAAAATGAAGAATTTGGATTTATCTCTTAAAGTATTGTTTTTTTTTTATAATGCCCCGGACATCTCGATGTAAAAGAATTATGTACTGAAGACAAAAGCATTCCAGCAATATTTCTACCACCAAATTGTACCCCTCTTATCCAGTTAATTGATCAACATATGATTCAAAAAGTGGAACTGCATTATTACAAATCTCTACTGAAATCTATCATATCTAAGATATACCGTCTTTTTGAAGATTTTTGATTTGCTGTCAGCGATATTATCTCTTAAAGACGCCTTGCTTACCAAATAATCACATTGTTGGTTATCCAGGCAAACAATGTAAAAATACGTTTAATTACACTCCTATCTTCACATTCATTAAAACACATATGAGGAAGTACATTGCAAAATTAAATAAATGTGCAATATTTTTGAAAACTTTTATACTAGTGTCTCCCATCTTACACAACATGGCATTTGCGAAAATATATTTTATATTACTTGTAGAAGAGCACACAATTCAAAAACTGCGTTTTGCAAAGTACCTCCTCACATAGATTGAATATTCAGGTAGGATGGAATCAATACATATTTTTATGACATAAAAGTTTATACTACTTGTTAGTTCCACTATTAGAAAACGTAATGCTTCCAACAATATAGTTAAGGCAGCTGCTATGACAACATATCTCTTGCTATAAGTGCAAGTATGCACGAACAAGACTACATTCAACACGTATAGGAATACCTACGTACATACAAGTTTTATTGTTTGCCTTGACCGAAGTGTTTTTAAAAGAAAACTATTCTTTTTGTTACATACACGTCTTTATTTAATGAATTATTAAATCGGAATGATTTACAAAAGCATTTCTAACTACACATCTACTATCTCTTTGTGTTTCAATACTGAGAAGAGATAAGCTATCTGCATATGTGGTATCCTACAACCCACTTCTCTGTATTGCATCACCTTTCTGCATACTTTATACATCTAAACATCATTATGGGAATAAAATATATATTATATAATTAATACAAGGTGGATCCATATAACTCCTCCCTGATTAGAACGGCTCCAAGGGTTGCACAGCTTCAGATTGGGTAACCATTGGGACGTCTTCTTTTTTCTCGAGTTTAACAAACGTTGGATAAAACTTATATAAAACGTACAATAAAACGCATACAATAATAATGCATAATATAATATAGTTAAAATAGTTATGTTTTATATTTGATATTTGTAAGTCATTAATCTTCATGTTTTTAATTTCATGGCCTATGTTCTCTATGTCTTTGAACGACAATTTACTGATTGTTACTCTAGGATTGTCCTGGTTTTCTAAATTTAAATTAATAAATTTTAAATTTGGTAAATTATAAACTTCACCATTTATAACATTTGACTTATAATAGAATTTCTCATTATTGACCATTACAGTACAATTAGGTTTTAATTGAATTAATACATTATCATTGATTTCTAATAAACCCATTTCTATACATTTATATTGAATTTTCATAGTGACTGGAGTAAATATTAATAATTGATTCATCTCAATTTCCTGAATTAATGTTTCGTTCAATTTTACATTTATTTTATCACATACTTCTTTTGTTTCCATCAAATTTACTAAACAACTATTATCTTTTGACAGTAAATATTCATGGCACACAAAAGTTTCTTCTATCTTTTCACATGGTGATGTCCTCGTTGCGTAAGTATTATCGTTCATTACCAAATACGTATCAGTCATAGGGATCATTTGATTTTTATAAGGAATTGGATATATATGAAAGAGTGAATGTATTGACTCGTAAAGGATTGGTACTAATATTTTAAATAATATTACTTCTTCGTCTACGAAGCTTTGTATCTTAAAATAATTATAATAGTGGTAATGGTTCCTTAACGCTAAGATTCTATTTTTTCCATACATTATCTGCAACTGATTATTTATTTCTTCTATTTGATTAACTGATATGATAAATGGATGAATTTTCTTAATATTTGTAAATAGAATAGCATCTGTTAATTGGTCTACCATATTTGCTATTCGTCTTATGTCTCTACCAACGTATGCCGTTGCTTGAATTAAATTCTGATAGAATTTTATTTGTCCGATAATTGTTGAGAGTGCATTCATTTTATTTTTTACTTCCTCTTGATTTTTCCTAATTTCTTTAAATGTTTCTGTTATGTGTTCAGTTAATTTCTTTAACATTGATAATCCTAATTTTTGTTGTAAGTGTATATCTTCTTGATTCTTACTTAGGGTTTCTAGTGCATCATTAATTCTTTCTTTTTCTTTATTGTCCATAATGCCAAATGCCCAATTTGCAACATTACCGACGATATCCAAGGGAGATCGTTTTGTTCTTTTATAATTTGGAAAAATATTAATTATTTTACCTTTGAGTGATTTTGTATCCTCAAACATGTGTTCTATCGTTATATCAATTAATCGATTACTTTCTACTCTAGGTATGGTTCTATTATAGTTAACTACCGGCGAACGAATTGTATACTTATAATTTGTGTTATTAACACTTTCTATTTGTGATTCTAAAATACTGACATAATCGAATAATGTTCTTGCTTCTAATTTAAATACAAAATTATGAAATTGTTGAGTGCACTTTGCATTTCCTAACTTTAAAGGTAATATTAAATTATTTATTTGCTTTATCGATAGTTGTCCCGACGTCATCCCGGTTAATATTACTAGAAGTACCAGTTTGAGGTTCTTCATCTTGTACCTGTAATAAAGATTTATTAAATTTTCGTTTCTTTTTAATAGCATCTTTGGATAGTTTTGTCGATTTACTTGTAATAAATGTTTTCTCATTTACTTTTGCTACGATTTCTTTTTGATATCTAGGTTTAAGTTTTTTTCTCTGTAGGTTTCTCTTTACAAAAACCTCCTGTTTTTCTTCTATAGGTTCATTTTCATGTCTATTTTTGTTTACTTTTTCGCAAAACTTATCTTTTGACTTTTCTATGTTTTCACGTACTTGTTTATAAATCTTTTTACTTAAATCTTCCCTGTCTTGAATGTATTGATTTATAATACGTTCTTCGTTATTATCGAAAGATAAATTATTCGAATTATTATTGATTATTTCGAAGGGTGTAAATTTAGTACTCGAATGTAAACTATTGTTGTATC
This sequence comes from Dynastes maya, assembly GCA_029619315.2. NCBI lineage: Eukaryota > Metazoa > Arthropoda > Insecta > Coleoptera > Scarabaeidae > Dynastes > Dynastes maya. The sequence continues at coordinate 54,320,287 of JAROYE020000003.1, read as the reverse complement.
CTAATACTGCTGTTACCAAGCTCGTTTCGAATGACTTTGTTTTATTTAACATAATACATCTTATTGATTCTTGGATAGTGTTATTAAATTTTTCTACTACTCCATTAGATTTAGAGTTTTCTACTGTGGTTATATGATGATCTATTTTATGTAATTTGCAAAATTCTTTGAATATTTGATTCTTAAACTCACCGCCTCCATCTGTAATTATTATTGAGGGAATTCCGTGATGGCTAATAAATTTTATTACATTTTCTAATACCGTTTGTGAATTTTTATCCGATAATAAATAAGCCTGCGCATATTTCGAAAAATGATCTACTACTGTTAAAATAACTTTCTGATTTAAGTATAACAAATCTAAATGCAATTGTTCGAATGGTCTCTTAGGCGTTGGTGTATGTGAGATAGGTTGTTTTTGTGGATTTCTTTCGTATTTTGCTAATTGACAAGTTTCACAATTATTTATTAAATTGTAATATCCTTTTCTAAATTTGGCCAATAATATTTTTGTTTCAAAGATTGTGTTACTTCATTAATTCCTCTATGACAAGTTTTACCTTCATGATAGTACTTAATCTTTTCTTGTTGATCATCTTTTTCCGTTACATCTTCTAAAATTTTATTTACGATTTCGCATTTAACATTTGTAAAATTATCTTGAATTAAAACTATAATATCTCTTTCAATGTTTTTAGTTTTGAAATAGATAGTATTTTTCTGTTCAGTAGTTACATATTCTCTTAGAACTTTAACAATACTAGCATTATCATAGGAAATAGGTAATGTAATTATAAATCTATTTTTATTAAAAAATCGTTTTCTTTTGTACGTAGTGTGTTCAATGTTCCTACTCAAGTCTAAAATAATTTGTCTATTCGCTATGTTTAAACATTTTTCCGAATAAGGCAAATTAATTTCTACTTCACCAATACTCGTGTGGATAGTGTTTGCGTCTGCATTTTCTTGTAAATCCCTTAATACATCATCAAGTTCTGTTAAAAGTGATTCGTTGTCGTTATTCACAATAAGTGACTCGTTATCTTCTATATTCTGATTAATTGAATTTACGTACATTTCTGTTAATTTAATTCTGGATAAAGGATCCGCCTGATTAGTTTTTCCTTTTTGATATTGTATTTCGTAATCATACTCTTCAAGTTTTAATCGCCATCTCATTAATCTACTATTGGGTTCTTTGATTGAAAATAACCATGTAAGTGGTTTGTGATCAGTTTTTATTACAAATTTGTTTCCGTACAAATATGGTCTAAAATGTTTACATGACCAAACAATGGCTAACATTTCTTTTTCGATTGTTGAATAATTGACTTCGGCAGAATTTAGTGTACGTGAAGCGTACGCAATTGGATGTCCATTTTGTGATAATATACTCCCGATTGCAAAGTTACTAGCATCTGTTGTTAATTCAAATTGTTTATCGAAATCTGGATATTTCAATATGGGATCATTGCAAAGAAGTGATTTACATCTTTCAAATGATTCGATAAATTCTGTTGTGTGTTTGACACTTTGATTTTTCCTTAGACATTTCGTCATTGGTTTGGTTATTTTTGCAAAGTTTTCTATAAATTTTCTGTAATATCCTAATAAACCTAGGAATGATTTTATTTCCTTTTGGGTTTTCGGAATGGGGAAATCTCGTATGGCTGCAATCTTTTTTGGATTTGGTTTTATTCCATCTGCGGTAATGACATGACCTAAATATTCTGTTTCTTTTCTTAGAAATTCACACTTATCTAACTGTAATTTTAAGTTACTGACTCTTATTTTATCGAATACCTGTTTTATGTGTTTGATGTGTTCTTCCAATGAAGATGAAAATATAATAATGTCATCTAAATATACTAAACAAAAGTTATTTAATAGATCTTTTAAAATATCATCCATAATACGTTGAAATGTAGCTGGTGCATTTTTAAGACCAAAAGGCATTCTTTTAAATTCATAATGCCCGTTTTCCGCATTAAAAGCTGTTTTTGGTATTGAATCTTCGTGCATCTGAATTTGGTGATATCCAGAGCATAAATCTAATGTTGTAAAGTATTGACATCGTCCTAATTTGTCTAATATGTCTTCAATGTTTGGTATCGGATACCTATCATCTATAGTTTTTTCGTTAATTTTCCTATAGTCGATCACTAAGCGAGTTTTGGGTATGCCACTGGCATCTAATTTTTTACTTACAATATTTACGGGTGAACCCCATGGACTTTGACTGGGTTTGATTATATCATCATCTAATAATTTTTGAATGTGATCTCTTATTTCAAATTTTTGCTTAAAAGGAAATCGTCTAGCTCTAATAAATACCGGTGTTTCATCTTTCAATTTTATTTCATGTTTAACATTACTATCAAAAGTTAATTTTGACTCGGGTTGTTTGAAAATATCTACATAGTTCTTACATAAGTGGATAATTTTACTCTTTTCTTCAAAATTTAAATGATCTGTTCTCAGCATATTATTTAATCTTTTCACACCATGCTCTTCATTTACTTGATAATTATAAACATAAAATTGTTCCAAAGGAATTACATTTAAGGGTTGTATTTTTATATTATTATCTTTTCCGTTATAATTTTGAATCTCCACAATAGCTTCGCCTTTGTGTGCTCGTGTAATACAACTAGGAATCATAATATTTTCTATCTTTTGTTCTTGAATTAAAATATCTCCGTCTAAAAAATTAACTGATAGTTTTGTTAATAATTTTGATTGGCTTGGAATTTTCCTCTCATCATATTTTTTAAATCTCAAAGGAATTCTACTATCGTCTCTAACTAATTGTTCGTTAATTAAATCAATATTATACTGCATCGCTTTTAAATCGTCTAATCCTAAAATACCATTATAAAAGTTATGGAATTTGTGCATTACCATTTGTAAATTTCCGTAAGATTTCAATTCGTTAAAACAAGGTATTAAAGCGTATTTGTTTAATTTTGAAATACCATTTGCTGTTTTTAATTCTAAATTATCATAATAGATGCAATTTTGAAAATATTTGTAAACAACATCGGGATCGATCATTGATATAGTACTACCTGTATCAATCAAAAGTCTAATAGGTGGGTTGCTTATTTGGATATAGGGTAAAGTGTCTAGGGCTATTCTTTTGAGGTGGTTTGTGAGGCATTGGACTGAAAATTTGCATCCTCTTCTGGTTCTTGTACTATCGGCTCTTCGTTTGGTAGCATTGGGATGTACCATATACCGTTTTCCTCGTTAAATATTGGCTCTATGTCATTTGTTTGATTATTCATTTGAATACCATCTTCTTCCGAATTATTCTCTTGATACATGATCCTTTTCTGGATCGTTGTCGATACTCCGCTCATCGGTGTTGGTTTACTTTGGACTTGATTTGTCGGTTTCCACACGTTACTTTGCCCAAATTGCCGATAAGGTGGTTTAAATACATTTGATCGGTCTGCAGGGAATTTCATGGGTGGTATATTTGGTAAGGTACGAATTTCTTTTGGATAGGGATTACTGTTAAAAGGATTCGAATTATTTTGAAACGGATTATAATTGTTGGGTTTGTATGTAAAATGTGGATACTGGTATTTAGGTGTGTTATAAAATTGTTTTGTCTGCTGCATGTTTCTATCCGGTGGTTGCAATGATTTCGAACTTAATCTGTTATCCTTAATATAATTTGAACGTTTTTAAAATTTTCCGCATCTTGCGCTTGACCTATTGCTACTTCTAATGTATCGGGTTTTAATGGTTTAACAAATAATTGCATGTCTTCTGGCAAGTTTAATAAGTAAACGTCTAACGCTGTTTGTGCATAAATTTCTGCCCGTTCCTGTTTATTCGTAATTCCGGGTGATTGTGCTAATTTCGTCATAAGCTGGGATAACAAGTCTTGTAATCTGTGCCCGAATGTTATAGGATTTTCTTTTGGAAGTATTTTAGTATTATTAAATTCTTGAGCTAACTGTCCGAAATCTCTTTTGTCCGCAAAATAACTAAGTATCGCGTTTTTCACACTCTCCCATGTATTTAACTCGTTTCGTGAACATATTAACGTTTTCGCACGATCTTTGAGTCGGCCTAATATTGTTTGAAAGATAACGTCTTTTATTTCTACTCTACCACTGTACTTTGTACAAATTCTATCACACGTTCTAATGAATAAATTTATGCCGCTACTCTCTCCTCCGAAGTATGGAATTGAGTCTAGCTCTATTCTAAATAGTTGATAGTTTATTTCCGCTTGCATTTTCGTTATATCGTTTTCTATTCTAAGGTTGTCTAACTCTAATATTAATTCGTCCAGTTCGTTCTCTCTTAAATCTAGTACCAACGAGGGTTTTCTTATTTAAAGAAAGGTTCAACTTAAGGAAAATGGTTCCAATAACCAAGGGACTCCGTATTTAATAATGAACAAAACAATGACTTACGTAAATTAGTGGTTCCAATACGCTGTATGCTCTTCTAGGTCCTTGTGTGTCCAGGGTATGGAAATACGCCAAGTCTCCGATGGACCAGGAACTTGTGACACGGCTTTCTTGAATCGATTGCACCAATTTCACTCTTTAGTCGAACGATTAATTAATTCAATTAACTCGATCGACGGAATTTTACTGATATAATCGTTTTCTTTCAAGTAGAAATCATCCTACTGACTGCGCCAGTTTTATTGTTTGCCTTGACCGAAGTGTTTTTAAAAGAAAACTATTCTTTTTGTTACATACACGTCTTTATTTAATGAATTATTAAATCGGAATGATTTACAAAAGCATTTCTAACTACACATCTACTATCTCTTTGTGTTTCAATACTGAGAAGAAGATAAGCTATCTGCATATGTGGTATCCTACAACCCACTTCTCTGTATTGCATCACCTTTCTGCATACTTTATACATCTAAACATCATTATGGGAATAAAATATATATTATATAATTAATACAAGGTGGATCCATATAACTTACATACAACCGCAAATTTAGAATCGCAGGAAAGGTAGAATTCAATTAGATACACCCACTCCAATGAAAGTCTTTCTGCACCAATAAAATGGGAGGAAGCGACATTTGAAAGCATGTTCTATTCGCAAAACTGTTTTCTATTAACCTCATGGTCGTAAAGTTATCTCATTTTTCTTCTATTAAATTGAATCGAATGGAACTTCATTTGATTGCGCACTCTCAAATACAAATCAAATATGAATGGGGGCACCCTTTTTATTAGTGATATATTGAGATTTTGCACTTGGGTAATATTGCTTTGATGCTTTACGATGTACAACGGTAAGGTAGATGTGCTCGTAACAAGACTAAATAATTTTGCCTCTACGGAGCAAACTACACCAAAACTAAATATAAGGAGTCTGGAATTTCGAAAATAATATATTACTCCGATCGACATGATCTTTGCCCATATATAATGAGTAGAGTAACCAAACTTGCGGACTCGCATAGGCGTCGGTATTACGGGTTAATATAAGAATACGAAAAATTCATAAATAAACTTACTTGCTAATTATTCAACAAATTAGAGGCATCAGGATGTGAACTACTGTAAACTTGCATCATTGCATATGTTTCCACAGTTACTTCATTAAACCTTGTGCGTCGACAAGAAAAAATATTCTTATACATAGAAAACGATCTCTCCACATCTAAGGAAGTTACATTTGCATGTGGAAACTGTTTTTCAAAATCACTTAAAAGTTCGCTATTCTTACACTTATTATAAACGGCCTCTAAAGTATTAAAATCGGGATTTTTCCTTAAAACATCTGCCAACTTTTGACTAGCGCATAATCCTGGCGTATCATTTAATGTGTGTAATTTATTTTTTACACTCTCCACTATGTCTAATAATTCCTGCAATAACAATTCAGTACATTGTAGTTTTCTGATGGCATCTACTAATACTGTATAACTGGTACATATTGTTGTTAAATCTTCTAAAAGTTGAGGAATTTGAAATTCTCTTTGACTTTCTCTAATTGCTTTGGATTCATTCCGATTAAATCGCATTATAACTGATTGAATTTGTTGAAAATGGATCAAATAGTAAGAAGCTGCTGTTAGCCAAGTACCCCATCGCATTAAAATTGGTTCAGGGGGTTCTGGAATACCTGGACAAAATTTACGAAAATCTTTTAAACGTTTAGGAGATTTACGAAACACTGCTTTAGTACTTCCAATCATCCGATCAACGTTTCCGTAATGTTGTCGAACAACTTCACCAACTAAATGCAAAGCATGCAGCACGCAGGTTATATGTATTAAGTTAGGAAATATATGTTTTAAGGATCGCCCAACACTTAACATCGTTGCTGCACTATCTGTCACAATCATCACAACTTGATCTTGGGCAATTTTAAATTTTTTCAAAGCGTTCATTATCACTTTTTGAATATTTTTCGCGGTACATTGTTGAACACGTTTGCAAGCTAACAAATATCGAGATGCTGTGTTCTCGCTAGATAAAACGCGAGCTATTACATTCACAATACTGTTTTTCTTTATATCGGTCGTCTCATTCACGGTAATCCATATTTTTTTGAAACACAAATCACGTTTACACACATTTTCTAGCATCTCTTTCATTCGCGGCAAATGATTCTGTAATTGTGTTTGTGAGGGTAATGGGTACTTTGGAACGTATTGTAGCCAAAACGTTTTAAAAGCTGCTTTTCTCACCAACGACAACGGAAGATTACAAGAGGTAAACATAATTAATAAATGTATGAGGAATAGTGTATAAGGTATTTCAGTTCTTACATTTCTCATATGCTTAATATCATTGACATGCCTCTGGCAATCAGTTCTGTCCAATGCAGCCAAACGAAAATTGCATATTAAGCAAAAAACTGAACTACCGTCATATTTTAAATGGGGAAAAAGTGACACATACTTATGTACATTAGTAGCAAATCTATTACGAGGCATTGTTTTCTTAGGTATGTAAATATTAGTTCTATATGAAACGATACACTAATTATGTACTTGGTATAATACTTCAACACACAAAAAACACCAGCTATATTTTCAAAAGCGACACGTAAGTACATAACCTTGACCGTTCGACTAATCTCTGCAACAGCTCAACCGGTACTAAAACGAAATCTCTCTCAGCGCGGTTTAACATGATTTATATTCAAGGTCGACACTACATGCCTGCTTCGCTACCGGTTTAGTTTATTTATGAATTTTTCGTATTCTTATATTAACCCGTAATACCGACGCCTATGCGAGTCCGCAAGTTTAGGTTACTCTAATAATGAGTTATATTATCAAGAACTGTAGAGTAACTAGTTAGGCCTGGCATAATCGGCCTTCGCAACGGAATCGGATCAGCCGCGTATTATAAATAAGACAGAAGTGAAATTTAGAAATCAATACCCTATGGTAAAAAATAAAAACTGACGCAATAAAAATGTTTGGTAAATATAGCGAATATATGCACGCCTTGAAGTGTTTTTATTGCAATTTGTTGTTTGAAAACGGCATTTGTTATGTATGTAATGTAATAGCCGTAAAAAGTAAACAAAGTAAATTGTAATCAAATACTTGAAAAAAACCTCGTCTCGGTAAAGAATCGAACCTGACACTTCCCACTTGCCGGACGGGCGTGCTTACCACTACACCACGAGTATAGTGGTTAGGACTCAATTTTCGTAATTCGCCCACAGATACAGATTTTCATAATACACCGATAGAAGTCAAAATATATTAATTAATTAGTGTACTTGGCATGTAAGAATTACAAATTGTATGTCAAAATATTATGATATATTTGCAGATAAAAGTAATAACCAGGTATTCAAAAATGAACGTTCCTGGTATCAAAGTCCCCGTGGTGTAGTGGTTAGTACGACCGTCCGGCAAGTGGGAGGCGTCAGGTTCGATTCCCTACTGGGCAGTATTTAGTTACGTCGGAAATGCCAAGAAAAATCACAAATTTTCATAATTCACCGACGGAAACCAGAATATATTAAGTAACAAAATAGTTTCTTTAAAAATCTATTGTACTTAATGCAGTACATGTATGAGTAACTATAGGTATGTACTGAAACAGTTCACTAAAACCCTTACCACAACACTTAATTTGTACTGGACGCACGTTTCGATAGCCAAGCTAATTCAGTCTTGCTGCTGATGATGATAGCTTGGCTATCGAAACGTGCGTCCAGTACAAATTAAGTGTTGTGGTAAGGGTTTTAGTGAACTGTTTCAGTGTTCCAGTGCCACAGTTTTAGAGTATCCGTATAGGTATGTAGTAAAAAAAACACTTTTGTTTTTCATAAATGACGAATATATTTATTTATATTGATTGCTTTTTAAAATTACTGTTGTTAATTTTGATATGCCACATAAAATGTTTGACTTCAATAAATAATATAATAAATAAACGTAACTTCTTAACAGCATCGATAAGATTGGTGAAAAATTTGCACCATAAGGTTTGTTTCCACATTTGTCTTGGTGAAGAATGTTCGCCATGTGAACTTCACACAATACTTTAGCTCCGTTATAATTCAAATCCGGAAATTCACTGATAAATTCAGTGACTTTATCAGCCAACGGTTCTTTATTTTCCTTGTGTACGTTAGACATAGTTATATACATATTGTAGTGGGATATCCTACCTGAAGAGCGTGCATTCACACGTTATTATATTCATTTCAATCGATTATATCAATATTTGTAAAATATTAAAATTTTAATGGAGTATTTGCAGAATTCGAATTATTTCGGGTTAGTATTTGAATTCTGGCATTTTGATCATTTATATTATTAATATTTTATTAAAAAAAGACTCCATTAACGTTATCTCACAGGGGATAATCAAAATTTCGGGTTATTTTAAGTAATTTACGTTTTGAAATATAATTTGAAAAAAATGACACAAACACACATACGAAACACACTATATTTTGAATCCAAGCAACAAAAACCCTTACGTCTTCTGCAGTACCGAAATCCATCATCAGAACGTCAAAATTTAAAGTATTAAGTTGTTAGATTGGCAGCACCCAAACAACGGATAAACAAGAAGTTTGAAACGAACATTCTGACAGTAAATAAGTATATTTTTCGACTGATCAATTTAGAAATTGTATCTTAAACTAAAATGTTGTTGAAATTGTAAATTTGAAGTATTGAAAAGCTGTTAAAAACAAACAGAAACAATTTAAAGAAATATTCGAGAGAATTTAATCAAACAAGACGACCAGAGGAGTTTATTATAAAAGGATATTGAACATTCACTGCTGACAAAGAGGAAACTAGGATTCATCAGAAGAGGAACACAACCACACACACATAGTATACCCACAATAATAACTGTAAGTAATTTAAAGAAAAATTATTTTGTAAATGAAATACTGAAAAATAATAAACGAAACAGATTATCACTCTATTCAATACTTTTAATCGTTTTTTAAATCACCTCTATATATATCTTTATAATTATGTGTAACGGTGAGAAAGATTGTGAGAAACTGTTGCAGTAAATCAATAATTTAATTCGCTGAAGTAGTTCATGCCGATTCGTCTGTAGACATACGCCACGTTGTGGGCTGCGCAACCTTACTGGTAAACCTGGCGCGAAGCGCTCTGTGTCAGGCCTGATTATGAGTAATACGTGCTCTGACAAAAAGTCCTCCCCAATTTTAAGAGGTAACAAAAACCATACCAAGCAAGTTTCGAATATTTTTTTATTCACGAATTGCACGTACAATGCAATTTAAAATTAGTTTGTTTTGACACTCATATGACCACCTCCATTAGTCTCTCATAAAAATTTTCCGTAACCCTCCAATCATTTCAGGAGAAATGGCAGCAATTTCCCGAGTTATCGCTTCCTTCGAGGGCTCAATATTTCGGTGACGATGCTGATGAACCTTGGCTTGAAGATATCCCCATAACAGGAAGTCGCACGAAAATAAATCGAGTGAACATGCGGACCATCCAATCTCACCTCGTTAGGAAGCAAGATGCTCAGAAGACATTTCAGTCAGAATTCCCAGTGGACGTCGAGAAGGGTGGGGACTACTACACTGGAAATTGCTTTTAAAAATTAAAGACTTAGCCAAATACGTCTTCACACAAAGGCGATTCGAATTAAAGAGGAAGATTGTTGTCTCGTCTCATCACTCCTTTGTTCCCAATAGCATTTGTCAAAACTCACGGCCAATTACGATACACATTTCGAATATACAATCTTTCATATTATTTCAATCATCCTTTTTTTCTAAAAATACCATATTACAGACTGTAATATGCCATGTAAGTTCGCGTTCTGTCGCCTAACGACATCGAGGGTCTATAACTGTAAAATATATACATTTCCTATAAGACTTGACGACTTATTGCCGTTTCATATTCAATTTGCGAAATTATCGTAAAGATAAAATAAAATTTATTCTGTACATGTTTGTAGGCGAATTAATTATTAAAGAGGAACTTGAAGAAAGTGTAGCGAAGAAAAGTAATACCACCGTTCCCCCGGAATTATCGTTGGCTGGAAATAGATTTGCCTAATAAAACGCCGGGGACAAGGAGAGAAGACCCGAAGCTATACACAAGCCCTTGACGAATTGAATATGGGTCAGAAACAGGATCGCTCTGATGTAGGTTATCGGATTGTACTACCGCAGCAGAGCCGTATGCAGAGCATGTGATGTACGCGATGTTTATTACAAGATCGAGTATACAGTCGTAGTATTCGCATCGAGCTCTCTCCTCAAATTATTCTATTTATATTTACTATATCTATTCCTTATTTCGTTATTATGTTTTTAGAGTACTTATTTTCCATATTAAACACTTAACAGCGACGACACAATACTTCGAAAGTCGAAATGTAAAATTAAGAGACGCGTTCAATACATTAAACGACACAATCAATAATGTAATTTAATTTCGTAATCCAAAATTTCGTAACTGGAATCAAATGTTCTTTAAGAAATATAGGAAATAGAGATAATCCGTTCTCATAACAAAAAAAAATAATCAGAAATTCATTTCATGCATTTTAAATACAATTGAACATATAGAAAATAATATTACGCAGAGAAATCAATAAAAACTCTTATGATTGAAATTAAAAAAAAATAACTTCACTTACATATTACTTTTAATAAGGACACTTTCTGGCGTATGGAAGGCAGTGAGGATGAGGTGGCTTTCTCATGTACGAGGGTAAGTCAAATATTATCTACACTTTCGCCATAACAAGCTTTGAAGGTGATCGTAATGCCAGCCGCTTGCGCATGCGTTGAGTTGGCGCCTCTGTGGTCATGTGTGCGGAAATTAATCACGATCGCGCCATTTGTCTGCTAGCTATAACAGCATAAGCATGTCAGTTCCGCTACTAGTTTGCACCAAAGAGGAACAACGAGCAGTGATCCGATTTTTGTGGTCAGAGGGTGTGAAAAGTGCTGAAATTCACCGGAGACTTTTGTCACAATACGGGGACAGTGCTTTATCTCGTAAAAGTGTTTTTTTGTGGATCGAAATGTTTCAAAGTGGCCGCACGAGCGTAACACAAAAAGAGGGAGCTGGACGGCCGTCAACCTCGACCACTGACGACAACATTCAGCAAGCTCGAGAGATCGTTACAGCAAATAGGCGAGTTGCCATAGGTGAGGTTGCATCTTCTTTAAACATCAGCCACGGTTCTGCCTATCAAATTATCCACGATGAACTCAAATTTCGTAAAGTGTGTGCGCAATGGGTGCCACGAATGCTTACCGCAGAAAACAAAACCAAACGTTTGAACGTCTGCCAACGCTTACTGGATCGCTTCAACGCGGAAGGCGGCGCATTTTTAAGCAGAATAGTGACCGTTGATGAAACGTGGGTTCATCACTACGAGCCCGAATCGAAACGCCAGAGTATGGAATGGAAACACCCAGGATCCATTAGCACGAAAAAGTTCAAAACCTCGCCATCGGCTGGGAAGGTGATGCTAACCGTGCTTTGGGACGAAAAAGGACCTATACTGGACGACTACTTGGACAGGAGAACTACCATAAATAGTGCGAGGTACAGTGATTTGTTGGCGAATAAGCTGAAACCAGCAATTCGAAACAAACGCCGTGGTCTACTCTCAAAGAAAGTTTTGTTGTTGCAAGACAACGCCCCTTCCGCACACGACCCATAACACCATAGAAACTATCAACAGGTTGGGCTTTGAGACCCTAGAATACCTTCCCTACAGCCCTGATCTGGCTCCCTCAGACTTTCATCTCTTTGGACCGCTCAAGGTAGCTTTGAGAGGTCGTCGATTTGCCTCAGACACAGACGTTCGGGATCCGGTGCAAAAGTGGCTTCACCACCAACCGAAAACCTTCTACCAGGAAGGCATACGGAAGCTTGTGGCCGGCTGGACCAAGTGCACTGCTAAAGGTGGAGACTATATCGAAAAATAATGTATCTGTTGTACACCTATCTTTGTTTAATACAGTTATAGAACCAAAAGTGTGAGTAAATTTTGACTTACCCTTGTATATTACGATATTAGCGACGCGACATAAGAAATTCTTTAAGTATAGAACTTTTGGCTTTGTTCTTTGAAAAAAATTTTACACAAAGATAAAAGGATTTTCCAATAAAGTAAGAATAATATTAACTGTAAATTCAAATCAGATGCGAAGCGGTGGAATAGTGGGAAGTTAACCATACAACCCATTACATTACATTTTGTATAAATATCTCCTTCTAGCATGTACACGCGTCGCGCAGAAATTCTGCCGAACCTGTAAAAGTTGTAAGTCGGGCTTCGTAATCGGAAGCATCTTTCGGTTTTAGAAACAAAAATTCATCCAAATTTTCCTCCGTAACCTGAAAATTCCATGACAAAGTACTTATCGTAAACCGAGGTACTACTGTATACGTATAACACATTTTACTTTTGCTCCGCTTATAAGTTGTGAAGTTGAAAGAACGTTTTCAATACTGAAAGACGTACTAATTTCAAAAAGAACCCGTTCTTCTGCAGAAAATATAGAAAAGTCTCTTGTGGTAATGGCTAATTTCTTTCTCGTATTTCCTACATGAAACAAATTTATTACATATGTACATATCATTAATATATTGTTATGTTATGTTCAACGTTGTATTTACGACGACAACAACTTCTATCGGTTGTCACATCGGTACTGACCAAATGTCAGTATGGCCACTCGTTGGCAACTAAATACCCCTCTTGCGGGGATAATTGGTAATTTTTGCGTTACCATTCCCCCCTCAGCCAACCGTCCTTGGGGTGAGGACGGTAGAATTTAACTATAAGTCCAGATAATGACGAGTGTGGGATATCATGGACAAATCTACTCGTTTATTAGTTTTTCTATTCACTTATTTCTTCCAAATTAATGTAAAAATCATCTGGAATAAGCAACTACATAAATTGCAAAGCACAACAGATAATATTTCATCCATTAAATCTTTATCTGAAAAGTTTCTATATATTAGCAGTGGATTTTCTATTTTAAAGCTTGTTGGTGACAGTTCGTACCACAGAATCATCAACAAACAACCTCCTGGTTAAGTCACTACATTCGTTCTCATATGCTAATAGCATTTTGATTGAACGTCATCGAAGAGTTAGTTTCTATTTGGGTAAATTATCAAAATTGGCGCTGCGAAAGAAAACAATCGCCGGTCTTTCGCGATTTAAAATAAAAGAAAGAGGAACGACGCCCTGAATTTTCATCAATCTTTATTCGGCCTTGGTTGAATCAAAGTTTGACTTGAACCCAATCCAAAGATAAGTGTTCGTTGTGTATTCAAAGTTATTATTAGAGAAGTAAATAGGGTTGAATATCCAGAGCAGGCAGTTCCTGTGGTGGGTATATAAACAGAGTGTTTATATACCTTGGCGTCGTTCGAAAGTTTAAAGGTTAGTTAATTTTTAAAATCTTAAAATTCGTTAATTTAATTTTACTAAGTTGCAAATTCATTCAAAATTGCCGCAAGGGTATCTAGGGATACCCCCGAACCTACAAAAATCATTTTTTAGAGTTAAATAAAAAAATTTAACAAAAATTTGAGGAAACCCCTGAGAAAGATATTTCAACATATATGAATTTTGTTTAAATACATTTATAAAAACTTGGCGTCTGTCTATGCAACATACACTTAGTGCGTCTCTGTACCATGTTTCCGTTGCACGGCATTGAGTCATACCCCTTACGATTTTGCCGTTCACTGCTAATGACAGCGATCCTCCAGGTTGTAATCTTTAACATAATACACTATAATGACTTTATTATTCAAAAGTGTGTTTTCAATTTGCTTACATATTATTACTTATTATCACTCACATGCAGTATTTTAAATACTGCGGTAAACATGGTAACCATTGCAACTTACCGTGCTTCAATATTTCGATGTGCAGCATCACCATGGAAGCGTAATACACTGATGTGCAGATTGGAATCAGCAAGGTTGTTATTTAATTTTATAAATAAAGTAAACTTTGGATGTATAGTCGACAAACAAAATTTGAAGAAAAATCATTTTGAACGTGATATGGATAAAATGACAGGGCAAGGCTTTCGATGACGACATTGTACAACATCATCACTTTTAGAAATACAATTAATAGTAAAAATTCCTCAATTTGGCCAAGTTGAACACAAAAATTGAAAACAGCTAATTAAATAAATTTATAAAAACAACTGTCTTTTAGGGTTTGATTAAGTTTCAAAATTTTGTAAAATGCAAGATAATTATTAAATTTAATAAAACTGTAAATTCTTTCGGGATTAAAGATTGTTTAAATTTGATTTAACTCGGAAAATAACATTTAGTTTAATCTCAGGCACTTAACATTTCAATCAACATTTTTCCCTGAAAAATTCGATTCTTTTCAAAAGAGTCTCATTACAATATAAACCTTTTTTGTTATTATTTAATCTTTTATGATGAATATTTACGTCAATAAAGGGTATTAACATACTTATAGGTTTATTTCTTAATTGTGGGAAATTACAAGAAGGTTCAATAACCAAACATAATGCTAATGTAGGTCATGGTATTGGTGGAATCACTCCCAGCAAAAAACAAAGTGAGAAGAGAAATGTGCTAGCTGACGGACGCCTCACTTTGTTTTTCCCGGAAGTGGTTCTACTAATACCATGAGCTATATTAGCATTATTTTTGGTTATTGTTAATAGGCACGTTCTTCACACATCATGGTAAGCCCGCTATCTTGCGTTAAGCAGCCCGTGAGCTGCTCGAGAGGTGGTTTGGCATCTGCACTCCTATTTGTGTCGCTGCTTTCTAGACGGCATCACAGTGTTCCGTTTAATACATACTAGGATTGTTCGGAACTACGTGGCCTAACACAGATATGGCGCGAATTCGGAGGAGTTTTCATTACCCTTCTGTAGAATCATCTTTTAGTAGATTAAATATGACAGCACAGAGCGATCTGTCAATTAGTATGTTTTTGACAGTACGTCAAAGTGAACGTCTCGTGTGATTTTGTAAACAATGGAAAAAATCGAGTTGAGAGCAGTGATAAAGTACTTTCATTTGAAAGGCTTAACACCAACCGAAATTAAAGCAGAGCTGGATTCAACAAGTTAAAAACTGGGTTGCCGAATTTAAGCGTGGTCGTACGAGCAAAAATGATGAACCCCGTAGTGGACGTCCTAAAACTGCAACTGCCTCGGATATGATTCAAAAAGTCCACCGCATCGTATTAGATGGCCGTCGAGTAAAAGTGCGCGATAGCAGACATAGTGGGTATCTCAAATGACAGTATGCACAGAATTTTAACTGAAGAATTGGTAATGAAAAAATTGTTGGGTGCCGCGGTTGCTCACACCGGAGCAAAAACTAAATCGTTTGAGTGTTTCTCGTGACCTTTTGGCACGTTTTCGCCACAATCCAAAGGACTTTTTACGCCGTTTTATAACCGTCGATGAAACCTGAGTCCACCATTATATTCCCGAAACCAAAGAACAATCCAAGCAATGGACACACAAAGGTTCTCCGCCACCAAAGAAGGCAAAAACGGTTTTGTCAGCAGGAAAGGTTATGGCAACTGTTTTTTGGGATTTTCATGGAATTATCTTGGTCGATTACTTAGAAAAGGGGAAAGTAATAAATGGCGAGTATTATGCCACTTTGTTGCAACAACTTAGCAGCAAAATTAAAAAGAACCGGCCTCATTTGGTAAAGAAGTAAGCTTTTCCATCAGGATAATACACCTGCCCATAACTCTGCGATTGCAATGGCCAAAATTCATGAATTGGGATTTGAATTAGTACCTCATTCGGCCTATTCCCCAGATTTGACTCCCAGCGATTATCATCAGTTCTCAAACCTGGGAAAATGGCTCGGCGGTAAGAGATTTTCGTCTAATTCCGAGATAATCGCTGCTGTAAATTGCTATTTCGAGGACTTGGATTCGACCTACAAAAAAAGTATTGCTAATTTGGAATATCGTTGGAATAAGTGTGTTGAGCTAGCAGGAGACTGAATTGAAAAATAAAATGTTTTTTATCGAAAAAAAATTGCGGTTTCTTTGTTAGGCCACGTAGTTTCCGAACGATCCTCGTAAGGGACATAGGGGGACAAAAATTGTAATTAGATTTTTAAATCGTAGTAGTTATAAATGTTGACAGTGGCAATCTAATATCATTTAGTTAGAATACTTTTTATTGGCAACGTCTCTGTGGGTTTTACTGGAGTTTAACTAGAAGCAAGGAGCGTTTATATAAAATATCATACATCAGTGGCAAATTGTTGTTATATGAAAACCTTCATTTCTTAGAGTATTCATTACGCGAAATGGTTTTACTTCATGGATATGTTGGCGGAAAGTAAAATGTCTCTACTGGTAGTTGTGAAAAGAAATATTTAACAACAAAAAAACCAATTTGAAAATTAAGATATTAATAAGTAAAATGAATACACTCTGTCTTTTATATTTAGGAGATTACCACTTCGTTAGGAGATCATTTTAATGTCATTAAAAAAAAATAAGTAGTTTGTTTTATTTTACAGTTGAATTGTTATTTCGCAACTTGTTGCACTATATTTTTTTTTAATTATTAGATTTGCTTTACTCAATAACGCGCACTGCATTTTTTTAACCTTGGCGTTAACATCCTAAACCAAAGCCTAATGTCGGAATTTATGCTTTTATTAAAAAAAAGAATCTATTTATGCACTGCTTCTGAGAATAACGTAAAGGAAATAAAAAATATTATGATTATACTGTAATAAAATATCTCAGAAATGGTCAGCTTCCGGACAAAGATTGGATAAATTTTTGGAAAAGAATGCTCAGTAGCTCCAAGGTGGACGTATATATTTCGACAATATAGAGGACATGTCTTCTAAATACATACGTCATCAAGACAGAGGCCGTCAAAATCTTTTAGCCAATCAAGTAAAAAGCAAAAGAGCGGAAAGTGCCAGATATTATTGAAACAAGAAGTTTAGAGGAAATTGCGTTAGCTGCCGGACTTTCTGTACGAGCCCCATGCAAAAGAGATGCCGCTAATTTATTAAAAGCGCGTGCTAGTACAATAAAAAGACTGAAGGTGTCGTGTCAACAAACCCAAAGGGCATTAACACCAGAAGAGGCATTAGCACGCTACTTCGACACAAAATGTACCGCTCATACATATAAATTAATGAGAAAACGGGTAATTAGTGTCGTCACTATATATATCCGTCCTTTTACAATCTCCAAAAGGCGAAAGATGCTTGTTTGCCAGCAGAAAATGTTATTCGTATTAAGAAAAATTCTTCTAGTATTGACTTGCAGGCAATTTTGGATATTACAGTCCTGCAACTCTTTCAACATCTTTGTCCTACTATCAGGCAAACAGTGCCAGCTGGAAGTGTGCTTATATTGGTGAGTAAGTGGAGGTGTGATGGTAGCTGTAGGCATACTCAGTATAAGCAATAATTTAATAGTGAACATGGTACGGACGAGTTCTCATTTTTAATTACATTTGCGCCGCTGAACTAAATAATACTGAAAGGATAGTAGTTTGGCGAAATCCAAGACCTTCTTCCGCTCGTTTATGTAAACCTATTAAATTTATCTTTGAGAAAGGAACTGAAGAATTGGCAACAAGACAATACCAAATATTCGTTAATACGAGGGATGATCGTAAAATAAGGTTCCCAATGCCCTATAGCAGCACTAAGGCGTGTTAGGCGAAATCCGACAACATTGGCGTGCGCGGCAGCTCTCACACTCCACATACGAACCATTCCCGTCTCGCTACCCCGCTCAGTGTTGGCTAAGCAGCCGTCCAAGGTGGAACTCCCGATCGCCGCTACAGCCAGGTGCGAAATTCGCGCTGTGATACGTTTTTAAAACGCGAAAGGGGTTTCACCTATAGACATTCATCGTCAATTAACCGAAGTTTATGGAAAAAAAGTGTATAGCTGTTCAACACGTTCGCAAATGGTGTAGGGAATTCACTGGAAGTCGGACGGAAATTCACGATGAAGAGCGGAGCGGAAGACCATCAGTTTCAGAGGAAATCGTTGAAAAGGTCGGGAGCACATTGCTTGAAGATCGGAGGGTCACCATTCGTCAACTCGCTCTACGGATTCCTGAGATTTCCAACACCACAATTGAAAAGATTTTGACTGGCGGCAGAATTTCACGACATGGGGATACAGAAGTTGGAACACCGTCTGCAAAAATGCTTGGATAGAAATGGCGATTATGTCAAAAAATAGCTTAAGTTTTTACCTTTAAAACGATGTGTAATGTTAAGGAAATAAAGAATGCTGTCTATTTTTAAAAAATATGGGAACCTTATTTTACGATCATCCCTGGTATATTTCTACATGCCTTTGGAAGTATTCCCCGTTGTTCTCCATCATTGTCGACGATTGAAGTTATTTTCACCGTCTTGGCTTAACTGACAGAACAATTTGTCAAATCGTTACAATTTATTCATAATAAACACTTACAATAAGGTAAAGACAAGATTAGATTTTTGTTCTCCTAGCATGTATTAAACGAAACACTGTGCGGCATGACTATACCTCTTTGGACTGGCGACAGAAGATATATTTTAAGTGCTGTTTGAAGATTAGTGGCATAAACCCGAGAAGCAAATAGCAACGGTGAGAAGCGATTTTGTGCTTGGAGCGATGCTGATTACGCTGGGTAGGCAAAAACATGTCCGTCGGTTAGCATATTTCTCTTCTCACTTTGTTTTTGCAGGGTATGATTCTACCAATACCATGAGCTATATTAGCATTATTTTTGGTTATTATTACTAAGCACTTTCTTCATGTGTAGAAAGTTCAAATATGCTTACTTTCCACATTACATATTTGCTACGATGTATAATGAAGTAATAATAACAGCAATTCTTAATCAAGCAATTTAATAAGCAGTAAATATTAAAACAGCTGTCTCTAATTTGTTATTTGTACATTCAATTACGCAACACAGCATAAACATTGCCGATGATGTGTATCGCTTCCTTGAGTTACCGTCAATATTGTTATGAAGTATATAGACGAGGAGTAAACGAAAAGCAGTTTTTAACAATATCCGATGGGAATGTTAACTAAAATAGAACATACATTCGAAGAGTTTTTTGTGATGTTCGTGATGTACAAGATCGAATTGGTTGTTTTGTCTATGGCTAACAAAACACGTAGCGAAACTTTCTTGATAATAAATAAGTACACAATGTCACAACTAAACGTGTACGCTTTCATGATGGCGGTTTAGAACTGCGGTAGCATTGGCGAGAGTACCGTAGACCGACCAAGGGAATTATGCAAATGTAATCATTGCACTGGACTCGCAAATCCGCCGTGAGTGAATTCGCAAGTTGCGACGCCGATAACAGCGTTACAAATCGATCCTTATACAAGAGAGAAGACCCGAGAGAGAGGATTACGTGAGATGCAATTCTCGCCTGAAAAATTTCAAACGATATTTTGGAGTTTCATATCTCATATCTTCTCTTTTTTCTGATGTGGGGTGAATGTTCACCAATATTTGCGTATGCGAAAATGTATGTGTTTTAGGTGGTGGAAAAATTCTCCCCTTCTATCTCGATACCTCAAAATCGTTTTCCCTCTTTTGTTCGTTGTGTATCTAGCATCTTTAGTATAAATCTAAATATCAGGTTCGCATTAAGGGCCTTCCGTTTACGTCCCATGTTTCTATATACTGAGATGTTTCAAGTTGAAATTTTATTTTCAAATATTTACAAACTTTGACAGGTGTATGTGTAATGAAGGCCTTTATAATATCCTCTTCGGTCGATCTTTGGATGTTTAATGTCTTTTTCGATCCTTCTTTGAATATTCTATGTCTTATTCGATCCCTCTTTGAATATTCTTTACATCAATTTTCGTTTTCTTTATTTTCAAAACGTTTCCAATTGGTTTTAATGATGGTTCATAACTTATACACTCTTAATACTTGCTTTAAAGTTAATTTCTAAATTATTTTTCCAAAACTTTCTCCGTCGAAATACTTTTTCTATTTGTTTGTTTATCCACCTCTACAGGGATACCAATCCAAAGATTTCCATATTTAGATATTTGACCTTTTGATGATTATGTGTCTTCTTACAGGTGACCTGACGAATAATTTTGATGATTTGAGTCCTATGTAGATATTGAATGTTCTTATGTGAAACAAAAACGAAGCACCCTTAACCATAAGATCCTACGTTCAGCTTTTAAATTACAAAGTGTGCATGTGCCCGTTGTATACGTCATTAGAAAGCACTGAGATGTTACAAGTTTGAATAAAATATAGAATCAAAAGTGATCACAAGTTCTTTTATTTTCTAATACTTACAGCTATAAGTCCCCGTGTGTGTATGTAGTGCACGTGTTTAGTGTTTGTAAAATTATTGGTTAAAATCCTCTTCCCTTTGTTACAGATGTTCTGAGTCCTTTTCAAATAATCCTCTAATATGAAGTCCTCTTTAACTTTACTTTGGCTGTTCTTCGATCCCATTTTTCCTCTCATTTATTCAAAATGATTTTAAGTTTGTTTTAATGCTATTTAATGATTAAAATATTCTTTATACTTGTTTTAAAATGATTTCTAGATAGATTTAATCGAGAACTTGCCTTCCCTCAGAAAATGTTTATTCTGTCTTTTTAGTTGCTCCGTTGTCACGGGGATGCCAATCCAACGGCTTCGTTGCTTTAATAGTTAGCCTATAAATCATCGCATGCGATGTTACAAACAACATTAAGAAAAGGAAAACACTCTAGAGGATTCCGCACATTTGCTACAAAAACGCTTACAGCTGTTTAGCTAAAACCAACCCGGCAAAGATTTGTGTAAATAACGAACAGATGCTTCGCCGGCTAATACGATCCTGTATAGAGAACTTATTTTCCCTACGTTCGTGGTTTGACTTTGTAAGAAATGAAACCAAAGCTTTGCGCTAGAGATAAACTAGTTTTAGCCATTCTAAATTCGACACAATTTAGATATCGAGAGTATTTTTACATTCGAAAGAAAACAAGATATCTTGTCTAGTAGGAACATTGTCCATATACGGGGTATATTCAATAAAATGATCTCTTAGTAATTTCTTTTCAAAAAATCTGTCACTACGTGGTAAAATGGTATTAAGGTTTTCACTTAAACCCCTTGAATTATGGATACATACATATATCACTGGATTAATTTCCCAAAATAAAATTTCTTAGTAGAATCCTTTACGTTCCAGTCACAATGCATTTGTTTGATACCCAGTGGCGTACTAGCAAAGTCTTGATACATTTCAGTACGATTAATTACTAAAAACTATAGCGTATATTCGGAAAATAAATGATGATAGCAGAGAATGGCAAACACTAAACGTATCGGTGTCATACAAAATATTTAATAAATTCGGGGTATATGTTTCGGAAACTCATGAATGGTTGACAGTACAGACCGACTAAATGCCGAAATGTACGTCCCGAATTTATTAAATTTTGTGTAAAACGGAGTGTATCTTGAAGCTTATCTTAACATAAATTATTGTTATGTTAAGATTGTTATAAAGTCAGGATAAAAATTAAACAGCATTTCCTAATTGTTTCACAAATTCGCTATATTTTAAATGGCTTGCCGGTTTTGGGGATAACCTCTTCTTAGAACTAGAAAATTTACAGTTTATTTTAATCTGCATTATGCAATATGAACTTAAGGAAATGTGTATATTTTTAAGCGTAAAGAATGGGTGACACCTGAGACTGGTTAGCTTCTATAAAATCTTCTCTTAATAAAACGGAAATTGGCAAGGTGTTCTGCCAAAAACTCAGTTGCCTTCTTTACTAAAACAATTAATTAACCAATCAAAGAAATACATAAAACATAATATTGTAGCCAGATTTGAAGTAACTGAAATAACTTCCTACAATTCCGATAGGGTGCTGAATAAAATAACAGGATGAGGATTGGCACGATAGTATTGTATTGGTGGAATCAGGAAAAGGGAAGATCATGAATTAGGGGACAAAAATAACAATGCCTAAGTCTGCATCTACAATAAATATGGCGACTCCAAATTGTTCATCGAATAACATAGAAGATGAACTTCATATCTCATAGGACACTAATTCGATAAAAGAAATTAAAACCCAAAACGTAAATATTCAATATCAGAATCAGAAGATGAAACTTCTGCTGTTTCTAATATCAATTTTGAAGCAAGCGAAAATTAAGTAAGACAAGAAATTAAAACTGTTATATAATAGTAAGTTTTGTCTACAATGAAAAGACGAAAAAGAAATACGCCAAAGAATATTGAGCCAAAGTTACGAAACGTAAGAAAAGAAGGATTATTGAAGTCAGTTGCCTTCTCCTATATAAAGGTAAGAAAAGTGCTTTTAGTTTTCCTACTGTCGAGGTCATTTTGTTGATAGTATTTTCCAAAATAAAATACAAATTAGGAAATCCTAACATTGTCAGAGGAGTAATCTTTTTTGGCAAAGATGTGATATAAATTAAAAGGCATATATTTATACTTTGATATTTTGAAATTTCAATGTTACTTAAAACTAGTTTTATTACCTACATGTATTCAGAATTATAGTTCATTTTATTTCGTCTTCTTTAATTAATAAATGTTTGCATTTTATGATTTTCCCCTCAAACATATCGATTCTCTGTTTTTCCCTTATTTTCCCTGCATGCCATGCCTATATTAGACACTGTTAAAAAAAGAGATTTACAGTCCAATATTTCAACTAGATCACCATACGATCTGTTTTTATATTGTAATTACAAAACCGGTAACTGGCCAGAATGTCCGAAAATCGTTTCATATATCCGCTTACTCGATGTTACACTTGAAATTAATTTGAAACTATACCACACAGCGAAATATGTCCTCTCAAACAGGACTCAAGCTAAAAAACCTGGATTGTCTTGACGTCTGTTCACTCATCTGTTATCGATAGCTTTTGTTTATTCTCAACCACGGCCAACTGCGATACAGTTTTCATATTTTGTTTTATTTTCTTTTCTTTAAATGCATTTGTACTACAGAATGTAATTTTCTACTACGGTACTACGGACAGGGTCTAGCATCCACCCATCTACAGACCAATATTAGTGAGTATTGGCAACCGTAAAATATGGACATTCCCTATCGACCTTGGCGACTTATTAAAAGGCGTTATTTGGAAATTATTGAAAACAAACTAGAACTTGTTTGCTACGTGTTTATAGGGAGAAGTTACATTAAGTATGAAAATGAAAGACACCGGAATTATCGTTGGCTGGAGTTATAATTACATACGAAACAAAGAGAGGGGCGCCAGAGGCTATGTAAGCTACTGCGGAACCGTAAAGTACGTCAGAAAAACTTTCCCTTGACAGCTGTCACTGGAGCGCACGTGGTTGGACGTTATTCGTCCTGTCACTAATGACAATGATTTTGTACGTATTTTTCAGTGGCGAGGCGTCAATGGACCTTTTATAATCAGTCATTAAATCTTGTGTAAATTTGTAAACTTTTATTTAATTCTATTAATTAACTTTTCAAAGAACTAGAACCAATTATTTTGAGCGAAAGTGTACCTTGTTTATGTTACTGTTTATGTTGAGCGTTAATGTACTTATTATGTAAGTTAATACATGCGGGGTTTGTGCAACGGCGCGCTCGTAAACTACTTCACGTCAAAGGTCGAAATACGTCATTAACAAAAAGTATCGCGTCACACCCGAAATCGGCTATATAAACCGTCCAAAATGTCATAGCTTTGCCTTTACTGTCCGACCCTTTCGCTGAACAGAAGGAATCCCCCCCACCGCAACTACGCAATTGTTGGTAATTGCTGGCTTTTACGAAATTTAGACGAGAAAACGTCTGTGTCCCACAATTGTGCGGTTTTAGGCTGACTTTTGTGAGACAGCGATATCTGAACTGCGTACAAGTCCGTATCCCTGTTTGGCGGGGACTTGAAATCATAAGTCCGTAATGCGCGACGCGTCTTTTCTTCTGTAATTTCGAAAAAAGTAGGAAATCTAATTAGACTTTGCACAAAGCCCTTAACCGATGATAGATTTTTTTTGATTTTATAAACAAAGTCTGTGCAAATATTTGAGAGTTGTCAGTTTGTAATACTATCTAAACGCCGGAGCATTATTCTGTATTTTCTATTTCTGACCAGAACCGTTGTAAATATTGGCAATTCTGATGTTTTCTTTCTTGTTGAAAAACCGGGAGAGATATATGTTATTTCACAACTTTAAAGGATTTTATTTTGCTTTAAGATGTAAATAAGAGTTGATTGATGTTACTTTCTTTTTTCTTTAATGAAACTCTGGACACAATATCATACTATTCGGCAGGATTCGTCAATGTGCGCCGTGCTTGATTGAGATCACAAGTCACACACTTTTATTAGTTACTGAGCCCGCAAACA
Organism: Dynastes maya; assembly: GCA_029619315.2. Lineage (NCBI taxonomy): Eukaryota > Metazoa > Arthropoda > Insecta > Coleoptera > Scarabaeidae > Dynastes > Dynastes maya. The sequence continues at coordinate 54,295,392 of JAROYE020000003.1, read as the reverse complement.
ACTTTTGTTTTCCTAATTAGTGCACGCGGTGATTACTTACTTCTCGACAGTTGATTTGATTCTAGCGGGTAAGCATTCACGGTACGCGTGGTGACATCCCGTGGTCGAAGTTGTGACTATATTATAAAGCCAATAAAGCCTGTTGTCGAAAAATGTAAGAATATATCATTTAAAGTAAGGAAAGGTTGTAACAAACAGTTTATCTGTATATTGTTTACGAATCCAGAATAAGTTGACTAATTGTAAGAAAGAATCCGAAAAATGTTGTTGCTTCACGTTTGACGCGTTGGAGTTTCTAAGTTTCGTCCAGACAAGCGGTCACAACATTAATTATTATGTTAAAATTAAGGTAGTTCTGGATGTTTTCTGTTTTGCAAAAGATCAACCAATTGTCTTCTACACTTGACCATAGAGGGCACCATTGGCAGATAAAGAGATTACCTGAATTATGTGATGCATCTCGCTGAATGTAATTGTTACTTCTATAAACCTTCGAGTCTTATAATCACATGCTATCAGTACATAAAAGCTCTGAATATCGTATTTCCCTCTTACATTGAACATCGCCTTTATCAAAATGTTAATATATTTACTGATAGACCTTATGCAAACAATGGATGTGAATGTGTCTTTTATTGTAGTAACAATAGGTACAAAGAGTCTTTTAGATTGGAGACAGGCACATCGGTGTTTACAACAGAAATCATAGCTATTTTGAAAGCAATTCGTAATAGTGCCACTACTTACAATAAGTTATAATGTCTAATTCTGCCAGTGGGTTACTAGACCTTCCTTCCTCGAAATCTTTTGGCAAAATAGACAAAATATATTATTGGTTGTTGTAAAAGCTGAAATCTAGAAATGTAAACGCAAGGTTTTACTGGCTCCGAAGTCATGTGGGAATCTTACATAATGAAACAGCTGATAATCTTGCTAAAGTCAGTTATACTGGGGGCCTTACTTACAATCTCATCCTTTCTTGCAGAAAATGTATTGTAATATTCAAATCAAACGTGTTAAATAATGATTGGGAACCTTGGTATGATACGAAAATCTAAATTTCTCGGCACTCTTGCATAACACTTGCTCATATCAAGTTTAGATAGATCATTATCCATACTATCTGTTTAAGTTAGGAGTTGTGAAGTCTCGAGCACGTCACTGTAGCTATGAAGTGGTTGATTGGAATCAAAAGTGCTAATATATAGACACCCCTACTCGTCATTTAGTTTTATTAATACACACACCGGCAAATTTAAAGAAACAACCATAAAATCTAATTATTTTCTCTATAGTACACATATTGTTAATATTTCTTTGGAATTTGTTTTATAAGGGTTATAGAATGTGAAACCTGTTGAAGAAGAGAAAACTGGAAGATGTTAGGCTCGAACAAAATACTGGTGTTAAGTAGAATAACTTTATTGTACATTTTGAACTTGGTTAATCATTTAATGCGTTTTTTCTTTTGTATAAATAGCACGTGTTCCCCTTCCACGAGCCCTTACAACTACAGTCATTCATCTTCCCATACTTCTGATGAGTCTTCTGCCTAGCATGTCCCACACATGTTCGATCGGGTTCACGCTGGCAAATTCATTGTTGTTATACCCACTTGGTTTAAAAAGTGAGATACACAATGGGTGACGTGTGAGCGCGCATTATCCTTTCTAAATTTTCTCCGGTATATGGAGCAAAAGGTACCACATGGTCTTGGAGAACACCCACTCCTATTTCACCTATGGGGGTTAACCTGTTTTCCGATGGCCGCAGTTTTGTAATGTCCTCCAGGCATTAGTGTTATGACAGGCCCCGGGATGTGAAATGTATATTGCTGCTTTCGTCGCCCCAGTTACTTTCACTAGGGCTCAATGACTATTGTTCTATATTCGACTTTCATTTTAAAGCAATTTCTATTTTTCTTTGTTTGTTGTTTTCTGAGATGAACGAACCATAATCCCGAAACGCCAGAAAAACCAAGATCATCAATTATTACAAATTATTAATAAAAAGCAATCCTTTCAGATTCCAAGATTATGAAAGGTAACAAAGGAAATTGTATCGCCGGGTAGCTACATTGCACTGGCAACGACACCACTGCTAAAAGCAATTGCAGGCATCGTAAGGCCTATAAAACCAAGGCAGACGACGCAAGGATCCTACAGAAATAATCGCGTTAAAGTCGATCCCAGTATCTCATTTCCTGTAAAGATGAAACGGAATAAGTGCTGAGATGTCAGATTCCATAACTGATCGTCTTTGATCGAAGCGAATTTGCCCACTCTTTATACCGGAGAGTTATAACCCGCTCAGCCCGGTCGCTACCGTTACAAAACCGAGCAGACGGGCAATTCTTCGTTTGACCTACCTTTAACACGGATCCTTTAAATTTATTCTTTTTTTAGTCGGCGAAACGAGATAGAAATGGATAGGAAGTAGTTTTATCACACCCGTCTTCCTTTTCCGCATTCGATTTATTTGCAAATTCGCTGCCGTCAAGCAAATTTTAATATTTATTAAAAGCGTTTTTGCGTCACGCTCGAATAAAGTTTATTATACTCGTCTTTTGTAGAAACACGAAACAAGAAACCAGATTTGTACGAAGAAAAAAACACCGACTTTATTTTAGGTTTAAATAAATTCCATATACATTAAAGCATATACAATTAATCGCCCACCCATATTTTTTGTCACAATGTTTGTTTACGTTAAGTAATACATATAACAGTGACAGTTACTTATCAAGTGGGTACTTTAGCAATAATTGAAAAGTTATACCCTCGATTCTTTTATTAAATTTGTGTCACCAAAGCATTTTTGTGATTTAGTTGTAATTTTATATTGTTGCGGTTACTTAGCTGTGATTGCATTTCGTTCTCTTTATTTCCGGTTATTCAAAGTTATTCAATTAAAAATTCTTAGGATCTTTATTTGGTTTTAACCAAATAAAATGCCATTAGACGCTACTGGAGTAGCTAGGGCCGTGGCTTTAGCTAATGCTGGTTATTGCCAACGTCGCATCGCTAGAACACTCGGCGTACCTTGAACCACCAGGCCGATATCAGTGTACTTCCGCCTGAGACGACCGCTTCGTTGTCAGTAACGTGTTGAGAAATCGCTTTTGCACAGCTAATGAAGCTCGTACTCGTCTTGCTGAGGTGAGAAATGTTAATGTCAGTGAACGTACGATTAGAAGAAGACTGGCAGGAAGGAGTCTGAGGGCATTTCGACCTGTTCGCGTCCCCGAACTTCTCCTACAACACCGTAGAGCTAGACTTCGTTTTGCTAGAGAATATGCTGATTGGACTATGGAGCAGTGGCAGAACGAACTGTTCTCAGATGAAAGCCTTAAGGTCCAGACGGACGTCAGCGCGTATACAGACGAAGAAATGAGAGGCTTGCTCAATGCACTATAACAGAAACAGTGGGTTACCAGGGAGGGTCAATAAAGATCACGTTATACCTTTCGCGCCATTTATAGGGGAAAATTTTAGGTTAATGCATGATAATGCACGATGCCATGTCGCTAGATCCGTCACTCAATACCTTGACGAGGTCGAACTTCAAACTTTACCATGGCCGGCACGTAGTCCAGATCTTAATCCCATTGAACACATTAGGGACAACCTTAAACGACGTGTTCGGACAAGGGTAGCAGCGCTTATGACCATAGGAGAGCTCAGGACAGCTATGGTAGAAGAGTGACACAATATTCCTCAGGCGGATATCCATGATGTAACGAATGGACTTCCAAACAGGCTTCAGGAAGTCATTAAAGCCCGAGGGGGGCAACACTCATTATTAAACTCAAAAATATAACAAACAATGATCTCTTTTTTTAAATTAAAAACGTTAATTTTTCGTTGTAATTAAAAAAAAAATTATGGGATAATATCTAATAAGTCAATTTTTAAAAAACGTTTTACATTTGTTTTTATTGCTAAAGGCTTGCTTACAACAAACCTTATATGAAATTTGCTTAATATTTAACGATTTCTAAAAAATTCAAGAAATCCAGGCTGTTAATTGTGCCGCTGAGTGTAGTTAAATGCAACATTGTTTTAACATCCAGACTTTACACCCACAAGTAGGGGAAGCTACAAGGTTATCATAAAGGAAGGGATATATCACAACTTATTACACAACTTCAACAAATTAAGCCAACAACAAAAATCAATGGAAATTGAATTTCTTGAATAATACTATACCTTATGTTCAACACCGTCTACCGCAACTGTTTAATAGGAGCTCCATTTTGGTGATATAAAAGCACCAACGTTTCCTCCAAGCTATACACCACATTGTACAACATTTCGGGTTGAATTGCAGCAATTTGCTATCTAATATTGTCTTTTATTTCTTCTAGCATTTTTGGTCGTATGGTAAACACTAAATTTTTTCAATAATCCAAGGCTAAAAATCCTCCGGGTTCAGATCAGGCGATCTTGGTGACCATGAATTTTTAAAATGCCTGCTTACAACACGATCATAAAAACAGCAGTTACCAAGTTTTTCATTGGTCGCTAAATGTGCTGGGATACCCCATTCTGCATACTGCGGTTTGGAACTGTGGAATTGCATAATCTCTTAACATTTGTAAAATATCGTTGATCAGTAACAGCTATAGTTACGACCTCGTCATTCTGTATGTATTTGAAAAAATACGAACCAATTATGAAATTAGCTGTGAAGCTGCACCAAACAATGACTTTCTTGTAATGAAGACCCTAAATGATTGTGTGTGGATTTTCTGTTGACCACATTCGACAGTTTTAAATATTAACTCATTAAGAGAAAAATGGACCTCATCCCTCCATAAAATACGCAATAACCATTTGGGTTCAACCCCCTCATGCATTATGTCCTCATATGAGGACTTAATCACTAAATTGATTACCCATTATATTTTTTTGAAATTCGTGCATGAGAGGATTAAGTTTATTTTGGAAAAATAGAGTATGTTTTGTTACAAAATATGGTTGGTTTTAATGTTTAATAAACCTATCTACATAATTGCCAATGTTACTTTCATAACTTATGTTTCTTGTAAATTCATGCATGGAGGGTTAATTTCAATCTGAGTCATTATTCGCAAAGAAAAATCGTACCTGATTGCCAAATCTACCTCGTTTAAATCAAACAGTCTTTGCAGTTTATAACAAATTTTCCAAGTCATACTAGATGGCATTTGTAGTCGTTTTGGTATTGTATTAACACCACTGATTTCTAGCGGATTAGTACTGGCTACGTTTTGATTTTCATGAAGGACATCTGAAACTTGAACATCATCAAATCCTTGGTCTTCCTAATCTCGGGAGATCAGTTACAGACCCTGTTCCTTCAAATTTGCTAATAAAATTACGGTACGCCTTCATTTTACAGGGGTCTGCTCTCAAACTGATTCTCGAACGAAATCTTCTTACACCAACCACCAATGTAATTTCTACCACATTCACTATACTGAACCAATTATTGTTGGCAGATCCGTTTTTTTAAGTTCAAGTCGTTATAGTTTACTTTAAGATCAGTTTTACTTTAAGAATGAGTCACTAAATTGCAATCACTTTGTTTTGACACTTGTGGCAGTAGCTGTGTTACACCCTAATTTACAAATTTCTTAAATCCATATTTAAAATACTTCAAACATTTCATTTCGCGCGAATTCCTCTATTCCAATATATAACGAAACCAAACACCTGCAAAGGATGGCATCACCGCGTCTACAAGGCGTAGTATTTGTGTGTACGTGTTTTAGCTAAACTTATTCCCCTAATTTGTCCTATGTTTTGATCTTTATTATTTAATAAAACCATTAATATTAATCCTTTCAAAATTCTACACTACCAATAATCTTTATTTTGAACTCTACTTGCCTATGATAACAACAAATTTGAGTTGCATTTGTAATCTAATGAGATATTTAGTAATTAACTGTTTAGGAACCAATCATTCCCGTTTCTTTCAATCCTTTAAGCCCTGTAGCTTCTTTGTTTATCAAAGAACATAAATGAAACTTTGTCAACAAATAGTATTACTTCCGCTTTACATTTTGGTATTAGTTAAATTAGATTACATCCGTAGCTAATTGTTGTAATTAGCAATTATCCAGTTCGATACACGAACAAATACGTTGCTATACACCGATCTCGCATACGTCATCATATCTTTGCTTCCGCATTGGTCGAATACGTGTCGCGCTCCGATTGGGTTCCCGTAAAATGCATAAATGGAGGCGTTCTGACGCGAGGCGAGAGAGTATTAAGAAATAGTCACGAGATCGAAGTTACACATTAGTTGGCAGCAGCAGTTAGTGTGGCCATAAGTGGTCAAATGTGTCAGAAACCTGGTTTCCTCTGAGGTACCACAATTTGTCGTTGTACATAACCCTACTGGCCCGACTTTTGTTTTGCCTTTACGTTTGTCGTATTGAGTCGTACGGAGCATTGCACAAGTTGCGGATCTTAAGCCTTGGTTTCTCCACCTGGATTGTGTCTGCCCGCGGGTTGTCAACCACCGTTTCCTCGATCTGCGAGCCCGGCGTCTGCCTTTTCAACTTCACCGCCGCTAGACCACCGTTTCCTCGATTTGCGAACCCGGCGCCCGCCTTGTCAGCTTCACCGCCGCTAGACCACCACTACCGCCGCATCTTGCGGACAAATCTCCCTCTTCGTGTCTCTCTGAACCCAGTCTTATGTAAGTTAATTTAAGATATATTATGTAACGTGGCGAATCACAATTAACATTTCATTTTAATTCTGCTGTTCGGTGCATTTAATAGTCATTCTTTTGTTTAATTATGATTCGTACTTAAGATTTAAGAACTGCGCTTAACACCATTACTACTGCCCGTTCTAGAAACTTGTAAATCTAATTATTAACTTTGTTGTCTAGATTAGAATTAATCTTTAAATATTTCCTTTGACGCTTTTATTCATTTCTTTAACTTTGTTAATATTTATAGTAAATGTGTTGATGACTATCGATCATCCGCGAGGCGACTAAGCTAAACAAGACAGCCAATGGCGTCCCATTAACATCGGAATTCTGGCCAAAGAATTCGAATACCAGGCCATCGTCTCGACGAAGAAATACAAAGAACCTTCGACTTCAGCAACAAAAATAAATTCTAAACGCCGTTGTATTATTATTTCATTCCTTGACTCCTCTCCTTCTAACACTGCGTAAATAGCTAAAGTTGAGCACTATAACATACCATTCTTAGTTTAACTATTCTTTAATTAAATTTATCTTGCTCTTCATCATTATTTATTCTTTTTTTAACCGGAACAATTTGGGCTTAACAGCTGTCATGACGAAACTTTTGTTTTACATAGATACACTAAAATCCCATTATTATAGCAACTGGGATCCAATTTTTACTTGCAATTATTTCAATTTCCTAAAACTGCATAAGAACTAGTATATCCCTTAACTTTGTGACAACCCCATATATTGTCATGAAGCACAGGCTAACCTTGCATATTTAGCCGTCTTCTACTTCATGTATGGAACTTCTTTTTTTATATTTACAATCATTGACACATCGTTCATATGTTGATATAACTTGAACTCACTGCTACATAAAAGTTAGCAGAGAGCATTAGTCCAACATCTTTGTAAATATAAACTTAAAAGTTAAATGTTGTTAACACAATTCGTTTGACAAGTTGTTTTCTATTATTTTCCGCCATTTATGACTTTTTTAGTGACTTCTTAACAAAAAAATGTTTTTTTAAATGGTAACAGTAACACTTTTTGACAGATTTGGAATCTTTATAAATTACTCATTATGGATATATATTATTTTCATGGGGTTAAATAGCAAAAAATATAAGATATTTAAAAATATTTAAATATTAAGTCCATCTCGTTCTTAATACTACCACACGGTAATGGCAGCAAAGCATCGTTGGTTTTAACCGATTGTTTGTGTATTGAAGTAAATCTAGTTAGATAAAACGTCTGTTAAAGAATTATTGACGTACCTCAATAAAATAGTTCGCACCGCAAAAATGTTTTTTCTTCAATAATTTATGTGAAAATGGTGACTTACGAGGTGGGCGCCATAAATTCTCAGCCTGATATAGAAAAAAATAAACTTGGTAAAATATAACAATTTTTATTTCTCAATATAATCTCCCCTGATTCCAATACATACAAAATAATCTAAAGTTTTTCCTTCAAAATGTAGTATTACAGCTGCTTGCAACTCACTATCGTCCTTAAAATGACGTCCATCGATTCCTTTTTGGACAGAGAATCATAATACAGAACCATTGTTTCATCTGTAACAATGGACTCCAAAATCGGTTTCGGGTCGTCTCCACACGCATTCGACTCGACGTTCACGTTGGAGAGCAGAAAGAAGATGCAGTACCCATCTTACACTAATCTTATTCATACCCAAACGGTTATGGAGAGTTCGGCAAATACTTGTTTCAGAAATGTTAGACATCACTGCTAATTCCTTCACTTTCAAACTTCGATCTGCTGATACCATTTCTTCAGTAATTGAAATGTTTTGAGGCGTTATCAGTTCAATTGGCCAACTTGGGCGCTCATCATCTGCAAGGGATTGTTGCCCCAAACGGAAACATTTTACCCACTTTTTTACAGTGTGATGTGAAAGAGATAAATCATCATAAACGCCGTCTAAACGTTGTTTAGTCTGAGGGAGCAATATATAAAAACACGAGAACAAAGGCTACATGAGCTACAGTTAGGGCAGTACTTAGGAGGTGCTGAAGCCCCGCCCCCTCCTCTCCCTGGCCGTAAAAAACACCGTAATTTTATTGAGCTAATAGCAGCTCTGGTAAGGAATTGTGACGAGAGCATCTTTTCAGATTACTTACTAAACACACTAAAAAAGAATCAGTAAAAAGAAATAAAATTAAATTAAAACAAACAAAGAAACTTTTAAACACGCCAGCATTGTGCTCCTCGCTCTAAGCCGAGATAAGAAAGTGTTAAGGGAAGTTTGGCTAAATAACTTTTCTAAAGTAATGAAGAATAAAAGCAATTACTAGAGAGACGCAACCAAGAAAGAACAATAACTCTATACCGACACTAACATTTTTCTTAACAATCATAGTATCCACTTACGTTAGTTCTGTGAAAGCAGATTCAGCCAGACGCATTGAAATACGTTTAGGTGACGAGCTGAGCCGCCGGTGCAATGGGTTATACAGCCGACGCCCCTCTTTTTGGTCTCCTCTCTCTATCGTTTTATTCGGTAAAGAACTTATCTTCGCCCGATATTCTTTGGGTGCTTAATTTCCAAATTTAAAATAACTTTATCGTTTAAACACGTAGGTACAGAATCACCCTATTTAGTCTTAATGATATTTTCCTAAATTAAATACGGCTATTTAACGAACTGTTTAGATGACGTGCATATTGCAAAGTTACTGAGACGCAACGATGAGTCAATAACACTTTGCGGTGACGCCAAACGGTAAACATGTACCACGGGCTAGAAAAAAAATTATAATTTGCAATAGTTTATATAAATTCAATTACGTAATTTTATCATTAAAACTATAAATATTTTGTAATAGAAATCATTCTGTACGATATCATAATCAAAATTAACAAACGCTATCGATAACAGATGAGCCAAGGAACGTCAAGACAATTTTCATTATATCCGGTCATTTAAAAGAACTCGGGGTTTATATACGTTTATAACCCCTTCAACACTATTTTCATTCGGTTTTATTAGACAGTCGAAATAGTATCCTAAATCCATCACAAATCTACAAAGAAAATATCTTCCTCATTCTACTAAAATTTCAATTAACATTACAGTATGTAATCCAAAAATAGTATTTGTATCATGGTTTTTGAAAATGTCTATGTACCAGCTTCGATACATACCAATCGGAGTTACTTTTTACGTATTTTTATACCTTTACATTACGACAGAAATACACAATTAGCGAATATATTCGCACGTTCGATTTAATTCGGTGTTGTTTTTAACGACGTGCAACCGGCAAATTGCATAAAAATAACACTCTTATTCAAGATACATTGAAAAATTTTTAAGTTACGTTTCGGCAACTTGCAATTGGGATTGTAGATGCTGCCAGTAAGATGTAGTACTTAAGTTTTATTTACCATTTATGGAAAAATAGCATTGATAATTGCCAAAATAACATGTGAAAAATATAAAGCTAAAAATTGAAATTCGTGTCCAAAATATACGCAATACAGGCATTTCAAAATCTAATTCAAAGAAACTGAAAAAAGATGATTCTGTTTAACTTATGTTCCACAAAATTTTAAATGTATAAACACATTTCGATTTTTACAAAGAAAAATATTAGTTAGAACTTGAAGCACAAGTACATAACCGACCCGGCATTCGTAATTTTGTAATTAAGGCCCAAAAATTTATCACCACAAAGTATACTTCTACCACTAAAGCGGTCAGTCCGGACCCTAAATAATTCCATTTACAATACAACGCTCCACTATCTCAGTTAAACGGGTGCTTATTATAGTCCAGAGCGTCAGCTTTCTAGCTGAGACTAATGACCATATTCATATATCTGTTTCAGTCCCATCAGATAATTAGTCAAATTAAACAACCAAATGCAGTGGCTTGCTGTCATAGAAATGTATGTTTTCGCATTTTCGTAATTAATTTCTACAAATGTATGCTTTAAAGTGATATAGATGCGAAGCGAATGGAATATATGAATAAAATGTTAATTAATTTAGGAAATATGAAAACATTTCAATATTTGTAACTACCATAATCAGCGAATAGGATTAGAAATGCTGATGTAAAGTTGCTGTGATTCATTGAAGAAAGAATTAAAATATTTGAGTGTAAATAAGAATATTTTCAATCATAAGGTGACTTTGACCAAATTTATTGTCTCCCTAGTCATTTGTACGCAAATCTGTAAAATCTGTATACTCTTGAAATAATGATGTTATGTGAAAATGTTGAGATAGGCCAATTTTCGTTTTGAACGAGACATTTCTTAAGATGAAATGCTGCCGAAACTGGATAAAAACTTAACTACTTAAAAATATAACCACTATTTTTTAATAAAATATATTATTTTATATATGGAAGTTCGTTTCCGTTTCAAGACTAATCAACATAAACAAAAATCGTCCAGGTTAAAAGGAGTGCAGGCACGATTCAGAAAACTACAACTATACATATAACTAGTCTGGGCAAACAGCGGTAACAGTCAGTGTAGTAGGTCTGTGGTGCGAAGTCGGCGATTATTTAATTCACGCGTTCACAGCGTCAGCACTAAATCAATGCTGAATGCGAGTAGTTCTGTGTATATGTAGGCTGTCGTAACTTATTTCGTAATTGTACGCTTATGTTTGCTTTAAAAATGTCGCAGTTGGGTATGTACGTCGCGAAAACGACCAATGGCAAACACAGTTAAAAACTTTATAGTGGCCATGCCGGACTTAATTTTTCATGGCGCTAAAATTCAATGTCTAGTTTGTAAAATCCTTTTAATGTGTTGGTCCAGAAGCCATTGTCAACGTCACATCGAAAGCAAACAGCATTCTTCTGCAAAAAGTGGCATACGAGACCAAAGAACATTTACATTTGATTTATGTGTTACTCTTATTTTATGTAATCTATCGTTTCGTTTACTAGACAAAGAAACAGTTGTCTCCTTCTGGAATAAATATGTGGACTGTACATTACCTAGTCGGACATCGATATGAAATGTAGTGCCATTTGCTCGTGAACATATAGAAAAAAGAATGAAAACGGAATTGAAAGATAAAAAAACTGTTGCTGTGTGTGGACGGAACAACAGATCGTCAAAAACATTCTGTGGTTAATGTAATGGTACGTACAATGGAACCGCATCGACCGTCATCCTCCTTCTTACTTGCTTCCAAAAGAGATAAATTGTACTGCAGATGAGATTTTAAAGGTGGTGTTGAACTCATTGAACAAATTTGAAGTTTCAACTAAGCAACTTTTAATATTTATGAGTGATGGTGCCGCAAACAAGCGTTCTTTGGGCCGATCTCTTAAAGAACACAGTGTAATACACTAATAAATGCATTGATTGATAGTACAAAGGCAGTGTTTCTAAAGTCCCCGAAACATACCCGACTATTTCACAAACTGTGTCCTGATTTACCTGAACCACCACAGCCGATTGTTACACGTTGTGGAACATGGTTGCAAGCTGCGTTTTACTACAACAAATATTTTGATCGAGTAAAGAAGGTAGCTTTAAAATTCAATCCGATAGAAGCTACAACAATCAAGAAAAGCCAGGAAATATTTCAAGATAGTCAGGTAGAAAGAGATTTACAAACTACTCACAACAATCACTTCGGACTAGCGGAGGGAATAGAAAAATTACAAAATGTTTCGATGTCGCTAGTGGATTCTATTCAAATTGTGAATGATGTTCACGCGCAGTTATACGCTGTAGAAAGCGAAACAAATTGGTGTGTTATACGAAAATTTGAAGGTGTTTTAGAGAAAGACTCCGATTTTCTTATATTAAGACAAATTTGTGAAGGTGCGTGTGAAGATGCATTAAGTTGTTTCAAAGATTATTTTAAATATGCAAATATAACATCGCTAGATGTCGAACGGTCGTTTTTTAAAAAACATTTATTCGGCACGTCGTACTCACTTGCCTGAAACAGCTGTGGAAACATATCTAATGATTCAAATATTTAACAGATGTTACCCAGTTTGGGATTTCACGGAAGACTTTTAAAACGGTAAGTGTTTCAGCACGTTTTATAATTTATTTCTGACCTTCTATTTTATGTGTAAACTTTTATGCGCTCGCCACGCCTCTGGCTGTTACCGCATATTTGCCCAGGTTACATATAACTAATAATTTGTGTGGTGCGGAGTGTACCGAGACTATTGTTGTTTGCTATACTACCCCACAGTCCTTGATATCATTATTATTATTCGTCAGCCATAAGAAAAGAACCTCGAGAACAACTAGGGGAATGGAGAAATGAATTGGCAGTGTAACCCTCAGCAGTAAATATTGAAATATCTTTAGAACGAAAAGCATGACAGCTGGAAAAAAAGGAAGTATTTAGGATCCATTAAGGGTGAATCAGATGGAACTAAAACGGGAAACAATATAATTAACAGAGTGGAACTGGTATTAAATAAGACTGACTAAGTAATTTTCCTTATTATACCAAAACTTTTCAAGTATTAATTTCACCCTTCGTCGTATAATAAAGAAAATTACTTACAAAGAAACACCGACAACCTGAAAATTTTGGTTTTGACGGAACAGAAGAGTACCTTGATATAAGAACAACACATTTTATTAGCGGCTGAATCGCCGAATTTTGAGGTACAGCCCCTCATGATTTTAAAATTTTTGTAAATATCTCAGAAGCTATAACGGATATAATTTCTTTATAGAACATAATTTGCAATATGTTACATACAGTCTTGAAAATGACGCAAATTATTTTCGGAAAAAATATATAACGGGAGATCGAGTACCCGGTACCCCTTATTTTTGTTAGAAGTAAAAACAACAAAATACAGATCAGAACCAACCTGAAGCAAAAACAACATGTAATCCTCGGTACCAGTAGTCCAGGAAGAGACAGCAGTTTTCAACATTAACACTAATCATGCACTTGTATTTTATAGATGCATCAACATCACATACGTACTAGCGTTGTAAAGGATTCATTTATAAACGCCGGTCCCATACGTATAGCGAATAACGTTACCATCAATGTGTAAGCACGACCTCCTCACTATTCAGTTTCCCCACACTCATGCCAGATGCTGGTCAGCGAGTCAGTCGCCTATCAAACGTTATTTTTCTTCAAGAAATCCAAAAATATTACAATATACAGGATGCCCCATTTAAAATAACAAACTTGAACAAGGTACCAAAGAAGCTAAACACTCTGTATACTTCAAAATAATTTTCGGATCACTTAACTCTAAGCTACTTTTATTCCGAACACTTTTCATTTATTTATGTATATATGCAACAGAACACGTTCTAGCATTACTGTCAAAGTCATCGTGAAGTTGGTACTACAACGAAATTCACAAAATCACCAGAAAATTACCGAAAAACTAGCGAAACTTAGAACTGTTTCTAAATTCATCAATTTCTTGGTAAATTTGAATCTGTCAATTTATTGTATTACACACGAGAAACGTTCTAAAGGAGGTTCGTAATTTCTAAATCTTGTATCAAAGGATGGAGTGCTACGGGTGCAGTTTATTGCACTGAAGTCACAAACTGGTGATCAGTCTTGATCCTGTTACCGCACTGATGAGGACCAATTGGACCGAAACAACTGCTATTTGCTCTTTGCTCTGTTTTGCTCTGGGCATAAATTAATTTTTCTTTATTTATAGCATATCATTATTTAAAGCATTCATGTACATCTTTGACCGCGTTGAACATATTTTCTTATCTCTTATTATTAGACCTCGGTAGAATAATTACACTAATCTTATATCTCTATACCTTAACAAATGTTACGAACATTATGTACAAATTAGTTTAACTAACTATTTAATTGAATTTAAACGAAAGTTACTCTCAAACTAGCACAGACTATATTTATAATTACTAAACTACCTTTTTTTAGATTTCCATTAATAAGTACTAAGTTTCGAGTAATTAATACAAAGCTTACAAGCGCATATAACATTATTAATATCACCCTTTTATTACTTATAACAATCCAATCTAACCTCCACGAAGTAGCAGAAGTAGAAGCATACTAGGTATGCACTGAATCTGTTTATTAAACAAAAGAATTTCGCATTTGCAGCATACTGTTCCGGATCTGGGATCTCCAAATGTAAAATTTCCATATTCCGAACAACGCCGCAACGTTGCAACCCTACTTTAAACATTTTCAGTTCATATGTGAAAACATACCGCAATGTCTACATGAAATATGTATAAAGTGCACGGTTTTTACTCGATTTTATAACAGTATTCCATTTGAAATTGTAGCCGAGCTCGAATGGGAGTTAACTAAAAAGTTGATCAAAAAGCTACGTGTCTCTCGCGCTGCTTTTATTCTAGTCACACGACGAATTGCAATACGAAAGCGTTATACAAGTACCGCATAATTTTAAGTTTACACAAACGTACAAGAAACATACTGTTCCATATTCCATATTGTTTGTGGTTTTTTTAATAGACGTACTCGATTGTATCCTAAATTAATTCATTCTTCCAACAATAAACTGGTAGATTAAATTTTAAGTTGAATACCAACATTACTTTCGCAAAAACTCATCCACACATTTCGTGTATTTTGGCAATAGAATTGCTTTTTCAAGTAGCCTCTACACCTTTCATATTTTGATAATTTATTGCACTTATAGTGGAATCGCTCTAAGAGTTTGTGCACGTCATCAGTGTAATATGACGTGATGTCATCCAACTGTTATTTTCACAGAAATAAGTTAAATGCATGAAATACCACTCAGTGACAATCGATGCATTGAATGATATAACATACTGTGTAATTCATGAGTACCGAGAGAACCATTATTTATATTATAGACATTCTTATACACGAAAGGGAACCAAATATCTTCGGAGCCTAATGCAGCGTATTAAATCCTTTCCGAAATATTGCAGATGTAGGTCGGGTCAGACAGCCCATTCGGCCCTACAAGCTCGATCCATCCGTCAAGCCCGTTTGGCCCACAACACCATTTGACCCGGCAAACTCATTTCGCTCGATCAAGCCATTTCTCATTAATTTATACAAAAAGCCTTTTATTTTACACAGTTTGTATCAATTTCAATTGCATTATTGCTGTTATTTTATGTACTGTTATGGGCCTAATGACTGGGGGTGCTCAGTCATCACTAGAGCAACGCAACTGCGCTGAAAGCCAGTGGCGGACGCATAAAAGTTTACACAAAATAAATTAAATGTGATACGTGCTCAAACACTTACCGTTTTAAGAGTCCTCCGTGAAATCACAAAGTGGATAATATCTATTTAATATTTGTAACATTAGATATCTTTCCAAAGTTGTTTCGGCAAAGTGAGTGCGGCGTGAAGAAAAAGTGTTTTTGTATGCCGAAAACGAACGTTCTACATCTAGTGACGTTATATTCGCGTAAGTAAAATAATCTTTCAAATAACTTAACGGTTCTGTTGACGCACCTTCACAAATTTGTCTTAATATGCCAAAATCAGAATCTTTCTCTAAAACACTTTCAAACCTTTCTAGAACACAAACATTTTTTGCGTCTTCTACCGCGCATAGCTGTGCGTGAACATGTTGCACTATTTGCAGAGATTTCACTAACGACACCGAAGGATTTTATAATTTTTCTATTGTCTCCACTAGTCCGAAGTAATTGTTCTAAATAGTTTTTAAAACCGTTTTAACCTGACTATCTTGAAATTTCGACTGGCTTTCCTTGATAGCCGCAGCTTCCTCTGGATCGAATTGTAAAACCACGTTCTTAATATTCTCAAAATATTTATGATAATAAAACGCAGCCTGTAACCATGTTCCCCAACGTGTAAGAATAGGTTCTGGTGGCTCAGGCATACGGGGGCACAATCTGTGAAATTTGCGAATACGTTTTGGGGATTTGCCAAACACTGCTTTTGTATGCGCTATTAAA
This sequence comes from Dynastes maya, assembly GCA_029619315.2. Taxonomy (NCBI): domain Eukaryota; kingdom Metazoa; phylum Arthropoda; class Insecta; order Coleoptera; family Scarabaeidae; genus Dynastes; species Dynastes maya. Next base: position 54,278,764 of record JAROYE020000003.1, on the reverse strand, counting down.
GCAACTACCTAAGGATAACATTTTCTAATACTATCTGCCACATGACTGAAAGCATGAATTTTACACGTAATACGTAACAAGTTGGCACAATGTTTTTTAAGAGACCGGCCTACAGAAAGCATGTTTGCGGCTCCATCACTCATAAACATCAACAGTTAGTTTGTTCAAAGTTCAAACTTCTACAATGTATTTAACACTCACTTTGAAATTACTTCGGCAGTGCATTGTTGTACTCGTCTGGAAGCTAATAGAATTGAAGGTGACGATTGATGTGGTTCCATTGTACGTACCATTACATTAACCACAGAATGTTTTTTACGATCTGTTGTTTCGTCCACACATAACCACAGTTTTTTATCTTTCAACTCCGATTTAATTATTTTTTCAACATGTTCACGAGCAGATGGCAGAATTTTTTGTAACGATGCCCGACTTGGTAATTTGCAGTCCGAATATTTATTCCAAAAGGAGACATTGTCTAGTAAATTAAACGGTAGATTACATGCAATAAAGGTAACGCATAAATTAAATTTAGATTTGTCATAGTGTCGTATGCAAGTAAATGTTCCTCTGAGTATAGTTGGTATAAATCGACCAGCGGCCTTTAATAATTAAATACCTACATAACATAACGCTAACTATATTTAAATACCTTCTTTTACCTGGCGGTAAAAGTTATATGTTCCTCCTATGCTTTTGTGAGAATAAGGAGCAGTAACTAGCAGAACAATGATAAAGACACATTAAAGAACAATACCTAAATAAAAAAACATGAAAACACAATGAAGAACATAAAAGGGGAAATCTCGTTCAACTTGACGTAAGACTTTGGCGCTAAAATTTTTCTTAATTCCAGAAGGCGTTTAGGTATTGTTCATAAATCAATAGTTTCATTTTCTTCAAATTCATTTACTTAGAATTCTTGAAATGCATATTATTTATATGCACATTATTAATTGCGCTTACCTTGTTTCTAACAATATGACATAGCCGTACGTAATACAGTAAATTATTCACGTTGCTTGTGATTTTTAAAAAGTCTAAAGTAGAGGTTATCTACAGAATAATGTTGAAACAGAAGTGAACTTAATGTAGAAGTACACATGAAAAAAGTGCCTATAAACAATAACCAGATAATCCTAATAAATAGCTCCTGGTATTGATGGAACCACAAACGGCAAAAACAATATGAGAAGAAAAAAGCATTAAAGCTTCTTGATCCTTGCCGCATTGCTCTTACATCTCTCAATTTATACCACAAATTTTCGAAAACAGCAACTAAAATATTTCCTGGCGCCACCTAGTGCCAGTAGTTATAGTCATGCCGTCCTAGATAGTAACGACGGAACCAGAATACGGATACTGTACTTACCCCTACAATGATATAACTTTTAACGTACAGCGTGTCAAAAGATACCAGTTAAGGTAATATTTTTTCTTTTTATTACTATTTACCACGTGTACTAATTTAACTATAGTATATAGTATACAGTATAATAGTATAATACATAATAAATAGTAATAATAAAAAAAAATAAGTAAACTTAAATATTAACTCATTAATTATTAAACTACATAAAAATAATCCCTCTTTAATTACATTATTAAAGAAATAATTTAATTATACTGTAACCTACAAAAAAAACTTTTTCATTATCTCATTCACTTCCTCCTAATTTTAATTATTAACTTCACACTTTTCTTCCATTATTGTAATTTTTTTTTATTGGATATCCTTGTAGCTGGCCTGGTGATGTGTTTTTTGAACACGAAACTGGTCGCTTCATTTCTCAATAGAACTTTGTGAGATCTGGACCATTTTTTCATTCCTACCTTTGACATGAATATTTTCCTAACTTAAAACTAAATGAGTTACTTGGAAGAAACATTCTTCTGTCTTGGATTTTCTTGATTTTCGAACCCTAAGTAAATATCTATTTAATCCAAATAAAATTTCAAGAAAATTATTTTCTTAAATTATACATTTTTAGTTGAAATAAAAATATGTTCTTGAATAGAGAAAATTGCAAGAAAATTTATTTTCTTGGTGCAAAAAACCATTTCTCTGCATGTAGTTTCTCAAATGAAAGCTTATTCCCTAAACAAAGCGCCAGTATGTCTTTGGAAAAAAATTACTTACAATTAGGAACTGAAAAAATAAAAGATTAATCTACATTGCGAAACTGATAATAAAACTTAAACGTTGGCAGGAACTTCTCAAAATAAATGGTTGATGTCCATGTAGTGGTAAAGCCGGTTTTCAAATTCTTGCCTTAGTTTTTAAAAAGTTCCTTGTCGAGTGTTTCTACACTCGTTGATAATGCGTTGACACAAATCCTTTAAATCTATTGGTTGAAGCCTATAAACTGCAGTTTTTAGATGGCCCCAAAGAAAGAAATCGAGACTTGTCAAGTCCGGTGATTGTGGAGGCCACTCGATAGTTTCACGCCTACCAATCTAGCCAGTTACGAACATTTGCAGTATAGTGCGATGGAGCACCATCCTGTCTGAAGAAAAATTGATGTTCACCGAACATTTGGTTACCTACTTCATCACGCTGGTTTTCAACTTCTTCAATTATAAGAGGGTCAATGATATTCGCCAACATATTCCAATAGACATCACCATCATATTCATTAATGAATATGGACTATTGAATCACCTAGTGCTCCTGTCCAAGCATTGTTTTTTATGGCTGCTATGTACATCCTTCTCTTATAATGTGGGGATTTTCATCGCTCCAGTATCGTTCATTGTGTTTGTTCACATGTCCATTTAAGTAAAAAGTGCAGTAAAGCAAATGTTTTTTTTAATTTTGATTTTGCACTGACATGTCATAGATGAAGATAATTTCCACCCCTTCAGCAGTAGTGCACGCCATTTTTATGGAAAACAATGCAGGTGAATTTGAGGAAATGGAGAAGAGCTATTTAGAATTTTTATGACAAAACGTCAAAACCTTAATTTTATTTCAAAGCCTACATCAATGTTCACGAATTTATCATTTGCGTCATGATGTAGATCTAACTTGGTAATTTTCAAGATGCTAAATGAAGAAATGAGCAAGTAATATAGCAACATAATCATAAGAAGACAAGCTTTCTTTTATTTGACGTACTACACGATGGGTCATTCAATTTAAAATTTTTGATGAATTTTTCGTAAGGACACAGGTATAAATGTCATAGGTGCGATTCATACGTCAAGGTATGTATTTCATACAATAAAGGTAGACGTGTTTCTGGACATTTTGGTGGATCGTTTTAAAAGAACCACCCCGTGTATTCCTCTAAAACCAAACTTGACCTCTTTCGGCGTTTTTATTTCAAAGAAAATCCATCTGTTTCATTTTCGGTGAACAATCCCATAGAATAAGAAATATTCAGTGCCAGGATTCGTCTGGCAAGATTTGTTGTTGGTTTATTGTTCAGTAAAATGTGAATAAATAGCACTTTTCCCGATTGACGAGCACAACTTTTTACTGCGAACTTTTCTTTGTTGTTTCATTTAGCGACTGATATATTGTCCAGTTTGCAACGACAAAATGTGGTGGGTGGGCGGTTTCGGTTTTAATATATCACAACTAGTAAAACGTATTCATTGCTTCCTACGCGCTGACTAGAAACGGGCGGGGTTCGACACGTCGACTCATTCATTATGGCTTTCTGTCGATTGCTCGAATTCAATAGTAAACGCGTATAGTGTTGTATTTAGTTCTGTCGGTCGAAGTGTATACACAAACCGCCCCGCTCGGAATAATTGATTGTACACTGTGTATACATCTGTACATTGTTATACACTAACAGTTGTTACATTTGTTGCTATCAACCTCATTTAATTGTTATACAAAAAGCAGGTTACAAAAATTAAATTCAGGAGGCCAGATTGCGTCAGTTTTTCAACGGTTTCTTGCAATGTTTTCCTGTAAAGTAAATTTTCAGAACTAATTTCAAATTCATTTAATTCACATTCAAGTAAGTTTGCCAAATATTATTCAAATTTGTAATAACTACTAAATTCTTTGAAAAACAAGTGAGAAAAACCCCCCATTTTATCCAACAATTTTCTCATAATTTGTTATATGAACGAGCAGTTATATTATCTACTCAGAAAAAAATTGAATTACTTCTACAATTGTCTGAAATGTTGCTACAAATAGTTATAGAATCGATTACGCGGACAATTTGTAGCAATTAGTGAAGCAACATTGGAGGAAAGAAGAATAGCGAAAAACTTTAAAAATTTTTACAGAAATCATATTAGCGTATATTGCTTTACTTACAACATTTGCTACAATAAAGTTGCATATTTTTCAGCAATTGTATAAGTGTATGTATCGCACTTATTGAAATGCTAAGATAACGAATTTTAGCAGTTACTACATTAGTCCAATAAATTCTTCGTCTGAGTCATAGCAATTAATATTTACAGCTTACTATTCGCTTAAGTGAACCCCAAGATAGTAACAATTATTTGAATAACTAAAACATTCTATTAATATTGAATGTTTTCATTATTCCAATAATTGTTCCAATTTTCTTTACAATTATCTTGGGGAAGCGGTAGTTACAACTACCGCTTTGGGCAGTATTCTTATGGTTATACAGGGTGCAGCAATAGTACGAGGTGCATTCAAGTTATAACACCTCCGATTTTTTTTCTCACTAACTAATCACACGAAAACTATGAAACTTGTGTCACTTCTCGACATAATCTCCCTGCAGCCGTACACATTTTTCACAACGTCGACGCCATGATTCCATGGCCGCTGCGAAGGCTTCTTTAGGAGTCTGTTTTGACCACTGGAAAATCGCTGATGCAATAGCGGCACGGCTGGTAAATGTGCAGCCACGGAGAGTGTCTTTCATCGTTGGAAACAGCCAAAGGTCGCTAAGAGCCATGTCAGGTGAGTAGGGAACATGAGAAATCACTTCTTCTGTCAGCATTCGTGGCACCCACCTGGAGGGCACTTTTCGCATTTTTAGGTCGTCATGCAGGATTGTGTGCGCAGATCCCATGGAAATGCCAACTTTGGAGGCAATCTGTTCCACATTCATTCGGTGATACCCCAAAACAACTTTCTCCACTCGCTCGATCATGTCGTGGTTTGTTGTCACACGACGTTCTGCCTTCTTTGAACTGTCGCACCCACGAACGCACGTTAGACACATCCATGACACCATCACCACATGTCTCACTCAACTGGCGATGAATTTCTATCGGTGTCACGCCACGCAAATGCAGAAAACGAATGATTACACGCTGATCTTGTAATGAAAACGTCGCCATCTGAAGTATTAAGCAAATGTCATTTTTATGCAGACGACACGCAATTGTATTATACCTTTCCTGAAACGATGATAGACGAGGGCTGTGAGCATTTGAATAGAGATATTCAAGCATTGGCCACTCTTTCGCAAAACCGTTGCTTGTATTTAAATCCATCGAAAACTGAACTTATCCTGTTTGGCCAAAAAAATAAACGTTTTCTCTACAATAAGTTAAATTTTCGAACTGATGTGCACAATGTAAACATTCGTTTCAAGGGTACACTTACACCACTCCGGCACCGCTTAGATCTGTTTAAGAAAAGCTTTACCTACCAGATCACGAGAATTTATAATAATATACCTTGTGCTTTAAAAACTGTCGACTCTATTCCTTTATTCAAAAGAAAATACTTTCAACATTTACTTCTCAGGCAGTAGTGCATTCGTATATCTCAATTCATTGTATTTTTGATCTACGATTGCTTCTTATTGTTTTTCTCTTTTATAAAATTTCTCTCCTTAGAATTAGGTTAGTTTAATATGGTTGAGTGGGAGAACAGGTGTCATTGCTACGCAGTGGCAACTGAACTTCGCCACATTCATTTCTCCATGTACCCTCTTTTCGATTTAAAATGACCGTTACGTCATTGTTTTATCATGAAAGAAATATCAAGCCATATATGATGCTCTTTATCATACCCATTGTTTAGACAAGGATCACTAAGGAAACTGATGTCTTTCAATATTAAGCAAGTAAAGGCCAACGTGTTACGATAACCAGCGCCCCCTAAGTCTGTAGTATAGGTATGTCGGTTATTAATTTTCGCAGATTATCTGTCAATTGTCAACTTTTAGTTTGGTTAGTTTACATTTGTGCTATTCGTTATTTTCTAAATATATTTAAAAATCTGTAATTTTCATTACAAACAACTGCTTTGTACGGAATACGTCTAAAATGCCAAGAAAACATCTTTGCTCGCAATCTCAAGCGCAGATTTCAATGCTTCTAAATTATCTGGAGAGAAAAAAACAAGAAGGAGGAGGTCTGTTAAATATCAACGCTGTTCATGAGGTAAATAAGAATTTGAGGGTAATATGTAAATAAAAAAATAAAAATTTTTCCCAATTTTTAAAAGGTGGTAGCGGAAGCGTTAGGCATTTCCTTAAAAACGATTCAAAGGATTAAAAAACGCGGAATAGAAAATCCTAGCTTCGACCCACCAACAAAAAAGAGAGTTCGTAAAAGCAGAAAGACAAAGGATCTCCCTGAATGCTCAAAAATGGAAGTGCGCAATACAATTTACAACATGTACAAAAATCGTAAGGAATTTATCTTCTTATTCGTATCATACTTTTTTCATCTATCTTTATTTCAGGAAAACATGTAACATTAAAATCAATAAATGAAGAACTACAATCCAAGGAAATTGTTCATATGCAAACGTCAACATTAAGTATTTTATTAAAGGATCTCGGATTCAAATATAAAAAGGACAATAATAGGCGTGCATTAACAGAACGCTTAAATGTTGCATGTATGAGAAGTACCTTTCTCCGAAAATACATACTGAATTCTAAAGCATTATATTCACGCGATATAGTGTTTTTAGATGAAACATGGATTTATTCCAAAGGTTCCCGAACACCATCTTGGCAGGATAAATCACCACAAAGCGTACGAAAGCCCGAAGGTTATGATGGAAAAAGATACATAATCTTACATGCTGGCACTAAGGAAGGCTTTATAAATGGAGCAGAGTTACTATTTGCCTCAAGATCTGCAACAGGCGATTATCATGGGGAAATGAATAGTGCACGGTTTATACAGTGGCTAACAGATCAATTGATACCGAACTTAAAAGAGCCCTCACTTATCGTTATGGATAATGCACCTTATCATAGTGTCATATTAAACAAGGAACCTTCTGCTTCCTGCCGAAAATCAGAAATTTTAGAATGGCTGCAAACTAATAATATAACTCATGATGTATCATCGACCAAAGTGGAATTATTAGGTATAGTAAAAATGAATAGGAAGGAAAAAATATATGCCGTTGATGAAAAACTTAGAGAGCACGGTCATGAAGTATTGCGGCTTCCGCCTTATCATTGCAATTTCAACGCAATAGAGTTGATTTGGGCCAAGGCAAAAGGTTATTATAACACACATATTGGCAGAGATGGCTATGGGCATGATAAGGTACTCGATATGTGGGACGAAGCTCTCAAAAGCTGTGATACAAATATGTGGGATAATTGTATAAGACATACCGAAGAATTAATTAAGAAGTGGTACGAAAGGGAACAATATCTTGCAGATTTGGATGTTAATCCGCTAATTATAAATATTGGTGAAGATTCTGACAGTGATTCAGATATGGAAAGCAGTTAGCTTTTAGTCTGTGCTGCATTCTCTAAAATGAGAATATTCGATAGTTTTGTTGTTTAATGAATGCATCAAAGAAATAAATGTGTTCCTAAGTAAAACAGTGTTACAAACTTGTATGTTAACTACTATTTATTACAAACTTATTAGTAATTAGTGTCATCATCATTAGTAATCAAGTATCATATAACTAAATAAATGGGTAAATTGTATTTTTCTTTCATATATAAACCATTCCATTCCTTTATAGCGAGTATTTTCTACATTTACAGAAATAAAAATGATTACAGATAGAATTAGATTCAGTATTACAAGAACAGCAAATTATAAGGATACTGTTGAATTTGGGCTAATTTAAAAACAACTTAACCTCTATTTGATAACCGCTAGGCTATATTATCTGTTATCTATGCCATAATTTTCAATTGATAAATAATATTTATCATAAGCTCTTTATTATTAAAAAATAATATGTTTTTTTTCGTAGCCAATAAACTATAAATTTATTCAAAATATATTTAAAATTTCTACTTATAAATTACTTGCAAACTCTCAATTGAACTCGGCGTGTTCATTTCATTCATACGGACGAAAGTAATGACGTCATCGGTCATTTTAAATCGAAAAGAGAGTATGTACACTACTAATTTATATTTTGTTTTAAAATTAATTAACAACCTAGATGTTTATAATGTTTTTGTTCTTACTTGTAATTTTTCTTTTTGGAGGAATGAATAAAGACGTCATTATTTAAATTATTATTATTACTATTAAAAACAGTTCTCACTCTCGCCGCTGCCGCTAAAGGTTCTGTGTGCCGTACAGTGCTGCCATCTCTGTCACGCATTGATAAAGAGTGACCGCTTATTTTAAAACAAACCGCATGTTTCTATCTGTTTCCAGTTCGGAGAAAAAAATTGGAGGTGTTAGAACTTGAATGCACCTCGTACATTCGTCTTTTATTACTCGGGCTGTATGTAACAATTCGATATTTTGGAGATGTAATATAAGCTAATTGTGCATCTTTATAAAATATTTATAAAAAACTTTGACATTTTGATTACTCGGGATTATTATAGAAACTGCTAATGATAGGTATAAGGAAACCTAATATGGATTGATGCAGAATGTAATTCTGCACCACCTCTAGTGATAATAAACTGGGTGTTCCACTTTGATATTGATAAAGTCAATACATTCCCTCTGACCACCCTGTACATCCGCTGGTGAAAACAATTTACAGCCATCGTCATCCAATCTGAACCAATCCACATAATGATTTAATTGCTAAATTTGAAAGCGTTTTTCAATTTTTTTAACAAAAATAGTTTAAACTCGAAAACCACGAAACAGGTTACTTTCATAATCTAAGGATGAATGGAGTGTAGTTACGGATCTTTAATAACGCAAAAATATACAGGCTGTTTCATTTAAAAAAAGTGAATTGTACTGTGCTACCTTTTTTATAAAACATCCACTATATCAGAATATATTTTCTAAAGATGCACAATTAACATTACATTACATTACATCAGGGTTTTAGTGAACTGTTTCATTACATTACATCCTCAAGATATCAAATTACTAGCTAGCATACAGCCCGAGTAATAAAAAACGGACGTACTGTTAATATAATAATAATTAATCCGTTTTCTCACATTTTATTGCAATAAAATTACAATATTTTAATGAAAATTGCTCCTTGCAAATTAACAACGCAAATGATCGGGTACTCTAAATCTGTGGCACGAGAACACTGAAACAGTTCACTAAAACCCTTACCACAATACTTAACTCGTACTGTACGCACGTTTCGATAGCCAAGCTATCATCATCAGCAGTAAAACTGAATTAACAAAGTAAGTGAAAAACTAACCTTATATAGCAAAAACTGTTTCAGTTTTACTGCTGATGATGATAGCTTGGTTATCGAAACGTGCGTCCAGTACGAGTTAAGAATTGTGGTAAGGGTTTTAGTGAACTGTAACAATGCAAAAATTTGCGCCAAAATGTATTTGTATTTCGGATTTTTTAAATCTGTTGATGAGAAAACCTTGAAAAAAACTCTTGAAATCCGTTAGAAATAAGCATAGAAAATCCATATTATGTTGATTAATTTCTAAACAGAGAAACCAAGCATGTAATAATATACATTTCAAATAATAAAGTAAGTGTCTGGTTCGTTACTTATCAATCACCCTATATATATATCGAAATATTTTTGTAAGACACCTTATGGTGTCTACTATAGTGCCTGAGAATTTTGGCGTCCTACCACTTACATAATAGGCACAATTCCACAAAATTGGAATATCCAGTACATATATACCTTGCTGAACACATGGTAAATTTTAAAAAGTTACGATATCAGGTTTTAAATTTGACTCACCCTGACCAGGTATCGTTTGATGAAAAGTGTATATCAAATGTTGTAATTTGCCTCTATTTTGTTTTGGGATCTTTTTCCGTAAGCTCGGGGTAATTTGTTTTCCTCCCTCATAAAAGATACAACTCAACATTAAACACATTCATATAATTACAATTACATACATTTCTTATCCATGCATCTTGCATATAGTGTATTGTTTGTGCACTGGTACACACAGTAATAGAAAACCGTTACAAAAGTATATACACTAAAAGTGAAGGTAACCATAAGAATATACACAGATCTTAAAACGGAAAATCTAACCATAAACCATTAAATACACTAACCACGTTCCATTAATATTTTTACAGAAACGTAAACAAATTGCCGGACCTTGCCATTTACATTTTCTCATCCCGATTTATTGTTAGTGTTGTATTTTGTTTATTTAGGCACATCAGATTAACTACATAGGATATACCCATACAAGTATTGTACATATACGATCGAGTCGCCTATTTCCACCTCGCATGATCTTGTAGACAATTGTACGTTGCATTGAAAGGTACAATAAACATGCACAGTAAAAAAATTAAAATATTTATTTATATTTTAAAAAGCAGCAATTAATTGGTACATTCTTGAAAGTAAACATATAAAATCATTTATATTATTAAATTTACTGCATACCACAATGAATTTATACGTTACTATAGAAAATATTTCCCTCTATTTATTACTTTTCGTCCTGGCGCTATTCCAAGAAGATCCTAGAAGTGTTAACTAATTTAAACTTTAAGCCTCGGATGAAGGAACGAACGTGCTTCTCCGTACTGATGAACTAGCGCTAAAAGATAAAGAACTTTTCGAGTTACGTGGAAGCACCAACGCGTTCTGCATACCTTCTTCTATTACAATGATAATATTAAAACTATAAACCAACATAAAATTATATCCAAGTATACAGGTCTTCAGTTTTCTCTACAAACGATACAAATTTGTTTTTTTTTTAGTTGAACACTCCTGTCATCTTTCTTCAATATTTCTCAACCCATCTATCATAGTTTTCGAGGTAATTCAAACAATTTGAGATTTTTGTGAAATTCTACTCTTCCTTTTGTCGACAATATCTTAAACGCATTACAAGCTAGAACGGCAATTCAAATTTTATTCGATTGAGTGTTTCTTGCAGTTATCAGCAATGCATCGAAAATCAACTAGCGTTTACGAAATCGTTGCCAAATTTAATCATTTTTTTTAATAAAACACACTGTATATTTTTCTAGAATATAATAGGGAGACTATTTCAGAATTTCTTTTTACAAACATTTCACACACACATAAATGTTAATGTAATATTTTTTTTCTTTTTATTACCATTTACCATGTGCACTAATTTAACTATAGTTTTTTTTATATATAGTAAATAATAATAATAAAAAAGGGGATAAATAAACTTAAATATTAACTCATTAATTATTAAACAACATAAAAATAATCCCTATTTAACTGCATTATTAAAGAAATAATTTAATTATGCTGTAACATATAAAAAATATTTTCATTAGTTCATTCACTCGCTCCAATCTTTAATTATTAACTTTAGGTTTTATTTCCATTATTGTAATTTTTCTTTTATTGGATATCCTTGTAGCTGGCCTGATGATGTGTTTTTCGAACACGAAACCGGTCGCCTAATTTCTCAATAGAACTTTGTGAGATTTGGATTTTTTCATTCTTACTTTATTATTTATTATATATATATATATATATATATATATATATGAATATTTTCTTAACTTAAAACTAAATAATTCATTTGGAAGAAACATTTTTCTCTCTTGGATTTTCTTAATTTTCTAACCCAAAAAAAAAATTATTTAATCCAAATAGAATTTCAAGATAATTATTTTCTTGTATTATATCTTTTTTTAGTCTTGAAACAAAAATGTTTTCTTAAATAAGGACTGTTTTTTGCAAAAAAACATTTCTCTGCGTGTAATAAGTAGTCTGGGCAAACAGCGGTAACAGTCAGTGTAGTAGATATGTGCTGCAGAGTCGGCGATTATTTATTTCACGCGTTCACAGCGTCAGTACTAAATCGATGCTGTATGCGAGTAGTTCTGTGTATATGTAGGCTGTCGTAACTTATTTCGTAATTGTACACTTATGTTTGCTTTAAAAATGTCGCAGTTAGGTACGTCGCGAAAACGACCAATGGCAGACACAGTTAAAAACTTTATAGTGGACATGACGGACTTAATTTTTGATGGCGCTAAAATTCAATGTCTAGTTTGTAAAATCCCTTTAATGTGTTGGTCCAGAAGCCTCCGTCAACGTCACATCGAAAGCAAACAGCATTCTTCTGCAAAAAGTGGCATACGAGACCAAGAAAAATTTACATTTGATTTATGTGTTACTCTTATCTTATGTAATCTATCGTTTCGTTTACTAGACAAAGAAGCATTCGTCTCCTTCTGGAATAAATATGCGGACTGTAAATTACCTAGTCGGATATCGATACGAAATGTAGTGCCATTTGCTCGTGAACATATAGAAAAAAGAATGAAAACGGAATTTTAAGATAAAAAACTGTGGTTGTGTGTGGACGAAACAACAGATCGTCAAAAACATTCTGTGGTTAATGTAATGGTACGTACAATGGAACCACATCAACCGTCATCCTCCTTCTTACTTGCTTCCAAAAGAGTTATAAATTGTACTGCCGATGAGATTTTAAAGGTGGTGTTGAACTCATTGAACAATTGAAGTTTCAACTAAGCAACTTTTAATGTTTATGAGTGATGGTGCCGCAAACATGCTTTCTTTGGGCTCATCTCTTAAAGAACACAGTGGCAACTTCTTACATGTAACATGTAAAATGCATACTCTAAATATTGAGGCACAAAGGATTCCTACATGTTCTCCTCTAGAAAATGCATTGATTGCTAGTACAAAGGCAGTGTTTCTAAAGTCCCCGAAACGTACCCGACTATTTCACAAACTGTGTCCTGATTTACCTGAACCACCACAACCGATTGTTACACGTTGGGGAACATGGTTGCAGGCTGCGTTTTACTACAACAAATATTTTGATCAAATAGTAGTTAGGTAGTTTTAAAATTCAATCCGACAGAAGCTGCAGCATTCAAGAAAAGCCAGGAAATATTTCAAAACAGTCAGATTAATAGAGATTTACAAACTATTCACAACAATTACTTCGGACTAGCGGAGGGAATAGAAAAATTACAAAATGTTTCGATGTCGCTAGTGGATTCTGTTCAAATTGTGAATGAAGTTCACGCACAGTTGTGCGCTGTAGAAGGCAAAACAAATGGGTGTGTAATACGAAAATTTGAAAGTGTTTTAGAGAAAGACTCCGATTTTCTTATATTAAGACAAATTTGTGAAGGTGCATGTGAAGATGCATTAAGTTGTTTCAAAGATTATTTTAAATATGCAAATATAACATTGCTAGGTGTCGAACGGTCCTTTTCGACATTAAAAGCATTTATTCCGCACGTGGTACTCACTTGATTAAAACAGCTGTGGAAACATATCTAATGATTCAAATATGTAACAGATGTTACCCAGTTTGTGATTTCACGAAAGACTTTTAAAACGGTAATTGTTTCAGCACGTTTTATAATTTATTTCTTACCTTCTATTTTATGTGTAAACTTTTATGCGCTCGCCACGACTCTGTCTATTACTGCATATTTGCCCAGGTTAGTAATAAGTTCTCCTCACATGTACGTATAAATAATAAATAAGCAGACAAATGTTGACTATAGGGGCACTACAGAATATGACGGCGAATTTTCCGCATACACCCCATCCAACCGATCTTTGATCCTTTGAGGAGAAAGGCCATCTCGCGTAAAGAACTTCTTAACAGCGCGATAATTAATTTTTTGTGACTTCTAACATCGTGATGAACGGGTGATAATTATAGAAAAACTAAGTGACATAAAATCAATTTTTGTTTCTCCCAAGACTAATGAAACTTGTACCAAAGTGTATCGAAATTTTGACCCGCTGCGATACCTGGATGAATATTAGGCCGGGAAATTTTGGCCCTTATCTCGTATCAGTAATCTTATCAACAGAATTTTCTTACGATTGTACCTATACCGTATGATTCAGCGTACCTGTTCTAGCACAATATTTTTGCTGTTAAAAAAAATATTGATTTAATTTTATTTTCATGTATTATGCAGTTAGAATTTAAAATTTTTCTAATATTATTGACGACGTCTCATTTCCGGCTTATCTGGAAGTCCCATTAACTTTCGTATTTTAAATGGAACACCGTACGTATCCGATAGAGAATTTTTTTCTCTTTTCAATGATATAATACCTGTACACATTCGTTTCGATAGTACCCTCAAAATTAAAAAAAGGTTTAAGATGTTTTAAACAATTTTCATCTTAATAGACTTTAGTTTTCATGTATCGAGGTAAGATAGACTTTAAGAACTCAGAGCTTCTAATCGAACTTGGCCTGTGCTTTCGCTTGCAATGCCAAATATCAAAATAACACTTCAATGAGCACAACTTTATGATTGAATTAATTAATTTGTACTCTTAGTATTTATAAAATTAAAAAGAGTTTTTAAGAAAACAAACATAAGGATAACCATAAAAATTTTAAATTGTTCAAAAATGTCTCCATCTCTTTCCAAGCAACACTCTGCTCTTCGCAACAATTAACGACCAGATGCCAGTCTTATTATACCAGCATTAATTCTTCTACATTCATTAACGATCCACTGTTTTAGATCGTCAAGATCCATCAATGGCCTGGCATAAACTTTTTCTTTGAGATAACTCCTTAGAAAAGAATCTAAAGGGGTTAAATCCGGCGAACGAGCTGGCCAGTTTACTGGTCCGTGGGTGCCGATTCATTTATTTGGGGAAATATCGTTTAGATAATCGGCTACTCTACACACATTATGCCCTGGAGCCCCGTCCTGTTGGTAAAGGATGTGCTGCCGTATTTCTAATGGCACTACTTCTAAATATTCTGCCAATTCTTCTTGTATATCATATTTCTCTGTATTATTAAAATCCATAATATTAAGAAAGAAATTATAAATAAGCATAACTGAAATTATCAAAAAGAAATTTGTTTTCCATAACTTGCTGTATGAGAAGTCGGCTTACTTCGATACATACAGCTGTTGCTACATGAAAACCAAAGTCTACAAAGATAAAGATTTTTTAAAGCCTTTTAAACTTTTGAATTAATTTTGAGGATACTATGGAAAGCAATGGGGACATGTATTATATCATTGAAAAGAGAAAAAAAATCTCTATCGGATAGGCTATAAAAAGTATGGCGTCCCATTTAAAATACGAAAGTTGATACGGCTTCCGGTTAAACCGGAACTAATATCTCGTTGGTAATAGAAAAGTTTTAAATTCTAACTAACATACTACGTGAAAAAAAAAATGAAATCAATACCTTTTTTAACAACAAAGATATTGTACTGGAACAGATACGCTGAGTCACCCGGTATACCTCCTCCATTAATTTTCATTACATTCACAAGTTATACATAGCTATTTGTATCAAATTCCAAAGACAGATGATGTAATTTGCTTAATAAAAAGTTCTAGGATACGTCAATATCTTCAAAATGGAAACGTGCCAATACCATCTGATGAGAGAAACATAACAAAAACTGTATAAAACGGTATCTAATTCGATGGGATGCCAGAAATTGACATATTTCCGAATGTTTACCTCCTTCTTTATCCTAGCTCCATCTAGTCAAACTCCCTTCGCGCTGTTGTATTAAGATAAACGTCTATTTTGACGCCTTCACGACGGCATGATGTAATTGGTTCAAGCGTGAGATTAAAGCGTTCGTTGTTCCTTTTATCTCCGTGTTATTGGTAGCAACGGGGCGAAAAGGGTTGTCAAGAAAGGGAGATCCATATATACGCAACGATGGCTTGATGCACAGAGATAACGTCGAATTCGCGTTTTGAAGTGCGAAGCTGAGACAAAAACTGTTAAAAAGCGTCTCCCTAGTGGTATTTATTACAATGGGCCATTTTATTTGAGTGGATACTTTTAACGAAATAAATTTCTATTGAAGTAAAGAGATAAGATAATAAACAATTAATTTATACGTTCACTGCTTCCCCTTATTGACGAATTTTCATGTATATTTCCAAATAATTTAGGTGAAATTAAATGGATTAATTAAAAGTTAAATTAATAAAAGTATTAGTAATGCGAAACTTATGAAACCTTTTACAGTAAATAGATTAACTACTACTGAAAGAGAGGCTAAAAAGTAGTTTGCAACTCACAGAAATAATGAATGTCATGAAAAGTATAACTTTGTTCACAGCGAATTCACCATGGCAATCGCGTGCCTCAAAAACTGTTGGCTACGAAAAATAGTTATCAATATGATTAACATTACAGAAATCGCTCTAGAGCTTGTGACTTGTAAATGGCCGAAGGAATGAAGTACAATTCATGAACATAAAAAATCGTAATCGAGAGAGTCGTGTTTTTTTTTAATTTTTTATGTTGGATACAACTACATTTAACAATTAAACCTTGCTTAATCATATCAAAATTGAAACTTGGAATTACATTTGACATATTTGACAGTAATGGTCCAAATAAGTTTCTGATTTACGTTTTAATCAGAAACTTATGGCTAATGAGGTAATCGAAGTCAATAATATTAAAGCTAGCAGAATAGAAAAAACTATTTCCTACACTAAGAGAAATGTGCAGTATATTATACCACATCTGTAGTGTATTCCACCAGAATCGACGGTTACTATAATGACAACTATCGAAGTAAGTAGAAAACACCCTATTATTATAATTTTTTGAAGTTGCTGCCTGTACTCCATATTGATAGTAAAACCATTACTCCAAAATTGTAAGTAGCCTTATAAAATTATAGCAAAAAAAGTACTACAAATTTGTAGACAAATTACCATACACTTGTAGTAAAATTGTCGTTAAAGTACCACTATAAAATGTACTTATTACCACACGCAGAGAAACGTTAATTGTATCACGACTGTCCCCGCCTCAATTAAGGGCAATTATCGTTTTAATTATCCACAATAAAATTACTGTTTTAAATCAAAAGAAATATTCTACTTGCGCTTCTATCTCCGCTTAAGAGAAGTATGTACTTGTAATTAAATAATTGTATTTTATATCCACATTATCAATTGCACTTACTTTGCTGAAAATAGTACGACATATCTGTACATACTGTAGTAAATTATTCTTATGCTTGTAACAGACCATTTTTCAAACAAAAGTGAATAAAAGTACACATGAAAAAGGTTCCTAGGAACAATAAAGATGATGATATATAGCTCATCGTATTGATGGATTCGCTGAAATATTTTCCAGCGACACCTAGTGCCGTCATGCCGTCCTAAAGAGTAGCGAGAGACACTAAAATATAGATGCCATACTTACCCATACAATGATATAACCTTTAACGTACAACGTTTGATAAACATTTTCAAAAGATACTAGTTAATATAAGAAAATAAGCTTCTTCAATAGTTCATTCACTTGCTCCTAATTTTAATTTCTTTTTGAAAGTTTATTCGTATTAAATAAATATTTTCTTAGGGTTAGCAAATCAAGAAAATCCAAGACAGAAAAATATTTCTTCCAAATAAATCATTTAGCTTTAAGTTAAGAAAATATTCATATTGAAGGTAGGAATGAAAAAATGGCCAAGTTCCATTGAGAAATTAGGCGACTCGTTTCGTGTTCAAAAAATAAACTATCAGGCCCAGCTACAAGCATATATAATAAAAGAAAAATTACAATAATGAAAAAAAAACTAAAGTTAATAATTAAAATTAGGAGCAAGTGAATGAACTAATGAAAAGGTTTTTTTCTATGTTACAGTATAATTAAATTATTTCTTTAATAATGTAATTAAAGAGGGATTATATTTATGTAGTGTAATATCTAATAAGTAGAGTTTGTTAAAAAGGTGGTACTGGATGGCAGTAGCGTAGTGGTAGCGGCGTGGGTAGAGGTAATTTTCAACTCGTAGTCAATCTCGACAGTACCGCGAGAGAGTTCAAAGCGACAGTATTCCATACTGGCAATTTTTATATGATTTTATTTTTATGTTAAGTGTGTGCAACATCCCACAACATCTAGTATCTAATGAACATTTTCGTCTTTCTTGGGCTAAGTACGTTCCCTCATGGAAGCTGCCAACATCTATGCAATTACGATATAATTTGCCACGTGTGCAAGGTACAGTAAAGGAATATATAAAAGACGAGTTGAGAAATAAGAAAATCTGCCTATGTGTGAATGAAACAACTGATGCTCAGAAACCCAGCATCATTCATGTTGTAGCGCGTGATGGTCCACCAGCTTCATTGTTGTTATCCAGTAAAAGGATTCAGAAAACTAATGCAGAAACCGTTGTCAAGATAATAAAAGATTCGTTGAGAAAATTTTGTATCACAGAAACCCAAGTCACAATGTTCGTTACTGACGGAGCCGCAACAATGCTGAAAGTTGGTAGGATGTTGAAATTATGCTTTCCGACTCTTCTTCACATAACATGCCTCATACACGCATGTCACCTCGTAGCAGAAACCATTCGAAAGAAGTATCCGATGATGGATAAGTTAATAGCATCTACCAAAAAAGTGTTCATCAAATCTCCCAAACACATCCGTGTATTCAAACGATTGTGTCCGAAATTACCACCACCACCTCAGCCTATAATACGGAGTATCTTACTATCAGAAATATTTTTCACAAGTGAAAAATGTCATATTGAAACTTGATTCAAATGATTCTGCAGCAACTTTTCTCCAGTTCGGACGTTCAACAACAAATAGATGAAATTTCCATGAACTATTCTGAAGTTGCACAAGCTATGGAGCAATTAGAAAACAGTCACTTATCTGCACGAGACGCATTAAATTGCATAAACAATTTACAAGCCGCTCTAGAAAACTTGACGAATACTATAGGAGTCGATGTTGCTCAAAAATTTGGTGCAATTTTAACTGAAAATCAAGAGTGCCCAAATAAGGAAAAGGAATATCTGACATTTGGAAATCTTACTTCACTGGATGTCGAACGGTCATTTTCAAAGTATACGACAACGTATTCACAACACCGTCGACGGCTGAATGAATCGACAATGGAAGCGTTGCTGATGTTGCAATTCAACGCAGCTTACAAGGGCGGTTACCAATTGCCAGAGTGGACATCAAGACGACAGGAAAAAGCAACAATATTATTTTTCACTACAGGCCTCGCGTTGTAGGATGGCGAGTTCCGGCGCTATCCGAAGGTACTGTCGGACATCGTTCGGGAAAATTCAGGTTTCAATGCAACATGTAGTGGCGTAGTTCGACTTATTTTTTAAGTTATATTAGCATAATAAAAAACGACTACAAAATAAAGTCCTGTATTTCTACCGCGCATCTGAAGCGTTCGCCATCCTACAACGCACAAACTGTAATATTGTATATTACGTACCTACTTTTATGCGGTGCGCCACTGCCGGTACCACCTTTTTAACAAACTCTATTGATGAGCTAACGACGCAAACACATTTTTAAGTAACGAACTTAAAAACACATTAATACGATGTATGCAGGAACGACGAACTGTTTATTCCGATGTTTTGCAATTTCTTTATGGTAACAATTTCAAGAATTCAAATAAAGAAGACTACGGAATTTTTACTAAGACCAAGAAATCTACAATAACGAAGATAATCGTAGAATTAGTTGAACGCATTTACGATAAAAACGGAACAGACACTAACACTGAATTATCAGAAATTAATGATTCTGATTCCGAAGATTTTAGATGTTTAATATCAGTTGAGCCAGTTCCTTCAACATCAGCTGCGCTATCTATGACAGATAAACTGCAGCCCTTAATAGAAGAAAAAACCGGGACATCTTGTCAAGTACCGCAATGCAAGGTAAAAATAAAAATTTACCGGTAGTTAAAAAAGAAATAAATTATTTATATACACAAATGGTGTATGATTTTTTTACAAACTTGTTCGCCATCAAGTGGAATCGGAAAGAGCCCTTTCCTCAGCTGGCTTAATTTGTAGCAAGATTAGATCACAATTAGGGGATCCTAGTCTTGATAAACTATGCTTTTTGCGCTCGTATTTCCAAAAAATACGTAATAATAAACAAAAAGTTTGTACAGAACAGTTATTTGATTAGACTAGTTACTTAATTTCTTTAGGATGTAGTTATACATAGTTTATCAACTTATGAAAGATCTCCTGTATATATGGGTATAATAATATATAATCATTTACCTACATTTATTAAGGATTTAGTTATAGTCCGTTTCATTTTATTTTAATTTGACTAATGGGCAGGAAAATACGTTATATATAAATATATAAAAAAAATAATTATTTACTATTTAGTCAGATTAAAATAAAATGAAACGGACTATACTATTAAATTGTTTTAAAAAAAGTTATTAGAGTTTCTTCAAAATAACGCCTTCTATACATTAGACGATTTTTTTTAGTTTCACATATATGTTATATATTTCATATCGTAATTATGTAATAATTCCAGCAGATGTCTTATTGAATATGTTAGCATTTGCACATGAGCAATATTTCTTTCTTTGTTTTTGTTGTAGTCTTTATTATTACTTTCTTGTTTTTCTTTGACTTATCTTATGCCTGTTATGGTCACTTAGATAAATAATGATAATAATAATTTATTTAGATTTGTTATGCACTCAGAACAAAAGCATTATTTTTTGTTTATTTGATATGTTTTATATACATGTTTTCAAGAAAATTTCATTTATTTATGTTTGTTTGTAATGCGCGATTGTGTACGTTTACAAGTAAAATTCCCGTTATTACTATTTACTGCTTTTTATTTTCAATATAAGTAAATTTTCTGAAAATAAAAATTACCGGTAAACAGATAATGAAAACAAAATTACCAAATTACCGGAATTGTAAATTTGCAATCCCTATTAGACACCTCTTCTACCTTCCTAGAACTACGCTAAGCGACAATGTTGGGCTGGAATGTGGACAACACTTGAAGTTTTAGAGCACGTAGCTAGCAAGAAAATACAGATCTCGAACAGAAGGTTAGTGCGAACCTACTTTAAGGCGCTAATAGAATTCAATAAAATAAAAACTAACACAGAAATAAGTAAATTAGATTAATGTGTCAATTGATCGCAGGAGATACACTTTCCTTGAAATACCACTATTGAAAGATTGTACCATAATTTTCTAGAAAAGCTGAACTACTAATTCTACATATGTTCCTCTACACAATAAGTAAGTTCTTTGTGTTGTGCGGAATAATTCAACTCTAGCGTTTACAAATAAAAACGTAGTCTTAAAAAGAAGTTATAACGACATAAACCATTGCTGCAGGATTAAAATCTTTTACACTAACAAGCAAACTGACAGAACTATGACTCTCCGATTTCGATGAAACTTGGTATATTGGTAGACCATCAAAAAGTAAAGGACACGTACTTTTTTTTAGCGGCCCATATTCACAAGGGGATGTAGGGTGCGTCTGAAATTACCCCCAAAAACGCATTTTTCATCATAATTTCGGAGCCGCGCAAACTATCGAGGTGAATTAAAAGCCAAAATGTTCTACTTTAAAGTGGAGTAGGGGGAGAAAAATTTCACCTCTTTTTCACCACCCTGGCTACAATTTTCGCCCTATACTGGTCACAATTTTTTCCACTTATTTCTAGTGACTATAAATCACGAAAAAGAATAGAGAACTTGGGATTATATAATACAATACGAAAATATATTAAAGTGCCTCATAATGTCATATAGTCGAATAGTTTGCCTTCGTTTTCAGAATATTTTCAGATACACGTATGCGTATCCCCAAAATAACTTTGAGGTTGTTCTAGGAGGAGTTGATATTAGTATCAAAAAATATTACGTGTATGTATGTATATAAAATGCTCGAAAAAGAAACACTTTCCGGATACATCGGCTACGGCTGGGTTCGCTTTAAATTCACTTAAACATCTTAACAATATTAAGAAACAAACAACACACTTTGCATCTTACATACTTTTACACAAAACAGTAATAGTAAACATCTTATATTTTTTTTAATGAGGTGTTAGTTTGCATTATTGATTGTAAACTCCACAGTTGTGGTATTCAACAAAAAAGTGTTTTATACATAGATATTTTTTACACCATCCGCACCTGACTATAGCTTCGTCACAGTGGGACATTTGGGAATCCTGGAAAGAGAATTTTAATGGAGTCGTGAATTCTGCAGGACGCTCCGCGAGATATTCACTTTTATACCAGGCATATTTACGCATCTCCTTATATCGTGGTGAAGAAAACTGCGAATGGGTTAGCCCTTGCAAACGTAGAATATTGCCTCTTCGATATTATTGGATGGCAAAGACAGATAGAACGATAATATCGGACAGCTGTCGAGTAAATTGTTTCCACGAGCGGAAAAAGTACACGTCAAGAGGTTGAATGATACATGTGGCACCCTTTGGAATAGTCATAAGTGTAACTTGATGGTCACAGCTTCAGAAATGTCGCCAGGACTTTGTCCTGACCAAGAGTCCATAAGCAGAAGTGTCTTTTCGTCAACGTATATACGTCTTTAGCCCACTGTGTAACCAACTTTTTAGTTAGTTTTCCGGACTTGGTGGCCACGATATACACATTTGGCGGACGGAACATTCTTTGTTGCACAAATGGTCCCAAACTTCCCTTTGCCTCTTTTAAATAGACGAAAAGGGGAGACTTTAATTTGCCAGCTGCTGATACAGTGGGTTGAATGGTATAACTATGCGTAATCGCTGGAATTGACTGAACTACGGCTTCTACAGATGTGGATCTACGTTCAGTTAATGTTCGACCCGTATGCATTTCAATATTAAATCCACTTTAGTCGGTATTGTAAACGTTCTCTAATCCATATTCAGGTAATAAGTTATGTATGCTCCTAACAAAGGTCACCGCTCTTGCAGCTACAGTCGCAGCTCCACTAACTTACATTCTTGTACGAAATTTGGTTATTTTACGGGACACAGTGTTATGTTTGATTTTAAATCTTTGTATCCACCTCTCCGACGCAACAAAGTTAGGCATTTGCAACTCTTTTTGTGCTTCCAATGTCCATCTTCTCAAATCATAATCATGAATTATCATTTGACGATCAAGACCACCTTTAAACTGATTAAATACATACTGGGAGAGCTGAAACAGCTTTTGGCGTCTCGTTCCGCCAGAGGATACTTGCTGTGCCCACCGCTATAATTGTTGTAACGATGTAACTTTCTTGTAGCGATGCACTACCAACGAATATCGACCTTTTTTCCACTTTTCGTAGATTACTTCTTGTTGTACTTCAAAAGCAGGATCATTAACGCTGCTCACAATTATATCGAAAAGTTTATCCGCTAACGATTGTTCGGACCATCAACTGGACTTGCCACAATACTTTGCGGTGGGTAATGATTATTTATCAGAGTTGTTAATATCGTTAAGATGTTAAGTGGATTCAAACCGAACCCAGCCATGGCTGATGTATCACAGTTTCTTTTTCGACCGTTTCACCTTTATATACAGACATACACGTAATTTTTTGGCACTAATATCAACTCCTCCTAGAAAAATCTCAGTTATTTTAGGGATATGAATACGTGTATCTGAAAATATTCTGAAATCGAAGTAAAAATATACGCAGCTTACTAACATTATGACGCACTTTAATATATTTTCGTACTGTATTATATAATTCCATCTTTTTTTTGCGATTTATAGTCACAAGAAATAAATCGAAATGCAGAATTTTTCACTGTCTGATGGATCGTTAATGGTGGATGCCAAATGCACATAAATGATAAAGACCAACCAGATAGGTATAATAACGGAATATATGTATGTATGCACTATTGTATGTAATCGAGGAAAAAAATGCAAAAAAGGCAACTTTTATTTTTAAATGTAGTTAGTGGAAAAAAATTATGACTTGTTTAGGGTGAAAATTGGGACGCACTTCAATTCCCGACAAAATAATCTTTTTTACCTGTGCTCAAGTCTAATCCGCCACACAAGTTCCCGTCAAGGATACAAACTGGCCGCTAAAACCCACTTCAATTCCCGTCAAGATACCTGCTGTGACGATTAGGTGGATTATCCGTATAATTACGCTGTTTGTTTGTAAGTTTACACATTTTAAGGAAAAAAGAATTTATTTATGTAACAGAATAAAGTACCAAATATAAAATTATACAAACATGTATTTAATTAATATAATTTACAAACTATGTACATAAGTAATTATAAAACTAGGCCAGAAAATTTATATGAGGCACATTTGATAAAATCATGACGCGAAGTATATTTATTTTTAAATTGTAATATTTTCGTGTCGATAAAATTAAGGCTTCTCTTCGGATATATCTTTCTTGTTTTTTTTTGGAACTATTTATTCTTGTATAGGTGTCTACCTGCATTCCTCTTATAGCATCAAGAAATACATATATATTTGGATGAGACATTGGGCAGTGTGATCTAAATTTTGAATGGAAACTTTCACAAGTATTAGTAGTTCGCGAAATGTCGGTTGAGTTTTCGGCCCAAATGTGAGGAGGAAATTTAGATTCTTCACAGATATAATTATCAGTTAGATAATCTGCAAATTCGGTTACTCTTCCATCGATTGGCATTTCTTCGCAAAATTCGAAAGCAAAAGCGTCACCCACTTCTGCTGGAGGTAGATAAGTCAGGCCAAACACATGATGTAACCACCTGCCGATTTCTGAATTTTTGTCTTTGTATTCTTTTGATAATCCAATTTGAGCTATCCTTCTGTACCTGAAAGTTGACATAATGTTAGAAATATGAAGGTAAACAATGTTTGATTATCTTACCAAGCTTGGGCAAGGTGGAACCTGCAACCAACGATTCTGACATTTGGAAACACTTCTAAAATACTGGAGTGAATTCCATGTTCGAAGTCTAGTACTACAGTGCTTGGAGACAATTTGTATCCTAATTTGTCACATTCAGAAACTAACGCTTCAAATAGTTTCTTATATGTTGAAGTTAGCTTATTTTTTAATAAGCAAAATGCCACAGGCACATACATATCATTCACATATACGTGAATCGTAAATAATTGTAAGAAATATTTAGGGCAATTATCAAAAGTGCCGTCCATGTAAAATTTATTTTGTTCGCACATAAATTGTAGATTGCTTTTACAAGAGAATATCACGATTTCTTCATCAAAGTTGTTAACAAAAACAAAAGGTTCACCTTTGGCTGTTCTTATGTCAATCGAATTAATACATTGCTGAACTTAACTAGATTTTGGTAGTTTAGGAATATTGTTTCGGATTTCTTTTCCCAAATTGTTTCTGATATAAGTTATATCTTGCGTTGTTAAAGTGTCCAACGTTTTGCTTTGATTAGCTACTTCACGATGAATGATTTTGGAAGGTCTTTCTGATGTCCATTCTTCGGCTTCCCTCTTAACTTGATTACTTATTTTTTGTCTGTTTAAAACATTTATGTATACTTTTTCATGCACGTGTTCACCAAATTTATTGGAAAATAATAAATTATTGCTTTCACTCAAAGTGTAAACCTTTGCACGGCAATTTTTATTTATACAACACCAAACTGTTTCACCCGTTGTTTTTAATGTACGATATTTATAATATTGGTGTCCTTCGAATAAAAGCAAAATTTTGCCTTTTTCGCTAATCATAGATTCCAATGACATTTTTGAAATACACCAAAATTTCACTTAGCACCACTATTTACTACAACAAGGAACTTCAGAGAATAACTTAATATGTAGATAGCATTTGCTTTTATAGAAAATGTCATTGAAATATTTACCTGAACATTGGGTCTATACCCATTAGGGATGCCTGCTAACGATAAATACCGCATCAAATTAAGTGACCCTCCTGGACCGACGGGAATTGTGGGAAGTGCCCAAATAGGCTACCTGAAAATGCTTGACCGTAGTTGAAGTAAAATTATTTTTAAAATAATCCTTTGACGGGAATTGAAGTGCACCGGAAAATTGTAGCCAGGGTGGTGAAAAAGAGGTGAAATTTGTCTCCCTCTGACCCACTAGGTGGGGGAGAGCATTCATCTATGGTCCGTCTGAAAGCCCCTTTGAAGTAGAACATTTTGGTTTTTAATTCATCCCAATAGCTTGCGCGGCTCCGAAGTTATGATGAAAAATGCATTTTTGGGAGTAATTTCAGACGTACCCTACACCCCCTTAAGGTAAATATGGGCCGCTAAAAAAAATACGTGTCCTTTACTTTTTGATGGTCTACCAATATACCAAGTTCCATCGAAATCGGAGAGTCACAGTTCTGTCAGTTTGCTTGGAAGTGAACAAGAATCTGTGCACATAAATTTAGCTTGTGCTACTATTAAATTTTATGATTTCTTTAAGGGTAATTTAAAACAAATAAATTATTTATTAGATTATTTGCCAGCTACTCAAAACCGTGCATCCAAGAAAAAAATTCTAAAAATCGTGTTACATTGAGAACATATACACCCTTCTTAGTATCGTAATTAGAAGTGTAAGATGATTTTAGATCTTTCAAATTTCATTTTAAATTATTGGATTGCTTATAGTAAAACAATCTGTCGATTCAAAACATTATACCGAATATCCTATTGCTTACGTTCAAATCAATAGTTTCCATTTCCTATGCCACATTATTCCTTGCAAAATACATTCGTTATTTTTACAGTTCAGTAAATTATTATTCCAATTTTCCTTTGAAAATTAAAGTGAGAGCCAAGGATTCACAGACGGAAGAAGAAAAAATTGACACGACAGCTAAAACAGGAAGACGGGGAAAAACGGAAAGTATCCATCCATCCCTTCGGCATTCAACGCAGGAGGCAATTTATTATCGCAGGGCTTTCCTGGAGAACACATTATAGGTGATGAGTCGTCACAAAATGATTTCCAAGTTTTTACGCAGTAAGTTCTTGTTTATGTCCCCTACGACGTAACATTGTCCCTGTTTTCTTCCCTTCCGCCACAGACCAAGCGTTCTTCTTGTACTGCGTTGTACTTATGATATTCTTAATAAGAGCCAGTGAATAAATAACGATACCACGAAATACCTTAGCTTATTATTACGCTCGAGGATGTCGAATTTTCTTTTGATTAACGTTTTTTATGAAAACCGTTTATAAGTAAACAAGATTAAACTTTCATAGCATTGAAAACCAAATGGCTGCAATATATACATGTACAAATGGAAAACTTGCCTTTAACTATAAATATCTCTTTTACTTTAAATAATAGACATACGAGCATGGTATGATAAATACCTGTGTAAAGGAAGGCAACGCAATTGCTTTGCATTTAGTAAATTTATTCCTCGACATAATCTTCTTGTTCTATAGTGACATGAGTGATTCAGGCAGGAAAGGAATAAAAATCGGCGAGAATTTTCAAATAAATAGCCCGTTACTCAAGTATTTCCTATCCAAGAAGAAGAAACCTTGGTATGTTATACCAAAAACTTTTCTCAAATTGATTATGGTTTAACTCTAAATCATGTTCGAATCCTTGCCTGCGAATATGTAAAAATATTAGCCTATTGTAAATTCCCAAATTCATGGGATGCAACAATCTGGAAAGTGTTCTACAAACACACCAGTTCAGACCTGAGCGTATTTTAATACTGATGAAATAGGAACTACAACTGTGATAAGAACATCAACGGCTTTGGCCTATTCAAGCAAAAAGCAGAATCGTTGGCAAAATTGTGGCAGTTTGGGCTTCGCATCGAGAAACAGTTGGATGGTAACAAAATTATTAAAACACATTCAACAACATACGCTATCGTCTCCAGCTATTCCAATTTTATTACTACTTGACACTGCCGCAAAGGTCTCATTGTATAAAATGTGAATTAGCGGAAACCGTAGTTCAATGTGCTAGATCCTCGTCAGCATCTGTGATATATAGAGGGTGTATTGTAGACAACAGTGATGCAGACAAGCATCCTGTGCATGGAACTATGATTGGAAATGAAAAAGAAGGGGAGATATTAAGATTTAGTAATGTTAGGAGAGTGATGAGAATATTGGGGTGATTGGAGGAGTAGAGTATTAGAGTTATTATAGTAATAGAAAGTATTGGAGTAATTAGGATTGTTAGTGTAGTATATGTAATTGTAAGCGGTAAGTGGAGAAAAATAACAATTGGTGTTGTGTATAAGTCTGCCGATCATTTCGGTAGGACAATTTGTAATTAAAAAAAGATTAAAACTACCGCAAATATTACCCCCAGTCGCATACTTAGGCGTCTATCTCAAATTTCGATAAAAGTTTTTAGGTTTGGTGAAGATAACGGAATGGTTACGTTAACCTTCCCGCTCCGTACATCCCACAAACTTCAGCCTATAGATATAGGTGTATTTGGGCCATATAAAAGTAAATTTGCTGTAACCTTAATGATTGATATTTAAATCATCTGAGGGCATTAATTAAAGTCCCTTACTATGATTCCTTTACCTCAAAAGACATTCCAAGTAGTTTTACAAAACCAGAGATATGGCCTTAATAAACAAGTATTTTCGATTTTTTTGTAACGGATAGACCTTTATATGAAGAGTTTCATTACAAAAACCTTTAGAAGAGGATGAAGGAACAATAGACGAATATAAAATATATACTATACTACCAGTCAAGGGTGTAATAAAAACC
This sequence comes from Dynastes maya, assembly GCA_029619315.2. Classification (NCBI taxonomy): domain Eukaryota; kingdom Metazoa; phylum Arthropoda; class Insecta; order Coleoptera; family Scarabaeidae; genus Dynastes; species Dynastes maya. Next base: position 54,249,967 of record JAROYE020000003.1, on the reverse strand, counting down.
TACGAGAACAAAATGGATCTAAATGTTCCGGTTGACGTATATTGATAAATCCACAACACCTTTGGCCTTTCTCAAAAGTACAAGAAAGAAAATCAAACAGTAGGAGGCAAGGGACGCGTATAATTTTCACCGACACTCAGGAGAAGAGCCGTATTGAAGCATTAAAAGAAGTAGCAATGAAAGTGATCCACATGTGGAGGATTACTTTTCTCTATTTAAGGATAAAGTATGTCTAAATGAATACGAAAGACCAGGAGATAGCATAAATTATATACATTTTCCAAACTTTCTTCTTATAGGACAGATTACTCAATTACATTACCTTCTGTATAAGAAATTAGCTCAAGTTATAATCAAAATTTTCATTTTCATACTCCAGAATGTAGAAACTGTGTCAACCGGCTCCATCTTCCCTTAGCGCTATTTAAAAGATTACGTTCCCAATATTAGAATTTAGCAAAATTTGCCAAATGTTCAATGCTGAACACCCTGTATATATCGAAGGCGTTCTGTTACCCTGTTTAGCTAGAGCCAAGTATGCAATTTAACTTCGCAAGAATTGACCTTAAAATGTATTTGCACTTTGATCCTTTGAAGGAAATAGATATCTCTACATTTAGACATTTGAGGAGAAAATTATAAATATCTCGAAATCTATTTAAAACTGGACATATAAAACCCACATTGCATTACTTTATTTTGGCTTTATTTTAAATTCACCACTGTAGTTTTGTTTTCTGTAATAGCTTCTAATATTTAAGTTTTTGCCTTGGCTGTATATAAATTTAATTTTTTGCCATGCCTCTATATAAATTTCATATTTTGTCATGTCTCATGTCTGTACATAGATTTCATTAAAAACATCTACGGCGGATTTGTCGGCCGAAAAAATACCGAGAAAAACTGTTACAGGTGAGTCTATGATACAGCCTTGGCCAATAAAATGGAACACTTGTACATTTTCGCAAATGTTTTAATATTAGCGCAAAAGTAAATAAATGTTATGTGAACTACTTTAAAATGGCATGCAGGTGCTCCTCTGAGAAACGAAATAAAAACGAGTATTACGGTGCAAAATTCCTGTGCCTAGCTGTATAAGTTAACCCTTTAACTATCATTCTATCTAGTTCTGTAGATCTGTTTATCCCTCTAGATGGCGGCACCTGTTGGAAATAATGTTTATGTTTATTATTTCAAAACCCAATTATAGAACTACATTTTGTTATTATTATAAGCTAAATTTAGATTTATTTACATTTACTAAGCATTCTTAGTTTTAAACATCTCTAAGCAAAGTACCGAACCAATCATGTTCATATCCCCACCTCCATCTGTAATCACGTAATATTAGCGTTAGTTTTGGGAGTCTTGATGGAACTGCGTGATTAGAAGGACGTAGGTAGAACTCGGAGGTACGCCGTAGCATTTATTCTGTTGCCGCTTTGTTGGAATACCGTTTCTGGAATCTAAGTCTACCTACCTAATCAAGTATCGTATCGTTTCCTGTCGTAACACTCACCCGTTGGGGGAATTTCATAGTACCGAGCTAAATTCTGACGTCATGCCGCCTTCACGTAAGTTTTCTCGGTCGAATTCCATTGTCTAATCTTTTTGTCTCCCTTATCTAGCACTAAGAAACTGTGTGAGCAACCAAAGTTCGCCCTGAACGGCTCGTGAACGACGCTCTGAAGTTTCGAGAACCAGCTCGTGGTTATTTTTAGACTGTAACATTTTCATGCACAAACATAATCCATCCTGTAGCACTTCTAAATGTTGATTATCTATTTTTGCAATAGTTTATTCGCTTTTGTTCATTTATTTGGTCATATCGCTACAGAACGTATCCTTAGGGACGTAGTATATGAGGTTCAAGTTTGTATAACGTTCAATTTCGCATAACCGTCATTTCCCTTTGTTTTGCTTATTTACTGGTCATTAATCTCGTATTTTGAATATACGTACTTGTATATGCATTTTTGTTTTGCAACTACAGTCGCTACTACTTGTATAGTTATTTGTTTAAATATATTTCACACCCGCTTACAGGTTTGTATTAAATATATGTCAGATGTTTACGTATTTTTTTTTTTTTCAATATATTTAATTTTGTTAAACATTGTTGTGTATTTTTCTTGTCCGAAAATTAATGTCAAATTATATTTATAACAATATTTGCGTGGCCGTTCAAGTAATCCGTTATTTTCATACTCAAAATAACCTAACTTTTATTATTCGATATCTTGCGACGAATTTCCCTATTTTGGCGTCGCTAAACTACAGGGCAGTCGCTTCATATTACTTAAACGGGGTGGCGCTTATCAATCACCACGCTATCTTCGGCTGGGCTAGGGCAAAGGGAACCGTACCCCATATTGACCATCGTTTCGAAAGTACCCACCATCTTCATTTTCCCGGAAGGTTTAGCATCCTTCTTTTTCGCGCGATATTTTCGAGATAGGCGTTAATCGTGGAACGAGATAAAACAATCTTAAGAATCAAAGTCGATTATATAAACGTGCTGCCTCAATGTTTAGTAGTACACGCGTTTCAGTTGCATACAGAATGTTAAATCATAGAGTCAGCAAAGACTGAATATTTTTCTATAAATATTCACAATTATAATTGTAAAAAGCGAGAGTTAAATGAATCTAAGAAGGTACACATTGCGATTTTGACTTCTACAAGAATCTCGCACTCTAAAATTGCTCAAAAGTTAAAGTGTTCACATCGTGTTCTGCAGTTAGCCATAAATAAGTATAAGACTACTGGATCTTATAAAAAAAAAAAACAGGAAGCGGCCGTCCCAAAACAACAACAACCAGAGAGAACCATCTGTTAGAAAGACTTTCTCTTCAGGATGGGAAAAAAACGTCTTTGCAGCTATACACAAAAATTAGTGCAGAGGAGGTCAAAAAGTTTCGGCTGGAATGCCTAAAAGCTTTCATAGTGCAGAATTAAAAAGTTGTGAGGCAAGAGAAAAAAAGTTATTCTCTGAGATCAACAGAAAAAACTATTTAGAATAGGCAGAAAGATACCAACATTGGACAATTGAAAACTGTAATGGGGTGTTATGGTCCGACGGAATCAAGATCAATATACAGATAAACGATATTGCTTTCGAACTGAATGCATCTATCATTATGATAATGTTAATTTTAAAAGAAAAACATTGTTTTTGATAAATATAGTACATCCATAGTTCCTTTTTCAATATCTTGGTACCCTTGGAACTACCTTTGTGCATCATAGACTTAACGAGGAATTTCATAAGGATTGCGTCGTAGCTACTCTTAAGCACGGAGGTGGCAGCATTATGATATGGGGTATATGTAACCACAAAACGTTGAGGAAATGTTCACATATCACGGCCTCATTAGTTAGTTATTTAAAAGTTCCAAATGCGACATTAAGGCCATCGTATGCAAACATTTTTTCAGAGGAGCTTTCAAAAAACATTTTTTTCAAACAAGATAACCTACAGTTCAGCTGGAAAAACTCAAGGTTGGATACGCGGAAGTTGATTCCATTTCTGGATTGGCCTACCCAATATCCAGACCTAAATCCCATCGAACGCACTTTGCGAAAACTCATTAAAAGAATCACAACGTCAACAATGAATTTTGAGATCGATAAATGGAAATTAATGAATGTTAAAATTGAAAATGAAAACTAACCATGATTTTTACGAAGATGTCATCTAAACTCTATGTTCCTTATGACATTCACAGGAAATCTGCCTGTTCTAACCTCCAACCTCTTCTTCTGCCTTGAATTTATTCTCTAATTTCTATATAGGGCACTTTAAAATTAGGAGCGCAGCCAAAATCTTAGTTAACTCGAAGAAAGCTTAACCAGAATTGATGAATTCATTGGCGACCCTTCTCTCCCTTATTTTAATCGCGATAACGATTGTTTCTTTCCACAGCAAATTTTGATCATACCTACCCAAATATAATCTAACGAGGAATTTATTTATTTCTTTATTTTATTTTTTTGAAGCAGCATGAGAGAATGAATGTAGTGACGCTACTAAATGACTCAAACTAGACGAATCTATGCTCTGCAATACAACTGACAATGTAATTATGACAAATTTACTGACGATCTACTTAATAACTTTACGATAGATGTTTAATTTACGAAACCCTGCTAGAAATACCTCAGAATTTATCCTGTTGTTTGTTGTAGAAGAATTTTACATTAATCTTGAAGAATTACGAAAATATGAAGATGAGCTAAAGAGGAATAACTTCACCATTTCTCCGCGTTTGTCATTCAATTGTCAAGACCAGTCGGCCTGGGAGGAAATTGTGGCTTTCGAAAAATAGCTTTTATCCGCCAGAGGGAATTTCATATCTATCGGGTGGCTACACTGAATACCCTACACGTTTTAGATTGAAGGCTAATATTTCCGATGTAAATATTTGATATAACAGTAGACTGCATTAAATTCCTTGTTGGATACTTGCTTTTATTCAAATTAAATGCTTAAAAAAGTATAAAACCTGTATTTCTGTGCTAAATTTCACTAGTAGCTGTCACCGAATAAACGATACTATACGGCTTTACAAATTGTGAAAAACGAAAAGCGGAGTATAGTGCAATGAATAAAATAATTTCAATAACTTCCAATTTTGTTCTCAACTTCAGTTGCTTAGATTATATCACACCAGCAATCGCACATTTATCGAGTTATGTACAAACTGTAGCGCACTCCGTGACACTGCAGCACTTGTTTCCAATTATTATTAAATTGGCTAAGTTTGAACAAAAATGGAAACTTGCTTCAGAAATTCCATTTGCTTTAGCAAGCTCAAAGGCATCGCTTAGAGAGAAAGAAAGGTAAGAAGAAAAGTACATAACAAGAAAAATTTTACAGCTCATTTCGCTTTTCTACGCGTCATTTATCCATTCCATCTTATTTCGTGGCATTAAGAACAAGCGCCTGACGGGTAAAAATAATTATAAAACGTGTACTTCTCCATAAATAAAAACGTCAGCGACTACGTCGACGTTCTTTCATTGCAAACATAGTCGTTAGCAACCACCAGAAACGTTAATTAAAAAATTTATGCATTTACATATTGTTTTAGTAACAGTTTCACAGAGAACGATATGCTGATTATGATATAAAAGATTATATTCTACGAATGAAATTGAATTATCCTATCTACTAACGAAAATTAGATTTTGCGTAAAACCTAATGAGATCATTGTTTTTTGAAATAAAAAAAAACAATTGTTCTAGAAGTACTATGCATTAAGCAAAATCGAGATGTTGATTGAAGCGTTTTTTCCAATACTTCTGTACATATGATAAAAACAGACATAAATCCATGATGAAAAGGTCAGATTCAACAACCTGCAGAACACATCCAGCATTCTCTAGTTCCCCACCAAACTTTACTTCTGCCAACAAGTTAACGGGGTTAACATTTTATCATTTGATATGATTTGTTTGTTGAATGTTCAAAAATGTTTTTATTATTTCCATTTCCAAACAATTCAAGAGAGCTACATCCTGTAACCGTTTAATGCTCCCAAATACAGTTAGAGTCACTGTCTAATACCCACCCAACAAATAGAAAATAAATTCGTTTGTGTCTTTACAATTGTTTCGCAAATTAAATATTACTTGCTATGAAAAGTCCAGTAGGAAATGTCTATATTTTACGGTTGTCGATACTTGCTAACGTCTACGAGCCCTAACAACTATATATTGGGACAAAATAAAATACGTACATGTGTTATTGGATATTTGGCAGTTTATTTTTTTAAATAATTTTTCATTTATCATAATAATGGTGAATAAGCGATGGTTTAAATGTCAATTAACCACAAAATATACTTATTGTTTCTGAATAACAAACCTTATAAAATGTAAAAGTAACGAAAATGCGTGACAACTAAATACAGTGTCAAGTAACGGTCAAAAATAAAACAAAATAAGACAAGTGAGCTGCGAAAACAACGCAGAACGAAACGTCAGATTAATCGACAATTGCTTTCTTATTGTATTGAGTGAATCGCTGCGTTTATTGAACAAAATGTGCGTAAGTATAAAAAAATATTAGTAAAACTATGCAAGAAAGGCCGAAGAAATACTTTAAGGCAAATTACGGCTGAATGGAATCACGAAACTAAACTAAATCTGTCAAGGATGCTGTTGCCAGCGGATTCGTAATGTGGATTAATGTTTTATAAGGTTGAATTACAAGTAGAGCAACGCAAACTGTGCTGAAAGCCTGTGGCGGACGCATAAAAGTTTACACAAAATAAACACGGCCGGGACAATTCGGTATAAGCATCAGTATAACTGCGACTCCAAAGCCGATCTGTTGTGTATGCATCTACGCTGTCGTATACTATATCGCAGTTCTACGTTTGTTTTGAAAATGTTTCCTACGTCGCGAAAACGACCAAAGTTGGACACAATAAGAGAATTTATTGCAGAAATGCCTGATTTAAAGTGTGATGGCGCTAAAATTCAATGTGTAGTGTGTAAAATAGATTTAATGTGTTGGTCGAAAAGTGATTGTCTACGGCACGTAAATAGTGCAGGGCATGTTTCAAAAAAAAATTCCACACGCGATTATGACAAATTTAAATTTAATTTATGTGTTTATTGCATGTAATTTACCATTTCATTTACTAAGGAAGAAAGCATACGTCTCGTTTTGGAATGAATATTCGGACTTTAAGTTACCAAGTGAGAGAACATTACAGAGAGTTGTGCCGTCTGCTCGTGAGCATGTCGAGAAAAGAATTAAATCGGAGTTGCAAGATAAAAAACTATGGTTATGTGTGGACGAAACAACAGATCGTAAAAAACATTCTGTGGTTAATGTAATGGTACGCACAATATAACCACATCGACCGTCACCCTCAATTTTACTAGCTTCCAGACGAATACAACAATGCACTAGCGAAGTAATTTCAATATTGGTGTTAAATACATTGGAAAAGTTTGAACTTTCAACAAATCAACTGTTGATGTTTATGAGTGATGGTGCCGCAAACATGCTTGCTGTAGGTCGATCTCTTAAAAAACATTGTGCTAACTTGTTGCACATTACATGTAAAATTCATACTCTCAGCCTCGTAGCAGATAGTATCAGAAAATGTTATCCCGAGGTAGACGCTCTAATAGCACATACAAAAGCTGTGTTTGTAAAATCCCCAAAACGTATTCGAGAATTTCATAGACTATGCCCCGGTATTCCTGAACCACCACAACCTATTCTCACTCGTTGGGGAACATGGTTAGAGGCTGCATTTTATTATCTTAAATATTTTGAGAATATAAAGAACGTGATTTTAGAATTCGACCCGCCGCTTGAAATTTCAGGATAGTCAGGTTAAAACAGATTTGTAAATTATTCAGAACAATTACGTGGGACTAGCGGATGCGATAGAAAAACTACAAAATTCTTCGGTGTCGTTAGTGGAATCTTTGCAAATAGTGCAACATGTTCACGCACAGCTATGCGCGATAGAAGACGCAAGAAATGTTTGTGTTTTAGAAAAGTTTGAAGGTGTTTTAGATAAAGACTCTGATTTTGGCACATTAAGACAAATTTGTGAAGGTGCGTCAACAGAACCGTTAAGTTATTTGAAAGATTATTTTACTTACGCAAATATAACGTCACTAGATGTAGAACGTTCGTTTTCGGCATACAAAAACACTTTTTCTTCACGCTGTACTCACTTTGCCGAAACAACTTTGGAAACATATCTAATGTTACAAATATTAAATACACATTATCCACTTTGTGATTTCACGGAGGACTCTTAAAATGGTAAGTGTTTGAGCACGTATCACATTTAATTTATTTTGTGTAAACTTTTATGCGTCCGCCACTGGCTTTCAGCGCAGTTGCGTTGCTCTAATTACAAGTAACAATTTAAAAAAAGTACCAATAAAAAAATGCTTTCTTATAGGCAAAGGAAAAGTCACTGTTGACGGAAAAACAAAAGAAAGCTAGCCTCACATGAGCAAAATCGAAATTATTTTGGTCGGTAGAAGATTGGTCAAGAGTAATTTTTAACGACGAATCGAAATTCGACGTATGAATTGGTAATCACCACAAACGGGTGCTAAAATGCACTAAATATGAGGCTTTCCGTAAAGATTGCCTAAAGCGTACTGTAAAATTTCTTAATGAGTAATGATTTGGGACTGCATGACAGCTTTAGGGTGCTTTCAATTTATCGATGGTACCATGAATGCTGCGAAATATCAACAAATACTGCAAAATAGGCTGCTACCAAATGCCGCAAAGTTAAATGTTGGCGAAAATTACATTTTTCAGCACGATGGCGCAACATGTCAAACAGCCAAAACTACAAAAAAGTAGTTTCTCGAGCACAACGTAATTGTTCTTTCTTGGCCTTCCAACAGTCTTGACTTTCATATCATTGAAACAGTGTGGCATAAGATGAAACAAGCATTGAGGAACAATCCACAACGGACATTATCAGAACCTAGAGCCAAAATAGAGCAAATTTGGAATAGATTTGCTCCTGAAAAGTGTAGATCCTCAGTCCAACCGAATTCGAGCGGTCATAAAATATAAGGGCGATGTTACTCCACTTTAAAAATAAAAATTCGTGCCATGTCCCAATATTTAGTCGCACAAAATGAACATTTTTATTGTTAATTAAAGATTATAGTATAAGTATTTTTATTTTTTGTGTTGCTGGTTGGCCCCAATTGTTGTTAATTATCTAATTACATAGTGTTAAATAAAAATATATTAGAGAAAAGTGAACTGTCAAATACCTGAATTACATATGTATTTTATTTTGTCCCAATACACAGTTGTTAGGGCTCGTAATTGTTAGACATTAGATCGCGAACTCGCATAGTATATTACAATCTGTAATATGGGATTTCCAAAGAAAAGAGATATAGTTGAATGAAAATGTAATTTGTAAGAATTGAAATATTGCCTATTCGAAACGCGCATTGTGATTGGCCGAGTTTTGGCAAATGCTATCGTTAACGAAGGAGCGAAGGGACAAGACGACAACCGGCCTCTTTAGTTCGAGTCGAGACAAGATATATTTGGCTAAGTTATAAGTTTTCCAACCAAATTCAAGTGTTGTAAAGTTCAAGTAAATGCAAGTTTTATTTAAGTTTCACTCTTCAGAAATCCGCGAGTATTTCTTACGTGACGCGTTATCAGAGAGGGCGGGTTGACGTTAAATTTTGGAGTTAAAAATTACCTTTTTTTCATTTAGAAAACAAATTTCTGTTATTTACAACATTACAATGTACAGAGTGACTCAACGGTTTAGCCTTTTATTCTCCAAACAAAGATATACACATAGAAATTATTAATGCATCGCTTGAAAATACCTGTCACTTCACAAGATAATTATTTAGTGTGGCGCTTCACCAGAAAAAAGAAATGCAAAAATTGATGTAATTCTACTCAGTATGAACGGAATCTAAATTTCCTGGTTGCTCCGATAATAGTTGAATAACAACTAACTATTACAGAGAAATATAACAAACAATGACAACAAAGAAACTAGTAAAGGGGAGAAAATACGACAATTGTACGACAAAATAGCATGCGCTGTCCAGTAACTTCACAAATACGTCGAATATCATTTTTTATATAATTTATCCATAGCTAAGCTATTGCAGATAGGTTTGTAAATGTCTAATCAAGTTATATGTATTAGGCAATTTATTTAGAACAGTTTGTATAAAGGCAGATCACTTCAATATAATAGTTAGGCATCACATACCCTGTACTAGCTGTCTACCATAGGGTTTAGCCTTTTATCAACGTTATCATCAAATACAAGGAACTTTGTAAACAGCTGTAAAACAGAAATTTTTCTAAAATTTGCAAATATCTCCAAAACTAGTAGACCAGGATGTACTGTACCTCGAATAAAAAGAAATATTCGAAATGAAAAATGCCATAACACAAGAGAAAAAAAAAACATTATTTACTGAACGGTCATAAACACTAATAAATGTAAATTTAATTAAACGCAGTTAATATTAAAGTACAGCTTACGAAAATAATTATGTCGACATTTAAATAAATATATTTTTTTAATTTTTATAGCTGTCACCAATCCTGAGTTTATTTCAATACATTTATCATATCGCTCGTTGAGGTATAACTTCCGCACAACTTGCCGCAACCAGAGGAATTTAGCAGTTCTTCGTTGGTCTAATTCCAATTGATGTTTATGCATAAAGTTGTGCTCGATTCCTTGCAAGTGTTTTATAAACCTTTTGAACTAGAAGACCCGATACTTGGTAGCCATTCAATTAATTCGCTACCTCATGATTTGAAAAATTTTCAATTAGCCATCGTTTTACAATTCTAGCGTTATGAACAGAAGAATCATCTAACTGAAAATGTAAATTTCTTCTTTCTGCTTGTATAAATGGCTAATGGCACAACACCAAGGCCAATAACAATAACAATAATTCTTCTTTCTGCAGTAGGAAGTGCCTCAATTGCATACATTAAGTAATTAATGAAGGAAAATAAAAAGCAGGTCCAATTTTCTCACAAATTCTATTAACAATCAGGCGACCGGTTTCGTGTTCAAAAACACATCATCAGGCCAGCTACGGGGGCAACCATAAAATAAAACAAGGAAATATGGTTGCCCCCGTAGCTGGCCTGATGATGTGTTTTTGAACACGAAACCGGTCGCCTGATTGTTAAAATAATTTGTGAGAAAATTGGACCTGCTTTTTATTTCCCTTCATTAACTAAATACTCACACTTGAGTAACGATGGAATACATTAAGTAATTTCTAAAAAATTGTAAAATTTTTTCTGCATTGATATTCCCCTAAAAAAAGAAGGGACCTGTTACTCTTTTGTTCAATATCCCCCACCAAATGTTAAATTTTTCTGAATACTATTGCAGTTAGTCACCCAGTATAGGTTTTTAGTAGCCCAATATCGAATATTTTGTGATGATTAACCTGAGCAAGTATGCGGTAACAGCCGGAGGCGTGGCGACCGCATAAAAGTGTACACATAAAATAGAAGGTAAGAAATAAATTATAAAACGTACTGAAATACTTACAGTTTTAAAAGTCTTTCGTGAAATCACAAACTGGGTAACATCTGTTAAATATTTGAATCATTAGATATGTTTCCACAGCTGTTTCAGTCAAGTGAGTACGACGTGCGGAATAAATGTTTTTTAATGCCGAAAACGACCGTTCAACATCTAGCGATATTATATTTGCATATTTAAAATAATCTTTGAAACAACTTAATGCATCTTCACACGCACCTTCACAAATTTGTCTTAATATAAGAAATTCGGAGTCTTTCTCTAGAACACTTTCAAATTTTCGTATTACACACCAATTTGTTTCGCCTTCTACATCGCATAACTGTGCGTGAACATCATTCACAATTTGAACAGAATCCACTAGCGACATCGAAACATTTTGTAATTTTTCTATTCCCTCCGCTAGTCCGAAGTAATTGTTGTGAATAGTTTGTAAATCTCTTTTAACCTGACTATCTTGAAATATTTCCTGGCTTTTCTTGAATGCTGCAGCTTCTGCCGGATTGAACTTTAAAACTGCCTTCTTTACTTGATCAAAATATTTGTTGTAGTAAAACGCAGCCTGAAACCATGTTCCCCAACGTGTAACAATCGGCTGTGGTGGTTCAGGTAAATCGGGACACAGTTTGTGAAATAGTCGGGTAAGTTTCGGGGACTTTAGAAACACTGCCTTTGTACTAGCAATCAATGCATTTACTAGTGGGAAACATGTAGGAATCGTTTGTACCGCAAGATTTAGAGTATGGATTTTACACGTTCCATGTAAGAAGTTACCACTGTGTTCTTTAAGAGATGAGCCCAAAGAAAGCATGTTTGCGGCACCATCACTCATAAACATTAAAAATTGCTTAGTTGAAACTTCAAATTCATTCAATGAATTCAACACCACCTTTAAAATCTCATCGGCAGTACAATTTATCTCTTTTGGAAGCAAGTAAGAAGGAGGATGACGGTCGATGTGGTTCCATTGTACGTACCATTACATTAACCACAGAATGTTTTTGACGATCTGTTGTTTCGTCCACACACAACCACAGTTTTTATCTTTCAATTCCGTTTTCATTCTTTTTTCTATATATCCACGAGCAAATGGCACTACATTTCGTATCGATGCCCGACTAGGTAATTTACAGTCCACATATTTATTTCACAAGGAGACAAATGCTTCTTTGTCTAGTAAACGAAACGATAGATTACATAAAATAAGAGTAACACATAAATCAAATGTAAATTATTCTTGGTCTCGTATGCCACTTTTTGCAGAAGAATGCTGTTTGCTTTCGATGTGACGTTGACAATGGCTTCTGGACCAACACATTAAAGAGATTTTACGAACTAGACATTGAATTTTAGCGCCATCAAAAATTAAGTCCGGCATGTCCACTATAAAGTTTTTAACTGTGTCTGCCATTGGTCGTTTTCGCGACGTACCTAACTGCGACATTTTTAAAGCAAACATAAGCGTACAATTATGAAATAAGTTACGACAGCCTACATATACACAGAACTACTCGCATACAGCATCGATTTAGTACTGACGCTGTGAACGCGTGAAATAAATAATCGCCAACTCCGCACCACATATCCACTACACTGACTGTTACCGCTGTTTGCCCAGACTAGTGATGATATTACCCCATTTGTTCAATAATATATAATATAATAAGCTTGATTATCCAACAGAAATTTCTAGTTACTGGACAATTAGTTAATTAAACAAATTACAACACGAGTACAGAAAAACATGGAAGAATAACTGTTACAAGAGCAGTAACTGTCTTTATTGTGTCTAAAGTATCGTGAAAAACATCACATTGCGAAGAAACAAGATTAAAGTTTGGGTAAATCATACAAATGGGTGATTTTAAAAAAGCATTAGGTTCGAGGAAAGGTAGATAAAACGTATTCGAATTACCGACACCAGAACGCGGTATTATAAATTGTAATTTTTGAAGTAATGCCGAGCAGCCAATACAGCCATTACACAATTTGCAGAGAAACACCAAACCGGAGGATATGCATCGAAAGTTCAGAGATGGTAAATTAAATCGGGACAAAAGTAAGATATGATCAACGCCTCTCGGTGGGTGCACTCCTTCTTGCCGGAACCAGAGGAATTTAACAAATCTGTGTTGGTTTAAATCCAATTGATGTTTATGCATTATACAGGTTGTTCAAAGTTATCGGACCACTATTACTAACTTTATTATTATAGCTACGATATTGGTTGAATTACCAAAGATGTAGTGATTTTTCCGCTGATTACGAAGGTGTTGAGAAAGAAACAATTGCGCATCGCATTTCAGCGCTAACTTGAATTGTTTATATTTTTTTAATTGAATGCCCTATATATTCTTCATTTATTAGATAGGAAATGAAACTCTGCGTAAAATATTCTTACAGTATTATAGCTCTAGAATGAAAAACCATAGAGTTACGATCAAATTTACGTTGGACAAATGAAACTAATAACTTCGTTATTAAAGCAGCTATTGAAACATGAACAATATGTAATTTATTCCACCCAATAAAATGGTGTAATCAAAAAAAAATTGCGCATCGTATTTCAGCGTTTGGCTAAATAACTCGCTTTTTTATTAAACATATTCCTCCACAAATTGATAGAGAGTGGCATTTCAAATAAATTACTCTTATAACACTAAGACCCCAAAATGGGAGAGAAAAGAGATTTGATACATTTTAAGACGAAAGATTTGAAATGTGAATCAAAGCAAGCAAGCGTTGCTTTTTTTGATCCTTTGCATTACGATCAATTAGAGAATTTATTAATGAGGATAATTGCTTTTTGCTTCTCAATTATTCAATAGGAAAAACTTTGCATGAAATATCCTGAACAACCATCATCAACTTCCTTCTCGGAAGTAAACAAATATAATTTCGTATTTAGATTTACTTCAACAATTATCAAACCAAATTTGTAATCACTCAACCATCAATAAAATTAATGAACAATTACTATTAATAATTAAAACATTTTTTTAAGATACTGCAATACAAAAATGCACTAAATAAAAGTTAAACGAGATTATTTAAAAAACCAATGTAAAATATGGAATTCAGTAGATATATTATTATATTCGCTTTTTTAATTGTAGTTAGCTTTTAAAAAATGATTATTTGCAATTTTGTGGTATCTAATAATAACTTTAATTAATTTTTACTTGTATTTCTTTATAAATTGTGATCTACCTTGGTCAGTAAACGTTGCAAGCAAAGCCATCGCTATATTTATTACTTAAACCAGAACACCATGTCTGACACTCGAAAACACGCACAGTGATTACGAGAGAACGAAATATTTCTCGATGAGACACCGCACAAAGCCCGTAATCGGACCAAATACCTACATATTTTTCCCTCTACGGCAATCGTGAACAATACACACAATCGCAATCACCATTACCTGGACTATTTCCACTACTCCATTCTTTTCTTTGACGACGCATTATGAAGGTTTAGGATGTGTGTATTTGTACGCTTACGAAAGTAAACATTGTAGACGTAGGCAGACACCTCGCCTGTCTACCACCTCTTTTAGTCAAGTAGTGAGTAGTAGATGATGATGAGACGATGCGAGAGATGCGCAAGATGAGCGACAGCGATGGTAACCAACTGAACCAGCATTACGGTTTCCAGGCAACAGGAAGTCGTTACTATGGGGACGCCCACCAAAAAACATTTGCAACAAAGGAAGAGAATTAATAGTCGCTGAGATAATGCGCGCGGGTGTTTCAAATGGGAAAATAAGTATGTACAAGCTGTTCTCCGAATTCGTGCAGACAATACAGATACGTTGTGGAATGTCAAAGACAGGATATGCATGTATACATAACCCTAAATGCAGGAAATTACTAGAACTTGACCAAAACGATATTTTTCATTGTTCCATTACTTCTTAGTGTTTTAAGGATGCCAATCTAAATTGAAGATCTTATAAATAACACTTGTTATTTTAAATATTTATTTCTATCAGATATTATAGGATGTTAATGATAGTAATATTTACATTCTGATTATACCACCATGCTATCAGAACACATGTAATTGCAATAAGATGCGCAAAAAATTCACACGAGATTTCTACTGAATTTATCGTTAGGTTACTTAATTATAATATACGAGGTAAAATATAACCATTTTTATTTTTCAATGTAATCTCTCGTAACTCCAATACATTTATTACAGCGAATAATTAATAATTTTATACCCTTGTAAAAATAATCTAAAGTTTTTCCCTCAAAATGTTGTATTACAGCTGCTTGCAACTCACTATCGTCCTTAAAACGACGTTCACAAAGGTCTTTCTTTAAATGAGAAAATAAACAGTAATCACTTGGAGCCACGTCCAGACTGGACGGTGGTTGTTCTTGAAGGCCGCATTCGCGGATGGCAGCTTGTGAAATGGCGGCAGTTAAACAGGTGCATTGTCGTACAATAATCGATTTTCCTCGACATTTTGCACGAATATTGTCTCTCAATTTATACAACAAAGACGCATAGTATGTGCTGTTGACAGTTGTATTGCTGTCTTTAAAGTCAATGAGTAAAATACGATTACAATCCCAGAATATTGTGGCCATCACCTTTTCCGTTGATTGAACGACTTTCGCTTTTCTGGAACGATGTTCATCGGGTCGCTACCCTTCCATCGATTCCTTTTGGATAGAGGATCGTAATACAGAACCATTGTTTCATTTCCTGTGAAATTGGTCCCCAAAATCGGTTCCAGGTCGTCTCCACATGTTTAAAAGCGAGCGCGCACATTCGATCCGACGTTCACGTTGTAAAGCAGAAAGAAGATGCCATGCCCATCTTGCATTATTCTTATTCATACCCAAATGGTTATTGAGAATTCGGCGCATACTTGTTTCAAAAATGTTAGACATCACTGCTAATTCCTTCACTTTCAAAGGGTTAATACAATTTCTTCAATAATTGAAATGTTTTAGGTGCGTTATCAGTTCAATTAACCAACCGGGGCGCGCATCATCTTCAAGGGGTTCTTGCCCCAAATGAAAACATGTTGCCCACTTTTTTATAGTAGAGTATGAAGGGGGTAAATCATCATAAACGCCGTCTTAACGTTGTTTAATATGATTTGGCGTATGCCCTTCTTTTGTTAAAAATTTAATGACCGCGCGGTACTCAATTTTCGTTACCTGAGACATTTTCATGCACTAGTCACGTTGTCTGGCTGACTACTAAAAACTACTGCTCTTCGACACATGTACAACTAAAACGCAATGGAGTTTAAACACGCCCGAACCTATATAAATCTGCCAGGCCGAGAATTTATGGCGCCTACCTTGTACCATCTACAAACGCTCGTTCAAGCACTGTTTTATATTGTCCCAGGGCTGCCACTAATCAATTCTTAAAACCTTCAATCAGCCATAATACGATGAACAATTTCAATAGTTTAATAACAAATTGAATTACACTGCCTTAGTTACTACTGGATTTAATATGTTGATTATTATTCTCGTCTGTATTTTGTTTGAACAGCACTCGATCTGCGTAGATTCAGTTTATTTCAAAAACTCAGTTTGTCAAATCAAAGAAATATATGTAACAAGGTATGTTTCTTAAGATTTTTTTTCTATCTGTGCATAAAGAGAAAAAAATAGAAAAAAATATAATATCCAGGAACAACTATTGACGAAAATTTTAATTTAAAAAAACACATGCAGAATTTATTTATTTTTTTTTATTTATTTCGCAATTTTATTTCGTAAACAGAGTATGAAACATGTCACAGGACGAATATACAAGAAAAACAGGGAGATATAAATACAAAAGGACATATACATCTAAATCTTTATGTTAATGTTGCTGCTCAACGTATTCGTTCATTGAGTAGAAGCACTTTGATTGCAACCATATCTTGACCTTATTTTTAAATTTGCATGAGCTAAGCTCTTTGAAATTTTCTGGAAGATTATTGTAAATCTTAATACCTAAAATATTCATGCAATCTGCACTTAATCTCAATGAGTGTTTTCCGAGATGTATGGTTATATTTCTTATGTTGTAATTATATTGTGTATTGTTTTGTATTGATAACTGATTTTTGTTGTTGTGTATGTAACAACTAGCTTCTAAGATATATAACTCATACAAGGTCAAAATTTTTAAAGATTGAAAATATGATCTACACGAAGTCAGCTGGCTAACGTTAGGCAGGCATCTAGCGGCAGCTTTTTGTTTGAGAAATACTTCTTTAGCTGCAGGACTCGATCCCCAAATGAGTATCCCATATAGAATTGTTGACTGAAATTCCGCAAAGTATACAGTTTTTAGAGTGTTTAGGCCTACTGAATGTTTTAATTGCCTAAGTTTAGAAATCACAGTATTTAATTTTGATATTAGCAATAGGCAGTGCTTGTGTCACATCAAAGTCGATGAAAACGTAACTCCCAAAAATTTTGCATCCTTAGTAATGTCGATCATGTTGTTATTTATTACAAGATTGGGAAGTAAACTAATTCGTTTTTGGAAGGTGTGGAAAAAAATACCCTTAGTTTTGTTTGTACTTAAAGCTAGGCCATTAGCGCAACACCAGGTGTATATTTTGTCTAGCAATATATTAGTGAGACCTTCAATATCCTTCTCGCTGCTAGATTGGAGCACAGTTATATCATCAGCATAGCATACCACATGGAAATCGCACAAGAAATCGATAATATCATCTACAAATAAAGAAAATAGTAGTGGACTGAGTACAACTCCCTGAATAACGCCCAGGTTACTTTGCAGTGAAAATTATCGTATCTTACATCTGTTTTTTGTATTTGTTATCTCCATCTCGAAAAATTGAACTCTGTTAGAAAGGTAGGATACTATCCAGTCGCCCGCCTTGCCCCTGAAGCCCAATTGATTTAACCTGTCAAAGAGAAGACTGTGTTTGACACAGTCAAATGCCTTCGACACGTCGCAAATAATTCCTACGGGATAGCGTTTACTTTCTAGGTCTTCTAATATACTACTGAGAATGGCCAATAACGCAGTGATAGTCAATTTACCGGCACGGAATCCATGTCGCGAAGAAGATAAAAGATTGTGTTTGTTTATAAAGCTATGATAATAATATGCTATGAATAAAACATCTACGAACAACAACAGTTTCCTCTTTAAGTATATATGTGTATCATACGAAAATATGATCTTTAACACCTATTAAAATTATGTTAGACGTATTAAATTTAATAAGTTAAACAAAGAATTGCATATAAAGATCTTATATTGAGCCACAATGATCTGGTTAAACGAGAAACCTACCATCATGTTCAATTGAAAGTCTGGATTTAGTGGATGATGTACATAATTGCAACGGAAATATAAATAATTTTTATATAACTTCGTACTAAAACTATGTGTATAATTTAATTTTAAAATCTATGGAATGATAGTACTAATGCATTGAAGAACATTTCTATTCTAAGCTCAAGATGTATATGTATATTGTAAAGTAGTATTTTTATAAATAAATAAATACACGACTTTTGCTTATTGGATATTGTTGTTCTTTATCGTTACTTATTCATTCTTCTATTTACTTACAAAAATCAAAAAGAAAAAATTTCAGAATTAAGCTTAAAGTGCATAATACGAAGCGGGTTGTGTAGATCGAGTACCACTGTCGGTTCTTTTCAGACTCCACTCACCGTGGCAAAACTACACTACTGCGTTAAGGGTTTATTATATGTTATACCTATATCTTTAAAAATTAATTAGCTATTAACGGTAAAATAGATTCGTTGTCTGTAAATCTTCAATCCAACCATTTATTTGATTAAAAATAACAACACAAAAATAGACACGACTTATTCTCACAAAAAATAGTATAATCCTTAGGGAGACAATCTGCTCCTCTGTAATATATCGAACAATTCCTTACGCTGGTCATCCCACGTGATAGAATGGACGACGAAAGTTCATTGTATTTCAGTTAGCAAAAGTTTTACTGGAGTTCTACCAATTCTGTAGGGCTCGCGTGCTTTTCTCCACCAAACGAAACGAGCAAAAAAAATGAAACGCCGTCACAGCAACAGTGGTAGTAGTCGTATAAAGGCGGCGGTAGTTCAACCAGCTTCATAATAAAAGTTTCCAGTTGAAAAAAGTTCCATGATCTTGGACTTGTGCTGTACGGAATCGCAAGCGCGGGCATCACAACGTCCAAAGAAAGACTTGACGAGCACATGTGCAACACGGCATTTAAAAACTTTTATGGGGGTGTTTTACTTACTCGCTCAAAGTGCAAACAAACTGATCTTTGTTTCAGCTGATTTCCTATCTTAAAAAAGGTTATTACAAATACTTCATCCTGCAAATTGTTGCAAACTATTCCTATTAGTTTTATATTAAGATGTAATGTACTGTAATGTTATAAATTTGAATTCATACGGTTGAGATAAGATATTCTTTTTCGTTCTAACATTTTCGTGAATTTGAAGGTATCAACTTGATATTCTTTCGGCGGTTTAAGTAAATAAATTGAAAAATCAAGTATCACGAACGATTAATAAATCACCGACGGCTAACCTTTTAGCTTCGTCGTTTTACCCGCCCTCTCTAGTCCAGCCCGCCACATATACAGATTGAGAACGTTTAACATACTCGCGCCCACAGACTACTACAAATAACACAATGAAAGAAAGTTATCCGGTGAAACAGCAAGATATACAGGCTGTCCCAACCTTCTGGAATTGTAAAATTCCAATATTGTATAAATAGTGAAAAGTTAACATTTTCTGATGGCAATACACCTCAAAGGGTTCCTTTCACAAATGTTTCCGGATATCCAGGGTAACCGATAAGTAACGAACCAGGCACCCTCTTTGCTATTTTAAATTGAATATTATTAGGTTTTTGGTTTCTCCATTTAGAAATAAACCAAGTATTTCATTTCGTAAGTAGCTACTTAGGGTTATAATTTTGAATCAACAGTTAAGAATGGTAATGTCAGTATGTTTTGTTTACCGTTATTATGATAATCAAACAATACCAACACCAGAAAGCATTTAAATGCCATACCGAAATGCAGGACTCGCGTTTAACTGCAAATGTCTCTTTTACTTTCCATGTTAGACATACGTATTATTACATAGAGCGTTAGAAATATGAATTTCCTATACGATGAACACAGAAATTCGCGGTATTGTTTAAAAAAATATTGCGTTTCTAGTATTTGCATTTGTCAAAGTTTGGTATTTAACACTGAACAGCCTGTTTCTTTCGAGAGCGTGCTAATGCCATATGTAGATAGAGGCAGGTGATTAATCTCGTAAAAATTTGCGCTAGAATGTATATGCATTTCGGATCTTTTGAAGGAAATAGATGTACCTATCTAAATTTAGACGGTTGAGGACGAAATCATAAATATCTCAAAATTCGTTTAAAATAGACATATGAAACCCATATTATATTAGTTTATTTCTGGATGGAGAAACCAAAAAAGTAATAACATGCAGAGCGTTCTATTTAAAATAACAAAGTAACGGCTTGGTTCAGTGTTTGTCGATCACCCTGTGTGTAGGGAAATATTTTAAAAGGATACTCAGTACACGAAATGTACTATGTGATCAGAAAGTTTTAGCTTCCTCCTATTTTCACAATAAAGGCAACTTTACAATTCCAGGGACACCTTGTGTATCATTGTTCACGTTTTGGGTTCATGATGTTATCAAAATTTAATACAGACTAAGTACTTCGATGTTATCACTCCATTTGTTTGTTGTTCATGCTCTTATATTTTTTATGTCTATTAATATATACATCTTCAACATCCGGTAAACCAACTTATCAGCATTTTAAGAACTGGTTGACAGAAGTATTCTTACCAAATACTTAAGCTAAAAGTATCTTACTGGATCCCTGACATGGTCTAAATGATGTCCAAATACCATTTATTATATTTAGTACCAATAAACAAAAAATCAATATCTTTACAATTCCAAAGAAAGCAATATCAATGGTACAGCATTCGAGTATGGAAAAATGTTATAAGGACGTTTTCAGATGAGGCGCTACTTATGAATTACAGAAACAAAGAGAACAGTATCATTCAATTAGAATGAGATAAAGTAATAACGAGAACAAAGAACGAAAGTATGACAAATGCAGGTTATAATAACGACAAATAACAGGAATAATTCATGCTTTTGGAAATGAGATTTGACAGTTTGGCAGTTGTTATGATTACTTTGCCTAGCAACGAGCTCTTTGGATCAGTCTGGCGTCACAAAAAGCAATTTGGCGCTCTTTCCTAGCCAACTTTGCGTAACAACAAAAACAGATTGCCAAAACCTTTATTGCTGCATATCGTCATATTTCTTCAGTTAAAGTATAACATATGTGATATCGTTGGATTCGCCTTTCTATTGCCTTTCCAAAAACGTCAAAATATGTATTATGTTCGATTTAAAATAAGAAAGTTGACACCGGAAGCACAATTGAACTGCCGATAACGGCAAAAGTTAGCTCACAAGAAATAGAAATCGGTCCATTGTTTCTAGAAACGCTAGCTTCTGTACATTGATTACATTTTTAAGTGGACTGTGGGATTCGGGAGTGTTCTTACACACTCTTTCGGCAATTTATAGTATAACATATGTGGCATCATTGGATTCGCCTTTTAATCACCTTTCCAAAAATGTAGAAATATATAGGATATTCTATTTAAAATAAGAAAGTTGGCGTCACTTCCGATGAAATCGGAAATACAATTGAAATGCTGATAATGGCAAAAGTTAGTTTGCAAAAAATAGAAATCGGCCTATTTTTTTTTAAAACGCTAGCTTCTGTCGTTCAAAAGTTAGCATGGGGGGGACACTTTAGCCCCTCACTGTATAAACACTATGTTTATATGATATCTACTGTAAAAGCCTGGCTATTCTTCAAACACCAAACTTGACTTCTACCTCATATTTATGGTACGATTTAAACGGTAGACACTTAGAAACCGGGAACACAACCAAATGCATGTTACATGGACGAGAATATTGACTCAAAGTCAGAAACTAATTAGCGTCCTTCGACTTCTTTATTTTAATCGCGATAGCAATTGTTTCAGATACATTGATAATTCTTTTCGAAATGTAATTCGATAATGAATTTCCAACGAATATTCTTATTTTAATAGTAGCATGATGCATTACATGTAGTGACGCAACTAGAAGACAATTTATCCTGCCCTATGACATTTCACATATGAAAATGTATTAACACAGAACGATTACTTGACGAACGATGTTTAATATTCGAAATTATTCTAGAAATACCTCCGAATTTATGCTGTCACTTGTAGGAAAATGTTCCAATAAATTTGAAGAGTTCCGATCTGAAGAAAATGAAAATAAATGTATTTAGCCGCTTCCCTATGTTGGTCGTTGGCTGGACTTATAATAATTACCTAATATCGCCGCTCCAGCGACAAAAGGAGTAGGAGCTACCGAAAAAGAGCTAAAAGCCACCAGAGGCATTTTCATATTGAACGAGTGGCCATACTGAACACACCATACGTGCCGCTCATGACAACTAGCCGAAGTTGTAAATTATATCATTAGAATATATACCATGTGCACATGTGGCGACAACATGAAATAACCAAAATTTCAAAATGTAAACAACAAAAACTTACACATCAAAAACAAAAAGAAATAGCAACAACAATTAACTTATATATGAATAGATAAAATAGTATATAGATAAAAGATAAATGAGTATAAATAAAATGGCAATTTGTATAAATAAAATCAAAGCGACAAGTTCACTATTCAACAGTTAAAGCTATATGACATAAATCCATACACGTTGTAAAAAACATTGTCTACCAATAACTTCCTTACACAACTCGCAAATTTGGTGTCATGGATCTAATGGTACTCGGAAGTTGATTATAAAACTTCGGACCCTAGTAGTCAACAGACTGTTGAGTGAAAGAGGGTCTATGTAGCGGAATCACTAACGCATCTTTTGTTCCCGTTGAATAATTGTGGAAGACAATTCTTATTAAAGCGCGGTAAATTGTACATAAGCACCCGCGATGGTATGTATGCGTCCCCGAGAAAAAAAGTCCCGACAACTGCAACACAAACACGCGATCACAATCCGTTGACATACCCTAAGCTAGAATGCCATAAGTAACGATGCTGCGGAATTTCGCATAATATGCGGCTTTTGCTGCATTAAATGTTGAAATTGACTTAATTCTTCTTATAGTATATAACTCGCAGAAGTTAATTTACTGCACAGTGTGTTTATGTGTTCAGTCCAACTGAGTTTCTCGTGCAAGAAAAGACCAAGGAAACAGGTGAATCAAGCGCCACCTAAACCGGAGAAGCTAAGAGCTTTTGCTTGTCTCATTTACAGTCATATACCGCTGCAGAAACTCACTCGTATTTCGCTTAAACACGTCCAAGCATTGGTTTGAAGTTATCACGTGATTCCGTTTTTTGATGAATCGTCAGCAGGCGCGACACCCATCCCCCCGATAGCTTTCTCATACTCAATTTTTCGTGAAGTATGTCTTGCATACGTTTAGAGATATTAGCAATGTTTTTAATCTTCACCCGGCGGTCTGCCAACACGATATCACGAACTTTATTGATCGTATCGTTCGTAGTTACCTCATTCGGACGACCTGGCCGCTACTCATCAAAGACGGATGGTCTTTATAAACTGCATCCAACTTCTCTTTGATTTCTGCACACGTTTTCCCATCTAAAAGAAGAAATCGAATCACTGATCGGTATTGTTCTTTTTCCATGATTCCACAAATACATAAACTTGCTCATTGTCAACAGCTCTCAAAACAAAGCTACTCAATGAATCTCTCCAAAATTTTGACGGACGTCTACTAAAGAATAATACTCTCAGTCGGTAATGCAGATTTTAGCACAAAGCGTCATTTGTTACCAAACACGGGTACTTCTCATGCCATTCTCGTAGGTATATTATACTTTATCCTTTAATTGGGTAACTGTTGGACAAATGAATCATATTATTATTATAATTTATGAAACAATCGACGCCTGTACAATGATTCGTTTTCTACGGATAATTATCAAAGTATGCACACTTCATACGCAGAAACTGTAATGCATCATACGCTAGAAATGTTAGCTTCAAGGTATGCATCAATCATTTGCATTTCAATAACCGCAACGCAACCATATTGCATGAATGTATGTACATTTGTTATTCGATCACCTGTACTCATCCTTCAACCGCGCCATAGAAAGCCTGCATTTGTATCCCGAAATTCTATTAGGTGAACTGTAACGCAACATACAGGTTAACAATGTTTGATGAAACCTAATACATGGTTTAGGAAATGCATTTTGGTAAAATAGTTCAATATGCAGTTAATATTCAAACATAGATGCTATGTAATATTAATTTCCGTAAACTGAAATATTGTATTATGCACGAAGAACAATATTGCATAGCGGGAGGTATAGAAGAATATTCTGCCACCAAGACAGATCTATATTTTGCTCCATTAGATACGAATACGGAGAGTGGCAGGGGTAACTTTGATGGATAAAATACGAAATGAAATCATTAGAGAACGCCTAAATGTTGAACGTGCGAATGAAATTATAAAAAGGGCTCAATTGAGATGGTGGGGACATCTGGACAGACTGGACGAGGACAGACAGGTGAAAATGGTTTAGAAAGCGATGAAGATAGGAAACAGGCGAAGAGGGAGGCTTAGAACAACTTGGGACAGTGAAATGGCGGACATACTGAAGGAAAAGGGATTGACATGGAGACAAGCAGTTGCACTATCGAGTAATAGGAAGAATTGGAGGAGGGTAGTGAATGAAACGTAGGACAGAATAACCTCTACACCTACGGGTAGAAAGAAGAACCGATAATATATATTGTAATGTTTAATATTTACGACAATTACAGCATCCGCTTTCAACTTCTGAACGAGTAGGAGGTTCAGGTTAGCCACTAGTTGATAATTAAATATCCCTCTCGCGGTAAGAAATGGAAATTTCCTCGTTACCATTTCCCCCCAGCCAACTAGCCTTGGGGCGTTGATGTTAAATATTAAAGTTAAGTCCAGATAACGACGATCGTAGGGGAATTAAAATTATATTTCATATTCTGGTCGATTTCTCCATTTGTAATTCGTAAAAATTAATGGCAAATTAATCTAAAACAAGCAACAGCGTGAATTGAAAGATATTTTAAACATTATTTCATCAATTAAATCTTTATCTCAACGGTTTAAGTAAATCGTTGGAGTATTTTTATATTTAAAGCTTGTCAGTAAAATTTTATATCCTAGAATCCTCGAAATACAACCACCTCGTTGCGTCACTGCATTCATTCTCGTATGCTATTTGCAGAAATAACATCATATCATCGAAATGATGTTATAAAAGTTTCTATTTGGATTTATTTTATCAAAATTTTTGCTGTGGAATAAAACAATCGCCAGTCTTTCGCGATTTAAAATAAAAGAAAGATGAGCGACGCCAATAATTTCATCGGTTCTTGATTCAGCCTTCGTTGAATTAAAGTGTCTTAACTCCGATCCCAATTTAAAGTTTCGATGGTGAAATCAAAGTATTTATTCGAAGAGAAAAAGGGTTAAAGTCGAAGAACAGGCAGTTTCCTGTAGGGGTTACTATAAACGGAGAGTTTATATAACATTGGCATCGTTCAAATTTCAAGGTTAGTTACATTTATAATTTTAAAATTCGTTAACCTGGAAATTCGTTAAAAAATTGCCAAAAGAGTATCCAGGGATACTCCCGAACCCATTAAAAATTGAAAAATTTAGTTTAAGTTAGAAAATTTAACCTTTTAACCAAAAATAGATACGAATGAGGTATTAATTGGGTTTTCAGTTTCAATATAATAATAATAATATTTGTTAAATACCCAACAGATTACAAAATCCAAAACAGGGTACAAAAGTAGCAACTACAGGTATATCACCCTACAGTTATAAACCAAGAAAAAGACAACTAACAGGCAAACAACTAAAAGAAAAGATCTATGTTTATTAGTGCTGTAGATATCCGATAAAATTGAGATCCGGATCCACTATCCCAAACCTCGGATCCGGATCCGCTATCCGAAATCTCGAATTCGGATTCTTTATACGATACTTCGGAGCCTCGTTCTCCGATAATGTTCTTAATCAAATAGTAAAATGCAGTGCCGTAAAATTTCGTAGTAAATTTCGTCAAGTTTACATTAGATTTCGTTGAAATCCAGTAAATTTAACAATATCCTACTTCAAAATAAAATATTCCGGACTTTTATTATATAATGATTAGCAAGATCTATTCGCTTTCATTAATGTGTAGATAGTAGATAGGTATATCCAAATATCATTTCAAAAGTTATAGGTTGGTGCTATTTTAACAGATAATTTTTGCCCAGACGTTCTATACATGTGTTCAATAAATTTGGTGATTACTGCAGCAATATTGTTTGATAATTGCTTGATTTATTGCAGGTTTTCATAATTTATTACGAAATTCTACGGCACTGCACCTTACTATTTGCTTGAGAAAATTATCGGAGAACGAGGCTGAATCCGCGTTATCGGATAATAGATCCCGATTCGAAGTATCGGATAAAGAATCCGAATTCGAGGTTTCTGATATCAGACCCGGATCCGAGGTTTCGGATAACGGATCCGGATTGGACGTTTCGCATAGCGGATCCGGATCCAAGGTATCAGATAATGGATCCGGATATCCGGATAGTTAATTATCCGGATTCAAAACTATCCGGATCTGGATAACAGCACTAATGTTTATACAATCTATAGAACCCATTAATCAAAAAATAAACATACGCAAATACATAACTACACATTACATATAATATAGAAGTGAGGTATTCTGCCTTATCCGGAATGCGAATGGAGAAGTTGGACAAGGGAACAATTAAAAATATTGCTCTTATGGCAAATGCTATTGTACGTAGAGCACATGAAATAAATATGTGAGCGTAACAGCTAATTAGAGTTGGCTGAATCCAAATAAAAAATATTACATGAGCGAAAAGATTGACAGGGCACATGAAAACTAAGTTTTGCAATTAGATCACTGGCGTTTGTTTGATTATTTAATGATTTAACAAGAGACGTTAGACCGATTTTCTCTCGACGTACTTCAAGTGTTGTCACAGAAAACTTGGCAAGCAGGATCTCATAGGGGAATCCTCTACATGCTCTACATCCTCTACATTGCTTAATTCAAGCGAGTCAGCAGTCAGATGTCGCGATGGTCTTCCCATCGTCCATTTGCTGTGCTTTTGTCCAGCTACATGGTTCCAATTTAATTGGTGTTGTATTATGATCCATCCATTGATTGTACCACGCATTGCACTCTTGGTAATATCTAGACCCGGCTCAGGGTCCGCATAATTCATTTTTGAGCCTTCCCTCGTTAGCTGGTCTGCAATTTCATTGCTCGCTATATCTCTGTGTCCTGGCACCCACGCTAATGTGACCCTGTTGTGTTTAGACAGAACCATTAGGTTTTGCAGGCACTCCCATACTAATTTGGAGGTTATACGATAAGATGCTAGTGCCTTCAAAGCTGCCTGACTGTCAGAGAGAATGCAAACCGTCCCACTATGCGGTCGCCGACGCAGATTCTCCCATACGCAAGTTTGTATAGCATATACTTCTGTTTGAAATACCGTGGTGTATCGCGCAAGCGATGTACATACCTTGTATCCCTGGTTTTCCTCATAAACACATTTGGGTTTTCGGTTTTCTCCCCTCTTCATCTCTCCATTCTTCCCAATTCAAGAAAGCTTTGAAAGGTTTATCATAGGAGATGCTGGAGGTTGTAGTGTCGCTACCCATATCAAACATAGGGTTTGTTACTACTGTTTCTATTCTAGTGTGCCCGGACGCTCTATGAGTTTTCCAGTTACTAGTATTTTTCAGTCCATATGCTACCATTCTGACTTCTCCCTTGATATAGATCTCAAGAGGAGGTTTAGCATGGTTTCCATAACAGGTGTTGGAGTGCTTTTAATAGCTCCAGTTATACATAGACATGCCGGTCTCTGAATTTTCGAGAGACTGATTGTCGCATGCTTCTGTATGATCTTAGGCTACCAAACCAGGCAGCCATAAGTTATTATCGGTCTTACCACCGTAGTGTACAGCCAGTACGTCATATGTGGTTTGAGTCCCCATGTTTTCCCAACTGTTTCACGGGTCGTCATTAACACCCTCTTATAAACCGTAGTTTATCCGTATGCGCACCGCCTCTGTTAACACTTTCTTCCCATCTATATAATTGGCGTAGCGATTTGACCTTTTTGAATTTTTGTTCCACGCCTTCGACAGAACATCGCTTTACCACTTATCCAGTATTCAACAGCTTTAATTTTGTAATCTAGGTCAGCAACACTGCCTCCTTCTTCAGGAACACATGCACTATTTTCATAATTGTCTTCTTCATCTTCTGCTACATCTTCCATAAATTGCGCTTCATGTGGTTCTTCTAATCGTTCAAACTCCAATCCTATGACATATTCAAAAGAGAACATGTTTTCTTGTTGGGCATAATCATCTCCTTCAACGCACCATGCAACTCAAGTTCTTCAGACATCAAAGGAATTATTGCGATGTTAGCTACTTGAAACGTTGCAAGTAACGTAATGTTCAACACATAACTATGTACATTAATCGCTGCCATAATGCCAAACTACAAATTTATACTGCACGAAAGAATACTTCTGACATATTATTTGAAACGGCCACCGTATATATGCTT
Source organism: Dynastes maya (assembly GCA_029619315.2). Classification (NCBI taxonomy): domain Eukaryota; kingdom Metazoa; phylum Arthropoda; class Insecta; order Coleoptera; family Scarabaeidae; genus Dynastes; species Dynastes maya. The sequence goes on along the minus strand of JAROYE020000003.1, from coordinate 54,221,108 downwards.
CAGATAACTGTGTACGTGACACGAACACTTATAATGAATCCATCTCAATCGGATTATTTTATGGCATTTTTTGGAAACGTTTTCGAACTAATTCATTAATATATGTCTATTTAGAACAACAATTATCTATGTACGTCAATCAATGACAAGTAAAGTTTTATTATCGTCTTTTAATACCACATACATATTCTACATAAAACCGACTCTATTTGTAAAAAAATAAAATATAAAAATGTAAAAAAAATGTGGGTATGGGGTACCCGGTCCCCGCTATTAATTTTTCCCGAAAATAATTCGCGCCATCCTTTAGACTATGTAATATACTATATTTGTGATAAATAAAGAAAAAAAAATTAAAAAGGGGGGGGGGGTCCCCGTCCCCGCGTTATAAATTTTTTCCGAAAATAATTCGCGTCACCCTTGACTATGTAATTACTATGTAATTTATTTCAAATTATATACTAAAATTGAAAAGATATCTGTTATAATTTCCGAGATATTTACACAAATAAAAAAAACATAAAAATCTTTGGAGGGGGCTATACCCCCAAATCGGCGAGATACGCTAGGTAAGAAAAAAATGGTGTTCTTATACCAAGGTACTCTTTCAGTCTGTGCAGTTTCATCGAAATCGAGAAGTGCGGGTTGCCGGTGTTGCCTTGTGAGTAGCAATGGCTTGCAAAGAATGAATCGTCGATGTATTAAAGAGAATTGAATTTGTTGTTATTAAGAATTCGTGAATCGATTCATAAGTTTCGATGAATAATCATTAAAGGTGGCACTTTCGTTGGCCTGACAGGACTGAATCCGTTGTAGTAAGTACATATGTTACAATATTAATTTAACGCTATGTCGGCTTTTTGGTAAAACATTTTAGTAAGATTGGAAAACGTAGAAAAACACTTGGTATAGTTTCTATGTTGCAGATATGTAACATACATTATTCGCTTTGCGATTTCACGGAGGGCTCTTAGAATGGTAAGTGTTTGAGCACGCATTATTTTATTTTTATTTAACAACTACGCGAAAGTATTTACGACAGCAAACATCTACACACAATAGCTCTAGTAGAACCCGAGGCCTAATCGAAACAACGCCGCTGCCCGTTGGCGCGCGTGGCCAACTCTATCCATCATGCATCTGTTATTGGCGGTCGATATTATTATTCGCTTCGCCCAGTCGACTCATTGTTTGTGATCCTGGCGCGCCCCTCGAAAGTGCCAACTCCAATAATCACTAGCGTAAAATATCTATGCGTTAGGAAAAACAGTTTACCCGTTTAGCCTTACCCAATAATAATGACTTTACTGAAAATTTGTTTAATCCCAGGTCAAAAGTAAGCTCAACTGCAGACGCAAAACGGATGACAGGAATTGTATATGACTACGTTCGATACTATAAGGCCATTTATTGTAATTAATCAGTATTGAATACCTCCAATCGATGCAAAACATTTCACCCGTATAGGCTGTTGTTTATGTTTCTATATACATTCAACGCCAGCAACGGAGATTTATCGACGCTAGAACAAAACGATAACCGACGAATGTCACGAGGTATAGATATGCGCGTGTGTGCGTTGTGTGAATGGAAAACCCATGGAATTAATCTTCGACACCCGAAGGGCTGGGGTCGGGACCGAAAGGGCGGAAAGAAGTGGAATAAAAAGAGAAACTCCGATTTCAGTAAAATGGGCGGGATGAATGAGAAACGAGAATTGGAGGAGAGATAAATATAGACGCCTTTCTCTCTAAATAAATTTGTTTTTGTATCGGTTTTGTGTCGAAATGCAACGCTGTACGCGAAATCGGGTTGCTGGCATTTTTCATTTCGAGAATAGATTCGTATGATGGGCGGGCAAAGAAAATTGTGACAAAACAATCTGTCGACGACAATTTCCGAATTCGATCTGCGTCAATATTGTTAGGGCGAATATAAGGAGTTCGAATGACAAGTCGCACGTAATTATATGCACGCCGCTGTGTTGTATTCCCTTGTCTGCAGTAGTATTAAATAACTTTAGAGTTTTAAAAGAGTAAGAATCCTACAAGAAATTTCTGATACAAAACTAATATAATACGTATTTATCCGTATCCCAGAACAAGTGTACGTGGTTCTAAACTGTCGAGATGACGACCAGGTTTCAAAAAATGTAACTCTTAAATTTTCACCAATATTTCGCTTTTATTTAAAGCTTCATCAGGGTCAATACTACAAGTTCAATTTACAAACATGTAAATTAAAAGAATAAAAATATTTAAATTGTAACTTACAATGAGTTGAGTAGATAGACCGAACTTGCGAACTAAAATTCTTTCTATTACGATGTACATTTGAGAAGCGGTGACAGATGAATGAGGAAATCGATACAAAGATCAATATAAAAAGGATATTAAACAAAATACATATGGCGATGGCATTTATAGACTCATACCCGCCAAATTTAAAAACTATATATATACAGGTTGATATTCTTACATATAATACAATTTCAAGTAAGTTATTGTAAAAAAAACATATTATAGCAGTAATTAAATGTGATACCAAAGAATTACATATGATCAGATTGTTTTTATAGTTTAAATGTTATATAAAAACTTTAAAATCACTGAACTCGAAATCAAAATCAATCTTTACCTATTGTTTAAATTTTTAATTTTATGTAAATGAAATAAATATGAATAAATATTACTTAAACCATCTATATCTGATCTAAAATTCATAGTGTTTAGATGTTGATTTATGTAAAACATCTCTCTTCGGAGTTGGATCTTTTAATTTCAAACTCCGAATGATTTTAAATCAAATGTAATTTACCAAATCCCTTGTAAATTTTGTAACCAAATATACAGCGTGTCCCAGGATTGATGTTACGAAAGGTGTGCGAAACTAAAAATCTTTGAATCTTAATTTGACCTTTTGGAACTAAGCCCTGCTTGGTTTGAATTTTGTTTTTAGTTTATTTTCGATTTTATAAAATCAAGTAGACCTTGACAGTTGAGCAAAAACTATTTTTGTTTCAGGTAAAGTACCTGTTTCGTTCACAATATGCTAAAATGTTACTAAAAAAATGTTGTTCAGAATGAAAAGTTATAGTGTTATACAAATTTTCTGAATGATCGGCCTACTTTAATAAAATCCATTATTTGGCAATTTTGTAAAGTGGCTTTTCCGTTCACAATACGCCAAAGTTTTACTAAGAAAAATTGTTCAGAATTAAAAAATAATCAAATTATTGGGCTATACAACATTTCAAGCAAATTAAAAAAAATCAAATACATACTTTGATTAAACCGTCATTTTTTAGATTAAACAAAATAATGCACATTCGACAGCACGCGTAACTGATTGGATAAATTTGGTGTTTCGATAAAAGTGGATAGCTAGAAATGGTCCGATTACGTGGCCTCCAAAGTCGTCCGATCTCACTATATTAGATTTTTTTATGGGGTCACCTCAAAGACCTGGTTTACTTTAAACCGATGCCCAATAGCATCGAAGAAATTCAGAACAGTTTCATCGCATAGAACAATGTGCAGAAAATGGTGGCAGCTACGTTGAATAAATAATTGATTGTAGAACAATCTAAAAAATACCGGTTAAATCAAAATAGGTTGATCTTTCTTCAATTTCTTATAGGCTCATAACTTGTCATTCTGACCAATTTTTCTTAGTAAAACTTTGGCGTATTGTAAACGAAAAAAGCATTTTACCTGAAATGAACTTGACAAATAGTGGATTTTATGAAAGTAGGCCTATCATTCAGAAAATTTGCATAACGCCATAGCTTTTCATTCTGAACTTTTCTTATCAACATTTTAGCATACTGTGAACAAAAAAAGGACTTTACCTGAAACGAAAATAGTTTTTGCTCGACTGTTAAGGCCCACTTGATTTAGGAAAATCGAAAGTAAACTAAAAATAAGTTTCAAACCAAGCAAGGCTTAATTCCAAAAGGTGAAATTAACATTTAAAGATTTTTAATTACCTGGTTAAAGTCCAGAATTGCCAAACATCGCAGTGATTGCAATTTAAACAAACAAACTAGTGCGTTAGCTATTCACACTAATAATACTTTACATGAAATGGATTTTAATAATGTTAAAGTTTTAACTGTTGAAAACAATTATAAATCCCGTTTATTTCTAGAGATGTTTTACATAAATCAACATCCAAACACTATGAATTTTAGATCAGACATAGATGGTTTAAGCAATATTTATTCATATTTATTTCATTTACATAAAATTAAAAAATTAAACAATAGGCAAAGATTGATTTTGATTTCGAGTTCAGTGGTTTTTATATAACATTTAAACTATAAAAACAATCCGATCATATGTAATTCTTTGGTATTAACTTAATCGCATTTAATTACTGTTGTAATATGGTTTTTTACAATAACATACTTGAAACTGTATTATACGTAAGCACATCAACCTGTATATATAGTTTTTAAATTTGGCGGGTATAAGTCTTCAACAAATGCCATCGTCTTATGTTTTTTGTTTAATCTGCTTTTTATATTGATCTTTGTATCGATTTCCTCATTCATCAATCACCCCTCCTCAAATGTCCATTGTAAAAGAAAGAATTTTAGTTCGCAAGTTCGGTCTATCTACTCAACTCATTGTAAGTTACAATTTAAGTATTTTTATTCTTTTAATTTATGTTTGTAAATTGAACTTGTAGTATTGACCCTGATGAAGCTTTAAATAAAACCGAAACATTGGTGAAAATTTAAAAGAGTTACATTTTTTGAAACCTGGTCGTCATCCCGACAGCTTAGAACCACGTGTTACTTCCTAACGACCGCCATACTCCTTGGTGATTCAAGTGTATTAAGTCCAACATTGTCATTTTTCGGTTCTTTCACTCGCATTGTTTCAAATTTCGCCATCTACCAACTAGTATACCTAAAGTGATAATCGGAATAAAAACATCTGGTTTAGAATTCTATGAACAATATTAAAGCCTCATTGCGTTTAGAGCAAAACAATATTAAACCCCGGTATTCTTCCAAACAACGAGAAATATTTAAAAAACACTTTAGACAACCTGACTTTTTAGAAGGGCTCCAGCTACTGCATCTTTTGGCCAACCGCCCCCACACCACATTTTTTTTTAATTAACATTTCTATTTGCTGGAAAAATCCTCATGTCACGCAGAATTCATGCTTATGTATTAAACTTGCTCTAATTTACCTAAATTTGAAGAAAAAAAATTATAACTAGCAAATTCAATACTTGAACCGTACGGCCGCAATGTCAATGTGAAGTTAAATGGGATAGTAGCAATAGAAATACGGCTAAATACTAGGTTGCCGGCTAAATAGTAGATTGCTCCAAATTTTAAGTGTTCTGGAGAAACGAAGTATCCTTATAGGAAAACCACCCTCCATTTTCTTTCAAATATTAAAACTTTTATGTGCCAAAGAATGTAGCAGTTATGCAGAATTCGATCTTTAAATTAAATCTACCGCGAAACAATTCGTATCGTACACAGAGAAAAAAAAGTTCTTGACCCAAACAAATACGCAATCAGTCAACCAAATCGAAATTTTAAATGGCGGCAAAGATATATTTTTTAATTTAAAGGAATTACTTTTTTTTGAATCATTATTTGATTCAAACTTATGATCTCTTGAAACAAATAACCTCAACAATTCGATTTGAAAATATATCTCTTTGATTTAATATACATGCGTAATATGTTTGATTCAATAATATAGTTCTTCCATTTAATGAACTTCGTCAGTTTAAAACAAATATATTTTTCTTTACAATTTATTTGACTTAAATAAATATGTATTTGATTCAAAACTCTCTATATACATCGGCTTAACAAAATATTTCTGTGGTTTAAAGTATGTATGCTGTTATTTTGGCAAATATATTATTCTGTTGGTATTATTACTCCACTGAAATGACCGAATAAATCAGATTTATTCGGTCATTCGGTTGATAATGAGGTTGCCCAGGAGCCCTCGAGACGGCCGTTCCGAGTTAATTAATTAATATATTGTGTGATGAGGAGTGTGCCGATACCTCATGTTGTTTGCCTACGAATCTGCATGATTTGCAAAAAAAAAAAAAAACATTATAAAGAACTACCAGAGCAGTACGAAACAAAACATCAACATAATACTCGAAAGTGCACTAGTTTAAGTTTTTGTATCAAAAATTTTGTTTTTCTTTCATTGTTTTTGAAGAACTTAAAAACTATATTAAGATGATCATACAAACACGCTTCGTGATGAGTGATGACTAGTCTGGGCAAGCAGCGGTAACAGTCAGTGTAGTAGATATGTGGTGCGGAGTTGGCTACTACTCATTTCACGCGTTCACAGCGTCAGTGCCAAATCTGTGTATATGCAGGCTGTCGTAACTTATTTCGTAATTGTACGCTTATGTTTGCTTTAAAAATGTCGCAGTTAGGTACGTCGCGAAAACGACCAATGGCAGACACAATTAAAAACTTTATAGTAGGCATGCCGGACTTCATTTTTGATGGCGCTAAAATTCAATGTCTAGTTTGTAAAATCCCTTTAATGTGTTGGCCCAGAAGCCATTGTCAACGTCACATCCAAAGCAAACAGCATTCTTCTGCAAAAAGTGGCATACGAGACCAAGAAAAAATTACATTTGATTTATGTGTTACTCTTATTTTATGTAATCTATCGTTTCGTTTACTAGACAAAGAAGCATTTGTCTTCTTCTGGAATAAATATGCGGACTATAAATTACCTAATCGGACATCGATACGAAATGTAGTGCCATTTGCTCGTGAACGTATAGAAAAAAGAATAAAAACGGAACTAAAAGATAAAAAATTGTGGTTGTGTGTAGACGAAACAACAGATCGTCAAAAACACTCTGTGGTTAATGTAATGGTACGTACAATGGAACCACATCGACCGTCATCCTCCTTCTTACTTACTTCCAAAAGAGTTATAAATTGTACTCCCGATGAGATTTTAAAGGTGGTGTTGAACTCATTGAACAAATTTGAAGTTTCAACTAAGCAACTTTTCATGTGATGAATGCCGAGTGAGTGATGGTGCCGCAAACATGCGTTCTTTGGGCCGATCTCTTAAAGAACACAGTGGTAACTTCTTACGTGTAACGTGTAAAATCCATATTCTAAATCTTGCGGCCCAAACGATTTCTACATGTTTTCCACTAGTAAATGCATTGATTGCTAGTACAAAGGCAGTGTTTCTAAAGTCCCCGAAACGTACTCGACTATTTCACAAACTGTGTCCTGATTTACCTGAACCACCACGGCCGATTGTTACACGTTGGGAAGCATGAAGGCAGTTTTAAAATTCAATCCAACAGAAGCTGTAGCAATCAAGAAAAGCCAGGAAATATTTCAAGATAGTCAGGTTAAAAGAGATTTACAAACTATTCACAACAATTACTTCGGACTAGCGGAGGGAATAGAAAAATTACAAAATGTTTCGATGTCGCTAGTGGATTCTGTTCAAATTGTGAATGATGTTCACGCACAGTTATGCGCTGTAGAATGCGAAACAAATTGGTGTGTAATACGAAAATTTGAAAGTGTTTTAGAGAAAGACTCCGATTTTCTTATATTAAGACAAATTTATGAAGATGAGTGTGAAGATGCATTAAGTTGTTTCAAAGATTATTTTAAATATGCAAATATAACATCGCTAGATGTTGAACGGTCGTTTTCGGCATTAAAAAACATTTATTCCGCACGTCGTACTCACTTGACTGAAACAGCTGTGGAAACATATCTAATGATTCAAATATTTAACAGGTGTTACCCAGTGATTTCACGAAAGACTTTTAAAACGATAGGTGTTTCAGCACGTTTTATAATTTATTTCTTACCTTCTATTTTATGTGTAAACTTTTATGCGCTCGCCACGCCTCTGGCTGTTACCGCATATTTACCCAGGTTAGTGATGATTTTAACGAAGTAGACTAAAGATCTTAGAAGTGAATATATGAGTACTCCGTGATGAAAATTGTTAGACCGTAGTAGTTGTTAAAAGGTCTGTTATGAAAGTTAAAAGATAATATTATGTACATCAGACAACTTTAGATAGTGTTACAGACATTACAAAAGGATACACAAAAGGAAATCTAAAACCAATATTTACTTTATAAACTGGCAATAATAAATAGCGACCTATTTTTAGTTTCGGAGGAGTTATTATTTCCAAACAATAACCACGTATTTGAAAAATCAATTCGACCACCTCGAACGATTTTCAAAGTGATTGCTGGTTCTCTGTATTTGACAATCGTAGCAGCTTCTTTCTAAATACAATCACGACCGTTCTGCTTCATCTGCGCTGTATTATATATCTTTCTCTAGCAAACTGGACAGTAAAATAAATTTTGTATGTGACGTTCGCGCCAGTGAGAATATAAAGTGACTATTAGTGATGACGGAAAAGCTATACACGTTGGGGGCGCATGGGCTTTTCTTACGTTACTATACGAGTTCGGAATAAATATAAGACTATCAAGTTTGGAAGCTTTTTCATTTACTTCCTTGGTGGTAAACATATCCATTGAACAAAGTTTGATAAAACTAAATCTTCCGAGATGATGTAAAGCCATCAATTAGATATTTTCGTATTCTTAATAAATTTATCTGCAGGGATACATCGCATTTAGAATTTACTGATTTTTTAATAAGTATACGTGATTATAGTTAACACTAAACATTTTAAAGGTTGACAATTATCACGTATCTACTCTAAAGAAACAAGAAGCCATGGAGGAATTATGATTTTGACAAATGAAAATATGCAAGTAGAAAGAATTGATATTGTTAAACACTCTATAGAATATCGAGTTCTCTAGAATATATTTATATAAGCAAAATATTGGTATTATAATGATATAGACCACCTCTAAGTAATAATTAAAATTTTAATATTGTATTAAACAATGTTCTATTACAAATAGACCATCAGAAATCAAATTGATAAATTGTTTTGATAGGACAAAAATTTGTTTCAATAATTAATTGTTTACGAAGGAAATGAAAGTTGGCAGAGCAGTTCCTATTTATAAACAGGGAAAATTATAGGCCGTTATCGATTTTACGAACAATTTCGAAATTGAGGCAACTATTAAGGTTAAACTAGTAAATTACTTGGAAAGATATAAAATCAAATAAAATCAAAATGGATATCGAAATGTCCGATCGACTATAACATGGCTAATACAAATAGTGGAAGATAATGAAGAAGCCCAGCTGACATTCTACCACTTGAGTAAAGCATTCGACTGCGTGAAGCATAACATTCTCTTAACAAAACCGCAGCACTACGGAGTTTGGGGGAAACGCCTAGAGCTCATCGCGTTTTATATGGAGGGAATAGTTGACTGTGATGGAAAAAATCCCAATTAAAGCAAATCAAAAGAGGAGTGGTCCAAGGTTCTGTGCTAGGTCTGTTTCTGTTGTATCATTGCGTGTATTAATCAGTAGGAACAAGTCTCTTTGCGAACATCTCGATCTTGGTAACATGGACACAGTTGTGACGGAGGCGCTAGAATGGTACTGCTAGAATGGTATTTGAGCAACAAGAAAGCAAAATATTTGATAACTACAACTAAAAGAAGACGTATAGAAACCCGTACATTTCTAGGAACTGCCACTTGACGATTTATTACCAATTGATATTTAATTTCCGAATGGATTGCAAAGACTCAATAGAATATATTTTCTGCTTGTTTGCAAGAACAACTTACATTGAAAACGAATATTTAGGACGTGTAGAAAATGGAGCGAAACCATACTATTTGGGGAGGGAAGCGTCACGGCTGAAGAAACCGACAAAAAGGTCAGAATGGCTTACCCCTGCCAGATATTGATAGAGCGGACATTGGATGAACAACACTCCACATAGCGCTAATGACAGCGACTTTCAACCTTGTAATTTCTAATACTACAACTATCCCCCAACTGGGATTTCCTTATTTATTTATACTCATATTTTGTGTACGTATTTCTATGTATATTGGTATAAATGTGTCTTCAGTATGTATAAATCGCAACGTTTGCATATGTTTGTATAATTGTAAAAGTAGCTAGTACAAGCGCAAGGCATTTTGCTACCTCCCTAAATGTGTCTTCAGTATCGCAGCGTTTATATGTATATGTTACTATGGCCACCACCAAACCCTATCGGAGCCTGAGCATCTGATCGGAGAGACAGTAGCATAAATAACCAAACATGCCTACCCAGACGTTCTTATTTTATAATCTACACGCTATGTGCTTTGTACACAATTCCGCGCTACTGCTTCCTATCGAAGCGACAAAGACGAAAACCACGTATCGTGCGATATATGTATAAACGTTGCCTTACACACAACGGAAGTAGCGACGGATGACATTTTGTGAAGTCCCATAAGCATTTTGTTATACTTTCTTTCTCTGCGGTGATTTTCTGCCTAGCGCCCGTCTCATCTCAGGCTTTCCAATGTAAGCACCTGCAAATATTGTATGTGATTTTGTTACATTTGTGTACATTAGATGAATTTAAATAAGTTAGTGTATTAAATACGTAGGCAGTAATATTTTAAATTAATATAAATATAATATATGTGAGTCTACAAAATAAAACAATACAATGATGAGTTCGCAAAATAAAATAATGAGGTAATGAATTTATTAACATAAAAGATAAACATTAAAATGTTAAGGAAAGCAAATTAGTAACTGTCGAAAAGTAAAAGAAGTATCCGCTTGCCGACGTATCCGGTAAATTCACCGAAAACAATCCATCTAAAACAGTTCACCTAAAAACAATTCACCTTCGTAGCAATTCAGTTGTTCAAACAAGTTGTAAATTTCTTTTGGTCATTATGCAAAGCCGGTAATTAAAGAAAGATCAAAGAAATAGAAAGCCGATAAGAGAAAAATCACTTAAGGGCTATTAAGAACCGTAGGTGCAGTTCGGATGCTTATTGGTTCTTAATGATTAGCACAGTATGCCTTTGCAATTTGTTGAAAGTGAGAAGGAAAAGGCAAAGTTGCTGCTGAACAGGTATTTATACTTTAAAAGCAGAGCCTCTGCCGAGAAGATGTACTGGTGCTGTACAGAACATCAGAAACTCAAGTGCAAATCTCAAACATTCCAAGGACCACAACCATGCTGGAGATGCTGCGCAAATTGAAGTTGCCCTTTTTTCCAAAAATGTGCGAGATGCCGTTCTGTAATCGCGGGGTCCCCCTCATTATATAATATCACAGCAACGCAGTGGTAGTAGCGATGCAGCTAAAGCAAATCTTCCTAGTGTGCCCGTCATGAAGCGAACAATTTGAAATATTCGTCAAAGACAACATGCAGGACCAATTTTACCTTCAAAAAGAGAAGATATAATTTTTTCGGAGAACTATAAGATGACATCAACAGGGGAAGATTTCTTATTGTTTGATTCAGGTGCAGAAGTGAATCGCATTCTAGTTTTTTCGACCAAGAAAAATCTTCAACTGTTGAGGCAATCTAATCATCGGTTTGCTGACGGAACATTCAAGACTGATCCTGTTATATACCATTCATGGAGTGATTTTTAATACCGTTGTGCCGCTAGCATACGCGTTGCTACCAAGTAAATCAGAGGACACGTACATTAGAATGTTGAAAGCTTTAAAAGAGCTGCTTCCCGTAATGCCACAAACGAACATGACTGATTTTGAAATGGGATTTATAAATGCGATGAAAACCCTAACACGCGACATCAAGGGTGCTTCTTCCATTTTCTCCAAGCTACATATCGCCATATTCAGCAACACGGATTAAAGCAGCGATATGACAGTGATGCCGATTTTTCACTGCGACTTAGAATGTTAGCTGCTCTAGCGTTTGTTCCTGAGGCTCATGTACAAGAAGCATTTGAAACGTTGTGTGACAGCCAAGAATTACCACAAGAAGCTCATGAAATTGTCGACTACTTTGAGGACATATGGATTGGGCGTCCACAACGGCGAAATAAAAGAAGAGAACCACGATATTCCTTAAGTGTATGGAACTGTTACACCGGAGTTGATGATAACTTGCCGAAAACCAATAATTCCGTAGAAGGACGGCATCACCCCTTTGAACAACTATGTGCTAACCATCCAAGCATTTGGAAATTTGTGGATGCATTAAAGAGTGAGCAATCAATGAATGACCTTAACATATCGCAATACTTAAGTAGTCAAGACCCGCCTGCCAAAAAGAGAAAATATAAAGACTCCACACAGAGAATAAAAACAGTAGTGCATTCATACGATCCACAAAACACGGTATCATACTTAAGAGGGATTGCTCATAATTTAAGGTACTAAAAAATTAACAAGATGTAATATTAAAATAAAAAAAAATATAAAAAATCAAAAAAAAAATAGAAAAATTCAAAAAAAAGACAACCACTTCAAAAAGGAGTACGCCTATGGAAGACTACAAGGCCGACCTCCTCGTGGTGTCTTCTGGGTAACGCTAACAGGCTTTATTATGTAATTAATAAATTTTCGGTGAATTACATCTGCGGTGAATTGTTACGTAGGTGAACTGTCTTTAAGTGAATTATTTTCGGTGAATTGTTTTAGATAATTTTCCTAAAATCCGCTTGCCGAATGTGTTTAGCAAGTATGTCAAAATCATTATGAGATAAAAATGCGTATAATAACATTTTCCTTTTGAAGTGATCGCATAGGTATATTCGAACTAATCACCTGATACACAGCTGCAAACACCTAAAACCATTAATTGAAACGTCGCTAGCATGCTACTCTGGTCGCAGAATAAATAACCCCATCGGTGCAGGTAGTTTAGTTAGCTGGGCACAGCGTGTGGCGAACCTAGTGACTTTGTATATGTCGCCGTTCCGATAAAATGATTATTTGACGTGTCTTGTGATTGACAACGTAATCAATTAACTGACGCCTAGAGTAACCTTATTATTAACGTTTGGATTTAGCGAAGTGTGAACCGGTGTCCGATATTGCTGTGCATTACAAAAGGGCCCTTTGTACTTCATTTGATTTCCCCTTAGTTTCGCAAATTAACCCGCTAAACGGTATAACGAAAAAATGCTTACGTTTTCATGTATGTATGTATTTATTTCTGTAAATTTTGTTACATTTTATTATAAAAGGAGTTAATACATAATAAACTGTTAGTACAAAACACGATGGAATAAAATTATGATATGTAATCCACAAGTTGTAGATCATGGCTATAAATACAAGTAATCGCTTACATTAAGACACTGTACACTTGGCTGTGAAATCTGCGGAGATCATTTGAAACCTAAGTAACTTGCATGTTTTTTTTCTGGCACCAGTAACATCTGATAAAGCAAAAGTCATAATTCAAAGAATTAAACCGAAAGATACGCTGGATGTTTATGGGATGAATACGAAGATACTGTAAAAATGTTCAGATTATCTGTTAGGGAGATACTCTGTATTCCGTTTATTATAAGTTTTTCACTTACAAAGATTTTTTTTTTTTAATTACTTACAGTTAATGTGTGTGTATGTGTTCCTTTTCTGATGGTTTCTCTATTTCAGCAGTTAATGTCCAATATCCTCTTGTTATAACCCCTCTGGTCATCTTCTTGATTAAATGTTCTTGATTGTTTCTTCAAATTGTTTTTGTTTGATTAAATACTCTTGATTATTACTTATAACTGTTTCAGTTTAACAGTTTTTCAATACTTTAGAGTTGATAATTTCAGCAACGCTTAGATTTAAAATACAATTTCTAAATTCATCAGTCGTAAAACATGTTTGTTTACTGTCAGAATTTTCGTATCTAACTTCTTGTTTATCGGTTGCCTGGGTGCTGCCAATCTAACAACTTGATATTTTAAATTTTGATGTATTGATGATCGATTTCGATGTTGCAGATGACGTAAAGGACTTTGTTGCTTGATTTCCAAATACAGTGTGTTTATATGTGTGTTTGTATCATTTTTTACAAATTATTTTTCAAAACGTAAAATACGTAAAATAACCCGGAACTTTGATTATCTCCTGTAAGATAACATTAATGGAATTTTTCTTTTTTAATAAATGATTAATAATATAAATGATCAAAATGCCGAAATTCGGATGCTAAGCCGAAATAATTCGAATTCCGCAAATGCTCAGTTAAATTTTAATATTTTATGAATTTTAATATAAAGTTGATTGAAATGAATATAGTAACGTGTAAACGCACGCTCTTCATGTGAGATGTCCCACTACAATATATATACATGTATGTATATATATATATATTGTATATATTATATGTATATATATTTTACAAATAACTTCCTTCTTCCTATCGAAAGGCATCATAAAATTTATATTTGGATTTAAATCATCAAAATTAACTGTGGAAGTAAACAATCGCCTTGCGCAATTAAAACAAAGGAAGATAGGGACGCCAGTAGATTCATCAATTCTGGTTAAACTTTCGTTAAGTTAACTAGTCTTTTTTACTACGGCCTCCATTGAAAGTGTTCGATAGCGAAATTAAAGTATAATTTCAAAGAAGGAAAGCTTCGAGGTTAGAGCTGACAGATTCCTGTAAGGGTTAACATAAACAGAATGTTTATGTGACAGCATCGTACGAATTCAAGGTTAGTTTATATTTTTAATTCTAAAGTTCGTTAATTTCAATTTGTTTAGTTCAAAATTCACAAGAAAATTGCCCAAAGAGTATCCAGGAATACTCCCGACCCCACAAAGAATTTAGAAATTTAGATTAATTTAGAAAATTTCAAATTTTCCCCAAAATTTCGCTGCGAAATACATTTCAATATATGTGTATATAAAGCTTTAAACAAGCCCTTTAGGCCCATAGCTGTGTAATTTGTTCCCACTGCTTCCTATCTCTTGCTTTAAATCTCCAATTTGTTATTTGCTTCTCTTCTAATCTTCTGAGATGGCTTCCCTCCACTTCCTTCTGGGTCTACCTTTCTTTCCTTTCCCTTCCGGTTCTCTCCAACCTATTATTTTCACTATCCTTTCCTCTTATTTTCACTATCCTTTCCTCTTTCATTCTTTCTAGATGTCCTGCCCATTGTAGTCGTCTTGCCTTTACCACATCACTGATCTTTGGTTCATTAAATATGTCGTACACTTCTTTATTCGTTCGTCTTTCCCATCCTACTTCAGTTCGTCTCCCTCCAAAAATTCGGCGGATTTTTTTTTCTCCCATGCTTCTATCTTTGTTTGTATTTTTTTGTTCATCGCCCAGGTTTCCGATCCGTATAATGAAATCGGCCTTAGGACAGTTTTGTATACTCTGATTTTGGTTTTTATAGAAACTTCTTTCGACTTTAATATATTATATAGTCCACTGGTACATCTTTTACTTTTCGTTATCCTTAAATCTATCTCTGCTTCCATGTTGCATTTGTCATTAATTAATGTTCCTAAATACATGAAGCCGTCTACTAAATTCCATATTTTCCTCTTCATTAATCTTAACCTGTAATCCTTCTTTTCCTTTTACTTTACGATTTACCGTAAATTTCATATAATTACTTTTGTCTGTATTTATGTGTAGCCTGTAATCAATACTATATTGTCCGCGTAGGCCAGACAGTGTTGACTTTTCATGAATATTGTTCCTTTTGTATTGATTTCACTGTCACGTTCTACATCTTCTAAAATCACGTTAAAAAGCAGAGTTGACAAAGGGTCCCCTTGTCTCAGTCCGGTCTTTACTTCAAATTCGGTAGATGTGTTTCCATTTACTGTGACTGCACACATGCTCCTTTGTGGTGTCATATTTGTAAGCCTTGCCAGTTTTCCTAGGATTTATAACTCTTCATACTTCATATTCGTAGCATAATTGTTTTAATGTAAACGTTTGATCCGTTATAGGCCTCCATTTTCGAAACCCTGCCTGATACTCCCCGATTAATTTTTCCGTTTTTAACTCCATTCTGCTTTTAATCCATGCTGATAGTATCTTGTAAGTGACATCCAGCAGGGCAATTCCTCTATAATTGGCACAATCGGTTTTATCGCCCTTTTTGTGTATAGGTAAGATTAAAGCGTTATTCAAGGTATCTGGCATTATTTCCTGGGTCCAACTATCTTATTATTTTTTTTATTTATTTTATTTAACGGTCCACTATATTTTATGTTTTCGGCGGTTATTTCGTTCTGTCCAGGACTTTTGTTGTTTTTCATATTGTTTACGATATTATTTATTCCTTCTCTAGTCGGTTCTTCAACTTCGGTCGGAAAAGAAAAACTTGGAAGAGATCTGATCGTGAAATTGTTCATCAGGCTTTGAGCAATAGATTTACTACAACTAAAATGATTCAAAAAAATTTACAAGAGAGAGGAATAGAGATTTCGAGCAGAACTGTCAGGCGCCGATTGCGCGAAAATTGCGTAATGGGCCGAAGACCTGTAAAAAAGCCGCGTTTAATAGAAAAAATGAAATCTGCTCGTCTCAACTTTGCAAGAAAATATCGACATCTCACAGACAAGAATTGGAAAAAGGTGATTAACTTAACAACATAATTTTTACTGAATTAATATTTGCATTATTTAATAGGTTTTCTTTAGTAACGAGCTCTATGTGTTAGTGCACCGAGCACAATTTGTTCGTGGCGACGTTGCCGACCTGGCGAACGTCTCATAGAGTCTACGGTTCTTCGAACTGTAAAACACCCTCCGCAGGTAAGGATTTGGGGAGTGATTAGTGTAGACACACCCGCCCGTTTGTATTTTGTAGAGGGTACAATGCGTCAGTACATAAATGTGTTAAAAAACACGTTATTACCGTATTTTTATCCAGGACGTCGCATACCGACAGGGCGTATATCTATGCAAGATAATGCTCCTTGGCATGTGGCAAAAAAGGCTAAAAAATTCTTTGAAGACAATCACATACCTCTTTTACGTTGGCCCGGAAATTCATCGGACCTCAATCCCATCGAGAACGTATGGAATCGACTAAAAAGTAAGGTATATGAAAGAGAAAACCCTACAAAGGAAATATTAATGAAGAATATAAAGGATGTATGGGAGAACGATGAAGATATAAAAGAGACAATCATATCCTGCATTGAAAGTATGCCCCGAAGAATTAAGGGTGTTGTTAAAAATCATGGGTTATGGACTAAATATTAATTACTTATTTAATATCTACATATGTTACATATTTTTACAATATATTTTATAAATAAAAAATACAATACATGTATAGTTTATATTTTATTATCAAGAAACTACAAAGTATTGAGTGTTTCAAGTAATTTGGCCGAGGCTGTATTTGGCTTAAGTAAGGGTTATTTTCAATTTCTCCTACGCCTTCATTTAGTAACTCTTCAAAGTATGATCCAAAGTTATACCCATATATAAATCCGTGATCCTAAAAATCCCAGCAACTATAGAGCTATGTATTTCAGTCTTATCCGTACTTTCGAAACTCCTCGAGGCTGCCCTCCTGTCACATCTTTTATCCTTCGAAAACATCAACATTCTTGCCCACAACCAATTTGATTTTCGCACTGGCCGATCTACGATAGACACTGCTATGGCAGCGTTTTAAACTTTGTATGGTAATCCGTAGAAGACGAAGAGTATGCTATAATGCTGATGTGCGATCTGTTCAAGGCGTTCGATTCCCTACAGTATGATATTTTCCTTCAAAAAATAGGATATGGAATCCGTGGCCATATCTCGCAATTGCTGTGTTCCTATTTTGAAAACCGCAAGCGGGTGGTCGTATATCTAAGTGAGATGTCAAGCTAATTGCAAAACATCAAACATGGAGTAGCCCATGAGTCCCCCGGTATTTACTCTTTTCGTCAGTGTCGAGTTAGGTAGTGCAATATGCTGATGACACCACACTCTTTTGCAGAGGCTTACATGATCAACAACTGTAAGCAATAGGTCATGGGATGTTATCTGAAGCCACCTCATGGTTTACATCGAACAAACTACTTCTCAATGAAGAAAAAACTGTTCAATTAACTTTTACATGTAAGCGAAACAGGACACCTACGGGCGCCGGATCAGCAAAATTACTAGGAATTACTCACCTGGAGAGCTGAAATTAATGCTCTCTCTAAAGCTTCCTTCTATACTGTTTGTCATACAGAGAATTCGCGCAATTCCTAATAAAGAAACAGCAGTAGCAGCAAATCATGCACTTTTGCACTCTCGAATGAGCTACAGCATTAAATTATGGGACAAATCTGCGCAGGCAGACAGAAAATTATTGGATTGAAACTTCATCTTTTGGAGTTCAGCCATAGCCTTGAATAGTAAGTAATTTATGCCATAATTTTATTCCTGAAAAATCAAGTAGATCCTGGAAATTTACAAAAAAGGAATTTTTTTCAATTAGTACTGTATTTTCTATAGGAGACACGATAAGACGGTTATTACAAAACAACGTTAAGAGTAATAAATTATGTTAGTACTTAGTGTGTAAGTATTTTCAAGATCAGAATATATACAGTGTATCCCCGGATTAACGCATGGATAGGTAGGGCAGACAGGAAATTATTGAACTGAATTTTCATCTTTTGGGGTTCGGCCATGCTTACACACTAAGTACTAGCATAATTTATTACCTTGAACATTGTTTTTTAATAACCCTTTTATCGTATCTCCTACAGAAAATCCATTTTACTAATAGAAAAAATACCTTTTTTGTAAATTTCCAAGATATACTTGATTTATCGGCAATAAAATTATGGTATAAGTTACTTACTATTCAAGCATGGCCAAACGCTAAAAGATGAAATTTCAACTTAATAATTTTCTGTCTGCCTTACTTATCCATACGTTAATCCGGGGACACGCTATATACGAGGGCGATTCGTAAAGTAAGTTCCGTTTCCGCCTAATGAAAACAGAAGTGGGGACATCGGCGCGATCACAACGCTGCGGTGTAGTCTGGTTCAATGTGAGTCTGGCAGTGCTAGTGAGAGAATCGTTCCGACATTCTTTCGTGCTATTTTGATCGTTTACAATGGCTACTGCAATTGAAAATCTCGTCGACTGTGAGCCGTACTGTTATACAATTTCTATGTACAAAGAACATATGAAGACTACTGCGATTCGTCGTGAACTTTGTTCCGTTTATGGTGACAGTGTGGTTAGAAGATGGTGCCGTATATTTCGAGAAGGACGAAGTAATGTCCATGATGAAGAACGGAGTGGAAGACCAATTGTTATGACAAACAAACTTTTGGGCAATGTTGAAGAGAAAATTCGTGAAAATCGGCGATTCACAATCACAGAACTGAGTGCCTTTTTCCCTCAAATTTCACGGACAGTTCACAACGGTTTGAGAGCGATAAAGAGCTGCAGGACAGTGTTACAGCATGGCTTAACTCCCTGGTGGCAGAGTTCTACGAGGAAGGAATTAAAAAACTGGTTCATCGCTATGACAAATGTCTCAATCTTAATGGCAACTACGTAGAAAAATGGCTGAAAGTAAGTAGCTTTAAGCTGTATATAATAAAAACCTCTTCGTCTATTGGTGTTTTCTTTAATAACCAAACGGAACTAACTTTACGAATCGCCCTCGCATTAGCTCTACAGGCCTAGTAGGCCCAGGGCTTGCCGACTGACCTTTGCTTTGAAGTTATCACGCGATTCCATTTTTGATCAATCGTCAGCAAATCCATCGCACGGATAGCTTTCTCATACTCAATTCTTCGTAAATGTTTTGCACACGTTCTATTAAGATGTTTACCATATTAGCAGTTTCTCTAATCTTCACTCAGCGGTCGGCTAGCACGATATCATAATCTTTATTGATCACATCGTCTGCAGTCATCTCAATGGGACGACCTGGTCACTCGCCGTCAAAGACGGACGTTCGGCCACGCTTAAATTCATTAAACTAGTATCTAATGGTAGTCATCGAGTGCGCATGATGCTTATAAACTGCATCTAACTTCCCTTTGATTCCTGCACACGTTCTCCTATCCAAGAGAATAAATCGAGTGACTGTCCGGTATTATTCTTTTTCCATAATTCCATAAATACATAAACTTGTTCAGTTTCAACAGCAATCAAAACAACACTACTCAATGAACCTCTTCGAAATTTTGAAAGACGTCGACTAGGGAATGGTAGTCACAGTCGATAATGCAGATTTTGACATAAAGCGCCATCTGTCTCCAACCACGGGTACTTCTCATGCCGTCCTCGTATATATATAAGAACATTTAAAACCTACTCTTTATATGTATATACTAACCACATTACGACTACTATATTACTATAGTTTTAACGTACAGTTCGTGCGTTATAGGATGGCAAACGCTTCAGATGCGCGGTGGAAATACAAAACTTTATTTTATAGTCGTTTTTTATTATGCTAAAATAATTTAAAAAATAGCTACGCCACTACATGTTGCACTACATGTTGCATTCAAACTTGAATTATCACGAACGATGTCCGACAGTACTTTCAGACAGCCCCGGAACTCGCCATCCTACAAGGCGAGACCTGTACTTGGACATTTTTTACTATTTTAAGCTCTTAATAAGTGTAACACATATAATCTCTAAAATGAAAAATATTATTTTACATAATATATTGTATAAATATATTATGAAAAGTATCATTTTACATAATATATTCAATTTTACATAGACTTTTAATGCTTTTTATTATTTAAAGCATAATCTTCATAATCGGTTATTTATTTCATATTTACGACTTCATATATATTGTAATATTATAATTAGGAGAGAAAACTTGATTTATCAAAATTAATTAATTAATTTTACGGTCTGTAGGTCTGAGAGTGTTTCTAAACTCCCTTTAGACAGTTTAAATTAAAAATAAATACCAAATATTTACATTTTTCAAGGATTAAATTTGAAAAGAGAAAACTAACCCCAAATTGTAACGTTTCAATATAAACTCTGTGTTTACGCAATCTCAAAAATCCCACGTATTTATAAATAATCAAACTTGACTCTCACTTCGTAACTAACGTTGAATTTAAGCACTAGAAACTTAAACGGATAAATTCACAAGACACTTAGCCAAACACGTGATAAGACAGTAGTTCGAACTGAACCGAGAAAATTGTGACTCCTTTATTCGCGATTGCGGTTGTTTGATTACGGCCAATTAGGATATACCTTTGAAATTATAATTTTATATTAAATTCCAATCGATTTTTTTTATTCTAAAAATAACATAATGCATGCAATGCAAGGACGCAACTGAGAGACTGACTCTATGATGCTCTGTGATATTTGACATTACCGACAACCATAGAACATTGACTTTTCCTAACGTACACAATAACTTCATTACGAAAGATTCTTATTTTGCAATGTTACGACCACTGAGATACGACTGAATTTATACTGTAAATTGTTGTAGGAAAATATTTCATTAAATATTCACTTTTTTATATGAAGAAAATTAGAAGAAGATGAGTTACTTAACCGTTCCCCCGAGATCATCGTTAACTGGAGATAACTCCTAACATCCCCGCGACAGAGAGAGGAAACTTCCATGCGCTGACGCGTTTTTTTTTATAATTAAACATAGAGCCGTTTCGTATGGCAAGTAGCTACTGGTATTATTGCAGAAATTTGACATTTAATTTTTTATCTAATTCTGTTAATTAACGGGTCATAAGAAGGCGGTGATTGATTGTGTATTAACAAAGAAAATATTGCAAAAGGAATCGTAATGGAAGTACAAAATATAATAAGTAGAGTTTAATGTCTCAACAAGTGTTCGAGGTGCCCACCTTCACATTCCATACAGTTTGTAAGTCAATTGTGAAATTCCTGAAGGGAAAAAATTAAATGACAAATTTGACGTATTTGTCTTTTATTTTCTGTAATAATCGTCAACGCATATAAAGTAAATGTATAGATTCAGTGACAAAAAAGAATGCACGGTATATGTATACACATAGCTTTGTAGTTTACCTTTTTTTTAAACACATCAACTTTGTTAATTACTTTATCTCTTCGTAGGTTGACCTGAGGACAACTTTTTATTTAAAAGCTAACTTTTGAAATAAAACCTTTCCTAGTATTCAAAATACAATTTGTATTTTTCTATTCTCAATACACACATTTTACAACGTACATAACTAAAGCTGGCCACGAGCGGTACCGCGCAGTAGCGTAGAGTCAACCAGGCCTCGCGTTCCACTAGAGTTATTCTGCTAATAGAGATGTTTGCTGCCGCAAATAATTTCGCTCATATTTTAAATAAAAATTAAATAACACGTGCTCAAACACTTACCATTTTAAGAGTCCTCCGTGAAATCACAAAGTGAATAATGTCTGTTAAATATCTGCAACATTAGATATGTTTCAACTGTAGTTTCGGCAAAACTAGTACGGCATGAGGAAAAAATGCGTTTATATGCAGAGAACGAACGTTCTACATCTAGTGACCTAATATTTGCGTAAGTAAAATAATCTTTCAAATAACTTAACGATTCTGTTGACGCACCTTCACAAATGTGTCTTAATGTGCCAAAATCAGATTTTTTCTCAAAAACACTTTCAAATTTTTCTAGAACAGAAACATTTTTTGCGTCTTCAATCGCGCATAGCTGTGCGTGAACATGTTGCACTATTTGTAGAGATTCTTCTAACGGCACCGCAGGATTTTGTAATTTTTCTATTGCATCTGCTAGCCCGAAGTAATTGTCGTGAATGATTTTTAAATCCATTTTAACCTGACTATCTTGAAATTTCGACCGGCTTTTCTGGATAGCGGCAGCTTCCTTTGTATCGAATTGTAAAACCACGTTCTTAATATTGTCAAAATATTTATGATAATAAAACGCGGCCTGCAACCATGTTCCCCAACGAGTTAGAATAGGTTCTGGTGGCTCTGGTATACGGGGGCACAGTCTGTGAAATTCGCGAATACGTTTCGGTGATTTGACAAGTACTGCTTTGGTATGCGCTATTAAAGCGTCTACCTCAGGATAACATTTTCTGATACTATCCGCCACAAGATTGAGAGCATGAATTTTACACGTAATGTGTAACAAATTAGCAGAATGCTTTTTAAGAGACCGGCCTACAGAAAGCATGTTTGCAGCACCATCACTCACTAACATCAAGAGTTGGTTTGTTGAAAGTTCAAACTTGTCCAATGTATTTAACACTAACTTTGAAATTACTTCGGCAGTACACTGTTGTATTCGTTTGGAGACTAATAGAATTGAAGGTGCCGATTGATGAGGTTCCAATTTGCGTGCCATTACATTAAGAACAGAATGTTTCTTCTGATCTGTTGTTTCGTCGACACATAACCACAATTTTTGATCTTTCAACTCCGATTTTATTTTTTGTTCAATATGTTCGCGCGCAGATGGCACAATTCTTCGTAACGATGTTCGACTTGGTAATTTTCACTCCGAATAGTTATTCCAGAAGCAGATAAATGGTTCCTTGTCTAGTAAATTAAACGGTATATTACATGCGATAAACGTAACGCATAAATTAAATATAAATTTTTCATTGTCTCGTGCGCAATTTCTTTTTGAGACATGCTTTTCACTATTTACGTGTCGTAGACAATGTTGTCTGGACCAACGCATTAACGGGATTTTACAGATTACACATTTAATTTTAGCACCTTCATATATTAAGTCTAGAATGTCTGCAATAAATTTTCGAAGTTTGTCCGACCGCGGTCGTTTTGCTGACGAAATCATAATTTTTCTAGGACAGATAAACAATTGCGCAAATGACCGGCAGCGAAAATGTCCGTACTGTTCCGCAGACGAAGTAATACTACCGTTCCTCTCGGTCCGAACTGATTCTACGCCGATGCGCGGTACCGCTCGTGGCCAGCGTTATACATAACAATAAGAATACGTATTCAGCAAGCAAGGCGGGCGAACTGATATTAAATGTGAAATCAAAGCTAACTACCAAAAATATACTTAAAAAGCAACAGATTTTATTGAAAATCATAATATTATAGAAAAAGAAATACTTCAAAATAATTTATATTGTGTTCTCGGCTTTAACCATCTTAAAGCGCTTCTCTTACGTTAGTACGTTGCGGCGTATTATATTTGAACAGTATTTCTACCGACATGTTTGTTGTGACTTACTCCATTTGCTTTTTTGCTTTAGAATTAACTTAGGCATTAAGGAAATGTAATACATGTAGTACATTGTCGTATAACATTTTAGTTAAAGTTATTGGCATTTATTTTTATGTGCAAAAATTGTAAAAGTTGTCAATAACCAATAATTTTAACGTATCAATAGCAAATAATGTTCGCCTTACAGCCTTGTAGCCAACAGCATCTACAAATTTGTAGGGAATAACTGCGCGCAACGTTCTGCATATATATTTCGTAATTTCGACTATAATTTTGTCGAATTATTATTCAATTTCCCGGTGCTTATTTCACAGAACGTCAAAGTTAACATATTCCGTCGATTTGGTTCGAATTTCAATAAGAGCTATTGTGTTGGCGGTCAAAATTACTACCATCCAGGCAGAGAGAGCAATATAATGGCGTATCTAATTTTTCAAAAATTACGTTAAAAATTAATGACAGCCGCTGAAATTGCAGCGAGCGCCATCTAGATGAGGCACAATAGGCAGCTAAAATAATTATCGCCAGCCTTTTTGGCGGCCAGTGGATTTGATTATAAATTCAAAGGGTTAGGTACATGTGCAAATGGTACGTTGTTAATGGAAATTAACTTCTAATTGAATATGATTAGCTAGTGCAATTATTAACACAACTATTTTTACAAGATATTTTTTCAAAGTGTAAATTGATATTACTAAGAAATTACTAACCATTATAATAATCAGGAGTATTTACTATCTGCGATAAAATACAGGTTGGTGCAATAATGCGAGATTCTTCGATAGCACCTTTACTATTAATAATAGAAAAAAACTTTAGCATAAATTGGTAGCGCAACCTAAAATTATTTCGACACATACAGGGTGGACAAAAAAACGTATCAAAGCTATTTTCTTTTAAAGAGAATATCTAGTATATTAGTGTATATTCGGTTACTACTAGAGAATTGAATTTACAAGCTTAACTAATAACATTTTTAGTATAATCATCAAAATCACACTTTCAATGCCAACTATAATTTCTTCAACCGACGGTTTGTTAGATTTCAGGTTGCATTACAAATCTGTGTTTGATAACTAAATATCCCTCTTGCGGGGAAAAATGGAAATTTCTTCGTTACCATCTCCCCTCCAGCAAACTGGCTATGGAGCGAGGACATTATATTTAAAATATAAGTCCAGATAACGACGAGTGTGGGATAGCATGGACAAATCTACTCGTCAGTTAATGTTCTTATTCACGTAATTCGTCCAAATTCAAGTAGAAATCGTCTGAAATAAGCAACAGCGTAAATGGAAAGGTATTTTAAATAATATTTCATCAATTAAATCTTTATCTGAAAGATTTATGTAAATTATTAGAGGATTTTCACGTTTAAAGCTTGTCAGTGACATTTTGTATCATAGAATCATCGAAATACAACCTCCTAGTTGAGTCACTGCGTTCATTCTCGTATGCTAGTTGCAGAAATAATCTCATTTGATCGACATTCATCGTAAAAGCTTCTGTTTGGGTTAAATTATCAAAATTGGCTGTGAAATAAAACAATCGCCGGTCTTTCGCGATTTAAAATAAAAGAAAGATGAACGATGCCATAATTTTTCATTAATCTTTATTCAGCCTTGGTTGAATCAAAGTGTTTCTTAACTCCGATCCCCATACGCGAGACACGCTATATATTTTGAGATGCCACAAAAGTAGAGAAGTTAGAGTTGCATTTCTAAATACCACCATCCTTAACTAGTAAACTCCGAGTGGTGACTGTGAGTTGAGTCGCTGCTGTCATAGAGTAAACGTGGTAATAATAATAATAATAATCATAATCATAACGAGAGCGAGAGCGAGAGCGAGAACGAGAACGGGAACGCGAACGAGAACGAGAACGAGAACGAGAACGAGAACGAGAACGAGAACGAGAACGAGAACGAGAACGAGAACGAGAACGAGAACGAGAACGAGAACGAGAACGAGAACGAGAACGAGAACGAGAACGAGAACGAGAACGAGAACGAGAACGAGAACGAGAACGAGAACGAGAACGAGAACGAGAACGAGAACGAGAAACGAGAACGAGAACGAGAACGAGAACGAGAACGAGAACGAGAACGAGAACGAGAACGAGAACGAGAACGAGAACGAGAACGAGAACGAGAACGAGAACGAGAACGAGAACGAGAACGAGAACGAGAACGAGAAACGAGAACGAGAACGAGAACGAGAACGAGAACGAGAACGAGAACGAGAACGAGAACGAGAACGAGAACGAGAACGAGAACGAGAACGAGAACGAGAACGAGAAGGGAGAACGAGAACGAGAACGAGAACGAGAACGAGAACGAGAACGAGAACGAGAACGAGAACGAGAACGAGAACGAGAACGAGAACGAGAACGAGAACGAGAACGAGAACGAGAACGAGAACGAGAACGAGAACGAGAACGAGAACGATCACGATCACGATCACGACCACGGCCACGACCACGACCACGATAACGATAAGGATAACGATAAGGATAACGATAAGGATAAGGATAACGATAAGGATAACGATAAGGATAACGATAAGGATAACGATAAGGATAACGATAAGGATAACGATAAGGATAACGATAAGGATAACGATAAGGATAACGATAAGGATAACGATAAGGATAACGATAAGGATAACGATAAGGATAACGATAAGGATAACGATAAGGATAACGATAAGGATAACGATAAGGATAACGATAAGGATAACGATAAGGATAACGATAAGGATAACGATAAGGATAACGATAAGGATAACGATAAGGATAACGATAAGGATAACGATAAGGATAACGATAAGGATAACGATAAGGATAACGATAAGGATAACGATAAGGATAACGATAAGGATAACGATAAGGATAACGATAAGGATAACGATAAGGATAACGATAATAATTATTATTATAATTTATTTTCTGTCATGACCTATCATAGGCATTAACGTTTCAATATAGGGTAGGTACGATTTGTCATCGAAACATGGACTTGTCAAGAGAACATGTACGCGCAATGATTTACTACGATTTTAAGGTCGGTTTAAGTGAACAATAAAGTCTTGAACGATTGCAAC
Organism: Dynastes maya; assembly: GCA_029619315.2. Lineage (NCBI taxonomy): Eukaryota > Metazoa > Arthropoda > Insecta > Coleoptera > Scarabaeidae > Dynastes > Dynastes maya. Next base: position 54,193,931 of record JAROYE020000003.1, on the reverse strand, counting down.
TCGCATTTGGTGATGAAAGTCCTTCACGTGCAACTGTGTTTCGCTGGTATAGCGAATTTAAAAGAGAACGGATATCGCTTGGTGATGAGGAACGTACCGGTAGGCCCTGTTCTTCAGTTACCGCTGGAAACATTGAGAGTGTGAGACGTATGATCGACGAAGATCCAAGATGCACCTATCAAGTGATTGAGGCAACTCTTGGTGTTGGATCCGCAACAGTAAATTCAATTTTACATGATCATCTTCGGATGAAAAAAATTGTTACTAGTTGGGTGCCACACACGCTTACCGATTTCCAAAAAGCAGAGCGAGTAAGAATCGCTCGGGAAACATTGGAAATGTTAAATAATGGTGGGCATCGCATTCTATCAAAAATAGTAACAGGTGATGAAACTTACATCCTATTTTACGATATTCGTACCCGCCAGGAAAGCCGCGTGTGGATCCACGAAGATGCACCAACACCAACAATGGCCAAAAGGCAAAGGGCTGTCAAGAAAGTTATGTACACAGTTTTCTTCCATAGTACCGGCTTAGTAAAAGCAATGAAGCTGGAAAATCAACGTACAGTCACAGCAAACTGCAGTTCTTGAGTGAGCCAACATTCGCGGGTTAATGTTGCATTACGACAATGCATCGTCACACAGTGCACAGTAGACAGTTGAATTTTTACGTGAAAATAAGGTAAAAGTCATTGAACATCCACCCTATTCGCCTGATTTGGCCATGTGTGATTTCTGGTTGTTCTTCAACCTAAAGAAATATTAATGTGGTCGACGTTTCACGACGGAGGATGAGATAGATGTAGCAATTTATCTATTTTTTGAGAGCATTCCAAGAGATGACTGGCTTCACGCTTTTACGTTGTGGAAACTTCGGTTACAAAAGTGCATTGATGCAGGAGGAGATTATTTTGAACATAAATAAAATTATTTTCGTAAAAAGACTTGTAGTTTTCTTGTATCTCAAAATAGCTTATATAACATTGGCATCGTTCAAAGTTCAAGGTTAGTTACTTTTAGAATCTTAAAATTCGTTAATTTAATTTTATTAATTCGGAAATTCGTTATAAATTTGCCGAAAGGGTATCCAGGGATACTCCCGAACCCACTAAGAATCGTTAATTTAGTTTAAAATTAGAAAATTTAACAATTTTCCAAAAATCCCCTGAGAAAGATATTTCGATATATACATGTATATATTTGAAAAAAAGAAATTAGTAAAGTAATAAGTGGATTGTCAGAGACTCGCCGAGGACAGCGGGTACGATAGAAGAAGCCTACCAAGGACAGCTCTAACCGTCAGTGGTATAGGCGGAGTGCGATGTGGATGCGGTTGGAAAGTCTATCTAGGAGAGCTGTAGCCATTGGCGATGTAGACAAAGTACCCATCAAGGATAACTCTAGCCGTCAGCGGTGTGAGTTATGGTCGGATCTTGATCAAGATAGCTCTAAGCGTAAGTGATGCAGAAGGACTTTATAAAATATCATGTAAATATTGTGATCAAATACATATTAGGCAGATGAAAGGATCAGTTAGGGTTACGTACAAAGAGCATCTGGAAGAATAATAATGTTGATAATATTAAGTTAATTAAGAACGTAAACAGCAATCTACAATTAAATTGTTATGGAAATTTACAAAAGCAAAGACATTTTCATAAATTTAAATTTATGATACCAGGATTTCAGCCTTTCTCTTTGTTGAATCAAGCGTAACCACGATCAGTCTACCGTAACTTTAAAAGTATACAAACAAGTTAATTTTAGCTTAGTTGGTTAGTTGAGGTTTACTGATAGCTTATTGATGCCTACGTTCGATTATTATACAATTTTCTTTTTTTTTTGTTTGTTTTATCACTAATGTAATAAAATTTCCTTTTTCATTTTAACAAACACTATTACTTTGCACACTATTGTACATTTTCGTGTGAGGATCCGCATTGAGATGTATGTACGTCGCAAAATATAGTCGTTAAACGATCTAATGGCAAAGTTTGTGACGGCCATCACACTTCAGTGACGTATAAATCATTGCATCGTCGTGGAAATAGACAAATTCTTTTGTGAGAATTGACGTTCTGTACCTTACCACTCAATGTCAAACCAGCGGTATAAATATATTCGTACATAAACGTTGAACTGGTGCCAACGAAACGCCTTACTGCCTGTGATGTCATTGTCGTGCGTCGACCATTTTTACTTATATTATTTGCCGGCTACTACGCGATGAATAAAAATAATTGCCGTTACGAAAATACACAATACTTGAATCGGTTGCCAAATGCCTTTGCCAAATATTGCTTCCTGCATATTATGTGAATAATTTGAATCATTATATGCAAGTTAATAGGAAGCTTTCTGAAGAAAAAATAACATGCACTAGTTAAAATATATCGTCCCTTTAATACTACAACTAGGTATCTCAAAATTGATGATATCTGGGAACTATTTTTTTTAAGTTTTTAATAGTTACGGTAGACATGGGACTTGCCTATATTTTACAATACATTCTATGCTTTAGAATTACCGTGGATTAAAAAATTGAAAAAGTACAGTACTCAAAATTATATGATACCATTATAAAATGATATGATATTTGCTCTCTACAATTTGAATCTACATTGCAATTTTTATGTAAAGTAAGCATAATTTAGATAAATAAATACTCTCAAGTACATACTGATTCTGGATTATTGCACGACAAAATACGTATGTACACTTTTTTCGTTTTAATAAAATTTTGCAGAATGAAAGACATTGTTCTGCAATTATTTTGGACATTAAAGTTTGTCTTACATTCTACATTCTATATCCTTTAAAATAATGTCAGTGGGGGAAGAAGTTCCCAGCTCTCTACATCTGCTGTGGAGAATAATTTTAGTCTTAAAGCATGTAATATCAATAGGATTAATGAAAACTCTCTCAAATAAAATATGAGTGTAGGATATAGATTATGTATAAAAAAGTTGTAGAATATTTTACGTTGAAGTCTATTTCTGTGAAATTATTCACTCTTTTTCTTCATCTGTGGTGATATCTTTACAAACGTGCCAATTATTCGCTAACTTACAATAATCTAATACGTACCTGTATTAACAGAACCAGCTCTGAAATTTTGTATAAAGCGGCCATATTTATTGTATACTTTCCACCGTAATAGCAGGGTCGTTATATTTGAGAAATTTATCACCAGAAGTACTTGTGCTTTTACTTTATTGAATGTTTTGCTCTGTGAAGGTTTAGTATTAGTTTGACCTCTGTGCGAGTTGTATCAGTATATTTTATTTTTATTCCATTCATACAAATGGATACAAAATGGAGAAAATCGAACAGAAGAGATCGTGCAACATAAGATGAAATGAATCTTACATTTGTAAATAATTCATTATAATATAATAATTCATCGCTTATGTATTCCCGGACTGCACAGTTTTCAATTTTTTTACAATTATCCATTTATTATCTCATATGCCTTGGTAACATGTATATGCCAATACAGATAACAATTGCATAATTGCTTGTGCTCTCACAAAAATGCTACTTACAAGAGAACAAAGGTAAGTGCATCTCATCGATTTAAATAAAACTGTGGGTTTATAGACCGATGTAGTGTAAGAACAACGGTAGCTATCATAGCTGCTCAACACCACTGGCGGGGTGTAAAGCACCATAAACTCAACACCCTTCGCATTTGACTCAATAACCCAGAAACTATATGAGATATCAAAAAAAGTTAAGACAAGATTCAAACATATGCTTTACATGCTCTTAACGATGGCGTAAATATTTTCCCTATAAAAAATATCTGTTTAGGGAGACAACCATCCACCCCCTTATTCTTTTGCAAATTTCAGAATTTTTACTACAAAAATACAGAGGCTACGTAGAATTTACATACAGTGTGTCTTACTTTGGAGGGCACCGCCCCAGTATCTCTTTTATATATTATCGATTTAAAAAAATATATTTTTTCTGATTGTACCCCTCACTAAATTATGCTTTTAGGGCATATTGCTTTCCCTTCACAGTAAAGTACTAGTCTACTCTGATTTAAAATTAACAGCAAAATTGAAGAGGTCGTATTAAGGATCTTTTTATCAAAAAATCTTGTTAATAAAAGTTGTTCGGAATCGTTCAAATAAGCTAAATCCATTAAATTCATTAAAAACAAAAAATGTTGAATATTTTTCCGAAAAAATGTTTGAGTCCAGAAAATTCGAATAATAATGTTACAAGACTGCCATGAGTCTTCATTAATACGTCAAAAACAATGTATTGCTGATCTAACCACATGTCATTTATCAAATTGTGTACAATTAATTAAAATCGTTGAAAATAAGATAATATGGTCGCAAATTTAACTTTCGCAGATAAAGTTAAGATAATAAGATTAGTGGGTGATAATGATCGTTCAACACGGGAAGCTGCCCGTGAATTTAATGCCAGACATCCAGACTGTCCTCCCGTTACACATACAACTGTGCTAAGAATTAACAATTTATCTAATCGTACTGGAAATGTGACAAAATCAATTACATCATCATCCTGAAGACAACGTTATTTTGAATTATATCACCGAGAATTCAACATCCAGTCTAAGGACGATGTCCTTAGTTTTAAATTATTCAAAAGATAAAATTTGGAGGTGCCTTCGTAGACATAAGAAAATTCCTTTCAAGCCGAAATTTCTGCATATTTTGGAAGAAGGGGATCTTGAAAGGTGTTTGTAATATTGTTCGTGGAGTCAAGATAATTTCTTTAATGATCAGTAGAACAACGCAACTGCGCTGAAAGCCAGTGGCGGACGCATAAAAGTTTACACAAAACAAATTAAATGTAATACGTGCTCAAACACTTACCGTCTTAAGAGTCCTCCGTGAAATCACAAAGTGGATAATGTCTATTTAATATTTGTAACATTAGATATGTTTCCAAAGTTGTTTCGGCAAAGTGAGTGCGGCGTGAAAAAAAAGTGTTTTTGTATGCCGAAAACGAACGTTCTACATCTAGTGACGTTATATTTGCGTAAGTAAAATAATCTTTCAAATAACTTAACGGTTCTGTTGACGCACCTTCACAAATTTGTCTTAATGTGCCAAAATCAGAGTCTTTATCTGAAACACCTTCAAACCTTTCTAAAACAAACATTTCTGGCGTCTTCTATCGCGCATAGCTGTGCGTGAACATGTTGCACTATTTGCAAAGATTCCACTAACGACACCGAAGAATTTTGTAGTTCTTCTATCGCATCCGCTAGTCCCACGTAATTGTTCCGAATAATTTCCAAATCTGTTTTAACTTGACTATCCTGAAATTTCAAGCGGCTTACCTTGACAGCCGCAGCTTCCTTTGGGTCGAATTCTAAAATCACGTTCTTTATATTCTCAAAATATTTAAGATAATAAAATGCAGCCTCTAACCATGTTCCCCAACGAGTAAGAATAGGTTGTGGTGGTTCAGGAATACCGGGGCATAGCCTATGAGATTCCCGAATACGTTTTGGGGATTTTACAAACACAGCTTTTGTATGTGCTATTAGAGCGTCTACCTCGGGATAACATTTTCTGATACTATCTGCTACGAGACTGAGACTATGAATTTTACATGTAATATGCAACAAGTTAGCACAATGTTTTTTAAGAGATCGACCTACAGCAAGCATATTTGCGGCACCATCGCTCATAAACATCAACACTTGATTTGTTGAAAGTTCAAACTTTTCCAATGTATTTAACACCAACATTGAAATTACTTCGGCAGTGCATTGTTGTATTCGTCTGGAAGCTAGTAAAATTGGGGGTGACGGTCGATGTGGTTCCATTGTGCGTACCATTACATTAACCACAGAATGTTTTTTACGATCTGTTTCGTCCACACATAACCACAGTTTTTTATCTTGCAACTCCGATTTAATCCATTTCTCGGCATGCTCACGAGCAGACGGCACAACTCTCTGTAATGTTCTCTCACTTGGTAACTTAAAGTCCGAATATTCATTCCAAAACGAGACGTATGCTTTCTTCCTTAGTAAATAAAATGGTAAATTACATGCAATAAACATAAATTAAATTTAAATTTGTCATAATCTCGCGTGGAATTTTTTTTTGAAACATGCCCTGCACTATTTACGTGCCGTCGACAATCACTTTTCGACCAACACGTTAAATCTATTTTACACACTACACATTGAATTTTACACTTTAAATCAGGCATTTCTGCAATAAATTCTCTTATTGTGTCCAACTTTGGTCGTTTTCGCGACGTAGGAAACATTTTCAAAACAAACGTAGAACTACGATATAGTATACGACAGCGGAGATGCATACACAACAGATCGGCTTTCGAGTCGCAGTTATACTGATGCTTATACCGAATTGTCCCGGCCGTGTTTATTTTGTGTAAGCTTTTATGCGTCAGCCACTGGCTTTCAGCGCAGTTTGCGTTGCTCTAATGATCAGTGTTTCCTAAAGAAAATGTTGTTTACTAATGAGGCCACATTTACCACCAACGGAATAGTTTCATCGCAAAACTGTAGATATTGGTCTGCAGAAAACCAACCCTGGATAATAAACTGTAAAGGTGAGTATTCTCAAAAAATTAACGTTTGGTGTGGAATTCTAAACAATAGGATTATAGGACCATTCTTCATAGTGGACTAGCATTTTACCATGAAGAGAAAGTAACATGCCCTAAATGTACAATTTAGTAGGGGGTACAATCAGAAAAAATATTTTTTTTTTAATCGGTAATATATAACAGTAATAATAATAATAATAATAATAATAATAAACAACAGATTTACAAAAAAAATCCAATTACAGGACAAAATAATCAAAATAAAGTACAATATACAGAGGTTATACAAAAAATAATATAGATAAAAAAATCATTTGCTAAAGTTAATATCTAATCCAACAATAAACAAAATACCGTGAAAAAGAAAAAAAAAAGAAAAGACTCTCATGAATGAAAGAAAGGGTCACTGTGGCAAACTGTACATGTCTACGAAATATTCTTATTTGCGTAAAGAAATTAATAAGTAATGTGCTAATATCTTTGATATCTTTTGGAACATTTATGCAGACATTATATTTATCATCATGTAGTTCAAGTTGTGATAAAAACTTTTCCTCTATATATTTTTTAACATATTCGATCAGATATTATTGAAATGCTTAAGCAAATTCAATAGAAATAAACAGGTGTTTGGAGCGTTAATCTGTAGTTCCATTGTTTTTTACCATGATCGATATCCGTGATAATAGGTTTCGTAATAATACCTTATCCGAATAGATCTCGGCGTCTAGAACGCATGATCCTTAAGTTGAATTATATGATTTAATTAAATTTAATCCACGTTAAGTATTTCGATGCAATCACTTTATTGTTCTGTTGATAATGCTTTATATTTCATAAATCCTTGTTCAAAAAATTGACTTTCCAAATGCATATGTATAGAGGAGGAGAAGTTTGATCTTGCAGTTTGGAGTTTTTTGGCGACAGTTGCGTTTCACTATATTGTTGCTTAACAGCAGTTGTTGAAATCATGAGAATCAACACTGCCAATGTTCTGAATTTGTTACATACAAAATTTCTTGCTGCAAACATCGTCGCTACACCTATTACACGTGAAGAACCAGAGTTACACGATGCTTTAAGGGATATCATTGTAAGAGCTCAAGAGCAGCGTTCCTTTGCATCTGATGCAGCACTAGAATTTGCAGACTTGGCTGGTCTGCATGAACCGCAATTCATTGAACCAAGTAGTGAATATAATGCAGGTTACGAACATGAAGACTGTGTTCCCCAGGAAGGAGGTATTATGATTGATATCGAAACACATTCCGGTCGAACCTTTCCTTATCCGCCATGGGGACAAAAAAAGCAGAAGCCGTCGTGCAATCATTATCCTCTATTACGCACACTTACACAATCATGTCAACAATTTCAGCAAATGGACGCCTCGTATCTCCCCTCTTTCTTGTGTTAAAAGAAACAACAGGTTGGTTTGGACCGCAGGCGCAAAAAACAATTTTGAGGCCTGTTAATATATACATCTCTGCTTCAATATTCTTGAAATTAACTTCTCAGCATTTTAAAGATTGGTTTACAGATGTGTACTTACCAAATACTGAAGCTAAAAGCATCTTGTTATTGGATTCCTGGAATGGGCATTGTCCGAGATATGTGCAAAATTTAGTACCAACGAACAAAAAAGTACATATTTTCACAATTCCAAAGAAGACAATTCAATGGTACAACCTTTAGATGTTTACGGCTTCAGAATATAGACAAATTTTGTAAGAACATTTTCAGATGAAGTAATACTTATGGATTACGACATAATTCTACACCAAAGGAACATTATTATTCAGTTACAATCTTTAACTCATTATCACTTGTCATTGCCAATGAAACAGTTCACTAAAACCCTTACCACAATACTTAACTCGTACTGGACGCACGTTTCGATAGCCAAGCTATCATCATCAGCAGTAAAACTGAATTTTAATTCAGTTTTACTGCTGTGAACTGATTCAGTGTTCCAGTGCCACAGGTTTAGAGTACCCGATTAGTGTATAGTAATTCTGAAATTTGCAAAAGAATAAGGGAGTGGGGGTGGTCTCCCTAAACAGATATATTTTCCAGGGAAAATATTTACGCCAACGTTAAGAGCATATAAAACAGTTTAAATCTCGTCTTAACGTTTTTTTTTTATATCTCTTTTAGTTTCTGGGTTATTGAGTCAGACAGCGAACGGTGGTGTTGAGCTTAGGGTGCTTTACACCCGCCAGTGGGCGATTGGGCAGCTAAGATAGTTACCGTTGTTCTTAGACTACATCGGTCTATAAACCCACAAAGTTTTATTTAAATCGGTGAGATATATTTACCCCCCCTTGTTAGTGAATTTTACCATTATTTAAAGATGAAAAAATTTACGGTTTGCCTTATTACTACAACAATTGAAAGGCTAACTAGGTTATGCTTTCTTAATTGTTGCCGGTAATAGATCTTAGTGTTATCATCACGAACTATTTGCGCACCAAAGTACGTTATCGGTTAAATAATTGTATTAACGCATACGAATTTCTTGTTTCACGCCCTTATGGGAGTATTCCTGCAACCTGATAAAACGCCACACATCCTAAATATAAAACAAGCGTATACTTCTACTTCGTATACTTAAAGAGGGCAGGAATAAGAAATGCGGAAAAGAAGGCGAAGAACAGAATAGCATGGAAAAAGATATGCAGCGAAGTATAAGTGACAATGGGGACTGATCTACCCCGTGAAATGGATCTAGAAATCCTCTAAAGAGGAGGCGCAACCCCACAATGGGTGTTTAGCCACTATACATACATACTTCTCATAAAATCGTCAGAATAATACTTAAACAAAATATTTACTACAAACTATCACTTGGATGTTGATGACAGGAGATGGTAGATGGACACTAACTGGTCTTGGCTGCTAAATATTTTCATTTTAATTTAAAAATTGATTTGAATAGGGACAATTTAGACAAAGTCCACATAATATCCGTCCAAAGGCACACTCTTGCGCCACCGGTGCTGAATTATTTGGATTCCTTCTCTGTAGGCGCTTTCGTCCATATCTACGACAAACAGACGATTGACGTTTGTCGGATCCATACTTTTTCCCAGCAAGTACTTTTTTCGTGTTTGTGAAGAGGCTGTAGTCCGAGGGGGCCATATGGATCACATAGGGTGCACAAGGCACGACTTCAAACTTCAATTGATGAATTTTGGTCATCACCATGACAGCCTTGTGGTTGGAAACGTTGTCTTAGTAAAAAATATCTGTTAGGATATAGTACGCTCTTTCCTTCGATATGCGAACAATCTTAGCTACCTCCGCCAGTTTCAATCTGCGATCATTCGTAATATTTTTATGGACTTTCTTGATAATTTGTTCGGTTGTGGCGGATTTTGGTCTACCAGAGCGCTCAGCAACCCACGTTTCTAAGGTCGTTAATGGAAGAACAGACTCACCCAATGTAGCGACTAGCTCCGCCTTAACCTTTGTGGGAGATAAACCTTTGATATAAATAGTTATTTATCTTAGGGACGTAAGTCCAGTTTTGCAAAAACCCATACTAATGTTGTTATATTACTTTACGTCCCTATTACGTAAAATTCCTTTACATCCCGCTGTCAAGGGTAACAAATGTAAATAACCCGTAAATCGCAAGTTCGTCGCTCCAATCAGGGCAAAAATATTTTTCACTGCTCGCACCTCGGTCATTTCCATACTTGGAAAACAAAAAAAATTTGAAAACTTTATAAAATCGCAGAATAACAACACAACACAGTAGTCTAGAACTCTCGGGTATTACTGTAAGATGATGACATTGCCAAAATGACTCTGGGAGCGCCACCTCTAAAGGAGACCGGAAACTTTTAATCCCACCCTCGTAGTTCACATTTCTCTAGTAATTTGTATTTGTTGACTGTTAGTTGAATTAAATTTTGACCCAGTCTACTACGAACCAGAATCCAAACATCAGACTATGTATTGGAGGCGCTCAGAATCTCCGATGATGAAATAACGGCGATCTCAACATTCAGCAAAGAGTGATGTATTTTTTGAATCACCAAGGTGCAGTACATTTTACCAAACTTAGATTTAGAGAAGCTGGTGTCAACAACAATACTGAACGGAATGTAGACACCTTAAACTATTGCTTCTGCATTGTAGGTCTGGCTCTCATGCAGCCCAAACAGTTCAAAAATTACTTGCTCGTATGGGTTGGAAAGTGTTAAAGCATCCTCCTAATAATCCCAACTTCTCTACACGTTTGTTACGTTACGGTTCAATTTGAACACTAAAGTAGATTTGCTGCTACTAAGGAATCTATAGGTGACCAGTATAACTAAATTCATTGAATGTAGTTTGTTTTAGCACTTTTTACAAACGTATTTCTATTAAACAACCCCGTAATATTAAGTGGCATTTTAAAACCTTAAAATTTGAAGTGCATCTTGCTAAGTAGCACATAATTATTTCAATAAAATATTTATCCATTTACCTTCATGCATGTACTGAAATTAACGAAGAAATAGTAGAAATTGCTTACATTCAATTTAATACTTGTTACTTTAACCGGCACAATCGTCATTTGTGCCAGTGGCCAATTGCTACCGACGCGACGCCCTCTAGTGCCTTTTCAATTATCATGTAATTGCAAATGCCACAACATTTGAATATGCAAATTCGATTGTCGGAGCCAACAACATTGTCGACTGCTATCGCTTTTTATGGCATTTTTTTTATCTATTTTCTCTGCTGTAACGCCCACTTCAACTAATATCTGATTGGTCACGAACACTTACTTTACGAGAGCTTTTGCTGCATACGATAGTCGTCAGTGCCAATTAGAACTTTCGTATAATCGCATATTGCTCTAGTAGATTTGTTTCAGTAATTATAACATAATTTTCATAGTTGTCTTAAATTTATTTATACCGTTTATATTAGTTAGTCATTAGTAGTTTATTAATATTTCATCGCATTCCTATTAATGTTTAGTTGGCTTTTGATATTACCTTTGCCATTTACATTAATAGACTCTTTCAAAGAAATTTAATACAATAATGATCATTTATACCCACTATTGATTAATTTAAAGGAAATTTTATAAAATAATCATGACGAAAATACGCTCTTCCACGTAATGCTTCGGATAAATATTCAGGGCCGTGCCATGCTATAATTCACAGAGGCGGCCGCATCATGCAATCTTAAAACAACTTTATTATACACACTTACAACAATGTTGTTTAATATAGCATTAATAATGACAACCATTTTACTTTTATCTTTGACAGTTTTATAAATCCAAAGTCTAGCAATCCAAATGACGAAAAAACTTTTGCTCCGCCTTATTACTCGGGAATATTTCAAATTGTTACATATAGCCACCGGCTACTGGATTTTATGTATAATATCGTCCCAATTCGCCTAGACTTTACTGAAGTTTTTTGTCTTGTATAATAAATATGTGTAAAGATAGATGTAAGACTGTAATAATGTTACGTAAAATGTTTTGTCTACACGTTACTTACAGTCGTTATATAATAGATTCGGTTATCATAATGTTAGGAACTACCTCATAAATTGTACTAAAATCAGAATCAACGAGGCAAGTATTTCGCTTACAACTTACCTTGTAAGTGAAACATTCGCCCCTTAGTTCGTTGTGTAATATTTATTACCCCTATTAAGTTCTTCAGTTAAAGAGTTAAATTAATTATCACTACAGTGACAGCAATAAGAGAATTTGCACAATACATGTCATTCTAAGTGTGCTTGAAAATTCTTGGGAGTAAGATTTTTTTTCTCGACATTAATTTGGCTCGTTTCTGTCTAATTCATTATGTTGCGTTATAGATCACAAGCATGAGAGGAACAAAGGCAATGTAGACGCATTAATAATAAGGTAAACAAAGTACTTTTGAACTCATTAACTGCAAATTTAATTTTATATATTACTGTTATACATATTTGCAATATATCTATTATCAAACAAAAATTAACTAGATGCTTTGAACATTCCGTCGAAATCACTAATAAGCTTCTTGACTAATCTACTCTCCACTTAAAGAACTATATACTTCATATTTTTAATTCTTGTTTTGAAATAACCAAAAATTAATGCTAATATTGCTCATGGTATTGGTGGAATCATCACACGAACATATTTCTTTCTACCTTCAACGTGGTTTCAAGCACACAGTTTTCTGCTGCCTACATTGTATTCACTTCTCAGTTTATGCCACCAATCTCCAAAAACAGTACTGAAAATATCTCCCAGCACCATCTGGCGCTAAGAGACACAGTGATGCCATCCTAAAACCTAGTAACACAAACCGGAGTATAGATGCCCGCCACCTATCGAGCAGCTCATAGACTGCTAAACACAAGGTGGCGTTACGCCTAAGCGCTACGGCAACTGCACATACAATGTGCAGCCCATGAGTTGCTCGATAAGTGACGGGTAACTGTACTCCGGTTCGTGTCGCTGTAGGGACTGTGACCCTTAGCGCTAGATGGCGCCGAAAGATATTTTCGATGATGTTTTTGGAGATTGATGACATAAACTGAGAGGTAAACACAATACAGGCAGCAGAAAATAGTGCCCGAAACTACGCTGCTGACGCCAGGTAATAATAATAATAATAATATCGTTTTATTCGCAATCAAGCTATTACAATCATTGTCATGTAATATACTTAGTGTAAAAAGTACAAAATGGAAAATGTCAAAATCAACATAAATAAAAAAATATATAAATAAAATAATATAAAGATAAAAACACACAGAATAAAAAGGATAAAAGTGACACGCAAAAAAAGACAAATAAGCATTGCAAAGCGCAAGGAATATGAAGTATATACATGCATTCACTATCTATTTCTAGTTTAAGACAAATTCTTATATACTATAACGCTCTAATTCCTTTAGTGTTCGTTTCATTGACATTTGAAAACGATTAGGGGATAATATTTTCATGTCAGATGGTATCATATTGTACAGTTTTGGTCCCAACCGATCTCTGTGTGGTAGTAATTCGATGTAGTGGAACTCGTAATTGTTCTCGATTTCTGGTGGGATAGTTATGATTGTAGCCATTTAGCCAAAAATTATCCATGTTGCAGTACACATACGGTAAGGCGCTGAGAATAAAAATGCATGTCAACGTAAATTTCCTTCTGAAATGCGTTCTGCAACTCTCACTGTATTATAGCGTTCACAGTATTCTAATTGCTTTCTTTTGCAGAATGAAGATTTTCTACACGTCAGTAGAGGAGCCCCAGAATAGCACACCATAATTAAAATAGGAATGGAAGATAGCATAGTATGCCGCTCTTACTGTCTCGTACGTTGTTACACGCGTCAGTCTTCGCAAAGCACACAAAACTGATGATAATTTGGATGCAAGAACGTCGATGTGCGCTTGCCACTTTAGTTTAGTGTCTATTCTTACACCCAAAAAACCTACCGAGGAATTATCCATTTTCTTTGTGGTCAATACTAAAGATTGCGTTTTGTCCTTGTTTACTTTTAACTTATTGGCTGTAAACCAATTACACGCCTCGGAGAAAGCGTCCATGGAGATTGTGGACAATTCCTGAAGATTACTAGTTTGGACAATCAGTGACGTAACGTCAACATATAAACATAATTCAGCACTTTTCACATTTGCAGGTTAACGTTTATGTAAATTGTGAATAAAAGTAACCCTAATATCGAGCCTTGTGCCACCCCGCAATTACTTTCTCTAGTTTCAGAGAGTACATTATTCCAATATGTCGCCTGTCTCCTGTCGGTTACATAAGATCTCAAGAGATCCAATATATTACCCCTAATACCATAATATTCCAATTTATGGATGAGGATCTCCAGAATAACGAAGTCAAAAGCCTTTAACAGATCTAACATATCTACGTTGATGTAGAGACCATTATCGAAACTCAGGTAAGCCCTATTTACTACTTCTAGTAATGCCGATGAAACGGAGCGTCCTTTTCTATACCCATGTTGTTTGTTAGTTAGGTAAGTATCCTCTGTTTTCCAGGTAATTTGTGAACCCGTTCACTATCTCATGTTCAAAGATCCTGAGTAGGCATAAACATGTCCGTGCGTTAGTGCTTTTTTCTCTACGCGCCTTGTTTTTGCCGAGAATGATTCCACCAATACCATGAGCTATATTAGCATTAATTTTCGTTTATTGTTATTAGGCATTCTTTTCATGTGTATTTTTATACATTATGGTGAGCCTGAAGAGTCGTTTACATGTGCAGTTGCCATAGCGCTCAGGCGCAACGCCACCTTGTGTTCAGCAGACCATGAGCTGCTCGATAGGTGGCGGACAACTGTAATCCGATTCATGCCGCTACGTTCTAGGGACTGCGTCTCCTGGCGCTAGATGGCGCCGAGAGATATTTTCAAGGCTATTCTTGGAGAGTGATTGCATAAACTGAGTGGTAAACACAATGCAGGCAGCAGAAAATAGTGCTCGAAACTACGCTGATGACGCCGGGTAGGCAGAAACATGTCCGTGTGTTAGTGCTTTTTTCTCTGCTCGCCTTGTTTTTGCCGGGAATGATTTCACTAATACCATAAGCTATATTAGCG
Source organism: Dynastes maya (assembly GCA_029619315.2). Taxonomy (NCBI): domain Eukaryota; kingdom Metazoa; phylum Arthropoda; class Insecta; order Coleoptera; family Scarabaeidae; genus Dynastes; species Dynastes maya. Next base: position 54,178,770 of record JAROYE020000003.1, on the reverse strand, counting down.
TTAATTCTTGGTTATTGTTACTAGGCATTCTTTTCATACATACTTGTTTTGGGAACACAATATATCGAAGGATTTGGCAGCCGCTCCAATAACACCTATTCCTAAAACAAAAACAGTGGAAGATTACAATCAAAGGTTCACAACCAATTAGTTTAGACAAGATATGTTGCAATAAAGTTCACACAGTTCATTGAAGGAATTAATATCTTACCAAATTTTCAGTCCGAATTCCGCCCTGACCACAGCTACGTTAACGCGGTCTGATAACGGAAACATGACAGCATTGATATTGTTGGATTTTAGTCGTGCCTTTGACACGCATCACTATTCTCTTCTCCCGATCTTAAAATGTTGGGACGGTTGAAACTACAGTGAAATTTCTGGAATCTTACGGAAAGTTCCATTATAGAATTAGGTTTTGTAATATCGAAACTGATATTCCTTACACAACTGCCTGACATAGTTACAGACTGCAGAATGACAGAAAAGACAGAGAAAGATCGGGGTCGATAGATAGTTAGTTAGTTGTAGCCAGTAGATTAGATAACTCGTAGGGTAAGGAGTTGTAAGTAATTGAATAAATGCATATTTGCAAGAAGTAACAGTGCCTTAATTAGAAAGTGGTACCTGTCAGCGAGTCCCTCTTGTCGCGTAAGTAGAGTTAGATTTATATTAGAAGAACAACCCGTGACATAATGAAATTTTAGTAGCAATATTCAGGGGCGTAACATTTCTAACCAAAGAATATTTATTACATTAACGCATATTTTTGTCTATTTAATAGAATATCTGCATATTCGAAGTACCAAGTAACGAAGCAACATGAGCATATACGGAAGTATGAAACGGCTCCGGTGGTCCAGTGATAAGAGGGCTTGACTGGGCAGAGTTAGATGCTATGTATTCGAGTCCCTTGGGATCGAATTTTCTTTGTGAATCCGATACACTCCCGAGTCACAGTTGAAAAACAATTAACTGCCCTTCACCCTTTACGGCGAGAGGGCGAAGGGCTGCACGTAACTAAGTATTACAAATATAGTGATGTTGTGGCTGCCGTCAATGCAGTCACAAAATTAATACTATACCAGCAGTTGCACTTTGTGCATGTGCTTAAAGATTGTATAATTTAATGTAATGTTCACACCAGAAAGTATTTCTTTAACATCTTTACATGTGCATCTACAGTGCATCAATTTTCAATAACACTAATTGGTACCGGAGGGTACGATGCAATTTTATTTGCAACTTATATACAAACATATTAATAAGCTTGTAGCCAGTATTGATTACACGCATCAGTTTATCCTATCTGTCTTCCAACATCTAATGTAATACGAAAATACATATTAAAGGTACATTTGCACATAAAAAGGAACAACATATGTGTAACATAAATCGCTCAAACTTCTTACTCGGGATAAATGTCATATAACTGAAAGGGTTGCTTGCGCGGAAAATACCTTTAAACTTGTTTCGCAGGAAAGTCTTAATAAAGTTAAGCGAGCGGAAAATTGTTGGAAGTTTATTATTTTGGACAAGTACCAACACATTCTTATAATTATTTTTATGCTCGCCAACTGGTACGGTTTGCTGTGAAAATTATGCAATGCCTCTCGCCAAATGTCAACTAAAATTTGTAAAGCACTTAGCATATTCATATTTTAGAGCAGAGTCGCTATTGTGTTTATGCATGTATATTCCCGCCTGGACGAAAAAATATTACATGGACTAAAGTTTCCAAATGCATTCCAATGCTTCACTAATAAACGTATACAGTAATCTGTATAAAAAAAAATTCTACATTTATCTAAGTACTTTCCTTGTATATCAAAAATATATAGTGGGATCCTAAAGTATCCTCAGCAGTTGGCGTTTTCAGAACAAGCGCAATTTAATACTATCCTTTGCTGCTATCTCCTGTTCAATTCCTTTTCCAATGACACCGTAACTGATGTAACCGCCTATATTCTTACGTTTTTGTGACGATAATGAAGAAGTCATCCCATATGTTATTCTCTAAAATAGAAAAAGTACCACGATATGCAGCCATAATGGCTTACCTTTTTATTAGGGTGTCACTATTATTAACTAAAAGTGTATTTCAGCGCCTCTAGCGGTTATGAGCAAAACTACTGCATGCGCACTTGGTAAATCTTTTCGATTATTTTCTTGTTTGCTTAGCAACCTGGTGTTGCTAGTTATTACTAAGGTAAGATAATCGTGTCGTCCCAGCATAGCCGTAACAGCTGGAGCAGCCAACAGAACTCGGCGCGCGCCTATCTGATGCGATGCGTAAACATCTGCCGGGTGGCAAAGAAGTCCAGTGTGCGCAAGGCTAAACAACGACCCTTTGCTGATAAAGTAAAAAACTTTATCTGTGAGCTTCCAGATTTGTTGTACGACGGTGCTAAAATAGTTTGCAATGTGTGCGAGAAAACTTTGATGTGCTGACAGAAGAACGACTGTAGGAAGCATGTAAATAGTGCAAAACACAGAAATAGAAAAAACGGCGCGTCAAATATAAATGACTTTCTTTTCGATTTACTTACTGATGATAACATGTAATTTGTCACTTAACATACTGGATAAGAAATCGTTTAAGAACCTTTGGAACAAATACAACCCGGAGTTGAAGTTGCCAACTACGGCAACAGCACGTAAGCATGTTTTATTTGTACGCAAAGCGGTGGAAAATAAAATCATATCTACATTAAAAAATCAGTTGCTTTGGTTGTGTGTTGACGAGACAACCCGAGGTAGATGCATTAATATCAAGTACAAAAAAGTGTTTCTCAAATCTCCAAAACATCTTCGAGCATTTCACGAACAGTGTCCCTGTATTCGTGAACCACCACAGCCTATTCTTACACGTTGAGGAACCTGGTTGCAGGCAGCTTTTTATTATGGTAGACATTTCAAAAAAGTAAAAGCTGTTATTCTACAATTCAATCCTGCTGAAGCTGCAGCTATTAAGGAGAGCCAGTCAAAATTTCAAGATACTTCTGTTGAAACAGATTTACAAAATATTTATAGCTACTATAAATGCTTACATGACGCACTGGAACAATTACAAAATAGAGCGTTGTCGTTAATGAGGTCACTGCAAATAGTGGACGAAGTACATACTCTGCTACGCGCTATAGATGACGCAAAAAATATTCGCGTTTTAAAAAAGTTGGAGAGTGTGTTGGAGAAAGATTCCAATTTTATCACATTACAACAAATTTGTAATGGCACTTCGACTAATCCATTAATTGAGTTCAAAAATTATTTCAATCATGCATGTATTCCATCGGTAGATGTCGAACGATCTTTCTCCAAAAATAAACACATTTTTTCACCACTGCGAACACGGTTCCACGAGACAACTATTAAAACATACCTAATGTTATCATTTTTTTACGATTCTTATCCACTGGGTTATAATATTGGTGATAGTGCTTCTTCTATTTCTCATGTTCAGTAATTCCAACGCAATCCGCCAGCCTACTTAATTACGCTGATTAAGAGGGTAAGTGTTTCAGAGCCTTACAGATATTATAATTCTTGATTAGTTTTTTTATTATTATTCGCGTTATTACTTATTTTTCGGCATTATAAATATTGAAGAAACCGCACGCCTATGGCGCGACGAACGATTATCTTACTCTAGTTATTACACTGTTACAGTTGGCTATGCGCCAGTTTCGACATCCGAGTCATAATCGGAGTTGTCACTGTCATTTGCTATCATTCATTACGATTACGTTCCTGTAGTTACATTTACTTACCTTATTATTTAGCACATTCGAAGTATTTACCAGTGTTTTTCTTATTATTTATTTTATCGTGTGGAGCTTCTACTCGCTTTCGTGGTACAAAAGTTTTAGGCTTAATAAATAATAAATATATTGTATTCTACAAATTCATATATCCATACAAAATGTGTCTCCGACTTGTATAGCATTATGTTTGAGCAAATTCAAAAGCGCACTATTTAGCCATGTCGTATTACCGCTAGGGCTAAAAAATTTGTGACATGTAAGAGAGGGAAAGTGGCCATTAACCATAGAATAACTTGCCATTAACTTATTCTTGTTTTTACGCAAAGCTGTCTTGGAAAAAAGCAGCAAATTGTCTCTCGTGAATTTAACCTGTCAATAACACTCAAATTATAACAATATAAACGTAGGTCATTCTAGTTATTTATTTTTATTAAATCGTGGGTGTTTTTCGGTCTCGTTTTTATTTTCCCTTAGTTGTTTCCATTTTAATTGATATTGTTTGTTCCCTTTATCGCACTTTGTTGCAGTTAATAAATTATGGTAAGGATCATTAAGCTTGTCAGAGTTTGGTAAGCAATATGCTTACTTATGTTGTTGGTTTCACAATAGCCAACACATGCACTATATACTTAAAGCAAAATTGAGGCAATTTTAATATTCAGTGGGCCAGGCAAAAAACAGACCTACAGAACGACCTGCTTTGGCAGAAGACAATAAGATTCAAATTATTGAACATTTTGTGGTGAAACCGATGAACAACGTGGCAGCCGTGGCAGCAGATTTACCGAATGTCAAAGCCATAGGTCGAAGCTGACTCAATTTTATTTTGCATGGTTTCTAGTATGTAAGCAATAATTTAATTTCTTGTTAATCCCAAAGCTGCTTATTCTTACATCAAGATAAAATTTCTTGCTTATAAGAAGCGAATTCTAGTAAGAAATACTTTTTCCTATTCTATGCAAGTGCCTTGTTTCTTGTAGTTACCAACAAGACATATTAATAACTAGAGTTGCTCACTAGCGCCAACGGGCAGTGGCGTAGGTTCGATATAACCCTCAGTATAATACGAGTCTCAACCAGATCTGTTGTGTATACATGTACGCTGCCGTAAATACTATTTCATAATTCTACGTTTGTTTAAAAAATGTTGCCTATGTCGCGAAAACGATCAATGTTGGACAAAGTTACAGAATTTATAGCAAAAATGCCTGATCTAAATTATGATGGCGTTAAAATTCAATGTGTAGTTTGTAATATCCCTTTAATGTGTTGGTCCAAAAGGGATTGTCTACGTCACGTAAATAGTAAACAGCATTCTTAAAAAAAAAATTGCATACGACACTATGACAAATTTAAATTTAATTTATGCGTTACCTTTATTGCATGTAATCTACCGTTTAATTTACTAGACAATGTCTCCTTTTGGAATAAATATTCGGACTGCAAATTTGCAGTCCGAATATTGACTTGCGACTTGCGACTTGGTAATTCCCAAGTCGGGCATCGTTACAAAGAATTGTGCCATCTGCTCGTGAACATATTGAAAAAAGAATTAAATCGGAGTTGAAAGATAAAAAACTGTGGTTATGTGTGGACAAAACAACAGATCGCAAAAAAACATTCTGTGGTTAATGTAATGGTACGTATAATGGAACCACATCAATTGTCACCTTCAATTCTATTAGCTTCCAGACGAGTACAACAATGTACTGCCGAAGTAATTTCAAAGTTAGTGTTAAATACATTGGAAAAGTTTGAACATTCAACAAACCAACTGTTGATGTTTATGAGTGATGGTGCCGCAAACATGCTTTCTGTAGGCCGGTCTCTTAAAAAACATTGTGCTAACTTGTTACATATTACGTGTAAAATTCATGCTTTCAGTCATGTGGCAGATAGTATTAGAAAATGTTATCCTGAGGTAGACGCTTTAATAGCGCATACAAAAGCAGTGCTTGTCCAATCCCCAAAACGTATTCGCAAATTTCACAGACTGTGCCCCCGTATGCCTGGGCCACCAGAACCTATTCTTACACGTTGGGGAATATAGTTACAGCCCGCGTTTTATTATCATAAATATTTTGAGAATATTTTATTGGTTTTACAATTCGATTCAAAGGAAGCTGCGGCTATCAAGGAAAGCCAATCGAAATTTCAAGATAGTCAGGTTAAAACAGATTTAAAAACTATTCAGAATAATTTCTTCGGACTAGTGGAGACAATAGAAAAATTACAAAATCCTTCGGTGTTGTTAGTGGAATCTCTGCAAATAGTGCAACATGTTCACGTACACGTATGCGCGGTAGAAGACGCAAAAAATGTTTGTGTACTAAAAAGGTTTGAAAGTGTTTTAGAGAAAGATTCTGATTCTGGCACATTAAGACAAATTTGTGAAGGTGCGTTAACAGAACCGTTAAGTTGCTCCAAAGATTATTTTAATTACGCTAATATAACGTAACTAGACGTAGAACGTCTTCTGCATATAAACACACTTTTTCTTCACGCCGCACTCGGTTTGCCGAAACAACTGTGGAAACATATCTAATGTTGCAGATATTTAACAGACACTATTCACTTTGTGATTTCACGGAAGACTCTTAAGACGGTAAGTGTTTGAGCACGTATTATATTTTATTTCTGACCATTTATTTTGTGTAAACTTTTATGCGCCAGCCACTGGCTGTTGGCGCAAATTGAGCAACTCTATTAATCACTCTTTAATAACACAATGCTATCGGTTTCGAACCAATATCAGCTCATCCTCCCTCACAATCCCAGAATATTTTTACAATCACCTTTTTCGTTGATTGAACGACTTTTGCCATTCTGAGACGAAGTTCATCGGGTCGCCGCCATCCCATCGATTCCTTTTTGAATAAGTGATCGTTATACAGAACTATTGTTCCATCTTCTGTGACAATGGACTGCAAAATCGGTTTCGGGTTGCCTCCACACATAACGCAATGATGTTTGAACACGCTTGAACCTGTATAAGTCTGTCAGACCGCGAATTTATGGCGCCTACCTCGTACAATAACAAATATGAATCAATATTTGTAATAATAGATATTATTACATTAGTGGAAAAAATAAACGATTCTAATTATGTGTAGGTACTAAAATTATTTGTACTCATCAATACTAATTTCTGATTCGTTGAACACAGCACTCACTCTACTACTACTACATTTCAACGTGAAATGAAATCTAGAAATTTCTACACGATCTACCATGCTATAGTTTGAACAACCAATCCTATGATTTTGACCTTCCATATATAAAATAAAATAAAAGTAGATTATGGTTTGAAATAGTTCTTTCTTTATCCCTATAAATAGAATTTTTCGCTTTGTTCTTTGTAGAAGAAATAGACTTTACAGAAATAAAGAATTACTAACTGTGAATTAGAGTTGGACCTGAAACGGAAAAACAGCAAGACGCTAATCATACAGACTCATGTACTACATTATATGCAACTACTTTCTTTTTGGCACGTACACGAATCACACGGAAATTCTGCCAGGCCTGTATAGTTAATTTTCGACCAATTCTGCATATATACTTATTTGACAAAACAAAAGGCGATATAAACAGCAGGAGTACACTTACATTTCATTAAAATAAGATCAATAAACATCAACGATTATATAACCATTTAGATAAACTAGATTACCTTGAGTAGAATATAGCGTGCATTAGAGCTTTGCCAAATGGATTTCAACATTTACTTTACTAGTCATTCGGCGTTCGCTAGATGCACCGCATTGAGTATTGAACAGCCATTTACGATTTACATATATATGCAGACAGAGAATCCGAAATAGAAATTTACATATATGTGCTCCCTTTGGGCAATACAGCTTCAATCTGAAATAATATCACAAAAGAAGTGGTTACTGCATGTATATGCGGTCGATTTTATTGTTATTTTTTTTCTATTTCGCTCGTCAAATCAACGAAGTATTGAGAAGTGGCGTTTGTTTTTCTTTTGGTTATTTTTTTCACTTCAATCTCTACTGGTCGTGTAGTAAATAAACATGCTTCATATGAAGAGGGGTAATCATTCCACACTGTCTATAACCGATTTAGAAATAGCTTCAAAAGTAATGTTTCAACTAATTTAATTTCCATATGTGTATATATAGGATGGTCAAATTTGGATACTTTTATAAGATAACCCGGTAACTATTATAGAAAAGAACGGATAATACATGATTGATTCGATTTGATTTAATTTCTAAAAATGCAGGGTTACTTTTTGCATCTCTAACAGTGAGGCTTAGTAGCCTATTGTATTATTCCTGCTTCGGTTTCGTTTTACTTGAACAGGTTAGTTCCATCCATCAGGTTTAAGAGCCTATGTAGTAAGTCTTTTTCCATTGGTAGATCAATTGCGCTTTGCATAGCGAATCTGCGTTGAGCTAGCGCTGCACATTCGAAAATAATATGAGGAGCTGTTTCCTCCTCCTCATTGCAATTTTCATCTTTGTAGATCCCCATCTTATGCAAGTGGCCTCTCAAACAGCCATATCCTGTTAGTAGACATGTTGCTGCCCTAAACTGTATCTTGCTTAATTCAAGCAGGTCAGCAGTCAGATATTGCGACGGTCTTCCCATCGTCCGTTTGCTGAGCTTTTGTCCAGTTGCATGGTTCCAATTTAATTGATGTTATGTTACAACCACTAATTGCACCACGCACTGCACTCTCGGTAATATCTAGACCCGGTTCTGGGCCTATATAATTCATTTTTGAGCCTTCCCTCGCTAATTGGTCTGCAATGTCATTGCCCGCTATACCCCTGTGTCCTGGCACCCACAGTAGTGTGACCTTGTTGTGTTTAGACAGAACCATTAGGTTTTGCAGGCACTCCCATACTAGTTTGGAGACTATATGATAAGTTTCTAATGCCTTTAAGTCTGCCTGACTATCAGAGCGAATGCAAATCGTCCCACCCTGCGGTCGCCGACATAGACTCTTCCACACGCAGGTTTGTATAGCATATATTTCTGTTTGAAATACGTGATGTATCGCCTAAATGATGCACATACTTTGTATCCCTGGTTTTCCTCATAAACACCAACGCCAGAATTAGTGCCCGTTTTTGACCCACCTGTGTACCAGATTTGGGTTTTCGGTTTTCTCCCCTCTCCATCTCTCCATTATTGCCAATTCAAGAAAACTGAAAGGTTTGTCATATGAGATCCTGGAAATTGTTGTGTCGCTACCCATATCAAAGATAGGGTTTGTTACTGTTTCGTCTATCCTGGTGTTCCCGGACCCACCAGTTACTAGTGTTTTTCAGTCTGTATGCTCCCATTCTGGCTTCTCCCTTGATATAGATCTCAAGAGGAGATAGGTTTAGCATGGTTTCCATAGCAGCTGGTTAGGTGCTTTTAATGGCTCCAGTTATACATAGACATGCCAGTCTCTGAATTTTCGAGAGACTGGTTATCACATGCTTCTGTATGGTCTTAGGCCACCAAACCAGGCAGCCATAAGTTATCATGGGTCTTACCACCGTAATGTACAGCCAGTACGTCATCTGTGGTTTGAGCCCCCATGTTTGCGGGCAATACATGCTCAATGTCTTATTGCAAGATAAATTCATTCGTCAAAAATGAAATTAGCTATTCAGTCAGTAGGTATCTAACTTATTGGCGGAGGTACAGGAAAATAATTTTGCCATGCTTAAGACACTTTCTTGAGTAGAATGCAGTGACATACACAAGTGTTCAGTAAGTTAGTAAAATTTCGAATTATTATATAAAGTTGTTTAAAATGTAAATCAGATTTTTCCTGTTTTCAAAAATATATAGACCATAAGAGGTTAGATATTAAATAAACCTCATGAATAAACATATTTTTAGATTTTTAAAATAGAGTCTAGCTATTAACAAATAAATATACCTTTATAAAATAAATAGTAAATTAATCTAAAGTTCAAAATTCTGATCATTATTTTCAATACATAATTTGCACCTTCTTGCAATACTTCGAAGTGCATTATGATTCAAACAGACTTACACAATCTGTAAAATTTTGTCTTAGTTCCACGATATTGTTACTGGTTCTACTGCATAGGTTGTTTTTAATGTAGTACCAGAAAAAGAAAACGGCTAGTGTCAAGTCGGGTGATCCTAATAGCCACCTCAATTGTCCATTCGTCCTTATCCATTTGTTTCCAAAATGAATATTTAACAATTGAAGTGGGTCGCCGCTGTGCTGGAAGAACAGATTTCTTTTTTCCATCAAAGGTATATTATCCATAAATATCTACATAATGTGTTGATTTATTATTTCATAATATCGTTCAACGGTGACGTTTCCTTGCTATATGTGGTATACCAGAACACGGTCACTATGTAAGCCATAGCAAACACTAAAACCAAACCTTCTCTGTGATTGGACATTTGCAACACGATGGTGGTTGATCAGTAATGCTGATTACGCCTATTGAAAAATCCTGCACTACTAATATAAATAGGTAGTAGTAGTACTCTATATTTCTTAGTACAAGCTGATAACAGATGCACAAGAAAAACGTCAACAATACATATACATAAATTAAAAATATAATATATAGTTACAGTTTGTGCGTTATAGGATGACGAATGCTTCAGATGCGCGGTGGAAATACAAGACCTTATTTTATAGTCGTTCTTTATTATGCTAAAATAATTTAAAAAATAAGTCGAGCTACGCCACTGCATATTGCATTCAAACTTAAATTTTCCCGTACGATGTCCGACAGTACCTTCGGACAGCGTCGGAACTCGCCATCCTACAACGCGCGACCTGTACCACCTAATCAAAGAAATCGATAAAATCTTGAGTTGAGTAAGCATTAACTTGGAGGAGACATAACTTTAGTTTTCGCTTAAAAATGTACACATTATGCTAGTATTTCATTTCGTTAGGCAAATCATTGAACAATTTCGTTCCCATGAACATAAGACTTCTTTGAAAGGTTGATGTTTTCTGTGAAGGCGGCAACAAATAGTCTTTCCTGTTTCTAGTACCATAAGGGTGTGACAAGCTCAGATTAAAAGTCACGAAATTTAAAAACAAAACACAGTACTTCCAAGATGTACACATCATAAAACGTTAATAAGTTATTATTTCTAAAAGCTCTTTGCAAGAATCCCTCTGTCTCAAACCAAATAGTGTTCTAATCGGTCTTTTTTGTAAAATAAAAATACGATCTGGGTCAACGCAAGAGCTCCAATGTATAATTCCGTAACGCATCCTTGAATAAAATTCCGAATAGTAAAATGAAGTGGTGAAGTCATTACATGATTTTTTTTCAATTGGTAAAGCGCATAACATGACCTCGCTAGCTTAGGACGTAGCTGCTCTACATGATTAGACCACTGAAACAGTGTTCCAGTGCCACAGATTTGGAGTACCCGATTAATGATTAGACCATTTTAAATTCTCATCTATAATGAGGCCAAGCATGATCTGTCAAAATCACATTCCTAAAGAAGAAATTTGTCCTCTTGAATTTTGTGAACGTACCAGTTACAAAGTTCCCGTAGTCGTTCAGGATCTGTTGACTGCAGTTATTGGTTCCTAATTTTGCATGGCCAGAAATTTGAAATTTAAAATACTCAAAGCTTGGATCTTGAAATTCCTGATGCAGCTTCAATTCTACAACTGCATATTAAAGAATTTGCAGTTGTTTTCTTTCTAGATAAAGATTATAGTATAAATAAAACGAACACATTATCAGTAGAGCAACGCAACTGCGCTGAAAGCCAGTGGCGGACGCATAAAAGTTTACACAAAATAAATTAAATGTGATACGTGCTCAAACACTTACCGTTTTAAGAGTCCTCCGTGAAATCACAAAGTGGATAATGTCTATTTAATATTTGTAACATTAGATATGTTTCCAAAGTTGTTTCGGCAAAGTGAGTGCGGCGTGAAGAGAAAGTGTTTTTGTATACCGAAAACGAACGTTCTACATCTAGTGACGTTATATTTGCGTAAGTAAAATAATCTTTCAAATAACTTAACGGTTCTGTTGACGCACCTTCACAAATTTGTCTTAATGTCCCAAAATCAGAGTCTTTATCTAAAACACTTGCAAACCTTTCTAAAACACAAACATTTCTTGCGTCTTCTATCGCACATAGCTGTGCGTGAACATGTTGCACTATTTGCAAAGATTCCACTAACGACACCGAAGAATTTTGTAGTTTTTCTAACGCATCCGCTAGTCCCACGTAATTGTTCTGAATAATTTCCAAATCTGTTTTAACTTAACTATCCTGAAATTTCAAGCGGCTTACCTTGACAGCCGCAGCTTCCTTTGGGTCGAATTCTAAAATCACGTTCTTTATATTATCAAAATATTTAAGATAATAAAATGCAGCCTCTAACCATGTTCCCCAACGAGTAAGAATAGGTTGTGGTGGTTCAGGAATACCGGGGCATAGCCTATGAAATTCCCGAATACGTTTTGGGGATTTTACAAACACAGCTTTTGTATGTGCTATTAGAGCGTCTACCTTTCCAATTTTACATGTAATATGCAACAAATTAGCACAATGTTTTTTAAGAGATCGACCTACAGCAAGCATGTTTGCGGCACCATCACTCATAAACATCAACAGTTGATTTGTTGAAAGTTCAAACTTTTCCAATGTATTTAACACCAACATTGAAATTACTTCGGCAGTGCATCGTTGTATTCGTCTGGAAGCTAGTAAAATTGAGGGTGACGGTCGATGTGGTTCCATTGTGCGTACTATTACATTAACCACAGAATGTTTTTTACGATCTGTTGTTTCGTCCACACATAACCACAGTTTTTTATCTTGCAACTCCGATTTAATTCTTTTCTCGACATGCTCACGAGCAGACGGCACAACTCTCTGTAATGTTCTCTCACTTGGTAACTTAAAGTCCGAATATTCATTCCAAAACGAGACGTATGCTTTCTTCCTTAGTAAATAAAATGGTAAATTACATGCAATAAACGTCACACATAAATTAAATTTAAATTTGTCATAATCTCGTGTGGAATTTTTTTTTGAAACATGCCTTGCACTATTTACGTGCCGTAGACAATCACTTTTCGACCAACACAATAAATCTATTTTACACACTGCACATTGAATTTTAGCGACATCACACTTTAAATCAGGCATTTCTGCAATAAATTCTCTTATTGTGTCTGTTCATGCATTTTAGGTAGATCCATATGTATCTATATAAATCGCTTTTGTTAGAACTAATAAATTATTTTCTAATGGTCGTCGTTAAGAAAGACCTATTCTCAACGGACTGACAAGTTTGTGACGATTAGGGTAATTTATGTGACCTACAATTAGAAGTGACAAGGACCTTTTTTATTTAGTTATAGGAACAAATGTTTGTATACCTTTTTCTTTGACGGGAGTCGAGTGCTAGCCGCGCAAGCGGGAACAGTCTAGTATACAGTCCACTCCAGTAATGTTAATCTATTAAAATACTATTAAACAAACATCCCTTTCTATTTTGGTCGTTTTCGCGACGCATTTCTGCAATAAATTGTCTTATTGCGTCCAACTTTGGTCGTTTTCGCGACGTAGGAAACATTTTCAAAACAAACGTAGAACTAGGATATAGTATACGACAGCGTAGATGCATACACAACAGATCGGCTTTCGAGTTGCAGTTATACTGACGCTTATACCGAATTGTCCCGGCCGTGTTTATTTTGTATAAACTTTTATGCGTCAGCCACTGGCTTTCAGCGCAGTTTGCGTTGCTCTAATTATCAGCATTTCTCTTACTTTAAATAAAGCATTCTAGCATATCATGTTTTTGGTAAATTTCGTAAACCATTATATACAATTTTAATGCAACAATAACGTGACTGTTGGACTTAAATACGAATGTGCTATGAAGCAATGAAGTATTATCAAAGCTCGGCATAATTTAATTTGATTAACAATATAATTACTTTTTTATTCATTAATTGCAATCAAAATTTAAATTAAGTTAATTGCAATGGACGATTGTGATACAGAGTTAAATATGTGAACTGATTAAAATTAACAGCCTGTCACTTTATTTTGTTCTTATACCAAGGTCAGTCTCTAGAGTTTCAACGAAATTCGAATTTTAGCCGGTATTCCCTTGTGAGATGTTAACCAGTTATGAGTAGTGCAATATGCAACACGCAAAAGAAGAAAGTTGAATGGCCTAAGAGCTTCGACTCTCTGTAATGAAGCAATATAGATCAATCAAGCCAATTCTACAATTCCAGAAGGATGGGACATCCTGTGTATTAATAGTGAACTAGCAGACGTTGTTAAGTTAGTCGTATTTCTGATCTAACCGTCATAAACTTGGATTTAGTACCGCAACATGTAGGTACGCGCAATTTCCCAAAATGTAACTAATTATAAAAATACAAATCTAATGTCATACGATTTACATGCGCACTCGCACATGCATATGTATACTGATGCAATAAATGTTCGTGTTCTATCGTTTGTCAATAATGCATGTAACTGCACATTTTGCGAAGCATTCCATGTTGAATGAACATATGTGTGTGCCGGCATACACATGCAACACATATCCATATAGAGACTGACAAGTTGAACGGTTCTGCCACCCCTATCACATATATTTTATATTTTGTGTAAACTTTTAATTATTTTCCCGGGATCCCAATTTATTAGTGTGAGATTTATAGACGTTTTAAATGTTCCAATAAATTTTACGCCTCTGTAAACGTAATAATTTATTTCTGCTGCGAAAGTGTTCAAATCTGTAATTTATATTCTTTAAACAATTACGTAATTCTCTTTACTATCAAACTTTATTTATTGAAGACGTTATACTATCTAAAGTCAACCAAAGCGGCATTTGCAAGACAGATACGCCCTACATTGTATTACTATTATTGTTGGTTAGTGGCACTGATACAAACCATAACGACAAATAGGTGAAACACAAAACTTCATACCCGTGGTCAGTCGGGTGACTAACATAAAAAGAACACACAGATTGATTCTAGCTTGACTGCAAGAATTGCAAGACAGTTAACACCGCCAGAAGATGGTAAATGAGATTTTACCGAAACGTCGCAACAGTCCTTTTCAGGACAAAACAACAACGCGGCAAGAAACCAGAAACCAACAGTATACATATATAGTATATATAGACGTTATGACGGACGTTACTAAATTCATTCTAGTCAATATTATATCAAAATTCGCTGATATTAGATTTTAATAGAGTTTTATGCGGAACTTGAATTATTTTCGATTAATATTCAAGTTCTGACATTTGATTATTTATATTATTAATCTTTCATTCTTAAAAAAATATAATTAATGATATGTTACAGGGGAGAATCAAAATTCCAGGTTATTTTAAGTTATTTACATTTTGAAAATATTATTTGTAAGAATGACACGTGTACACAAAAAACACACTGTATTTGTAAATAACCGTCAAAATCCCTTACCTCACCTGCGACACCGAGTTCGATCTTCAAAACATCAAAATTAAATATCAAATCGTTAGATTGGTAATGCCAGGGACGACCAAAAAAACAGAAGTTAGCAACGTAAACATTCTGACAAAAACAAACATATTTTGACTGATGTATTTAGAAATTGTATTATAAAAATCAAATCTCGCCGAAATTATTAATTCAAATGGATTGAAAAGCTGTTAAAGCAAAGTGTAAACAACCACGAACAATTATCAAGAGGATTACATCAATCAAGAAATTTTAAGAAGTAATCCAAAGAAATTTCATTCAAGAAGACGATCAAAAGGGGTCTAAAACAAGAGGAAATGATGATTAAAAATATTGAATAGGGAGATAATCTGCGTTCCTTTTATTTTAAGTTTTTCACTTACAAAGATTAAATTTATTACTTACAGTTAATATGTGGGTGTGCTATATGTGTTTGTGTGTTCCTTCTTCTAATGAGTCCTAGTTTTCTTTTTTTAGCAGTATCAATATCCAATATCCTCTTCTAAAACCCCTTTGATCGCCTTCTCGATGAAATTTTTCTTGAAATTGTGTTTGCTTGATTAAATACTCTTCATTATTATTTGTAACTGTTTCTATTTCACTTTTACAGTTTTTCAATACTTTAAGCTTAATAATTTCAGCAACGTTTGGTTTTTAAAATTCAATTTCTAGATTTTTCTGTCGGAAAGTGTTTGTTTACTGTCAGAATGTTTACGTATCTAACTTCTTATTTATCGGTTGTCTGGATGCAGCCAATCTAACAACTTGATATTTTTTATTTGGATGTAATGAAGGTCGAATTCGGTGTTGCACGTGACATAAAGGGTTTTGATGATTGTTTTCCAAATACGGTGTTACTTGTGTGTATATGTGTCATTTTTACAAATAATGTTTTAAAAATGTAAATAACTTAAAATAACCTGAAATTTTGATTATCGTAACGTAACATTAACTGAGTCTCTTTTTTTTAAAGAATAAAAGATTAATAATATAAATAATCAGAATGTCAGAATTCGAATATTGATCCAAAATAATTCAAATTGCGCTGTTAAAATATAATATTTAACGAATTTCGATATGAAATTGATTAATGTGAAGTTAATAACATTTAAACGTACGCTCTTCACGTCGAATATCCCACTACAATATACATATACCACGTTCGTAAGTTTGCCCGCTATGAAAGTATATGGTGGGGAGCGCGCAAAGCGAATCAAGGACAAGCGGCAACAGTATTCACGATATGCATGGGATTCACGCATATAAATGGATCCTTATGTGCGAAATTTCAAGATAGTCAGGTTAAAATGGATTTAAAAATCATTCACGACAATTATTTCGGGCTAGCAGATGCAATAGAAAAATTACAAAATCCTGCGGTGCCGTTAGAAGAATCTCTACAAATAGTGCAACATGTTCACGCACAGCTATGCGCGATTGAAGACGCAAAAAATGTTTCTGTTCTAGAAAAATTTGAAAGTGTTTTTGAGAAAAATTCTGATTTTGGCACATTAAGACACATTTGTGAAGGTGCGTCAACAGAATCGTTAAGTTATTTGAAAGATTATTTTACTTACGTAAATATTACGTCACTAGATGTAGAACGTTCGTTCTCTGCATATAAACGCATTTTTTCCTCATGCCGTACTAGTTTTGTCGAAACAACAGTTGAAACATATTTAATGTTGCAGATATTTAACAGACATTATTCACATTGTGATTTCACGAAGGACTCTTAAAATGGTAAGTGTTTGAGCACGTGTTATTTAATTTTTATTTAAAAGATGAGCGAAATTATTTGCGGCAGCAAACATCTCTATTAGCAGAATAACTCCAGTGGAACGCGAGGCCTGGTCGACTCTACGCTACTGCGCGGTACCGCTCGTGGCCAGCTTTACTTATTATAAACACTACAATCATCAATAGTCTGGGCAAACAGCGGTAACAGTCAGTGTAGTAGATATGTGGTGCGGAGTCGGCGATTATTTATTTCACGCGTTCACAGCGTCAGTACTAAATGGATGCTGTATGCGAGTAGTTCTGTGTATATGTAGGCTGTCGTAAGTTATTTCGTAATTGTACGCTCATGTTTGCTTTAAAAATGTCGCAGCTAGGTACGTCGCGAAAACGACCAATGGCAGACACAGTTAAAAACTTTATAGTGGACATGCCGGACTTAATTTTTGTTGGTGCTAAAATTCAATGTCTAGTTTGTAAAATCCCTTTAATGTATTGGTCCAGAAGCCATTGTCAACGCCACATCGAAAGCAAACAGCATTCTTCTGCAAAAAGTGACACACGAGACCAAGAAAAACTTACATTTAATTTATGTGTTACTCTTATTTTATGTAATCTATCGTTTCGTTCACTAGACAAAGAATCATTTGTCTCCTTCTGGAATAAATATGCGGACTGTAAATTACCTAGTCAGACATCGATACGAAATATAGTGCCATTTGCTCGTGAACATATAGAAAAAAAGAATGAAAACGGAATTGAAAGATAAAAAACTGTAGTATTGTACTGCCGATGAGATTTTAAAGGTGGCATTGAACTCATTGAACAAATTTGAAGTTTCAACTAAGCAACTTTTAATTTTTAGTGATGGTGCCGCAAACATGCGTTCCTTAGGCCGATCTCTTAAAGAACACAGTGGTAACTTCTTACATGTGACCTGTAAAATCCATACTCTAAATCTTGCGGCACAAACGATTCCTACGTTTTCCACTAGTAAATGCATTGATTGCCAGTACAAAGGCAGCCGATTGTTACACGTTGGGTAACATGGTTGCAGGCTGGGTTTTACTACAACAAATATTTTGATCAAGTAAAGAAGGTAGTTTTAAAATTCAATCCAACAGAAGCTGCAGCAATCAAGAAAAGCCAGGAAATATTTCAAGATAGTCAGGTTAAAAGAGATTTACAAACTAATCACAACAATTACTTCGGACTAACGGAGGAAATAGAAAAATTACAAAATATTTCGATGTCGCTAGTGGATTCTGTTCAAATTGTGAATGATGTTCACTCACAGTTATGCGCTGTAGAAGGCGAAACAAATTGGTGTGTAATACGAAAATTTGAAAGTGTTTTAGAGAAAGACTCCGATTTTCTTATATTGAGACAAATTTGTGGGTGCGTGTGAAGATGCATTAAGTTGTTTCAAAGATTATTTTAAATATGCAAATATAACATCGCTAGACGTCAAACGGTCGTTTTCGGCGTTGAAAAACATTTATTGCGCACGTCGTACTCACTTGACTGAAACAGCTGTGGAAACATATCTAATGATTCAAATATTTAACAGATGTTACTCAGTTTGTGATTTCACTTTTAGACTTTTAAAACGATAAGTGCTTCAGCACATTTTATAATTTATTTCTTACCTTCTATTTTATGTGTAAACTTTTATGCGCTCGCCACGCCTCTGGCTGTTACCGCATATTTGCCCAGGTTAGTCATCAAACAACAACTTCATGATTTTCTTCCACACAGCTTGCTTCCATCAAGACGCTCTATTGTACAGGGTGAGTCAACGTTAGAGTAAAGTAAGTTTATGATTTATCGGTAAAATTTGCAATAAAACTGTATATATCGTATGATATGGTTAGTAAGTTAGTTAGTAATTGAAGATAGGTATAGGACATATTCAACAAAAATTAGAGGTTTCTTAGTCCTTGGTAAGATAAAATAAAACATATACAGGGTATGCCATTTGAAAAAAGGGATTTTTTTAGATTTAATTTTTTTCATGTTTGGACAATTATATTCAACATCCTGTAGCCGATATCTCAAATGTTTTATAGAGCACCTATTAACTTAACATTTGTCTTTCCACTTACCAAATATAAACGTTTTTCTTACAAAAACGACGGTAAAATTTTCAATTAGATAGATGCTTGAAGATGTGAGTTTTTACCTTTAAAGCTGAATATCTCGAAAACTGCAAGGTTTCAGCATAACAAATACATAACAAAAAAGTTTTAAGATTAAGCGTAGAATCAAAAAATTGATTCATATGTAGGGTGTCCCGTTCAAAAAAATACAACTTTTGCTTGCTCTACTTTTTTATCACACCCTGTATACTTTTATATATTTTTAAAATGTGCGGTATTTTACCAATAAATCACAAACTTACTCTACTCTATCGTTGACTCACCCTGTACTTTCATTGTTTCTCGGATAATGGGAGCTCCTGTTTGTCATATATCTCAAAATTATCCTAATACCTGAATGGTATCTGTTACACAGCAGAAATCTCCGAACTTAAAACAGCGAGTAAAAAGGATATCACATGGAGATTTCCACCCAGCCGCTTTTCATCAGCCGATGAATAACAGGAAAGTGCGCTATCAAAGCAAAGCAGTGCAACCATTACGCTAATGATCAATATCACGTAATGTTTAGCTGGACAGAGAATTATTGCATTCACAAATCGACTGTTGATCCGTTATGCGTCAAGGTGCTTTGAGACTAATAGTTGCTATTCCTGTTCCACAACACTAATGTGAATCAAATCCTCATTTCATCTCGTACATCAGAGGGACTTTACAAATGGGGTTGTACTGTGAAGTACCTATACTCGCTCTTTTATTGTATATAATTGCGTTATGAATTTTTCAATTTTTATTAATAATAGTTATTTTCAACAATTTACCTCTTAAATACAATCTCTGTCAAAAATACACAAAAAATATGTGAAACCCTATTTTAGAATCAAATCATCAAAATTCATGTCCTGTGGAGACGGAAAAACAATTAGACAGAATAGATATTTTTCTGGCTTAATACAGTTTTAGACTAAACTATTTAGAAATTAATTTAAAAACAAACACTAAAAGTGTTTCAGTCATTAAACTACATCAAAAGAAGTTTAAATTCGCTTAGAAAACTAAGGAAAAGGAAAACATAGAACCGAAGAAAAGCCAAAGCGGATTTCAAAAGGACATAAAGGGACTGATCAAAGGGGTTTACAACATTCATAGAAGGAAAAGAAGAGGATTTTAACTAGAATTTATTTACATACATACACACACACACATACGCGGAACTGACAGCTGTAAGTAAAGTTTTACAAAATTTTTTGTAAGTAAATTATCGAAAATAAAAGGACTTGTGATTATTCTTAATTCTATATTTCATTCAAACTTCTAACATATCAATATATTAGTACGATTATATTTACTACGTAAACGAATAGTGTTAGTAATAAATTCCTAAAAGTTACTATTTTTTTACTTAATCCTATGCCTGTTTATTGTTAAGTATAAAGCAGTGTTAATTTGAATTCTGTATACCTTCCTCGCATTTCTTTCAACCTTCTGCAATTTCCTTAAATCCTAACCATTATATCTCTTCTGTTTCTTATTTTATTCCTTGATTCTTTCTACTTTGCTTTTGTCCATTTGCTTTCGTTTCGTATACTGCCTTTGTTAACATTTTAACTCTCATTCTAATCATCGGAGCTGTCCCCCTGCAATTTTACCTGCTACTGCATCTACCGAAATTCATTTCTAAACATTTTATTCCATATTTGATCGGTTCTTATGATAGTTTTAAGTGTTAGATTTAAATGTGCTTTCTAATTATAAGATGTTACATTAACAATAAGACTGATAGTTTGATCAAGGGAGATTATTTTTAAAATATCAAGTAAATTTATTTAGTTTAAAAAGGATTTTGTAGAGTAAAAATTTCTCTCATTCATAATTCATGAGTAGTACCTGTAATCATCAATTAGTAATTCAATCCAAAAATAAAAGGAAAACCATATGAACCTTGGTTAGAAACGATTTTCCCTGCATTTAATAGGCACTTTGTGCAATTGAGTTACCAACTCTCTGACATAATTTCTCTGGTAGTTGCTTGCATTTTATGCGTTGGCCTGTGTGTTCCACCCCGATCCCCCGTATGAAATTAATGAAATTAACTATTGAGGATAATTTATAATAATAATCTTATCTTTCCATATAAAAATTAAAAATTACTTACTCTGCCTATCTTCTCGAAAATATAAGAAAATCTATTAAATAAAATACTAGTATTTTTTTAACTAAGAATGATATATTAAGTGGTTCTCACACTTCTCACTTAGAAGAGAACGCCGGTCAATGATACTGACTGATTTAAATTAACCTTTGTGGATTTATAGACCAATTTAGTGTAAGAATATATCTTGCATTATCTATGCTTAGGCGATTGTAGACGATTGTAGCAACCGCATAAAAAAAATGAGAAATAAGCCTATTGTCTATCAAAAACTCACTTTAAACAAACTTACCATAATTAATTATTTGCATTAAAGTTCGATAAAGCAAAGAAGTAACAATTAACAAAGCAAGTAAAAATAAGGGAAAATAGTAACGAGTACGAAGGACGAATATATGAAGAATGCAAAATTAGTATTGATATACAGTGTGGACTCACTAATCCGAATCAATTAAAACAAGACCGATACGGATTACCAGAACATTCGAATTATTGAACCCTGCAAAGAACTTATTTATTTTAATTAATAAACTGTTAAATACATAATTAATAAACTTTTTTAAATGTGTTACAACTGCAATGATAACAAGTACTATATACAAAGATATATTGTCAATATACGAAACACAAACATATATAAAACATTACATACATATGTGATATGAACATATTATGTAAACTGTATAACAAGAAAATTAAATAAAAAGTCAGTAATTTTTTCTGTTTTAAAAGATTTTGTACTTTTTCAAAACATACATCTCAGCAATATCAACACTGGCAAAACTCAGATTTATTTGGTCATTCGGTTGATAATGAGGTTGCCCAGAAACCCTCGAAGCAGCTATTCCGTATTAATTTAATTAATATTTTATGTGGTGAGGAGTGTGCCGATACTTCGTGTTGTTTACCATACTACTCCACAGTTCTTGATATCATTATTAAATATCAACACTATTTTCTTCTGCCCCTTCACAACATATTTTTATACTTTTTAAAAGCATCTTTGATTCACATCTTTCTAACTAAGAGTTCCCCTTATTCGTTATCATTCCTTTCCATATCATCTGTCGGAACTTGCTGGAAATCATAATTTATCCAATCATTGATTTTATTTCCGTCTAATTGTACCTGAATAATATTGGGCGAAGCGTAGGGTTACGGAATACACCTCGCACTTCCAGGCATCGATTACTATGATCGTTAGCCGACACCACTAGAATTTTGCCGAATCCAGAGGTGTTCCAACCTTTGGTAGAGATTTTTAACGTGCCAAACATCGTATTGACACTGGGCCTACGGTTTCACTTCCTTATCCGAGAAGAAGGCATACTTTGATTTTTATCCGTAATTAAAAAAACAACTGTCTCGACCGGGATATGAACCCATATTGCAGTATAATAACTTCGGAAGACACCTTCTACCAAACGTGTAACATGCAAACACCGATTTTTAAATCGATGCGCTTTAAACAAGCAGTCAAATCGTCTTCGTTAAGAGTTGCAGTATGTGTTGAAATACTTTTCTTGTAAAATAATGTTGTTAAACGAATGGCGTTTTGATCAAGCGACTGTATCAAAGACGTGGTGTTTGGAAAAAGAAAAATTAGAAAGAAATTTTCTGATTTTCTGATAAGTTTTCGTTCGACAGCGTGACTTGCGGTATTATCAATAGGCATATTCAGGTAAATTCTGACTTCTTACAAATTAAATACCTGTTTCACAAATGAAAGATGAAACCATTCCTTAAAAATTTGTCAGGTCGTCCAAGCATTTTACGTGTGACCATAATTTTTAATGGCTCGAGGGTTTTTAGATTTGCCAATCATAAGTAACTTTAACTTGTGTGAGCCTTCAGCATGACAGCATGCCAGAAATGTAAGTCCCTCTTTGCTGGTCATCCTTTCGAATGAACCAGTGTTTTATCAGACAGAAGTTTCCAATATAACTTGCCAGCATTATAAATTTGTCCTGGCACAATTTAATTCACTAATTTTTGTACGCAATTTTTGCACAAATGGATCAACTGCTTCTATATTGGCATAAAGCTTTTTTACGCAAATTTTCACGCCTCTTAAACCATACTTTTTTTTAATTTTCGTATCCAACCTTTGCTTACTATAAATTTGTCATCGCAAGATTCTTTCTAAAATTGTAAGACTTTAGTTGCTAAAATATCAGATGACACCGGAAAATGTTTATTGTGCTGCATCAAGAATAAAGAATGGTTTTTCTCCATTACATGAAAATCCGGTTTTCTTAAAGCTTTTCCTTCTCCTGGACGTGAAAGGCAGCTATTAACGCAGCTAAAGATTACGAACGGTTCGGATTATCGAACACAGTTGAATTCAAATTATAGCACCCTTATATGTATACATTTCTTAATTCGGATTACTGTGAAATTCGGATCACTGTATTTCGGATTAGCGAGCCTTCACTGTATTGACAATTATTGTGATTACGTCGCCTAGCAATGAGCCCTTTGGATGGACCTGCCGCCATAGGAAACAATTTAGTGCTTTTCCTAACCGAGTTTGCATAAAAACAAGACCAGATTACCAAAAACTTTATTGCTGCATATTGTTATAATTATTGAGTTAAAAAAAAGTGACACCAGAAATGCAATTCAACATTAAAAAGTTAGCTCAAAAAATATAAATTGACCTGTTCTCTTTAACGCTAGCTTCCGTTGTTCAAAAGTTAATATAACGAGGAGGGAGATACTTTATGACCTCACTCATTCAAATCTGAAATAATTAAACGCCTACTTAATTATTGGCATCGGCTGCATAGATAACCGCAATAAATATAGACATAAATACTTACCGGTGTTTCAATATACGCATGCGGTGGAGTAGTAGCATTAATCGATTGAAAAAACTACGCCGAAATACTGTTTTAATGAATTCTATGAAATGTGATTTTGTCATTTATTTCCATGTTTTACTACCAACTTTCATTACAGTCTGCAATTAGACCTTCATTAACTACAAAACGCATATGCTTTAATTATTTTAATGCTATAATAACGTTTCAGTATTTCCGCTTATTGCAAATTAAATTTTGTAAATACAACGCGTATTTCAGGTTTAATTTGGGTAATCTGTCATTAACATCTCTGCATGTATACTATAATATTGACATTTGCGTTTGGTAACAAACTCTATATTCCCATCGTATTAATATAACAGTATAATAAACAGGCGTAATTAAATTCTTCCCTATTTCTATTCTTTTTTTTTCAGATACCGACTTTCGTTCGTATCTTATTTTCAAAAACCTACAAGAATTACACAGAAATATTGGAACACATTCATAGAATTAGTAAAATCCGAATCACAGAGAATCGAAGGCACACGCAGAGAAATGGTTTCTTGCACCTCCATTCGAGAAAATAAGATTCAAGACAACAAGAAAATAATTTTCTCAAAATTGTTAGCGTTATAAAATCAAGAAAATCCAAGACAGAAAGATGTTTCTTCCAAGTAAATCATTTAGTTTTAAGTTAAAAAGGTATTCATATTAAAGGTAGGAATGAAAAAATGGTCCAGATCTCACAAAGTTCTATTGAGAAATTAGGCGACCAGTTTCATGTTCAAAAACACATCATCAAGCCAGCTACAAGGATATCCAATAAAAGAAAAATTACAGTAATGAAAAAAAAAACTAGTGTTAATAATTAAAATTAGGGGCAAGAGAAAGAACTAATGAAAAAGTTTCTTTTATATGTTACAGTATAAGTAAATTATTTCTTTAATATTGTAATTAGGTAAATAGGGATTATTTTTATGCAATTTAATAAATAATGAGATAAATTTAAGTTTATTTGTCCCTTTTTTTAGTATTATTCATTGTACGAGGCTATATCAAATATAAACGGGACCGATTTTCTTAAAAATTCCGGAGGGCTCCTAGACCTGGGAAGGGGTTGATGCGCAGGTAGCATGTACCGTTAGGGAGAGGGGAGAACCGACTGCAACTCTCTCAGGTCCCTTTAGTATCAAAAGAAACCATGAGCGAGAAAGAAGTGCATGTCTCCGTGGAGCAGCGGATTATCATCAAGTTTTTGGCCAAGGAGGGGGTGAACCCAGCCGAAATTTTGTGGCGATTACAGACACAGTTCGGAGAAAACACCCTATCAAGAACCCGTGTGTTTGCATGGCACAAAAAATTTTCTGGTGGACATGAAAAGCTCGAGAACGAGAGCCATGGCCGCCGCCCAAGGACAAGTGTGACCGAGGCCAGTTTTTTTTGATCGGCAAGGTGCTTTTTACGTTGATTTTCTCCACGATCGACGCACAATTAATGCGCAATATTTTTGTGAAGTACTGGATGCCACGAAATTGTCATTTCAAAGAAAAAGGAAGAAGCAATCGGCCAGAAGTGTCATTCTTCTGCATTACAACGCCAGGCCTCATGTGGCTAACGCTACGATGCAAAAAGTGGATGCATTCGGATGAGAAACGCTGAAACATCCACCCTATAGCCCAGACTTGTCACCTTGTGACTTCCATCTTTTTGGACCTCTCAAAGAAGCGCTTGGGGGCCAGCGTTTCGACGACAACGAAGCGGTGGAAGCGTTTGTGCTCCAATAGCTACACGAACGTCCGAAGAGTTTTTACGATGACGGAATAAAAAAGCTCCCAATCCGATTGGAAAAATGTATTTCTAGGGCGGGAGATTATGTAGAAAAATATACAGGCTGTCTCCAAAATGTTGGAACATAGCTTAACTATAGACTCCTGGGATTAAAATAAGAAGATTTAACCCAACTTACCTATATCCAATGTCGTCCCGTTAAGTTGGTACAAGACGTGAAAGTTATTTCGCCGGAAAAAAATCTTAAATACATTATAAACAAGAAAATACAAAATTTATGGCATGGCATGTAATGCATTCTTTTATTAGTGGCAACTACATAGTCTTAAGTTATAGAAATTGTTCAACATGGCCCCCATTTCCTTGAATGCATAGATTGATCCTGCGCAAAAAAATTATCTGTACGTTCTGCAGCATTTGTCGATTATTTTTAATTGTTTCTGCGGCGTTTTGAATCCTAGCCCCTGTATTTACAGGAGTAGAATACACCATGCTCTTAAGTGTTCCCCACAAAAACGAATCACAAATGTTTAGATCCGGTGATCGAGGCGACCATTTTACCGGTGCGTCAGCTCCTCTGCCAATCTATCTATTGGTATACTGTACATGAAGATGGTTTCGAACATTCCATGTAAAATGAGGAGGTGCTCCGTCATGTAAAAACCACATACTACCTCTAAGAAGTAATGGCAAATCCTCTAGTAATTCCGGTAATGTATTCTGAAGACAAATTAAGTACATTGCACCATTCAACCCAGCAGGCAAAACAACGAGGCCTATGAGATGTTCGCCCATTATTCCTGCCCATATATTAAGTCGAAATTCCTGCTGAAAATGGCGTTGTCTGATAGCATGTGGATTTTCCTCTGCATACACATGTTCGTTGCGTGAATTTCTTATATCTCTTTGCGTAAAGCACGCTTCATCAGTGAACAGAATTTTACTATGAAAGTGAATATCTTCAGCCCTTCTTTCTTGAATAAATCTGCAAAATGTTAGACACGATTTGGGATCTGCTGGTAAACGTTCTTGCACACTCTGACGGTGATACGGACGCAAACCTTGCTCTTTAATAACCCGGTGCACTACATCTTTTGAAACTCCCAGTTGACGAGACAAACCACGAGTACTTTTTTCAGGATGTTCTCCTAAGGTATTTAGAATTTCCTCTTCAATTTGTGGATTGCGAATTACACGAGGGCGTCCACGATCCACAGTTACTGATTTCAGGCTTCCAGTTTCACGAAGACGTCTCTCAATTCTTGCAAATGTTTTATGATTCGGTACCTGACGATTTGGAAATCTTTCTTGGTATAATCTCACGCTTTGCCGACAATTTCCCTCACAAAATCCGAGAACCAGCAACATATCAGTTTGCTCATCATAGGAATACGCTGCAGCCATTATCGTCAATACACTCAATAAGAAACTCAAAAAAACAACCTTGAAATTATTAAAACACGCCCAACTACAAACAGAAACCAAACGAAGATCACAAAAATGACAATACTAATTACTTAATTTAGACCACACTAAACTTCTGTGCTTTTGGCATGTAGCAAACAAATGATACTCATTTGTCGTTAAAAGATAGTATTCCGGTTAACTAGATTATTGCTAGATTAATCCTACCAAAAAAATCATATCATCAGATCAGATTTTATTTTTTTCCGGAGAAACCGTAATAGTTATCAAAAAATTACAAAAATACAAAAAATGTTCCTAAAGAAAATATCTTTTTGTAACAAACAATTGTTCTCAGCCTAAGCACTAGAAAGTTATCACCAAATTTGTATTGCAACATTTTAATTCAATGCACTTACAACCTACCCATGAGCAAAACCCAAAACCACTTAAAGTACTAAGCACAAAACACACATACCAAAAATTATAACAATCGATCAAAGCCCCCTATTTTCATACGCAAAATTTTTTTTTTAAACAACTTTCACGTCTTGTACCAACTTAACGAGGCGACTTTGGTAAGTTGGGTTAAATCTTCTTATTTTAATCCCAGGAGTCTGTAGTTAAGCTATGTCCCAACATTTTGCAGATACCCAGTATATTTGTAAGCTTAGTTAAATAAAGTTAGAATTTTTTTAAAAAACGAGTTCCGTTTATATTTGATACACCCTCGTATATTAAAAAATTATAGTTAAATTAGTACACATGGTAAATAGTAATAAAAAATATATTACATTAACCGATATCTTTTGAAAATGTTTATGATGTGACGAACCGTTAACTGTCCGCACAAATTTAAAGACTTCTAGGCTAAAAAGAAAAGAATATAAAATTATAGCAATCATCTTTTCTAACAAACCTTTAAATATTCTTGCAATTTAATTCAATTTCTATTTTATAAGTCCAACTTTTATTCTGTAAATTGATGTTGGAAAACCCTGTATGTTATTTTCAATACCAGTGTATATTTTTCATTAATCAAACCGATTGAAGTTGTGTAACCATATGTCTTAACGAATGTTTTATGTAATGTAGACCACAGTACGTCATAAGCAAAAAGTGCAACGTCATGGTCAAAAATTGTATATAAACCCTCCACATTTACATTTTGACAGACTCGCGTGGCAAGTCGGCGGTGACGCTTGCTACAATAAGCTAAGTAGAGTCCAGGAAGTATCTCTCGGGAAGTCAGATTCTCGCCGGCAACCGTGGAATATTTTCTAAGTCCGGGAAGTATCCCTCTGGTAGTCGAATTCTCGCCGGCAACCGTGGAATAGTTTCATACCCGTAGCGACAGTCATCAGCTGTTTAGTAGATTCCGCCGCAAAGTCCGCTGTTTAGATTATTCAGATCCGTAATCCGTGCACTTTACTTTTTACTTGAAGAATCTAAGACCGAAATTTCGTTTTGCTAATACCCTTAAGGAATGTTTGACCATTGTGTATAATAAGTAGTTTAAGCAGACCCATACTGTTACACTACTTGATACATTTTCTTCAGAAATTGTCTTTTCTGTTAGATATTGTAAATAGACACGCTCGAAGTAGAATTTTGTTATTTTGATTTAACTTGTATATTACTTTTGTTCTTTTGTCAAGAACGTTTGTTCCGACACTGAATTCTGGATACCAAAAGCGCCCCGGTTAACGATAAATGGACATCATGCTTGATCCCGCAGCAGAAACACTTCATACTCACCAAAACCGTAAACATCGTAATTAAACAACAACCACGTGTGTTAGGTTTTAAAATAATCCAAGTAATTTTGAAAGTTCTTAAAAATTACATTAATACAGTTGGCGACATCTATAAGCCGGATATGCCGTCTAACGCGGATGTCATAATAGTATACCTTGCCCCAGATTTTTATGAAAGCGATGGTACATTAACCTGTAAGCATTTCACATTTTACAAAACATTTAAGTAACTATTTCCATCCTCGTTCATAAGCATAGGATAAGTTAAATAGGAAATTTTAAGCAGAACTATTTATTCACAGCTTGGTGAATATTGAAGTTACCGAAATAGTGCAGAGGCAGCACGAAACGTCGCAATGAGACGTTGTACGCTAAAGGTTATATCATTGTATTATCTAGGACGGCATGACTATATCTCTCGGAATTAAGTGGCGCAAGGAAATATTTCAGTGTTGTTTTTGAAGATTATTGGCATTTTCTCTTCTCACAATGTTTTTGCCGGTAGTGATTCCATCAATACCAGGAGTTATTTATATTAGCATTAATTATCTAATTTAATTAATTAATAACTGGATGTTACAAAATTAAGGAAACACGAAAATTTCCTTTTACCTTTCATCTCAAGACATTTTAATAAATTCACTGTACGCTTTACGGCTCATTCAGCTCATTTATTGCTTCCTGTATAATAGCTTCCAATGTCAGGTGACTTAACGGGATAATGCATTGGGCGAAACCTTCCTATCCACCTTTTAAGAAAATGACGATCTAACCATTATATGACCAAAATAAGTTTCAGACCAAGCAGGACTTATTTCCTGAATATTAAATCCCAATTCAAATATTTTTGGTCAATCACACCTATTGTCAACACCATCCACGGACATACTGTATTTACATATGTATTTTACATATGTATGATGGATATCTGCACCTATATATCGTGCAACAATAGTGTACATACATATGTGTGAGGTGTCGAAACGTGCAAAATAAACAAGACACTAAAGATACACGGTTTGAATTCGATGAATAGAAGCCTAATACTAGACCTTCCGCTTTGGCGACCAGCAGACATGGTGCATCGTAACTATTTGACCGCGGGGGCTCATCACAGTCTACAGTCATATCCGTGGCACGTGACTTGACGGCTACGCTTAACCACCCGTAAAATAAACAGTACATGACTATCACGTATATCATTCGCATGGTAGAAACGTGAAATGCCTTCTGTCGCACCCGCCATTTTCTTCTTTCCCACCACAGCAGTAAATTAAAATTAAGGTCTGGTAGAGAATGAAATACTGTCTGACGGTAGTGTTACAAATGCGTGAATTTATAAATCGATAATTACATATAGACCTCTATTATTACTAGTACTACGAAATCTGTTACAATTACAAACTAGTATTAGTGTTTTTGCTCTTAATTAACATGCAGTTAATAAAGAAAACGCTTGAATAACGCATTTTTGTAAGAAGTTTACTTCTTACAAAAAGACTAGAACTTCAGTTCCAGCATTTTTAATAGAATAACCTACATGTTTTTCAGAATTCTGAAATGCAGTTCAATTTCTCTACTTAATTAATTAACTGAAACAATTTTCGAGTACACACATAGGGATATCAGCTACAGTTTACCCACTCAAGCAAATTTTCTAGATCTATAATCTAAGGGATACCAGCTGCAGTTTACCCACTCCAGCAAATTTTCTAAGTCTATACTCATAGGGATATCAGCTCTAGTTTACCCACCCCAGCAAATTTTCTAAGTCTACTTATAAGAATACCAGCTACAGTTTACCCACCCCAGCAAATTTTCAAGGTCTATACTCATAAGAATCCCAGTTGCAGTTTACTCACCCCAGTAAATTTTGTAGGTTTATACTCATAGGGATACCAACTGCAGTTTACCCACACCAGCAAATTTTCAAGGTGCATACTCATAGGGATGCCAGCTGCAGTTGGAATTACATTATATGTGCGTACACACACCATCGACTAAACAATTACTTAATCGATTTATTTTTAAGGCTATTTGGTTAGGTTTGTTTTTAAGTTGGCGAACATTGAAATTTCAAAGGTAATTTATCGTATAATAAACTTTTAAACCCAGTGAACTCGATTGTCTTCCTTCGGCTATAAATATATGCACCAAGACATCTTTTGGAAAACATCTTAAAACAACTAAACTATTTAGTTGTTTTAAGATCGTTCCATTCTATTCGACTAACCTATCGATCAACGTAAAAATCTGTGGTAGTTCTTAGCATATCGGTGTTAAATGCCATTTCACGTTCACGTCAATTGCGAGTCTTCTGAATGAAAAGAATACCTATGTATATGATCATAACAAAACGTAATCGAGAGAGCCATGTTTTTTTTGAATTATTCTTTATGTTGGTTACAACTACACCTGACAGTTATTTATTGACAAGTTTGACAATTCAAATTGCATTTGATGTTTATTGACGTATCTTATAAATTTTAAAACATATTTACTATAAAATATGTCAAACGTTCCAATCTTGGATTTAACTGTCAGATGTATGTAGTTGTAACCAACATAAAAAAAAGAAACATGGTCTTCTCAATTATGTTTTTTATGATCATATTGTATTATTGTTACTTAATGATACGCCTATATTATTGAGTTTCGAATATTTAATAAGATGTTAAATGTCATTTATCATAGTTACGTGAAAGCAAATTCAGCTGTGCATCTTACGTTACAAACGGCATATTCGTTTACGTTCACGTTCACGTCAATTGTCTTTTCAATTCTCTCTTTCATATCTTAGTGTGGCCCATCCTTGAGTACTGCTCTACTGTTTGGAGCCCCTACACAACATTTCAGTCGGATAAGATAGAAAGAGCCGTCTAGACGTAAGATCTTTTTTTTGAAATTGGGTTACAAGTGCATACATTGTAATTTGGATTGTTCTGAATTGCTCTCATACTTTTCTTTTCGAATTCCTATAGTGAATACTAGGAAAGATGATTTGTTTGTTCTCGGGTATCATCGCAAGTCCTATGGTTATTATAATGCATTGAATTTAGCAGCAAAAGAACTTAATGCACTTCCAGTTAACATAGACATTTTCAATTTAACGTATATACAATTTGTTACACGAATAAAATTGTAGAATGTCTAACATTAGTTACTTGCTTTTAAGTTTTTTTTGTATTATTAGTTATTAAGAGCATGTTTCTCAAATACTGTATGCATGTATTTCTCTTTTGACCATTGTGCGAACTTTCCTGTAGGTCTTATTATTACAATAAATAGTAAATTGTGAAACGGCCATTGCGTCATCGTAAGTGGCTCTCTATCGTAATAAGAAGATTACATGCATTTGTTTCTGAAGTTGTACGTAATAGTTATTTAGGAATACAAATAAATAAGTTTTACGAAATTTTCATTCAAATTTTACTCTTCTAGGAGAAAATCCTTATAATTCAAGATTTAATCACGTGTTTTTAAAAGCAGCAGTGATTGGTCTGATGTCATTACGTCGCCAACAGGTTGTTTCCTTTCGCAACTAGGCATCGTACCATTATAAGTACGATGGTACCTCGATTTACAATAGTATCTTGTTACGAAATATTCGGATTACGAAAGAAAATTTGGATGAATTTTTGTTTCCAAAACTGAAAGATGCTCCCTGATACGAAACGCCTGTTACAACTTTTACAAATTCGGTAAAGAATCAAGAGATAGTATATGCAAAGTAATACAAACATTTGTATGGTTAGCCACCTACTATTCTACCGCTTCGCATCTGTCTTGAATTCATAGCTAATATTATTCTTATTTCATTGGAAAATCCTTTTAACTTCGTGTAAAATCTTCTTCAAAGAACAAAGTCGAAAGTTGTACAATTACTATCAAACAATTCCTTATTTCTTGCGTCGTTAATATTGTAATATAAATGAAAATGTCACTTCACACTCACCATTTGTGAACTAGTAAATGAAGTTATTTCTTTTCAATTACTAAAGCCCGGATGTTTGGCAAAATGCCATAAAATGCCATAAATGCCTATTCCACGTAATTCTGCCTATATTCAAGACTAAAGGCCATGAACACCTATTCACGTAATTCTGCCTATATTCTAGACTAAAGACAATTCTAAGAAATATTAGATACATAATCCCACAATTAACATTATTCTATTCAATGTTATTTAGAACTATAGATTATAATTCTAAGTAACATTAAATAGAATAACGGTCATTTTGCTTGTGTTCATTAGTTCTTTTAAGAAATATTAAATAAATAATAATTCCCGGCAATTCTTCCTAATTCCAAATTCTAAGTAGCATTATTTATCGCATAACAACGCAAATATGCCGAAGGAACGTACTTCTGCTCAAACAAAATTAAATAAACTTATTCGCGAATTCGGTAAAGACATTTTTAGCACTGATGGTACCGTATTATTTTGTAAAGTGTGTGATACAAAAGTGAATTATGAAAAAAGTACTTTGTAACGCAACATCTTGTGACAGCAAAGCACAAAACTGGCGCTAAGAAAGTTCCCGTCGGTAAGAAAACGTGTCTACTACAAGATTTTGATACAATTTCGCAACGGCAGTCCCAATTTTCCTTTGATTTATGTAAGGCATTTGTAGATGCTGATATTCCACTATGGAAACTAGAAAACCCAACGCTTAATACATTCCTTGAAAAATATACTTAAAAACTATTTTAACGAAAGAGAAACTTAAAAAAATTGTTAATAATAATGGCAAATCAA
The DNA here is from genome assembly GCA_029619315.2 of Dynastes maya. NCBI lineage: Eukaryota > Metazoa > Arthropoda > Insecta > Coleoptera > Scarabaeidae > Dynastes > Dynastes maya. Next base: position 54,145,014 of record JAROYE020000003.1, on the reverse strand, counting down.
TAACCCTTCCATGTGATATACTGTAATGTAATAACTAATAACTGTAATAAGTGTAAAAAATAATAAATAACTAATAAATGCCTATTTTTGCGCCTTTTTTTATCTTTTTTATTGCCTTTTTGCCACCTATTTCTATAATTTTATAGTGCCATAAGTCTGGGCTTTATCAATTACAATCATATAAATTTTTATTGATTTATCTGTGTATATTTCTATATGTTAAATTGTATTTAAAATGCATGAAATGAATTTTTGATTATTTGTTGGTTATGAGAACGGATTATTTCTATTCCCTTTATTTCTTATAAGAAAGTTGGATTCCAGTTACGAAATTTCAAATTACGAAATGTTTTTTGGAACCAATTAATTCCATAAACCGAATCTTTTGAATCACTTTCCTGTCACTAAATGACAACTTAATTGCAATAACTGATACCACTTATTTTGCTGATCTTTCGGCGGTTACATTTGTCATTTATTGTCTTACATAGTTCTTCGGTGTTTTATTAAGTTATCGTGGTACATTTGATTTTAATTTTGGGTTACACTTAAGTATAGTTGCGTTGTTAAACCAGAAAGGTGCAGTGTTCAACATAAATTTGTCGGCCAACAAAAGATATGTAACATTTATTAAGTTAAAGAAATTTTGCTATTAATCACTTTTATGGCAAAATATAATTAAAGATTTAAAATTTTTGCAAGAATAGCAAAAATGACATATTCTCAACGTCAATTTTTATTATGGCAATTTACATTCTTCAGTAGCTGAATTCTTTCCATCGTAAACGCGTCACGTTGCTCTTAAATATTAAATCGATTATCGTAAAAAAATAAGTAGAATAATCTCGATCGGCCTTGTATACAATCGCGGAGATCCGAGAGTAAAATTTGATCACGTTTTAAAATACCAACACTTGGTAATCCTCGGAGGAAACTGCGAAGTAATTCTTTGCACGGCGAAGCTTTACTCCTGAGCTTTTGTACTGCGTCACTCACTCACGCTCACCACCCTAAGCTCACGTCCGGTCTCCCGAAAGTTCTCGCTGGTTGAATTTATCATCGAAGTAGCGCCAACGGCGGATTGTGGCCTGAATTCAAACTAAACACGCACCAGTTAATACTATTACAAACTGCTTACACCGGGCTTACTAGATTGTTGATAATTAACTTTCAGACATAACGTTGGTATGTGCCAAATCACAGTATAAGATGAACGTCTCCAATCAATATTTAAAATTTAGTAAGTAAACTATAGCTTGCTATGCATCAAAGAACAGCATTGTTGGGCAAAACTCTACAACGTCTTTTTCATTGCCTGCTATTGTTGCTCCCAACAATGCTTAGTCAATAAAAAAAAATAGAAAAAAATTGTACCAAATTAAATGTACATTGTAAAATCTATATTGTCAATTGTTTTAATAATTGTAATTTACTGCAGCAATAAGGCTATAAGGAATCATAGACTATTTTGAGAAATGTTGTATTCATAATATTCCTCTTAATATGCATGTACACTACCGGCCATAATTATTTGTCCACCCAAAGAAATACGCATAAATAACGGAAGTGCTAACTGAAAAAGAAAATGTTGTTTTTCATTTAATAAAATGCCCTTAAAACAAAGAAATTGATAGTCTTTATTCAATTATAAAATTTATTTGAGACAAAAAAAGTAAATCTACGTTTCGTTAACATGTCCACCTTGACTATTAATAATTGCGGCGCACACTTGCGATATTCTCTCTATCAATTTCGTCAGAGTAACGGGTTTTATTTTAAGCCAGGTTTCTTGTAGTTGTTTCCATAACCACTCCTTGAAAATTGGAGGATTTATTTTCACGTGCTTATCGAGTTCCTCCCACAAAAGCTCTGTGGGATTAGCATCTGAGTTTCGAGGAGGCTATTTCGTTATTTTGATATTGCTTTCGGGTTCCACCGATTTTAAATATTCGCGGCACAGTTTAGAGGTGTTTCGGATCATTATCATGTTGAAATATAAAATAGTCACCGATTATTCTCATTCTAGATGGTATAGGATTTGTTTCCCAAATTTCCCGGTAGCGCTCTTTTCTTAAAATTTCATTTATTTTAATCAAGTCTCCTACGAATCCGGCGCCAAAACAACCCGAAACCACTACGGATACGCCCCCATGCTTGACTGTGGGTATTACATATGATTTTGCTGCTCGTTCTCCTTTCGTCTTTCGAACCAACGTTCTTCTCTTGTCAACGAAGGGTTAAAATTTGAACAAATCGGTCTACAAAACATTTTTCCACCCATCAACGCCATCCAATGCTGATGTTCTCTAGCCCACTGTAGCCGTTTTATGTTATTTTGCTTGCGTAAGAGTAGTTTACGTAACGCTATTTAAAGATAAACCACCCTCTCTTAACCTCCTCTTCACGGTGATTAAACTAACTCGTTTTTCACGGTCAATATTTATTTCAGCTGTTTTTTCAGGTGCAATTTTTCGTCTATTCCACTTACTCGTCATAATTATTCGACGATCTTCCGCTGGTGTTGTCACTTTCCGTCGCCCTGTTCGTTTTCTATTCCATAATGTGCCAGCCTCTTGATATTTTTAACGTTACAGTCAACAGTTCGGCGACTCAATTTCAATTTTCTTGGGATATCTCTGTTTCTTCGGCCAAGATTATGCAAACAATTATTGTGCGGATTTCTAATGACAACTCTCTTATTTTCGGCATTTTAATACAAATTTTAGATAATTTTATTAACGATATCCACTGTTTAAAAGAACAGTAACTACTAAACCTAAATTCATAAATCTAGTTCGGGTAAATAGAGAATTATCATTTTTACCTGAACTACATTATATATTTATTCGTGAAGGATTACATTTCGGGTCTTTCCATGGCCCTACCTGGACCTCTAATTATCGGGTTAAGAAAATTCAATCGATAATAAGTATCAGCGGAGTCTTTTGCAGCATTATTTAGGGCCATTTGCACCGCTTGTTTAAGTCTGGATTAAGTGTTAAGTCTGACTTAAGCGCCTGCACCGTCAACAAAGCCAGACTTATCTTCTCCAAAGTCCGGATTAAATGAAGTCTAGAATTTTCCAGACTTAAAACAAGATTAACCTATATTCGGGGGTTTTGACATCGTAGACATCAATCCACGTCAATTTCGCCCGAAGATACTGTTGGTCACACAGTTATGTAAGATACTGTTGGTCACACAGTATAGATTATTTACATATCAAATGAATCTAACCTAAAACTGAAACGGAAAAGTATCTATTAAAAACTTAAGTTGTACATAGGTTAAATATTACTTATACGTTATTGAAAACATTCGTATGTAATCCTCTTAATGTTTCCCTCTGGCGGGGGATAGTTGTTATGTTCAACGTTGTATCTACGACAACAACTTCTCTCAGTTGTCACGTCGGTACTGACTGAATGTCAGGCTGGCCACTCGTTGGTAACTAAATATCCCTCTTGCGGGGAAAATTGGAAATTCCTTTGTTACCACCCCCCCTTAGCAAGCCGTCCTTGCAGGGAGGACATTATAATTTAATTATAAGTCCAGATAATGACGAGTGTGGGGTAGCATGGACAAATCTACTCGTTAGTTAATTTTTCTATTCACTTATTTCGTCCAAGTTAATGTAGAAATCGTCTGGAATAAGCAACAACGTAAATTTAAAGGTTAGTTACTTTTCAAATCTTAAAATTCGTTAATTTCATTTTACTGAGTTGGAAATTCATTCTAAAATTGCCGTAAGGGTATCCAGGGATACCCCCGAACCTACAAGAATCGTTTATTCAAATTAAAATTAGAAAATTTAACAAAATTTGAAAAAAAAAACCCGAGAAAGATATTTCAATACATATAAAAAAATAATAGAATGCAGTGTTGTAAGTCAAAATTTAACGTATAAGTAAATACAATTGAAAAAATAACAAGTAAGAATCTAATCGCTACACTAACATAATATAAAAAAGAGAAAAGAAAAATAAAACAGGCTTGGAGCTGACCAGTCAATATACTAATGCACATTAGAATAATGAAAGGGGTCAGGATACGCACAATTGGCATTCCTACTCATGTGATTAAGTGATGCTTTAAGTAGAACATTAGTACATGATTGTGAAACATAAAATGTATCAGCAGATCTGCGATTATATTGAGGCACCACGAAATGTACTTGGGAGAGCAAAGACGGTGAATCGACATCATGATTGATCAACTTAAAAAGAAACTTCCCGCTAGCTACATTCCTACGGTGAGACAACGATTGAAGATTGTGCCTTTGCAGTAAGCTGACATAATCAATACCACGAGGGGGATACACACCATCTGATTTACATGAGAGGTACTTCAGAAATCTTTTTTGAACTCTTTCAAGTTGTAGTTGATGATGATGGTAGTAAGGATACCATACAGTAGAGGCATACTCCATCTTGAAACGAACAAGCGAGTAGTTTACAGCTTTTAACGCAGTATCGTCGGAAAAGTCTCTACAAGTTCGAAATAAAAATCCAAGTGATTTAGAAGCTGAGGAACTAATAGTTTCTATATGTGGGGAGAACGACAATTGCTCATCAAACAGTACACCAAGATCCTTGAAATGGCTAACTCTACGGACTGTAGCATTAGAGACTGTGTAATCAAATATCTTTGGCTGAGAGGAGCGGGTGAAGGTAAGCGTTGCACATTTATCAACATTCAATTGAATGTTATTCAGAGAGCGACAATTGTCAATTGCTGTGAGGTTTCTTTGTAGATTTAGGCAATTAATTTTGCTATAAATTTTGAGATCGTCTGCATTAGCAAGGAAGCTACAATCCAAAGAGAGCAAAAGATCATTAACGTATATGTTAAACAGAAGTGGACCTAAATTTGAACCTTGAAGCACTCCACTGGATGCAACGAAAGGGCGAGATAAAAATCCATTATAATGAACGTAACATGAACGATCATGCAGATATGATTGCATGAGCGCAACAACACCAGGACAGAATCCAATTCAAGAGAGTTTGGATATCAACACGTTATGATCAATAGTGTCGAAAGTTTTGCCGAAATCTGTATAAATAGTGTCTGTCTGAATTCGTTTGTCAAGATTCTGGCTAATGTACTAAGTAAGCTCAACTAAATTGGTAGTAGTTGATCGTCCACTGATAAATCTATGTTGGTGAATACATAGGTAAGGTTTAATGCAGTTGTAAAGTCTTTCGTACAAGAGTTGTTCGAAAACCTTAGCAAAGTTAGAAAGTATACTAATTGGCCTGTAGTTGTAGATATTACCTCGGTCACCTGTTTTGAATACAGGTGTGATCCTGCCAATTCTCCAAGAAGTTGGAAAGGTTGACGTTTGGATAGCCATATTAAAAATCATACATAATGGTTCACACAAAATTGGGGCGCAGTCTCGAACAAGAAAACTAGTTAAATCGTCATCTCCATGAACCATAGATGCTTCAAGTTTTTTTTTTTACAAAATTAATTGAGTTATTTCAACCATATCAGTTTTTGAGTGTGGTCATACTTGCACGTGAAGAAAGAAACACTTTTAATTAATCAAAACCGTTTTGTTAAGCTCAAAAGCACTGATCTAACAATATTTTCGTTTGACATCAGATAAATTTGTTGCTACAGTAACAATTTGTGTTTGGTTAACATAATTTTGTTGAAATAAAGAAAAATATTAGTTGTTTGATGAATAAAATAAATTTTCTGTTTATATTAATTAAAGTTACTAAAATGTAATAATCAACACAAAACTTCATAACAGTCGGTCTAACAAATATTTATAGTTAGACAACCATATAAAACACATTAAATTAACGTCCACTGTATTTTTCAGTTTACGGGCATATCCGAAATTCGTATTAGATTGTGATAAGACACAAATGACATCAGCATCGTGTGGCTTCATTACGCATCATTGGCGGTTGCTGGGTTGTTGAGTATTATGGTTGTTTCATAACTTTCATAAGTATTAATGCGTATTGGTTTATTATGCCTGTTATTTAGCGCCGTTTTGGAAATGGAATTATTATAACAGGCTTTATTACATGGGAATAAACTTGTCGAAAGGTTACTTATAAAGTGGGGATTTCCTGACACGTTACAGCTTTTTAACAGTAAGTAGGAAATCAATTGTCAATTATTGTTTATGTGTTTCCCCGCTCTTGGTAACATATACACAACACGCACAATATGTTCGAATTAATTTGTCATAATAATACATTTTCTACACATATGTAGCTTATCTAATGTATTAGGTACTTACACGTGGAGAGAATGCCTAGTAACAATAACCAAAAATTAATGCTAATATAGCTCATGGTATTGGTGGAATCATTCCCGGCAAAAACAATGTAGCAGAGAAAATAGCGCTAACACATGAACATGTTTCTGCCTATCCGGCGTCATCAGCATGGTTCTGAGCACGATTTTCTGCTGCTACAATTGTGTTTGCCTCTCGGTTTATGCTGCTAATCTCCAAAACAGCACTGAATATGTCTTTCGGCGACACCTATCGCCAAGAAACAGTCACACCGTCGCAGAGGGTAGCAAGACAAACCGGAGTGTAGATGTCCACCGCCTATCGGGCAGCTCCTAGGCTGCAGCATAAACCGAGAGGACATGTTTCTGCCTACCCGGCGTCATCGGCATAGCTACGAGTATTCACCTTTCTGCTGCCTGCATTGTGTCTACCTCTCGGTTTATGCCCCCAATGTACACAACGGCACTTAAAATATCTCCCGGCGCCCCTAACGCCAAGAAACATAGTCATGCCGTCCTAGGCCGTGGCGACACACACCGGAGTACAGATGCCCGCCACCTATCAAGCAGCTCATGGGCTGCTGAACAGAAGGTGCCGTTGCGCCTAAGCGCTTAAGCAACTGCACGTATAAATGATCCTGAAGCTCACCTTGATGTATAAAAATACACATGAGAAAATGCCAAGTAACAAAACCAAAAATAATGCTAATACAGCTCATCGTATTGGTGGAATCATTCCCGGCAAGAACAATGCGAAGAAAGAAAGAAGAGCAGTATCACACAGACATGTTTCTGCCTACTCGGCAGAGGGATCATTTGTACGTGCAGTTGCCTAAGCGCTTAGGCGCAACGGCACCTCGTGTTCAGCAGTTCATGGGTGGTGGGCATCTGTACTCCGGTGTGTGGCGCCACGGTCTAGGACGGCATGACTGTGTTTCTTGGTGATAAGGGACGCCGGGAAATATGTTGTGTACATTGGAGGCATAAACCGAGAGGTAGACACAATGCAGACAGCAGAAAGGTGAATGTTCGCAGCCACGCTGATGACGCCGGGTAGGTAGAAACATGTCCGTGTATTAGTGCTCTCCTTTCTTTGCTCGCATTGTTCTTGTCGAGAATGATTCCACCAATACCATGAGCTATATTAGCATTATTTTTGGTTTTGTTGATAGGCATTTTTTCATGCCTGTTTTGTTCATTTAACATAAAGTTGTGCTTTCAGTTGCCCAACTGGGTTATTGATGTAACAAATTGCTCTAGGTTAACGTCACGTAACACCTTCCTTATTTCAACAAAAGCGCATTGTTACTTTAATAAAATTATTTAGTTTCGATCGGAAAAGGGTAATTTGTCAATTCAACAAATAGCAAAAAAATTAACTCTGCTAATTCAGGAGGCATTTTTATTAGACTATATTTAACCCAAATCTTGTGGTTAAATGCTGGACTTTTTGTTAAAATAACATATGTCCTTCTTTACGTGTGCTAATAATGGTACACTGAAGAAACGATATGGTTGAAGTAACGAAATTGATTTTGTTGAAAAACATATCTTGGGCCAAATATTTTGTTAATCGAGCTATATTTTGCTTGAGTCAACATATTTGCTTGCTTGTATTCAAATATATAATTTAGTTGGCTCAACTCGGTATGTTTTTCATTGTAGCAGTGACGATAATGATAATTTTTTTGAATGATTAGATTCATAGTAAGTATTTTTTCACGATGTGTGTTTTTTTAAATTGTATATGTTCTTACTTAGTTGTTAGTGCGTCAAGTCAAAGTTAGTAAGATGGAGATGCAGAACTTCAAGTGAACGTTAGACGTTAACATATAAAGATCCTACAAAGACTCATGGCCACGGCGCAGAAGACGAAAATTCGTCCTTTTGCCCCTACTACGCTAAGTAAGATGCATTCGCCAACTCAAGAAGCATCGACCGGTTCGCTGGTCATTGGCATTGTCGACTACGTTCGTGTTATATCTCCCGTTATTGTTTGCGTTTGCTTGAATTTCTGAAAAACTGTCTTTTTCAAAACTACAATCATTTAATATAAACCATTTGAAAGGTAACATCCTGTCTGCATCTCTAATTACTATTACAATAGAAATGCTACACACTAATAATGTTCAAAATACAAATTCGCGCCTATTTCAACATTTTATGCCAGAGCAAACGTTTTTAGTTTAGTTAGTATAATTCCACCTCTACCTCCACTTCCTAAATTTTAGTTTCGCCTCCGCGCCATGGTAGCGACTCATGATTCATGAGTCTTTGTAGGATCTCGAACGCATAATCAGTAATACGCAAAGTTTTGTTGCTATAATTGAAACGTAAAAGCCATCACCTATCTACCATACATGGACGCGCGTTTTGTGGAAGGTAATGGCATTTCAATATTTTAAACCATATGTATACGAAGTAGATGTTTACATGTACGCATGAGGAAATCTTTAGAATTAGAATATTTAATTAGATTTCCTCACGCATACATGTAAACATCTACTTCGTAGAGGACCTAAAGTATCCCCCCCCTACTAACTTTTGAACAACTGAGGCTAGCGTTTTCGAAAAAAATAGGTCGATTTTTATTTTTTCTAAGCTAAGTTTTGGTGTTATCGAGAGTACAACTTCATTTCCGGTTTCATCGGAAGTGACGTCAACTTTTTTATTTTAAATGGAATATCCTATATATTTTTACATTTTTGGAAAGTCAATAGAAAGACGAATTCAACCGTACCACATTTATTATACTTTAGCTTAAGAAATATTACGATATGGAGCAATAAAGTTGGTAGTAATCTATTTTTGTTATTATGAATGTCTCCTGTGACACCAATTGTCGGTCTGTCAAACCTCAGTTCTATAAGCGCAAATTATTCTAACAAATGTTCAAAAAGTTGCCCTTCCACTAGCTGGCAATAATAAAGTCTATCAAAAATTTCTTTCCTTACTTTGGTAAGAGTGTCAACGGTAATATTTCTACAAACATCTACTATCCTTTAACGCAAGATTTTTACATGAACATAGAATCTTAGGGGACAATTTGCAGTTTTTCTTTTAGCCTACTTTGCTCACACTGGTACAATTTATCGATGTATATCGGGATATTTTTTAATGAAAAGTATAGCGAATGTGATATCGTTGAATTAGTCTTTCTATTGCCTTTCCAAAAATGGAAAAATATACAGGGTGTTCTATTTAAAATAAAAAAGTTGACGTCACTTCCGGTGAAATGCAGTTGAACTCCCGATAATACCAAAAGTTAACAGAGAAAAAATAAAAATCGACCCATTTTTTCTGAAAACGCTAACCTCGGTTGTTCAAAAGTTAGTAGGGGGAGGGGGATACTTTAGGTCTTCACTGTATACGATTTAAAATATCGAAATGCGATTACCTTCCACAAAGACATGCTGACGAGATGTAAAACATCGAAACGCGTGTCCATGTATGGTGGATAGGTGATGGCTTTTACGTTTCAATTAATTAACCATGGCGGTTTAAGCCAGTAGTCGAGAGTCAGGGCTACTGTCGCGTCAGAATTTGGACAATACGATTTGTTCAATTCTGCAGAGGCGTTTGCAGTAATTTACTCGAGAAAAATGTACAAATGAGAATATCTAATTAGATTTCCTCATCCGTACATGTAAACATGTTATTGCTATATTTACCATTTATGTATGTACATATGCATAATACACACATTTTTAAAATAAAATATTTGAAAAACCTAAACTTATTTATTTCTTAAGATAACAAATTCCTTCGTCAATCTTTAATACTGGTAACAACTACAAAAGTAATCTTCAATAAATACTTCAAATTAATATGGATGTATCATTTATTTTATTTTAATAGCGAGTCGGTAGCCCAGTGGTAAAACGCTAGCGCCTGACAGGGCAAACGTCGCTGTATTAAACATAAAAAAAAACTCTCCCTGTTTAGAAATTACTATCGAATCAATTTAGTGAAACACACCGACAAATTTTGTCAACATAATGTATAACCGAACCTTATATACTTAGTGTGTATTTCATTACATTTCATTGCTAAAAAACGGATACATGCAGATCTAAAATCGACGTTTATCAAGAAAGTTTTTCAAAATACATAAATTTTTGTACAGGCAGGTAGTACAAATATATTTAATACCCATCTATATTTTATCATATGTGACATACGAAACGGTAATTTGGAAATGGACAAATGCGAGCACTGAAACGGGGGAGACACGTATAAAACTGAAGCTCGCATATCCCTCGTAACTTCATTCAATTAAATCTATTAGACACCACGACAGGACGAATTCTACAGTCACGTCCCCGATTTCTATCTCGCTCGTGGGCATTCGAGAAGGTTTCGTCGAAACAAACTAACCATAACGTCAGTTAAATTTACAAAACGGCCGGTGCACAAAGAGAATGGGAAATCAATACCAGTACATAAAAGCCGAATATAATGTGCATGCCGTTGCCCCGTATTTCGGATTCACGCATCATTGAAAATTTAGTCGGATGCCTTTTGTTTGACAGACGCACGATGAACAATTGATAAATAAAAAATCGCTGAAGCCCGAATATAAAAGGTAAATTTTCATATATACGTGCAAATTTATTATATTTCAATAATAATTTAAAATTTTACGCATTCATTTGTCTATGTAGGCAACTGCGTACATGTTCGATTATAATTATTCAGTGAGATCCTAAAGTATTCCCTCGGGCTTTTTATGTTGCTATGTTTAGGGTGGATTTGGCACGAACTATGCAAATTTGCTGGGTCAACTTTAGTATTATTATGTAAATCTGCTAACAATTATCACCATATTTGCCGTGGTTAGCCAACAAATTGTCCAGTAGGAAACAACACAGAGTATCGCCACACTCCTCACCACACAAAATATTAATTAATTCGGAACAGCTGTTTCAGAGGTTCTATGGGCCTCCATTTCCAACCGGGTTAGCGAATAAATCTGAGCGAAACACACAAAAAAAAAAACAACAACAAAATTTCTTAATTCTACCATGCTTGTTTATCTTCCGTCTACACATTTTAAAAATCTAAACCATTCAATATGTACATAATACGACGACCGAGTCTTTTGTCAATTGTAGCACTTCAAACCCAAAAAGTTCGTTTTACCCTAATAAATCAAAAAGACAGGAATAATGAATGGGCACGCTGTCTTTATTTAACAGGTTGTTTTCTTTCTTTATACAGATGGTCTCAAATGCGAGGCGAGGCTACGCTTTTAATCAATTTCAGGTTTTCCAATTTAATATTGTCCGATATCGTTCATGTGCTGTGCTACACTTGACGCTTCTATTCGGCCGTACCTGAAGCATCTAATATGTTCATTGAATCTAGTACCTGTCACTCGTGTTGTTTGTCCAATGTAGGCTTTATCACGGTCTTTATATACAATTTTATAAATTCTCGACCTTTCTTTCATGTCCCGTTTATCTTTCGGATTGCCAAGAAGGTTTTTGAGTGTATTACGTGAACTGAAACATACGTTTTGATATTTACGCAAACAACAAAGTTATGTTTGCCTAATTTTAATGAAACCCAAAGCTCTTCCGTTGAGGTTCTACACTGAGAGAAAAGATTGGCTGAGCCAACCAAAAATTGGTTGACTCAACCATATGGTTTAAAACAACAGTTAGTGTGATCTATTAAGTTGCAAGGTGGTTGGAATGATTCACTAAAGTGTTGAATGAACATATTTTTAGTTGAATGAACACATAAATGTGCAACACTTCGTGATTTGTTGGATGAACCAACTCCTTTCTCTCAGTGTAGTATTTATTATTGAGAAATGTATACCAGACTTTATGTAGAAACTAACCCTGCCACCAGGGCCACGTGTGCCTCTATTCCTTCTAGCAAAATTATATCCGTCAATATGAACCATTCCACTGTCAACATTGTCGACAAGCCAAGTTTCCGTAATACCAAGGATATCAAATTTAGAAGATAACAAAAGTTGCTCCACTTCAATCACCTTAGGGGTGAATCACCGAACATTTAAACGAGCTAATCTTATATAATTATCCACTATTAATTCCTAAGCTACAATTAAGAGGTGAAAGATAAATAAAATTGTCGCCAAATTAAGTAGACACAAAAAAAATTACAGTAATATTGGTAGAACTAAATTATTTTCATAATGTCCAAACAGCAATGTTAACTGACATATTCAAATTACAATCAAATTATCAAACGCTAAGAAATAAGAAATAAATAAATGAAAAATAGGTTTTCAAAAATCTAATAAATTGTAATGTATATTATGTGTATAAAATAGACACCAACTATTCAATGTTGTATAAAGAGAGATAGATAAGAAAAACAAAGCTACTCCGAATACAAAATCAAAAGACAAAAAAGAAAAATAAAAAAAAAAAACAAGAATTGCCAGATATTCGAATCAAGCGATTCACAGTAAGGTTGTCTCATCGCCTCAATTTATCAACAATATCTCTATATTCGCTAAGGTATTGTATTTTAAAACTTTGATTGTTCCATTTAACAAAAATGTTTCCATGATTAATAAAAACATCTTTTGCATTCACGAGTTTCGAAATATTCTTCAATAATAAATGTCTGCTGGCCGTAAGATCTTCTCCCATAACTATTTTAGTGTCCCTCAACTTGCTTTTAACTTTGTAGATCAATTGTTTAATAGATCGTCGACAAAAACGAACGATTATGGGCTTTTGTGTTTCCTCAATGTGTGGTAGCCGGTGACAATAGTTTATGTCTTGCGTTGAAATATTTATTTTTAGTTTTTCTCTACAAAGTTGAACGATTTCCTGCTCAACATCCTCTCCATCCTGCTGAGGAACTCGAAAAATTCTAATATTACTTAACCTGCTGTATTGCTCTGACCATTCCACGGTGCCGTTAAGTTTTTAAATTCTTTCGTCCAGTGAAGTCACCTTAGTCTCTACTTCCTTGATCTTCGCTAAGAATTGCTCGCTCAAAGCACTGATAAGATTATCCATAAAATGTTTATTAATTAACATTCGTTCTACAACCTTTTGAACAACCTTTTCCTCACTTTCAGAACCACATGTTGCACGATTAGACATTTTGGAAAATCGAATTTGGTAGATATACACGGCAACAGCGATGAGAGCAAACCAAACGATCTACTCGGTATGAACGCACACCATATCATTATCATAGTCTGGTCCAAGAAATATTCAATCAAAGAAAGTTTACGGAGTAAATTTTGCATCTGTAAATTCTATGTCATGAGATTCTAATCTGCTACGTACAACTTCTTGATGTGTAATCTACAAACGAAAATCAGGACGTTAAAGTTCGTTGATGTAAGCGTTACCTAGGGAAACTAAGCATTAACTAGCAATTTCACTTAATAATATGGTAATATGGAAATTAACGGGGTACTGTTAACACCATCGATTAGAAAGATGTTAAAGTGCACAATTTATTGGATAAGTATATGTAAAATCTTAAAGTTTATTAAAAGCCAACTATCCACGAAATGAAAATTACTTTATGAAAACGCTATAGAACAACCAACAAAAAGTATGTATCTAGAGAGTCAATGCCATAAAGATCGAATAAGAAATAAAAAATAAAAAATGAATCTTCACAGAGTTTACACTTAATAAGACTATTATTAAAATTATTGAAATACTTTTAAAAAACGCCGAAAGTATGCTTTTTATCTACAATTTATGTTTTATATGTACTTTGTGTTTAATCCATTTAGCCCCCTGCAATTCAAGAAAAAGAGCAATAACACAACAATAAATAAGATAAATATATATTTTTAAATAAAAATACATAACTGCGCAACACTAATAGTTAAAGCGTGACAAACGGTTGCACCCGCAGAGGCGCCGTGAAAGAAGCTGTGTTTACTATGTACATACAAGGAATCGAGTGGACGTTCGGTTATTATCAGTTAATCGGTGTGCGTGTACTATTTATAATGTTCGAGAAACTAGTGGAACCGTCCGGGGCGTACCGCGCAGAAGTAGACATAAAGAAGTAGACATAAAGAAATAATAGATTGTTACCTTTTATTGACGTACCGATGACCACTGCGGTAACGTGCGACTGCAATGGTACGCCGCGTAGTACCGCAACATAAGCAATGCTTTCATTGTCGATTCGGTCAGGCCTCGACGACGGTCTGAAAACGTTCTCGCATACTTTGACATCTGTCGAAATCGATCGCTAAAAGTAAAATAAAAAATTCACTTGGTATTGAGCTGGATCTATATTCATTTGCCCTTCATACTATGAATGCCAATTTGAGTAATTTCATCAATTTTATAAAAATATTTGATAATTTAAATACTTTTACTATTGTTTGTACTCATGTAAACATATACATAAGTATATAACTTAGCAATTAACCCATTTGCATCGTTTGACGGTAAAATCCGCAAACAATGATTGCGGATTTTTCTGTCAAATGATGCAAGTGGGTTAAACATTTAGTTTATAGTATACAGTTTATTATTTACTTCTTCATTCTATTTCGTTATGCATTTATTTATTGTATTAAAACGATGAAATTTAGATTTTGCAGAACTACCCTAGCACAATACTTTACAATACTATTGTGTTTAACCTGCGTGCAGATGGCACACAACTAAAAATTTTTAATCCTAAAAGAAATATCTTGGCATGTTCTATCTATTAGGGAAAATACCTTTAATCTTAATAGCGGCTACATCCAAAATATTTTATTTATCTCACAAATTATTTTAAAAATGAATTCAATTCAAATGATATTGCACTTTCAGAAAGAAGTTAAGCACAACTTGCAGGTTTTAATTGCGACATCTGCAAATTCTCGAACCAGTTCGTTATCTTCGCAGTCCATTATGTCCATAATTCCGCATGATTGACATTTACGTCTGGTAGAGAATTAATCGTAGCATCTTCCCATCATTCCGAGACAGAGGCTTCCCAGCGGATAGATACACATACTATTGAAATGCAATGTTCAATTAAGAGGCCTCTTGCGAGAACCGCCGTCATCACTATTCCCAAATATTTTAAACACTAATGGAATCGATTTTCTGAGAAGTAACTTCAATTCAGTAGTGGAAACGTTGCTTATTCCGTCGCTTAGCGCTTAGCCAAAACTAACAATAGTTTAGTACACTAGTTGAAAGCTGCAATTATCAAATGACCTAAATTACTCCTACGTTTATTTCCTTAGAGTTACATATCATCCAAGACCCCGCCTTATTGAAATAGGTACATCGTTTTACTCTAATTCTACTATCTAATATTTACTGTTGTCTCCATCTCGTTATCATAGAATTAGTGTAATAAGCATAACTATTATCTGCGACGCACAAAAATACACACAAAAATAAAAAAAAAATTAAAGAAAAAAATAAAATTCAGAACAAATTGGTAAATATTAAAAATCTAAAAGTGAAACATTCTTCCTGTTATTAATTTTTAACAATACTAGTTGGAAGTATTTTCCTGTTTACACATGAATGAAATAACTTTTCACAATACAAATTATTCAAATCGTTTTCATTATTTCTTCAATAAGATTGCTAAATGAAAAGTCTTAGAAGAATTATTAAATAAGATTTTCTTCTTAATATAGTTTAATGTAAAATAAAAGACATAAAAATGTAAGCTATACTACATAAGCTTTGGTCAGTTCAATAGTTAAAACAAACAAGATCTTTAGAGAACTGAAAGCTAAAGGAAAAAGGTAATTCAAAAATAAGAAATTGAGTACTATAAGTGATATAATTACAAATTAGGGCGTTAAGATACATTAATATAAATTTTCGATAACTTTCTCAAATTGAAACACAAATATTGATGAATTATATCTATGTTTAACATAACAACGGCAAAATACAAATACTAAACAATAGGCTTAATCACATCGCAACGCTGAAATTTACAACGATGGCAAAATAAAACAGTAGTGAAAATTTGACTTTTGAAGTAACAGCTTCCCTCAAAAATTACAAACCGAAAACATTAACGCTAATTCAGTTAATTCTGTTTAATACAATTTCCTTAGCTTTACAGTACCCATTGCTACAAAAGAATTACAGCGTGCCTTATGGTCACTGGTTAACGCCTAACAAATCCAGTATAGAATAAATAAACACTTCAATAAAAGGAGTTTTCTTTGTCAGTTTATTCGGTAGATAAATTCAAACTTTAAACTCTTCGCAGGATTTCACCGCAAAATTAAGAGATCGTACATTTTTTTTCTGAAGAAATTCAAAATTTCTGTAAGCAATTTTTTTATAAATGAAATCACTTTAGTCGTTTTTTATTGTAATAGCAGAAAGAATACACAAAAATGCATTAATCTTAATTAAAAATACGAATAAATCACTACTACACCTTTTTTGACTGCTTGTTTTTTTATAGAATCAACAAAAAAAGCTACAAACTTCAACATAAACTGACATTGTGAACCAGCGTCAGCATCATAATCATTTCTTAAAGACCAACGTTGATAAATTACTGATTCCTGTTGAAGAGAGGTTACTGCAAGGTTTAATTTGTCAGAGAGTGTCGTAAGCTAGGTGCTAGGTGACCTTAGATTATTGTAGAAAACTTGGACAAGTCAGAAAAATGAAAACAAACCTCATGGAAGATCGTTTATACGCTTAACTGCTAAAAAGGAAAAGTCTTTGCACTGCAACGGAGTTAAAACAAGACCTTCAGCGTGCTACTGATAACATCGTCAGCACGGATACGGCAAGAAACAAATTGAAGGAAGCAGGCTTGAACCCCTATAGACCTGCCACGGGTCCCATTTTGACTGCAGCTCCCACAACAACAAAAGAGCTAGACTCGAATTTGCTAGACAACATGTTAATTGGGGTATACATGTGTTATTCACTGAAGAGTCAAGGTTTTGCCTCTTTACCAATGATCGATGGGAAAGAATTTGGAGACTGTCAGGAGTGCGATCCATGAAATGTGGTGTCTGAGGAATCGACAAATTTTCTGGAAGGTCTGCTATGGTATAGGAATGTATAAGTTTACCCGAACGTAGAAATCTCGTAGTGGTAAACTGAGGTTTTATGACAACATTAAAGTATAGAGATGAGGTTGCCATCCCTATTGTGGAACCTTTTACAGCTCTTTATGGACCAGAATTCATTTTAGTGCCCGGTAACGTTCATCCGCACATAGCGAATACTGTAACAGACGAACCTATCGCTGCGAATGTCAATGTTTTAAACTGGCCAGTTCGAAATCCGGACCTTACTCCTATTGAGCATTTACAGGATAACATATGTAGGAAGATTCGAGCACATGTGAATCCTCCAAGGACGTTAGCAGAGCTCTCGGAGCGATTACAAGAAATATGGCACCAAAATCAAGAAGAAGAACTTAATAATTTCTGGGATCGAATAATAGAAGGAATAAGTACTTACACGATAATCTAATAACGTTGAAATATTGTCTGACTAAAGCGGCAGTTTGATCAGGAGAAAAAAAAAATGTTATATATTTAGGTTGGTGACGAAAACGATAAAAATCAAAATAAGAAGAAAAAAAAACGGACAGCGAGAAAAAAGAACTTAAAATTAAAAACAGCGTAAGAAAATGCAAATTGAGAGATGTCTAATATGTATAAATCTATTACAGCTATTAAATATTACCTACAAATAAAATACAAAGTACTAAATGTTAGAAACTCAAATTGTTCGGAAGTATAATTTAAGAAATAAAACTCAAAATCTCAAAACAATGGTTTAAGAATATATTTCTATATGATAAGTGTAACGTGAGAACTTCTATAGTAGTAAGCTGGCGTTGCTGGACTGCCTCCCGTCCGCGATAGCACAAACCGACCGCGTCTCTCTCCGTCGCCGAAGAACATCAGCGTAAGCATTTTCTTTCAGTCGGCCATGCTACATGCCCCAGCGTCCTCGCAGGGCTTGATCTCTGTACCTAAGCATTAAACAAAGAGAATTAGAAATAATATATTCCTACATGTACGTTGACAGAAACACATTCCATAGACTCAATTCTTACAAGAAGAAGAATCACTGGAAGTGCTTTCTGTGGCTGAAAATAATTTTAATTTATCCACAGCGTACACGCCTTTGTACGGTTTTTGAGAACGTTTCCCACTTGGTATACCTTCTATGACATACCTATCATTCTGCAAAATTTTGGTCACCACGCAGGGACCAGCATACTTAGGCAGCAACTTTTTGCTTTTGCCATCATTCGTATTTGCTACTCGTCGTACAAGTACTTGCTGACCTACGTCGAACGCAGGTGGCTTGGAACGTTTCTTATCATATCTTTCCTTCATCTCCTTTTGCTTTTTCCGTATTTGAGTAACGACCTCTTCGCGCATTTCCTGAAATTGCTCATTTCGGTCAGCTTTCGAGATCTCGTTGCTCAAATATGCATCAGCCACACCTCGTGGTCTGTATCCAAGAAGCAGTTCGTAAGGAGTCTTTCCCGTGGCTGAATTTACCGTTGAATTCAGACCAAATCTTACTTTACTTACACACTCGTCCCATCGTTCTTCGTCTGTTATCGTTGCAGACAAGGACGACAAAATCGTTCTATTGTAACGTTCCACTTACCCGTTGGCTCGTGGTGTGGCAGTTGCGACAAGAACCACTTTTATTCCCAACGCTTTGCAAAAATCGCCAAACGCTTTGCTCGTGAAAGCCGTGCCTCTATCGGTTATGATTCTCCTTGGTACGCCGAAAGTGTCAATAATACTTTCTAGACAATTTAGAACAGGACTTACCTTAGTACTCGATACGGCTTTCATGAAACAAAACTTGGTAAACCCGTCTATCGCCACTACCAAATAACAATTCTTCCTCTTGCTCTTCACAAAAGGACCTAAATGATCTACGTGTGTTGTATCCATCGGCATAGAAACTTTTTCTATGGGATTCAAAAGCCCAGGACGTTTCCCAGTGGGTTCCTTATTATACAAACAACTCAAACATCTCGTTATATACTTTTGGACATACCTTCGCATGCCAGAGAACCAGTAGTTCTCAGAGATAGAGTTGAGTGTTTTCTCTAACCCAAGATGACCTTTGCCATCATGATGATACATTACAATTTGCTTCCTTGCACTTCGTGGTACTACCCATTTTAAACCACCTTTGGTTTTTCTAAACAATCGACCATCGGAAATTTCGTATTCCTCGTAAATACATTTTTCCTCTCGATCTACAGGCTTCCTTTCCGACACTTCCAGTATGTATTTCAGTCTATCATCAGAACGCTGAGCTGCCAATATCCAGTTATCCTCGTTTATATTTACGTGTAGACTTTCTACACTTTCCTGGCGTTCAACAACTTCCGGATTTCGACTCAAAGCGTCAACATGTGACATCTTTGTACCTGGTCTATATTCTATAGAATAGTCGAATTCAAGAGTTGCTAACCACCAGCGTGCAATACGAGGAACAAGATCTCTCTTTGACAGTGTTGTACGCAGTGCATTACAGTCTGTTACTACTTTAAATTTCGTTCCTAAAAGGTATACGCGAAACTGTTTTATACTGCATACAACCGCCAACGTTTCCAACTCGTAAGAGTGGTAATGTTGTTCTTCCTTCGTTGTCTGACGACTATAATACATTACTGGCCTTAGCGTCGCATCTTGTTGCACTTGCATCAAGATACTACCGATGCCCCACTTTGACGCATCAGTATGCAATTCTGTTTCGGCCTGAGCATCATATATTGCTAAAACGGGCTTTTCAGCTAAACACCCTTTTAGTGTCTCAAAAGCCTTTAGTTGTGACTCTGTCCATACAAAAGTCACATCCTTCTTAGTAAGCATCGTCAATGGCTTCGCCAACGTTGCGAAGTGCTTTATGAACTTTCTAAAATAGCTAGTTAAGCCAATGAACTGCCGCACTTCATGGACGTTCCTGGGTACAGGAAAGTTCATTACTGCTGCAGTTTTCCTCTCTCCAGGTCGTATACCTGCTGCACTTATCTCGTGCCCTAAATACTCTATTGCAGTACGAAAGAAATAGCATTTTGTCAATTTCAATGTCATGTTATACTCCCTGAACTTACTGAGAACTTTTCTCAGAGTTTCTAAACCTGCTGAAATTGATTTAGAAGGAATAAGAACATCGTCCATATAGGCCATAGCTTCTGTGTATCTCAGGGAACCTAATACTTTATTAATAGTTCTTTGAAAAGTTGCCGGTGCACACACCAGACCAAATGGCATCCTTAGATATTCGTAGTGACCATCAGGGGTCACAAATGCAGTTTTTGCAATTGAATCTTCCGCCATTGGTATCTGATGATACCCAGAAGCTAAGTCCAAACCTGTATAATAGCAAGAATTCTTTAATCGGTCTAAATGATCATCAGCTCTTGGTAACGTATATTTGTCTTTCATAGTTTTGACATTTAATGCTCTATAATCTACACACATTCGCATTTCTCCGGTTTTCTTTTTCACTAATATTATAGGACTTGAATAAGGAGACTCTGAATCACGAACTATGTTATTATCTAAAAGATCTTGAACAATATCACGTACAACTTCGCGCTCAGAAAATGATAATCTATACGGTCTATAAGTTACTGGCTTTTCATCCAAAAGCTTAATGGTCATTTCTGTATCTTTGGCCTTACCTAGTTCTTTAGTATTTGCCGCGAAACAATCTCTGAATTCATTTAAAAGACCTAGAAGGTTTTTCCTGTCTTTCAAGCTGAATTCTGAATCTACTTGAGGATTGATATCCTCCAAAGTAAAATCATTACTTTGTACAGTAATACTTAAGGCACTTACCTGTGGTTCGGTACCTACTGTTTCTAAATAGCATGGTTCTGCTCTGGCCATCAGTTGGTTCGGCTTTATAACCAGCGGGTTGCTTGATAGATTGGCTACAGCTACTACTCCTTCGGATGACGTCACCATCTCTTCCAAGTAGTGTTCTAGCCCTGGTCTTGTTCGATACTGCCCTTTGATGAACACTTCGCCCTTATAGTCAGATGTCACCTCGATGTGGCCCACGTAGCTTGGAGGAATTACCGTTTCCTTAACGGCCCTTAAAGGAATCTTCTTTGGAGGTAGTTGTTCCATTTCGGGAAGCTCCGCCAAGTCTTTATTGAAAATTCTAATCTTTCCCTGCCTTATTACCATAGTCACATCGGGATGATTTATTACTGGTTGGCCTATGATTACTGGTACGCCCTGTATTTCATCACCAACAACGATGATGTTTGTCTCTATCTTAACTAAGTCGACTTCCACAAACGCCTTACATTGTCCAACGGCCCTAGTTTTACCTCCACTATATCCCGAGATAACTGTATTACAAGGTTCTAGTTCTAGATCGAGATTAGCCGCCTCATTATTTCTAATAATGACACCTGTGGCACCTGTATCTAGATATCCGCGTAATTGGTTACCGTTTACTTTGCAATCTACAAAATATTCTTTATTCAAATCTTCATTGTAGGCAATTGTTGATACTAGAGCGAATGTACGTGTACATTCCGAAGCATTATGTCCTAGTCTTTTACATTTAGTACATTCTTTTCTAGGCTTTTTGCATTTAGTAGCTACATGTCCGGTTTCATGACAATTAAAACACTTAATCTTGTCATACGACTTTTCATGAGATTGATTTCGCACGTTACTTCGTCTGATACGCGTCGGAACAAATCGCCTACTAGTGTCTTCTTTGAATTGCAAATTGTCATTAGTATTTGGCAATGTTGATAAATATTCGGTGTATAGATCTTCCGGTAGACTGTATCTGCCAGCTTTTGCGCCCGTTTGAGCCGTTACGTTTCCCATACCATCGATAACGCATGAAACCGCATCTTTCCCTTCAATTTTGCAAGCGCGTATTAATTCCATTTTTGCGAAAAAATATTCGTCCCACGATTCTTTTGGTTGTTTTGTTCTAGCAATTAATTTTTTTAATGATTGGGCAAAGTCATAATTTTCTGGAAAAGTTGATATTAGAAGATGTTTCCACTCATCCCACGTATGATCATACGACGTTAGACCGTTATACCATGTTCGTGCTAAACCTTTAAGTCGATTTTGCATATTACAGATTTTAGCGCGATCATCCCAATTATTTATTTCAGCTAATTGCTCTACTTTCTCAACCCAACGTCGAGAAGTCATGCCTGTATTTCCCGGTTCAAATTCAGGTATACAATCTGATCGTAAAGTATATCGAGTAGAATCCCGCATATTTATACTAGTTGAATTATGATCTTTAGTCAATTGCTCGATTAGACGTTCTAATCGCTCTATGCGAGATTCTGCCGACGTTGACGGCATCGACGGAGTCGATGACGGTATATTTGAAATGCTACGTACGCATATTCCTTGTGACTGATTAGAAGTATGATGTTTTGCGCCAAAATCTCGTTCAACTTGCGGCCGCTCCTTTCTTCGTTTCGGATTTCGATCTTCCTCCGAAGACGTCGACGATGTTGACGGACGTCGATTATGCCGACCCATTTGTACAGCAAATTAATGCTTCTAACACAATTCAAAAGAAACACAAAACAACTTCACTTATCGTCAATCTACTATTTCGGGAAAACGTGTGTGTATCCCACCGCTGCACTGTTAGAAACTCAAATTGTTCGGAAGTATAATTTAAGAAATAAAACTCAAAATCTCAAAACAATGGTTTAAGAATATATTTCTATATGATAAGTGTAACGTGAGAACTTCTATAGTAGTAAGCTGGCGTTGCTGGACTGCCTCCCGTCCGCGATAGCACAAACCGACCGCGTCTCTCTCCGTCGCCGAAGAACATCAGCGTAAGCATTTTCTTTCATAAACCTATGTATTTGGTATTATTTATTTCACAATTTAAACTCAGGTAACTCAGTTTCATTAAATAAGAAAAAGAAAAGTTTATAGGACAAAACAGCTGTAGCATGAAATATTTGCTGCCATGTTATTTTTTACTTAATCATCTAAAATTATACCACTACAAAATCACATGAGTTAACAAGGTTGCATAACCGACTTCTTACTAAGGTAACTGAAAATAGGTTTATTTTAAAATTATTTAGTTTCTAAATATCAAACTTTATTATGTTCATCACAAGTTCATGACATTAAGTACTTATTTTCAATAGATGTTACTTTCTGCCAATGACTTTTGAATTTATTATTGTAAAAATTAATAATAAATAATTCAACTCTGGGATAAGAGAGTTTTGGAAAAAAATATTTCGCATAAAAAGTCCTTAGAAGGCCTTAAAAGATTGTTGGCTATTTTTAAACGAATCACGTGTATATCTAGGTGCGAAAACAGCTAAAACAAATCAAGAACTCTTTGTAATAATGATAATAATATCCTTTTATTTCTATTGTATCCGCAGAACAAACGGAATGATAATGTAACACTGACAAAAATAGAAACCAGATCAAAAGAAAAACATTACATCAAAACAATGCAACATAATACAAACTCAAGAAAAAGTGGAAATTCTGTCAAAATAAGTTATGATGACAGAATTTAAATTAAGAATTTAAGTTAAGAATTGAAGTTATGATTCATAACTAATAACTTGTATATGTATGTATGTCAAAATATTCGTATATGGTTTCACATAACATAAAAAATTCTGTACCTTGTGCTTAAAAATATGAAAGATGATATTTTTTATTTCAGATGGTAATTTATTATAACATGTTATACCAATGTGATATAGTCCTATTTCTATCTTAGATAATCTACTTATAGGCACATTACAATCTAGCTTGAATGTAGTTTGATAGGTATACATTTTCTTGCTATCTGTAAACAAGTGTTGTTTTTTGAAAACAAAATATAAACATTCACATACGTAAATACCATACACTGTCAATAAATCATTTTGACGAAATAGTATACGTACTGAGGTCTTGTATATCAGGTTCAAAAGTACACGCAGCCTCTTCTGTAATTTGAAAATTTTTTCAATGTCGGATGACGCACCCCATAATGCAGGACCATAATTGAAACGACGTGTGTATGATACACCATTTTTTAATATTTGAAAGCTAGTGGACATTACTTAATACTTTGAGAGTGTAGCATGCACTCCTGAGCCTCTTACAAACATGATTAATGTGATCTATCCATGGCAGACTTTCATCGATCCATATACCTAACACCTTAAAGGTAATATAATAGAATTACTTGACCGTTTAATGTAATATTTTTAGGTGTTTCAACACTGTTTTTTATTTTAAAGAAAATATTTTTTTTTACTATTTAAAACAAGTTAGTTGTTTTCAAACCATAGTTCCTCATTTCCAAGTAAGTCTAAACCTGAACCATTATATCCATGAAAGTTTCACCCGTGTCATCAGCAAAGCTCGCTCTTTTCTGGTCTTTTCTAACAGCAACGGAAGAAATGTCATTTATAAAGATTAAAAATAGCAAGGGACCTAAAATACTTCTCTGCGGAACACTTTATCCATAGTATATCAGTAAGCATAGCATATCATATCAGTAATTAGTTTAACAGTCTGTTGATGGTCACTTGAATACGAAACAAGCTAAGCATGACAAGTGCCCCTGACTCCGTAATAATAGAATTATTCTAAAAGAATTTTGTATGTCATAGAATCGAATGCTTTTGTTAAGTCTAAAAAGAGTCCACCTGCAAACAAATGCAAACCTTTAGTAATTCGGAAGAAACCGTAAAGTAAATGCGTAGGAAAAACAAATATACGGCCTTCCATTATATTAGCTCATTAATTAATGTTGAAAACGATCCTCTCCAGTTTCTTCAAGTATCTCTCAAGCCTGAGTTAGTAGGCAATTTCTTTTGCTAGAAAAAATATAATTTAAATTTTTAATATCTTAATATCCAAATTATTAACAACCTTTCGACATAAATAATGTTTTTTGCAAGAAACAAAGGATCCAAAAACAATACGCACATTATGTAAAATTTAAGTTTACAAATTCTGAATACCGAGCTAAATTTTATTAAGAACTCTATAGAAGTAGTCAAAAGGTTAACAGAACCGCAGTATAAAAACAATAATGTTGTAGAATAATAATGAGTATATTTTCAGTTAATTTTGTATTATTTAATTCATCTTGTTATTTACGAATTTGATTCATTCCTAAACACTTTATATTTTATTAATATACAATTGGTTTTCATCGGTGAAACGTCGGCAAGACCAAGAATATCAGACATGTTCACTTTGTATTTTCTTTTTTCTCTTGTAATGATTTTCTTTGTTTAGTGTGCAACTATATTATGACTTCCTTAGAATAAAAGTAGATGTGTTTTTGAAAATTTTTATTTTAATTTCTGAAATATTTCAGGTGTATCGTTTAAAAAAAAATCACACCGCATATAAATGTAGTATTAAAATTACTATAAGATTGCGAGCGAATCCTATGGTCACACCGAAGCAAAGTGTGATATTTTAACAATCTAGCGGGTTAAAAATATTACAGTAATTAAATAATAATGCTGGTTGGTTTTTACGCCTTTAATCCGTAGAAGTCACAATTAAGTTACTTTTCAAATTCATAAAACAATACGGAAGCCATGTAAGTGTGATCTAATACTTTGACAGGAAAATTAGATATTCCGGTTGGTTTTTACGCCTTTAGTCCGTAAACGTCACAATTAAGTCGACTTTTCAGAGTTATAAAACAATATTGAAAGCACGTACAGTTGATCTAATATTTAGACAGTAAGATTTGTAATTATACAATTTAAAAAAACAAACACAAAACGATAAAAGACGATTTTTCATACATTATAAATCGACTAATACTATCTTTCTCCTCGGAATGAGATCTTTTATTAATAGGCTTTTAAATAACGAAATACAGTACGATATTTATGTTTTCAAAAAATTCCAAACTAGATTAGTGTGAAAGGGTTAGTTATTTTAATTACTTAGTATTGGGGACGCTCTATAAGTTCGTATATTTAAAAAATTATTTTAATTCAAAAATTAATACAAAAACAACAAATCTTAGCAACCTTCATCAAAAAAAGAATAGAAAAAATAGTGGAGCCAAAATTAGGAGAATATCAGGCAGGTTTTAGAAAAGGAAGAGAAACAACCGACCAAATTTTCACGATGAAAGAAACCCTAACAACCTTCTATGAGTATAACATCCCGCCAATTGTTTTCTTTATGAATTTTAAAAAGGCATATGATTCGGTAAACAGAAACCATTTAATGAGAGCTATGAGAGAGTTAGGCGTACCTCCAAAATTAGTAGATCTAGTAAACATGACTCTAAATGAAACAACAAGCAACGTAAGAGTAAGGAATCAAGCTACGGAAAACTTTGCTATTAAAACAGGCGTAAAACAAGGAAACCTCCTCTCGATCCTCTTGTTTATCATCGCAATGGAAAAAATTGTAAGGGATTGCAATTTGAACAGAGCAGGAAACATAATGTACAAAAGTCACCAGTTAATAGGATATGCAGACGACGTGGCCATTATAACTAGAAATTGGAAAAAAAGATGGAAAACGCAGTAAACAGAATTGTAGAAGAATCTCTCAAGATGGGACTAGAGCTAAACCAGCAAAAGTGTAAAATAATGATGGTGGGAAGCTACCAACGAAATAGAATATTAGAGGTGAACATTGCTCTAAGTAAAATAAAATTTGAAGAGGTGGAAGAATTTGTATATTTAGGAGCCAGAATAACAAACAGATGCGATGAAGAAAAGTCGAATCTAGATTGACAAAAGCGAATAGAGTGGCTGAAGCTTTGAACCATATACTGTGGGCAGACAGCTATCACGGAATGCTAAATTTAGATTGTATAAAACAATTCTGAGATCAACTGCGATATACGGATGTGAGAACTGGGTGTTCAATAAGAAAGTACAGGAAAGACTGCTGAGATGGGAAAGAAGAATTATGGGACCAAAGAAAACGGAGAATGGATACGAAGAAGAACAAACGGTGAAATCTATGAAACATACAGAGAGCCTACAATAGATACAGTCATAAAATCAAGGAAACTTCGCAAAAGGTATAGCTTGGAAGATACCGCAAAATAAGACGAGGGAGAGACCAAAGGAAAGATGGAGAGTCAATGCGGACTTGGAACAGGAAGAAGTGAAAAGGCCTGTTGGAAGGCTATATATAAGACAAAAACAAGACTAAACTCATTTCAGTATTTTACATTTGACAATAATTTTAAGTACGGAAACTAAATAAAATTTTATTATTCCTTAATAGAACATCACTAAAAGTGTAATTCAACCTCATAGTAGTTTCAATTTTAAATTTTCCAAACGCATCTTTCACAGAAAAATAATATTTTCCGTGGTAGTACAACAGAGGTGTCCGTCTTTCAAATTCAATGACAAGAATAAAAGGAAAACAATTTTGTCTCGTTTAGTTTAAAAAGGTCAAAAATCATAAGAATGACTCATGCCTCAACCGAAATATGAACTTCAATATAAACTTGGGTAACAACTTCCTTGTGTAATAGTAAAGTATCATTACAACAATCGATTTATCTAAACTAAAATTTATATTAAACTTATTAGGACATTCGCCAGTTTACTTCTAGTAAAAAAGAAACTTTTTCTTTTCTGTTTTATTGGCACACACATCGATGTTCCAATTATAGCGAACCAAATAAATAAACACATATAATATCATTGGTAATAACAATGACAGCATATTGTTTTAACTATTGTTGATACACACCACACTGCATCTAGAAGAAATCACGTGTCACCACACAAATGTTCATGCGCTAAATATGTGCGGATCAGAGATTATCAATTAAGAGGAGTTCATATAGACGCAGAATAGCTTCCGCAATACAGTATATTTACCAATACAAGTACATATATTGCAGACAAAAGCATATCAATAAGTAGATAGTCATTAAAAGTAGTGAAAAAAATGTTGCTTCTTAGTTTATTTTTGGGTGTTCTAATGCTATTGCCACTTTTAATTTTGTCGTATATAAAATGGCAACAGAAACACTGGACTAGAAGAAAGGTACCGTATATAATACCTACATCCATTTGGGGTAATCTAAAAAATCCTTTTAAACACAAATTTGGACTGGACCATACCGTTAAGGAAGCGTATCTTGAATTTAAGAGACGTGGAAATCAGCATGGTGGAATATATGTATTTACCAAAGCCATTTATATTCCGGTAGACCCGAATTGATAAAAAACGTACTAACCAAAGACTTTCAACATTTTAATGGCGACGGATTTCCTCACTATTGTGAAAATAATGCTTTAGGTGTACATCTCTTTAACTTAGATGGAAATAAGTGGATGAATACCAGAACTAAACTCATGCCGAACTTCACACCGACGAAGATAAAACAAATATTTAGTAGTCTACTTGAATGCAGCGGCCCTTTAACATATCAAATCGACACCGCATCAAAAAAAAATAAATCTTTGAATATTAAAGAAATTATGTCCACCTTCACGTTAGACGTGATAAGTTCATGTGTGTATGGTTTGGAGTGTCATCATTTGAATGAACCTAACATAGAGTTTAAAAAGTACAGTCACCAAGTTACAACAACTGCGTCGTGGAGTAACTTCTACAACTTTATAAAATTCCTGGCGCCATCTGTTTGGAAAATTATATACGCAAAGAAAGTACCTACAGAAGTAGAAATCTTTCTTATAAATATGGTCCGAGGGATATGGAATTACAGGAAATCCAAAGGAGTATCACGAAGTGATTTCATGCAATTTTTCTTGGAACTGGAAGAACAAGGCAGAAATAGTAGACAAAAAAGCTTAACTATCGAACAAATAACAACACAGGCCTATATATTCTTTGTGGGTGGATTTGAAACCGTTGCTACAACAATGACCTTTATTTTGCATGAAGTAGCATACAATCAAGAAATTCAAAACACATTAAGAGAAGAAATCAGACGTGTTATGAAGAAATACAATGGGAAGTTAACCTATGATGGTATCATGGAAATGAAATATTTAGATCAAGTAATTTGTGGTAAGTAATACATGCAGTTTCTGCTTTAATCTTTAACTTCAATCAAATAACCCATTGCTGTTTTTCACCGAAATGCTAAAGGGATACATACAGA
Organism: Dynastes maya; assembly: GCA_029619315.2. Classification (NCBI taxonomy): domain Eukaryota; kingdom Metazoa; phylum Arthropoda; class Insecta; order Coleoptera; family Scarabaeidae; genus Dynastes; species Dynastes maya. The sequence goes on along the minus strand of JAROYE020000003.1, from coordinate 54,115,681 downwards.
GGAGTTCTCAATATTTCAATTTTATTTAATTTAAGTAAGTTGAGTCTGATGAAAATAATATACCAGCAGCGTACTTTTGATAGCAAAACATTGGCCGGTATCACTCGTGGCAAATTCTTTCAAATTTTGCTGAATGTAATTCGTTTGAATCTAGGTTTCATACTACTATCATCTTCAGGATGTTCCTATAGATTGTATTGACGTCTTTTAGTTCAAATACACCAGTAAGAGAAAGTAGTCCTAAAAATTATCATTCTAAAAATAATTCTATTTTATTTGCAGGATCAGTAACCTGACATTGCAAAGCATGATTACCACAACTTGCTTGCGTTGCATATCTATAATCCTTTGCTTCCTTTCTTTCTATAATTTCGATTATCTCACCATCAAGTAAGAAATGTATTGCCTCAGTGGGTATTTTCAGTTTTTTATATCGCACCAGAGCTGAATCTCTGAGCAATTACAATGTTACTTGCAGTTGTATGACTCAAATTATCTTACCCATAATAACAATTTCCGAAATCAGCATTGTAAATGATGCAACCTTAGTATCTACCGTTTGAGTATTGTGGCTAAAATTACCATCAGTATAATCTTCAAATTCATCTAGAGAATATTATTATTGCTTCAACGTTTGAAAAGTTTCTGTCGTCATTAAAGAATCTATTTGCCAGATTCTTCAACTCTGCTTGTATCAGCTATTTCTTTCCCTCATAAAATCTATTCATGTTAAAAGATATTAGTGATCTTGGCAGGTGAACACTGAGGGTATGCCACGTCGGAAACTGTCACGTGAAGCTGTCGTACTTAGTATATTTAAGGAATACGATGTTCCCAGCATTTCTCGTTTTCTTAAGAACTACTGCGCAGAGTCAATTCTGACTTCACCATACCAGTTAAGGCTATCAAAGGTTTACTTGGAATTATGTAGTATGCATGTAGAGCTCGCACTCTGCGCGGCGTAACAAGATCGGATCCGCTGTTGTGTGTAGATATGTATATGTGGTATACTATATATGCATCTACGATCGGTGGTCGATGTTAACATTCGCTTCGCACAATCGGCTCGCTGTTTGTGGGTACGTATATACTTACTACGATACTGATGCGTTGCCCGAAAGTGCCAACTCTAATGATAAGTTACTTCAAGTCATTTTTTAGCACTGCATACGGTAAAACAAAGAATTATGCACATGAACAAAAAATATAAATAAAATATGTCGAACCCTATAGTACTCATAACGCTTTTATCGTAATTTTGCATTTTACCCAAAGAATTTATTACAGAAACGTTACGGAAGTATCCTCCAATTCCATTCCTAAAGAGAATTTGCAGCAAAGATTACAAAGTACCGAAGACTGATTTCACAATAAAAAAAGGAACGACAGTTATCATCAGCTCCCTTGGTATACATCAAGATCCAAATTACTTCCCAAATCCGGAGAAATTTGATCCGGAAAGATTTACTGAAGAGAATAGAAGCAGCAGGCCCGCGTTTACCTTTCTACCATTCGGAGGAGGACCTAGAACATGTATTGGGCAACTATTTGGCCTTATGCAAACCAAAATGGGTATTTCCTTACTGCTTCATAATTATAAGTTTTCACCCAGTAGTTCTGGGAATTATAATATACAGTTTGAGTCAAGTTGTCGAATTTTAACTGCAACAGAACCTATAAAATTGAATGCAGTAAGATTAAGTGAACATATTACAAGGTATTATTAAGCGTTAAAAAACAAGACTAGTTATTGTAATCAAAAAGATTTTTTATATTAAATTTTAATATTAATATTTCGAATCTTTCTTAATTTATTTAACAATTTTGTGCACGTTTTTTTTAATAACTTGCAAATTAGTGCTTTACTTCTACAAATTGTTTCCTTGTGGTGTCAACTAAATATATTATTGTTTCCTACAAATTTATAAGTATACAGTGAGGTCTTAAAGTGTCAACAACATAAAAAACTAAAACTTGAGCACATTGCTTATCAAAAATTAACAAATTTAAACAAACCTACCATAATTAATTAATTACAATACAGTCCGATAAAGTAAAGGAGAAACAACAATTAACAAAACAAGTTGAAGTGAGATAAAATAACAACGAGCACAAAGAAGGAAAGTATTGAGATTTGACAGTTTGGCAATTTTTATGATTACTTTGCTTAGCAACGAGCTCCTTAGGCCAGTCTGGCGTCATAAGAAACAATTTGGTGCTCTTCCCTAGCCAACTTTGCATAACAACAAAAATAGATTCCCAAAACCTTTATTGTTGCATATCGTCATAATTCTTAGGTTAAAAGTATAACATATGTGATATCGTTGGATTCGCCTTTCGACTACCTTTGCAAAAACGTAAAAACATACAGGATGTTCTATTTAAAATAAGAACGTTGACGTCACTTCCGGTGACACCGGAAATGCAATTGAACTGCCGATAACGGCAAAGGTTAGTTCATAAAAAATATAAATCGACCTTGTTGGGCAAAATGAAAGACCGACACGCACCTCTTGCAACAAGATTTATTTAAGTGAAATACATTTAATATATCTGACGCGTAAAACAACGTGAAAACAAATATGACAGATGTCAAACAACCAAACAAATGGAATATATGACCTTGGAATATATGATCTTCCGGAGCGATTCCAACATTGTATGGTGGCGCGCTTATGGAGCGGCTTTTCTAACAGACCTACTTTATCCAAAAACACTAGCCTCTGTCCTTCAAAAGTTAGCATGTGGGAGGAGGAGGGGGGGAGAATATCTTAGAACCTCACTGTATAGTAATATAAGCAGTGCCAATCCTATCACATTTTAAAGAGCAGCAAATTCTGGGAAAATACGAAAAAATAAAAAGTTGCATTCCCGTAGTTGCAACTACTCAATTCGCGATGAAGTCATCTGTGGACAATGTCTGAAAAATTGTTACTTTTTGTTTAGTGCTGAAAAACTTCACAAAACATAAATTAACAAAATCTTGCACGCACCATTTAATTAAGTTAATTTGGGGTAAGAACGAGTTTGAAGTAGATCTACCCCCTTCATACATAATCGGTAGAGAGGTCACTGTAACGCATAAAAGCATTACTAAGATACCAAAAGTACCGATTAACCTGAAACCTACGTCCTACATATCTTGTCGTCTGTTAAGTTCTATGTATAACCTACCACGTGTAACTCATTGAATGAGTTGGTAAATATCTACAGAATACCCTCTTTTTTTATTAATTTCCATGTTCACAACGTGGAATGTTGGGTGGAGTTCTGTTCAATGACCATACTTAGGAGTGAAAGAATCACATTTCGCTAAACACTGTTTTTTCTTGATTTCTGTGGCAATGGCGCAGTTACCCTCTAATTTACCCAGAAAATTGAAATACACCTTGGAGAGATTTTAAGTTTCTTTTGGTGGGTTTCTTGTTCAGTGACTTACAGATGAATATATTGTTTTTTTTTTCAATGTCATACAGACGATTGATTTTCGACCCTCACGATGGTGATCTCGCTTATTATTTGAGATAGAGGGTAGGTTTAAATTTCGCAAAGTTGCTAAATCTTGTGTTTGTTAAATACCCCAAGAGAAATAGATTTGTGTCAAATGATGTTCGAGATAACAAAAAAGAAAAAAATGCCCATTTTCTTTTTTTTTACCTCTTGCACCTTTATTTGGCCTTGCAAAGAAAAAATGAAGCCACATTCTCAAGGCCATTTTCGATCTTCTGTCTAATGGCGTGCTTGAAATTTTTTTAAAACGTTTCGGTTCTCTCTGTCCATCATCAACTTTCTTATTTCTTATTGGCGTAATATTGGATTTTGACACAGTCAGAAAAAGTTTTTTATTTCTGATTTCTACCATGTATAACATGTTAACAAAAGTTTTCGATATTACGCTTTAATTAAAGAAAAATACATTTCAAGATTGAATAAGCTAGCCACGAAATTTCAAACTGTGAAATTGTTCAATTATCGTTCATTACTTTCATTAGTAATAGAAGAATGTTGTATACAAACGAAGAGAAACGAGTATTTTCTATTCATCGGACCGAAATACAACAACAGCGAGTACATTGCATCCAGAACGAAAACGGCCTCATCATTTTCCTAGATTTTGATAGAAAATTGATTGAGAATGGATCGTTTACCGAGCCGCGTAATTTTTATGTTAACAGGAATTTAAATGAAAATCAACAGGAAAATAGTAAACTAAATATGTGTTTTTCCAAAGTTTGTGTAAATCTTATTTTCTAGATAAATAATAATCCGTCAACATCGACACGCAAAATGGCATCAGAATTAAATTTGCCCCAGACTCAATCATAGAGAACTTTACATCGAAATAAGTTTAAACCACACATGATTCATGTTAACCACAGCCTGGTGATCATTTAAGACGACTGAAGTACTGCAACTAGTTAGTGGGAAGATTATAGGACGACAAATATTTTTTAAACAAAATCATCTGGTCAGATGAATCATAAGTTCCCCAATTCTGGAATCCTTAATTAGGCAGTACAGAATCCTAGACAAAATAGGACAAGGGCACCACACCATCGTTTTAGATTAAACGTGTAATGGACGCTTTGGGAAATCGTCTCATATGACTAGTTATGTATGAAGAAACATTAAATGGGGAAAGATACTTAAGCTACCTTCGCACATGCGTATCTAACTTCTTAGATAATAATAACGCATTAAATCAACTGCAGAATTTATGGTGGTAACAAGACAGCGCACAGGCTCACAATGCGGCAATTATGAGAAATTACTTAAGTCAAGAGTTTCCAAACCGTTGGATTGGAAATACTGGAGTTGTTGATTGGGTGGAATATGTTTTATGGGAAGTTGTTAAATATAACATTTATAAAGTTGTCCCACAGAACATTGAAAACCTTCGAGATAGGCTCCAGAATGCCGTCGATGCAATTCCTGGAAGTACCATGCAAAGGGCAGTTCAAAATGCCGGAAAGCAGGCACAATGGTGCATTAACCAAAATGGCCAGTTATTTGAACATTTACCCTAATTGTTGGTTGATTGTTTTGTTTCCTATTACTATTACTGTTATTGTTATTTTCATTCGATGTGGCTGGTGTCGTCCTGTATACAATTGTAGTCGCTATTGTTATATTTCGGTTCGATGAATAAAAAATATTTAACATATCTCCTTTGTCTTCGTTGATGTACGACATTTTTCTACTACTAATGAACGATAATTGCGAAATTTTACAATTTGAAATTTCGTGGCTACCTTATTTAATCCGAAAATGTATTCTTCCTCAATTAAAGCATAATACTGAAAACTTTTGCCAAGATGTTATACATGGTTGAAATCAGAAAAAAAGCTCTTTCTTGTGGTGTCGAAATTCAATATGGCACCGATAAGAAACAAGAAAGTTGATGATGATCAGAGAGAACTGAAACGTCTCATAAAAGTTTCAAGTACACCATTAGATAGGGAATCGAAAGTGGCCTCGAGAATATGGTTTTAATTTTTCTTTGCAATACCAAATAAAGGTGCTAGAGGTAAAATAATAATAATAAGAGCCTTTATTGCCTTACAGTGATAAACAAAAAAAAAACGATTAACAGGCAAACAACTAAGAGAAAAAAAATCTATGTCTATAAAATCTATAGAACCTATTGACCAAAAAAATAAACATACGCAAGTACAGAACTACGTATTACATATAACATAGAACTGAGGTATTCTGCCTTATCCGGAATGCGAATCGAGAAGTTGTGCAAGGGAACAATTAAAAATATCGCACTTATGGCAAATGCTATTGTACGTAGAGCACAGGTGAGCGTAATAGCAACTTAGACTTGGCTGAATCCAAATAAAAAGTATTAAATGAGCGAGAAGATTTACGTGAAAACTGAGTTTTGCAATTAGATCGCCGGCGTTTATTTGATTATTTAATAATTTAAAAAGAAACGTTAGGCCGATTCTCTCTCGACGTACTTCAAGTGGTGTCACAGAAAACTCGGCTAGCAGGGCCACATAGGGGAATCCTCTATATGGATAAGTTTTATATTTTGTATACCAAAGATATTTCAGAAATCGTCTTTGAAATTTTTCAGTCATATTTTTATATGTGACATAATACGAATTCTATTCAAGGGATGTATACTTGAGTTTTGAACGCACTAAAGTGATTTTATTGGTGATATGATATATCACGAACGTACCGAATGTTACGTAGTACAAATCTTAACATTCTGTTAGCAGATGAAATATTTTGAACATGGTTATTAAAAGTTAAACTACTGTCGAAGTATACACCTAAGTTACGTATATCATTACTTCGCGTAATCGCATCCGAATCCAAAGCATAACTAAAATTTATTGGCCGTTTTTTCCTTGTAAACGACACAACTCTACACTTAGATACATGTATTTAAGTTCAATCTATTTAATGAGTACCAATTAGTAGTTTCACGCAATCCTGTAGAGAAACAACAGACCGATACAATTTAACATTAAAGCGTTGCAATCAATATGCTTCAACAAGTCGTTAACAAATATTAGAAATAGTAAAGGACCGAGATTAGAACCCTGTGGAACACCAGGAGGAACGCGGCATATATCGGACATAAAACTATTGTAACATACGAAAAATCGACACTGAGAAAGATAGGATAATAAAATGAGCATTTTTCGTTTTTTTTTTTAATCTCGAAGGTCATCTGTCACAGATCCATTTTCTCTTCGGGTTCATAACAAATACAAAATTTAGCAACTTTGTAAAATTTAAAACTACCCTCTATCTCCAATAATAAGCGCGATTCCTATGGCGAGGGTCACAAATGGATCAGTATGTATATTGCTATTTAACTCCATATATTTATAAGACTGTTTAACATGTAATTTTTATTAAGTTATGCCTATCAGTTGGTAGAATAAAGATATCCATTCTTTGTTAAAAACATTTAATGTAGAATTTTTATTAGAAGATCGCTCTTACCCTTAAATTTTTAACATTAAGTTGATACGAAGTTTAGCATACCAAAGCTCTAAAAAATTGTTTCTTTTCCAACTTATGCGGTTTAGCAGCAACACGTTGTGCTAAGTATATGTTGAGAAGGTTTTAAATAAATACTCTCACTTTTAAGTTGATTTTTATTACTGGAAATCAACTAGGCTACTTTAGGGGTACAGTTACCCCAACTTACCTTCCTCAAGAAAGACATTAGACTAGCGGGAAACTTAATTAAAAATGGGTTAGCTCAAGATGTTGAACTAAACAAAATATGGCGCTGCAAACTTTGTTAAACTTAAAGCAAGCTTAGCTGTAATAAAATATATATTGAAACATAATTCCAATTGCATCTATTTTATTGAACTCGTGAAAAGACAGTTTCAGCAGTGTCAGAGTTAAAATCGTTATTGTTTTTTACATTATTACCTAACAAAGCATCTTAAAGAAGTTCCTAAATCTAAAGTGCATTTTATTTTATTCCGGTGTAGTGAGTGTTAAGTTTAATTTATCTGCGTTGTGGGCATAGACTAAGTCATGGAGAAAAATTTTGTTCGCAATATTTTTGTTCACAAACTTTAGGAGAAATTCTAAATCACCGTGTATAATAAAAACAAAATTTATGCCAATTCTTTTTAGTTTGCGAAAGCGTCACCGTTATTCTTCGTCTAGAACAGTGTTTCCCAACGTGGGGCCCACGCCCCACAGGGCAATTCGATTGTTAAGGGGGGCAATTCGAAAATGGGCTCGTCCAGAGTTTAAGTTAACCATATTATTTATCAACATTTGTCAAGCGTTCAAAAGACTGTACTATGTCAATGTATAAAAGTATATAATTTCTAGCCAAATTGTTTAAAATATTTGCCAGCATATACATTTAAAAAGAAATTTAAAAAATGCTTAGTAGATAAAGTTTTATTACGACATTGAAGATTTTTTTTTGTTCACCGAGTGTCTTTATTGGGTACCTGAAATCTTCATTTTAAAATGTTTTACAATTGTGCATGTTACCTTTTCTAACTATATTATACGAGTATTTTATAATACTAGGGCCGAAAAGAACACCAGAAGGAGAGCATAGACAGCTAATGAATTTTGAAATCGAAAACCTAGTAAAAGAAAATATAGTAAATGTTATAAAAGCACATAGGATTCGCTGATATGAAAAGGCGTAAGCCCTACGTGACAATAAGAAAAATCAGCGAATGGAAACCGGGTGTAAGTAGAGCAAAAGGAAGACCAAGGTCAAGGTGGGAGGACCAGGTGGAGCACGACTTATGGATAGTATGAGGCGAGGACTAGAGAAACAAAATTGGAGATAGAGAGGAATGGACGAGACTTGCAAGCGAGGCCAAAACAGGGAAGAGGTTATAACAAACGGAGGAAGAATGTGGAGTGATTCACCATACTAGAGGAATCAAGGAGGTCCACTCGGAGCGGCTGCAATCCCCCGGGGGATGTATATATATATATATATATATATATATATATATATATATATATATATATATATATATATATATATATATATGTAAATTCAATTGGTAATTTTTGTTAATTTCAGTTTTAGAAGCATCATTTTACAGAAAAAATTGTCAAGTGAAAAAGTATGTTTTTTGCGGTGGAGTAAATGTGCCATACACATTTTTAATATGCATTTTTAGTCTACGCTTTGTGAAGAAACCGAAATCAAATATTCAAATGCAACCAAATGTGCAAGAGAACTATTGTTACCGTTTCCATCTTCCATATTTAGCTGAATGCGGATTTAGTGCCATAAATGATTTGCTGCTAAAAAAAAAAATCAGCTGGAGATAACAAAACGGGGAGACTTGAGGCTGAAGTTAACTAAATTGGAGCCTGACATAAAATCTCTTTGCAGCAAGCATCAAGCGCAAGGATCTAAATTTAAATAATAAATAATTACTAATATTTAAAATAATATAGAAAAATCTTTCATTAAAATTATTTTGTGCTTGAATTTCAGTTCTCCATTATATGTTTTGAAAATTTACTTACTGTGTTTGCTCAATAATTTCCTAGGAATTTCTTCTTAAAACCCATCATTCAGGTTTCTTTAGTGAACATTTCAATTTTTGAATATTAAAAATTATGTATATGTTAGGGAGGTGAGAGGGAGGGGGGTATAAGAATTTTAGTAAGGCTCAGGTGGGGCATAGCACAAAAAATGTTGGGAAACACTGGTCGAGAGTGTCTTGGGCCGGCTATGTGTATAAATACGCATTGTTACATTTGCAATAAAACAACCGAATAATATATAGAATAACCCATTACTCTAACTATGAAACCATTATCCATTGGGAAAAAGCCTGCCGCAGAAATTTTTGGAGACGCTACGTCATAGAAATGTGAGAGTAGTAAAACCTGTTTTAAGAAGGATTTAAAGCTACTAAGTTTGGGTTTTACAGATATTGTGGAGGAAAAATCTATATGTAATTTTCTACATAAGCGATGTAACTTATTTATTTCCCCATTTATTTTACTTGCTGTTGTAGCTAGCATATGAGCTAGAATCTGAAACATTAAAAAAATAGAAATTAATCTATGAAAGTGCTAAAGACAAACGTACAAAAAAACATATTGTTATCTAAACGATGTAATTTGCAGCACTTATTATTACATTGATAATTAGACTCTGATTAAACCTGTCAATAATCTACAAACTTCTAAAAAACTATGAAATAGCTTCATAAGTTTAAAAATAAATGCTTCAAATTAACATTTAGATTCATTTATTTTTGTTCTTAAGAACCAAAATCGAATTAAGGAGATTTGTAGTAATAATAGTAAAGGAATTAGGATCTTATGAAAATATATGTTTGGGCGGCGTATATGTATTCAATTTTGGGTCCCGCATGGAAAAACTTGAAATAACTTATACTGCCTTTGAAGAAGCATGAACAAACATTTATTTGTTCATATTCTAAAGCCAACTAATCACAAAGGTACTATCAAAAAGTCTCCCATGATTGCCCTACCATGTAATATAGGTTATATTAGGACCTTTTACGTGCAAAATATATATTTTTCTGTCCCCAATCCATGAAGAAGTAAGTGGAAATGAAGAGGCACATATGGATGGTAAAGAAGCAAGAAATATGCCATTTATTAGACCAGAACCTTTTGTAGCCTACAGATGGGCCACTAGGTTAAAAAGAAGGAAGAAAATTAAGAAATCTCGTACTAGCGAAACACAACGGGACGAACTCAAGTGAAAGCATTTACATCAACATCGCCAAAGACAACAACAATAGCGCTACCGCAAAGAGGATCTCAAAATGCTGGGAGATTAACTAACAGGGTATGTAGCCTTATCATATCACTCACACAAACTAGCAAAGGCTCAACATATAAGGCTAACACATATCACAAACACTGTCAACACCTCAGTAAATCATTCTTAACATCAACACAACATGGAATACCACTATTCTTTATTTGCACGTCCGTTTTTTTCACATGAAAGCTTCCCTTTTTTTGTCTTCGAATGCCAGGAAGAAGTCAACGTCGAGTTTGTAAAAAAAAAGAAAGCAGTATAGTGAAGAAGAAATGAGTCAGGCAATTACAGCAGTCAGAAAAAAAAGGACGTGACCGGTGCAAATAATAATGTTATTATTGCAATCATAATATCAATAAATAAATGTTATGTAGCAAATGTCCAGTGTCTTCCATGTTTACACCCCAGTTCCTCAAGTAATAATTTTGGCATTATTTTCAAGAATTTTTTTTTCGAGAATGTGTGGGACCACAAGAAATCTAAGTAAAGATCTTGGTCCGTAACTGTTTTTAGTACATTCTAGTGAAATTGAACTTTAAATAACTCTATTTACAACGAAGATGTATTATCAGTACTCTACTACACTACCTCATTTGAATTAATGAAAACAATCAAATGCACAACTTTCTTGCAAAAATGACACTTGTTGAAGTTCAGAATTTACGCCTTGAAGTCTCTTTCAGTTTTCAATAAACATACATTAACTTCTACGTCGTTACTAGAAAATTCGAAAAGCTAATTCGTCTTTCATTGAAAATTCTCTCTTTTTAAAAACTGCTGTTTTTGAAAAAGCTCCTCGATTATAATTATAATTACATTAATATAAATTCCTTACCCAAACAAGCGCATCTCTTGCAATGCTAACAAAAGCATATCGTGATCCAAAACGGCCTCGTTTTATTAGATGCAATAACACACTGAAAAATCTGATGTTTTCAGAAGTCAGTCTTAAGGTAATCAACAGTATTTGCCATTGAAAGATGTTGTTAAATATATTAATAAGCTCTATTACTTCTAGGTACATCTGACTTAGCATTTTGAACTTCAACATATACCCATCTTCCGCCATTTTGCTTTCCAAGATATGATTTAACCTTTCTAATCGGTTCTTTATACAAACCAAATACTTGTGCATTAAAAGCATCGCCATAGAGGTATGAAAAGCCTGAAGTTTCTTTGGGAAGGTCGGTAATAGATGGCTTGGCTCGGAGAGGAAATGGGAAATAATGAATAATAAAATAACTAGAATAATTTCTATAGTGTAGATAGGAATTTTCTTGATCACAATATTTGTAATACTTAATAATCTTTGGTCAATTATTTCAATGATTTCTAAGAATGATCGCAATTCCTTCCACCTTGCTGTGCTCATAACGACCGCGAGGATATTTTCCAACGTTTGACTTGTTTGAAAAATGTAGTCTAATACAAAGATTTTCGCTGGCGGCATAATGGTCTTTCTTATCGTAAAACACAATGTATAGAGATAGGAAGTCAATAAGAGAACCAATATGACAATAAGTTTGACATATATGGAACGCCCCAGTTTACTTTTCTTCAAATTAGCGCACGGTACCACATATATGTAAGAACACAAAGTATGAAATAGTTCAATACTTTCAATATCGGTTGATATACATTTTTCTTTTAGGTAATTCAATTTTAAGAACCTCATTCTTCAACTTTAACACGCTTCAATAGGAAATCTTTGAATGTATTGCGCAACACATTGGTTGGTTGACATTTATATGCTTTTTCATTCGAACAAATGTTGTGGTAATTATTTCCTTTGTATTTCATTTTTATGCATATTTTCATTAAAATAAGTGCTTTCCATTTAAACATAAAACAATAAGAAGCGCTTTATCAAACCTGAAATACGGAAGCCATAGACATTCATTCATTTAATGTTCACTTTTATGCTAGGAAAATAGTTACATATACCTAATCTGATCATATCACGTATATATAAACAAAGATAAATAGATATACATACTGACCATTTGGGGCATATTTTCTTTCACTCAAAAAATAAGAATAATTTATAACTTAATAAATTAAGACAAGTCATCTTATTACAAAAATTTACGCTAAAATGTATTTGCATTTTCGTTTTTCTTTAAGGAAATAGATATATCTAAATTTATGCGATTGAGGAGAAAATGATAAATATCTTGAAATCCGTTAGAAGTAGACATATGAAATCGGTATTATGTTGGTTTATTTCTAGACGGAGAAGTCAAATACGTAATAATGTACAGGTTGTTCCGTTTGAAATAACAAGGTACGTGCCTGATCCGCTGCTTATCGATCAGCCTTTATATACGGAAATATTTTTGGAAAATACCCTATAGTACCTATTACATTATCACAAAAATTTTATCTTCTATCATTTTCACAATAGGCACAATTCTACAATTCCAGAAGATTGGAGCAGCCTGTATGTGTGCATCTTAAATTTTCAACAATCATTTTTAATCAATTCAAATATTGTTATTCTTCCAGATATTACTGGTGCACATAATATTGGTTTATGTTGCTTGTTGTGCTGTTCATACGAGAAAATAAGGATTCTCAATTCACTGAGGGTCCAAGCTCAAACCTTTAATCACCTGTAAGCTTTTTCTTGTATACAACAGATTATTTTTTGGGATTATACTTGCGTTAAATAAATAGGCCTTTAAATATATAAGTACAACATCAATATGCCACATCAATCTCCACAATATTATGATTTATCAAAAACTAGGTATAAAATAAAGCTAAAAATAATAGGCAGACGTTATGAGTCTTTCAAAGAAAAACTAAAAACCATATGTAACAAAACTAAATACCAAATTTTATCACTTCTAGAGATACAACAAGCCGTTAATTGCCCGCACGAATTAAAAGACAAACTAAAAGGAGGATAACATTATTGTTAAAATATTTTTACCTTAATTCTTTAAATTATTTTTCAATTTTGTTCAACTTTTATTTCGGTCACTTACTTTTCGACGCCACTATATGCAACTCTTGAACGATAATATATAATATATGAACTTGTGTAACGTTTTATTTTGAAATTGTTTTTGCCTCAATACGTCATGTATAAGAAATGATACGTCAGACGAATTTTAGGTACACAAAGCCGTGCAAAATCTCATTCTACTCTCTCCTCTCCTTTCCTGTACCTTCCCTCTTACATGGCTGACCGCTAGTGCTCTCCTAGATAAGATCCGACCGAACGCACATCGCAAACGACTAAGGCTGTCTTTGGTGGGTATTCTGCACTCACATCGCTGACGGGTAGAGCTATACATAGCTGTATTCCAGAATTTAAATCTTCTTTATTTCCTTTAATTTATTATTATAGGAATTTGATTTTGTTTTGGACCGATCTTTTTGTAAATAAAACTAAATACTACCTGTTTCATTCCAAAAGAACTCTGGACAATCGCCACCCCGAGGTAAATCATTAATCAACGTGGTGCTCACAATCACGGTAATTCAATAGTTTAACTAAGTCCGTAATCAGCAAAACTAATTTTCGCACACGTGGTAATTGTTGTTTGTTTAATTACATCAGAAGTTTGGTCCAAAGAGATAAGCACGCGTTACTGAGAGAGCCGTACATCCAGTGATTTTAATATTAATATTTCACAATTTTCCGTATCAAAAACTAACAAATTTAAACAAACCTACCGTAATTAATTACAATAAAGTTCTATAAAGTAAAGGAGAATCAACAATTAGTAAAACAAGTTAAAATTAGATAAAATAATAACGAGCACAAAGAACGAAAGTACAACAAATGCAAGATATAATAACGAAAAACAACAAGAATAATTCCCGTTTTTGAACTGACATTTGAGAGTTTGGCAATTGTTATGATTAAAGCTGGCCACGAGCGGTACCGCGCAATAGCGTAGAGTCGACCAGGCCTCGCGTTCCACTAGAGTTATTCTGCTAATAGAGATGTTTGCTGCCGCAAATAATTTCGCTCATCTTTTAAATAAAAATTAAATAACACGTGCTCAAACACTTACCATTTTAAGAGTCCTCCGTGAAATCACAAAGTGAATAATGTCTGTTAAATATCTGCAACATTAGATATGTTTCAACTGTTGTTTCGGCAAGACTAGTACGGCATGAGGAAAAAATGCGTTTATATGCAGAGAACGAACGTTCTACATCTAGTGACGTAATATTTGGATAAGTAAAATAATCTTTCAAATAACTTAACGATTCTGTTGACGCACCTTCACAAATGTGTCTTAATGTGCCAAAATCAGAATTTTTCTCAAAAACACTTTCAAATTTTTCTAGAACAGAAACATTTTTTGCGTCTTCTATCGCGCATAGCTGTGGGTGAACATGTTGCACTATTTGTAGAGATTCTTCTAACGGCACCGCAGGATTTTCTAATTTTTCTATTGCATCTGCTAGCCCGAAATAATTGTCGTGAATGATTTTTAAATCCATTTTAACCTGACTATCTTGAAATTTCGACTGGGTTTTCTGGATAGCGGCAGCTTCCTTTGTATCGAATTGTAAAACCACGTTCTTAATATTGTCAAAATATTTATGATAATAAAACGCGGCCTGCAACCATGTTCCCCAACGAGTTAGAATAGGTTCTGGTGGCTCTGGTATACGGAGGCACAGTCTGTGAAATTCGCGAATACGTTTCGGTGATTTGACAAATACTGCTTTGGTATGCGCTATTAAAGCATCTACCTCAGGATAACATTTTCTAATACTATCCGCCACAAGATTGAGAGCATGAATTTTACACGTAATGTGTAACAAATTAGCAGAATGCTTTTTAAGAGACCGGCCTACAGAAAGCATGTTTGCAGCACCATCACTTACTAACATCAAGAGTTGGTTTGTTGAAAGTTCAAACTTGTCCAATGTATTTAACACTAACTTTA
Source organism: Dynastes maya (assembly GCA_029619315.2). Classification (NCBI taxonomy): domain Eukaryota; kingdom Metazoa; phylum Arthropoda; class Insecta; order Coleoptera; family Scarabaeidae; genus Dynastes; species Dynastes maya. Next base: position 54,100,486 of record JAROYE020000003.1, on the reverse strand, counting down.
AAATTACTTCGACAGTACACTGTTGTATTCGTTTGGAGACTAATAGAATTGAAGGTGCCGATTGATAAGGTTCCAATTTGCGTGCCATTACATTAAGAACAGAATGTTTCTTCCGATCTGTTGTTTCGTCGACACATAACCACAATTTTTGATCTTTCAACTCCGATTTTATTTTTTGTTCAATATGTTCGCGCGCAGATGGCACAATTCTTCGTAACGATGTTCGACTTGGTAATTTGCACTCCGAATAGTTATTCCAAAAGCAGATAAATGGTTCCTTGTCTAGTAAATTAAACGGTATATTACATGCGATAAACGTAACGCATAAATTAAATATAAATTTTTCATTGTCTCGTGCGCAATTTCTTTTTGAGACATGCTTTTCACTATTTACGTGTCGTAGACAATGTTGTTTGGACCAACGCATTAACGGGATTTTACAGATTACACATTTAATTTTAGCACCTTCATATATTAAGTCTGGAATTTCTGCAATAAATTTTCGAAGTTTGTCCGACCGCGGTCGTTTTGCTGACGAAATCATAATTTTTCTAGGACAGATAAACAATTGCGCAAATGACCGGCAGCGAAAATGTCCGTACTGCTCCGCAGACGAAGTAATACTACCGTTCCTCTCGGTCCGAACTGATTCTACGCCGATGCGCGGTATCGCTCGTGGCCAGCGTTAGTTATGATTACATTGCTTAACAATGAGCTCTTTCGATCAGTCTGGCGTCACAAGACACAGTTTGGCGCTGTTTTCTAACCAATTTTGCGTAACAAACACAGATCACCAAAACCTTTATTGCTGCATATCGTCATGTTTCCGAAGTTGAAGTACAACATATATGTACCGTTGAATTCGCTTTTCTATTACCTTTCCAAACACGTAAAAATATACAGGGTGTTCTATTTCAAATAAATTTACTCAAGTCACTTCCGGCGACACCGGAAATACAATTGGACTGCCGATAACGACATAAAAACGCTAGCTTTTGTCATTTAAAAATTAGCATGGGGGGGCACTTCAGGACCGTACTGTAACAAAAATAAGTGTGTATAAAATTTGCATATGTCGTCTTATTTTTATATCTACCTAAGAATTAAACCTTTGGATAGTATTTACACTGCACTTGCATCCACAGATGTAAAATTACCTATGTTATAGGAAATAGTAAAGTTGCCTCCTATTTTCGGGGTAATATTTACCCACAGAGGTTAAATTCACCACAGAGGTAAAATTGCCCGTATTATATGAGGTAGAAAAGTTGCCTCCTATTTTCGAGGTAATTTTCACCCATTTTTTTAAGGTGTGGTTACTCTTTCTTCTTTGTTACACACAACTCGCATATAGTACAATATTATTTAAGCAGATTTTCACCATAAACCCTGTAAAATATTAGAAAAATATAACGTGTAAATTTTTCAAACCCGCGGAACCAGTTTAAAGACTATCGTCGCCCCATACTTTCATCTTGACCACGGGACCTAATATTAGAGATCAAATATAATAAAAGCGGCAGTGATTAGCTGATCCTTTGTCCCCCTTTATTCTATCTAAGGAACTTTAGCGATAAGTTTCGTCCTCTGATTTTTAAACTTAATTACTCGAAGGTAACGAGATTAGCGTAACCGGATAGAAGGAGACACGAAAAGATAGACGTAGAGGATCTCTAGATAGAACCAGAGAAATTATGATGAAAGGATTGAATGATTACCTTACCGTGGTTAATTAAAACAGGATTTTGCTTTACCGGCACGTAATATCATTCGATTCAGAGTAATTGACGGATTATTAAGTTTTTGTCTAAGATAATATCAACGTACTAGCATATTGCGAAAATGTAAAGGAAGTACTACCAGGCGCATCTTTACGCTGAGCTAGAGCCTAAAGCCCCCGATCCATTGCCCCCCCCCCCTAGCCTTTGCGACAGCAGTCGAACCGATGATTAATTTTTCAATCACTACAAGATCCAATTACTGTTACAAGATTTACAAGCTAGTTTATCTTAGCTAATCTATGACAAACTGTTTTGTTTATTTTACTTACCAAATAATAGCTAAAAGTCATATTATTAACAGCGAACAAGTAAACTTCTAACAGTTGGTGTTAGTCTAACAGTAATCACTAGAATCCGGATTTTTGGGTTCCAAAAATATGAAAAAAGGCACAATAAATATCAAAAAGAGCACCTTAAACAACTTGAAAAAGGCAACGTACAGCGAAAAAAATGCAATAAAATGAAAAGAAAAGCAAATAAGTCTTTGATTTCTTAGATATTACTTTAACATAATATGATGTATTTGAAAATACATTTCAAATTACCTGTAGCAGGTTAAGCCATCAGTCGAGCTGCTAATAGTTGGTAGATGTATTTGAAAGTCCATTTCAGATACATCTACCAACTTCCACAGAGGTACGCTGATGAGCCGTAAGGCAACGAAACGCGCGTCCGTACATGGTGGTTTTTGGTAGTTGCTTTCATTATTATTTAATTACCTCTGGCAAGTTAAGCCACCAGTCGAGCTGCTACCCTCATAGAAAAGTAAAGCATTACGTGTTACTCACCTCTGTAGAGGTCGATATAACTACTAATTTCGAAATTTTCCGTGATTAGAGCATCTTTAATTAGATACTCTCATCCATACTAGTAAAGCTGACACTAGTTTAACTGTCAGTCAAACATGTGCTTTAAAATCTGTTTCGCCCACGTCATGGGACTTCGGGCGAACGTTTTCTGTGTACAAAAATATTTTATCTAGCAGAAAACAGCAACTCTGGCCTTCTAATCTAGAAAAACTATTAATATTTAACTGGGACGCCAATGTAAACAGTTTCTTCCGTAGTATAATGCATAGCATATAATACGGCAGCGTAATTATTATTATTAATTTTTGCAAATTGTTATTATTACACTATATTATGTTAAAGTAATATCTAAGAAATCAAAGACTTATTTGCTTTTTTTCATTTTATTGCCTTTTTTTCGCTGTACGTTGCCTTTTTCAAGTTGTTTAAAGTGCTCTTTTTGATATTTATTGTTTTTTTTATATATTTTTAACGCTTAAAAATCCGGATTCTAGTTATTACTGTTAGACTAATGCCAACTGTTAGAAGTTTACCCGTTCGCTCTTAATAATATAGTCTTTTAGCTATTATTTGGTAAATAAAGTAAACAACTACCTTCACTACCTTCGCATATATACGACAATATCAAATACATCTACCAACTTTCACGGAGGTACGCTGATGGTAGTTGATTTCATTATTAGTGTTAGCTTTCTTTATAAATAGCAACACGTAATGGGGCTTTAAGAAAAATCTAAAGACAAATTGCAGCAAATCATTTTAAATATATCACCAACTTATTGAATGGAATATTTGCAGAAACACAGAGTTTTAAACAAAGTGTTGATATCGAAGATCCTCTGTTTGAAGGAAAACCAGCGGCCACATTTTTAAATAAAAGTGGTTGCGTGGATTTATTTCTAACATTTTCCAAAAGTATGCCACACGTCAAATGTTGAATGACGTGATACTTTTTTGTTGCATTAATCTTTAGGAAATATATACTACTTAATAGAATAACAACGAAGTATAAATTGCTTAATATGCACAGTGGATTATTCTTTACTTACAGTTTTTAAACAAATTTTACAAAATAAAGAATCATTATCCACTTTTATCTAATTTTGCCCTCTCACATAAAGTGTTTTTCTTAATTGGTGGCATGTTAAAATTTCTCAATACTAACTCTTAAACTGCAACTAAACTACAATACCCTTCTCAAGTATGAGAATCACTTCAAATTGCTGACTCCCCTGTTTCTATTTATCAGAAATTTAAGAGAAATTAAAATGCTTAGTCAATAAAACTAAAACGAAAGTGTTTAATCCTATTAGTTGAATATGAATCAATCCAGTAATTTTAAAACCGTAACCCTAGATTTAAAAATTTTACAGGATTATTTCGCAGAGTATACGATAATTCAAAAATAATATCAGCAACCAAATGTAAACTTGAACAAAAACTTCAATAAAGGTATTACAAAGACGTGTCGAACCCTGGGAAATAAGTATTAAGAAACTAAAAATTTCTACTTGTAATAAAGAAATATTGCAAACAAATACCTGACAATGTTAGACGTTTATAAAGAGTCATAAACAGATAATCCAGCCATATCGTTTTAAATACTACCTAAGTATAGGGAACTTGTATGGCACACATGGTTTATTACTTAAAGTTTAAATTAAAATAACATTGTAAACTCAAAACCTTCGTCCCTTTATATAAATATCATACAACAAACTACTGTCTGAAGTGTGCCTATGTATATTACATAAACTTTACATAATAACCGGATACAAACAAGGCATGGAAAGTTACAAAATCTAAACAAAAATGCAGCTTTATTCTAAAAAGACACTTTTAAGCAGATATTACTAAAAAGGGCAAAAAGTGCAGGCAACAGACATTTGCTTAAATATCCAGACTCTAGTAATAACAAATAATAGTAAACTATAGTTTTAACGCTAGTCCAGTGAATGGTGTTTTTAAATAGAGGTCTCACTTTGCTCAAATCCAAACCCCTACAATCGACCACAGCGATTGTATTAAGTGTTAGAAAATATTGAACCAAAATAAACAATCGAAACAATCATATCCTAGTAGCTTTATTATTATTATTATTAATCGTTACGTAAAAGATCGTGTTGCCGTTGAAAGGTTTTTAAAATTCATACGTATCAACCAGCACAAACCTGAATATTTATCGGAGACAGACATTTTTACAAAATTATGATATTCCTATTAAGGATTGTAGAGGGCAAAGTTACGACAACGCATCAAATATGTCGGGAGAGTACTCTGGTTTGCAAGCGAGAATCAAGGAGAAATATAAATTCGCTACCTTTGTACCGTGTACGGGATATTCCCTTGGTAGGTCTTCATGCTGCTGAGTGTATACAAAAGGCAATAAGTTTTTTCAAATGGTTCAGAAACTGTACAAGTTCTTTTCGAATTCCACTCAACGGTGGAATAAATTGATAGAATATTTAGGTGTGAAGAAAGTTCTTAAAAGTCTTTCTAAAACCAGATGGTCTGCTCGAACTGATGCAAGGTCATTAGGAAATTCTAGAAGACTTGACGTCTGTTGCTCAAGTGATTGAACAGCCACAAGAAAATAGAAACGAAGCAGTTAGTCTATCTAGAAAAAAAGAAAAACTTGAATTTATTATTTTACCAGAAGTGTGTAATACCATATTGGAAAGGATAAACAAGACTAGTAACAATCTTCAGAAAGAAATAATAAATTTGCTTGGTAATTTTATTAGTATATACTGTTAAAGATACTGTTCATGAATTCAAATCGTCCGCTAAGAAGAAAAATCCAGAAGCTGACTACAAGGACCAATCTCAAAGAATAAGAAGCTCAGGTATGACTTTGATGGCTCTGCGCCATATGTACAACTAGCAAAAAAAAAAATTCAAACTGTACATCTAAAACTCATCTCGTTTGAAAACTTTAAATTCCGAAAAGTTGAAACACAGCTGTAAGGAATTTGCTAAAATCTGTCACAATGACATTAGCGCAAAAGAAATGGAGATGGAATGTATGCATCTAACGGAAAACTTCAGAAATGTGCAGTGAAAGTGAAGAGGCTATAAGTGTTTCAGAACCATATCATCTCTTAAAAGAAGATAATATCGAAGACGCGTTTCCAAATGTGGAAATGGCAATTAGAATCTATGCACGATGGTCACTAACTGCAGTGGAGAACGCTCTGTCTCAAAATTGACAAGAATCAGAAACGAACAGAGAAAAATTGAACAGTTTGTCGCTGATGTCCATTGAAGGCGATATGCTTAAGAGACTTTGGAGAAGTCATTCATGATTTTATCAATCAAAAATCCAAAAAAGTACCTCTTGTATCGGTATAGGTTTTTTAAGTATGTTCGCATTTGTTTGTAAATCTTCAAATATAAAAATAACAATTTTTTTTTAGTTTAGTTAGTACAAACTTTTGTTCGTTTCTGTTAATACCGATCTCAAAATTCCCTCAAAGGGACTCCATGTTTCCTAACGTGCCGTGGGCCCCCACTAGGTATATACTTGGACACATGACGGAAAAGCTTGCGTATTATACTTATGCTAAGTGTTTAGGGAGAATGAACATTTTTCCATGTAAAAATATGAGGAAAATTTAGTTTAGTTTAGAAAGTAACGACAGACACCGGAGCGACGCTGATGACACCGGGTAGGCAGAAACATGTCCGCTGGCTAGGCGCTATGCCATCTTGCGTTAAGCAGCCCATGAGCTGCTCGAGAGATGGTTTGGCATCTGCACTCCGATTTCTGTCGCTACTTTTCAGACGGCATGACTATATCCCTTGGCACTAGATGGCGCCAAGAAATATATTTTAGTGCTATTTGTGGAGATTAGTGGCATAAACCTGAGATGCAAATACAACGGTGAGAAGGGATTGTGCTCGGAGCAACGCTGATAACGCCGGGTAGGCAGAAACATATCCGCTGGCTAGCGCTTTCCCCTTTCCCACATTTTTTTTTTGCTGGGAGTGATTCCACCAATACCATGAGTTATATCAGCATTAATTTCTGTTGACCTAGACTATGAGTGGGACAATTCGAAACTCAGCACGGAGTCCGATAAAAGGGTGAAAAGTATACGGATCTCCGCACATTTTGCTTTAAATTTTGCTTAGAAAGTAGTATACGATACTCCAGACAAATAAGTGTTTTATTTAATTGTATTAATAGTAAATTATCCAAATAAAAATCTTTTTTATACACAAATAGGTATTTACATTTACATACATTCATTACTACCTTATTAAATTTTGTGACAATAGTAAGTAGAGTGCCAATACTGCCACTCTGGTAATTCAAAATGTGACGTTTTAAATAGATTTCACGTTTATTAGAAAAAGCTTCCTGATACTTGTTATTTTACCGTAAACTTGGGTCTGAACTTTCAATAATGGATCAACAAATACAAATAGTGAAGGGTGAGTCTGATATAAAGAATTACTGAAATGTGAATAAAACGACTCGAAGGCATTGGTCGTATGTACAATTTAAATCTGCACTCTTTTCGGCCCATAGCTCGGGAGGAAATCTTCTGATATGTAGTTATCTATTGAATTGTCTGCAAATTTTTGAAGTTTCTCACTTTGAAGTTGAAATGCACATATTTCGAAAACACGTCACTCACATGTTCCGGTTCTAGAAACATTAATTCAAAACAATAACCCAACCACTGTCCAATTTCGGGGCTTCTGCCCCTACACCACCTAGCTTAACCCTAGCTATTGGATTTTCCGCCACCAGGCTTACGTTAAATGGAACCTACATCCCACAATTCTGGTTTCGGGCCATATATGTGCTCCTATGACTTTCTCGAAATCTGCAACTATACTATTTAATTTTAAGCCATACATTATTGAATGATGCACAAGGAGTTCAAAACAGCGTTTGTAAGCACGTTCGTGCTTATTTTTCAACAAAAAAAAAATAATGGGGTGTAATATCCATTGAAAAAAACCATGGACGGTAAAAAGTTGGGTAAAATACTTGGTGCAGTAATTAAACGTTCCATCTACGTAGATCCTTTTGAACTTTACACAAACACTGCAAATTTGTTTCAGTAGTAAAAATGACGATATTGTCAAGATTCTAACAAATTTTTCGTTCCTGTTGGTATTAGGTTACAAGATTTCTAAAGCATTGTTTTGCTTCTTGTATACTTCATGGTAATGCTAGCATTAATTTTCTTCTTGCATCATATCCATTTTGCTTAATACACTTCAAATCATTAACTTGCTAAATGTTCACTGTTTTTGCGTAAAATAGAGCACAAAACTTTCGATGGTCGATCACATGGTTCGTCCACAGCTTTACGCTTTGCAATTACTTATTTTTCCATGATTATGAGAAAAATTTCCAAAAGGCAACGTTCTTTCATCCCCCTCACCAACAGTAAAAAGAAAAGCTTTGCAGGTTTTTTAAAACAGAACTTGTAGTTTTCACAGACAATCTGGCTTTTACCCCGTTAACTAACAGCTTCACTTATCGGATATAATGTTTTGCTCAGAAGAAAATTTGGCACCTGTTGTTACAAAACCAAATTTTGAACTCAATCTTCGTTACATACATACATACAAAACTTTTAAAGACACATTCGCAATTATGGGATTAGAAAGTATGGAGAAACAAGAATAAATCAGGTAACTGGTAATTTACAGAATTACTCAGAATTAACAAAAATAACCTATTGCAGATCATTTTAAATATATTTAAATAATAATCCTATTAAGTTATACGTGCATTTTACCTGTACCGAGTTTCATATAGAGATTAGATTAGCGTTAGTTACGGTTTCAGAATTAATATTTTCATGTGCTGTTTATGTTTTTAAGATGGTAGTGAATAAGTTTTAGAACAATATTTCTTCACTTATAAATGAGAACAATGCCACAATAAATGTGTAAATTTTATTCTAATATTACAAGAATACTTTAGAGAAACCAATCTTAATGTTATTTATTGATGAGCTCCCTGCTTACACTCAATATTTTTCGTAAAGAAGTGAGTTTGTTTTTTTTACACAATAATTCGCACCTTCGACAAGAGAATTAAAAAGAAATGGGAATTCACATCAAGATGTCGCCAATTAAGAAACGTCATCGTACAAACGTTTGTATACCAAGGTGAGCTTCTTTATATTGCTGTGTACAATGGCGTAGTAGCCTTGAAATAAATACCATGCTACGTATAAGTTACTAAAGTAAAACTCAAAACACACAACCTACGTAAGAATATGTCATATGCGCACACGTATCATTAATATGGTGGTAAATGATTAGTTTCAAAAAAGAATAACTTGGATAGTAGTTTGTGTCTTTACAAAAAAAGAATAACTTGGATAGTAGTTTGTATTTTTACAATTAAGTGACTAGTAATATGTATACATACGTTTATACAACATAATCCCTAATGACATAAGATCTATCACTAGTACATATAAGTTTAAAACCAAATTAAAACAATAGGTACAAGAAAAAGATACAAAAGATAAGAGTTGAAATACATCAACACGTTTGTTTATATTGAGAATTTGTATGTGATATGTGTGTATGCTAAAGTAATTACATGATTTAAAGTGTATTATCCCACGAACAAGGTTCGCCTTCTGTAGATTTCTTTACATTTATTCTTTCTATCATTATTGTCGTCTTATTTCTGTAGTATTTTGTGCATTATAGAACAAATAAATTTTGAAAAGTTTAGCATATTTTTAAGATACTTTAAGATATTTCGAAATTGGTTATGAAACCGAAGGAAGATCTTTTAAAACATCTACCAACGTTTGACAATTGTCATCACTTTATTCTTTAATTGTACTTTTAATTGAAATTCCAAACATATACGACTTTCGTAGAGAACTAGTTATTAAGACGGGACAGTGGAAAAAATATTATCAAATAGTCGTGGAAAACAAAATTAAACATTCACCTGTCGTCTTTGATGGTAATCTATTGTTAATGTATAAGCGAACAGTGTAAACTTTTTTAAAAATGGTTCACAAAAATTGCACGAAATTATTGCATCCCAGTATTGTCGAGGAAAATCACCAAAGTAAATCGCCAATAAATCAAAAATGGCAAAATCTTTAGTGAGAAATATTGTTGAAGACTTCAGACAAATTGAAACAATTCAAATTACAGGAAAAGGTGCTAGTAGACCTAGAATTAAGGGAATGTAAGGGAAATCGCAGAAGCGAAATTTCGGCGGAATCAGCGCAATGGTTTTAGTGTGTCCCGAGAATACTGTCAGGAATAAAACTGAACTCGGATTTTACAAAATATTTTAAAATATATATGTGCACATAAGTAAATTCCATAAATAACTTTATTTAGGCAAAAGAAAAATATTATTATCTATTAACTATGAAACGAAACCGGTTGATTTGGGCAAAATCACAAGCAAGTTGGATTTTTGACTATTGGCAGAGTTATTTTCAGTGACGAGTAGTATATGACGTTCGCGTAGGGATAATCGAAAATGGATTATTATAATTAACAGAGAGGCTTTTTATAATAATAATAATAATAATTCATGCCTTCACTCCCCCAACAGCTTTCACCAATTACAGGGGGCATCGGCCAGCCATGAGATATTATTACTGCGCCCGTCAAGCGTCTTAAGATGTTCACCCTCAGCATTTGCCAAATTTGGAGTAAGGGAAACTACGGAAAACCTTACTCTGAGAGTGACGAGCCCAGGGTTCGAACCCGGTACCCCGAGACTGCTAGCCCGGCGCACTAGGCACTGCGCTACCAGTCCCCTGTATAATAATAGTAATAATAATAATAATAATAATAATAATAATAATAATAATAATAATAATAATAATAATAATAATAATAATAACAATAATAATAACAATAATAATAATAATATCAATTGATTCCAAATTGTATAGAATACGCCACACTTATATAAGAATAAAGTACTTCGAAATATGCATGTATAAGCTACACCATATTTGTCGTCAAACATAAATAGAAAAAGTACAAACAATATATAAAAAACACAAGCAGCACAATCAAAATACACATTAAAAAATAATTTAGTAAAGAAAAACAAATTTAGTTTTGACTTTGGAACCATTTTTTAAGAGTTGTTAAATTGGCTTCTATTATATCTGTTATTCTGCGAATCGTTTTTTCTCTTATAACACAAGATACAAAAAAGGAGAGGCCCAAGAATAGTTCCCTGCGGTACGCCATACTGGGTAGTCCTCCAGCTGGACTTTATTTTTTGCTCCGGAATTTTCATTTGCCATAACACGCTGCTTTCTCTCCGTTAAGAAAGACTTAATCCAATTCAGCACAACACCCCTAAATCCCATATTTTCAAGTGTGTACAGCAGAACTCCATGATGAACACTGTCGAAAGCTTTCGTCAAATCCATCAAAACGCTTACTGCAATGCTTTGTTATTAAATCCCCTTATTATTTCTTCCAATAGTTAGCGCGTGCAGTAGACCTCTTCTTTAGTAACCCATTTTGGTTGTTATGTAGGATATTATGTCATTCGATTGTACATCAACCTCTCTGCTGTTTTAAATATATTTGATGTAAGTGCAATGGGCATATTCAGTTTTGATACCCTTCTTATCGATGAATTTAATTATAGCGTATTTTAGTTTCTCAGGAAATTCTCCATTTTTGAAGGAAGTATTTATAACGTAACTTATTGGAATCCATACACTTGCGCAAATCTTTAGCAGTGAGATAGGTACCTCATCATCACCCATTGCTTTAGAGTTATTCAATGAATGTATAGCGTCTTTTACTTCCACACTGAATATATAGAAAATGCCCCGTTTACGTATTTAACCTTTTGATACAGTGTTTCATTTTAAGTTTTAGTAGTTCACATGCATCAATAAACTAATTGCAGCTGTTACGATTTCCTTACTATCATTGTATATATCATTAAAATCATCCAAGACGAAGGGAGGTTTCTTGCAAATACCTCGTAATTCATTGATATCTCATGTTGCTTTACCTTTATTTTTCGAGTTGTTTATGTATTGCGCATTTGATCTCTTTTTAGATACATGAATTTCTTTTCTCAGGGGGTTGTTAAAATCTCTGTATGTTTTTCTATCGACTCATCGGTTCAGCATTTATTTATTTTATTTGAAATAGCAACAGTCTTCTTTCCTACATATTTACTAATAACTGTCATGAGAATTTCCATGAACTTATTCTAGCAACTATTAACTTCACTTAAGCAAGTTACCTGAGACCAATCTACGTTACTGAGTTCTTTTTCAATTAACTGTATCTTATTTAATGTAAATGATCTAACCTCCAAGTTGACCGATTTCTACTGTATAGGTTTGTGGATTTCTATAGATAACTTTTGCGCAAGATGATCAGAGAGTGCAGAGTGCAAAAATTATTAAAATATGACTATATTTATATCATAAAAAGATTCAAAAATACTGTTAAATATCCAAAAGGACAAGTGATATATTATATATCTGCCAGTGGTGTGGGTCAATTGAAATTGATTGTGGGTAAGTTGAACGCTGCAAAATACCAAGAAATGTTGCAGGACAGCTTGTTACCTAGTATCGAGAAATTGTACGGAAGAGACGTCAATTTTATTTTCCAACAGGATGGCGCCTCATGTCATACTGCGCGTTCAACCAAACAATGGTTTGGTCAACAGAATATAGAAGTTTTGTCTTGGCCCTCAAATAACCCGGATGTATGGCACGAAATGAAAAAGTACCTAAGAAACAAGCCTCAAAGAACAATTGTTGATTTAAGAACCAAATGAAGACAAATCTGAGACACGTTAACTCCTACATTTTTCAACAAAGAACTATCCAAACATGTATTCAAGCGGTTATTGAGTCAAAAGGAGACATCACGAGTTACTTCTATGAATTTAATTTTGCGTCCCAACCTTTAGCTGTCAAAAGGACGGATGACTAGGGATGGCAACGATATATCGATATTTTAAATATCGAGTAGAAATATCGATAAATATTTTTACAATATATTAAATGATATATCGATATATTCTCAAATATATCGAACGTGTTTGAGTCACCAACATTTATTTTCAAACAAATATTTTTATGAAATCTGTAGATGCCGAGTGGGTAATACAATATCCATAAGCTTATTTTCTGTGTTATACTTACATATAAGATTTTTTTTCTTTTAAGTATGTACTTAGATTCTCAATAAAAAAAGGTAATGCTATATTTTTTTCATAGTGAGAATACTGACAATGATTAAGTATATTACATATGTAGAGTATGTTACCACGTCACTTATTTATATTATTATTACAAAATTTAAGATGCCTATCAAGTAACAAAACGAAACTACGAGCCCCGTCCAGCTTCAGTTGGCCCACACACAAAATTTGCGGTGTTGTTGGCATTTATCGCTCAAGAAACAAAACCAGCTGCTACAATCTAATATCTAAGACAAAATATGCTATGTAGAGGACTTTAGGAGAGATCTGGGTTCAATGGAGCGTGTTGTCTCATAAAAATCGAAGATATTAAAAAAAAATAGTTTTCTTGCATTCCATTACCCAAGTACTGCTAAAGATGAGTATTAAGGTGGCTATGGAAACAACGCTTTTTTTGACAGAAATGACGGTGACAGATGTTTCAATTGTAGAACAGTTAATTGATAGTGCAATTGTTGTGAATAATGGGCAGGGGAAAGGTAATTGATGAAAAAATTCAATCAATTATCATTAATTTACACAAATCCGGAAAATCAAACGGCGAAATCGGAATATTGCTCAGGATATCCAGATACAGTGTTCGAAATAATGTAAAATTGTACAAATCAAACGGTTCAGCTGCCCAAAAGCCCCGATATGTGAAAAAGTCCAAATTAACAGACGCTGATAAACGAGCTTTGGAGGCTGTTGGAAGACGTGTTTGCAGGTCTACATGTCATTCAGAAACAAGAAAACTTGGCTTTGGTACTTACAAGGTAAGTTTCATGAGTTCAGTCCTAAGGGACAAAAGATTACTCGTTTTTTCCCTTCGCGAAGGCAAAATAAAACCCGTTATTGACCCTAAAGCAGAAACGAAGAAGGTTAAAATGGGCTAGAGACCATCGAAATTGGGATATGGAGAGGTAGAATAGTGTACATTGGAGCGACGAGTCGCGATTTGAAGTTTGTGGGGGTGATAGCCGGAGCAGAGTTATTCGCCAGAAACATGAAACTTATCATCCTGACTGTCTTAAGGGCAAAGTTAAATTTCCATCTTCGGTAATGGTCTGGGGTACAATGTCGGCTAGAGGAATTGGAAAATTACACTTTATCAACGGCATTGTTAACTCAGACAAATATTTAGACATCCTAGAGGAGTCTTTGTTGCCTACTTTGGAAGAGAGCAGGATTTCTGGAAATGACTTCATTTTTCAGCAAGACGGTGCTGCATGTCATACTTCCAAAAGATCCATGAAATGGCTTTCAAACCATGAAATACCGGTTCTAAAATGGGTTTCTAGTAGTCCGGACCTTTCGCCCATCGAGACGTTGTGGTATATCATGAAAAAGAGGTTGCGAGCCAATCCTGCCAGGACTATGCAAGAACTCAAGCAAAGGCTCCAGAACATTTGAGATAATTTCACTGCAGAGCAGTGTCAGGATTTAGTAAATAGCTTGCCGAGAAGAATGGAAGCAGTTATTAAAAGTAAAGGTGATGTTACTCAGTGGTAGAATGAGCTATATCTTAGAGCTGAAAATCACAAATTTAAGTCTTTCTTTTTTCAGTCCTAATCAGTTCCGTTATTTTTGTGCAATATATTTTCAAATTATTTGCAAAATAAAAATTGAGAGTTATACCTCTATTAGTTTAAATGATCTTCAATACATGTTAATAACTGAAATTTTATCGGGTGGGCCAACTGAAGTTGGACGGGGCTCGTATAATTCAGATATTCTTCTAATTGTAATTGTAATTGTTAAACCCAACCAAAGATATTAGCTTAGTAGAAAACATAAAATTTGACACACAGTAAATTTACATTGTTAAATAATCAATAATTAGAACTATGCTAATGACAAATTTTGAACCTACTCCATGTTGTAAAATGGGACGGGCAAAGCCGGTGTCAATGTGTAATTTAAAATATAATTCTATGTTAACGATATATCGATACAATATATCGACATATTGGCACCGATATATCGATGATATCGATATAATATTGCGATATATCATATGATACGATATATCGATATATCCTGCCAGTTTTCACTTGGAATTATTTTTTATAAGTTCATCTCAATTTCTCAAGGGTAATATTTTTTTCGGTTTGTGTTTATATTTTAGTTTTTATAGACTCTTTTCATGCTCTGAATAGTGAGATTGCGTGCAGTACCAGAAAGGTTTATATTTTTTACATTTATTAACTTTAACTAAAAAACTTTTGTATTTTATAAAAAAAAATACATTCATTAATTAAAATTAAGGAAACTTTTATTAACCGGAGTCTTCAGTGTCACTCCCACTAGACCGGCAAACGTTATTTATTTGTTTATGCTTTGAGCACAAACGACTACCGTCGCATTTTCTCTTTATTTTGTATAATCCAAACTGAGAAGAATTATATAAAAAAATCACGGTGGTACACGCTTGCGCCGTATATATAATGTTTAAAAATTACATTTTCATAAGAAATGATTACAAAAGGTCAACTTTTGACATTATTTCAGAAACAGTAATGTAGTTTTAAGTTGAATTTCACTTTATCTCTGTAAGTATCTACATATATAAGTCCGGGTGATGCAGATTTAGAAAAGACATCAGCTACAAATTTCGAAAAATGTTGAGATGTTTAGGTAAAGTAAGACCGCTTTTCTTAAGAACATCACCTATCCTATTAAAATAACAGTATATACATGCTCATGATGGATTTTATATTACATATTCCACAGAGAGGTCAGGTCTAAACAAAAATTTAATGCTGGATTCTACACCTTCGTAAACAATAATACAACTACAATACTCATATATGTACGTACGTATGTTTCTACAAATTATTTTAGTACGGCATTGTGTGATTGTTACGCCACTGGATCTGAACGACGCTTGCTGTGATTCCCTACTGCTATTCTCCACAACAGTAGTTACTACTGCTTTGACATATCTAACAATAGACCGGACGCGTCTAGAATCGCAGGAGGTAGATATTAATTCTGATTGAAATACGTTCCGGCGCCCTTTCAATAAAGATTAATTTTCTTCGAAATGAGAGGGTGCTAGACGAGATATTTCTAATAAACGTAGAACTAATCGAATAACTATCAAATGAGCCAGCACTGGGATGAGATTTTGTTTAGGTTTTTTTGTTTCCCTCTTTGTCCTACACTCACGTTCTCTCAGTAAAAATTCGATTACTTCATCGATTCCATTACATTTTATAGACTTCTATTAATTTGCTTAACCATGTGAAGATTAAATTTTTCGTTTTCTTTTCAGAGATGTTTATACCTTAATTATAAATCAAGTAGGCATGAAACCAAATGCACAACTACAAATAGCAAGCAAATCTGCTTAATTAACTAAATTGTCAAATTAGTTTCTACAATGTGTTTCGTTCATCTAAAATTAGTATTAAAATGCCGAAAACAAGAGAGTTGCCTTTAGAAATCCGCAGAATGATTATTGCTTTACATAATCTTGGCCAAAGTAACACAGATATTGCAAGAAAATTGAAATTAAGTGCTTGAACTGACTATAACGTTAAAAAATATCAAGAGGCTAGCACGCTATTAAATAGAAAACGAACGGGACAACGAAAAGTGACAACACCAGCCGAAGATCGTCGAATAATTATGAGGAGTAAACGGAATAGATGAAAAACTGCACCTGAACTAACAACTGAAATAAGTATTGAGCGTAAAAACAAGTTAATTTAACCACCGTGAAAAGGAGGTTAAGAAAAGGCGATTTATCTGGCCGAATAGCGTTGCGCAAACCACTGTTACGCAAGCAAAATAAAATAAAACGGCTGCAGTAGGCTAGAGGGCATCAACATTAGACAGTTGGGTGGAAAAATGTTTTGTAGACCGATGAGTCCAAATTTTCAACTCGTAGGTTCCAAGAGAAGAACGTTCGTTCGAAGGTCGAAAGGAGAACAACCAGTAGAATCATGTGCAGTACCTATAGTCAAGCATGGTGGCGAATCGGTAATGGTTTGAGGTTGTTTTGGCGCCACATCTGTGGAATTGGTTAAAATAGATGGAATTTTAGGAAAAGAGCACTACCGGAAAATTTTGGAAACAAATCCTGTACCATCTGGAATGAGAATAATCGGTGGCTATTTTATATTTCAACATGATAATGATTCAAAACACACTTCTAAACTGTTGCGCAAATATTTAGAATCGGTGGAACGCGAAAGCAGTATCCAAATAATGAAACAGCCTCCTCAAAGCCCAGATGCTAATCGCATAAAGCTTTTGTGGGAAGAACTTGATAGGCAGGTGAAAATAAATCCTCCAACTTCCAAGGAATTGTTGTGGAAACATCTACAAGAAGTCTGGCTTAAAATAGAACCCACTACTCTGACGAAATTGATAGAAAGAATGCCGTAAGAGTGTGCTGCAATTATTAATAGTGGTCCTTTCGACAAAACGAAGATTTAATTTCTTTGTGTCAAATAAATTCTATAGTTGAATAAAGACTATCGATTTATTTGTTTTAAAAGTATTTTATTAAAATATGTCATTGAACTTTTAAAGTAATTCATTTATTCAATTTTCTGCAGTTTTTCTCCGATAAATTGTTTTTGAAATATATTTAAATAAATACTTTATCCATTATTGAATCAGTGAATATAAGTTTCCCATCAGTTTCAAGTTTTCTTTTTAAGAATGATTTGTAGAAAGTGAAATAGTTTTCGTAGTACATATAATTTATTTAACTGAAGGAAAAATTGATAATGAAAAACATAAAATTCGACATACACAATCATGACATAATATAAAAAGATAAGAGGGCGCAATGTGTGCAACATTTGCGTTTATTGTAATGTATAAAGTGTATAGTAACATCAATATTCTGCAAAATTGCCGTGTCTATACTGTCTATACTTTTAGGGACGAGTGCATGTTTGTGCGTATACCGTACGTGCATGCTTAATTATAGCGATTTAATCAAGAGACCTTGGCTTCACATGATTAATCCAAATTGCTATACATAAACAACTCGCCCATTGACATCACAGTGATGAGACATTCTTTAAATCATGGTACGCAGTAAAACAACAAAGTGTTCGTTCAATGGTAATGATTTTACATGTTGTTATAGTAACAAGAAACTTAAAAATTTCAAATCTTATTTGCATTAATGTATATACGAAAAAGAAGTAGTTTCTGTGTGCAATGAATAGAATTACAATAAGCCATCCGATATAGGAATAAATAAACGAAACATAATCTTCTGTATGAATTATATTTAAAACTTTGAGCACCAATTTTAGAGTTGCATTTGATACAATACAAAACAAATGTTCCTAAAGTCAAACAATGCCTAGTTTATTTAATGCAAAAGCGTATTATCAGACTTACATATGTGAGGGTTTAAAATATACCGGGGAATTAACAAAACAATTTGTTAACCATATTACACCCTAAACAGAGTTTTGCAAATTTACGCCGGAGACCACGAGCAACTCTGGTACTCATGATCTCTGATGTAACCTTAGTTTTATGTGCAATAGTTCATTATAAACATTAACCACACATTTGAGAAGATATAATATATTTGTCAATCCTTATGCAATGTAGTGCACAAAAGAATAAAACTTTACATACGATGTACAGGGGAGTCATCTCCGCGAGCTCGGAAGATGGTGCCTGTGTGAATGGAGATTTTTCGAGACGATTTTTTTTCTTGTTATGAGGCTGTCTCGTAGCTACCCCAAAGTTCAAAACGAAATATGCAAAAGGCGAAATGTAATAAGATCCTATTCTCCTAAAACTAAAAATAACAATGGCGAAAGAATTATTGAATAATTTGATTCTTTTTCACTGACGCCGATGACTCGGTGCGAGTTTTGTGTTTGTTATAATTCAAACATAAAGATATCAATAAATTCACGAAGGAAGAGAGGGAAAGAAAAGAAAAATCAATAATAGATTATTTCCTAATTAATAAACAACAATTTAAACTAGTTAGAGATGCTAAAGTTACAAGAGATGAACCAGAAGTGGGAAGTGATCACTACTAAAGATGAAAATAAAAGGTGCTATAGAAAGTAAGCAAGACAAAGGAAGAAGACAAGTTAAAGAGAAAACTAAAAGTTATTAATTTTAAGAGGAAGAGATTAGAGAGAAATATCAAGAAATAGTAACCAAAACACTCAGCGGAAAAGAGAATGGGACAGAGATAGAGGATCAGTGGACAAATTTTCAGAATGTATATTAGAAGGATGTAGAGAAAGCTGTTGAGCAACGAAAGTAGGCAATACAAACACAAAAAGGACTGAGTAGAAAAAAATATGAATGGAAAAAGTATCTAAGTAGTAAAAATCCAGAGGACTATAATAAATACAAGGAAAAACAAGGTGAAGTTAAGAATGCGGTTAAGGAGGCTAAAAGGAGATCGTGCATAAAATTTGGAGAAGAAACACATCAAAACTTAGGAGAAAATTGTTCTGTAGAACTCTAAAGCAATTAAAAAACAAGAAGGAGTATACAGTGACAAATATAAAGGATAAAGAGGAAATCATATTAATCGAAGAAGACAAAATAATGGAAAGGTGGAAGGAACATTCTCAAGGGCTCACGAAAGATGAAACAGGCACAACAGAAGAAGAAATAAATGACAACATTGATTGATTTGATTGATCTTCCTACCAAAGCAAGGCTGGTCTTTACATCCCTAACACTGAAGCTTAGTAGCTTATTGTATTATTCCTGCTTCGGTTTTGTTTTACTTGAACAGGTTAGTTCCCGCAATCAGGTTTAAGAGCCTATGTAGTAAATCTTTCTCCATTGGTAGTTCAATTGTGCTTTGCATAGCGAATCTGCGTTGAGCTAACGCTGCACATTCGAAAATAATATGAGGGGCTGTTTCCTCCTCCTCATTGCAAAGTCTACATAAGGGCTCATCTTTGTAGATCCCCATTTTATGCAAGTGGCCTCTCAAACAGCCATGTCCTGTTAATAAACATGTTGCTGCCCTAAGCTGTATCTTGCTTAATTCAAGCAGGTCAGCAGTCAGATGTTGCGACGGTCTTCCCATCATCCGTTTGCTGTGCTTTTGTCCAGCTGCATGTTTCCAATTTAATTGGTGTTGTGTTATAATCCACTCATTAATCGCACCACGCACTGCACTCTCGGTAATACCTAGACCCAGTTCAGGGCCTATATAATTCATTTTTGAACCTTCCCTCGCTAGCTGGTCTGCAATTTCATTGCCCGCTATGCCCCTGTGCCCTGGCACCCACACCAATGTGACCTTGTTGTGTTTAGACAGAGCCATTATTGTTTGCAGGCACTCCCATACTAGTTTGGAGGTTATACGATAAGATGGTAGTGCCTTTAAGGCTGCCTGACTATCAGAGAGAATGCAAATCGTCTCATCCTGCGGTCGCCCACACAGACTCTCCCACGCGCAGGTTTGTATAGCATATATTTCTGTTTGAAATACCGTGGTGTATCGCCCAAGTGATAGACATACTTTGTATCCCTGGTTTTCCTCATATACACCAACGCCAGATGTAGTGCCCGTTTTGGACCCATCTGTGTACCAGACTAGTGTTTTGAGTTTTCTCCCCTCTCCATTCCTCCATTCTTCCCAATTCAAGAAAACTTTGAAAGGTTTGTCATAGGAGATCCTAGAGATTGTTGTATCACTACCCATATCATAGATAGGGTTTGTTACTATTGCTTCTATTCTGGTATACCCAGATCCACTGTGGGATCTCCAGTTGCTAGTATTTTTCAGTCTGTATACACCCATTCTGGCTTCTCCCTTGATATAAATCTCAAGAGGAGGTAGGTTTAGCATGATTTCCATAGCAGCTGTTGGAGTGCTTTTAATAGCTCCTGTTATACATAGACATGCCAGTCTCTGAATTTTCGAGAGACTAGTTATCGCATGCTTCTGTGTGATCTTGGGCCACCAAACCAGGCAGCCAAATAACAACATGGAACAACAAATAAATGAAATAACACAAGAAGGGATATTAGAGGCCACCTTCAAAATGAGAATAGATAAAACATCGGACAACATTACTACGGAAATGATTAAATATGTATCTGCATAGGAACTGCTAAAACTTATAAAGATAATGCTAATGTATTGGGATACGATAATAACATTACAAATTTTTAAGAACGAAGACTTCATCGATTTAGAAAAAACGTTCGACGAAATTAAGAGGGAAGATATATGGAAATCATTAAAAAAAGAGAAAAGTCGATGATAATAAAAATGTACAAAAACAACGGAAACATCATTCGAACGAATAATGAGGAATTAAAAGAATTTGCAACCGAAATAGGAGTAAAGCAAGGTTCAGTGCTGAGCCCGATTCTGTTCTCAGTGCGGTAAAGGAGGCAATGAACAAAATAAAGAAATTAGCACTTGGATTCTGAATAATTGAATAAACAAAGATAACAGAGCTTAGAAGGAAGAACTAGCAAAGTTAATATGGGAATTAAAACAAATAAAAGTCTAGTAGCAGCAAAGAAAAACAATATGCAAATAAATGGAGAAACAATAGAGCAGGTAGATGGATTCAAGTATCTAGAGATAATTGGAGCAAATGGAAAGTTTGACAAAGAAATAAATGAAGGAATGAAAAAATAGGAAGAATATATAATTTAGTGTAAACAACATTCTTGAGGACACGAGAAATACAAAGGAACATCAAATCAGAAATCACTAAAAAGGTAGTGAGACCATCAATGGTCTATAGTTGCGAATCCTGGACATTAACAAAAAGAAATAAACCAAGAATAAATGCAGTGGATATGAAATTCCTAAGAAAAAAGAAAACAAAACAAGAAAGAACAAAATTATAGGTAAATATAAGAAAAATCGCATGCTAAATACAAGAATGACCAAAAAAGTGTATAAAACAAAGATGAAGGGAAAAATACAGGAGCAAAAACAAAAACATATGTAGAGTGGCGGGGTAAGAGAGACAGCAACAAAAAGAGGAATGAATTGAAGTAAGCCAAGATAACTGACGAGCGACAGAGGAAAATGGAAAAAGATCAAGGCAACATTCAACCAAACATGGCTTTACACCTAACGGTAAAAAGGCATAAGACCAAGTAAGTAAATTATTTCTCCAGAAGTTCCATTAGGCAGAAGTGATTTTTGGTACCCTTTGGCGTAATATTGTGTTAAATTGGTGTAATATAGTTTTATTAAATTACGAAGTAAAATAAAAAAGAGGACTGAAATGTTTCACTGATACATATTATTTGATTGTCCACTTTATACAATCGTTTTAATGTGTTATTTTATTTTTACAACAATCATCAACATTTATATTAATTAGTGGAGACTATCCTCGTAATAGTTTTTCCAAAAATATCTCCTTGGCCTGATGATGTGCTTCTGTGCGTGAAACCGGCAGCCCAACTTATAAATAAAGAGATTGTGAGAATTCAGTCCTTTTTTTATTTTTCTTCAGAAT
This sequence comes from Dynastes maya, assembly GCA_029619315.2. Lineage (NCBI taxonomy): Eukaryota > Metazoa > Arthropoda > Insecta > Coleoptera > Scarabaeidae > Dynastes > Dynastes maya. Next base: position 54,078,243 of record JAROYE020000003.1, on the reverse strand, counting down.
TTAATAATAATATGAACTCACACCGAGTCATGGATGTTAATTGTTTTTTTTTTTGTTAAAAAGTAATTATTGAATAGAGCACCTTGTATATTATTTTAGTTTTGAATGTTTGGCAAACTTCTAAACTAAAAATTACTTACATATTGGTGGTCTAAAATCAACCATTTTCTGGTAATATCGATTTTTAAAACTAAACAATACATACATATTTGTTTTATGAGTTTGCTTGCCCATTCTAATTGTAAATAGGCATAGATATACATACATACATACATACATAAGGAAACAATATCGTTATAACTTCGGAATTCTGTAAATTTCTTAATAATTATTTCCTATAATAAGCAACGACAAAAACACGTAGTCGTATAACATTTTTGTAGCACTAGGTAGAGAAGAAGGAGCACAATATACCTATCCAGTATTCGTATCTCAGAATAAAAACAATGACCGTGCGAAATGGAATCGGGTCGACTGAATGTCATCGAAACCAATGTGATAAAAGAAAGACAGCATTATACGCAAAATAGGCATGAAAAACAAAGTTCGCAAAACCAAAGCGGAGAGAAATAGGATTTCTTTGAAATGTTTCGCCCTGTTTTATTGAATTCCGGTCAGAGTTTTATGTTAGTGAGAGCGGCGCAGAAAGAGAGGAAAGCGGATCTCGAAAAGTAACTTTAGAAACGGTCTAATTACGGTAAAACGGAACGCGCAAAATGAAGTCCCGTTTTTCTTTTGACGATTAGGGAACGTTTCAATTAGGAAACCCATTCAGTCGAGGAAATCTATGAAATCCGTACGAGTGACTACCACTGCCTGGTGTTTCCTATGGTGTTAGCCGTATTTAGGTGTATTTTGTGTTATACACGATTCGAACGCGGCAACAAAGAGGAGGCTAATGAAATATTCCACTAACACCGGTTTTCGAAAAGAAAAGGCGAAAATAGAAGGCCAAATATTTCGCGTCGATCGTTATCTTCTACATACGATGAGTTTTAAATTGAAATGAATACAAACCAGATATTACATCAGCTATACGAGGTAGGCGCTATAAATTCTCGGCTAGGCTTATACAGGTTCTAGCGTGTTCAAAATCTGTTGCACATATGCGAAGCCTACACTATATATATTACGGCTCGAAGAGTATTAGTTTTTAGTAACCAGCCAGACAACGTGACTAATGCATGAAAATGTCTCAGGTAACGAAAACTGAGTACCGCGCGGTCATTAAATTTTTAACAAAAGAAGAGCATACACCTAATCACATTAAACAACGTTTAGATGGCGTTTAGGGTGATTTATCTTCTTCATAATCCACTGTAAAAAAGTGGGCGAAATGTTTCTGTTTGAGGCAAGAATCCCTTGATGACGAAGAGCACCCCGGTCGACCAATTGAACTGATAACGCCTTAAAACATTTCAATTATTGAAGAAATGGTATTAGCAGATCGCCGTTTGAAAGTGAAGGAATTAGCAGTGATGTCTAGCATTTCTGAAACAAGTGTTCGTCGAATTCTCCATAACTATTTGGGTCTGAATAAGATTAGTGCTAGATGGGTACCGCATCTTCCTTCTGCTCTCCAACTTGAACATCAGGTCGAATGTACGCGCTCGTTTTTGAACATTGGAGACGACCCGAAACCGATTTTGAAGTCCATTGTCGCAGGAGATGAAACAATGATTCTGTATTATGATCCTCTATCCAAAAAGAAGTCGTTGTAAGGACGACAGTTGCAAGCAGCTGTAATGCAACATTTTTAGGGAAAGACTTCTGATAAGGGGGATGATCCAGTTGTTCCCATCCAAAAGACCTGATTAGACCTTGTGTTTGCGCAAAAACATGTAACCCTGGATCAACCACCTTACAGTCCAGACCTTGCACCCAGTGATTTTCACTTGTTTCGGTACTTAAAGGAGTTCCTTGGTGGTCAACGGTTCAACGACGACGAAGATGTGAAAACTGCAGTCATGGATTGGGCTTCTTCAGAGGCGGCAAATTTCTTTGACGTCGAAATTAAAAAAACTTGTTGAGCGATATGACAAATGTTTGAACAAAAATGGAAATTATGTAGAAATGTAGATAAAAGTATGTAGAACATGAAAAAAATGTATTTTAATGATATTTAGGTATTTTTATTCGTATTAAAAAAACGGACCTTATTTAAAAAAAGACCCCTTGTAATAAATGTATTAAAGTTAGGGGAGATTATATTGAAAAGTAAAAATCGTTATTTTTTACTAAGTTGAATGAGGTCCTAAAGTATTCCCCTCATACTAACTTTTAGCACTTTTAGAAAAAATGAATCGGTTTCTATTTTTTGTGAACTAACTTTTGGCATTATCGGCAGTTCAATTACATTTCCAGTCTCACCGGAAGTGACGTCAACTTTCTTATTTTAAATAGAACATCCTATATATTTTTACGTTCTTGGAAAGGTAATTGAAGGACGAATCCAATGATACCACATACACTGACTCAAAAAAGTCTCCATACACCTGTCACCATTTTGATTTGAGTGCTTAAAAAAACAGTGCAATCCTATTTATTGCAGAAAATTGTTGGTGAACAGTATATTAGAATGCAAATGAACAAGATAACATAAAAAGATAATGTTTTATTGTACAAGTAACATTACATTAAAAAAAAGAACAAAAGTAGGTACAATTCCAATCTCAAAATCTCCATACACTTAGCAAACCCGGAATTATTATTAAAATAGTAACTCCATTTACCAAGTTTAGTAACTTGTTGATCCACCCTTTGCTTTTATAACTGCTAACATGCGTCTCTTCATACTTTCAACTAATTTGTTCGTTACTATGGGATCAATGGAGTTCCATTCTTGTTGTAAGGCGATTTGTAGCTGCTCCTTGTTGCGGATCGTATGTTTCTTTATTCTTCGTTCCAGTTCATCCCGTAGGTGCTCTATGGGATTCATGTCCGGCGATTGTGGAGGTGTATGAAGCTGCTTTCCCACATTAAATATCAACCATTCCTTGACCCGTTGAGCGGTGTACTTAGGGTCATTATCTTGCTGGAAGATGAATGACCATCCAAGACCGAGTTTTTGGGCACCAGCTTGTAAATTTTCTCTCAGTATATACATGTATACATATTGGTTCATTATACCGCCAATAAATTGTAAATTTCCAACGCCTGCAGCAGTTATACACCCCTACACTAAAACTTTTCCTTCACCAAATTTTACAGTCACGCACAAGCTTTTAGTTTTCAGCTCTACATTTCCCTTTCGCCACACCATTGTACGGCCATGTTATACATATAACATATTTGGGTCAGATGGCCATTTTCGGGCCAGAAGAACCGAAAACTAAAAATTCCACACCATCACACCTTGAGTAAGAGCCGTATGCCGTTGTATAGAAAACTGTAGATGTCGTCTTTCTCCACGAAGTTTTCTGACCATTCTGCGACCATCATGAGCCCATAAACAAAATTGAGATTCATCAGAAAACACGACGCGATTCGTCATTCCAATGTAACCTTTCATTACACCACTCTAATCGCGAACCTCTATGGATAGAAGTTAGAGGTAAACAAAGCAATGGTCTATACGATTTAAGTCCAAACGATCGAATTCGTCGGTATGTTGATCGTATAGAGATTTGTTGGTTAATTAAACTTCTCCGTCTATCACCAATTTCTCTAGATGACGAAAAACAGTCCCGAAGAGCCCCAAGCCGAAGAGCACGGTCTTCACGAACAGTGGTACATCTCGGACGCCCAGGCCGCGGACGTCGTCATTCTTCATTGTTTACTGACCATCTTCGCCAACATAGAGCAATTGTAGCAACACTACGTCCTACACGATCAGCAACATCACGAATGGATAATCCGGCTTCTCGTAGGCCGATTATTCTGCCGCGTTCAAATTCTGTTAATTGATGAAAATTTTCACGTCGTCGAACAGGAGGCATTATTCTACACTGTATTAAGACTAATTAAAATAACAAGTATGCTTTATATTGTCACTTACGGACGCAACGTCATAAATAATAATTTTTATAGTTGTCGATTATCAACTTATTAGTGTTAATACAATTTGTTGTAATTGTTTGATGTCGAAATTTTCATCGTTTCTTAATATGATATAAATACGACTTTCCTGAAAATTTCATCAAAATTTATCAAAGTATTCTGGGTGTTCATTTATTTATGGCGGCCAGTTTATTTATATTTCTAGTATAATAAGGTAACACAAACCCTTACAGTATATATCTCCGTTTCTAGAATAAAATGGCACGAACAGTTGCTATAAAATTATGCTTTCGCCGAATTCTCATACTTTATTAGCATTCCGTAAACATTCGGTCACGTTTCATACCGATCCGCATGCATTTACTTCCTAAGTTTTCTTGGAATATGTCGTCGTTCGCATCTTCCATTCAATTTGTAGTTGCTCTTTTGTTTGTGAAATACTAAGTCTCTCTACCCACTTCGTTGTAAAACCCTTGTTACAGTCGCGTAGCCCCTTGTAGTAATAGCAATTCAGTTTGTTAATTTTACAACTAGCAAAGAATCTATAATTGACTTCCAGTGAATTTGTTTTTCCCGAATTCTGAAAATAGCAATAAATGTTCAACCAATCATCTTACCAAATTGCAAAATGGTATCCATTTTGTACATATTCAATATCCACATCCACATTACAACATCTGGAGTTGCAGACTTTAAAAATCCGCATCTGCTGATGTTGCAAAAATATCTGTAACAACCCTAGTTTCGACATATGTTCCACTAACGGCCACACACTTATTCCAACGTTTTTTCATCCGAAAAAAAACACCGTCCTCTCAAATGTTTTTTTTTTTAATTTAGGGTAGAGGCAGTAGTCACTCGGTTCCAAGATCGGACTGTAAGGTGGATGTCTCACCTCTATAAAACCACAATCATTAATTATTTTTTGGACTTGATGAGCTTTGTGGACTCTGGCAGTATCATGAAGCATCATAATCTTTCGCTCACAATTTTAAGGTCTTTTTTGTTGAATAGCAGTTTTCAATTCTTTTATTGTTTCCTTATAAACTCTCCCTATCATTGTAGTGCCTTTCCCCATATATTCAATCAACAATACCCTTCTGCATTCCAAAACACTGTACCCATCAGTTTTCCTGATAAAGATTGCGTTCTTGCTTTTCCTGGTTGCAGACATCCCTCATGAACCCATTGCATGGATTCTTGTTTTGTCGGTGTGTCCAATTGATACGCCCACGTCTCATCATCCGTTAGAATTTTTGAAATAAGATCTTTGTCGTCAGCCAATACCGCCAAGTTTTCCTCACAAATTTGTTGGCGATACAATTTTTGTTCTGGAATAAGCAATATCAGAATCCAACGTGCTGACACCTTATTCGTTCCTAAATGTTTATGTAAGATTTTTAAAACTATAGCTTGTGATATCCCTACTTGAGCACCAATCATTCAAACCCTTATTCTTCAATCTGCTAAGAGCAGTTCCTCAACTTTCTTTTGTTTTCGTTGGTTCTTGCTTCAACAGGCCTTTCGCATCTTGGGTAATCTTGAGTGAATTCCCTGCTCCATCAAAATTGTTTACGCCAAAGCTTTACTGCAAAATATAACGGCGCATTTTTCCCATCACGGTTTCCCATAGACATAAATATTCTTCTTTCTACGCCCCTTCTTCGTTAAGACCTCAATAACACCCGTGTTCTAACAGAATTTCACTCATTTTTTGTTGATTAAACCTTTATGGAAATAAGATAACCTTTTGAATATGAACAAAACTTGATCAGCTTGTATCAAGATGTCATAGCTATTTGACAGCAAACGTCACTTATTTTTTCATGCCTTATTTCATCTTTATTTGTAGACTAAATGGACTTTGGCCAACCATTGACTCACCCTATAGAGATTATCAAATGAATGACTTGTCTTGAAAACGGTCTACATACACATAACAGTGTTTCTTTTAGTAATGTGATAAAATATGGAACAAAATTCATAATTGTTGTACACAATCTTTTTAAGAAAATTGCTTATACATATCAATTTTTAATTTTAAAATACCATCTTCTGACATAAAAACAAACCTGATGATCATTACTATTTCCGCAATTATGGCAATAATTAATGGTAACCAGTTTGCTACAGATCATCTTATTGCTTAAGGAATGAACAAATAATATTAGTACCTTATATCACATTTTTCTAAGAAAGATACTTCAAAAACTAGTCTAATTCTTGACAATAGAATTCTCACGAACCAAAGGAAGGAAAACAAAATAAAAATTTATTGATGAAATTGAAAGTAAACGTTTGAATAATTCTTCACCAACTAGCTGGTGCTGACACACTTGCGTAAAAGTTTGTATGTTATGGCCAAAACTAACTGGATTAATTTGCTCTCTTTCAGCGCCAACTCCTTGCAATAAGTCTTATTACCCTTTTATTTTTAACACATGGGCTGAAAAGTCCCGGGCCTGACAAAGAAAACACGTTTTTTTTTGTTCAAAATTAGCTTTATTCATCAACGTAATTTCCATCAAGAACAACGCAATCATTCCAGCGCCGCTCTAACATTTCAATACCACTTTTGTAAAACGATTTATCTTTTGCCTCAAAATATGCCTCAGTTTCAGCGATAACCTCTTCATTCGAGCGAAATTTCTTACCGGCGAGCTTTTTTTTTAGGTCTGCGAACAGCCAGTAGTCGCTGAGAGCCAAATCTGGCGAATACGGTGGGTGTGGAAGCAATTCGACGTTCAATTCATGTAGTTTTGCCATTGTTTTGATTGACTTGTGACACGGTGCATTGTCTTGATGAAACAAAATTTTTTTCTTCGCCATATGCGGACGTTGCTTTGCAATTTTGGCCTTCAGACGCTCCAGTAACGCTATATAATATTCACTGTTGATGGTATTTCCCTTCTCAAGATAATCGATGAATATTACACCACGCACATCCCAAAATATCGAGGCCATAACCTTTCCAGCTGATTGTTGTGCTTTCGGGCGCTTTGGACGAGGTTCACCAGTTGCTGTCCACTCAGATGACGATCGTTTTAATTCCGGAGTGAAGTGATGGATCCATGTTTCATCCGTTGTCACATATCGACGCAAAAATTCCGGTTTGTTACGTTTAAACATGGCCAAACACTGCTCAGAAGCATCAACACGTTCTTGTTTTTGGTCAACAGTGAGCAAACGCGGCACCCATTTTGAACAGAGCTTTCTCATAGTCAAATGCTCATGCAATATAAAGCCAACACGTTCTTTTGATATCTTTACGATGTCAGCTAACTCACGCAACTTCACTTTTCGATCATTCAAAACGATTTTGTGGATTTTTTTGATGTTTTCTGGTGTTACCGCCTCATTTGGACGTCCACTGCGTTCTGCATCATCGGTGTCTCTACGACCACGTTTGAAGTCAGCAAACCAACGTTTTATTGTTGTTTCTGATGGAGCGGAGTCCCCATAACACTTTTCAAGCCATTGCTTCGCTTGAACGGTATTTTTTTCCATCAAGAAGCAGTGTAAAATTAAAACACGAAATTGTTTTTGATCCATTGTTTTGGAAATAACAAAAGTAGCGTCACTCTTAGCTCAATAACTCACAAACTAATGAATAGAATATCATGAAATTTTAACAGCTGTCTTTTTAAGGTTAGTACTAACTGCAAAACAGGTGAATGCAATAAAACTAGCGCCATCTATGTGTTAGGCCCGGGACTTTTCAGCCCATGTGTTACTTGTTTTGATAATTGTTGTTATCTGTCAGTTTTATCAATCTTTAATGGAATTACTTAATTAAGGTAAGTTCGTTTAAATTTGTCTGTTTTAGATATTAAAATTTATCCAACTTTATTTTGCATGGTACGGGCGGAGATTATCCTAAAAGCAACAACATAAAAGAGCCTGAAAAGCAAATTTAAATGAATCATTATCAATAATTTATTAATTCAAACAAAGTGCGATAAAGTGAACAAAACTGGTAAAAATATAAGAAAATAATAACAAAAACGAACAGAAATATGAAAAGCAGCGGATTTAATAACAAGAAATAACAAGGATTATTTGCGCTTTCAGCATTGAGCTTTCACAGATTGATAATTGTTGTGCGATTACATTGCCCAGAAATGAGCTCTTTATATGAACCTTGCATAACAGGAGACTATTTAGCGCTTTTTCCTAATCAACTTTGTATTAAGACAGAAACACATTACCAAAACCTTTATTGCTGCATATTGTAATATTTCTAAAGTGAAATTGTAACATATAATATATCGTTGGATTTACCTTTCTATTATATTTCTAAAACGTATGTCCTATTTAACAAAAAAAGGTGGGTACTACTTCTCGTCACACCACAAATACAATTGAACCGACAATAACTCGAAAGTTAGTTCACAAAAAATAATGATACTTTATATTACATTTATCGTAATCAGTATTTTGTATAAAGCATTCTACGCTATATATATCGAAAAAATGGGCGGCTATTGTTATTAATGATAATGATATTACGTAATGTATCAAAAGTAATATAAATAAGAACATGATTCGATAACCGGTATTGATATTTCATCGAAAGCAAAAGGGTTTTTTACGTAGCTTTAGTTATGTCTTCGTTAGCAACCAGAAACAGGATAAAGGAAAATGAATTTGTACAAAATGTTCCTCTATTGTTCGAAGGGAGAATGTTAGAATTTAAGTTAAAAATATGGTTATTGAATATATCCGGTGATTCCTCAAAATTACGGTTTATGAAGAATGTTTAAACGATTTCAAGTTTGAATTTACAATTTTCATTTGATTTGTAGCACTAATAAAAGAGCTTCCACAACATACATGTATATAAATTGCAACGCGTTTACGTAACCTACATTAGTTCGTTTAAAAATGAAAAAGAAGGCTAAGTTAGAAATTATGCTAATATTATGAAGTGCGGTATCGTTGAGTGACACACAGTTTGCAGCAGACTTAAGTCAAATAAGTCAACAACATTCACAGTGCTTTATAGAAGAGTGCATCTGTAAAGAGGAGAATTCAGTCCAATATTAGAATTAAACCTTGGAACAGTAAAACTCAATGACGCGAGCAGACCGGGACTATTAAGTAAATTATCCACTAATTTATAAAGCACTACCAATTCGTTAATATGATGTTTATTTTCAAGAGTAAGTAAATTGTATTTTGTGAGACTAACATTGTAATCGTAACTAGAATTAAAAAAATTTATAAAGTTTAAATATTTTGTAAATTTCTTCTGTATTTCTTTCTCAATTCTGTATAAAGTAAAAAAATTGTACATAGGGTTCCAAATTATACAACCATATTCCAGCGTATTAATCACTAGAGATTTACAAAGATTAATAATACAGTTTCTGTCTTGAAAAAGTTTTGATTTCACATTATAAAATCAAAATTTTTAAGTGCATTTCTAACTACATTATCAACGCGAAACTGAAAAGATAATTTGGAATCGAAAATAAGATCGATGTCTTTAATTTGCTGTTTATTTTGAAAAATAACATTAGATCATCTGCATATAGTAAAAAATTTTAATTTTTGAAAATATTACTTACATCGTTGATGTAAAAGTTAAATAGTGTTGGCCCCAAATGGGAACCCTGGGGAACCACCTGAAGTGATTTCAACGAAATTTGATTTTACACCATTTATAACAACTGCTTGTAATATAGGAAGGAATCCATCTGCGCAAGTCGCCGTGAAATCCGAAGAAATTGAGTTTAGAAATAAGCAAAGAATGATCGATTTTGTCAAAAGCTTTTTCTAAATCCGTGTAAATTACATCAACTTGCTCAGGTGCATCCACCGGCGAGAATAAAAATTTGCTGTATTCAAGTAAATTTGTGATGGTTGATTTATTTTTACAAAACCCATATTGTTGATATATTGTTAAGTTTCTAGTCTCGGTTATAATAAATTCGTTAATTGTTTTCCCAAATATTTTGGCAAATACTGCTAGTTTTGATATAGGTCTGTAATTCCTAACGTCGTTCACAGAACCACTCTTATGTATGGGGGTCACCAGCGCTGCTTTCCATAAGCTAGGAAAAACCTTACTTAATAGAGTTATTAAACAGGGGACTACTGATGAACTAGCACAGGATTTGATAAAGAAAGGGTGCATATTATCAGAACCTGCACCTTTGTTTACATTGAGATTTTGCAGTGCTTCCAGAATAGTATTAAAATTAATATGAATTAACGGTTTTGTAATTAGTATTATTAAAAGTAATTCCAGCACATCTATCTACATTGCTAGCTACAATCTCGTTATAATTCATGGCAAGTGGAAAGCTAGAATTATTCCTTTTAGATGAAATAAAAGACCGAAAATGTTTAATATCCGTACGTATGTTAGTACGTTTTAATAAAGAAAAAGTCTCATAATCAATAGGATTCTTACATTTCTTTCACTTGTCGTGCATTATTCGTTTTTCCTTATAAATTTTAATTGTGAAGCGTTTATACCAACGATGGAAACATGATTTCTTTACAAGGCTTTGTGGAACAAATCTATTAATTACGTAATTCAGTTCCCTGTAAAAAATAGTGATAACTAGTCTGGATAAACAGCGGTAACAGCCAGTGTAGTAGATATGTGGCGCGGAGTCGGCGATTATTTATTTCACGCGTTCACAGCGTCAGTATTAAATCGATGCTGTATGCGAGTAGTTCTGTGTATATGTAGGCTGTCGTAACTTATTTCGTAATTCTACGCTTATGTTTGCTTTAAAAATGTCGCAGTTAGGTTCGTCGCGAAAACGACCAATGGCAGACACAGTTAAAAACTTTATAGTGGACATGCCGGACTTAATTTTTGATGGCGCTAAAATTCAATGTCTAGTTTGTAAAATCCCTTTAATGTACTGGTCCAGAAGCCATTGTCAACGTCACATCGAAAGCAAACAGCATTCTTCTGCAAAAAGTGGCATACGAGACCAAGAAAAAATTACATTTGATTTCTGTGTTACTCTTATTTTATGTAATCTATCGTTTTGTTTACTAGATACAGAAGCATTTGTCTCCTTCTGGAATAAATTTGCAGACTGTAAATTACCTAGTCGGACATCAATACGAAATGTAGTGCCATTTGCTCGTGAACATATAGAAAAAAGAATGAAAACGGAATTGAAAGATAAAAAACTGTGGTTGTGTGTGGGCGAAACAACAGATTGTCAAAAACATTCTATGGTTAATGTAATGGTACGTACAATGGAACTACATCGACCGTCATCCTCCTTCTTACTTGCTTCCAAAAGAGTTATAAATTGTACTGCCGATGAGATTTTAAAGGTGGTGTTGAACTCATTGAACAAATTTGAAGTTTCAACTAAGCAACTTTTAATGTTTATGAGTGATGGTGCCGCAAACATGCGTTCTTTGGGCCGATCTCTTAAAGAACACAGTGGTAACTTCTTACATGTAACGTGTAAAATCCATACTCTAAATCTTGCGGCACAAACGATTCCTACACGTTTCCCACTAGTAAATGCATTGATTGCTAGTACAAAAGCAGTGTTTCTAAAGTCCCCGAAACGTACCCGACTATTTCACAAACTGCGTCCTGATTTACCTGAACCACCACAACCGATTGTTATACGTTGGGGAACATGGTTGCAGGCTGCGTTTTACTACAACAAATATTTTGATCAAGTAAAGAAGGTAGTTTTAAAATTCAATCCGATAGAAGCTGCAGCAATCAAGAAAAGCCAGGAAATATTTCAAGATAGTCATGTTAAAAAAGATTTACAAACTATTCACAATAATTACTTCGGACTAGCGGAGAGAATAGAAAAATTACAAAATGTTTCGATGTCGCTAATGGATTCTGTTCAAATTGTACCCAGTTTGTGATTTCACGGCTGTTACCGCATATTTGCCCAGGTTAGTGATAACGTCCTCAATGTTCGAAATTACAAGTAGAATGCACCAATCCACATCCGCAATATAATTATGTATGTATTGAAAATTCTTAGAGAGAGACATCGGGTGAAAATCCAGAGTCATTAAAAGCTTTATGATGGTTGTCCTCCACAATTATAGGATCGCCAGATATAGAAACATCTAAGATTAATGTGTTTGTTATTAAATCTAGCAGTTTATTATAGGCATTAAATACACTGCCGTATTGCTTGAAATTTATCACTTATAAATTATAAGTGATAAAGAGTCTATAAATACTGATTCTTTTGCATCAGTAGTTAAAGACATTGGTATTAAATAATGGTCTTGTGCAACCCATTTGACATTAGGCAGGATAAAATCCCCCACAATTAAAAAACTATCGTTACAGTTATCATTAACAATATTACAAAGATTTTCAAAAAAAGATTCATATTTTGTAACGAAAAGCTCCGGTGGTAAGTAGACACAACAAATGTGAAGTCTGATGTTGGAGAGCTACAGTGTTACCCATATATCAACGCAGCTTGTAGACCATTCATTCCGACATAGAGTACGAAAATGACCAGGGACTTCACTTAAACTACCACCACCATTCACCATCACTCTTGTTTGATGTCTCACTCGAACGATCACGACGATAAACAGAATAGTTTTTCCCAAATAATTCCGCGCTATCAATAGATTCATTTAACCATGTTTCAGTACAGCATATAATATCGAAATCAACAGAACAAACATTTTGATAAAACAAAGCTTAGTTCTTAAACTCCTACAATTCCTTATCCATAAGCAAAACGCAAATTGAGATATATGTATTATACTATAAGCATTACTATTTATAAAACCAATTTTAGCAGTAGTAATACCGCGATTGTTTCGCAAATTTGTCAGAAACTTTTTGTTTGATAAATTTCACAATTATATTTCGTGGTAGTCCTGCTTTTCTCATGAGTGGTTGAACTCAATGGCAAGTATCAATCATAAGTTCATCCGGGTTCAAATTAATAGCGGTCGCAACTGATTTAACTAATTTGACAACATCCTAATCATTCGATTCAAGAATACCTGATAATAAATACTTCTACAAAATATACAGTTTGTGAAAATGACTATTAAAGTACTTTAAATACTAGCGATTAAGAAGATTTACAACAAATAATAATACATGACGCGTCCACAAGAAGTGTCCGCTGAAGACAAGATATATGACTATTTGTCTGTAATACCTTCTCGTTATTAACTAAGGGTCCTAGACTTCCGTTGACCGTACCGCCAATATTTTATGTACATTAATAATAATAGAGTGGAGCAAGAGTTTTTCCGTTTTTTGGATTGGCAGTCTTTGGATTTACAAACCTGTCAAAAATAATTAAGCTTCATTGTTGTAAGTGTGTGACTAAGTGATCTAGAGATTTTATTGATACATTGTGCACCCACCATTTATGGACCCAAAATGCCCAATATAAATAAAGAGGCTTCGGCAATTTTGTGTCATTACTGGAAATTAAGCAGAAGTACTGTTGATGCCGCTCGTACAATCCATGAAGTGGACGATCACGATGTTAACTCAGATCGGACTGCCCAAAACTAGTTTAAAAAAATTCAGGAATGGTCAAACAGATCTTCGAGGGGAGCAACGTTTCGGAAGACCTTCTGTCATGGACCAAGATGTCACAGAAGCTTGGGCCTTCGCGGTGGACAATAGGTCTCCATTTTAACAAGCCGGGGAAGGTAAATAGAATGCAAAGAAGTGCCGCATGAATTGACTGCAGAATAGACGCAGTTGTTATCAACTTCTTGCCAATCCACAGTATCTCAATTTCTATCGACGAATTGTAACATGTGACAAAAAGTGAATCCACCTTCGTCATCCAAACAAATCAAATTAGTGGTTAACCCCTGACCAGTTTGCATAGTCTGTGGTCAAGCACAAAAGCTTTGAAACAAATCTGATGTGTATTTGATGCAATTACTTTGAATTGGTACCAGAGGGTAGAGGATAACCCCGCATTAGTCAATAGAACTCTCCAGAAACTGGAGGAATTTGGTGGAGTGGAATTACTCCCACATCCGGCATGGACACGCCACCCGATGACCACCTTTCTAGGTATTGACCTAAAAAGCCATGGGGCACACTTTCTCGCTAAACGTGGTTTTGCTTATATCATGGTAGAAGGATGCCGTGAGTTCTTCGTATCTAGACCAACGGAATGCTACACGCGCAAACCTTACCAGACAGTAGCAGAGAACTTAAATATTAATTTTCTTTGTTTTTATTTATATCAATAAAAATCGAAAAAACTTTTGCTCCACCCTAACACATTTCTCAAACATTATTATAGAAATGCTTATTGGTTCGTTTACTTATAGTTCCCATTAAAGAAAGAATATTACAATATGAACATAAATTCATTATTTATTAACTAAAATGCTTCCTAGACTACGAAATTGAAAAATAACCATTAAATTACATTAGACATACATATTGCACGCACTATAATCTTTCAGTTTAATAACGAAACGTTAATATGTTTTTTAGGTACCGCAATTTTCTTTTATATTTGGACCCCACACAGTGGGTAATAATAAGTAGCAAAGGAAATCACACACAGTGACTTTGTACAATTTACAGGGCAGCAGATTTTAGGGAAGGCAGAAAAATACATATACATAATCTAAAAAAAATTGTATTTCGGACTTCTTAATTCACTCTAGACTTCATCTATGAACAATGTTTGAAAAGTGGTTCTCCAAATTCAATTGTTGCCCCTAGAATGTATTTTACTCCACCGAAAGTGCTCAAAATTGAAATTAATAAAATCTTACATTTGCAATCTCAATTGAAAATGAGTTAACTGAAGATATTAAACTAAACAAAATATGTCATTGTATGATTTGCTAAATTAACTGATCTTGTCTACCCGCTTACCAATCTAATTAGTGAATGTATTAAGACAGGCATCTACCCTGTGTCATTTAAAATATCCTCCGTGACACCTGTTTTCGAAAAAGGCCATGTGAATGACGTTAATAACTATAAATCCTATTTTTTCAAAATTATTCGAAAAATTTGGCTTTCGGAATAAATCCTCTACAAACTTGACTATTCAAAATCTGATCAATACTGTGTTGGAGAATTTTGAGCATAAGGTTGTTACTCAAATTACTTTGTACGACCTCACGAAGGCATTCGATTGCGTGGACCATGTCATTCTAATAAAAAAAAATCTTTAATATTACCATTATTCAAATTTAAGTATTAAATTAACTGTGTCTTTCTTAAATAATAGAATGCATTTTATCAAGTACAATAATACAGTTTCAAAAGCATAACCCCTAAAACACAAGATAGCTCAGGGATCCGTTTTGAATGCTTGCTTATTTATGTACTAATATTGTTTTTTACGCAGATGATACCATTGCTGTACATTTTGATTCATCGTTTGAAATGTCACTTGTCAAAGTTTCTGTCATGCAAGAGTTTATTGAAAGGTAGTTAACGAGCAAATTTTGTATGAATTGGTCTAAATTAGAATCTTTACCGCTATTATTAAAATTTTACATTTTAATAATAGCGAATTCATTAAATCAGTAAAACTACTGGGTGTTCTTTTGAATTGTAAATTAACTTGGGAAAGCTATATACAGGGTGAGTCGGGAGGAACAGACCAAACTCCAGGAGTGTATTGTACACGTGAAAATAATGTAAAAAAAACTCATATATTCTAATCCGATTTTCATTTGTTTTCAAGTTATAGCATAATTACAAAAAAACAAAAATTTCATAGAAACATTTTCTTAATCGTAGCGTTCTTTTAATAGGTGTTCAACAATCCGGCCATTGACCTCTAAACATTTTAGGTTTCGCCTATGAAGGGCGCCTATTACTCTGATGACTTCTTCATGTCTTTCTGTAATATCGGATGCAGTATTTCTAATACGTGGAATTAGTGCATCCCGAGTGTCTACTTTTACCTTGTAAACTTCATTTTCGAACCAGCCCCATAAAGAATAGTCTAATGGTGTGTGGTCTGAATATCTTGGAGGCCAAGTAGTAGGACCATCGCGACCAATCCAAAACCCTGGAAACCTAGCGTCCAAATGTTGCTTGACGTGACGAACGAAATGTGCAGGAGCTCCATCATGCTGATAATACATTTGCATCCTGATAAGAAGCGAAAGAAACTGTTAATATCGAACGTACCTGACTTTTAGTCTTACATGGGTAGTCGATGCGAGGATATTTTTATTTTATTTAAGACGTATTAACTCGAAACAAGCGAAAATTTGGTCCATTTACAAAAACTCTAGTTATTTTTTTTATCACGCTATAACTTGAAAAGAAATGAAAATCGGGTAGGAATATATGTTATTTTACATTATTTTCACGTGTACACTACCCCCCTGGAGTTTGGTCCGTTCCTCCCGATTCACCCTACAGAAGATCTTTACAAATAAATTATTCTTAATACGAAATTTGAGCTACAATCTATCCACAAATTAAACGATAAATTTTGATTTCTTTCATTCAATCATAGCTTCGCTGGTCGCACATACGTAAGGTTAGTCGCTGGGCTTGGATATACTGTGGATTACCAGGATGCTCATAGATCTCACCACAAAAAAACTGATTGGTAATATTAAATATTTGGCAAAATATTAAAACAAACTGTTCCATAGAAGAACTGAAAGTATTTAAGTGCTTCATCAAAACGTATATCAATGTATTTAAAAGTTTTCAGCATATCCACAATATCTTCTTTAAACGTTTTTGGCGACCATTTCGAACCAGGTTTAACTCTGGCGTGATCATTTTATGGCGACAACAAAATAACTATTTTCGAAGTAGTTATCAACTGGTTTAACATAACCATCATCTGTCGTTGTCTCTGTTTTGCAGAAAATGAAAGATCTATTGTTTTTGACAAATTTGTTAAGCGAAGAGGCCGCTGCAAATGCAGCACAATAGCACAATTGAAGAGGCAAGTGTATGAAGGGGTTAAGTCACATTAAAAAAAATCTACTTTTTGTTTGTTCATGAATAAGTTTAATAAAAACTCAAATATTTGACCATATATTATTAAACTACAACCCCTTCTTACTAATCAAACAAACTGCATTTGAAAATAATCATTCAATAAAAGATAGCAACTAACCCTTTTCACACCTAATTTATTCAGAAACAGTTTTTTGTAACATAACTCCTTCATCCACTTTCGCCTTCAATTGATTATAACACGTAATTACATAAAATCAGAAGATATGTCTTTATTATACATTTCTATTTATTAATATGTTAATAGGCTGGTTATAAATTATAACCAGAGGCGAAAACCATTTAGGTTCGAGTAGTGACCGAGTAGATTGCTATGCGATGCTGCCCCTCAACCCGCTTAACGCTGACGTATTCCTGTTAAAGCTCTCAGTCACGCCTCGATCCCAACCATTACTTACGAGAATACAAGGCTAAACAACTTTGACGTCAACAGGTTGTGACGTATTTTGAAGTAGGCCGTCGATCAGCCATAAACGCGTTTACACGTTCGGACCGTCTCTGCGTTTTGAATTGGTTTATCCAAATTATATTGGTTTTATTTAAAAAAATACTATGTTTTTTAGTGTTGTATAAGCGATAAAGCCTTTTCTGAAACGATAAAAACGAGGTAACCTAACCTAACATGGCGTCAGCTGTTTTGTTCGTGAGTTGCAGTTTGTAAAGGGAGATATTTATTTTTCAACAGCTACAGATTCAAGGACCGGGGAAACTATAACTGTAAGTTAAAAAAAATCCTAGGTTAAAAAAAATGCTCAGTTCCCTCTTTGTTGTATTTGACAAAAAACGTGAAGATGTTATTGTTCAAATAGTTTTATATATATTCTTACGTTATATTTAACAAAATTATTTTTTAACACGAAGAGATGTTTTTAAATGTGTGTAATAAACGTTCTGTTTTAATACAATGTATTTTAATTTATATCACCGAACGTAGCCATTTTGGATACTGACATATGTAAATGTCATATTCACAGCAGTGAACGTATTGCAACAATTATAACAACTTGTTCTACAAATATCCTATTTAAAAATTATTGTGGGAAAAGTAATTATAGATTAGGTAAAACATCACATAATAGGAAAGATAGATTAAGTAAAACACCACATAATAGGAAATTAAAGGCCTTGGTTAAATAGTATGTCTGTAAATCTTCTCGTAAAATTGAACAAAATTTTAAATAAAATTGCAATTAATTACTGTATCATTTCAACCTTAGTTTCGTCCAAATACATGCACAATTACAAATAATAATAATTAGTCGATTAAATATCAACCGCAAATAAGTACATCTTTCACGAAAACGGTGCTCGGTTATGTGTTTGGTTTTTGCTTTGAAACTGCGTTTTTTCAAAATAAAATCGAATGGGATGCGAAGAAGGGCTCAGTTCACGACTGGCATCCTCTTTAAGCCGGAAACCCTTCAAAACTTAAAAAAGAAATTAAAAAAAAAGCGATCCCTTTACCGCTTAGGCTAATATCGTGCATGGCGATACATCGCCTACCGAGCCTGACGTCATCGAAGAGCGCTGAGGCCTGTTTCTGGTTATAACAGTCTCCCTGCCAAAGCTTTCTATAGCATATCAGAATACTTAAGCAATGATTTTGATGATTTATATGAGTACGCCTTTCTTTCCTGGGGTTATCAGCCGTCCGGATTTTTAGCACGTCCGTGGATGTCCAACTGAAGATGATGCGACCTTCCGGGGAAATTCATGTGGCTTGGCTAAGAAAAGAAATTCGCCTGACTTATGAACGAAAAGCCTTTTTATTCAAATAATCAATTTAGCAATTTGTACAATTAACTGCGCTTCGCCCTTTACGGCGAGGGGGTGATAGTAACAAAGCCATGGGACCCTTACACACACAATTTACACACTCAGTGCTCCTGAGGTTTTATGACAAGCTTTAAAAAAGCTTATGCACCCCGTTGGGCCGTACCACACCACAAAAAAAAACTTGAAGATTTGTATCTAATAAAAGGATAATATGGAGAAGTGAAACTAAATCTAGTGAAAATTTTATTTTTGGTTTGCTTACTGTTTATCGCTATAAACTTAGCTTTCTAAGGAAGTCTTACAAGTTTACGTTATTAATGTCTTCTGTTATACTTATTAGATTACTTACTCAAGTAAGAAAAATTTAGGAATGTTGTAAGTATAAAATAAAGCCATAAAGGTTCATAATTTTGGTGTATATTTAATTTTTGAATATCTAATAATATAAGTGATTTTAAAGATAAAACTAAATTAATATAACGTCTGGATTTTGCCTGGGTTTTTAAAAGAAAATTTCCTGTGATGGAAACTGCATCTGGAATCCTTATTCTTTCTCATTTTTTTCTGACGTGCATTAACAAGAGTAAACTTAAAACAGGGAAAATTCTAATAAAATAAATAAATGTTTTGATTTATTCCATTTACTAGTGTGTGCCTATATTTCGCAGAGATTCTAATTACATTCATTAACAAGAGTAAACTTAAAACAGGGAAAATTCTAATAAAATAAATAAATGTTTTGATTTATTCCATTTACTAGTGTGTGCCTATATTTCGCAGAGATTCTAATTACATTTAGCAATATTCATTGTGTTTTCAAGTTTAAAATTTAAGATGTTGCACTTTTATAGTTAGGGAGGGCAACACATTTGTTTTTCTCCTAAGGTAGCACAATGTCTGAGCCACTCTAGTTTACACTTTCAAACAAATTTTCAGAATAAAAGCGTTGAAAATTAATTAAATAATGCATTTAACACGTTAAGTTACTCTGCATTTTCTTCTCTCTACTTTTAATGATATTTCCGTTTAAGTCCAAACTTTCCTTTATCTGCTATGATAGTATAACCATTTCTATGCTATTTTATATGTATGTTGTATTACGTATGTACTACGCATAATGTATTAATTTAAATACCGTAAACAATAATTGGCATAACGTTTACAAGTGTTTAAGTATGTAATACCTTTTTTAGATTAAAATAATTAACTCCAAATGTAACACTACATGAACCTTGATGAGTCTTTTAATTTAATCTCTAATAAATTTCAAAACTGTATTTAATATAAAATTATTTTCAAGATTCAAACAATACAAAATCTTTTATATAGAGTTAGACAGTACCCTAATAGTGCAATAACCTTTGTACGGTAAGTGCAAGTAATCCCCTTTTAGATCAAAAGTAACCTCCACATATATACGCAGATAATTATATCATGCTAATATTGGAAGTGCCGTAATACCAGATCCAAGGTGATATTTAACATTAGCTGCAGACGTTTTAAGGTAAACGTATAACCAGGATTTGAAGGTTACTGTTTCAAAGTTACCGCCAATTTAGAGTGCTCCACCTGCAAAGCAAATCCGCAAATATCTACCACACTTGAACGGAGAACGAGACAGAACGAGAGTACGTACCTCAGACAATTCAACATGTCGGAATCGAGACAACGTAAACAATTAACGGAGACGAAAACTTCATCAGATGAAGGTATTTGAATTTAAACAGTTATCTTTAAAAGTTACGTGCTTTTTTAATATCAAACGCAAACTTTGTGGATTAGAAGTGTTGTATTTCATGCTTGACATTGAAAACCAGATGTAAAGTGACAATAGTGAACAGCAAAATTTTTTGTTCGGAACAAATATTGTTAATTAATATTTATTTAATGTAAATATTTAGATTTCTATCTACTGGGCTAACAAAGGTTTTTACATTTTAATAAAGAATGCAAAAAATTGCATATCTTGACATTTGTTCTGTCAATATGTGCCTCTACTGAAAATCCTTTATTATGAGGTCATAAGTTGTTATTTTAAATTTAAGTGCATCAATTCAAGATTACAACGTAATAAATTGTAATAAACCTTTGCTCTTTTAGTAACTGTGGCTTTTTTTTATCCACGTGTACAGGTTATGTTTATGTCTCAATATTTCATTTTTAGATTTGCCAATAGATGATATGGATGATTCTAAACCTCATGCCATTCAAATCGTTTTAGCAAATAAGGACCACACATTTGCTTTAGATGAGGAAGCTCTCGCTAAAGTTCTTATGCAAGATGAAATTAAAGATAGACATATAGTGGTAGTTTCCGTAGCTGGTGCGTTTAGGAAAGGGAAGTCTTTTATATTAGATTTTTTCTTAAGGTACATGAAATCAAAGGTAAGAAAAGCGTAACAAGTGTGTATTCTTTATCAAGCAATTGCAAATATATATTTTATAGTATGTAATGAAAGATAGAAAAAGTGATTGGCTTGGGCCTCAAGACATACCTCTAGAAGGCTTTTCATGGAGAGGAGGCTCTGAGAGGGATACCACTGGTATATTGATGTGGTCAGAAATATTTCTCTCGGAATTAACTACTGGTGAAAAGGTCAGTTATAAATCATTTAAAGAAATCTACATAATTTTCATTTTGTAAAGAATACATTGTTTACAAATATTTTTTTATAAACATTAATATCAAAATTCAATTAAAAAATAAAGGACAACTTATTTTTCTCATATAGCTAAAACCGTTAATTGCATATTATTAAAATGTGAATAAATCATCGGCTGTTATCTCGAATTAACAAAACATCAATACTCCTAAAAGTATTGATGCTTGTTTGTGCAATGTTGATTATTTGTAACAAGTAAGATAATTTAAAAGTAGTTCATTGATAATATTGAACTGATTGCAAAAAAAAGCTGTAGTTTGAATCTTATAATAAAACGTTTGTTAATTGAGTTATCTAAATTATTTAAAAGAAAAGTTGCTTTTCAAAATTATCCATTTAAAAATTTTCTTTAAAAAGTAGCCAGTTCTAACTATAAGCAATTTGATCATACAAATAATAACAGAATAGTATTTACTTCTGTTCAAGAAATTCTAAATTATTATGCAAAAAAAGTATCAAAGAAAATAATTTAACTCCTAGATATTGATTATTATACATTTAGTACACCCAAAAGCATACTAAACATTGTTTATCACTTTAATTCCGCATACCATTCTTTTAATTTTGAAATGATTATAAAAAGTATAAATCTAGTGCGCGGGTGGAAAATTCCTTCTATGAATAATTTAGACGAAAAGTTTTTGAATAAAAAGTATTCTGACTCAAGCCCTGCATAATATAAAATGTTCAGTTTACGTCACAGATAATACAAGCTAGGATTTTTGCGTTTTTGGATACCTCTTTTCAATTCATGTCCACTTTCTTTAACGTTCCCTATATCTATATGTTCTTAACTTTCAAGAAAATTCAAGATTTATTGTGAAATGCTATCGTTTCTTTGATGTCCAATGTCTTAAACATCTTACATGCTACAGTAGTGATTCGATTAAGTATTTTTTGGAGTTTTTGGCAGTACGTCAACTAGATCTTACAAAATGGCTATCCAAACCATTGCCAAGTTTGTTTCATGCTATTTCAAGATTTTAAAGGGAACATCCTGTATATTCTTCCAGAACCTGATACAGAAGCTTTTCTAGACATTTCCTTAGTAACACCTCCCCATACCTATAATGTCTCCTTTAGTAAAGTAAATAAGAATATATATTTTTCGCTTAAATACATAGAGTGGCGCGACGAAGTACTATAAACTTTTGTTTCCCTAAGATATTTATTAAAAATAATGTGTTAAAGGAATTTTTCATTCAATTCCAACATCTACTCGAAATGACCATCATTTTTGTACATACATTGTCTAACAAGTTAATAAGCTTGTGTAAACAAATAGAGAAAATAAGCAGACAAATGACGATTAGAGTTCAGCATAAAACGAAGAGATTTATTGATATGTCATGCACTAACTTTCTTCAGCCGTAAAAAAAAGAACTTACTGAAAGTTCAAAAAGTTGCGCAATTTAGCTAAATGGAAATGTTTATGGAAAGCATCCTAAAATGTATGTAACTGTTCAGTAAGAGAGACTTACATTGAAATTCATATGCTTAAAATTAATTTTACAGGTTATTTTTAATGAATATCTTTAGAGAAACGAATGTTTGTAGTATTTCGTCGCAGCAGTCCATGTATTTTAGCAAAGAAATTATCTGCATCGTTTCATACTTAATTTACCAAACAAGGACCCAAAAAAATGTGTAGGATGTTCTATTGAAAATATTTAATAGCTTGATTCAAAACATGGCGACAATTTCGATTGCCATCTAGTAAAATCTGGTTGGTATAATTTTTTTCCGATGTCCAAAAGCTCAGAAATACTCAATCGCATAAAATTTGAGTCACCACCTTAGCATGTAACGCGATTAAGATAGCGGCCGTTCAAGAAACAACGGCATTTTGCAAAAACCGCAAATCTAAGCCTGTTTTATACGCCGCGATTTATTGGCCAATTAATTCAACAAGTTCTTGTCCAAGAAATCGGTAGAAATTAGCTGTTTTACGTTACAATAACTTGGACAATTTTTTAGCGATCGTGAATAGTTCGTTAATAATTGAACGGGGGAATTAATAAATAGGAAAATTTCGTCTGCATATAGAAATAGATTGGTAATCTGCTTTCGTCGGATGTTTTGCCAGTTATGATATAAGTACAGATACAGGTTAGATTATTTCGACTTCGGTTAGTTAATTCAAATTATCAATTACATTATAATCGTCCTAAATTTTCGAAGTTTATCTTCACTTTACTTTTAAAACAATAAAACAACATTCGTAGGTATTTTTTTATTACTGGATTGGTATTAAAACAGCAAAGTTAGTGAGGAATCGTCGGAATATCGTGGCGAAAATAGAGCATGTGCTATTCAATTCAATTAATCGTACGATAAATTGTTCAAGAAATTGGATCGGTGTTTACTGTTTTACACGGTACGATAAAATTGACGATCAACTTGTTCAATTAATTGGCCAATAAATCGCCAGCTTAAGCCTGTTTTACGGGCTTAAACTGGATCGTGAATGTTGAAGCAAATTGACATGTATTGAAGAGAGGCAACCAAAGACTCAATAATATACAGGGTATTCAATTAAATAAAACCAAATTTGTATCGCGTACAGCGGAAATTGAACGCTCTGTATATTTGAATATAATTTCCTTGTCTCCGAATAATTTCTATTCGGAAAGTTTTTCTCTAAATTGCTCAGAGAAAGACTAACTCCACCCACGCACTAGGCACGTTTTATAAATTATTCGATGTAGAAAGTCTGATACTATTTTGTAAATTTGTGCAAAACACTTGCTGAATTGCATGACAAATGTTTAAAAAGCAAGGTTTTTTGTATGATTTGTTTTAATTTGTATATTTATTGATTATCAAAAATATAACCATTAGGAAGTTGATGACATGATTTGAATTTGATGAAGTTGACTTAGCCTATATATAGAAATTAAGAAAAAAGGCTACTAACTATAATATGAATGAATATCAATGTATTAGAACAAAATATAAGTTTTAATAATATCGATGTTACTTAACACCGATTTGTGCTAACGTTTTACACGAAGCAATAAAAATTAACTAACCAACATCGGTTTTAATTCTCGTGACGTAAACGGTTTATTGCGCCAGTGAATGTCTTCACCATCATTTTCAAAAAGTGACTAACTTAACTTGATATTAATGATTCTTACTTACTTTTCATACAGCCTGGTATAGGACTAAAGCCAAATGGTGCAATTATGCAGCTGTGAAGGGCATGTAATGAATAAAAATGTATGTTAGCAATAACTGATACTCTAATAACACCCGTATATGTAAAACTCTGTTTTTATACGGCATTTTGCACCGGCTTAGGTGCATCTCTCAAATATAGGCTTAAAGTTACCAAATCGTATTTAGTAAAATCGTCTTAGCGCCCATTTATACAGTACGTTATACAGGTTTTAGCAACACAAGTGGTATTAAAACCATTGTTAGCGGCTCAAGTAAACATACAGATGGAAGAAAGGAGACAATTTCAACGTTTTCTCTAAATGAATTGTTAAACATTGTAGTACATCTTTTTTTTTCTTTTTTATTTAGGTTTTATTATTATATGCAAAAATTGGTTTTATCACAAAATCCCAAAAACTGATAACTTGAAATCCACGACAAATCGGATAACTATAGGGCTTATAATGATGAAAGTGACCTCGCCTGTTGATTTTATTTTGAGAAAATATAAAAATTAACTATAATTTTATATCAACAAAAAAATCAAATCTTTTATAGATGAGGAAATTGTAAATAAATATGAAAGAAAATGAGTGAAAAACATACTTTAATGTACTTCCTTTTGTTAAAATAATTTGATGAAACCAAAAAATTGCGGATATTATGTGACAATATCCTACAGAAACGAATGTTTATATGTATACACAAGTTATTATTGCTGATAAATGAATTCGTGTATCTTTACTAGCAAAAAAATTACATGGTAACAGCTAACAGTGTGGTAATTGTAAATTGTAGTGTAGATTACCATACAACATAGTGTATTTTCATTAACAAAAATGTATAAAACGAATGAAATTGTACAATGTGCATGTGTCTAGCCGATGTACCTAACCTTGATATTAAATGATATCAAACTATATTCAATATATTGCGTTTTATAGATGTACATTGGAATACTAACCTCTAAGGATGATCGTAGATAATGGAAAACGTAGGATGTATTTGTATTATGATCAGAAACGTCTATTATATGATATGCAAATGTGACGCTCAATGTTTTGCTTGAAGAAAATTAAATTTATCGAAGTAGTACCTACTTTGTTTGGCTCATAACAACACCAAAACTAAAAACATGTCTTACACGTTGTCAAAATATGCGAATGAAGATCCCTTCAATTCTGATAAAAACTATGACTTTTTGCTTAAGCATCTTAAATTGGTTCTAATCTGTGGTTGCTGTACGTCGGTTTTCCGAGATTGTCCCGATTTTTACGTGGCGGTTCCGTTGTCCCGAAAATTTCATTTGAGACGGTAATGTCATTGTTTTAACTACCATTGGTTTCGTATTTTTTATTTTCTTTTTCATTTCCATAATTTCTTCGTTATAACATACATACAAATGCACACTTTCATTTAGAAAATGTTACTCTGTTACAATATCTTTAGCTTTGCTTATATTAAACAATATACACGTATAATTTACATTGTATTTACGCATCTATACAAGAATTCTTAACTGAAGGTGATCACTGACATTGTAGCCAGAGAGCGGTTAAACAAACATCTTTTCTTAAAGAAATGGTAGGCCAAATTCAACAACCAAAAATTTACAGTAACGTATAAATTTATTTTGATAGTGAGAAACAATTGGAACAATATCAACATTTTAACATTTACAAATAATCTGATTTACTTTTGATATTTGAAAAAGATTTCATATGCTATAGAAAATTTACACTTTCTTCTTTTCTAGTGCCTTATTTCAGTCAGTGATGAGTGGGGTAGGGAAAATTACTACTTTTCTGCAGCGACTAGACAATCTCGTCTTTTATCGACGCTCAGGGAAATCGGTAGACAATACGAACCCCTTCTTATGAAACGAATAAACTGAGTCTGTCTAGTCGCTGCAAAAAAGTGGCCGTTTCTCCTACCTTGCTCGTCACCGGTTACAGTGAAAATAGGTATGCAAGTAAGGCCGTAAGACTAAGTTCACATGGTCGCGCGACGATGTGCGTTTGTTGCGCGTTAACGCGCGATGGTCTGTTTATATGACTGCGAAAGAACTCGCGGTAGTTTGGCGAGGTTAGTTCAGATGGGCGCGCACAGTCACTGAAAATGGAAGCGGAAGCAGCAATCATTTTGTCAAAGGCTAAAACGTCAACGAAGAAGAGACAGAAGATACTGGGTACATCCCGTTTTAAAAAAT
Source organism: Dynastes maya (assembly GCA_029619315.2). Taxonomy (NCBI): domain Eukaryota; kingdom Metazoa; phylum Arthropoda; class Insecta; order Coleoptera; family Scarabaeidae; genus Dynastes; species Dynastes maya. Next base: position 54,051,458 of record JAROYE020000003.1, on the reverse strand, counting down.
AAAACCACTTCAAGTTTATATTACCTAAAGCTCATAAATCATGGAAAAAAATTTTTCAATCACTTCAGGATATCGATCACGTCGTTTAATTAATTAAAATTATGTCAGCGATAAACAAATCGATGTTGAAGTCGTCGTCCATTTTTCGTCTTTTTACACATCTGAAATACACAAGTCGCGCAGAAGATACCTGGCATAGAGCAAAGGCTGTCGCGCGTAGCCGCAAGTTTACGCGAGATGACACGCGACCATATAAACGATCGTCTATGACTATTTGAAATCTTCATATGCACGTTGTCGCGCGATTTATAAAACGCTCATCGTCGCGCGACCATCTGAACTTAGCCTAAATCTAGTGTTAATAAAGTATGGTGTGAAAGCAAGTAATAACAAAATATGGGAATATTTTAGTTTTTGTAAATGATACGTTTGCAACACTTTCATTGCGTAAGAATCCTACCAGACTTTGTAGACTTTAAACAACACTGTATGTTTAGATTGATTATTCGCTTTCCAGCAGTTGATTCTTGTGTAATAAAACATACAGCTGACTTGTGCAAATGTTATTTGACCGGTAACTACAACAATGCTACCAGTCTTGTAGCTGCGTCTAGTGGGCGCGACATGTAGTGCGGGAAATTTCAAATTCAAAACATATAAAAGAAAAACCAAACTATATTTTGCAAAGGCGTACAAACATATGTACGTATAGTTGCACATGAAAGATTTTTCCGCGCATTTAGTTAAAACACATTCCCGATTTCATGACTTTAAAAATAAAACGAATAGATTTAGGATAAGAAGTAAAATATGCGTTACACATATTTTTTTGAGTAGAATACGTAGATAGATTGAGTTGGTGTGCACTACCAGAAGGGGTTGTATTTTTTACATTTATTAACTTTAACTAAAAAACTTGTGTCTTATATACACTAGGGTAGGTAAGGATTCATTTATAAACGCAGACCCCATACATATAGCGAATAATGTTGCCGCTTGTGCTAGGAACGCGTTCTCTACTCCTCAGTGTCCCTAGACAATCCCACACAGTCGCAAGTCAGTCGCCTAGCATACGTGCTCGAGATATCTGTTGGACACAGATTTATGGAAATACGTAATACATCTTATTTGATTTTTATCCTATTGATAGTCCTTAATAGTTGATTATTTCCAAATAAATACTTAAATGTAGTATTGTTGTATATGAAACAAAGAAAACGTTCTTAATTTAAAAAGGAAAATGATGAATTCCAAAACTAAATAGAACCTCTCATTATAAAATAACTAGATTAAATTTTTGCATTTCCAAATATCCAATATATTAAATCTTTAAATGATAGTAAGTGCATAATAAATACATACTTTTAAATACAAATTCCAAAACGAAAATATGTTTTCTAAATTTAATTAATGGAATTTTATGTCAAAATGAATCGCATTTGTATGTGTAAAAATTCAGTTGAACCTATTATTATAATAGAAGTTCAAATAAGCAGTCATTTGCAGTGCTGTCTCTAATGTGGTACCATTTCATGACTTCTTTGTTTATAAGAATATAATTAGAAAGAAAAGTATTGCACAGTATAATTTCGAGACACAAACAAAGCAAATCGAAAATAACCAAGTAGAAAAGATTGAGAAAGGGAAGGATGATCCATTAAAGAAATTAGGGGTATAATGCATGACTAGAGTCTAGCGCGATGGTCCTCTGACAGCGGTTGGATTGTTACTAATTCTGACTCATTTCCATCGCGCGACTCCACGTCCCTTTTATTTTCATAGCAAGCAAGCGTTGCAACAGTGTCTATATATTTTAGCGGTTCACTTTACTACGGAACTTATTAACGCGGTATATAAAAAATACGTTGTATAAACTAAAAATAAGGAAACTTTTATTAACCGGAGTCTTCAGTACCACTTCCATTGGACCAGCACACGTTAGTTATTTATTTATACTATGAGCGCAAGCGAGTACCACCGCAATTTTTTTTATATAATGGAAACGCTATGAGAATAATCATTAATAATTGCGGTGGTAGTCACTTGCTTAATAATAAGTGTCATCTGCATCTCTGTCCGATACATTAAGAATAGATACTGAAAAGCCGGGCGAACTAACTACTAATACTGGGTAGATCCTACGATTACGGGATCGGTACCGGAGGATAGCTCGATTTTTCGTCTGTAGTATAAATAAATTAATGTTTAATGTTCTACGAGTGCGATCAAAAATATTATGAAGTCGCTTATTATCAAGCCCGCTTAATAAAAGTTTCCTTATTTTTAGTTTATGCAACGTATTTTTTTAAATAAACTGCACAAATTTTTTAATTGAAGTTATTAAATGTAGAAAATACGAACCTTTCTGGTAGTACATACTAACTCAATATTTAGAGTATAAAAAGTGTCTAAAGCATAAACACAAACCAAAATAATGTGTTCTTTATTGCAACCCTTGAAAAATTGAAATAAATAAATGATTCCAAGTGAGGCCGCTTTTATTAAGAAATCGTCACCCATCCATTCTTTTTGCTGAATATTTCCGGTTTTGAATGATTTTTTTCCGAACATCCCGTATATTAATGTTGATATTACAAGTAGCTGTTTATGTTGTTCATAATAACCACAAAACTAATATACACCACCCCGAATAAAAGATAAATAAGTTTGTCCTACGTCCTATATCAACGACACACGATATCATTGTACCTACATTCAAAAGGATTACGCGGGAAATCCATGATGCAGCATGTTCCATTCCGTTTTCTCTTCAATCGAAAATTCCACTCAGTTATTTTGCGGAGAAAAAGAACTTTATCTATAAAGTAGTCCGTTAAAATTTTAAAGCAACATTTCAATTACTTTCAGTAATACGATAACAAAACAACTGAAGAAATATGCGAATTTGCAATAAAAAGTATTTTTAACAGTTGAACGTGGGAAAAATATTTGATTAGTATGTTTTATATATTTTTGAAATATATAGTATTTGTTTTGGTTTAAAATATAGATAACCTAACAAAATTTTTTATACAATAGAAGCATATCTTTGACATAGACTAAAATTCGCCATATTCGTTTTATAATTCACTTCAGGATAATTCTATTAATACTTTATTAAAACATTTATATTACAAATTATCTTCAATATTTTTCAATACTGGAGTTACATTTAAAACTGTATTAAATCAACATAAAAAACACTACTATGTTGCTAATTTAACTTAGAGATAGCAGTGGTGCGCGCTTATTAATTTCGATCAGCATGTGTACACGGACTGTTTTGTACGATACAGAGAAATACGCGATGGACCGTTACCGCCGATATAACAACCGATATTAGCCTAAGCGATAAAGGAATCGTTTTTCTGCATTTCTTTTTTAAGTTTTGAAAGACTTCTGAGCACCGTTTTCTTGAAAGATGTATTTGTGGTTGATATTTAATCGACTAATTATTATTACTTGTAATTGTACATGTACTTGGACGAAACTGCGGTTGAAATGATACAGTAATTAGAATTTTATTCGAAATTTTGTTCAATTTCACGGGAAATTTTACAGACATCCTATTAACCAGGGTCTTTAATTTCCTATTATGTGGTGTTTTACCTAATCTATATTACTTTTCCCACAATCATTTGTAAGTAGGATAGTTGTAGAACAAGTTATTATAATTATTGTATTATTGTATATTGCAATACATTCACTACTGTGAATATGACATTTACATATATCAGTATCCAAATGGCTATGTTCGGTGATATAATTTAAAATATATTGTATTAAAATAGAACGTTTATGACACACATTAAAAAATATCTCTTCTTGTTCAAAAATAATGTTGTTAAATATAACGTAAAAATATAAAACTATTTGAACAATAAAATCTTCACGTTTTTTGCCAAATACAATGGACAGTTAGGGAATTGAGAATAGCACCTCTTTTAACCCTAGGATTCTTTACACTTACAGTTATAGTTTCACCGGTGCTTGAATATGTAGCTGTTGAAAAATAAATAATATCTTCTTTTACAATACATACAAAACAGCCGACGCCACAGTAGATAGACCGCCCAAGTCACGCTTTTAGGCTACCTCGTTTTTATCGTTTCAGAAAAAGTTTTATCGCTTATACAACGCTAGAAAAGCGTTACAGGTATCATCAACAAAGTACGGAAATGTCACTACACGGTATTTTTTTTAATAAAACCAATATAATTTGGATATACCAATTCAAAACGCAGCTCACCTAAGACAATATACGTCACGACCTGCTGAAGTCAGAGCTGTAAGGCCTTGTTTAATATCGGAGGTAACGGTTGGACTCGGTATCATGATTAAAAAAAATAGATTAACATTTCATTTATTTTTAAAAACATATTCATTACATTTTTTGCACACATATTTCATTCTATATATACATTTACCACAAATGTACTTTTTTTTACATCAATTTAGAAGGATTTGCGTAAGCCAATTGAAAAGAATTTTTTCTTGATATATTTACCTCTCTGGTTGCAAGTGGCAAAATAACTTTTGAAAAAAAAGTACTTGATGCAAGAAGAGAATTCCTCGAACTCAAGTTGAGTAAATACACAATGTTATTATTTTACGAATGAATGAATTAATAAAATATATTTTGGACTCATAAAACATTTTTATTTCTATTTACTATGATATTAATTAAGCCGTTAATTTGAAGGGTGTTCGGAAAACTCGGTACACTCCATACCGGTATTTGAACTCAGGATGTCTAACGGAAAATGAATTAGAATAGATGTTCATATCAATAAATAAAGTTCAACACAATTTTCAAACAAAAAAAGTAATTTTCTTTATTGAAAGCAAATTTTCGCATCATACCAATAAGCTTGTGTTACAATAACTCAGGTATCTATAGCATTTTATCGAATGATGCCATTAGAGGGGAATATATTATGGCGTGATGAAGTGAATTTGTGTCAGAAACATATCGAATTAACTGTAACCTCATGCTGTGTAAGTTACGGTATGTTTATATGTCAATAGAAAACAGTAATTTGTTCACGAATTCACGTAAAAATAAGAGTACCCCACTCTTTTAAAATGACAAAATAACACAACGTAACTGCTCGTAACCATACCGGTATGTGTTGTCAAATTGACGGGTTCCGTAAGGACACCTATACTGTGAAATAAACAAAATCTGCTATGTAAAGTGCTTAGAAATCCACTATTTTACAGCATGAGTCGGGAGGAACGGACCAAACTCCAGAAGTGTATTGTACACGTGAAAATACTGTAAAAAAAACTTATATGTTCTTATCCGATTTTCATTTGTTTTCAAGTCATAGCGTAATTACAAGTAAACCAAATTTTATACTTACTTTTTTATCATAGCATTCTTTTAATAAATGTTCAAAAATACCGCCATTGACCTCTAAACATTTTATGCTTCGTCTACGAAGGGTGCCTGTTGCTGTCTTGATTGCTTCATAACATTCTTTAATATCGGCTGTAGTATTTCTAATAAACTCATGTTCAAAATTAACACACCACTCAAATAATTCCATATAATTATTTTTTAGTATCATCAGAGACAATACAACTGGATATACGAGGCTCATCTGGAAACTAGTACCCATTTGCCAATTAAATCGCAACCAATAGAGATATCTGAACAAACTTTTTATTAGACATATACATGTACTATACATTACTTTTCTACATAATCACCTCGTAAATTAAGACACTTGTTGTATCGTGGGATGAGATTTTTTATGCCGACGTCGTAATCCTCTACCGCCAGTGTGGCGAGAAATGTAGTGACCGCTGCTTTGAGGGCGTCATCGCTGCGGATTTGATGCGTTATGGTGCGCGAAATCTGTAGAAAACGTGCACTGATGTCATTAAGTGTGACACGCCGATTCTGCTGTATGAAGTTGTCGACTGCACGCAGCAACGCAATGATGGACGGACGCCCTGGACGCTCTTCATCGTGAACGTCTCTCCCCGCATTGAAATTGCGACACCATCGCCGAACCGATGATGCGTCCATCGCATCGTTGCCGTACACTTCTTGAATTTGACGGTGAATGGCTTCACATTTCTGGCATTCAGGAATCTTATTACAGACCGCACTTCACAACTGGCGATATTGTCGAATGTCTTAAACATTTCAAACTCACACTGACGCGATATTATTGTAGATAACTCAACCAAATCTTGTACGCTGACAGCTGACAGATCACTACGTCACGAGAAAACCACTCGGCGGCTCGTCGCACAACTGCTGCTCCATATCGCGCGAACGGGTACTAGTTTCCGGACGAGCCTCGTAATTAAACATCGCTTCATCAATTAACTTCTTTTTTAATGAAAACTTATGAAAAAAATACAAATTCCATTCAATTGCAAATTCAAAAACAAAACGATATTATTGGAAAAACTCTGTAATCAAAAAAAGGGAATAAAAGAATAAAGGTTAATAACTTGTGATACCGCCCCTAGCTCTCACAACTGCTTGGATTCGCCGTGGCGAGCTCACTATCAAATTTTGAATTACTTCTTGGGGAATATTATCCCACTCGAAAAGAACAGCTTGTTTCAATTCCTGGAGATTACCAGAAGGTGGTAAATGACGCCTTGCTGATTTTTTAGAGCATCCCAAAGGTGCTCAATCGGATTTAGGTCTGGGCTTCATGATGGCCAGTCCATGACTTGGATATTGACCTCTTGTAAGTAATCAAAAATTTGTCTAGCGATGTGTGGTCTCTCATTATTTTGCATGAACATGAGATTGTTCCCTAAAAATTATGCAAAAAGCATTACATGGTTCTGAATAATGTTCTCTAGGTAGTATTCAGCATTCATTGACCTTTGGTGAATAGCGAATAACCCTGTGCAGACGTCAAAGCAAATACTTCCCCAGAATATTTTTGATACCCCACCCTTTGAGAGCTTGTGCAGTCAAGATATCTTTCTCCAGTTCTTCGCCATACTCTCCCGCGACCGTCTGGAGATTTTGAACTTACTCTAGTCTCGTCCGAAAGCAAAACTCGCTTCCAATCTTCAAATGTCCAATTTGCATGATTTCTGGCAAATCTCAAACGTTGAAGTATGTGTGCTGTGGTAAGTAATGGTCCAACTGCAGGCGTTTTACTACTCAATCTTAATTCCCTCAACCTTTTCCTTACAGTAAAAGCAAAAACTCTGCAAATTCTAACTGCTTCAAGCTGGTTACTGAGTTCTGTGCTTGTTATTCGCCTATTTCTGAGAACTTGCAATTGTAAAAAACGATCATCTCTCGCACTTGTGTCCGATCTTGTCTTCTAGAGTGCTATCCGGTTTCCCTAAATCTTGTAACCATTCGACTGACTGTTGCATGATGAATGCCCAGCAAATTAACCACACAGAGCATTGTACGTCCTTTTTCTAGCAAAGTTGAAGCTCTTACACGTTCATCATTGGTTAAATGATGTGATCCATCCATGATTTTCGATTAATCTTTATTAACTTAAATTCTATACATGCAAAAAATTAACAAACTCGTAATTAAAACTTATATAATCCCTGAACTGTAACTTAAACGACTCAAGAAAAACTGTTTAACAGAATTTGACATTAACTAGCGGCCGTTTTCACCAGAAAGGTCAAAATAACTTTCTAGTGGCATAAAACTATTAGATTATGTTCTGTTAAATCAAAAATGTTTAGAAAATACAAGCATTATAGAAAATACATTAGAAACATTGCGTGGTGCGTTAATTTTGAACACAGTTTACGTCGAATTAGTGCATCCCTAGTGTCGACTTTTACCTTATCAACTTCATTTTTGAACCAGCCCCATAAACAACAGTCCAATGGTGTCTAGTCTGGAGATCTTGGAGGCCAACTACTAGAACCACCGCGACCAATTCAAAACCCTGGAACGTACCTGACTTTTTGTTTTATATGGGTAGTCAATGCAAAGATATTTTTATTTTATTTAAGACGTATTAACTCGAAAAAGCAAGCGAAAATACAAGAACGCTAGTTAAAATTTTTTAATTACGCTATAAGTTAAAAACAAAAACAAAAACATTTATACGTATACAACGCACTCCTGAATGTCGATCCGTTTCTCCCGACTTACCCTGTATATCAGTAATGTTGGTGTGTATCATGCAATTCGCTAAAAACTATTTCGCTTAATCAAACTTTGTGCTGTATTGTCAACGTATTCTTAATGATGTCATATAAATCGTTGCTCTTCGATTATGATGCACTTTACGCGGGAGGTAAACGCAATTAACGAAAATAGAAGCGATACGTCCAATGCAATTGACGCATTGACATGCATGGACTTCTATCCAATACGTCATTTCATTTTACAGTCACAGTTGACCTCTCAATTGTTTTATTTCCGCAACGAAAGAGTTATGCGTTTTCACGTAATATGAAATTGTAATATAAGTTAATGAGATTGTTTATTTCATATTCGATGGATCATATTACACGCATACTATAATTACTTCTTTTATCTTCGCATTTTTCGGATTGCTGCTGAAAACTTATAATTTATTTATTGTTTACATCCCAACCATTGTGTCAATGAAATAACTAAATGCGCATAGCCTAGCAAGAAATACGCCTATTATTCTGGAGTACAATATCTTGTGTAAGGCAGGGTACCAACACTTGACATGTGTTAGCTTTTTGTAGACAATAATACGCATACCAAAGAGAGCAAAAGTCATATTATTTTTTACATTTTGCGTATACGTCATTGAAAATTATGCTAATTGGGAAAACAACGATATCTAATTATCAACACATTCGAAATGAAAACAATATATTACGAAACTTGATTGGGTATATAAATTATTATTATTACAAAAAAACACATCATTTGATTTATATTAATTATACTTACGTTTGAACGTGTTATAATTGTTACGGATATATTGCGAAAATTTAAAAAAGATTTTTGAACAGCATATTAATTCAAAATTAAACCGTAAAAGACGAAGTTGTGACTAACAAGGAAACTGTTCCAACTCGGAGACACCGATTTGAACAAAACTTGGCTAAAGTGAAGACCCTATAGAACTATGGAAAATCCCGTTGTCCGTTTCTGCTAAAAAAAAAGCCTTGAAGGAGGTAAAACGGGGCACTGAAAATAGGGATGATTTTGGTTTTTTTCTAAATTATTCCACAATTGCTGAAAATAAAAAATATTGGTGTGTGCGGATGTATTGCATTTTAAGACCGCTATTGAAATACGCACAAACATCAGCTTTCAGGGTGAGAAAAAGTCACCTCCTTCCCGCCGTCCCATCACCGTAATGGAGAAAATGTTTATTTCTTATCAGGTTTGACGTATCTGCAGGACTATAGAAAACGCCGTTTACCGTTTCTGCTAAGAAACCCTTTAAGGGGGTAAGACGGAGCACAGAAAATGGGGATAATCTCAGTTTTTTTTTTATGTTATTCCACAAATGGGGAAGACAAAAAAAGATTGGTGTGTACCGATGTATTGCATTTTAAGTGCGCCTAAAAATCTACGGCATTTAAGAAGTAATCTGTAGAATGCAGGTGTTCTAGTTAAAAGCATAAGTTAAAAAATAATAGGTTTAATAAAAACACAAATAAACTTTGTAATTTCGCTGTATTTAAAATAATATACTAAATGTAGGTGACTATAGTTTCGACAAGTTTAGTAAATGAATAATATTCAAAGGATTTATAATCACTAGAGTTTACTAAAAAGGTGGTACCGGATGGCAGTAGCGTAGCGGTAGCGACTTTGGTAGGGGTAATTTTCAACTCGTAGTCGATCTCGACAGTACCGCGAGAGAGTTCAAAGCGACAGTACGATGCACGCTGCACGCCAAATAAGTACGCGGAGATGGGGCGGGTGTAACGTTCCCTTCAAATGTGAATAAATATCTCAGGCATTTCCCTGGATTAGAATATAGAAGTCCACATATTTATTGCACAATATGCAATAGCGGATTACTAAGTCGCGATAGGTTTGAATGTAGAAAACATTGTAAAAGTAAACGTCATGTATTGAATTTAAGAAACAGTATTCCATACTGACAATTTTTATATGATTTTATTTTTATGTTAAGTGTGTGCAACATCATCGTCTTTTTTGGGCTAAGTACGTTTCCTCATGGAAGCGCCAACATCTATGCAATTACGATACAATTTGCCACGTGTGCAAGGTACAGTAAAGGAATGTATAAAAGATGAGTTGAGAAATAAGAAAATCTGCTTATGTTCAGAAGCACAGCGTCATTCATGTTGTAGCGCGTCCTTTAAAACGTGATGGTCCACCAGCTTCATTGTTGTTATCCAGCAAAAGGATTCAGAAAACTAATGCAGAAACCGTTGTCAAGAAAATAAAAGATTCGTTGAGAGAATTTTGTATCACAGGAACCTAAGTCGCAGTGCTCGTTACTGACGGAGCCGCAACAATGCTGAGAGTTGGTAGGATGTTGAAAATATGCTTTCCGACTCTTCTTCACATAGCATGCCTCATACATGCATGTCACCTCGTAGCAGAAACCATTCGAAAGAAATATCCGATGGTGGATAAGTTAATAGCATCTACCAAAAAGGTGTTCATCAAATCTCCCGAACACATCCGTGTATTCAAACAATTGTGTCCGAAATTACCACCACCACCTCAGCCTGTAATAACGCGATGAGGAACATGGCTCCAGGCAGTGTCTTACTATCAGAAATATTTTTCACAAGTGAAAAATGTCATCTTGAAACTTGATTCAAATGATTCTGCAGCAGTTCGAGATAGTCAGCAACTTTTTTCCAATTCGGACATTCAACAACAAATAGATGAAATTTCCATGAACTATTCTGAAGTTGCACAAGCTATTGAGCATTTAGAAAACAGTCACTTATCTGCACGAGACGCATTAAATTGCATAAACAATTTACAAGCCGCTCTAGAAAACTTGACGAACACTAAAGGAGACGATATTGCTCAAAAATTTGGTGCAATTTTAACGAAAAATCCCAATTTATAAAAGGTTCGGTCTATAACTGAAAATCAAGAGTGCCCAGATGAGGAAAAAGAATATCTGACATTTGCAAATCTTACTTCACTGGATGTCGAACGATTATTTTCGAAGTATACGATAACATATTCACAACACCGTCGACGGCTGAATGAATCGACAATGGAAGCGTTGCTGATGTTGCAATTCTAGGCAGCTTACCTGGTTGTCAATTGCCACAGTGCCACATCAAGACCACAAGAAAAGGTAACAATATTATTTTTTACTAATATTGTATATTACGTACCTACTTTTATGCGGTGCGCCACTGCCGGTACCACCTTTTTAACAAACTCTAATAATCACCATACTGTAACTGATTAACTACACTCGTGTGACTGAAAGTGAAACTGAATATTTCACAGTTCATTTTATACCCAATATAATTACATATCTCTTGCAATGGATAACAACCGTAAACAAACTGGCAATATACAAACCTCCAACCAACAAAACAAACATACTTGACATAACATAATAATATCAAACAAGAATATATTTAATATGTTACAGTTTGTGCGTTATAGGATGGCGAACGCTTCAGATGCGCGGTGGAAATACAAGACTTTATTTTATAGTCGTTTTTTATTATGCTAACATAATTTAAAAAATAAGTCGAGCTACGAGCTACTGCATGTTGCATTCAAACTTGAATTTTCCCGAACGATGTCCGACAGTACCTTCGGACAGCGCAGGAACTCGCCATCCTACAACGCGAGACCTGTACGTAAGGATTCATTTATTGGTGCGAGTCCCATGCATATAGCGAATAATGTTATACCTTACACTTTCATAGCGGGCAAACGTAACGCTGTCCATATACTTTAGCGGTTCACTTTACTACGGAACTTACTAACGCGGTATATGTATTATATGTATTTATATGTATCTTATAATTTAAAGGCAAAAGAAATGTTGCATTTATTTTCGGTGGTTCATTTTACCCCCTTAAAAAGTATTTTAGTCGAAACGGGGCATAATCTTCTGATGTTTGTGCGTATTTCAATAGTGCTCTTAAAACGCAATACATCCGCACACACCAATATTTTTTATTTTCAGCAATTGTGGAATAATTTAGAAAAAACCAAAATCATCCCTATTTTCAGTGTCCCGTTTTACCTCCTTTAAGGCTTTTTTAGCAGAAGCGAACAACGGGGTTTTCCATAATTCCATAGGGTCTTCACTTTAGCCAAGTTTCATTCAAATCAATGTCTCCGGGTTGGAATTCCTTGTAAGACAGAAATGGATTAATACGTATACATATGTATATGTATATTTAGTCGTAATATAGAGTAATAATAATCTATGGCCATGCTCAGTGCAAAAAAATTTTTATGGTTGTAAAACAGTTTATTTAAGAACAGAGTATACCTTGGATGTATAAATACCTTTTTTGTTTTTTCCAATAACCTTACCAAATCATATCCTCTTTTATCGTTTTCGTACTGAGGTCACAGTGTTTTCCCGTCTGAATAAATTTCAAAAGAGTTTAGGTATGCGTCCTTAAATACTTGTTTAGAATAAAAGTAGGCTAGATACAGTTACAAGAATTAAACAATTGAATGCCGATTACGCACAATGACATTTGTATTACCTTAAGTTAAGTTAAATCAGTTTATTTTATTATTTCTAAGTTGTATTTTAGGATATTTTAAAAGATTTAAATAAATATTTTGTTGGACAAAACAACCCCTCACCAGATCGTGATCTTTTAAACAGATATTACTCGCAGTCACTATGCCTGGATCGTGAAAAATTTTAATTTTTAGCTTGTAACTGATGATGACATTACAAAGGCAATCAACAGTGTAAAAACGAAAGCGGCAGGTAAATATTGACCTGCTTAAAATCTGCATTCCTATGCTATTGGAATATATCAGACACATCTTCAACGCATATATCGAGACGTCTACTTATCCGGCTTTGTGGAAACACGCTATTGTGCCAATTCCTAAAAGCACATCACCGAAAGCTTCTAGCGGTTATCGTCCTATCAGCTTCTTGCCTGTACTTGGAAAAATCTTTGAGCGATTGATTGAGGCACAACTGCATCGCTACATTAACACCTGTAACATACTTCTGACATATCAATCGCGCTTCAGACAAAACCACCACTCTCTCATTGTTGATGATATACTCAAAACCAAAGATGAGGGGAAAATAACTGCTCTGATATTATTAGATTATTTCAGAGCATTTGATTCAATTTACCATGAAATTCTAATCGCCATTCTTCAATCGGTAGGTATTGACCCAAGTGCAGTTCGATTGATGAGGAATTTCTTTAGTGGATGTAAGCAGACTGTGAAAGTTGGGGAGAGAAAATCAGGTGAATTGGGGTTATTGCAGGGAACTCCACAGGGTGCGATATTGTCGCCCCTACTATATGCTCTATACACACTTAACCTAAGTACATTGTTTGTTGACTGTGATCATCACCTTTACGCTGACGGCGTAATTCTAACTCGAGATTTTCTTAACAATATGTGCAAAGATATAAACAAATTTTCAAAAGACCACTTGTTGAGACTAAATCCTCTCAAGACACAAGCTATCCTGTTCTGTCCTAAACATCTCCGTCATCAAATCTTGTCCTTATCTCGTTTGCTACCACAGTTAACAACTTGGGATTGCTGATGGGTGAAGACTTGCGATTCCATAAGCACACGTCATCGTTGCTGAAAATAGCAATTGTGCCATTGAAGATAATATAACAGATGTAATTAACCGAAATACGGAAAAGACTTTGTGTGACTCTCTCGTGCTGTCGGTGTTTAATTATGTGGATGTAGTCTATAACAAGCATCTTCGGGTGACCGATTCGAAACGCATTCAAAGAATGCAAAATTTGTGCTTGCGATTGATTTTCGGAATTTGTCGATTCCAGAGAATTTCGTATGATCTTAGGGAGTGCAACTGGATTACTATGAGTGCCTGTCACGAGTTACACAGTGCGATCTTTTATTACAAAACTTTTGTCAATTACCTTCAGAAGCGACGTACATAACGTAAATATGCGGTCACGCGGGTTGTTGACAATTCCTTCTCACAGACTCCAATCTCTTAAGGACGGATTCTCTTATAATGTTGCGAAATATGTCAATATGATCATGCAAAATTATGGCACTAATATCTCTGTAACTAATTTAAGAATAAGATATAGACAGTTTCTCTCGCGGGCCAATGTGTAGGATTGCACCAGGTTACTGTGACGTTTTTGTCGTAGGTATATTGCATAACTACTAAAATTTATCGAGTAGCACACGTTTCATTTGTTTTGCAACTGTTTTAGTTTATTCTATATCTTTTCATTGTTATTCTTTTTTTTGTTTAATGTAATTAAGCTCACTTAGGTTGTAAGAAGAGCAGTGCTTTTGAGTCTCCTACTCAAAATGCGGTGATACAAACCTTTTCGGTTGTTAGATCAGATATATTAAAGAAATGGTAGACAAGAAGACGTATATTACAGATCTATACGATAAACGGTATTGATAACATGTACGCATAAGGGAATCTAATTAAAATATTCTCTTTTGTACATTTTGTCGAATTAATTGCTGCAAACGCCTCTACAGAACTGAACAACTCCTATTGCTTCAAATTCTGACGCGACAGCACTCCTCGACCACTGGATGGTTGATTAATTCAAATTGTAAAAGCCATCACCTATCCACCACACACAAACGAGCGGTATTATAGACGTTACTTACAAACCCATTTTATTTTCATTCATGTTACAATTTGAACTGTTTGTAATATTCACATCTGCATGTGTACATATAGGAATACTATGGCATAATTAATTATTTAAGCATAGTATGACAGTAACGTAAAAAATATGTTACTATAGATTTATTTGATGTGATTCCAAACTTTGGCCTGTAGTGTACATAAGCTTGCTACCAATCTCATATGTTTAATCACAACTATTCACTTTTTGAAGCTAAAAGAGTATAATAACAGACTTCGGAAGGAAAGCTAACATAAAGTCAAGACAAAATTAATATACTATAGTAATAAAATGTTAGAAATAGAAATAGGTAAACAAGCTACGCATTTGTTAAACTTAATTTTTTTAATTCTTAATTATCAACTATAAGATAGTAAGCCAAACAAATAACCATAATAATTGATTGAGCATGCATATTTCAAAATAATTCTAAATTATAAAACTATGGGAAGCTATAATGACAAGGGTTGGCATTTTTTAAATTTCGCGGATGATTTAAGTTGGTAGTTCCGGCAATAAAGGACATAATCGTCTGTACTGCGTTAAGAAATTGGCGGATATGTCCTTCACTGCCGGAACTACCAACGAAATTTAAAAAATGTCAACTCTGACTATAAAACAATATTTATTTATGGTAATGATCTATATCTTCTTTTGTTTATATAGAATATTTTAATGGTATCAAATGGCAATACATACTTTTCTCAGGCAATTGCGAATGGTAATGCATCTACATTTAAATATTCAAGACTTTTTACCGATGAAGCACTTATTACATTTTGTAATACTTTGCGTGATGTGCATTGGGAGGAGGTGTTTACCTTATCTGATGTAGACGCAAAGTTTAACACCTTCCTTTCAACCTTTGTTCGAATATTTAATGAGTGGTTCCCTATTCGCAAGGTTAAGATTCGTAGAAATAGCTGGAATAATACACCTGAAATCTTACGATCTAAAAATAATGTTATTTTGTACCAAATATTATCTATATACAACCCGGATTATAAGCCCCTGTATATTTATTTTCAAAAGGTACATCGTGCAAATATACAAAATAGGCAAAGAGTTTATTATGGTAACAAAATTCTACAGTCTCAAAATAAAACAAAAGAAATGTGGAACATTGTAAATTCGAAACTAAAATCTGAAAAAGGCGTAGTTTTGCCTGAACATCAAGATGCTGAGTTTCTAGCAAATAATTTCAATATGCATTTCATTCTACAAGAATCTTTACAAAAGGCAAATAACTTCTCTACTATCAATATAATTAACAATAAAACATCGATATTCCTCGTGCCTGTAACTGAGCTAGAAATTCTTTCGTGCGTCAAAAACATGAAAAATAAGCGGTCTGCGGGTATTGATGGGATCCCGACTTGTATAGTAAAATCATGTATTGAACATATTTCTTACCCTTTATGTCATTTAATAAACTCTTGTTTTACAACTGGAACTTTCCCATAGCAACTAAAGGTGGTAGTAGTTAAACCTATATATAAGAACCTATATATAAGAAAGGTGATAATGAATTAAGTAACTACAGACCTATTTCTTTGCTAAGTAGTTTTGCTAAAATTTTTGAATATTTAATTTTTGATAAGCTTCTCTGTTTCTTTAAAAAACATAATTTACTTAACAATTTCCAGCACGGCTTCACAAAAGGAAAATCAGTTGAAACTGCTATTTTTCAGTATACCGATCAGGTTCTGTCAATACTCGAAAACCGCGAATTAGCATGTGGTATATTTTTGGACTTAAGCAGGGCATTTGACAATGTGGATCACTCTATACTGCTTACCAAACTTGATATGTACGGCATTCGTGGGGTTGCGAATGATCTCATGCATTCGTACCATAACAACAGAATGCAATTGGTTGAACTTACAAAGAATGGCAAATCTTCATGATCACAAATTCTTCCTCTTGAAAAAGGGTTACCACAGGGAAGTGTTCTTGGTCCTATATTATTTAATCTGTATGCAAATGATATAAGTAATATTGTGCAACGATCTGAACATATCATTGTAAACTATACAGATGATACCAACTTACTGGTTCGAGGAAGTGACTATTCTGAATTGAACAGAGAATGTGATAGTTACTTTTGTGCACTTGATAACTGGTTTCTTAACAACAACTTAGCTTTGAATCTAACCAAAACATCTTGCATGGTTTTTCGAACTTCTGCAGCAATACCAAGGCCTTCTTGTATTGAACTGGGTGGTAGGAAAATTGCTATAACCAGTTCAACCAAATTCTTAGGTCTATATATTTGACGAATTTTTGAAGTGGTCGGTGCATACGGATAATATCAATAAACAACTTAATTCGATAACCTTTGGATTTAAAACTTTAAAAAAGATACTTAATACTCCGGATCTGTTCGCGGTTTATTATGGTATATTTTGCTCACGCATGAGTTATGGTATCATTTCTAGGGTCAATCTCCAGCAGTATATAGAGTTTTTCTAGCTCAGAAGAAAGTCCTTAGAGTTATTTTCGGTTTATCAAGTAGAGACAGTCTAAAAACCGTTTTTAAAGCAGCATAATTTACTAACCTTTTATGGAGTATATATTTACAATTGCATAATTTTTTTGTTTCAAAATAAAATGAATAAAAATGATTCTAAATACAATCACGTACATAATACTCGTTTAAAAGATGACTTTTATCAGTACCCAATACATAGGTTAACATTAACAGAAAGGAATGTGTATTATTCTAGTCTACGTTTATATAACAAACTACCGCTGTTCATCAAAACTAGCAACAATTTAAGAATATTGAAAAGCAGATTATTTGAATATTTAGTTAATTTAGAACCGTATTCGTTAAACGAAGATTGAAATAATTAAATGTAGTTTTGTTGACTTTTCTTGTATACCTTTGTATACTTCGAAATAAATATAAAAAATAAATAAATAAAAAAATAAAATGTTACCGTTAGTTTCTCGAAGATATCACATGCTGTCTTTACATGCACTCAAAAGAGCTATTATGAATTACAAACTAAAGAAAAGCAATTTACAACAAAACTACGAAAACGCACTCTATTTATTTTACCATTCTCTTACAGGTAGCCGTCATATTACTAGATACTCAGGGGGCTTTCGACAGTGAAAGTACTGTTAAAGACTGTGCCACAGTATTTGCTCTCAGCACTATGATTAGTTCTGTACAGATATACAATTTATCACAAAATATTCAAGAAGATGACCTTCAACATTTACAGGTATAACGTAGGTGAATAAACTCTCTTCAACATTTTTAATAAATGTGTAATTTTATAGCTTTTTACGGAGTATGGACGTTTAGCTCTCGCAGATACAGGCGCAGCGCCTTTCCAAAGGTTACAATTTTTAGTTAGAGATTGGAGTTTTCCATACGAAGCTGAGTACGGGGCAGTAGGAGGTAAAAAGTTACTAGACCGACGATTACAGCTGAACGACCATCAACATCCAGAACTACAAAGTTTGAGGAAGCACATCAAATCTTGTTTCAGTGAAATCGCCTGTTTCTTAATGCCACATCCAGGATTAAAAGTTGCCACTAGTCCTACATTTGACGGACGACTTTCCGGTAGATTGAATTAAATATCTCTAATATTATTTCAACACTAAAACGTCTTATGATTTTCAGAAATTGATGCAGATTTCAAACACAGTCTTCAAATCCTCGTGCCAATGTTACTCGCACCAGAAAATCTTGTTTTGAAAAGAATCAATGGTCAGAAAGTTAAAGCCAGGGACCTAGTGCAATACTTTAAATCCTACATTCAAATTTATAGTGGAAACGAGTTACCAGAACCAAAGTCAATGCTTGTAGTAAGTATTAAACTTTTCAATATTTTTTTTTGAAAACCTAAAATTTTGTTTAGTATTATCCTCTTTTTAATCTATTCCATACTATTGTGTAGTTATAAGTTGAAGTTTCTAATACATCATGACGAATGCATTAAGTGACAACGGTTGTGATTAACGGGTGCTAAAATTTGCATCTTATACTAGCTGATAAAAGTGATCTACTTTATTCATACTTTTTATAATTCAAAAGGAAAAGAATAAAAATGTTAAATAACTGTTTTGTAGTACATACGCTCTTTGACACTTCAGCAGTTTTCTGCTAATTTTAACGGACATGCATACATGTAGATAATTTTTACAGGCTACCGCCGAAGCTAATAACCTATCCGCTGTTGCGGATGCTAAAGAAATGTATGTTAAGTTAATGGATGAAGTATGTGGCGGAACGAGACCATATTTGAACACAAACACCATGGAATCCGAACATAGGAGAGTTAAGGACAAAGCGTTGCATCAATTTCAAAGCAAGAGAAAAATGGGAGGCGAGGAATTTAGTGAAAAATATAAGGAACAATTAGAGAAAGTAATACTCCATTTCTTATTTAGCTAACAGAACTTAACGTCCAGGATTCTTATATAACATTGATTGCTCTGGTATGTTTATAGGATTTGGAGGAAACGTTTGAGCAGTTTAAATCTCACAACGAAAGCAAAAATATCTTCAAGGCGGCAAGAACTCCTGCAGTATTTTTTGCTCTAGCTGTGTTATGTTACGTTTTATCGGGTGTGTTCGGACTTTTCGGTGCATATCCAATTGCCAATACGTTTAATATAATCATGGGTATCGCACTTCTAACATTAGGCTTATGGGCATACATTAGGTAAGTTTCGTTATTACAGTTTATTAAATTTGATTAGTAAACTTGTGTATATAAATTAAAGAAGGAAGCTCTTTTAGTTCACATATTGTTCCCGAAGTATGTAATTATTAAAAATTAAAAAGATTGTTTGGCACTAATGCATTTTTAGCACTTAACCAATGTTTGAACTATAAATTACTAAATATTCAATATAATATTTACATTTTGTTGAGTCTTCATGATCAGATCAATAATTACACAAAGCTTTCAAATAAATCTATGGAAAATTACATGTATACTCGGGGCAGCATGCACATCATTGATCGTAAATACCATCATATATTGCGCTGTTGTCAAAACACGTTAAGAATCGTATATGATTTGTCGTTGAATGATAGATATTATGCGATTTATCTTTGAAATGAAGATATATCTAGGTATAACATAAAATTTATTTCTTTTTATTGTTATATACATTACATCAAGAAAACTAAATGTCACTGAAGAAAAATTTCAAAATTTCTATAATTATTAATCGTTATATAAAATAACAGAATGAATATGTGCAATGAAAATTATTAACACTAGAACCGCCGAGAATTCCTTATACCTCGAACCGCCGCCCCGGTCAAATTGACCGGTGATGAAAACTCAATTTTGTTTCGACTGTTTTTATTAATTAACATAATTTCTTTGTATAAAAGTGTATATTTATTCACAAAATATAAAAATAACTTCTAACTTAACTTTGGTATTTTAAATATCGTTACAATTTTTGCAATATGTTACTTTAAATCCACATTTTCCACATGTGTTCTTGTTACAGTTCTTACATCTATCGTAAGCCTTATTTTCACATTAGCCTGTAAGTTCTTGTTGCATTTTTGATTCGATGTTTCCTCCTGAGCGTCTTCTTCGTTGTTATTGGATTGTTGCGAGAGTTCTTCTGCCAATTGCAGAATGAAGTCGCGACGTTTTATTTGTTGCCAGTGATGTCTTTGTATACAGCAAACCCATTGATTGCAGCAAGATCCAATATATTATAAAAAACATGGACTGGCCATCTTCTTGAGAGTGCCTTTACGCTGAATTTTCGGGCCATTCGATCTACGTCAAGGCCATATTTGGTGCTATTATAGTATAAAACTGTTTCTGGCTTTTTCTTTGTACCAGCATCAATTGAAACTGTTGGATGTTGCGTACTTAGAAGGATAACATTTTTGTTTATTTTGGCTTGATACACTGTCAAAGTGCAAACATTTTCTTTACTTGTGAATAAAACAGTTTCATATAAAGAACCTCTGCTTTTTTTTGATTACTTCGGGAATTTCTTTTCTCGACTTGTTAACAGTTCCAACAATTGTGGTGTTTAGTTTTGCTAATTTCTTTGCAAGTTCCAAACTGGTAAAAAAATTGACCGTTGTCACATTTCTTCCTTTCTTGGTGTAAGACTCTAATAATTTTAGAACGACGTATTCACCAAGTGGTTGTCCTACTGGTCTCGAATCATCTTTTCCTAAATATGGGAAGGCATTCAACACATATTTAGCTTCAGTGTCAACAGCAAGCCAAAATTTAATGCCAAACTTATCCGGTCTATTGGACATATATTGCGTAAATCGACATCTTGCTTTTGTAGGAAAAAGTTGTTCGTCTATTGTTATGTTTTCTCCGGGCACATAACAAATCTTGCAATTGTAAGCAAATTTTTGCCATATTTCAGAAACTAAAGCAAACTTGTCACCAATCTTTCTTTCCTTGTAGACTTGAGATCGAATCTGAGATATCGCATGATTTCTCTAAATTTGTTTCTAGACATCGTTTGACTAAAAAACGATATTCTTCACTTTTTAGACCGCAAGGAATCTAATTCTAAGTGACTGGAACCCTGGACACCACGTGCGTATAGAATGGCAATGAAGTATTCTAGATCTCCTAAAGATAATTGCCAGTCTTAACTGTCTAGTTGTCTTCTAGCTTCAACCTCGGTGCATTGTTTTATGTGTCTCAGCATCAAGTCATCGATAAATAATCTCCAGAAACTACTCACATTTTCTGCAGTTACTTTTTGTTTTGCATAGCCTGTTGACCCTGAATATATTGGGTTGGGTTTTTCTGCCTGCAGTAGGCTGACTCGCATAAATTACTTGCCATTGGGAATTGTCCTTTGATTTGCAAATTGCACCGAGATTGAAGGAAAATCCTTTTTCTGTTGATTTCTTTTGCTGGCGATTATAACAAACAGACGTTTTCACTTCCTGCTTATCACTGGAACTAGCACTAGTCACTGCAACCGTTACATCACAAAATGTGTCATTGTCAGATTCATCACTATTTTGTTCCTCACTCGCAACAACTCGAGAACGAATTTCGTTTTCACTGGCCGTACTAACTGGTTTAAAATCATTCTAGGAATTTCCTGGTAAAAGATTTTCCAGTTCGTCTAAATACGCTAAAGCTTGTGCAGCCGAGGAGCCTTTACGAGACCACATACAGTTCAGTCTAACTAAACAGGACCAATGCACTTTCAGAGTACTACCTATCTCTTTATATGTTCACAGTAGTGCAGGTTGAAACTTGCAAAATATTTTGTACGCATGCGCCAAATTAAGTCTGACACTAAAAAGAGCACGAGTAGAAACAGGTTCTTTGTCGAGGTCAAGGCTGAACATGTCGAAACAAATACGAACAAGTGCTAACAAATAGGAACAAGCTCTGATCGATTGATGCAGTTATATGCCTTGTTTTATATGTAATAAATGTTTGAAATTATGTATATATTTAGATGCGGTACATGCCTAAATGTCTAGTTCTTTCAAATGTTGCAACCAAGAAAAAAATTGACAAATAAAGTTTGTCAAAAAATTTTTTTAACGTACCGGTCAATTTTTAATATGAATAGTTATAAGAATTGCGTTAATTGATTAATTGATTATGATAAGTGATAATATATGCTAAACTGGAGTAGTCTATAATTACACTGGACAACAAATTGTAGTTTATTTGTTGTATCTTGTTTGAAAAGTGCTTTTTTTTGTTAATTTTGGGGCGCTGAATCCAAAAATGACAATGAAATTAAAAACTTAGTTACAGTTTTCAAGAACAAGTTCTTTTATTTTATTTTTAACAAAATAATAAAAAATAGATACTTTTACACTTTTAGAGTCACTAAATGCGCCGTCTTTTTGTTATTCTTTCGTGAATTGTTTCTGGAGCATCTCTAACAAGAGTCCAACAGTAGTCGGCAAGCATGGAAGCATTCCAATTTCCCTAGTGCCTTTTCTCCATTGTTGATATATCCTGATGGAAGCGTTCGCCGTGCTCATCACTTACAGCTCCGCAGTTTCCAGGTTTCCAGGTGTGAGTGTAGGAAATGGATCTTTAGAGACATATTGCAACCCAGTTTTTGATACGATGACAGCATATTTTCAATAAGTAACGTAATTGTCAGCTTTATTATTTCCCAAGAAATAAGTGACCACAAGGCGAAAGTCAAAATGTTCGTCTTTTAGAGTATTTCGAATCTGTGGCCCAACAAAAATACCTTCTTTAATTTTTGCTTCACTTAGCCTTGGGAATTTCTGACGCAGGTACTGAAAAGCTGACCCATCTCTATTCAGTGCCTTAACAAAGTTTTTCATTAGGCCCAATTTGATGTGCAGTGGTGGCAACAAAATCTTTTTGGAGTCTACCAAATGGCATATGTTGTACATTCTTTTGACCTGGCTCTAATTATTGTCGAACAAACGAGTCTTGTCTTTTGTAATGAAGTGTCTTTGCCCGTTTGTTCCGAAAAACAGCAAAACTTGGTATAGATTAGCTGGAACCAAAGTAAAAGTACAACAACCTTTAAGTCGCCACAGATCTGATGTGGTGTTCATCGTATTTTATGCTTGTCAATAGGTACTTCATATTGTCGTATGATTCTCTCATGCGAACGGCATATCCAACAGAAATAGACGGTAGAATATTTCCAATATACAATAGTACTGCCTTTAAACTGAATGTTGAACTCTCTATAAACAATCTCCATTCCTCTCGCTTGTAGTTTATATTTAGAGCCGCCAATAAACCGCTAATGTTATTGCAGAAAGCCAAGTTACTTTCCATGTCAAAAAATGGTACTAGGCCTTTATGGCGATTACGAAAAACACATACCGAAACATCGTCTTCTAATAGGTTCCACTGCCGCAATCTTGATCCTAGTAACTCTGCCTTACTTTTTGGAAGTTTGACGTGCTTGGTGTGAAATCAGGATCTCTTGATGTTGATGGCATATCTTCTTCGTGACAAATCGCTGTATCGCTATTATCTGATTCCTAAGTCAATGTTCCTGGGGTTTCTGGAATAGGAAGTTCGTCACTATGGAGCACAGGTCTCGTGGCAGATGGTATATTCCGATAGTAGATAACCTATATTTTCTTCTTAGATATACCTGTGCCTTGCCCAACACGAGGTATCATGCAGAAATAGCAATCATTAACATGGTTTGTAGTCTTTCTCCAGACCATTGGGACAGCAAACCGCATAGATCGCTTTTTATGATTTAACCAGTTTCTCAGACTTGAAGCGCATGTATTACGCAGGTATGTGGCGCCCAATGTTTGTCTTGATCCCCTATTTTGCAACCGCAATAAAGCCGATATGCCTGTTTTATCAATGGAGTAATAGACCGCTTCTGAGACGCAAAAGTCACCTCACCACAAGCATAACAGAAGTGACGTGGATTGTTTACACACTTTCGAGACATCTTACAATGTCAACTATGCGATTAGACTCACTAACTTCAACTGACTAACCTCTCCGCTTTGTAGCTGCTTATATACCCAAATACGGCTTCTAGATTTTTAGAGAATATTTGAGAAGATTCGAGAATTTTCTATTCAATTCCATAATATTCGCGATAGTGGCGTTTGTCATTTGTTTGTATATAGGGGCTGTTCAGTACAAGGCGGACTTGCGGTTACAGTGTTAATATATAGGGACACATGACATCACGTATCTCTAAAACTTGAACTAATATTAAAAAGATAAGTTTATTTTCGGTTTTAGCACGCCAAAAATAGTAAGATTTAGTCGATTTTATTTTAGATACATTTTGGCTGTTGTCCAGTGTAGTTATAATAATTGCGTTAATTGATAATAGGCGCTTTAAAATAATTGATTATGATAAGTGATAATATATGCTAAACTGGAATAGTCTATAACTATTTATATGTTAAACTATTGATTATAACTGAATTGATATGTATTTTAAAAAATGACAAATTCGTATTGTGCAGTTGGTAGTGTGACGTCATATATACAGCATATATGACGTGCATCGATATTTATGCTGCCCTGAGTATAATAATCGTTTATTAACAGTGTGCAATTGCTCTTTTATTGGTAATGCAAAATCAGATAAAAAATATCATGAACACACAATTTCACTAACAATTGCTTGTGTATTTTATTTACAGGTATAGCGGTGAATTAAGAGAAATTGGAATACAAATCGATGAAGTCGCAAACTTCATATGGGAAAACGTAAGCTTTGTTATTTTACTAGCTTCTCTTATGTTGATTTTAATAAAGTTACCAGGATTCTTCTTTACTAATATATTTTCGGAAGAAATAGATTGTTATTGCTAGGACCAAATTTCAACATCTGGTTTCCAATAAATTTTAAATTTTATCTTCCCCTCGTTGACTTTTTCGCTTTTATTTATCGCAGTACTAAAGGCGCGATATAAAAATAATACGATAGAAATGTTTCAAACCTTAGAATTAGAACTGAGCGTTAAGCTATCACAATCCCTAAATTTCCCATTACTTGATATTTATTTAAAAAGTCAAGCAACGATAATATTCTATCTATTACACAAAAATGACAAAGTATATACTTATTACTTTGAAGTCTTCTTGGGATCGAAACAAACTCAACACGATCCTTATATACAGCACCGTTCATGGAAGTTCGGGCAAGCTGACAAATTATATTAACTGTTTAGGAAAAAATTTTAAAATTATATAATATACATTTCTGTGATGAATTATTAAAACTAACCTTTTCTGGAAGCCTTTTACCAATTTCCAGGTAGTGTTTGTCTATTATAAGACCGTTATCATAAAATATATAATTATATTGGAAATCCCCAATAATTACAGTGACAATAAAGCCTGATAATAATCCCTACGAGGGTTAGCTGATTCACTCGTGTTACCTGGAAATATTCGTATACCCGTTATAAAGTATTATAACATTTGTAAACGCAGTAGTTCTGAAGAGATTGTTATTGTGAAAATATCTGCGGTTGTGCAAGTGAAAAATAAAATAATTTCTGTTTGACTGCTTAAAATGCCCCGTGGAAAGCCTCTAGCCGTTTCAAAACGATCTGCTATTATTACCTTGCATCAGGAAGGGTACGCAGAAAGACGGATTGCGGATAAATTAAAAATAAAAAAATCTACAGTACATGATACTATAGTTCGATTTAAGACAACTGGTGACGTCCAAGATCGTAATCGGCCAGGACCGTCAAGAAAAACGACTCCTGCGGAAGATTTACGAATAAAAATAATTAGTAAACGCAATAGAAGACTAACAGCATCAGAATGTGCTGCAGAATTCAATAATGAGCGAGATTCCAAAGTTTCTGTGAGCACTGTGAAACGTCGGCTGAAAGAGGCTGGGTTGCATGGGCGAGTGGCTTGTCGAAAACCGTTACTCCGAAGAGGAAATAGGCTGAAACGACTGAAATGGACACAAGCTCATAGAGATTGGACAGTGGACGATTTTAAAAACGTTTTGTGGACTGACGAATCCAAGTGTGAGGTTTTTGGAAATAGACGGAGAGTTTTCGCACGCAGATCAAGAGAGGAAAGAATGTTACAGGAGTGTATAGTTCCTACGGTGAAGCATAGAGGCGGACCTGTAATGGTTTGGGGTTGTTTTTCCTTAATCGGAACAGGGGACTTGCTCAAAATTGAGGGCATAATGAAAAAAAAAAGAATATCGGAAAATCCTGGAGGAAAATGCCATACCGTCAGGAGTCCGATTAATTGGTCGTGGATTTGAATTTATGCAGAACAATGACCCCAAACATAAATCTAAATTATGCACAGATTACCTGCAGCAAGAAGAAAATGAAAGAACCCCGAAAATTATGGAATGGCCGCCAATCCCCCGATCTGAACCCGATAGAGTTGTTATGGGAAAAATTAGACCGATGTGTTAGGAAAAAGTGTCCAAAATCGGAGGAACATTTGTGGACCATTCTCCAGGAGGTATGGACAAGCTTACCCAATGATACATTAGCAAAATTAGCAAATCGGATGCCGAGAATAGTGGCAGCAGTCCTAAAGGCAAAAGGTGAATTTGTCGATGAAAATCGGATTTAAATTATTTGTATTACATTAACTTTTTCTTTTTAATAAATTTGTGTTTGAAAATATGTAAAATCATGTAAGTATTAAATACATGGCCATTTAATATTTCTCTTATTTTCTTTGACTTCCGTACATTTTTTTGCTTGCCCGAACTTCCATGAACGGTAGTGTATATTACAATACACATTGCATTCACGATGAAAGGAATAAATTCAATAAAATTCTAGCAACTTTTAGTGAATAAAAATACTTTGACATGTCAATTTATAATTTTGGTTTGCAATTTTTTTGAAATAACTATTACTCCTGCTCAAACCAGAAGTGACATTAAATTGTAGTATAAGTAAAAAAAAAACACAAATCAAAAGTATAAGTCGACATGTTCGAGCATTTTTGTTAAAAAAGAGGTTGCTAAAATTTTATCGAATTTATTCCTTTCACCATGAACGGAGTGTGTATTTCTCTAGCTATAATAAAAAGGGAGAACAAAACTTCATCTTTCGAGAATGTTTCAGTCTAACTGCAATAGCTTTGGAACAAAGTAACTTTTTATTGTTATGAAAGCACTTAATGACATATAATCAATCTCATTTGTGACTCGCCCCAGATTTCATTGCATTTTAAAAGGAGATACTTTTTATGCATGTTTTAGTAAGGCAAACCATTTTTCACATCTCTAGAGATTGAAAGTTTTTAAAATCTAATATTTTCACGTTGTGAATTAATAATATATGAAAACTCTATAATTGATTACGTTAAGATATGAATTTTTTCAAGGTATATCTGTAGTCTTCCAAACACCTCTTCAGCATACTAGGGTATTATACTTCTGGCTGAAATATATTGTCAAACCTGCTTTTTTGCAAATTTTGGCCCCTTGTAAAAACGATAATTTTTTCAATATTATATTGATTTGATAGCAAACTTCACCCCCAGTAATTTTTTTTTAATTTCGCAAACAATTTAAGTTGGTAGTTCCGGTAAAAGTGATAATATAATTTTCTTAACGCAATTCATGCAAATATGATCTTTATTGTCGGAATTACCAACTTAAATCGTCCGCGAAATATAAAAGTTATTCGCTAGTAGTGTACATGAAACAAATTCGACTTGATTGAAGAATGGCAGTTGGAAGTAAGACATGATGAAAATTCATAATTTTTCAAATTAACTCCGCGTCAAAATTAATACCGGGAATTGGTCGGAATTTCATTGTTGATTTCCTCCCGAACTGCCAATCCGATTTTAATGGTTTTGGGAATACAAGGAGATGAATAATAGTTAGAAGGATACCATGTATCTTATACTCATATACACCTATCGCGCGTTACGCTTCTCCTATAGAAGATTTACATTGTCCCATGAATTTCGTTATCTATTGGGTATACGTTTGATACGACAACAAATACATATGTTTGGTCGTTTCTGCTTGCTCTCTCAAAATTGCATGTATTCGCTGTTACAGTTGCGGCTAACATTGTGGAGTCTATCATGTACAGAGTAGTCGACTTCCTTAACAAATTCAGTTTTTCGACCAATACGGTTTTTTTAAATCAAGATCCACCGAAACAGCTTCAATTTATCTATAGAGAAATCGATGAGGGCAATTATGTGCCTAGAATTTTCTTCGATTTATCTTAAGGGTTCGATAATTTGGACCTAAACTTTGCGCGGGATAAATTGTACGTGGCGGCTATCATAGGGAAGATAATAGATTGGTTTTCTTCCTTTTTGTCGAGCCGGATGATAAGTGTATCGTATCCGGTACAGAATCGCCATTAAAGCCAAATAGATTTGGTGTAGCCCAACATTCGTTTCTGGGTCCCTTAATTTTTCTTATATTCGCGAATGATTTCTGGATTTTTTCCCTATGCGTCTGCTAATTTGGCAAAAAACAATTCTTAGGTTGATTTTTTGACAAATCTTATAGAAAGTTATGTAGGCCTTTGTTCGTTGAAATTAACTTATTGACTGTACCTTACCTCCTAACATGTACAACACCCGCAGGGCGAACTTATTCATTCAACCGCACAAAACATGTTTGGAAGATCGCCCTTATATTCATTTGCAAAAATGTCTTCTGCACTGCCTGTTATTATAAAAAATATTCCTGAACTAAACACATTCAAGGGTGCAGTAAAAAAGTTCTTAATTTCTAAATGCTGGTACTCTTACTAGGAATATTTTACCGATAATTCCGCCGAGCATCCCTAATTGTTTGGCTGTTTTAAATGTGTTTTTTATTTGCCCGTTTTGGTTACTCTTATCTTCAAATTTTAAACTATATTTGACGTTGCCAACAAAGATTGTGAAAGTTAATAAAAACATCATGATTATTATTATTGTAAAATATGTAAATCGGCATTTCTACAAAGTAATTAGTTAAATATCCAATAGAATTATGAACTTGAAAATATCAAAATCTTCCACATAAAACCAAGTGCTACTAATGTTAGAAGTAAGGATTTTCTGCAAATAAAACTTTAAATTTTGAACTAAATTAGAAAAATGGGATATTGTACCTTTAAGAACGCAATAGTTAGCGTTAGTTTCTTCTAAAATCGTTAAAAAGCCGGTAATTTTTTTGTACATTATAGATTCAAAGCTACTGTCGCAAGGTAGCATCGCACAAAATCAGTCTATAAACTCATAAATTTATATTCTCGGGTTAGTTGTAGCGACCCCCTTGTTGAATTTGTCTAGCCCGGAGATACATTATAACTGCATACGACTCTGGGCTCCTGTATGATTGCTTCAGCATACGCAAAACGCCTAGCATCATAGCGCGTTTCAACTTCCGTATGCAATATACATCTTATGGGAATTCGATTCACGGTTACCACATCGTCCAATCATATGTTTCATTACGATTTTCAGTTCTTAATTTGACGTTTCATGCCATCAAAACACCTTTATAGACGTTTTAAAAGTTAATATGAAATCAATTTGAAAATTAACACCAAAAAGTTAAAGGAGAAGAATGGGCATTAATGAAAACAAAAATATTGGTAACATCTTGTGATTAGACTACTCCATAAAAATGTGTGGAACAATTTAATAGTTAGGATGTCAAATATTTATTAAATTGGCAATATTGTGTATCAAAAAAAAGAGAGCTTAAAGCAAGAACTCCTTAAAAATGCCTAATCGTTTAAATTACTTGACCTACGATTACAATAACTTCTTTATACATCGCAGCAAATATATAATGTGAAATGAAAGAATACTTTTTATTTTTTACATTTTTTTTTATTAACAAAAAATAAGAATTAGACTTGTAAATGTTTTAATATTCTTTATTGACGTAAATATTCATTAAATGATTAAATAATTACAAAAAAATATTGTTTCTTCGGTACCTACTGCATATGCCGTAATTATAAGGTTATAATCGAAGAACTTCATATCCTCGTCCTTTTGCAAACTCGTCAATCCTGTTCTTATCATACTGTCGTTTAATTGGTGTCCAGTCCCTTTTAGCATATTGTTAGTGGTTGTTATTTGTTTCTCAAAACCATTCAATAATTTGATTTTTATTCCATGCTATCAACATGTTTCTGAATCCATCCCGTGATGAACCTCGGCAGTATTTTTCTTGCAGCGAAATGTATATTCAGCACCCGGAACAAAACCATTATCAACACAAGCATGAACTAAGGCAAAACAAGGCCCAAAACAAGTTTCAAACAAGTGCTTAGTCCTTGTATAAAAGATTGTCGACTGTTTTAAATAGTGTCTATGCATTTTTTTATTGGCTGTATGCCCTACGTTCACCCGTGATTCTTCTGTATATAAGTCGACCTGAAAAATATAAAATTACAAGGAAATTAACAATTTCTATACATACAAAAAATAAGCAAATGAAAAGTATAAAACGTCAAGAAGCAAACTGTACCTTCTTTTCTAAATTCCTTGGTGTCTCGTGAGTATTTGTACCTCCACCAAATAACATCATCTTTTTCGATGAGTACACTTTTCCGTTCTATATTTTTAAATTCAAAACCCATATGATGAAGTCACGGAGATCATCATCACCGTTGACAGCAGCACGAATTGTATTTAAAGTAGGTGGCATATTCTGTAAAAAAACACCATGCACTTTAAGTTGAATATATGCTTCCGCGTTCTCATTATATGTATGTATGTATGTAACAAACACAAATTATGTATAATCTCTGCTATTTTTGAAACAAAAGCAGACGTTCCCCAATCTGGATAATCCACTTTCATTTTCTTATAAATATTTAGTATATTTTGCTTCTCAGCGTAGGATAAATAACCCATCTTTCGGATACGCTTTCGTGGTGGTGATAATGGAATACCGGCACCGCTTGTACTTGGTGTTGCATCCATATTTGAATTAATTTGTACTTATTCAAATACCACACTAGTTCTTAAAAGAACTAATTTTATCAAATGTTGCGAAAAGCTGAGCGAAAATAAACAAAAATGTAAAAATTTTTAGAAATAGAGTTGGAATACGCGATGTTGATTTTCTCCATTGCTTCTGTTAACTATTCTTGTTTCATGTCTATACCGTTTATGTTGATTTTTGTTAAGACTGTCTTCCGACATGTTGGGAACTGGTATGCTTCAGAAGTATATATTATCTCATTAATAGTAGAGATACCCAAATAAAATCAGAAAAACTCAGACTGCAGTTCAATTCCAGTTGACACCTGCGGTAGTAGATGGAAAGCCCAGACAACGGAACAAATTTAGGGAAAAATCTTGTCTTGTTGCTGCACCGAAAAAATGCCGAAAAAAATTTACCATAGCATCGCTGTTGAGGAACTAACCTATAATTCATGAAAAAACCAGTATGTATTTCAGGTGATTAAAAAGTTCATTGATTGGTTGAGACGTGATAATTGCATAAATGTCGTACAATTTACTTCTACAATAATTATTCGCTTGCTGATTTATCGAACTGGTTAGTTAGCTTATTTGTATATGTTAACGTCTGTTTAAAGATAACAGACATTGGTTTATCGCTTGTCAATAAGCCTCTCAAAAAGTAAATCATTAGGCAACTATCACATTACAACCCATGGGCAAGGATTTTTAGCTAGATGAAATATATTTGAAAAATTATGAACTTTAACTCTTAACTTGGCAAGGAAGTAAAAATTAACATGTAAAAATTTCTTCAAAATCTTTATTTCTTTTTAACCAAATAAACAAATAAAAATATATATTTGTATATTTTAAGATACATCGCTAGAAATGCTGAATATTTGTATTTCATTATAAATTTATGTATAAAAACAAAATAAAAAATGTATCCTAGCATATACATTGTCAATTTTAGAGTTAATTGAATGGTCCAGTGGTAAGAGGGCCTGCGTCTGACTGGGCAAAGTTAGGCGCTGTATGTTTGAGTCCCACCCAGATGAAATTTTCGTGTTGGATTCGGTCAATTCCTAGCCACCATTCGCATGTTGGGAAATAATTAACTGCGCTTCACCCTTTATGGCAAAGGGGTGCTAGTAACAAGGCCATGAACACTTTACATATAGCATTTACGTGATAAAGACTCCTGAGGTTATGACAAGCTTTGAGCTTACATACCCCATTGGGCCATCACTACACGAAAAAAAACTTCAGTTAATAAGAAACCAAAAAATCCGGGTGGCGCGATCCAAGTCCAGTTGTTATATTTCATGAATGAAGTTTGCTATGTCAAGCTGTGCTTTTTCAACTTTCCTGAAATAACCAACCGGTATGAGGCCGGAATAATGTTGATTGTCAATCTGGTAGTTTAAGATTAACGCGTCGTGCCGTACCTGTGCGCCTGATTCAATTATCAAACTAAATGCAAGCATAACTAACAGCCCATTGCATATCACACACGTCATGAATTGTATTGTAATAGATCTTTTCAGAGAAAAATTCACAAGCCAGTAAGAGTATACCCGATTGATCAAGCAAAATCACAAACAATTGGAAATATATTTCACAACATCCAATTGGCTCGGACTGGCTTCGAGCATTTTCCTAATTTCGGATTAGTTTTGAAGAAACTTCTTTCCTATCGGCAATACTGTTGTAACGCAACCACTTACCTAACAATACTGCCTGATAGACTTTTGAAAACAAAAGAGTGGGTGGCGCGGTCAAATTGGCGCGACCCAGATCCAATACTTAAGTATTGAAATAAATCAAAAAGCTATTGCATTTTAACTGAAACATTTAATATTACATACTGCTTCTGTCCCAAAAATTAGCTTAATTTCAATATGATAGTAACAGCCCATCTGACAAAAAATTAACATTCTACCTTAATGAAGATTTCTCAAGAAAATTGAACGTATATACTTATTATGATACATTAGAACGTATATACTTATTATGATATAGAGACCTATTGAAATCGGTTGGCACCTCATCTGCGCGAACCACGTGACATAAACATGTATAGACCATCTTGGAAATACTAGGTAAAAAACATGTTAATTGTCAAATGTACGCATAACCTTAGTAAAAATACCCTTACACTTTACTCTTATTTGATAATTTACATTGCGTAAAAAATAGCAATGTGCAACGGTTTTATGTATATTATTTTCAAAACTATTATACATTTACATTGTTAAAACATAAAAATAAATAAGAATTACAAACAAGGAATAACGTTTGCAGAGGTTATTTTAGTTATTTTATATCGACATGAAAGCAGAAAGTAATTTGAAAGTAAAAAATATATTTTGCATTCTAAATCCCTTTGCTATTAGCGTTTATAGGAATAAAACAATAACCTCTAAAATAAAATAAAAATAGGAATATGTTGTTCATCATATATTAACCTTTTTCAAATGTTGTCATTGTATCCGGCAATTATATGTAATTTAATGAAAGAAATAGTACGAATAGTATATTAAATACTTTTATTTGGGTAGAGTAATACAAGTTAAGTATGAAACCAATAACATTTATGCTGTGCCCATATTTTAGTCTTCAAGTTGAGCTAAATAAATGCATTTGCTAGTGTAAAATTAGCTTCTTCAGGCATATCCTCTTGGGGATATGAAATATTGTTTTCACATGTGCCGCAATTACAAGGTAGCAATTTTTTTTTATTATATAGCCCACCATATTTACACTTTCAAGTATCCGCGTATAAGCAGACCTACCCTCCAAACGATACTGCGTAACTGTTCATATACGTTATAAGTACCTACGTCATTTCTCGAATGTCGTTTCTTTCCATTAGAATTTTCGATTATGCGTAGTTTTCTTCCTATTTTAAATCTAATTAGTACATAATATATGTATGTATATCAAATTATCTAAATATCTGAATCCTATTTTATGCAATAGTGTTCTAAAAAATATCTTTCTAATGAAACCGATCAATTCATCATCTTTTATTTTATTATAATATAACTTCTACAGAAGTGTCTACTGTCAACTTTGGAGATAGTTTAGGAGCAAGTGACAAAAGAAAAGAATTTTTTTCTTCCCCCTCAATACCCATCCTTCTCGATCAATCCAGGCCACAATACGTCTAGATATTTGAGTTGCCTCCTCAACATCTAAAATAACGCCTATAAAACAATGTATGTACGTCTCATATTTAAAGAAAAATAGACTTGTAAAAGCTGGATGGTTCTTTTTAAAATAATTGTAAATATTGAAAATTGTTAAACGAGAATTTTCGCGAATCATCATTCTCTTCTTTGAGGTGCTCCCAAAACCCGAATTCTCTGCGGTTGCCGACATTCTAACCAAGAATCTAATAAAATTGTTTGATATAATCATAAACACATAATTGAAGAAAACATATTCATACAAATGAAATAACAATACAACAGGTTATATGCTACTACAGAGTGCAAATAATTTTTAGAAAAATTTCACAATAACAAACGCTAATCAAGAATGAACAATTCATCAACTGAACGACAGACAGACAGATATTTATAGGTAGAGCTTTACACGAGATAAGTACGTGTATTTCACAAGATTTCATAATAGCATCTCTTTTTGGTGCCTGAATTGATTTCTGCGCAAGTGCCTTCCGATTTTAATCCTACTCTACTTGTCATCATCATACTATCAGTACAAGTGATTTTTAATTTGTAGTCTGTTTATATCCTGTCTTAGAGCTGATTTATTTATCACTTCCTCATGTTTGGCCAATATTTATACTCGATGATCCAAAATTATGCAACAACAAATTGAATTGAAGCATTTTCATCAGTATCCAGCCATTCTCGGTAATTGATAATATCGCATTTTCGTAACTTCATTTTTCGGTTATAAAGACATAATGCAAGAACGTAATTATCACCATTGCTATTTTGGCATTCTTTCTTATCACTGTTACGATGCCGGTTCAGTAGTTTATCAAGACATATATGTGTGCAAAATATGCAGTTTCAATTTGTTAAAAAATAATTTCATTATGTTCAGTTTAAGCTGTGTATATTACTTAATATTTGGCTACATGCTTTTTTTTGTTTAATCAAAATTGTGCATGAAACAGTATCAGTAAATTATTTAACTATTATATAAAATTTTGCTTCAATGATTATGTGATTATATTTAAATTCTAAAAAGCCGTATTGGTGATTGATTTTTCTGTTTTTAGATTAAAGTAAGAAAAGTATCTTTAATAATTTTTACGACGTTTTAACTTTTTGGTCGACTAACTATACAAGCGCTCATGGTTGCTTTACGTAGAAGGCTACATCAAAACTGTTTATGGAGAGTGATGCATCATGATATTATCTTAAGCCTATCAATTGCTTTCAATCTTTATGTTGCTTTGATAAATAAAGGATTTTGAAGGAGTATGTCTTCGATTTTTGTTTGAATTATTTCGGTTTAACAGTTACGAATGGATTTTATATGAATATAAAATTGCATATGTGTTAAAGCATTGCTTTTCACTTCTAGTATTAGAAAATATAATTGAAGCAAAAAGATATTTTACTTCTTCTTCTTGTCGTCCTCCTTGTGCGCCTTCAGGGCGTCGGGGCAATGTTTTACCAAAATTGTATTTTATACAAAAGTATTTAAATGTAACCAAACAAGAAACTAATTTGAAAAGTAATAGTGAAAATAGTTTACTGATGTTGTTTAAGTAAATTTAAATTATTCGACACATAAAAAAGCTTCTAAATGTGATTTATTTTATGTTCCTATAGCATGCTTACTTTAAAAAGAGAAAAACAAGAAAACGTAGGTACTCGCTAGAATTTTTAATTTTCACCTCTGCAAAAAGAAGACATTTAAGTGTATTGCAGTTTAGTCATGTCAGCTCATTAGAGAATAGATGTTACCTTAAAAGTCATCTTTTTACTGTCACAAAAATGTACCAATTTATGAAATATCTTCAAAGCTATGAACTTGATATATAAACTTTATATGAAGTAATTTGTTTTGCGTAAATATACACTAATATGAATATCGGTAATAAAGTCTCACAACGCAAATATATAACACAAGTACATGTTTGCACTACCATCTGAGAACGAAAACCATAACAAATATTATAACAAAAAAAGTTCAACAATTTTTCCAATTCATTCCGCCGTTAATTATCTACGTTTGTATAAATATTTATAAAACTCGCTCATTAATATTAGGTTATCGCAAACAAGAGCCAAAGTGCACAGAATTAATTAAAAAAAAAAGCATTTTGTCAAAAATAGAATACATATAGAAGAAATACCGCAGAAGTTTGTTGTTGAGCACAAAAAGAAACGGAAATACCTATCAGGTGTAGGAGCAACGTTAGAAATCAAAAAATTTTGCGATAAGGCAAACAAAATTACGCATGGAATAAGAAAGATAAGTAAAAGTCATTATTAGGAATTACAAAATTCAACTGTAATAATAGATGTTTATAGTTCATATATCAAGTTTCATATATTTTATTTATAATCATTTCATTAAAACAAAATAAATATTAATATTGCTATGTATATACTTTTATAGTTCATGAAACCCACGTACCAAAACTTTATAGAGAAAGGTATGCAGGAAATGGCTGTACGAGCAGCTGAAGCAGCAATCAGCAATTCTACTAATACTACATCTGTTCCGAACGGAAAACTCCACCAATCGTGATGTTCCATCATTCTGGTCCGCCATAGCAGTCATTTAAAATCTCCTCAGATTCACTATAATTTCAGCTACGTTCACAAAATCTTCAAATAGACCAATTTACAATGCAATAATAGGTACCACCGATATGTTGATGAACGGATTGTGTTAGATTTGTTACTTTGTCTGTTAAAATTACTATTAAAATGTTTTCGTTATTGTAGTCTATTTTAGATGTTAGTATATATTATAATGAATAAAGTTTCCAAATTTTGTTGATATACAAAGCTATATAAAATATTTGTTGCATAAAACATATCTTTATCTTTTATTGTATTGGTCTTTGACATTATTTGAATTTTAAAAACAGTCAAACTTTTTGTTCCTTTAAACGTTGCCAAAATTGATAGTTTTCAGAGAAAAACTTTAATGCATTAAATAACAGTATTTGTCTATGAATATTCAAAAACTGTACCCAATTTAATAACTACGTCTGTATTAACTTCTTATATAACATATCCTATACATTTCTTATGCACGATATAAGCCAACTATATTGTTCTTTTTTATGAGGATTTTGCGAACGTAGCTAAGATTATAACTATGTGATACATTTTGGGCAATGCTGGTATTATACAATTTATTTTTGTTTTTTATGTAAATATGGTCTTGGTAATAAAACTTTTTTGAAACAATTCTTGACGTTAGTTTAGGACTTTCTACATACACATTTATCTCTTTTTTTTACTATTTTATACTCTTCACTGTTGTGTACAGCTTGCAACAATACTACAATTAAAACCTGATTATACATTTTATTTGTATCGTTGTTTCTCAATTTATCATCTATATACAATTCATCAGCAAGTCCTTACAGATCCGTATAATCTAAAACAATACATTTTTTAATTCTTAAAATGAAATTGTGACATATTTATTTATTTTAGAATTTCTAATCGCATGGGAATTTCAATCGAAGCCAAACGTATCCGCAAAATTTGCAAATCCAAAAAACAATTTTAATATTAAAAAGAATTGAGAAACAGTGTTACACGCAATTTTAAAAATTGTAGAGTATTTACTATTCTAATTGAAAGAAGTGAATATTTTGTTGTACTTGTTTGGTTCTGTTTATAATTGTCTGTTATACATTTATTAATTTTCTATTTGTCTTACAAATACTAACATTGCAAAAATTGGTTAAATATAGTAAACTCGGAAAGATCACCTAAGTGCCTATGTGTTTTGGTTTTATTTATTATTCAAATTGGTAACTATTCGATATGTCTTTATAACCATTACGGTAAATGTTAAATAGTTACTAATTTCCTTATATGTAATTTATTGTCTTTATATTATTGTCTTGTAAATGTGTTAAAATAAAACAATTGATAATATTGTAAAGCTAGTTATAGTTTCTATCAGTATCTTTAACAGAGCTTGTGATTCAAAATGAGAAATAACAAATATAAGAAACACTTACCTATAAAATAGTATAATGAAATAAGCACAGATCGTACACATAACTACTGTTATCTATACATTAACGCAAATATATAATATGAATGAAAATATTTTTAGTATTGCTGAAAGAAAGATATTAGCTTTGGTCCATAATTGTGTCGAAATTTCCTTCTTCCACTTTGCTGTAATGGAAGTATTTACGTGAAAACATCGTATTTTGTAGTTAGAAATTATTTATTAAATGTACAAGAAAATAAATATTAGGGCTCAAATTAAAAAGCAAAATGCTGTTGTTATAAATTTTTGAATACCTATGAATAACATGTATGTGTAATATACCATTTGTTTTGGGTTTGTAATAAATTGATATTTTTATATTGTATATTATTCCGTTTCACTATTCATTCTTAATTTCATTTTAGTGTTTTTTTAATACTGTTTGACCTTAAAATATACTTGAATTAAATGGAATCAAAAATAATATGCATCTGTAAGGCAGTAATCATCATAAACGATGGATACCAAATCATTTTAAGTATATTTCTTTGTATATCCTTATAATGCATTATGTTGAAATATTTATAATAAAAACTTATTTTATACAGTTGAAATTTACTTTTAATAGCTTCTATAAATGTAATATGGAAAATAAGATAGATACATTATATATTTTTCGCCTATTTACAGCTACTCGTCCATATTCGCACAGTAATTAAGATAAAGTTAAGTTAAATAATCTTAGACAGCGTTATCATATTCATGTTTTATTTTCTTATAAAGTAATTGGGTATACCGCGTTAGAAAGTTTCGTAATAAACTGAGCCGCTACAATACATGGGTCCTCTTGCAAAATGTGCTCACTATAAAAGTATAAGAAGGAAAATTGCGCGACGAAAATGATTCAGTATCAGCAACAATCTAACCGCTGCCATGGGAGGATCGCAGTAGACTCTAGTCAAGCAATGCGTTATACCCTTAGTTTATTTCTTTAATTGATTATCGTTGCCTTTCTCGATCTTTTGTTCTTTTGTTATTTTTGATTTACTTTGTTTGTATCTCGTAGTTATACTGTGGAATAGTTTTTTTGAGTTATGTTCTTTCTAGGAAGTCGTTAAATGATACTACGTTACTATCAGTATTGCAAATGACTGCTTATTTGAATATCTATCCATTATCTATCGCAGTAATAGGTTCAATTGAATCTTTACACATACAAATACGATTCATTTTGATAAAGTCCCATTAATTAGATATAGAAAACATATTTTTGTGTTGGAATTCAATTTACACTTAAAAATTTGTTTGTGTTATGCACTTTCTATTATTTGAACGTTTAGCAGTGAAGCCGAGCTCATAACTCAAGCACGTACAATAGGCGACTGACTCGCTGATTAGCATTTGGCGTGCTTACACAGAGACGGCAACGTTATTCACTATATGTATGGGACCGGCGCTTATGAATGAATCCTTTCCAACGCTTATATATATATATATATATATATATATATATATATATATATATATATATATGTATAGTATATTAACTGCTTTGAGCAATAGTTATTTAAAGTAAACTAAATGAATAGCTGATATAATTGTTACAAATTCTATACGTCACTCATATTCGTACAGCGCAAATACTTGGCACGAGTATCTATGCAGGGGAAATACCCTGACTATACACGTTTAATTATAATACAGATTGTATATGCGTTGCATTTATATTAATTTGTCACATTATTTGGTGAAATTGGACGAAAAACCCAAGAGGCCTCTATCGAAATTCGAAAAATAGTAATTAGGCACTATGAAAATGGGAAAAGCTACCAAGAAATTAGTGATATTGTGAAAAGGAGTCGTTCAACAATGCAATATATCATTAAAAGATATAAAATCGACAATATGATAGAAAATAAGCCTCGACATCTAAATAGAAGGTTATTAACTAATAATGATGAACGTAGAATCATAAGGGAATCCGTGTATAAGTACTCCTAAAATAGTAAAATTTGAAAGAAGTTGAAGGTCCCTTCCAACACGCTTATGAAACCGTAAATTTAGCGTCCGGTTCCTGCGTAGTGCAAAGGGAGTGTTCCAACTACATGATGTACCGTACCTGGAATGATAATAATAGTGTTCCAATTTAACGTAGAAGTACCAGTTACTGTACGGTCATATCGTATCAAGCAAGAACCGTTTGTACTGACATGCGCTATGTGTATCTGTACAATTAGAAAACATTCATATGGCATGTTACATCCTTGTCGTATCATTTTCTTTCTCAGCAGGAATACACAACCAATTTCAAAAAACTTTTCAACATTACGATACCATTTACTAATTCACAAACAATGTATATCTGACGCACGCGCAATAATGAATGTGCGAACTGATATGCGTACCGTACAGAAATCGGTGGTTGGAACAACCCTTGAAATGAGCAAGAAAGTTCAATGTTTTCCAATCGGAATACAACACAAATTACACACCCCTTCTGAAGAGATTTCACTGTAGCCTGAAGGTTTTCTTTATCTAGGCTGGTGTTCGGCTTACGCCACAATTTGTTTTTCATCCGACTGAACTTGCTTTCGTTGGTGAAAAATCACGCGTTGCCAAAAGTCATATGCACATTTTAAGTATTTATTAGCAAATTCCATGAGTTTATATCTGTGCACTTTGATTGATTTGATTCGGGCCACCTTACCATTATAATTGAATTTTGTTGAGTCCAACAGATAGTTGAAACACTTACTTTCTTGCCCATTTCAATTCCAAATTTTACTGCTATTTTAAAAGCATCATTATCAATTAATAACCTTCTATTTAGATTTCGAGGGCTATTTTCTATCCTATTGTCAATTTCATCTCTTTTAATGATAGATTGCGCTGTTGAAGGACTCCTTTTCACAATATCACTGATTTCTTGGTAGCCTTTCCCATCTTCATAGAGCCTAACCGCTAATTTTCGAATTTCGATAGACGTCTCACGGGTTTTTCGTCGCATTTCATCAACAATAATAACAATTAATGTAAATACAAGGCATATGCGATCTGTATTATAACATTTATAACTAATCGTGTAGTGAGGGTATACAGATCGATACAGATACTCACGCTAACTATGTGCGCTGTACGAATGAGTAACGCGTAGAATTTGTCATCTATTCATTATTTAGTTTACTTTAACATATAAATAACTAAAGCTATTGCTCAAAGCGGTTGATATACTATACCCAAAAATATAAGAAAACAAAACGTGAATCTAATAACGTCTAAGATTATTTAACTTAACGCTACTCTCAACTACTATAAGAATATGGGTCAGAGTAACTGTATATTTCCTAAAGTAGTCTATAACAGAATTGGGCATTATTTATATAATAATAAAGTGAATCTAGATGATTCTTGAATAACGAAATTATTTATATAAATAAAATTGTTTGTAAATAAATATTGGAAAATTATTCATAAATAATGTTATTCCAAATAAGTTTTATTCGAAATAACTTATTCAAAATAATTTATCCGTCATTTACCTTATTCTTTATTTCAGATTATGTAAATAGACTCGCTCCTAGCATGAGTATACGCCAGATTTTCACGTTTAAGAAATATGTTCTATGAAACACAAATTTCTATAGCAAGGAATGCTTAAGGAAAAGTATACCTTAAAGAAGAACTATGAATAGGGCCGTAGGTCTCTCAATCTAGAGAGGATATATAAATTTTATTTGATCAAATTTCTTGGACTTTCAACAGCATATTGAAAAAAAAAATTATATTCCTAAAGTCTCCTTGTTACAACTATTTGCGATTTTACATCTACAACGACTCAAGCGATAACCTCCCGATAGGATAAAATAAGAAACTGGATGCGGAGTATTCAGACTTCTTTTCACTTCTAGGAGATAATATTTATTGCAGTTTGTATAAACAAGTAGTGTACTGCAGCATTAAATTATATTTGACACTGCATGTTCAAACACAAAAACACGAATCTAAATTAAATCCAGAAGGTAATTATAATTTCAAAACCTAATTTTGTGAAGCATTTATCGCTGCCAACATACCTTTAACAAAAGTTTTTTAGAAAGTGAAACAACCTGAGGTAAACATGTCACGAAAGCTACCATAAAGTTTTTTTCTCAGGAGAACCATTGCGATTTGCAGAAAAATGTCTAGATCTTCCCCCGCTGTCCGCACCTATCATTACTAAATGGGAAACATTGCCACAAGTTGCTTTGTTTTATGCAAAAAATTTAGAGCAAGTTAAAACTATATTTTTTTTCTTTAAAGGATAATGCGAACAATAGTCTAATGTAATCAACTAATTAAAGTATATAGAAAGTCGAACCGTAAAGCCATCACCTATCCACCATCCATGGACGAGCGTTTCGATGTTATAAATCTCGTCAGCATGGCTTTGTAGAAGGTAATAGCATTTCAATATTTTAAATCGTATATACACTGCCGTTCATGGAAGTTCGGGCAAGCAAAAAAATGTACGGAAGTCAAAGAAAATAAGAGAAATATTAAATGGCCATGTATTTAATACTTACTCACATGATTTTACGTATTTTCAAACACAAATTTATTAAAAAGAAAAAATTAATGTAATACAAATAATTTAAATCCGATTTTCATCGAAAAATCCACCTTTTGCCTTTAGGACTGCTGCCACTATTCTCGGCATCCGATTCGCTAATTTTGGTAATGTTTCATTGGGCAAGCTTGTCCATACCTCCTGGAGAATGGTCCACAAATGTTCCTTCGATTTTGGACACTTTTTCCTAACACATCGGTCTAATTCTTCCCATAACAACCCTATCGGGTTCAGATCGGTGGACTGTGGCGGCCATTCCGTAATTTTTAGGGTTCTTTCATTTTCTTCTTGCTGCAGGTAATCTGTGCATAATTTAGATTTATGTTTGGGGTCATTGTCCTGCATAAATTCAAATCCACGGCCAATTAATCGGACTCCTGACGGTATGGCATTTTCCTCCAGGATTTTCCGATATTCTTTTTTCATTATGCCCTCAATTTTGGGCAAGTGCCCTATTCCGATTAAGGAAAAACAATCCCAAACCATTACAGATCCGCCTCCATGCTTCACCGTAGGAACTATACACTCCCGTAACATTCTTTCCCTTCTTGATCTTCGTACAAAAACTCTCCGTCTATTTCCAAAAACCTCAAACTTGGATTCGTCAGTCCACAAAACGTTTTTAAAATCGTCCACTGTCCAATATCTATGAGCTTGTGCCCATTTCAGTCGTTTCAGTCTATTTCCTCTTCGGAGTAACGGATTTCGACAAGTCACTCGCCCATGCAACCCAGCCTCTTTCAGCCGACGTTTCACAGTACTCACAGAAACTTTGGAATCTCGCTCATTAGTGAATTCTGCAGCAATTTCTGATGCTGTTAGTCTTCTATTGCGCTTACTAATTATTTTTATTCGTAAATCTTCCGGAGGAGTCGTTTTTCTTGACGGTACTGGCCGATCT
The DNA here is from genome assembly GCA_029619315.2 of Dynastes maya. Classification (NCBI taxonomy): domain Eukaryota; kingdom Metazoa; phylum Arthropoda; class Insecta; order Coleoptera; family Scarabaeidae; genus Dynastes; species Dynastes maya. Next base: position 54,007,630 of record JAROYE020000003.1, on the reverse strand, counting down.
TGCACGTCACCGGTTGTCTTAAATGGAACTATAGTATCATGTACTGTAGATTTTTTTTTTAATTTATCCGCAATCCGTCTTTCTCCGTACCCTTCCTGATGCAAGGTAATAATAGCAGATCGTTTTGAAACAGCTAGAGGCTTTCCACGGGGCATTGCAAGCAGTCAAACCGAATTTTTTTTATTTTTCACTTGCACAACCACAGATACTTTCACAATAACAATCTCTTCAGAACTACTGCGTTTACAAATGTTATAATACTTTATAAAGGGTATACGAATATTTCCAGGTAACACGAGTGAATCAGCTAACCTTCCTAGGGATTATTATAAAGCTTTATTGGCACTGTAATTATTGGGGATTTCCAACATAATTATATATTTTATGATAACGGTCTTGTAATAGACAAATACTACCTGAAGATTGGTAAAAGCTTCCAGAAAAGGTTAGTTTTAATAATTCCTCACAGAAATGTATATTATATAATTTTATTTTTTTTTCCTAAACAGTTAATATAATTTGTCAGCTTGCCCGAACTTCCATGAACGGTACTGTATATGAAGTAGATGTTTACATGTACGCATGAGGAAATCTAATTAGATATCCTCATTTGTACATTTTTGTCGAGTAAATTACTGCAAACGCCTTTACAGAACTGAACAAATCGTATTGTTCCAAATTCTGAGGCGTCAGTAGCCCCGACTACCGGCTTAAACCGCCATAGGTTAATTAATTGAAACGTAAAGCCATCACCTATCCACCATCCATGGACGCGCGTTTCGATGTTATACATCTCGTCAGCATGGTTTTGTGGAAGGTAATGACATTTCAGTATTTTAAATCGTATATATACGAAGTAGATGTTTACATGTACGCATGAGGGAAACTAATTAAATATCCTCATTTGTACATTTTTGTCGAGCAAATTACTGCAAACGCCTCTACAGGACTGAACAAATCCGTATTGTTCCAAATTCTGGCTTTACGTTTCAGTCAATTAACCCATGGCGGTTTAAGTCAGTAATCGAGGCTACTGTCGCGTCAGAATTTGGAACAATACGATTTGTTCAGTTCTGTAGAAGCGTTTGCGGTAATTTACTCGACAAAAATGTACAAATGAGGATATCTAATTAGATTTCCTCATGCGTACATGTAAACATATATAGAAAGTCATTTTAGTGACTGAAAACCAACAATTAATTATTTTGAAAACCGAAATTTTAAGTTAGAAGAATCTATAAACACTATATATTTTTAATAAACTAAAGATAGTATCCGGCGAATTGTCCATTACATTGATGACAAAAATTGATTCTATATTGAAAAGAAACCCGGATATACATATATTGGAACAATTTTATGAAAAGGATTTCGATTTGCAAATAAAATGTTACGATTATTTACCATATTTTAATTTTGCACCTATCACAAGATGTTGCAAGACCATTTAAAGATGTATTCACAACGAAGAGAACCAGATTTACTATTGTACAAACGTAATATCTAATGCATTAACGTTTTAATAGTTATGTTGATTTAAATTACTGTACTCAAATCATTTATAAAATATGAAAAGAAACGGCGCGCCACAGGTGCCGCATTATCTTTTCTTTATTGACGAAAATATAAACTACATACACTCGTCCAGCTAAGGGATCCCAGTTATCAATGCAATAGGTGTATGTAACGTATATCCTTCACTTGGATTACTACATCTTATACCTCCCTGATCTTGCCCGATATACAATATAAATTCTTCTCGCTAAATATAAATGTAACATTTGTATATCTATACACTAATGTGGGTGCCAGGGCACAGGGGTATAACGGACAATGAAATTGCAGACCAGCTAGCGAGAGAAGGCCCAAAAATTAATTATATGGGCCATGAACCGGATCTAGATTTACCAAGAGTGCAGCGCGTGGTGCAATTAATAAGTGGATCATAACACAACACCAATTAAATTGGAACCATGCAGCTGAACAAAAGCACAGCAAAGGGATGATGGGAAGATCGTCGCAACATCTGACTGCTGACCTGCTTGAATTAAGCAAGATACAGCTTAGGGCAGCAACATGTCTACTAACAGGACATGGCTGTTGAGTGAGAGGCCACTTGCATAAGATAGGATCTATAAAGATGAACCTTTATGTAGACTTTACAATGAGGGGGAGGAAACAGACCCTCATATTATTTTCGAATGTGCAGTGCTAGCTCAACGCAGATTCGATATGCAAAGCGCAATTGAACTACCAATGGAGAAAAATTTACTACATAGGCCCTTAAACCTGATCGAGGGAACTAACCTGTTCAAGTAAAACGAAACCGAAGCAGGTATAATACAAAGGACTACTAAGCCTCAGTGTTAGGGATGCAAAGACCAACCCTGCTCTGGTAGAAAATCAATCAATCAATATCTATTTGCATAACTACATATATTTCGGTCGTATCCTCGTACAATAAGCGATACTAGTCACCTAAAATATGGGCTTTTCTACTTATAACAGTGTTGTGGACATTGTTGTCCATATGTGTAGTCAAATTGATTACTAATTTCTTCAACACTAATAATGTGATTAAGAACTATTTTTACTAAATCTGTCAATAATAATAGAAAAACAACAGCCTATTCAATAATACTCATAATATGTAGCTTTTTAGACATTTCATGTTTCACCAACTCCAAAAATTATTATAGGTTCAAATAGATAAAAGATAGGCATATAAAATAAAACTTTTCTTTCGTAAATGTTTAATAGATATAAGCATATGTATATAAATAGCATACATGACATATTAAAAAAACGAATTTAAAGTATGTACTACATAAACTGTCTGCATAAAATATATAAATAGAAAACAAACGATGGGTTATATATATAAAATTAAACATAATAATCCATCACATTACATATTTACATTCTCTTCGTTATTTTATCAACAATAAATAAAAAATTGTACGTACACTTCTTTATTTTGTGGCATGCAAAAGATTTACTAATATTTTACTTTGAGTCAAAATCGACATAGAATATGTTTATTTAAATTATTAGGTATCATTCATTCTCTTTTATATATATATATTTTTTTATAAAAACTGTGCGTTTGTGTAATTACTTTCCAAATAATAGAAACAACTGATCAACATTAATAGTTTGATTTATTTATATAAAACATGTAGAATACAGTTATATTAAAAAGGTACAAGTAATGTAGTGCGTTTGTATTCAGCGGTGCAAATATTCATGCAGTTTAATACTGTTTTTTTGTTTTTTCTGTTATCGATATAAAACAGACTGAGTACAAAATTTGTTTACGCTTAATTTCTATTTTCTTTACATTTGTAAAGTGTTCTTTTTTTAATATAAGTAACATATTTGCGTACAAGATATCAACAACATATAAAGGTCATCAAATATATATTAGTAAACTGATTGTTTAGTTCTTAGACTTTGACTAACATCGAACATGCGTATTAGATTTGGAGTTTCCATAATTTTTGGGTTACATGTATCACATCTGATGTACGCGATAATGGCTTGTGGCTTATAGGTACTCGCTACCTCGGTACGAGCGAGCGTACTACAATCACCCGATTTTACACGAACTCAGCGCATCTAAACGTGTGCTGTGTTGAATGTCACTGTAGAATGTCATTTGCTTGACAAAATTGCGTAAACGCAAATTCATTTGTGCACCTTACGTTCTAAACGGCGTATTCGTTCATGTATGTAAATGTTCAAGCCACGACTTCGTTCTTGCATTTCCGAAAACCTTGCTTGCGTTATAAACGGCATTTTCGTTCACGTACGTAAGACACGACTTTGCTCTCGCATTTTCAAAAAATGCCGATTTTGCTGGCTGATCATAGTACGCTCGCTCTTACGGTATATCAAAACTAAGTCAATTAATTATTTCATGATAGTTATAACTTTACTTTCCACTTGGCACATTAATTTCGCGGATGATTTAAGTTGCATAAGAATATGTCCTTTATTGCCGGAATTACCTACTTAAATTATCCGCGAAATGTAGGCAATGTCAAGTAGGTTACTTACTAATGCATGTTTGATATCCACACACATATTTAAAATTCATAAGTGGCCTAAAGTGAGAATTTCAAAATGTGCGATACTTTAGAAAAAATCAATTGAATATCACTTAACAAAATTTTAAAGTTTTGTATAAATCTGAGAAAAGGTACATTTGCCTTAACAGTAAAAATTTTAAGGCCCTGCGTAATAATAGGTGCACAAAGTCATCACATATTTGAACTGACGCATCATTTGCTTGCTTTGAATTTCTTTAAAATGCTTTATTAAATTTTAATACACGTATATATATTTTTTTCAAACAAATGATACATAACACAGCTCAACTATAGAACCTGTTGCACTACTGGAGGATTATTATTTCCTTTAGTATACCATATAAATAAAATATTGTATACTTATGTATGTATGCATACATACGTACATACCTAACTTGAATAATTTCTAACTGTGTGCGGTATTGATAACCGTATATGTTAAGAGTCCAAAAACCTGCATTTACAGGTATAAAATGTACTTATCTATATGTATTTAAAGGCAATAAATATAGAAAATGTGTAGGGATGGCGATAATATTCATATATTTCACTATAATATTCATACATTTCACTTCGTAAATGATGAGATAGTTTTATGTACAAACCATCCTCTAAATATATTCTTGATCCATCAATTAACGATATCATAAGGAGTTTAAATTTCATTTAATTTCTGTTAATTGTGTGTATATAAGGTTCTATTTCCATTAAATTACAAATCAATCCATTTACCACCTTCGATTGAACGATTTACATTAATACATAGTTCTGAAAAAATTATGTAAATTGAAATTGATGGAAATAATCGCCAGATTGTATCAATAAGAATTTAAAATTGTTACATAGTTGTAGAAGGACCTTTATTTTGCTGTTGGTCCCCGAAAAGTGTTTCATAGGCCGAGTCACTAAACAACAAATCTTGAGGGTCAGTACACATTCATTAGATTGCAATTTATAAAGTTGTTGAAATAATACACAGAAGTAAGTAAATCCTTAATTTTATAATTGCGTTGCAAGGTATAACTAATAAAAATAAATTCGTTAACATGAAATATTTGTATGTGAAAATTTTTTTTTAACTGCACTGGGAAACAAAACGATTTATATTTTTGTAATTTGTACCCACAGTTGAAAAAAGCAAAATCAGAAGTGAACAAAAGTAGAATAACTAGAGTCCGTTTACTTTCGGAAGACACCAGCGCAAAGACGCATTTTAGGATTAGAAAGAGAAGTTGGTGCTAACTGAGAGAAATAGCTATGTATTTCTTACCTACAGTAAGACCAACAAACATTTACCTAATTTCGGCGTCAGTTAATGTGTTGTCGTTGAATTCGTTTCGTGCTCTCTACTTTCAATATTATTGGCGTACTATTTATTAAAAAATCAGTTTTTCTCAAAACTATTTTGAATTAGGGGTAATATTCTACTGTAAGTATTTTGTTTTAAATAGATTTTAATTAAGTTGTATTAAATAATTAAGTTACAGGTGAGAATGTCCGAATCATCGAACATCGCTAAGAAGGGACAAGTTTTGCATGAGCAATCACGAAACATTGTTTTTAATGTCTACAACTATTTAAAAAAATATAAGACAGAAGGTATGATAATATTTTTTTTAAGTATTTTTAATACTATTTTTACATATTCTTATATCAGTGAAGTCATTATGTTTGTTGACAGGTAACATTTTAGATATTGTTAGTGAAGCTACGGGAATATCTAAAAGTACTGTTGTCAGAATTATTCGAAAGAGTAATTCTGTTGAAGCAGAGCAAAGTGGCAGTTCTTCAAAAGACAATGTTGTAAGATATTCACCAAAATCTACTGTGGATAATGCTGGGGAAGCAGTTTTACGTCAGGTTATTCACAATTTTCACATAACTGACAAACAGAGGCCTACATTAAATGCTGTATATAATAAAATACAGTGAGATGATACCATTGATTTTGAAGGTAAGCGCAGCTCTTTAAGAAAGTTAATATTAAAATTAGGATTTAGGTACGTACTAATATTCAAATTTATTATTATTTTAGTAATTAATATATTTATCAAATAACAGGCGGAAGAAGACTACTGATAACCGAAAGCTTTTGATGGAAAGATCAAATAAATGTGAGCTAAGATCCTCATATATCCGAAATGTTACAAATTATCGGTTACAAGGTCGACCAATCGTGTATACAGGTGAAGCAAAATAAATTTTTATTTGATGTTCAAAAACTAAAATATTGTATTTTAGACGAAACATACCTCCATGCCAGTCATACAACTCCATATGAATGGGTTGATAACTCTAACAATGGACTTAAGTGCCCTATATCAAAAGAGAAACGTTTAATAATTGTAAATGCAGGTACATTAGTAAAATTTCTTCTAAAATTTTTAGCATGTACTGTATATTTATTGTTTTAGGTAGTGAACATGGATTTATTGATAATGCCTTGTTGATCTATAAGTGTGGCCAAAAAAGTGGAGATTATCATGACGATATAAACTTCATAAATTATAAAAGGTGGTTAGAAAAACAGTTGATTCCAAATTTGCCATCTAAATTTGTTATTTTAATCGATAATGCAAGCTACCACAAAGTACTCTCAGTTAAACATCCAACTACTAACAGCAAAAAAACAGAAATGATAAAATGGCTAAGTGAACGTGGCATCATATTTAATGAAAATTTGACAAAAGTTGAATTGTATAGATTAGAACATATGCATAAACCAAGTTACAAGAATTACACTATAGATTCTATATTTGCAAAAGATGGACATACATCGCTAAAGAAGAATTTGGAAAAATCACAAAAGATAAATGGTCACATGTTTGTTGGCATGCAGTGAATATTGAGGAAAATTATATACAGAAAGAACACATAATGGATAAGCTTACCGATGAACTTATTATAAACCTTGATGATGACAGTGACAGCGATTTAGATTTTTCTTCTGATGATGATTAAATTAAAATTATATTTGATATAGTTAATTTAAATATGTATATATTATCTTTAAATGTATAATAAATAAAGGTGTAATTACATTCCGATTACTCTTTTTTATTAAGTAAAAATATTAATTATTATAAACAACAGACCAAACATTTCTCACCTATATTCCTTTTTTTGAGCACTGAATATTCCTACTTTTCTTTTAGAGAAATTATTTAATACATAAAGTGAAATGAAAAATTAAGAAAAAATACATTAATATACACATAAGTAAGATTTATGCTATTACTAAATACTATAAATTATAAAACTGTTAATACTATCAGAATCTAAATTTTTTTTGTATAAAAAATTACAATTATATACAATTTAATACACGTTTAACCTTGTATACTTTTAAAAAGCGCGCGTATTTTGGTCAACATATTTAAGACGGTCAATACATATCAGCTGACAATTTTCGCGCAGCTTGGGTGTCTTCCGAAAGTAAACTCAGTCTACGTACGAACCATGTTCACCAAATAGGAAAAAAATGTATACAGGATGTCTTACGAGAAACTGCATCGATTGGTATATGAAAGAGTATACGTCGGAAACTTTTGAAAACTTAGTAATATACCAAAGCCTGCATTGAACTAAAATTTTTTGAATTATCTAAGACTTCCGATAATACTGAAAGTAGCTACCAACCAGAGTAGAGCGTTATTCGATTAAAATTTCAATCGATTAAAAATGTAATCGCATGAATTTAGTCATAAGAACGATTAAGTGTAGAACGACTACAATACTATCCGATTAAAAAATCGACTAAAACTTCAATCGCCTATTTTTAATTGTTTTGAATGACTAAATTTTCAATCGGATGATAATCTAATCGGATAAAAAATTAATTAACTAAAATATTATTCGAATAAAAGTAGTTCTTTTATAGAAATGTCAGCAGTAAATTTCGCATTATATCGTAGCTGTTAGTTTGCGAGCTAATGATCCTTTAGGAATTTTGTGAAGATATGACCTCATTGTTTTGAAAACATTGCTTACAATAATATTACAGTAATTTCAATTGTACGCCATTTGGTTTGTAAAATCACCATGTTTCTTTGCAATTAATAAGTTCTTTTTAAATACCAACCGCTCCGATGGATTTACATAACTCGCGATCCTTGGCAAAAGAATACGCGAATAATGAAACGTTCATAAAAAACAACACCTGAAAAATAAAAATAATCCCAGTACGGTCTCTAGTTGTAACGTGGTACTGTATTGTAGAAGGAGGATTTCCTATACAAGTTACTACATGATTATGTTTTATGTTCTGGACGAAAATTACAATTACTCTCAAAGCAGCCATAGGTATTTTGCAATCAATATGAGATTTCATGAATATTTTCAATTCGAAACACCAAGATCGAGAAATGCGGCCATAACTGCCTTTTCCCATCCTCACTTTAAAAATAAGTGGCTAAATTGTGTGGAAGAAGACCAACGGAACCGCATACTATGTATGTTCAAAGCAGCTGTAGCAGTTGAAATAAATGAAATTTCATCTCATACGCCTGAATCAGAGACTGTTGATACTTCTTCAACTTTTTTCGATTTTGGACTTGATGAAACAACTATCCGAACGTCGTCTGCTACATCCGCTAACTTTGAAGTGTTGCGTTTTTTCGGTAAAAGAAATTTTACTTTAGAAAGCCTAAATAGTTTTCCTGCAATAAAAAAGGTACGTTTTTTCATCATGTGAGTACTTTATCAAGACACTAATTTTACTTTTATGTTAAAGGTATTTATCAAATTTAACACGCCCTTGCCACCTTCAGCTGCCGTGGAAAGGCTTTTTTCTTGGGCGACAATTACAAATCGTCCAAAAGCAAACAAATTGTCTGATGAAAACTTTGAAAAGAGAGTTATTTTAAAAGCAAACTCAAACTTTTTTCCAGGCTTGTTATAATGAACATGTTATGTAGGTGTTACCGATTATCATAACTTAATTTATGTTGTAATTCCTTATAATATTGTACGTTTCTATTAATATCTAATACATACATGTGTCATAATGTTTTATATTATTGTTGTATATAATAAAGTTTTACAAAACCGCTATTGTTGGAAAATTTAAAAGCTGCTTTTTGTAGATTTTAAATAGTACCTAGCTAGTTTTTAAACCAAAATACATATACAAATCTGACAATTTATCCGACTAATTCTTTAATTAATTAAATTTGTATCCGACTAAATTATTATCCGATTGAAATTTTAATCATTTAGAGCGACTAAAAATAGCTGATTGAATTTTTAGTAAATTTTTTAATCGGATAATTTTGTAATCGTTCGAAATTTAATCGTTTTCACGATTAAAAGATACGACTGAAATTTTAGTCGTTAATTGTTAATCGGATAATTTTCGCCCAACTCTGCTACCAACTTTATTATTTTGAATAGAACACCCTATATATTATTACATTTTCGAATTCCTAAATCAATTTTTAGGTTCGTTATATGGAACAACTATGTTGCTAATTCTAACCATATCTGAAATATTTGCATTTAAAAAAAATTGTTGACAGATGCACGAGTGCATATGAACTTTTATAACTGTGAAAGTGTTTAACTTGGAAAATTGAAATTTTCCAGAACTGTTGACCGGATAGTGTAAGATTAGAAACCAAATGAATTTTTCGAAAACATTATACTGCGTGTCCGATAATTACGACTAAACTTTCAAATGCAAAGTGTCAAAACCAAATTTTTTATAATACAACTATCTATTTTTCTCCTTCTTGTCAAATTGCTCTTGCAAAACAACAAAAAAATGTGATATTCATTATGCATTTGAAGTGGATACTTTTCAAGATATTTCAGAAAATGTGTATCTAACAGAATTTGCGGAACAATCCAACATTGGTGAAAATATGTCACTTCACTTTCAATTGTAAACAACGCCAGCGCGTTTAAATTATACGAACGAAGATTATTTAAATTAGTTTATTATGGAGAATGCAGTGAAGTGATAACGATAACACGCGATACTTTTACCGCTCGGTATCCAGAAAAACAGAAACCGTCCAAAACAGTTAAATGAATAATAATACAGTATTTGAAAAATTGAAAAAAATTTAAAATAAAAAACGATATTAAAATTTATTTTAATATGGAGCACGAACTATTTTTGGACATTATCTGGACGAATGGAGCCAAATTTACAAGGAATGGTTTGTTAAACTGTCACAATTCTCATTACTGGAGCAATTCGAATCCCCACGTATTTAGAACACAAAATTTCCAAGAGAGTTACAGTTCAACGTTTCATCAATGCTAGATCGTCTCTTAATGGTCATGATTAACTTAGATATCTCGAAAGCTGGATGGCGTTTTAAAAAACTACATGTCATTGGGGGTACTCATTTTTTAGGAGGAAAATTGTGTTAGAATACACATTTTCCTAAATATCTTGAAAAGTATCGTATTTTAGATGCATAATGAATATGGCATTTTCTTTGTTTCTTTGATAAGAGAAAAATAAAATTAAAAAAATTAAGTTTCGACACTTTTTCCATTTGAAAGTGTAATCCTAATTGTCAGATACGCTGTATAATGCTTTCCAAAAATTCATTCGGTCCCTAATCCTACCCGGTATGGGCAATAGTTCTGCAAAATTTCAATTTTTCAAGGAAAATACTTTCATAGTTATAAAAGTTCAAATACACTGGTCCATCTGTCAAAAATTTTCAAAAAGTGGTTAGAAATAGTAATATAGTTGTTCCGTCAAACAAACCTTAAAATTGAACTAGGAATTCAAAAATATAGTAAGATAGATGTTCCGTTTAAAATAACAAAATTGACAGCTATTTCCGGTATAATCGGAAGTGTTAGATTATTGAAAATATTGTAGTTAAATTTCCAATATTTGAGTATATTAAGTTTTCAGAATTTTGCAATGTACACTCTTTCATATAATATTATTACGCATATAACATACTGTAACATTTTCCGTACTTCCCATTCTCTTTTCTTAAAAATACATACCGTATTTTATAAGCAAATGTAGCAGATACGATTCTTCTATTCGTAGAAGAATCGTATCTGCTCTACACGAAGATAGCCGAGAGAGTGACGCTGTAAATTGGTGGAAATGTATTAAGGGTTGGATGTAAAGCTGCCGCCAGTGACTGCTACAGCAGTGGTATTGCATTCGGGGAAATCGAACGCAGCAGATATGCTGTAGTCTTAAGATATATGTAACCGATTCAGTACTCTGCTGCCGTTCGTGACTGAAGCTGTTGTTTTGTTCATTGTGATGGATTTTTCACTCTAACTGGGTAAAGCCTGTTTTACACGCCGCGATTTATTGGTCAATTAATTGAACAAGTTCTTGACCAAGAAATCTGTAAAAATATGCCGTTTAACATTTTACAATAAATTGGACACGTTTTTAACGATCGTGAATACTCGTTTAGTTTCGTTAATAATTGAACGGGGGAATTGGTAATCTGCCCTTGTCAAATGGCAATGCTTTTGTTCAATGTTTTGGTAGTTTTGATATAGGCACAGCTGTAGGTTTGATTATTTCAGTTTCGGTTAGTTAATTCAAATTATCCATTGCATCAATCCCCGTCAATTTTCGAAATTTAACTTCACTTTACTTTAATAACACTGTTACTCGGTTGGTATTAAAACAGCAAAGTTAGTGAGAAATCGTTGCAAAAATAGAAGATGTTCTATTCAATTCAATTAATGATACGAAAAATTGTTCAAGAAATCGGACTGATTTTTGCTGTATTGCACGGTACGATAAAATCGAAGATCAACTTGTTCAATTAATTGACCAATAAATCGCGGCGTGTAAAACAGGCTTAAGTGTTGCACATTATATAAATGATTATAACTTACGCGTACTGGCTTACCGACCGCGCCGCTAATGTTGTAGCACTCACGTCGGCAGCTTTAGTTGGATGCCATACTTTCTGACACAGCTAGTTTTGCATGTAATATACAGTACATCGTTTAAATTTCATCCGCAGCGACCGTTGTAAACAATATCAAATACGTTTTGAATTTTTCAGTGGAAACGTGATCTTACTAAATTATATTCAACTTTGGATGAAGAATCTTGTATCGCCTCACTTTTTCATTTAATAGTAACAATGTAACATATCACACACTCGTAAAATTCATAAGGTTTTTTTCAATAGATGAACACATCAAATTGACACTTTACATATTATACAGTATCCTCTTAATTTATTAGATAAATTGTTTTTAAGCGAATATGTTATACGAATGTCTGTATATGTAAAAAAAGTAAATCACATCTTAATAAATGAGTTTCGATAATCGCTCGACAAAAGTAATAAGACACAAAAATAAAAATTCGTCTTATTATGATCGATTTTCAAAACTCATATGGTGTATATATAATTTTTACGTTAAATAAATTTCCTTTTTTTCTATAATATATATACTTATATAATATATTAGATATAATAGTATATAAAAGCTTCTTAGTTTCTCAGCGTACGAAATTTCACCCTCGTCCATCCCTACTGATTTAATATCCTCTTTCATATATCTAATACTTATCTTGATAATTACTCTGTTATCGAGTAATGCATGTTACACTCTCATATCTAAACTACAAACCAATCTCATTAGAAATAGAATGTTTACTGGTAAACTTATATCTAAGATCTAAATTCTTGGCCCCTAAAATTTTCTCTCACTTTCAATCTAAACACGAAAAGAATACAGTATCACAAAATGTATCAAAACACTTTAAAACTAAACGACGTCTTTCAAGAGCTTGTCATTAAGGAAATGGTTTCATAATACTCAACTGCCTAAACTTGATATAGTTAGAAAGTATTAGTGCGGTGTATATTTTTTGTACATCATTATATGTATATTTATGGTTATACATCTATAACCAAAGACAAAAGAAAGAGGGAATATACGTTCCAGAGATCAAACTCTAATGAGCTGAGTGTTATGGAGATAGTAAGTTATTGGCTAAGTTTTTTTTTCTTTAAAAGTTGTGTCTATTAAACAAGTTTTGACACAATAGGTACTTTTACAAAAAATTTCAGAATTAGCTATTGATTGTTAATTAGAGCCAATATGGTATTTTTTTAGTATTTGCACAGTTTGCTGGCATTTAAAGAACATATTGGATTATTACTATAAAAACGAATCTGTAGTTGAGATATATCATACACTTATTCATTAGTGACATTAGCAGATTGATAAATTCTAGAAATGTAAATTTAGAAATATCTCTTTCTATTTTTAAATAAATTGTAGAAGTGTTTCTAGAAAAAAGAAAAGGCGAAGATTCTTAAAGAAAACTGTATTTTATGTCATTAAAATTAAACTAAAATTAGTACCAACGATTGGATTTAAATATTAATTCATAGGAGCTATAAGTAGTATAGAGTAATTATTAAGATAAATATTTTATCTTAATAAATATTTTAACATTTAATTTGTAGTAATGATAATGTTAATAAACGTCATAAATTTATAATTTAAATGTTAATTGAAAAGCTTATATTTAATTTGTGCTTCTTTCCAATACAGTTAAGGGATTTTTCGCGAAACAGACAACCGGAAAACGTTAGAGTTAATTGTTTATTTACTTTCTGAAATCTTTGACTGCGTGGAATAAAGAAAAAGTGAAATAAACAATAGATAGTTTTCCATCGCATATATCGTACGTTTGCCTCCGTATTTCTCTACTCCTTGTTAGTATCGAACCCCTTTTTTCAACAAATTCGTTTTTAATATCACAATAAAAGTTACACATCTCCGGAATGCTGCTATACAACCGGTAAACAGGGATTTCCCTTAGTTGCATCACTAGCCCATTTGTTAATGTGTTCTCATATAGTTTTTTTTTTGAAAATTACACTTATATTTCAAAATTTTAATAATAAGGCATTGAAATATACTTACAGTTATAGATTAATGTGTTACGTGGTTAGTAATAAATAATATTGCCCACTTTGTGGCCCACACAGCGGTGTGGTGTTGCGATGGTGAGAGGAGCCCGAAGAGAACAGACTAGATCCGCTCATATTCAGTTCATCTTAAACATCCAAATTGCCAGAACAAAGAAATGTATGTAACAAGAGAAAATATTATGAGAAATTAAATATTTATGAATAATTATTGATGAAAATTAAAATTTTTAAAACACATACAGAATATGTTGTGAATAAGATATCTATGAAGGACAACGTTTACTCTTTAAGTAGATAATGTTGAAACATGAACCTTACACTCCTATTGCAATTATATTAGATGTATTAAATTTAATGAGTTAAACAAAGAATTGCATATAAAAATCTTGTATTCAATCACAATAATCTGAAGGTTAAATGGAAAATCTACCATCATGTTCAATTAGGTTTAGTGGGTAATATACATAATTATAACAGAAATATAAATAATTTTTATGCAACTTCTTATTAAAAGTATATACAGTGAAATCTCCCATAATGGACATCTCCCTTGAGTGGACAATTCCGTTATACGGGCAAATACTCATTTACATAGCATTTGCTCTGTAGTTTATGTATTTTGATCTCTCTTCTACGGATACTCTGTTGAACGGACATGAACACGAATTTTAGAAATTAGACTGAGTACCCATCTCTCTTAGACGGACGCATACCTACAATGCCGAGTTCTTTCGAAGGTAATAAATCAAGGACATGATTTTGAACGGTGGATCCTGGGCGGTAAATCCCCGTCTTAACAGTATGATCCAATATTTGCGGTTTATTAAACAGCCGTGTTTTAGTTTGACTACTATGCTTATGGTGCTTGCGTTATATAAGTGTCTTATATGTTAAATATTCAATTACAATTACATAAATAGGTAGGTAAGTTTATCAGTTTAAAAATTACAATTTTTAGTTATAATGGCACCAAAAAGAGAAATTTTGGCACTAAAAGAAAAGATAGAACTTTAAGTTTTCTGGAGAAGCCAAAAAAAGTGTAAGAGAGATTGCGAAACATTTTGGCATAGGTAAATCCCAAGTGTCAGACATTCTGCGAAAGAAGGAAGATTTATTGAGGGATTTTAATTCCAATTCCGTTTCAACTGGATAAAAAAGACGTTTTGTGTCATCAATAAAAATGTGGCTATTTCTGCAACAATGATCAGAAAAAAAGCTAAAATAGCCGCAGAAAGTTTGGGAATGAGTAGCTTTAAAGCGTCGTGCGGCTGGCTAGCAAAATGTAGAAAGCGTCATGGAATTTCATACAGAAGCATATCTGGAGAGGCTGCCGATGTAAACCCAGCAGACATGAAAAATTTCCTGGATAAGTTGCTTTCCATTATGCAGAATTACAATGCTGACTGTATCTATAATGCAGATGAGACCGACTTATTTTTCAGAACACTGCCCGAAAAATTTATGAGTCTTAAAGGTGAAAGATGTACCGGAGGAAAATTATCTAAAGACCGTATCACCATCCTGCTTTGTGTCAATATGGAGGGTGAAAAGGAAAGGCCCTTGGTGATAGGGAAAACAAAACGACCACGTGCATTTCGTAATTTACAATTGGATCAACTGCCAGTAGACTGGAGACACAACAGAAAGGCATGCATGACGGAAGAAATTATGACAGATTGGCTTCGAGCATTTGGCAGAAGAATGCAAATTAAGAAAAAGAAAGTCCTACTGTTCTTAGATAATGCTGCTTCGCATCCAAAAAATATTCAGCTGGACAATATAAAAATGTTTTACCTACCTCCGAACAGTACATCTGTCTGTCAGTCTTTGGATCAAGACATAATAAAAAATTTGAAATTTTTCTACAGATCACTAATCTTAACACACATTATTAGCCGCATCGATAACACCGAATCTGCAAGTGTCCTAACAAAAGGTATCAACGTTTTAGATGCAATTTATCTCTTGAATACCGCTTGGAATCGGATAACATCTGAAACAATAAAAAATTGTTTCCGGAAATCTGGTTTTGTAATAGATGCCCCAGTTGATACTAATGATGGATATGGTGAAGAAGATGACTTGTCACTGGCACTACTTGTAGAAATGTCAAAACTACTACAACAATGTAAATCTGATACAAGACCTGAAGACTTCATTCTACTCGACAAAAACGTGTGTATAGAGAACAACGTAATTGAGCTACTAGAAGATCATGGTAATGATAATGATGTGAGTGAATTAAGTGACTGCGGTGATGAAGGAGGCACAGAAAACCAAAGCGGGAGAAACATTGCAACGTACAAAGAGGCCTTACCATTAATTGAAGATTTAAAAGTTCTTGCCACGAAGAAAAATGATGGAAAATCGCCGAATCTCCTTGTAGATCTTCAAACACATTTTCAAACGATGTCGACATTTGTAGAAAAAAGACAAACAACAATTACGGACTTTATCTTTGGATTTTGTTTTGAATATACACATATCCAGATGTACAAACTGAGTTTTTTTTTTAATTTCTCATCAATGGACACTTCCCTTGAGTGGACAAAAATTTTGCCACCGTCGCTGTCCGCCCAAGGGAGATTCTACTGTATATAATTTAATTTTTAAATCTATGAAATAATGAAAATACTTATTATATTGAAGAACACTTCTATTTTAAGCTTAAATTGCATTTATACATTGTACTGCTTATTACATATTGGTTTTCTTTATCCCTTCTTCAATTTACTTACAAAAGTTAAAAATCAAAATTAGCTTAAGGTGCATATACATATGAAGCATCCATCCGCGCGGTACTGTAGATCGAGTGCACCTGTTTATTCTCTTCGGGCTCCCCTCACCGTTCTAACACCACACCACAGCGTGGACGACAAAATGAACAACTCCCGTAATAAATAGGTATAGTATAAGATTTGATAAAATTGTTTATTGATACTTATTGGAAAACTGATTTATTGGCTTAAACACACATCAAGATTTTACTATTATTAGTTCACTATTGAAGAACAATGTTACAGCAGTTCTGGTACTTTTTTAATCTCATCAAATGTAAAAGCATCAACAAACAATTCTTCACATGATTTACGTAGACAAGAAGAAGTATATAAGTATTAATAACGCAAATAAATAATAATGGAAATGAGTACCGTTTCATTTAGTAAACGTAAATATGTATAAAGAGTTTCAAATGGCAATTAAGCGTTTCTCAATGCAGTTTAAACGTGATATGTACGTGAGGCTATGACTGTACTAGCACGTGCCATCTGCAGATTTGCTCTTGTTGAAATTCTTTCATATCCATCCAATGTGCCAACTCTTCCGCCCCACTTGAATTCAAACCCAGACTAAACCAACCAACCATCTCCTTCTTCTTCGTTACCCCTTTTCTATTATAAACGGATACCATTAATGTAACGTCTGCCAATTGAAAGAGGGCAACCTAGAATAAAATTCAAATATGCACTGCATTGTTTCTCAAATTAAAGTATCTATCGAAATTATCAAAACAAGAAACATTATTGCAATAAAGATGCACTTGAACAAGAACAGAAATTGGCCACATTTTGACTACCATAATGATTACTACCTATTGAAGATATAGATAGTTGACATTGTACTGAACTGTAGATTTTCGAGAACAAAAGTAAATCTCACCCATTAGCTAAGAAAGGACTCTCTTATAACCAGGACTTGAAGGTACAAAATACGTTCATTGAGAACGTAAGAGAGAGAATATTATGCCGTCATACTCCACATACTTCCAGGAATGTTTTTAAAAGCAATGTTATATATTTTTTTACTTTTCATGTTGTTTTAATGATTGAACACCAAGCAGTTACAAGTCAAGCCCGAGCAACTCGAGCAAAATTCTATACAGCAACTGCTTTTATCATTTAAAATATGATATATATTTGATAGCATTGATTGCTATCCTCCAACAACTTTCGCCAGGAGACATCGGCGGACCATGAGTTATTATGATATTTGCGCCCGTGGGGCATCTTAAGGTGCTCACCCATGGCGGATGTTGGTACCATGGAGTGAGGAAAATCACTAAAACTTCGCTCTGAAACTTAACAGCCTCGAAGTTCGAACCCCATAACCTCCAGACTGATATTCTAACGTATTAGAGGCATTAGCACCGGTCACCATTCCAAGATATACAGAGTTAGCTTACTACAATGTCCCGGAACGGTCGAATAACTATGTTGTTTGAGAAATATATTTTTTTTAATTTGGTATGGATATATAGTTAAAAATAACGGATTTATTATAACATTTTTCGCTTCCAGTTTAATAGGAAATAATGCTTCCTACTTATTTTTCTTTTAATGGGGCATCCTGTATATTGTTACATTTTCGGAAACAGACTAAAAAACCACTTTCAGAAATATCAACATGTTTGTTTTTGATGATAAAAACGCAATATCAAAAATAAAACTACCTAATAACATAAAATCAAGATATCTGCATTTTACTGTAACTTGTCAGATTGTTGTCATAAGTACTCTGGGCAAACAGCGGTAACAGTCAGTGTAGTAGATATGTGGTGCGAAGTCGGCGATTATTTATTTCACGCGTTCACAGCGTCAGTACTAAATCGATGCTATATGCGAGTAGTTCTGTGTATATGTAGGCTGTCGTAACTTATTTCGTAATTCTACGCTTATGTTTGCTTTAAAAATGTCGCAGTTAGGTACGTCGCGAAAACAACCAATGGCAGACACAGTTAAAAACTTTATAGTGGACATGCCGGACTTAATTTTTGATGGCGCTAAAATTCATTGTCTAGTTTGTAAAATCCCTTTAATATGTTGGTTCAGAAGCCATTGTCAACGCCACATCGAAAGCAAACAGCATTCTTCTGCGAAAAGTGGCATACGAGACCAAGAAAAATTTACATTTGATTTTTGTGTTACTCTTATTTTATGTAGTCTATCGTTTCGTTTACTAGACAAAGAAGCATTTGTCTCCTTCTGGAATAAATATGCGGACTGTAAATTACCTAGTCGGACATCGATACGAAATGTAGTGCCATTTGCTCGTGAACATATAGAAAAAAGTATGAAAACGGAATTGAAAGATAAAAAAACTGTGGTTATGTGTGGACGAACCAACAGATCGTCAAAAACATTCTGTGGTTAATGTAATGCACGTACAATGTAACCACATCGACCGTCATCCTCCTTCTTACTTGCTTCCAAAAGAGTTATAAATTGTACTGCCGATGAGATTTTACAGGTAGTGTTAAACTCATTGAACAAATTTGAAGTTTCAACTAAGCAACTTTTAATGTTTATGAGTGATGGTGCCGCAAACATACGTTCTTTGGGCCGATCTCTTAAAGAACACAGTGGTAACTTCTTACATGTAACGTGTAAAATCCATACTCTAAATCTTGCGGCACAAACGATTCCTACATGTTTTCCACTAGTAAATGCATTGATTGCTAGTACAAAGGCAGTGTTTCTAAAGTCCCCGAAACGTACCCGACTATTTCACAAACTGTCCTGATTTACCTGAACCACCACAGCCGATTGTTACACGTTGGGGAACATGGTTGCAGGCTGCGTTTTACTACAACAAATATGTTGATCAAGTAAAGAAGATAGTTTTAAAATTCAATCCGACAGAAGCTGCAGCAATGAAGAAAAGCCAGGAAATATTTCAAGATAGTCAGATTAAAAGAGATTTACAAACTATTCGCAACAATTACTTCGAACTAGCGGAGGGAATAGAAAAATTACAAAATGTTTCGATGTCGCTAGTGGATTCTGTTCAAATTGTGAATGATGTTCACGCACAGTTATGCGCTGTACGAGGTGAAACAAATTGGTGTGTAATACGAAAATTTGAAAGTGTTTTGGAGAAAGACTCCGATTTTCTTATATTAAGACAAATTTGTGAAGGTGCGTGTGAAGATGCATTAAGTTGTTTCAAAGATTATTTTAAATATGCAAATATAACATCGCTAGATGTCGAACGGTCGTTTTCGGCATTAAAAAACATTTATTCCGCACGTCGTACTCACTTGACTGAAACAGCTGTGGAAACATATCTAATGATTCAAATATTTAACAGGTGTTACCCAGTTTATGATTTCACGAAAGACTTTTAAAACGGTAAGTGTTTCAGCACGTTTTATAATTTATTTCTTACCTTCTACTTTACGCGTAAACTTTTATGCGCTCGCCACGCCTTTGGCTGTTACCGCATATTTGCCCAGGTTAGTCATAAGTTATTGGTGTCAGTATCTTTTCGTTTCGTTGATTAGTTACCATGGCAGTAAAACTTACAAAAAATTACATTATGCACATCATTGCAGACCACAGCTGTTGCAAATGCTAAAGAAAGGTACTTCCAGTAAGCAGTACAAGTAGTCCAGAAATTATTTTTGTTTCAAGTAATAAGTAAGAAGTACTTTTAAATAAGTACTAGAAGTAATTTACTTGAAATTAAAAATTCGAGTATTTTAACTGCTTAGAGTAAATGAATGTACTCTAAGTACTGTTAAACTACTTCAAGTATTTAAATTACTTAGAATAAACGAAACTACTTGAAGTACTTTTAAACTGTTCCATGTATTTTGATACTTAGCTACTTGCAGTACAGTAATGTACTAAAAATATATTTTTAAGAAGTTTTCAAATAGAGTAATGTGTAAATCAATAATTGACGAATAATAACTTTTTGTTTTAGTTCTGTTTAAAATGTAGAGGGTTTAATTAATTTTTTATGCTTGATTTAGACGATCTATAACTAAGTACAATATTAATGGACGGAAAACCAGTAAACGACTCAGTTTCTTTAAAGACAAATTACAACATTTCAATTACTGGTTACATTCTCAGGTGACTGAAAATATATTGTTTATGCATATAAACGGGAACAAAGAATATTACATTGGTATAATTTAAGTGACAATAAATTATTATTAGTACCCTGCAATCAGTAAGCAAAACAATTTTTCTGTAGTAAAAACGCAATCATCTAAACATTTCAAACTGGGGTAAAACATTTCAAACTGGGGTAAACAAACTGCATAATTCTTCTCCTTAACTTATAACTACATTATTGAGACTATTGAGAGAATGAGAGGCATAATTTAAAAAACTGTAGATGTTAATTGGAATTATTTTTTTTTTACAATGAAACAATTTATATTTAAAAAATAAAGTACAATGTATGCAACTACAAGTACTACAGCACAATATTACGAGGAACGTTCATTAATTAACGAGGCAAACTACATTAGCGGGAAAACTACTGAATATTATTGAGTGAAAAGTTCTGTGGGTCAAGTTGGCAACCTTGGGGACAAATTAAGTCATCTGTTTGACAGAAATAAAAGCAAACATAACTTATTTTATTCATTTCAAAATGTCGGCTTCTCTCGAAGCGTGTGCGGTGGAAGAGCGACGTTCAGTGATAAGATTTTTATCTGAAGGTGTGAAGAGGGGCTGAAATTTACTCGAGAATGTTGAAACAGTATGGTGAAAAGTGTTTAAGCTGGGGAAACGTGTATAAATGCATTGAACAGTTTAAATCGGGCAGAACAAATGTCACCGATATTCATCGTTCCGGATGACCGCATAAATGACCTTATTCTCGATGGCAGGCGTATAAAAATCGAGACAATAGCTGATTTGTGTAATGTTAGTGTTGGACCTGTGTATTCAATAATTCATGACAAGCTGAATTATCGCAAAAGCTGCACGATAACGTCCACCCCCATAGTGCCCAGAAAACGCGAGAGATGATGGAAAATTTGGGTTGGGAGGTGTTGTCACATCCTCCTTACAGTCCCGACCTCGCAGCGTCCGATTTTCATCTGTTCGGCCCGCTCAAAGAGTTTTTACGCGGCATCAAGATCGATGACAACGAAGCGGTCAAACAAGCTGTACACAAGTGGCTCGGACATCAAAGTCAAGAATTCTTCATCACTGGAATTAGAAAGCTCACAAAGCGATGGGAGAAGTGCCTAAATGTTGGTGGAGACTACATTGAAAAGTAGTGTAAATTTAATTCTCATTGAATAAATTGTTTTTTTTTCCACGGCCATGTGTCTCATTAATTACTGAACGTCCCCCGTACAAATGAAAATCTGAAGAATACACAAAAAAGAAAAACCAAATACGAACAAACGGCAATTTAAAATATACTGTAGTGGTTTGATCAGTTGCTTGATTGCTAAAGAGAGTTTAATTTTTTTAATTTTGTGTACAATGATATGATGTTAGGGAGAAGGCGACCCCTAACTCCGCCCGCGCATCGACAAAATTAGAGATTTTATTTTTCCAAACAAGTGTAAATATCCACTACATTTTAGGCAAAGTATTGGGAGTAGTAAATACCAGTACCTGCATTTTAAAAGTACTAGAAATAAAATACTTAAAGTAAAAAAGTATTGAATACTTTACTTGAGATACATTTTTACTGAAAGTACCCCCTTTCGAGACTATTGCTCCTAACAATATAAAACTTACACAACAAATAAACATATTTCCATAGCGCATTTAATAATGAGGTTTTCGTCCTATCAATAAAATAATTGACGTAGAAAATAACTGGGGAAATTTGATACTTCACTTGGACATTAACCTTACATTTTTAAATGTTCATACGAACATTTTTTCTACATCATACTGGTACGATCGGCGGTTACAAAACAATTAGACAATTTATAATATTTACCTGGAATACAAAGGTTTCTTTAAACAGTGGGTTTGGTTGGCCCCTTCTAACCGTCGTTTTACTATGTGCTAACTCTTGGCCAGTACTGCTAACAAGATTCAACTTGACGTAGGTGTCTGGTGCTCGATTTAATGCTAAATTTCTAGAGTGAAAAGTTAATAACCTATTATTACTAAGCGTAAAATATCTTCAAATCTATCGATCATTTGTTTTAATATAACAAGTGTTACAAAAGAAATACAACGCATTAGTTTACCTAAAATGTGATCCTTTAACTACTTCTATGCTCAATCTACCCGTCGTTGCATTATAGCTAAGTCCAAGCAATAGCTCAGGCACACCTCCATGTTGCATTGAGTGCGTAGAGCCTGTGCTGTCCGACCGAGCTAAACTCATCAGTTCTCCGGCGCAGCCGCTGAGCTAAAAGCAAAGGTAAGTTACCACAGTGCCTCTAGAGCACCGCGTGTGAGCATTAGAAACACTGCGACTCACTGTTGTGTTAGCGCGCGGCTCCAGTGACAGCCAAAAGTTGTTCTCCAGTTCCAAGTTGATGTTCGCAAAACTGACGACAGCCTCGCCGATGAGGCGTTCCCTTCTCATTCTTTCACAGCCGTATAACCTGAGCCTTATACCCATCGAGTTAACATCTTCTGCAAAATTAATTTCCTCCTTCAAATGATCTACATTTATTTTTGATTAAATAGATGGTTTCTGAGTTATTCAGTCGTTTCACGATAAATGAATCACCCGGTATATTCGCTGTACCTATTTGTGTACATGTTCGGGCAGAGTTCGAGATAAAATCTGTTGAATGACACTTCACAGTTACTAGTAGGAATATGAACTTACCGGGATTAACTCTGTGTAATAAGAAGCTCTCCATATATTGTGGATTGTCCCCAGCTCGAATTTTCGTTTTGTGCTTCTGCTTTTTGCTCGGCAGAAGCAGTAACCGCACCTGAAACGTAGGAATTGCATATGATAATTATATATTGCACATACAAATGGTAAAAACCTTAGTTTCTTAACACAAAAGTACAAGGTTTTGCAAAGCCCTCTTTATTCTTTACAAATCTTTGAACATACTCCGGTAATAGCTTTTTAGAACTTGAAATTTGGCTACAGTCTGAATCTACTTCCATCAGATTTAGAAAGTGTTTTGCAGATTCCGGCTGAACAAGGTCATTGACCGAAATTAAGTCGGACCGAGTATATAGATTTGTAAAAAATAAGGTTTCTGGGAATAACCAATTTGTGTATTCATATTTGAACTTCTTAAGTCACTTTATCACCATTATAGAAGCTTACAAAATTAAAGCACACTATTTCAGATGATTTGACTTTAGCAAATCTAAACATTTTTTTACGTCTGGTAACGGCCCAACGCCCTCGCCGTAAAAGGTGAAACGTAGTTAATTGTTCCCCAAAACGCGAATGGTGTCAGGAGATTGTATCGGCCCCGCTAGAAAAAAGGGCCTAACTCGGTCACAATCAGGAGCAGGCCATTCTTACCACCGGTCAAAATTTTGAGAAATATACACGCTGTTCCGTTAAAGAAATGGTAATTTTAAATTGTTGTTAAGGTAGCAAAGACACCACGAATTCGGCGTAGTTTTCTTCGCATTATACCAAATTACTAACTCTCGTGTGTGTTTAATTAATAAAGCGTGACAAACGGTTGCACCCGCAGAGACGCCTATGGGGTGGGGGGGGGGTATGTAGGTATGTGGATGCAGAGTTCAGTAATGCGGTAGACATTGAGGAGTTCGGTACCAAGACTCGTTACAATAACATAAACAATTTAGCAGCCGCTCTAGAAAGCTTGACGGATGCTATAGGACTAGATGTCGCGCTAAAATTTCGTGCAGTTTTAAATAAAAATCCGGATTTAGAAAAGGTTCGATCTATATTTGGAATTCAAGACTGCACAGAAGAGATACAGAAATATTTGAATTTCGCAAATCTTACTTCATTAAATGCTGAACGATCATTTGCAAAGTATACGAGAACGTTTTCAGACCGTCGTCAAGGCCTGACCGAATCGACAATGGAAGCATTGCATATGTTGCAGTACTACGCGGCGTACCATGCAAGTCGCACATTACCGCAGTGGTCATCGATACGTCAATAAAAGGTAACAATCTATTATTTTTTATTAATATTGTGTCTACTTTTGCGCGGTACGCGGTACCCCGGACGGTTCTACTAGTTTCTCGAACATCATAAATAGTACACGCACACCGATCAACCGGTAATAACCGAACGTCCACTCGATTCCTTGTATGTACATAGTAAATACAGCTCCTTTCACGGCGCCTCTACGAGTGCAAGCGTTTGTCACGCTTTATTAATTAATAAAGACCGGATTATATGCAAATGTACATATTTTGCATATAATACGCATTTATCCCTTTTAATGCATATCTGAAAGAATTTTGTATAATAATGCTTAATTTCTGTTCTTTTTGGTTCACATATTTAAATAATAAAGAAAGCGTTATACGTAAATTATAAAATACAAATTACGTTAGTAAATACACAATCAAATGTAAACAAAATTCTCTGGGCTTTCCCTTCCTGTTACGGGAAATGACAGTGCCGCTTAAAATTTCCATAATTTATTATTTCACCAATAGGGGTGGCTTTTTGTTTTTGGTTGTGCGACACTCGGGCAGAAAACTTTGGAGGGTGGGTAGTAAACAACAACTTTCGAATTTACAACCCTTTGTCTAAATAATGTACGAATTCCCAGTTCGTATAGATTGTGAATAGTAGGAATTCCCGGTTTTATTATTTAATAGTAGTCAAGTGCACGCATAAGCCTCAAGAATTACCTTAAATTGGAGAGGATAATAGCCACTTTATGTTTACCGCGACCGTTCAAAGCGATAGTGCGGCATTGTACGCGTTAAAACTGTGTATTTAAGATATTATTCAAGTGCCGTCATTGTATGAAATTATAGTAAATTGTGCGTCACTCTGTCTAATTTAAAATTTCCGATTTGCATCCAATCCACGGCTATTAAAGTTTATTTGCTATTGCTTACCGAGGTATTATCAAGAAGCTTTTACCTCAAAAACGGCAGTTTTGTTTCGTTCAGCATCTCATAAATGGTTAAGAAAGTTGTACCAGGTTGTATAGTGAAAATAAGTGCAGCTTAAGTGCAAGGTTTTCATTTAAAAAAGTAAGTTGCCTTCAAACGAGGAGTCACCCAAACAATCGTAAATACGTGTGTACAGTGAAGACGTTCGTTCAATCATGCCGAATGTTAGTAGTGGTACATTGGCTTGCATTAAATCTCACCTTGAACTTCGTTTGGATAACGAAAAAGTGTTTTGTACAGTGTGTTGCAAAATTGTAAGTACTTTTTTAAAGCTTTTTATTGTAATGTAAATTTAAAAAAAAAGTACAAATATTTCGTGACTTGTAGATAACGCTTCATTTTCGACTTAAGGAATCTAGTAATCTCGATTAAAATAACAATGAATCAAGTAAAATTTATGCAAGGTGTCCCCAAATCCGCTTTACAAATTCTAACCAGAGTTACTGTTTGTTAATTGAAAAGTCAATATACACGGTGGTTAAAAAAATACACGGGGGCGGTGAAAGTTTTAAAGAATGTTGTATTTCTTGAAATATTCTTGCGAAAATTCAACATGACAACCCTGTATATCGGTATTAAGGAATTTTTGACACGTGTGTAACACATTTGGGGATATACTTTTAACATGGAAAAATTTATTGACACAGCATTTCCAAGGTTAGTGTTGACATTTTATATTATTCTCTTCAGATCCCCTGTGAAAAAAAGTGTCAAGTAGACCAACATATCAAGACATCATCACATGCTGCCAAACAGAAAAATTGTAGAGTAAAGAATCAGTCAATTTTACAATGCATTGAATTGGGAACAAAGAAAACCGACCAGAAACTATTTAATGAAGAGTTATGTCGCGCTTTAGTTAGTGCTGATATTCCCCTTAATAAGTTAAATAATATAAACTTTAAATCGTTTCTTTAAAAATATTGTAGACATAACATTCCCGATGAAAGTACCTTAAGAAAAGGTGAAGTGGGTAGTACTTATACTGACACAGTAAAAAAAATAAGAAAATTAATCGGAGACAATCATTTTTATATGATAGTCGATGAGACAACGGATAATGCTGGGCGTTACATAGCTCACCTTCTGATTGGAACTTTGAAGGAAAATATCTCTAATAGATCATATTTAATTTCTTCAAAGCAGCTTAAAATAGTTCCTTTGGAGAAAGCATTACTTCTAGTGTCAGACGCGGCACCATATATGGTTCGAACTACGTACAATCTGAAGGTGTTCTACCCCAACCTACTTCATGTCACATGCCTTGCTCATGGCCTCAACAGGGTTGCCGAAGAAATACGGAACCAATTTCCTCTGGTCAATGAATTAATTAGTAATGTGAAGAAAGTGTTTTTAAAGGCTCCGATACGTATTCAGAGGTACAAGGACCGACTGCCAGATACACCACTTCCTCCTCAACCTGTAACTACAAGATGGGGGCACATGGTTGAATGCTGCCATATTTTATGCGGATCATTTTGCAGAAATATAAACCGTCCTTTCAGAGATTGCGGATTCTTCTCGATGTGTTACGAAATCGCATAGATTGTTCAACGAGAAACTACTGCCCCAGCAATTGTCATTCATTAAATGCAACTATAGTTTTGTTCCAGCAACTATTTTAGCATTGGAGAACACAACTTTGAGTTTAACAGAATCCGTTGAATTTGTGGACGAATTTCAACAATCATGTGCTAAAGTGCAGGGTAAAATCGGACTTATCATAAATAAAAAATGTGGAAATGTGATTTCGAAAAATACGGGATACGGTACGTTAAAAGAAGTTGCAGAACATATTAAAAGGTGATTTTAACGAAACATGTAGCTTAAGTGCAGATACAATGTGTATACTAAACAATGCGCCAATAACTTCAGTATATGTGGAAAGGACATTTTCAGTGTATAAACATATGTTCACAGAAAATTTTGAGAAATATTTAGTAATAAAGTGCTTTTATAATAAAAATTAATAATAAGATCTTTTTAGACTTTAGTGCAATTTTAAATGTGTTAGTTTGTTACCTGCATTATGATATATAATCTTAGTACATCATGTTTATTTTTAATAAACTTGAATTACATTTTTATTTGGAATTTTCAGTTAGATATTTGTTCGGCTTTTTGCATATTTTGACGAAGAAACGTGTATACATATATATCCGCATATTTATAGTTTTTTTTGTGCATATAATCCGGTGTTTATTAATTAATATAAGGAATTTGTTTTTAAATTCTATTGCTACCATTTATGTGATTATATTCATTTTTGAGATAGCATCAAAAGCTTTCTTTATGTCTAGAAATATTTCCACCACAATGTCTTTATTTTTAACCTTGGTATTGTTAACACAACTATATACCATTGATGTGCATACCTAAATTCTTTTGAAAAGCAATTTTCGAAACTAAAAAAAGGCGTCTGCAAAGATTAGAAAGCACTGAATATTATGCTCTTAAATCAATGGTATTTTTACGGATAGTATTTATTTATATATGGTCTTTAAACACTAGATCTTTCCCTACTGTTGTGGCTGAAATATTATAGACTTGAGCTCACAATTTTGCCTGCTGGAAGTCGATGTTCATATAACGAGATCGAATTTTCTTGGGTCAGTCACTTTGGGGGGAAAGACTAACAAATCCAATACATTATCGTCATCTTGTATGAAAGTGTTGTGATGTAAGAGCCTCAAAATATAAAAATATATAAAACTAGGTAATTTAAAAATAAACTTACTGGATACAACACAGCAAATTACTTGGAAAACAATATAGCTAAATTTTGTATGACTCGCTAGTATCTATATTTTAATTGTACAAGATAGCAGATTTGAACATACAGGTATGCATTTTAACGGCTTTGCAATTCGAATTTGTATTCTAGTGCCAACAAATATCACTAAAAGAAAAGGTAAAAACATTGAATACTGTGTACTCCATCTTTTTATATTATTTTTAATAGAAAGTAAATTCTTTAACAGAATCTGAGTGGCAAAAGTAGGAAATAAGAAGGAAGTATCTTTGCGAACATTTAATAATCATGCATTTACTTTTGAACCATTGACTTACAATCAGGCTAACAACAAGATGTAGCACTAAAAACAAAGTTAACCGCGAAACGAACTTGAAAATCTGGCCGAGGTAACTTACAATGTCGCTGTTTTGTTTTCCTCTTGTCACCAAACAACTTTTACTTGAAAACTTTTTTTCTAGAACGCATCTCTTGCAGGATATAGAACTATCTCGACTTAAATGAAACTCTCTAAGATGCTCTCGATGACTAAGAGACATTACACATGTAGCTTTCAAATAGGGCTAGTAAACACAAATTACATAAACCACAAGATGTTAAAGAAGCAATAAATAAACTCATATAGTGACGTATAACCAATCTCCATGTTTACAGATAACAACGGTCAACCATACATTTAAGTGGCATTCACATAGGGTAGTGCGAAGTTAGTACAATAATAATAACATGTGGTATAATAATAACCAATCATGCGGAAGAGAAAGATCACCTTTTTGACTTTGAAAATGTTAAAATTTTGGACAGTGAAAGTAATTATAAAAACCGACTTTTTTTTGGAGATGTATCACATTAATAAAAATAACACAGTAAACTTCAAATCAGACACAAATCAATTAAATCATATCTACTGCAATATTTTACAATATAACACAGACTAGTTTGACTTTTTGGAAAGTGCCTGTATATTTATTTTCATATCAGCTGTAATTCTTTCCCGTCTAGTGTGTTTTTCCAATCTTTTTTACAATTTTCAGTTCTTAAATTACATATTATTGCTTTAAGGTTTATATTATCACATTTTATTCAATCTTTTCTCCTGTTAAAACTATTTTTAAAATATAACTTTAAAACTTTTAATTTATTAGTTTCAATATTAATCAATGTTTTGCTAAGTGTTAAATATTTTAAATTTTAATGATGATTTCTTGAAATCAGATTTGCTATTTTCAAAATTCTCAAGTGTTTTTTTGAATCTTTACAATATTGTAGCCGTTCTTTGCAGTGTAGTTTATACTCCTAATGAAGTTGTAAAATAAAGAGCGAAATGTTGAGTTAGCGAATAAAGGAGATCCCTTTTTTTCTTAGACCACCACAGACCGAACACCCGTGTTAATTCTCTTTCTTCCTAATAATAATAATTTCGCACTAATTTGACAATTCACACCAATGATTTCATTTATTATAACGTAACGTAAATGAAGAGTTGCTCCACATCGTAAAAGACACAACACTTTCTCTTTTTTTTGTAGTGCCCGAAATTACACAGAAACGTTATATACTCAGTATTGAACACCAAATATTACCAAATTCAAACATCAGAAGCGGGATTTCTTTAATTTTATCTTTTTCTGTATCCACCTGGTATCTCTAATGTTTTTGTATAATAATGCATACTTGCATTCATCCCCGTCGGCCAGCCTCGCCGCGCGCAACTACCGTAGCTCTGAGAGGCCTATCTGACACACTCTTTGTCTATCTATGCGCTCGCAAGGTTCTAACAAGTAATCGTGAATTTCGAGTACACTATGTTAGTTTATACAACCGCAGAGAAGGTACAAATCATCACATGGTATCTTGCCGGAAATTCCTACCAAAGCACGGCCGATCTATTTACCGTAGAGTACGTGGATCGCAATATTTCTTCGCATTCGACGATTGAAAGGATCGTCAACGCGCTTAGGAAACTTGGCTGTCTGGTCGGGAATTGCCGTGAATGCCAACAAATAGACGAATAGCCTCAAATCGCTCTAATGCCTCCCGAGCGGGAGGAGAGAGAAGTGAGGGTTTGTTCGTTGGTTGAAATGGGCGAACCTTGCTCTAGTCGGCAAATTGTAGACGAAATCGATGTTAGCAGAAGTACTGTGAAACATATTTTGAAACGCAACAAATACAAAAGTTACAAAGTTCAAAAGAAGAAGTTATTTTTCTTTAGTTTAATTTTATATGAATCGTTGTTTATTTTCTTACTTAGAATTACTTTTTCGTTCTCCTAAACGCATAGCAGCAACAAAATGAATATAAGAAACTGTAATTTCTAACATAATTTGAGAATACGGAAAAATTACGCAGTCATTCTATATTATCACATTTTGTCGGAAGGCGTTGAATTATAATATTACGTGATTGAGCGGACATGCGTATTATAATATGCGTGCGTACCGCTGCTCGCTTTATGATATACTACGTTATAAAAGTTATGTTTTAATGGTTACATCCATTACATCATACGAACTGTCAGATAGATAATGTGATAGGTCTTTTATCTATGGTGATAATTTGACAACTATTTACTAGTTAGTTCTTATAAGTTTGGGCGCTTTGCATGTGCTCAAGCAAGCACGTAAGGATTGCAGAGCTGTGTGCTGTTATATTGTATATCCACGGGCCAAACATTTAACAACGAAGTAGTGGTAGCTAACCCAACAATTCAGATTTAGGGCCAGGAATAGACGAACGCTGGCAACGCAGCATTTTTGGATGTCACTGATTTTGCAGCAGATGAGCGTTTACTGTTTACTTGGCGTGACGTGCGCACACAATCCCAACACATTAGAAAAAAAAACGCTACGTTGTCAGCGGTCGTCTATTCCTAGACTAAATGAATAGCTTTGCGGCAATAGCCCAGAAGCTATTAGAAATACATGTAAAAAAATGCAAAAGAAACATTTTTAGGAACGAAAAATCTTTAACTGTCTTAAAAGAAACTAACATTAATTACTACGTTTTTAGAAGAACAACGCTCCATTGTTTATAATCTATCATAGCAGCAACAAAAGGAATATAAGAAACTGTACTTTCTAACATAATCTGAGAATACGGAAAAATTACGTAGTAATTCTGTATTAATACATTTTGTCAGAAGACATTGAATTATAATATTACGTGATTGAGCGGACATGCCTGTTTATAACATGCGTGCGTACCGCTGCTCGCTTTATAATATATCGCGACTGGATGGGATCTCTCAGTGAGACTCGAATGCGCTGTTGCCATCTGTGTCCCCCGTTCGTATCTGGACCAACGTGTATGTTTAACATTGAAAATAAAAGATATATTCACAGTTCAGCACGAGTCCTGCATTTAGCAGTAATTGCAAATACACATTATATCATGCGTACTCTATTTGCATTTTAGAGGCATTCGTTTAAAAGTACACCATATTTATTTGATTCAAAAACTAGTTAAGAAAAATAATTTTTGGTTTCGAAATCTACATTAAATTACTGATCATATTGCAAACGTACAAAGTGCACAATAAATAAATGAAAAAATAGAAAAATATAAATCTTACAGTATCTTCTCAGTGTTGCCTTTGAGCGACACAAATAAAACCAATAAATAAGAGAAACTTGTAATATACGGCGTATCCCACTAACAGTGGCGATCTGGGATATCTTCGAAACTACAATAACTATAGTGATGGGAAAAATGTTTTCATAATTAAAGCGGTAAAGGGAAATCAGACATTACTATTTGAATATTAAAACATTCTACATTTTATTATTGTTATTATCATTCCTTTGTTTCATGGTCAACTAAGATAGGTTTCGATATTATTAAGTTGGTATTTGTAACTGATAACGCAATTATTACTGACAATGGGCTGTTTTCGTTATTATCTGGAAAAAGGAAAATTATATCACTACGCGGTTTTCGCAAATATTCTGTTAAAACTCCTCAACCACTACATAAGAAAAGTGCATTAATACATTTGAATTTTTAGATATAATTGAGAAAAACTTGTACAGTTGGGAATAACGCCATCTGGTACGTTTCTTGAACATTAACGGGTGGCACAAATTACGACGTTTAAAACAGCGCTCAATGCCCTTTCAAACAAGTCCACGTTTCTTTAATTCAGGTAAAAACTACAGAAGTTATAACGGGTTTAGTTTTACTTGATTTGGTATCGCCCACTACACTTATTATTAAAGCGTGACAAACGGTTGCATCCGCTGTGTTTACTATGTACATACAAGGAGTCGAGTGGACGTTCGGTTATTATCGGTTGATTGGCGTGCGTGTACTATTGTTCGCGCGTAGTAGTACACGCACACCGATCAACCGATAATAACCGAACGTCCACTCGATTCCTTGTATGTACAACGGGTGCAACCGTTTGTCGCCCTTTACTTATTATTCACAATACAACAAAACGTCTTTAATCAAAGTGGTGCGTAACTAAGGTTTTTAATAAAGCATTTAAAATTATAGTTAATCCTGGAAGTTTTACCGGCTAATTTAAAATTTATTGTTGACTCTAGCAATTGCGCCCTCTAGCGGTCATGTTTGGAATTTAAAAGTATTTTCATTAAATTTCCCTTTGCCGCTTTAGTTATGAAAGAAATTTTCCCATCAATAGTGATATCTTGGAAACTACAATAGCTCTAGAGCTATTGTAGTTTCCAAGATATCACCGGCCCGCACTCTTAGTGAGACACACTGTATATCTTGTTTACAAGCATATTTTTTGCAACAAAATAAAAATAAACTCATTTCTTCTATTTTCAATGACAGCTGTTAACAACGCATTAAGGGAACCCCTCAAATTAATTCAAAAATACAAAAACTGGTACCTAAGAGAAACTATTATCATAATGTTGGCACATTTCAAACGAATATTGACATATGGTAGCGTTGGGCTGGAAAGAACTAATCTAAATAATAACTACCGCCACCAAGTTTTGCCTTGGAAAACAAATTTTGTTCTTGGTTTTTTTTTTTGTTCAGGGAGAGATAAGATAACGCATCTTTATGAATCATTAGAAAATTAAAGGATTACTAAAAACGGTGGTAATGGACAGTTATCAGATTAATTGAAAAACAAAGTAATTTGCAGAATAACAAGCATGCATACATAAATTAAGTTAAAAGACCTTGTTATATGTCATTGTTAGTAAAACAGTTTCAGCGGATTAAGTTGGTATTCATTTTTCCAGATCTGTTAAAGGCCAAGGTTATCTTACGGCACGTGAAACAAAGATTCAAAGAAAATAAATATGTGAAACAAAACTGTTTGTGCTTCAATTATTTCTTCTTTCTGAGAGAAAAAGATTCCCTGGAATACAGAAAATAAACAAACGCTAGAAGGACCTTACCTGCGTGTGTGTGGGTTGACCTCTATCCCTGCTAGGGATATCCCTTGCTTGCAGGACGTGTACCGTCATTTTGCGCATTGGAGCATCATAGAGAAGGGCGACTTCGAGATGTCCGCATTTATTCGGATTCATGGTCGAATGATTATTCGCCTCAGTTTCAGAGCCGATGCAGGAAACTAACTCACTGTTTTCGCTTTCTGTCGTCATTACGACTATACACTAGATACAAAACAAGGACGAGCTGAGATTAAATTGTTTCAAAGAAAACAAGAAAAGAAAATCGAAAGAGCCATTTCATGGCACGTGTAAAAGCTCTGAAGCGGAAAATGTTAGTCAGCTAATAATGTAATTTATCTTAGATTATATAACCGATTTAATTAAAGCGATAAATAAATTCGACCGGATATCTCCTTACACATCCGTTTTCTTTATATGCGTTAAACATTCTTATCTGACATTATTTGTTGATATTGCTTCGCGAGACTTCAATCTGGAAGTTACTTAATAATTTAGAAAGTATATTAAATGACTATATCTTTACTATAAAATTACCAAAATTATCTCAATAAACGAATAGGGACAAACTTAATTTAATTGCATTAGAACAAAAAATAGCAGTAAACGGATACTCTAAAACTGTGGCACTGGAACACTGAAACAGTTCACTAAAACCCTTACCACAACACTTATTAACACTTAAGTGTTGTGGTAAGGGTTTTAGTGAACTGTTTCAAAAAATAGCAGCTTAAATCACACGTTTTTGTTTTTTCTATTATCATTTTTTGTATTTATTTCGTTTGTTATGTAAAAGTTCTTGGTGCTAATGGGGATAACTATCAGCCATTAAAAAAGTGATAGTAAAATAAGGAAACCAATACAACCGCGATTAGTCAAATTTAACAAGTTTATATTTCGTTTAAATTAAAAACTGTGACTACCTATTAGCACGGTACTTGTTAATACGCAGCGCCTCCACCAAATTTTGAAATATGTACATATACTATTTTAAATGCATTTCTTTTTACAATTTCACTTTAAATGAGATGCTACCTACATCTCTATTACTATTTACATCCATATGTTCGACTGTTGCAACAGTTTCAACGTTTGGATACTGCATTTCTTGATTGTCAATTCTGGTCTCACGTAACGACGTAGTTTGTGGTCTGTACAGACTAAAACAACATCCAGTTAGTATTGAAATGGGAAAAAAAGGACGACAAACTACCTCTTTTCATTTGTGCTCATTTGTGGGGTAATCTTTGATGCTGGAACGCCATGTTTTTCACCAACGGAACTAGTCGTCGAGCTGCAACAAGAGCTGTTACTACTAACGCCTACTCTGCCTTTCTCTACTAATGAGATAAGATCTTGCTTAGGTGACGGATAGTACTGCACCGTGGCCACCGTTGGCAAGTTCTGATCCTCTTTAGAGCACCCCATTTCTGATTCCGAACTTGATTCTCCTCCGTCGATTGAATATGCTTTAGCTGAAATAAATGAAATACTATTTCAACAACTCAAACACAACATCATATCTCTTATTACTATAAATGAGCCAAAAACTTATTTACTTAAATTTAATACGCGATACATATTAGTTTTCTAAACGCCTCTACATTGTTAAAAAATAATATTCGTTCGTACCTTATTTACATATATAATTTTATAATTCAATAACTTAGATCTATTCAGGAAGGTTTAAAGCTGTTCGTGTATATGTGCCTACTAGAAGTTAATGCGTCTAGACCTATTGATATCAAAATCTGATTTTTTACAATATACATATCTGCAGATCATTGAACTGAAAAGTTTATGTACCAGGTGGCCAAATAAGAATGGCTGCCGGCTATATCTCAGAAACTAGTAATCACTAAAACGTGGCAAACGGTTGCACCCGCAGAGACGCCTATACGGGGAGGTGTATGTACGTATGTGGATGCAGAGTTCAGTAATGCGGTAGACATTGAGGAGTTTGGTATTCGGTTATTTGTCGGATTCTCATTGTGTGTTTTCGAAAACATGGGACGTAAGCCTGGTGTACCTCTTGCATCGCATTTGAAGAAATATATTTGTCGTTTCCCTGGTTTGGAATTTACAGGTTCGCACATTCGTTGCAAATTTTGCGGTATAGGGTTGCTAGGTCGCACAACATTTGAATGTAGAAGTCATATTAAAAGTAAACGTCATGTATTGAATTTAAGAAACAATATTCCGTACTGGTAATTTTTGTATGACTTTATTTTCATGTTGAGCACGTGCAATATACCACAACACCTAGTAGATAATGAAAACTTTCGTCGTTTTTGGGATAAATATGTTCCATCATGGAAGCTACCAACAAAATGGCAATTGCGGTACAATTTACCACATGTGCAAAGTACAGTAAAAGACTGTATAAAAGATGAGTTGAGAAATCAAAATATCTGGCTCACTGTGGACGAAACTACGTGATTCATATTGTGGCGCGTTCTTTAAAACGTAATGGTCCAGCAGCTTCCTTGTTGTTAGCCAGTAAAAGGATTGAAAGAACCGATGCCGAAACCGTTGTAAACATAATAAAAAATATGTTAAGAGGATTTTGTATCGTAGGAGCCCAAATCACCATGTTAGTTTCTGACGGAGCCGCAACAATGCTGAAAGCTGGTAGGATGTTAAAAGTATGCTTTCCGACTCTTCCTCACATAACATGCCTCATATACGCATGTCATCTCGTAGCAGAAGCAATTCGATGCAAGTATCCTAGGGTGAATGATTTTATATTATCTACCAAAAAAGTGTTTGTGAAATCTCCCAAACATGGATCGAGGCAGTATCTTACTATCGCAAATATTATTCCCAAGTGAAAGATGTCATTTTCAAACTTAATTCTTCTAATTCTCAAGCGGTTCGCGAAAGTCAGCAACTTTTTTCCGATTCGGATGTTCAAAAAGAAATAGATGACATTTCCATAAACTATTCTGTAGTGACACACTATTTCGCAGTTAGAAAATACTCACTTATCTCAACAAGACTCGTTAAATAACATCAACAATTTAGCAGCCGCTCTAGAAAGCTTGACGGATCCTATAGGACTAGATGTCGCGCAAAAATTTCGTGCAGTTTTAAATAAAAATCTAGATATAGAAAAGGTTCGATCTATATCTGGAATTCAGAAGAGATACAGGAGTATTTGAATTTCGCAAATCTTACTTCATTAGATGCTGAACAATCATTTGCAAAGTATACGAGAACGTTTTCAGACCGTCGTCGAGGCCTAATCGAATCGACAATGGAAGCATTGCTTATGTTGCAGTACTACGCGGCGTACCATGGGAGTCGCACATTACCGCAGTGGTCATCGATACGTCAATAAAAGGTAACAATCTATTATTTTTTTATTAATACTGTGTCTACTTTTGCGCGGTATGCCCCGGACGGTTCCACTAGTTTCTCGAACATTATAAATAGTACACGCACACCGATTAACCGATAATAACCGAACGTCCAGTCGATTCCTTGTATGTACATAGTAAACACAGCTCCTTTCACGGCGCCTTTGCGGGTAAAATCGTTTTTAATAGATGTGACCAAAAGCAAATACTAGAAATGATTTTGAAGTTTGTAATATGACCAATAGATGGCGTAACAATCACGACTAAGTATAAAATTAAAGTTTTTATCGTGTTTTGTCTAATTAAAAGCTCTCGAAAATATATGCATTTTATTCACAACCCAACTCCCTTTCTTTTGCGTTAGACGCATTTTGTCGTATCTTCTAAAGTAAAGTGGTGGGAAGACGTCAATCTATCAAATGTAGTTTTGACAAATAAAGCGGCTTTTTGCAAAAATGTTAAATAAAACGATATGGTTCTTTTCACGCGGATAAGTAGAGAATTAAAAACTTAAGTGAAAACCGTGTTTCGATATATTTTCTCTAACCGGAGGTATTAATGAAAGAATTTAAAAATTTGTTGTGCCTGGACGACCCGGTTTTGCTGACTGTGTGCTATTTTATTTAAACTTTTAAATATAACTAGTAAAAATAAAATAAATATAATTAGTAAAAATAAAAAATATACCCTATTTCAAAGATAATTACAAAGATAATTATTTATTTTAATGCATTATAAGTAAAATGAATCTCATTTTTCTAGCGATTTCAACTTAAAATAAACAATACAAATTTGATCAGCCTAGTAAGCGAATTTCGAAAAACAATAATGTTATTTAATTAATACTGTGATGCCCCTTTGTAGAATAGAACATAAGTCAATTATCAGTGACTTCCTAGACGTTCGAACTGCATTCCATCATCTTTTATGCATGATTCCATTCTCTGTCGAGTAGACAAAACAGCTCTCTCGACTTCTGCCTGTGAAATGCTCCGAATTGCATCTTATAAACTTCAAAATCATTTCCAATATTTTCTTTTTGCCACATTTATTAAGAAAGATTTTACCCGAAAGCTCTATGATTACTGGTTTCTGAAATATGGCCGGCTGCCATTCTTATTTTGCCACCCGATACGTTTCGACATCCGATAAAAATAACATATTGGCAGGACAGCTTTTAACCGGCAAAAAATATCGAACACGCACTATGTCTCAGTGGGGCACGTGATCTTAGAGGCGAATTTAATGTTGGATTCTGAATAAATAACGAAAGGCAATTTATTGGGCATTGGTCGTTACAAATTGCTGTTAACGTTCCAAATTCAAAAACCTCCAACAAAATTTCCTGTACAATCTAACAACCACATTTTGTGCAAATTAAATACCAGGATATACGTATAACCAATTTTATACACCAACATCAACCAAGCGTGGAATTGGAAGTTATGTGATATCGTGGTACGTTCTTATATAAATGTAAGTACTTATTTGATTTTATGACAACAATCCTTAATGAAACGCAAATGAATCTAGGAAGCATGTTTAAAGCAGAGTTTAGAAACAAAAACACAACGTTACGTTGATCTAAAGTACAGGGTGGAGTTGTTGCTCTCGTATGATGGTCCCATGCAAGGCTACTAGTGGTTGTAATCATCACCAAAACAGCGTACCCCACACCACCGCAGAGTCTCTCTCTATGCAAATACGAAAACAACGGTCGAGATGATGACCAGCAAACCAGCCAATTTTGCGTAATAACAAAAACAGATTACCAAAACCTTTATTATAACGTATGTGGTATCGTTGGATTGGCCTTTCGATCACCTTTCCAAAAACTTCCGGTGAAACAGGAAATACACTTGAAATGCCGATAACGGCAAAAGTTGGTTCACAAAAAATAGATATCGACCTATTTTTTTTCTAAAAACGCTAGCTTTTGTCGTTCAAAAGTTAACATGGGGGAGGGACACCTTAGGACCGCACTGTATGAACATGCATAATTAATATTTATATCTAAAAGAATACAAACGCAAAAATAAATTAAAGAAATTAATTAAAGTTGTTAGCAACTGTAGCTGTGTAATTTGCTTAAAGAGCGTAAGTCAATATCTACTTGAGGCGAAATCTTATTATAATTACTCGACATTATGTAAATAAGGGATTTTAGCATCATGATTGTTCTTGCTACTGGTAAGTAAAATGTATTACGCTCACGTGAACCAAACTGAAGTACCAAAAAGTTAAGACATTGAAACAGTGATGGACAGACGACTCTGTTGTGTAGAATTCTATTAAAAAAAATAATACTGAAGTTTATCCTTCTAATTGAAGGGACGTTAAATTAAACCTATACAACAGGAACAATGGTTGAAGTTTCTGTGTGGCTTGATGTGGTTTTGTTGAAACCATAGAAACTTGGTGAATTTTCTCTGAACTACTTCAATTTGCCGTTTTTTATTAAGATAGTTAGAACTCCATATCAAGGATAAAGGGTGAAAATGGATCAAATAGTAAGAAGCTGCTGTTAGCCAAGTACCCCATCGCGTTAAAATTGGTTCAGGAGGTTCTGGAATACCTGGACAAAATTTACGAAATTCTTTTAAACGTTTAGGAGATTTACGAAACACTGCTTTAGTACTTCCAATCATCCGATCAACGTTTCCGTAATGTTGTCGAACAACTTCACCAACTAAATGCAAAGCATGCAGCACGCAGGTTATATGTATTAAGTTAGGAAATATATGTTTTAAGGATCGCCCAACACTTAACATCGTTGCTGCACTATCTGTCACAATCATCACAACTTGATCTAGGGCAATTTTACATTTTTTCAAAGCGTTCATTATCACTTTTTGAATATTTTCCGCGCTACATTGTTGAACACGTTTGCAAGCTAACAAATATCGAGATGCTGTGTTCTCGCTAGATAAAACGCGAGCTATTACATTCACAATACTGTTTTTTCTTTATATCGGTCGTCTCATCCACGGTAATCCATATTTTTTTGGAACACAAATCACGTTTACACACATCTTCTAGCATCTCTTCAATTCGCGGCAAATGATTCTGTAATTGTGTTTGTGAGGGTAATGGGTACTTTGGAACGTATTGTCGCCAAAACGTTTTAAAAGCTGCTTTTCTCACCAACGACAACGGAAGATTACAAGAGGTAAACATAATTAATAAATGTATGAGGAATAGTGTATAAGGTATTTCAGTTCTTGCATTTCTCATATGCTTAATACCATTGACATGCCCCTGGCAATCAGTTCTGTCCAATGCAGCCAAACGAACATTGCATATTAAGCAAAAAACTGCACTACCGTCATATTTTAAATGGGGAAAAAGTGACACATACTTATGTACATTAGTAGCAAATCTATTACGAGGCATTGTTTTCTTAGGTATGTAAATATTAATTCTATTAAAAAAAATAATACTGAAGTTTATCCTTCTAATTGAAGGGACGTTAAATTAAACCTATACAACAGGAACAATGGTTGAAGTTTCTGTGTGGCTTGATGTGGTTTTGTTGAAACCATAGAAACTTGGTGAATTTTCTCTGAACTACTTCAATTTGCCGTTTTTTATTAAGATAGTTAGAACTCCATATCAAGGATGCATGATCCTACTAAGGCAAAGTATAAAGTTTTCAAAATGTTTATATTGTGAGAAGATTTTGAGTTTTGAATAATAAAGCCTAAAGAATTCATGGCTGACTTAGTAATGTTATTCATTGTTTTACTATATTTTACATAAATTGTCATTACTATTGAAACAGTGCTTCTTGAAACGCCAGATTAGCTGTTTCCATTTCTGAAGCATCAACTAACCACGCTTCAGCAATT
Source organism: Dynastes maya (assembly GCA_029619315.2). Classification (NCBI taxonomy): domain Eukaryota; kingdom Metazoa; phylum Arthropoda; class Insecta; order Coleoptera; family Scarabaeidae; genus Dynastes; species Dynastes maya. The sequence continues at coordinate 53,966,478 of JAROYE020000003.1, read as the reverse complement.
GGAACTCCGACATAACTTTGTCAATATAACCATATTACACCCTTTTCCGCCTCCGCGGGTATTACGTGACAAACTTCCGTGTTGCGTGAAATCACGGCATTCGAAATCATATTATTCTGACCTCTGGCCGCCGCTTGCATATTTATCACATAACTAAGTACATATTTTCTACAACTGCATCAGTATTCACCTTATAACAGAGAGAAAGAATGCAAAATTCCTACAAATATTCTCAATTAAATAAACACAAGTGAAAATATCCCCAAATTATCCCAACTTTACACAAATTCGTGGCCTATTAGCAGTACAAAACGGCTTGTTCCTTTGCAGAAGTATTATTAGCGAATTCTGAATAGATTAGCGGAACTTAAGTCGTAAATAACTGGCTTTCGTGCGAGAAACAGAAAATAAAATTTCGATTTTCTCGGTTTCTACTTTACCTTTTACCACTATTTTTATAACTTGTAAATTAATGCTGACGTTTATACATACATCGTCATTCACGACGATGGCCTATTAAAAGTACCTTTGGAAATAATTAAAGTATCTTTTTGAAATGTTGGTGGGTGATATTATGGATAGTGATGTACCTCCTAAAATATTTTCAACTTCGTGACACTCTTAATTAAACCGGAAACGGATATCAATTTTCTTATTTCAAATGATATACCCTGTATATTATGGATCCTTTGAACAGACTTTTCAAAGACAAGTTCAACGATATACAATGTCATGGATGTAGAACGTACCATATTTGAGGTATTCAATTTTTCTTGAAAATTTTGACAAACGCAGTGTTTAACTTAAACATCAATACCTTCTGTTCGGTGTTACCCATGTAAACCAGTTTTGAGATTTTTATTAGCAACATAAGTTCCTCTTTATTGCAGTAAATTCATATCAAAAATATTATACAGAGTGTTCCAAAAACCTTGTCCGAACACTAACATATTCAACTAAAAAAACTTCATTTTTTTCTATTGCAATTTTTGAGAATGTCTACGTATTCTGCTCGAAGAAATGGGGGTAAAACATATTTACGTTCTATAGCCAAATTCGCTCGTTTTAGAGTTATAAAAAAATCCTGAAATCGATTATTTATTACCAATAAACAACTAAAATTGACGAGGTAGGCTTTGTCTTATTTAAGCCAATGACACGAGTACTGCAATAAATCGTAAATGTTCTGGCATACTTCACTACACATCCTGAAGCTTCAATTTCCAGTGCGGAAGGCTTTTATATTCATCAATACAGCGAATATTATCAAACCAAAAAATGCATGATTTCAAATTTGCTCGAACCTAGTCGTTAATAACAACTGATTCAGACAGATGAACAAAATGTTGTGAATGGATATGGACCCACGAAGCGAAATTCTAAAAGTGAATCCACATGTAACAAGACCGCGACATTTCCAACAAAAGTTTAGTCTCCATGTATTTTGTGCAATAAAAGATAATAAGCTTTCCCATCAAATTTACTGGAAAAATGTAAATAGCATTAAATATTTAAATTTACTACAAACTGTCGTAATGGAATTTATTAATGGTCTAAATGTGAACGAAGTGTATGTTGGTACCAGTTAGATGGAGCTCCAGCACATTGTACACGTGAGGTTACGAATCAATTAACGCAAATGGTCAGCCAGGTTCCTTGACCTAGCTCCTCTTGATTTCCCCATTTGGGGTCGTATAAAAACAATAATGAACGAGAGTCCTATTTATTCTCGGGAAATTTTGAAGGAGCGAGTAAGGAGAATTGCCAGTCTTAGCGATGTAGAAACCCAAAGGGCAGTAAATTCCATGCACCGTCGGATATTGTGTCTGCAATTAGATGGAGTCTGTTTTGAGCATCTATAATACTTTTTTAATTTGTATAGTTTTTTGAATAGTTGAGTTTACGCCATTTACCATTTTTTTTGTACCTGTTTCTCAATTTATGTTATTGTTACTAATTAAACATTTACTAATAATCAACTAAATATTTTATTTTATTTGAATATTTGATTTACTTTAACAACAGAACCTAAATAAAATCTTTATTGGGTGTGCCATCTACAAGCTTACCCTTTATTTACTTTGAACTTCACTTCTTCGATGCCGACTAAAAACACGTAGGTTGAATAAATACCCAATAAACTCTGACATCTTAACATAATGTAACAGTGTTCATTTGTCATTAACTTAAGCAAAACAAAGCCTACCCTGTCAATTCTGGTTGTCCATTGGCAAGAAAAATCGATTTAATGATTTTTTTTTATAATTTTGAAACGAGTAAATTTAGCTATAAGAAGTAAAACATGTTTTACCCGCATTTCTTCGAGTAGAATACGTAGACATTCTCAAAAATAGGTAATAAACTCACGTTTATTACCTAAGATCTATACCGTTTTTTTTTAGTGTATGCTATAAGTATTCGTATTATGAGCAAGTGGAAAACTCACTTTTAATGTCCATAAAAATCATTAATAAATACTGTCGATCTTCGACTAGGTACCCCGAAAAAAACAACCACTTAACGAGGGCAAACAGACCCCTCTCTCTAACTCGGATGTTTGCAAAAATGATCGCCTCCTTCGTTTGCTATTGTTGCACAGAAAAAATTGTCGTTACATAACAGAGCCGCTAATATTTCTCTACGTAAACGTGTTTTTGCAATTACTAAAACAATCGCTAAAAAACAATGGCCTGTCGCTGCTTTGCTCTGAATTTTCTATCAATAGTGCATTCGTATAAGTAAGAATTTTTGACAATTCCATCCTTTTAGGTTATAGACCTTTTTAGCAAATAGTTCAATCTCCAAATAAATATATGTAGATGTTGTGTCGGTGATACAATGTTATCTTTCACTATTTGTACGTATGTAATAATTTCGCATAACAATAATTCAGAAAGTACTAAAACTACAACAAAGGAAACCTGCTGAGATCGGCGCGCACATAGTATTTAATCTCATTACGGTTCGATATATAACTTTCGACTTCTACTCCCATCCTTTTACCAATAGCTTTTGCAAAGTTATCAAACCTATTTACCTGCTTCGTAACTCTTGTTACCGCTGACGTGGTAGTGAAAATACGAAACAAACTAAATTGCTTATCTCAGGAAACGGTAACTTCAGTCAGTTAAGTTGTTAGTTTGAAGAAATACATTGAAATTCTCTGTCTAAAAATCACCAGGATTCTTTCATTCACTATTTCATCTAATATGATATACTATTTAATATATTAGTGGTCTTGCTCATAGAACAAATTGTAGACAGTTGAAAATTGAAATATGTCTGATTTCCAACTGATTGGAAATCAAACTCTACTGCTTATTATGAAATATGCATCACTTTTTAAAAGTAATACGATTTCAATGAAAGATGACGCACATGAGGATTAATATGAGTATTAAATGATTAAGTGTAAGATTGCTAATTTTACATCTGACACCAATGATTTCTTTCAACATAACATAACCCAGGGATTTCAAAACTTTATCAGTCCGCGGCGCATTTATAGGTTTAGTATTTTATGCCGGCGCTCTTTTCAAAATATGTGTACAATGACATAAATCAGGCAAAATAAAAAAAAAATGAAATAAATGGTGCAAATCTTCAATCATAAGTAGAGTAACCAAAACTTGCGGACTCGCATAGGCGTCGGTATTACGGGTTAATATAAGAATACGAAAAATTCATAAATAAACTTACTTGCTAATTATTCAACAAATTAGAGGCATCAGGATGTGAACTACTGTAAACTTGCATCATTGCATAAGTTTCCACAGTTACTTCTTTAAACCTTGTGCGTCGACAAGAAAAAATATTCTTATACATAGAAAACGATCTCTCCACATCTAAGGAAGTTACATTTGCATGTAGAAACTGTTTTTCAAAATCACTTAAAAGTTCACTATTCTTACACTTACCATAAACGGCCTCTAAAGTATTAAAAACGGGATTTTTCCTTAAAACATCTGCCAACTTTTGACTAGCGCATAATCCTGGCGTATCATTTAATGTGTGTAATTTATTTTTTACACTCTCCACTATGTCTAATGATTCCTGAATGACAATTCAGTACATTGTAGTATTCTGATGGCATCTAGTAATACTGTATAATTGGTACATATTGCTGTTAAATCTTCTAAAAGTTGAGGAATTTGAAATTCTCTTTGACTTTCTCTAATTGCTTTGAATTCATTCCGATTAAATCGCATTATAACTGATTGAATTTGTTGAAAATGGATCAAATAGTAAGAAGCTGCTGTTAGCCAAGTGCCCCATCGCGTTAAAATTGGTTCAGGAGGTTCTGGAATACCTGGACAAAATTTACGAAATTCTTTTAAAGGTTTAGGAGATTTACGAAACACTGCTTTAGTACTTCCAATCATCCGATCAACGTTTCCGTAATGTTGTCGAACAACTTCACCAACTAAATGCAAAGCGTGCAGCACGCAGGTTATATGTATTAAGTTAGGAAATATATGTTTTAAGGATCGCCCAACACTTAACATCGTTGCTGCACTATCTGTCACAATCATCACAACTTAATCTTGGGCAATTTTAAATTTTTTCAAAGCGTTCATTATCACTTTTTGAATATTTTCCGCGGTACATTGTTGAACACGTTTGCAAGCTAACAAATATCGAGATGCTGTGTTCTCGCTAGATAAAACGCGAGCTATTACATTCACAATACTGTTTTTCTTTATATCGGTCGTCTCATCCACGGTAATCCATATTTTTTTGGAACACAAATCACGTTTACACACATCTTCTAGCATCTCTTCAATTCGCGGCAAATGATTCTGTAATTGTGTTTGTGAGGGTAATGGGTACTTTGGAACGTATTGTCGCCAAAACGTTTTAAAAGCTGCTTTTCTCACCAACGACAACGGAAGATTACAAGAGGTAAACATAATTAATAAATGTATGAGGAATAGTGTATAAGGTATTTCAGTTCTTGCATTTCTCATATGCTTAATACCATTGACATGCCTCTGGCAATCAGTTCTGTCCAATGCAGCCAAACGAACATTGCATATTAAGCAAAAAACTGCACTACCGTCATATTTTAAATGGGGAAAAAGTGACACATACTTATGTACATTAGTAGCAAATCTATTACGAGGCATTGTTTTCTTAGGTATGTAAATATTAGTTCTATATGAAACGATACACTAATTATGTACTTGGTATAATACTACAACACACAAAAAACACCAGCTATATTTTCAAAAGCGACACGTAAGTACATAACCTTGACCGTTCGACTAATCTCTGCAACAGCTCAACCGGTACTAAAACGAAATCTCTCTCAGCGCGGTTTAACATGATTTATATTCAAGGTCGACACTACATGCCTGCTTCTCTACCGGTTTAGTTTATTTATGAATTTTTCGTATTCTTATATTAACCCGTAATACCGACGCCTATGCGAGTCCGCAAGTTTAGGTTACTCTAATCATAAATAAGTTAATGTGACGGGTGAGCTTGCTAACCGCCACAATTTTTTTCAAAACACGGAATAAGGTTTGACACTGTCACTCTAATTTCTCGCTCCACATAGATTTTTGAGCGATATTTGCTTTTTATTACAGCTACAGTTGAAAATCCAGCTTCGCATAAATATTAATTTTTGATTGATATCCAAGACTCCACTAAATCGGAAGAAGCAACTTTTGTTTTCAGGCTGTTGTCGTAAGAGAGTTCAATTAGACTCTCTTCTTCCTGCGAAGTGAATTCTGGTGGACCTTGAGTATTTTGCAAACCAGTCAGTGAGCTTGCGAAACAACGACTTTATTACAGGCCACGTATTTGTGCAATTCAGGGAAATAATGTTGACCGCCATCTTCATTGATTTTTCTTACCCACAACTGCAACTTTTTCCTAAACACTGCAACCTTCTCCAAAAGTTTCAAAATGTGCATGTTATTGCCTTGCAGAGACAGATTGAAGGCATTCAGCTTGTTATTTGACAAGCTATATCGCACAAATACGCTAGTTTCAGCATAAAGTCGGGTTCAGCAAAGTACCTGGAGTTTTCATGACCTTCCTTATGTAGAAAAGTGTGAATTTCTTGTCGTAGATCGAATGCATGGGATAAGACGTTGCCAGGTAAAAGCCATCGTGAACTGCAGTAGTGTAGCAGGGTCGTGTGTTCAGCTCCCATGTTCATGCATAGCTTTTTGAAAAATCTGGCTTGCAGTGGCCTAGTTTTTATGTAGTTTACTACGTCTACGACACGTTCTAATACGAAATTCAATTGGGAGCTCATCGACTTTGATGCAAGTGCTTCCGTCTGGATGATGCAATGCGTCCACATGGCATGCGGTGCTTTGCTGCGAATAAGCGCCTGCAATCCTCCATAGCGACCAAACATTAATCGAACTCCATCAGTACACATATCGATGCACTTTTCCCAATCCAGATCATTTTCGGTCATAAACTTGTCAAGCATCACAAATAACAGAGGGTCTTCAACCATAATATTAACATAACAAATAAGGTGTGCATCTTTGTTACTGTCAGTAGCGTCATCAAGTTGTAGACCAAATTCCGTGCCTTTCGTATTCTCTATCAATTGATCATTGAGATCCAGAGCTATATGATGGATTCTTCGACTAATAGTGTTGTTGGACAAAGGTACCTTTGAAATTAATTTTCCCGCCGATTCTCCCAGCATAATATTAACCATGTCAAGAGCAGCCGGTAGAATAAGCTCTTCTGCGATGGTGTGAGCTTTTTTGCACTTCGCCACTCTGTATGCGACCAGAGATGCTAACAGTGCGTTGCTTGGTGCTGATGCTTGTTTAGTAAACACACTTTTTTGCTTTTGTAAATCTTGCAACTTGCTACAAAAGAATTCGCAAGATTTTTCAACCATGTTAGAGTAAATGGTCTCGAGATGTCGCTTTAGCTTACTTGGGAGCATACACTCGGTCGCTAGAACTTCCAAACAGAGCACACACTGCGGTCTCTCTACATTGTTTACTTCTACTGAAGTAGAGCCAAAATTCAAATAGTTATCATCGTATTTCCGTTTCTTTGCTGCCCCACCACTTGTCGATGCTTGATTACTCTCACTTGAACTGTTGACTTGCTTATTTAATAAAGATCTTCCCAGTTTCCCACGACTTTACGAAAACACAAAGCGACACACTAAAACAAAGCGAGCGCGGGCGTCTTAAAACCGTTTACTTTTCTCAGATGTGTACTCTTCGATTATTATTTAGGAACTGAACTGATTCGCCGAAGTGGTGCCGCATTTATACTAGCCGCCCCACCTACTTAGAACTTTCGCAAAACTTCGACAATGTCCGATAGTATGCTATATAAGTCTTCTAGAAGGTTCTATAAACTCCACGAAGGTTCCATACTTTTCTAAAATATTCTATGTGCTTCGAGAATGTTCCAAATCTTTCTAGAAAGTTCTACAAGCTACCTGAACGATCTAGTCTAGACGTTCTAAAAAGTTCCATTAGCTTCGAAGCCATTTCAAAATGTTTATTCTAGTATGTTCCAGACCGCTATGTCTGCCCGCGTTCGCAGGAGTGCCTCGCGGCGCCCCTGGTTACTCTTTGTGGCGACCCGGGGCGCCGCGACGCACACTTAGGGAACCCTTAACGTAACCTAAATTTATCTGGTTTTTAATTCACGGAATTACACAGGAATGTTTTATGGTATGTTTACTAACAGTTTCTGACATACAAATTAGGGCTATCGATAAAATTCAAATTTTCGGATTTCGAATCTTTCAGAATTCAAAATATCGAATTCTTACTGCAAAGGAAATCGAAGTCGAATTTGAATTCGAATTCTAAATTTAACATTCGAATTTACGTTCGTACTTCAAATTCATCATTCGAAAGGTAGGTTTTCGATAACTACGACTAGCCAATCACAAACGAGTATGAATTTGGTGCGATGAAATCGCATGCCACCGTTGTAAATAGCTTTGGAAGCGACAGTGACTACCAATGAGAATACTGTATTTTATATAGGTCTATATAGCTTTTTATTCTATTTTTTGTGAATTTTAATAATGAATAAGGTTTTAATAAAAGTATCCCAATGTTATAATTACTTGAAAACCCTAATGATCGAAACAGTTAAAAGTACTATATGCAGGAAAAATTGTTATGGCCAGTTTAAAAATTATTTTCGTATAACACCAGTACAATTTGCACTAAATCTATTAAAATCTCTATGAAGTTGTCTTCAATATTAATGGTTTGAGACATCCTTCCTTTGAAATATACTATAAATGTCAATCGACACTTTATCAACATTTTACTACAATGCTGCCGACTATATACTAATATTTTTTAACATCTGGACCATGTGCTTCTTTAATTATATGGTTTTATACCTTTCTATAAACGACCACTGGGGTCCAGTAATAAAGTAAAATATCTGCAAATTCCACTTATATAATACATTTGTTTTATACTTTATACCCCTTCCCCATTTTCACGTAGTGAAGTTAGCAGAAACAACCAATTGTGCCAACCACGTTGAAAAAGGTATAATAATTGTTTTCTGGATGTAGACGGGCGATCGTATCTTCGAACTGTATCGAAATTACATAAAAAATCTGTCGCTCGTCCTTTTGAAAACCCAGCTTAAAATCAAAAAAAAAATTTTTTTTTTCATTCTGTATACATTACGTATGTCTGTGTAAGTCTGCCATCTCTAAATATAACCTTTAATGTGTCTTTTATTTCAAACCTAACCAGGTATTTATGATATATAAAAATAAACAAATAAAATAAATAAGAATAACTGTAGGCTTTCACGGCCGGTGTCTGAATTTGTACAAACAGTACATATTTCCAGGATGATAGGCCGTGGCGATGAGTCGAAGTCGACGTTTCGCCAAACACTGCGGTTGGCATCTTCAGGACGATATTTAGTGTTCACTGGTCGTCTGATGAGTAACGCTCAGACTGGAAACGCTCCGCTATTTATACTTGTACTGTGCGCTGATTGGTTCCCCACTTCGCTGTGTAGCTCGCACTGAATGGCTGGCACCTGGCTGTGTTTCTAGCCAGGAGCCAGCCATTCAACGCCATTTTCTGTCAAATTTGACAGACTGAAAATTTATTTATTTATGTATATGTTTGAATAACACCTCTCATCTCTATGTTCAGTTAAAAAAAAACGCACAAAAGCATTGCAGGCGTACTTTCAGAAATAGAAAATGCACGATATATCCGCGAACATTAATTATTAGTTCGGATTTGAAATTCGAATTCGAAGTCCGAACTTCGAATTCATAATTTAACATTTAAAATTCTATTTAGAATTATCGGATTTCGAAACAAAATGTTTTCTACGGAAATGTAAAAAAATCAAATAACTAAAAAATGTTGATGCCAAACAAGGAGCTACCGATAAGAATTAGTTATTCAACAGAAGGTCCTCAAAGTGTTTCATCATTCACTTCTTGACAGTAATCAAGACGTTGAGTAAACTTTGATAATGAATTTGTCAAAGTATTCGCAGAAATACTTGCAAATTCTTCTCTTATTAATTGCTTTAGGTCTTGAATGTTGACTGGTTTCGTCATTTGTAGCACTTTTTATTCTTCCCGACCTTGGTCTTGCTCTAACATACCCAGTTTCGTTAAAACGTCTCAGTTTTGGATGCTGTCGACTTTGATTTTGGTCCTCCATTACAATGAATTTTGTTGGAGTATCGCCACTTCAGCACAACTACGTTTTCGATCTCCACATCATATCATTATCAAAATTTTAATTCTCTCAATTTCACTTAAGCAACGAATTTTGCAACGATATGAAGTTTGACAAACTGAAACCAATTATTTTTCATTTGTTTGGTGACTTGATTTGTTTTAATTTGATATTTTTGGATAACTTTTATCACATTTCTATTAAACATAACATACGCATGTATCACATTCCTGAATTAGCAAAAATAATTTATGGGTTACTTTTACCCCTTTGCTATTAAAAAAAAGTTGGTCTTGGATCTCAAAAATAAATGAAGGTACAAGGTCGAAAAAATTACATTGCTTTCAAGAATTTCAAGAATTTTCGTTCATAAAAAATACCGAAGAAGTGTAGACACATATATAATTTAAAAAACTTACTTTCTTTTCGCAGATTTGCATCACCGTGCCCACCTGAATTCATAGATTTGAACATTTGACACTTGTAATAAAAACGTACCCTGAAATTATTTTCTCTAGAAATTCTTCATAGAAGCACAATATATAACAGAACAATATATAACAGGAGAACAAATAAAGAGATATTACAATAAATAAAATTAGTATATATGTGATTCATATTCGATATTGTTATGCGCATATTTAAAACGAATAATTTCTTTTAAAATCACAAATTTTTTCCAGTTTTAGCAATCGACTTTCAATTAATTACTAAGTGTTTGTGAAAACATCGGACTATTTGTCAAAATTGGATATTTGATATATTTTTTCTAGGAACACTTAAATCTATATGTACATGATTGACCACTGACAACGGTTTGCAACCTTGCGTATGATCAATGCTAATACTTAAATAAAAACATTTAAGATAATAATAAAGCATAGTTTTGAACTTACAAAGTTTTGGTTTACTTGATGGCGATAATGCGGAAGGCACGGAAGGAGACGGTACGTGTCTACTTGATACCGTTGGACAGGCTTCTTCACAACAATTTATTCCTCCAACAGTATTTAACCACCATCTCTTGTTTATGTATAGCAGAAATACTAGAAATAATGCACCTATGCCTGCAAAGGCTCCTAATAATGTACTTCCCTCGGCACCTGAAAAAGAATGAATAGCATATAAAAATGTTTCCTCAGAATCTTTGACATCTTGCTTTTTTGGAAGTTGAACACTCGCATGTATAGTGGATGGTGTAAGGCATATATACAAATTAGTACAGTTTGTTAAACGCTATTAATTAAAACATATTTACAATAATAAACAGTGAGGTCTTACAGTCTCCCCCCCCCCCCCCCCATATTAACTTTTGAACGACAGAAGCTTGCGTTTTTACAAAGATTAGGTCGATTTATATTTTTTGTGAGCTTTCTTTTGCCGTTATCGGCGGTTCGATTGCATTTCAAGAGTCACCGGAAGTGACATCAACTTTCCTATTTTAAATAGAACCCTTGTATATTTTTACGTTTTTGGAAAGGTAATCGAAAGGCAAATCCGACAATACCTCATATGTAATACTTTAACTTAAGAAATATGACGATATACAGCAATAAAGGCTTTGGTAATCTGTTTTTGTTAGTACGCAAAGTTGGCTAGGAAAGATTGACAAATCGTTTCTTGTGGAGCTAAACTGATCTAAAGAGCTCGTCGCTAAGTAAAGTAATCATAACAATTGCCAAACTGCGAAATCTCCATTCCAAAAGCGTAAATTATACTTGTTGTTATATTATTATTATACCCTGCATTTGTCATAAGTTGCTTCTTTGTTGTCGTTATTATTTTATCTCATTTTAACGTGTTTTGTTAAATGCTATTTTTCCTTTACTTTTTCGAACTTTATTGTAATTAATTAATTGTGGTAGGTTTGTTTAAATTTGTTAGTTTTTGGTAAGCAATGTGCTTAAGTTTCAGTTTTTTTATATTGTTGATTTTACAATGACCTACCGTAATGTCATCCTTCATTTAATGATATGAACTGTCTATGCCTTTAACCTTGATATTGCATTTGAATGCATATTAAGATGATAAAAGCGTCTACCTCAGGATAACATTTTCTAATACTATCTGCCACATGACTGAAAGCATGAATTTTACATGTCATATGTAACAAGTTAGCACAATGTTTTTTAAGAGACCGGCCTACAGAAAGCATGTTTGCGGCACCATCACTCATAAACATCAACAGTTGGCTTGTTGAAAGTTCAAACTTTTCCAATGTATTTAACACCAACATTGAAATGACTTCGGCAGTACATTGTTGTACTTGTCTGGATTCTAATAGAATTGAAGGTAACGATTGATATGGTTCCATTGTACGTACCATTACATTAACCACAGAATGCTTTTTACGATCTATTGTTTCGTCCACACATAACCACAGTTTTTTATCTTTCAACTCCGATTTAATTCTTTTTTCAACATGTTCACGAGCAGATTGCACAATTCTTTGTAACGATGCCCGACTTGGTAATTTGCAGTCCTAATATTTATTCCAAAAGAAGACATATGCTTCCTTGTTTAGTAAATTAAACGGTAGATTACATGCAATAAAGGTAACACATAAATTAAATTTAAATTTGTCATAGCGTCGTGTGCAATTTTTTTTTAAGAATGCTGTTTACTATTTACGTGACGTAGACAATCCCTCTTGGACCAACACAACAAACTACACATTGAATTTTAACGCCATCATAATTTAGGTCAGGCAATTCTGCTATAAATTTTTCGCGACGTATGCAACATTCGTCCCTAACTCGTATTTCTAACCCAGTGAATCTACACGATGCTAAACTAGGTTCCTCACCTGAATACTTTTAATCAATTTTGCCGAAATTTTGCTGAACCAAACCGACAAGATCCTTATAACTGACACCTCTTGTTCTCCAAGATTCGCATTCTATATGATATCGGTTAGTATTACAAGTCTTTGGAACCTCCTTGCTTAAAAGAAGCTACAGTGATGGTATTCTGCATAAAGGAGGGGTTCCGAAACTTTATCAGTCCGCGGCGTAGTTACAGGTTTAGCATTTTGTCCCGGCGCCCTTTTCAAAATATGCCTACAGTATAAAAGAATTTGTTTGTGTTTACTTTCATAAACTTGTTTTTACGCCTGTCGCTGGTAAAATAATCCATAATCTTATAGTAAAAGCGATATGCTGCTGATTGTGAGTGGTGGTGGCAAGGTCATATTTATATACAAAATCCTCACTGCTTCTAATACTCCAAACTACTTGGTTAATGTATGATTAAATTGCTTTTTTTTGTACACAAAGTCTACATTAAGAAAAAAACATATACAGTGAAGAATTAAAGTATGGGATATTCTAAAAAGCGAACTTAACTGTTTTTTTTTAAAACGAAACACGTCGGTTTTATTTTTTAAAAATCTTCCGACCAATAATCACATTTAATTAAATTTCATTATTGGTGTTTTATTTCCTGGCTAATTAGCTATTAGCTATACTCTCGCAGAACGTGTTGGCTAATATTCACTTGCTCACTTCTGTAGAGCTTGTATGCAAAAATATCGACGATGTATGTGATTAGATTCATTCTCATTCATTCTCTCTTATGTTAATAATAATAATGATAATAATAATCAATCATCATAATAATAATCATAATAATAATAATTTAGCCTCCCTACAGGTAATTAAAAGAATTACAAATCTATATTAGCCTGGAAAAATAGAAATTCAGAAAATAAATAGGGACACGTGTCGTCTTGCATAAATGTTTTCATCCCACCCGAATAAATTTAGGAAACAAAAGCATTTTCAAAACATGACTAATAAAGATCTTATTGAAACAGCCGCTGATGAGATTATGTACAAAATAAAAGTTTTGTAAACAATGCGGTTTCGCTTAACTTTGTAAGCGGTAGAAGCCGCACGCATGACCCTGCCATTGTAACAACGTTCCTCTAATTTTCGCCAACGCTTTTCGCTCGGCCAGCTTCGCTTTGCGTTTGACAGAAAAGAAAAATAGATTCAAAAATTTTGATAAACGTCACTTCTGTAGGAATATTATTAAATTCTGTGCGATATCACACGTACGCTTTTATATCAATCAGATACTAAGAAGAAAAACTTCTGAAATACATTTGGTACCTATTTTTATAAATATTATAGGACATTGCCTGTAGAGGAATGAACTTCGTCCTTCAAAATGTCGATATGTCTGAATAACTTTCTTAAAATACGTTATGGCTATAAACGCAAAAAATATCGACATCAGTTGTTTTACCGCCAACTACGATCAATATCTAAAAAGCTCCACATTGAAGGAAACTGAAAAATTAATTATTCATACTTACGTGCAACTGTCTTTGAGTTACTAATGTTTTAATAAACAGTTATTTTTTGTGAACTAAGTTTTGGTGCTATCGGCAGCTAAATTGTTTCCGGTGCCACCTCCTTACCTTAAATGAAACATCCTACATATTTCTACGTTCTTGGAAAGATAATCCAACGATCCGTTATACTTAAGAATTATCACGATATACAGCAATAAAAGTTTTGATAACCTGTTCTTGTTTTTATGCAAAACCGACTAGGAAGAAGAGCCAAATTGTATTTGTAGCAATATTCATATGTAAGCTGCAGCAAACTCTTTTCACGGGAATAAAAACATGTTAGCAGACGCTGATGTTCATTCATACAATGCTAGACATCCCAATTTTGTAAGATCTGACAGGTTAAACTACACAGCATATCGTCGTTCTTACCTATATGTCGGTAGCAAAATATACAATCATTTGCCTAACAATCAGAAATAATTGAATCGTAAAAGCCATCACCTATCCACCACACACAGGTGCCCGTTTCGACGTTTACATCTCTTCATTGTGTCATGTTTACATGTACGCATAAGGAAATCTAAGATATCCTCATTTGTACACTTTTTGTCGAGTTAATTGCTGAAAACGCCTCTACAGAACTGAACAAAACATATTGTTCCAAATTCGGAGGCGACTACTGGCTTAAATCGCCATGGTTAATTAATTGAAAGCCATCACCTATCCACCCTACACAGACGCGCTTCGATGTTTACATCTCTTCAGTGTGTCTTGTGGAAGGTAATGGCATTTCAATATTTTAAATCGTATATATACGAAGTAGATGTTTCTAGAATCTGAAATGATTGTCACGACGGAAGTTTGGATCCGAACTGAAGCAGATGCTCTCACAAAAATGTTTTTATAGCATCGAGTAATTCATTTACGGTTGGTGCGCTTGGATGTTGAGGTGCACAGTTGTGATTAGTAAGCCGGGCACAATCGGTTTTCGCAACAGAGTCGGATCGATCGCATGGGCTGCGGATTATATTGAAGTGTTTTTATTGCCATTATTAATTTTTTTTTGTTTGAAAACAGCATTTGTAGTATATGTAATGTGATAACTGTACCACATTTATCTCGGTGAAGGTTGTTCGCTGTGATGAAAAAATATTCTTACATTTCGAGAAAAGCCGTTCAACATCTACGGAAACAACACAGGCATAGTTAAAATAACCCTTAGAGTTAGTTAATGAATCTGCAGATGCACCACCACACATTTGTCTTAATCTCGTATAATCGGAACTTTTTTTTAACACTGTCGAACTTTGCTATAACGCGACCGTTTTTTACGTCGTTTATACCGTGTAGCAATGTATTAACCTCGTTCACGATTTGCATTGATTCTACTAACAACAACCCAGTATTTTCCAACCTTTCTATTGCGTCTAGTAATTGTTTATAATTGTTGCAAATACTTTTTAAATCTGTTTCAACAGAAGTGTCTAGAAATCTATTCTAGCTCTCCTTAATAGCTTAGCTTCATCAGGGTCGAATTGTAAAACCACAGTTTTTGCTTCTTGGAAATGCTCAGAATAATAGAAAGCAGCTTGCTGTTCCCCAACGAGTAAGTAATCGGCTGTGGTAGTTCGCGAATACCGGAACAAAGCCTGTGAAATGCTCGAATGAGAGATTTGAGAAACACTTTTTTTGTATTTGCTATTAATGCATACACCTCCGTGTAACATTCTCGAATAGTTTGTGCCACAAGATGTAAAGCGTGAACTTTACACGTAGCATGTAAAAGTCCCTCATACTTTTCTTTAAGAGAACGGCCTACACTACACATTACACATTGTCGCTGTTCCATCGCTCATAAACATCAACAGTTGATTAGTTGACACTTGAAATTGTTGTAACGTATCGAGCGCTAGGCCCATAATTGCTTCGCCAGTACATTTTTTTAGTCTTTTGCTGGCTAATAAGATTGCAAATTTCGGACTAGTACTCGTACTATAATATTCAAAATAGATTTTTTTTTACAATCTGTCGTCTCATGAGACATAGCTGTTTATCTTTTAATTTTGCTTTGATCCTATTTTCGATATCTTTACGTATACCTGGTAGCTCTTTCCATAACGCTGTCAGTGATGATAAGTTCCACTCGTGATTGTATGTAGGTCAAAACTGCGGAAACGGTTCTTTAACGAGTAATCGAAGCGGTAAACCACAAACAATAAATGTCAATAGTAAATCCAACTTAAATTAGGTTTGAGGTGGCACGCCATTTTTCTCATTTTTGTGCTGTACACTATACTTTAGTTCTCTATACAATACTTTAATTCCATTATATTAGGTTGTATCAAAAATTCTCACCACTTTTCGAACATATAATATTTATTATAACATAAGAAACAAAAACGAAAAACAACAATGTAAGCGCCATCAACTTCGATTACCATACGTCATCTTTCAGCCAATTTTCGAATTTAGTCGCGATACCATTCCTCTGTTTTCGTATTTGTTTATAAAGAGTATTTATCAAGGATATGCGGTACGAAAAGTGGCGAAAACTGTTGATACAATCTTATGATAGTTCAAATCCTGTTCACTGATAAATTTACTGACTTTATTAGCCAAATCCTTTATTATCCTTGAATACATTAGACATACTTTCATACATATATTTATCTCTATAATTACGACTAACTCTGCGAAGGGTTGATGAGAAACTGTTGCAATAAATCAATCATTTCATTCACTGAAGTAGCCCATGTCGATTCATCTGCATAGATACGTCGCGTCGTGAGCGCGGCAACCTCGCTTCTAACCTGGCGCGAAGCTCTCTGTGCCCGGCCTAGTGATTAGTGTTGTGTTTTAATATACAGGGTGAGTTATTTACCAATGTTTAATATAGGGATGTCGAAAACTAGCGGAGATAGAGAGACGATTAAATGGGGAAAGAATTGCAGTTTTCTGGAAAAAATGCTCGACCAACTAGATATCTCGAAAAAACTTTTTTTATTTCCTTCGGTGCCTATAGCTCTATTATTATTGACTTTAGAAAAAAAGTGTAAAGGAGAAAGCTGCAGTTGTGTTTTTTTTATTTTTATTATTAATTATTAATTATGTGCTTAATAAGACCAAATATTTTAGAAAATGAACCTGAACTGTAAGCTGAAATTCATCCTTCAAGGAACCTTTCAGCTTAATCCACTTTGTCCCTCAAAATAAAACAACTTTTTCTTGCCAAACTCCATCTTTTCTCCGATTTCTGACGGGAAGTCTGTCTCCTTTTGCTGCTGTCAATAAAGCTCTGCTCTTTTTCGGACCAAGACAAAAATACATGGTAAACAGATCCTCACCCCCCAAATAACCCCTGTTTAATTCAATCTTTTGCCTAGTCCAAGAAAATAAATCTGAACTGTAAGTTGAAATTCATCCTTCAAGGAACCTTTCAGCTTAATCCACCTTGGCCCTCAAAATAGAATAACTTTTTCTTGCAGAACTCCATCTTTTCTCCGGGTTCTGACCGGAATTCTGTCTTCTTTTGTTGCTATCAAAAAAGCTCTGCTCTTTTTCGGACCAAGACAAAAATACATGCTAAACAGATCCTTACCCCCCAAATAACCTCTGTTTAATTCAATCTTTTGCCTAGTCCAAGAAAATAAACCTGAACTGTAAGTTGAAATTCATCCTTCAAGAAACCTTTCAGCTTAATCCACCTTGACCCTCAAAATAAAACAACTTTTTCTTACCAAACCTCATCTTTTCTCCGGTTTCTGACCGGAATTCTGTTTCCTTTTGCTGCTATCAACAAAGCGATGCTCTTTTGCGAACCAAGACAAAAATACATGCTAAACAGATCCTTACCCCCCAAATCAAATTTAAACTGTAGGTCAGTTTCACACATGCTAATAAACCAAGTACAAAATTCAATACACTTATTGTAATCATCAGGGTGTAGTATTTGTGCAATTGGTAATTTATAGGGATGAAACCATTGCTTCTTCAGTACTCGTACAACAGTACGTTGTACCGGGCCTGCTTCTAATGAAATTTATCGGCTGGAAAGCGATGAATTTTGCATTACACGTGCCAATGCGATTACCTCTCTCTATTCATTAATACCTCTTGCAATCTTATTTAGATTACAGAAAGAATCATAAATTATCATACAGTCTCTTAAAGGTAGTTATAGAAGGCTGACGACGAGCGAAATACTGTTGTCCAGCTTGTGGAGCATTTTTATGGCACAAAATGTAACACTCAAACATATCCACGTATTTCCACTTTCCACTTTTCTTGATTAGAGAACTTCATGTTGCTAATTTACGAAACCTCAATCAACATTAATTGGAAACTAAGGTTATTTGCACCTGTCAATATTTGTCGTGTGCATCTACCAATTGTTTCCGTAGCTTACTGCGTGAAGAATTCGGAAATTAAAAGGAGGGAATGGCCGTAATTTATCTATTTATAAAAATAATTATCTAATGTTATATTGTTCGAATCGTTGAAAAAATACGCTTTTAAATAAAAACTTGGGTTAGACTGTTTTATTAAGCACAGAACTTTCTGCTCTACACTTTTTTCTAGCTACAGAGCTACCGTTCCTTCAGTGACTGTTATTATTATAACAAAAAAACAGTTTCTTCTAGATATCTAGTCGTGTATTTTCTCCAAAAAACAAAAGGCTCATTCAATTGAGCTCGTAAAACTACAATTCTTTCCCCCTATCTCCGCTAGTTTCCAAGATCGCTTACTAAATATCGGAAAAAACCCATCCTGTTTTTATGTTTTATTTTAATATGTATTACAATGTTCGACACCACTGGTTCTGAATAGCTTTTTTACTCTAACGCCAAGTTCACCCAAAGAGCTCGTTGGTAGACAACATAATCATAACAATTGTCAATCTGTTAAATTTCACTTCTAAAAGCGCAAATTATTTAGTCATTTAATACTGCGTTTTTCCAATTTTTGTTCCTCGTTCTCGTTATTATTTTCTCTTATTTTTACTTCTTTTGCAATTTGTTATTTCTTCGCTTTATTGAACCTTGTTGGTATTCATTAATTGTGGTAGTTAGGTTGTTTAAATTTATCAGTTCTTATTGATAATATGCTTGTTTATCAGTTTTTTTTTATATAATTTCAATATTTGGGGTTGAATTAAATAAACCCTTACGAAACCAGAAATATTTTTGAAAGAACTTTACACAAAATAAACTAACTGGTTTAGCAGCAGACAATAAAATTCAAATTATTGGACAATTTTTTGTATAACTACGACAAAGAAAGTAATAATCGTTGCCGGATTGACCAAATAATAAAATTTAATTGAACTAACTTATTTTGCATGGTCTTATGAAGGCCATCCCAAAAATAACATAAAAAACATGAAAAATAGGCGTATTGTTTACCAAAAACTAATAAATTTGAACGGAGTTACCATAATTATTTAATTCCAACAATGTTTAATAAAGCGAAGAAGTAACAACAAAACAGGTAAAATTGAGAAAAGACACCAATTACAAGTGATTCTTCTGTTAGTATCTTACACTGTTTTCAATTCCCCCGCACGCCCACAATAGAATATTTTCTCCATTATCTTCAGTTTCCGAAAATAGACTGAGTAGAGCGGAGAATTTCATTAAATGTGGATGTCTACTATCTACATACGCACATATAAGATGAAAAAAATTTAGTCCATACGTGGAAGTACTTAGAGGAATAATATAGACTACTTATTTTTCTTCAAGCATTTTTACAACTAAACCAGTCGCATATTCAAAAAGAAAAACAGGGAATTGTCGTAGAAACCCAGAAACTAAGCAAACCGTTTTCAAGGAAAGTTTCTGCATTAATTCATAACATGCTTGAATTAAGTAATATGGATTTACAAAATATAAATGAATCAAACTCAATTTTCAATGAAAAGGTAGGAAAACCGATAGAGAAAAAAAAAACGAAAACAACACTGCGGAAGATACAAAAATGAAAGCAAAAGAGAGGAAGCGTGAACTCCACGAGAGCGACAGGGTTTGTAACCGAACACCTATACAAGTAACAAGAGAATGCGGATTCATTAAGAATGGACGACGTCACCGTAGAGCTAGCGGTTGACCTAGGCGTCAGAACCATACACGTTGCAGATATTCAATGAGACTACATAGCCATTGTCATCAGTGGAGAAGAGACAGAGCGGAATCGATACCGAATGAGAGTAAGATTGGTGGGGGCAAATGTTGGAAAGGCCTACTTTGCGTGGGTGGCCGTCTAGCGTTCAGTGAAAACTACCGCGTGTCGGGAGGATCCAGCAAGTGGTCGTCGTAAAAGATGTCAGTTACAAGCTGTTTGGTGTAGTCATATAAATATTTATGGCTTCGTACATCTTAGGGGATCGAAACACCTTTTTGCACTTAATAAGATCGCTATAATCTCAACAATGACAAATGTTACTGGCACTTTCTGCATGCGAGATTTCTTAAATTTTCATATCTCTATGTGGCATTTGTTTATAAACAAACTGCTACCTATAGATCTTAAAGCTAGCGAACAATTGTATTTCTAAAGAAAGAAGTATGCCCAGACTCGCTTAGGTACATGAGGGAGTATTGTAATACAAACTATACGAAATTGCATCTTCACTGGGGTACAAAAGCATTTTTTACAAGTTACCTAGAATAAAAGACTCTTTAATGCAGTGAAGAAAAATGAAATCAAAAACTAAACTCCTGAACAAAATTAAGGCATCTGCAAAATTTTATTCCGTTTCCGGAAGTTTTATATATATATCTACGAATACGCGTCAATTTGACGCAAGAAGAAAACCGTACATTTTCTTCAAAAACAACGTAATTATGGATCTTGTAAGAAACCGTCGACTCCAGAAAGAACAAACCGAAATACTGGTATAGACACATGGACCATGCATTCGCTATATGGCCACACAGAGAAGAAGCGTTACATGAATTTCTTCAACTCCTTAACGGACAATACAGTAGCATCATCTTCACTATGATTGAAGAAGACGGTGTGCCATCTTTTCTGTAAACGTGCTTGTGAAACCCGCTAACAATAGATTAACTACCGCATACGACAAGAAGACACACACGGATCGATACCTGCATGCATCATCTCATTATCATCCACAACAGAAGAGATCTTTTGTCGAGGAAGAATGTAGACCTCATGAAATCCAACATATAGAGGATGCCCTCAGAAGAATGGATGTAACTAAAAACGCATGCTAGGACCACGCAGACGAAGGAAGAGGAGGGAAGAAACGGATCCATAAGAACAAGCAGTAATATACGCCTATCTGCCGTACATTGTTGGGATTACCGACAAGCTGAAGAAGACATTAGGAAAGAAAAATATAACCGCAAGCTGCAGCACAGTGAGAAGAATAAACCAACTGATCCCACCAAACAAGGATTCACTTCAATGCAGAGTAAAGAAACATTGGCGAGACCCGCAGCTTAGACAAATCTGAGCAGCTGAACACCTCTGTTAAAATGGAGACCATAATATCGAGAGTCGCCCACTACCGCCAGAGAATGGTACGCGAATCTTTGCAAATTATGGAGAATCCGAACAATTTCAACCGCGAAGATGGGTGCAAGATTAGCAACACCTGGAGCTCAACTCTTCGAGAACAGCGACGAAGCAGCTACACCATGATGGAAACGGCCCATTAGACCGAAGCGGATACCGTAAAGTTGGGTGGCTTTAGCCACCAGGGTTGACTTTGGCCATTTTTCAATATTTGTTTTATTTATGCACAATTATGTTATAATAATACTTATTGGCCAAATCTGATTTTTTATTGTTTATAGATTATATTTGGCCAATAAGTATTATTATAACGTAATTGTGCATAAATAAAAGAAATATTGAAAAATGGCTAAAGTCAACCCTGATGGCTAAAGCCACCCAACTTTACGGTACTCATCCACAGAGCAGAACGGAAATAAGATATATAATAGGACAACTACATTGTTCACAAAGACATAGCAACATCCAGAAGGTTATTCTACAGATTATAATATACTACTGTTCGTATCTTTTGCAGATGTACTGAACTTTGCTTACACACTATCCGCAAATAATCTTTATCACTTCTTCTATGCATGTTCGGATGAATAGTAGGGGCTATTTATCAACACAATACAAAATTAAATTTCGTAATAATATTACTAACACTCAAAATGCTCTAGCACCTTGAATGCGCTGACTATAATAACTGAACATCTTCAGACAACGACTGCGATTCAGATGCGTACGTCCCTTCTTCTAATGTCTGAGCCACCTTTCCATCTGTGGTTCCCAACCTAGCGTACGTAGAATAGAAACAGTGCTGCAATATGTAGATTTATTACTGCAGTAATGCTTTACTAAATGAAGTTAATCCACTATTACCAATACCAAAAATTAACGCGTTTCCGAAGAAATAGGTATACCACACAGAATTTCAAAACTAGACGGTTCTTAAAAAAAATGAATTTCGATATACATTCGTCTCGTTGAATGGATAAAGGTCAGTGTAAGTGCCAGAAAAAAAAATGAAAACGGTTTACATAAATTCATAAAATTCGAAATGCATCAAAATTAGTGTTAAACTCCTCCTTCATTAAGCCTTCTCCCTACCGTTCGTGCAGAAATTGCTAGATTTCAAGCCATTGCTAGGGCCCTGTCTAGCTCTAAAATACTAGAACGCCTGTTCCTTAAGTCGACTTGCATAAGATATCGCTCACCTCTTGCTTCTGTGTCCTGAAGTTCTACAGTAACTTCCATATTCATTGAAACGTTTAGCTATTCGACTAATTGTTGATTGTGTTACTCCCAACAACCTTCCTCTTTAAGTAGAGTTACCGCTTTCACTGCTCCATCTTCTCTTAAGTTGCAAAACGATTCGTTTGTTGTACTCTCTAGTGCACTGGACAAAGTGTTTAATTCACTTAATGATATTAACTTAAAAAAATCACTATCAAAACTAAATTAATTGCCTTTTACAAATCACTTTAAACAGCGTTAAGTGTCTTATTGTCGAGCGATTTCAAAATGTTACTTGACATCTGTCAAACAGTTGCAATTGTTTATTAGTAGTGAGAGAAAATTTCCTAGACCACCTACATAAAATGGTTAATGATTTAAAAGTTCGAAAAATTACAAGTAATTATGAGAAGCTTTGCTGGTGCGTTAATTTTATTTAATAGTTTATACTCACCTATATCAACAACAACAAAAAATAATGAAAAATGAGATTTTTAAAAAACCGCCAAAACGCCCGTAACGTTATATTTCCTTACACATTTTTGATAGAAAACATAACCTCCAAAAAAAAATTTTTTTGTAACAAAAATGATTAAAATTGTTTGCACACGATCACCATGATCTTGGAGTGCCCACTATCCTGGAAAATTGCAAGCATACATACATGCCTTCCGATAAACCTACACGTATTCTGACAAATCCCAAAGAAACAACTATAATCTATTTTGTAACTAGATAGACCACCTTCAAATTTGCGCGCTAAAAGCACGCCCTATGGTGTATGTGAAATCCAATTCACACAAGGAAATTTTGCAATATCAAACGTTTGTGTTTACCACTACTGATGTTAGCTTGTTAAGGTTATAATCGTGTCTGCTTTTAGTTTGTCTTCCTACTTTTGTTAAAAAAATAGTTCTTTTTAGAACTCTCCAGATAAATCATTGCGTGTTTTAACACATTTTGCGTACATAATGGATTCTGCACCAGGAACAAGTAGGGATTTCAACATGTCGCCCCCAAAGAAACGTACGGCCTTAGGATACTTTTCTCTGATTGAGAAGGATACTATTATAAACATGTACAAGAAGTGCATTTTGGATAAACAATATAAGTCTACGAAAGCGATTGTATCACATATTAAAAGTGTTATGGGTAGGATACATGTAATACTTATACATTATATTATCCAATGTAGCTATGCTTGTTCACAGGAATTTGTAGAGCTAGTGTCTACAACATAATTAAAGAATATAAAACCAAAGGGAAGGTGTCTTCTCCAAAACATAGCGGTGGTCGACCCTCCCTGCTTGTAAATACGAAGACTGCGGTACGACAGCTAGTGCATTGTTTTTTTTTACAAGAATGAAGCACCTAGTGTCGATAGGATTTTAGGGGTTATCAGAGATCGTGATGACATTCCAAGAACGAGTCATTCATCTTTGTATACATTTTTTAAAAATATTAACTTTAGGTGACTTTTATATATGTATGTTTGAATAACGTTATAAATACATATTGCATGGTTTTACAGGTATATGAAAAGAGACAGAAAGAGCTTCCTTATTGAAAAAGAGGAGATTGTTCGATGGAGGCGAACATATCTAAAGACTATTAGATTATATCGCTCAGAAGGAAAAAAAGTATATTATTTAGATGAAACATGACTGAACCAAGGTCATGTAAGAGGAAAGGTCTGGGTTGATACAAGCATCACAAGTCACAGGCAGGCATTTATCGAAGGGGTTTCATCCGGTTTGAAACATCCTGCTGGAAAAGGACGCCGTTTAATAATCCTCCATATTGGATCGGAAGATGGGTTTGTTCCTGACGGATTGTTAGTGTTTGAAGGGAAAAAAACCTCCGATTATCATGAGGAAATGAACAATAATGTTTTTGAAGTGGTTTGTCAAAATGTTACAACAATTGCCCGACAATGCAGTGATTGTCATGGATAATGCTAGTTATCACTCGCGACAATTAGAATATGTACCAACCGCTACAGGGAGAAAAGCTGTTATACAAGACTGGCTACAATTGAAGAATATTGAGTTTTCGGAAGACATGGTGCGGTGCGAATTATTGCATTTAATCAAAATGAATAAACAAGCCCATAAAAAATATGTTGTCGATAAAATGGTATCAGCTGCCAAAAATTGGTTTTGCCTCCATATCATTGCGAACTTAATCCAATAGAGCTGATCTGGGCTCAAATAAAGAATGAAGTTGCTGCAAAAAACACGACATTTAAAATGGCAGAAGTAAAACAATTGTTGTTAGGTGCTATTAAAAACGTGACAAACAGCAATTGTTGAGAAAGGAAGAAATGTGTTGAGCATGTATTAAAAGAAGAAGAAAAGATGTGGGCGTTGGACTGGCTGATTGATGATGTCATGGAGGAACTCATAATTTCAACTGGGCCAGATGGCGATAGTAGCTCGGACAGTTTGAGCGATGCTTAATTATCATCTTAAATAAAAATGTTTTAATTTTTCGATTACTTTAAATTCATTTCTTCTGTGTTTATATTGTTTTGCACTACTTTTCTTAATATGCAATTGTTGCTTGCTTGAAAAACTACACTACTACTTGGAAAACTACAGTAATAAAATATATCTATAATTTGCAGCATTTATAATGTATTAATTATACCCACATAATTAAATCAAAATACAGAACTACCTTTCTTGTGTAATTAAAATAGATCAGTGACGTCATTCGCATTTTTAAAATTCGCGCCACAAAAAGTTACTATTTGCGAGTGTGAAACGGGTTTTTTACGTGGTCTATCTAGTTAAAAAATAGAATATAGTATGGTACAACCGCTGGATGTACACGACTTACGTCTATGGAAAGCATACGTTTTCAGATCAAGTTTTATTCGGTTATATGGACACTGATTTACACCAGCGGAATAACATAATAAAATCGCACCACCAATTCTGGAACTCCGCCTATTTGATTTTAAAAAAGCAACACTGAAAATTACGCGTGAAGATACATTGCTTTCTGAAATAAACAACTGTTAGCGATAAACATTTATTTTTACTTGGAATATTTTAGCACCGTATATTATTACAAACAAATGTATTTAGCAGCATTTTAGTTGTATTAACAACAGATAGATATCAATTTCCACTGAAAATACAGTGATGCCCCCATCTTGGCGCCTTTCCCCTTTTCTAGTTTCGGAGCATACATTTTTTAAATAGTATAAGCACCCTAAGAAAACTGAGACCACTAAACAGAGTTAATTGTATGTATACAGGCTGATCCATTATCGACCATCACCATGGAGATCTTGCTTATTATTAGAGATAGAGGGTAAGTTTAAATTTGGCAAAGTTGGTAATTTTGTGCTTGTTACTTGAATGAAAATCAAGGGGATATTTTACAAATGGTAAATTAAAGGTATATTTTTGTAAATTTGGCACCTTATTTTTAACAATAAATGAAAATAATAACAGTAATAATAATAGAAAATAAAACAATAAACCAAAAATTACAGTAAATGTTTAAATAACTGGTTATTTTCATTAATACACAATCGCGCATGCTTTCCGGCATTTTTAATTGCCTTTGTATGGGTCTTCCAGGAATTACATCGAAAGCATTCTGGAGTCTACTTCGAAGTTCTTCAATGTTTTGTGCGACATCAACTTTATAAAGATTCCAATTCCCTATAATTCCACCAGAGAATAATAAATAATCCAAAGGACTTAAGTCAGGAGATCCCGCCGGCCATTCAACAACGCCACTTTTTCCAATTCAACGGTTTGGAAATTCTTAATTTAAGTAATTCCTCACAATTACCACATTCTGAGCCAGTGCGCCGTCTTGTTGCCATCATAAATGCTGTAGTTGATTTAATGGAATATTTCCCAAAATGATATTGTGGTCTCCTTGCCCAATTTTGTCTGGGATTCTGTACTGTCCAATGGTGCTCCGTATTTTTGTTCAAAATTCCAGAATTGGTACGTTTGGATTCATCTGAGCAAATGATTTTGTTTAAAAATCTTCGTTATCTTCTAACCTGCCCACGCAGTACTACAGTTGTTCCAAGGTATCATCAGGTAGTAAACTGTGGCTAGCATGAATCTCGTTATACATGGTTGAAATCAGAAAAAAAAAACTCTTATGACGGTGTTAATATCCAATATGGCCCCGGTAAGAAAAAAGAAGCTTGATAATGACCTGAAAATACCGAAACGTCATATGAAAATTTCGGGTATACCGTACTCAATAGACGATCAAAAGCGGCCTCGAAAATGTATCTTCAGTTTTTCTTTGCAAGACCAAATAAAGATACTGAGCTTTTTTCGTTTTTTAAAAATATGTCGAACGCCATTTGTCATATGTCCATTTTATCTTCGGATTCATAACAAACACTAAATTTAGCAACTTTGTCAAATTTTTATTTATTTCTTTATTCAGTACTTACAGAAAATTCCAAATAGTAAAATCTTAATAAGTACATATAAATGAAACGTTATAATAAAAGAGTAACAACTTAAAAATGAATTATCAGATAATAAGTACTCCGCAAAACATACATAACATACAACGTGTGTCAAAAGGTACGCACCACATGAGATTTTTTTTGTTATGGAAAGTTTAAAGTAAGTTTAAGCACCTTTTAAAACCAACTTGACACCCATTAATCGCAGTTTATCTTCTACCGTACACACGTTCAAAATAGAGAAAAATATTATTAAGGAAAGTTGTTTAGAATTAACAGTTACACTTAAATATGAAATCACCGCCTCCCATCTAAAAAATAAAAAAATTGCCTTTTTTCTGGATTACCCTTTATGCACTTCACATTTACAACATCTAATCTGCTTAAAGTATTCGTTATTGATATAACTAATAAAAAACGGGAATTAGTGACACTCCTTAGGTGTTTTGAGTTATCAAGAATTATTGAAAATTACGTGAAAAATTCACGTATTTTTGGTGCATTTTGTTCATCTGCTCGGTGAATTAGAACATGGATGGAAACTATTCTAGAAATTACACTTTAAAATAAGTACTATTTCAAAGTATAATCCTTTTTTCGTTAAAGAATTTAATTGTTTGCAATCATGACCATATTGAAAACGTTATTACCAAACATGCGGCATCAATACCCGAACGTTGCATAATTAACGCTATTAGTGATGTTTCGCGGAGAACCATTATCTGCATGGAAAGAGACGGACAACACACTCAAATGTGATAACTGATTTAACGTAATTTAATGTATTTTTAAGTCACAATACAATATTTTTATAAGTTATGTTTATTTCTTCTTGTCAGTGTTGAAAAATAAACTATTTTCTTCACAAAACTACCACTTATTTCTTCATAAGTTTGAAGACTATCAAATAACTGAAACCTTTAACGAAAAAAGGTTATAATTTGAAATATTACATATCTTAAAGTGTAATTTCTAGAGCAGTATCCATTCATGTTCTAATTGAATTCTAATAAATAACGAGACTCAATAGAATTGATACTCAAAAGATTAAGCCTTTCTGTGTATTTATAGTGGTCTTTATTAATGTATAGCTTGTGTAGTACAAAGTTTACTATTTTTCTTTGAATACTTTCAATTCTACTTATATGTATAACATATTAAGATGACCAAACTACGCCGCAGTACTTCAGGATAGATTTAACTAGCTAGTTGAAGACTATAACTAGAGTTTGTTAAAAAGGTGGTACCGGATGGCAGTAGCGTAGCGGTAGCGGCGTGGGTAGGGGTAATTTTCAGCTCGTAGTCGATCCCGACAGTACCGCGAGAGAGTTCAAAACGACAGTACGTTGCACGCTGCACGCCAAATAAGTACGCGGAAATGGGACGCCCACAGGGGAATGTGAATAAATATCTCAGGCATTTCCCTGGATTAGAATATAGAAGTCCACATATTTATTGCACAATATGCAATAGCGAATTGCTAAGTCGCGATAAGTTTGAATATAGAAAACATTGTAAAAGTAAACGTCATGTATTGAATTTAAGAAACAGTATTCCATACTGGCAATTTTTATATGATTTTATTTTTATGTTAAGGGTGCAACATCCCACAACATCTAGTATCTAATGAACACTTTCGTCTTTTTTGGGCTAAGTACGTTCCCTCATGGAAGCTGCCAACATCTATGCAATTACGATACAATTTGCCACGTATGTAATGTACAGTAAAGGAATGTATAAAAGACGAGTTGAGAAATAAGAAAATCTGCCTATGTGTGGATGAAACAACTGATGCTCAGAAACACAGCGTCATTCATGTTGTAGCGCGTCCTTTAAAACGTGATGGTCCACCAGCTTCATTGTTGTTATCCAGTCAAAGGATTCAGAAAATTAATGCAGAAACCATTGTCAAGATAATAAAAGATTCGTTGAAAGAATTTTGTATCACAGGAACCCAAGTCACAATGTTCGTTACTGACGGAGCCGCAACAATACTGAGTTGGTAGGATGTTGAAGATATGCTTTCCGACTCTCCTTCACATAACATGCCTCATACACGCATGTCACCTCGTAGCAGAAACCATTTGAAAGAAGTATCCGATGGTGGATAAGTTAATAGCATCTACCAAAAAAGTGTTCATCAAATCTCCCAAACACATCCGTGTATTCAAATAATTGTGTCCGAAATTACCACCACCACCTCAGCCTGTAATAACGCGATGGGGAACATGGCTCCAGACAGTATCTTACTATCAGAAATATTTTTCACAAGCGAAAAATGTTATCTTGAAACTTGATTCAAATGATTCTGCAGCAGTTCGAGATAGTCAGCAACTTTTTTTCCAATTCGGACATTCAACAACAAATAGATGAAATTTCCATGAACTATTCTGAAGTTGCACAAGCTATTGAGCAATTAAAAAACTTATCTGCACGAGACGCATTAAATTGGATAAACAATTTACATGCCGCTCTAGAAAACTTGACGAACACTATAGGAGTCGATGTTGCTCGAAAATTTGGTGCAATTTTATCGAAAAATCCCGATTTACAAAAGGTTCGGTCTATAACTGAAAATCAAGAGTACCCAAATGAGGAAAAGGAATATCTGACATTTGCAAATCTTACTTCACTGGATGTCGAACGATTATTTTCGAAGTATACGATAACATATTCACAACACCGTCGACGGCTGAATGAATCGACAATGGAAGCGTTGCTGATGTTGCAATTCTACGCAGTTTACTAGGGCGATTGCCAATTGCCACAATGGACATCCAGACGACAGGAAAAGGTAACAATATTATTTTTCACTAATATTGTATATTACGTACCTACTTTTATGCGGTGCGCCACTGCCGGTACCACCTTTTTAACAAACTCTAACTATAACTATCGCCATAATATTTGTGAAGTCTGCACATATCCTTTTAATGAAAACACATAGACGTAGAGATCGATTTATAATGGTGTCGATATGTGAAGTAAAGGTCAGTGAACTATCGAATACTACGTGATTTAGTTATCGGATATAGGCGAAAATACAAGAAAATACTGTGCACATATCGCACATGGGTGGGAAAAGGGATATATATCCAAAAGTAAAAGTTTTGGGAAATAGCAGTTAAGAACAACAACACCCGCTTGTTATTGAAGTTCTTTCCATTTGCGCAGTAAAATGTTTGGCATTTACAAGGCGCTTTGATTTATATCCCTTTTCTCAAAGATGCAGGATGATTTTATAAGAGTCGTGAGAGGCTTAACTCCATTTTGCTTTTTTTCGACTTATACCCCTTTTCCAACCCAAGTGCCATATACAGTGTGTAAAGAGGGAAATTTTTTTTAATATTGACTTTTGAAAAAAATTTATTCTTCATGATATTTTTTGCTTGCTTTGAAAGTACCAGTAATATTTCGAAAATCTAAAATTTACTGCTAGTAATCTGTAAAAATAAAAAATTATCTTTTTTATTGTTGCCATTCTACATTATAATGAAGATAGCGATGATAAATAAATAAATAAAACTAAAAAATAAAAAACTATTTTATTTATTATAAACTGTCATCCTACATAATCTCCTCCGTTTTCCACATACCTTTCCACTGTATTCCTGAATTCCTTATAAACATTCCCTAAAGTTTCCAAGTTAACTTCTCTAACCGCTGAAGCTATTCGTTGTTTTAATATTTCTACATTGTTTCCTACAGGTTCTTGGTATACCTTTTGTTTAAGATATCCCCAGAGGAAGAAGTCCATAGTAGATAAATCTGGCGATCTGGCAGGCCAATGTATTGGACCATAACGTCCAATCCAATTCCCAGGAAATTTCTGGTCTAACAATGTGCGAACTAATAAAGTGCTGTGAGCTGGACATCCAATCTTCTTGATAATAAATGTTCTCTACGTTCACGTCTTGCTGATTGCTCGTGTTGATTTTAAAATTAGGATTGTGTCGTGACCAAAATCTGCAATTTTGTGAAGACACAACACCGTTTGTGGAAAAGGTACATTCATCGGAAAACAATACGCGTTTATGAAAGTTTCTGTTTTCCATAAACTTCTCACCAATCCATAAGCAGAAATCCAGTCTAAAAGCATGATCGTGAATTTCAAGGGTATGTCTAAATTTTGGCTTAAATGGAAAAATTTTATTTCTTTTAAAAATTGTTTGTAATAAGGTGTGACTGACATTAAGCTCCGCTGCCCTCCGTCTTAATGATAAACGTGGATTGTCTTCAACGGACTGCAATGCCATAATAGTTACCGCAACATCCTCATTGTACATCTTTCTGTCGACCGCCGATCCTGTTTCGTCGAATTTTGCAATTGATTTCTTAAGAGCCATTTTTGTTACAGCTACATCTGGATACTTTTGATGAAACAAATTAATTGTGTACTGATGTGGATACATCGCCAATACCGTAACATTTAACTAAATAAATTCTTTGCTGTAACGTCAGCATTTTTGTAACGTCAGTTTGACAGCAATAAACGTGAGTTTGAGGAAAACAATTTAACATCACTATTTTCATTATAATGTAGAATGATAACTTACAATAAAAAATGTTTACAGATTACTAGAAATAAATTTTAGATTTTCGAAACATTACTGGTACTTTCAAAGCCAGCAAAAAATATCATGAAGAATAAATTTTTTTCAAGAATCAATATTAAAAAAAATTCCCTCTTGTATACCCCATCGCTTTACACATTGTATTTCGCCGTCGCATGTCTACAATAACAAGTGCGACAAAAAATGTCATTGCTTGATTCTCCCCCTCATTCTTTTTTAGTTGTTTTAAATATATTATTGTCTATCATTGGAGAATTTTAAGTTTGCTTTATTATTCTTACATCAATTGTTCCTTTTTTTGCAAAGTTTTTGATGTCATTTCAATTTGCTAGAATTTCGTTCGATTTTCCAGCATCATGTTATTCAATGTATTTGGAAGCTGTTGATTCATTTGTTCTTTGATACCCCGTTTTTGCCTGTATAGCCTTATATGCCTCACAGTGCATTTTCATTTTTTTGATGTTCTTCTGATTGATCACAATTACTGATGAGCTTTAAGAATATCAACTTATGATTATCGGCCTCAAAGTACTCCTTTGTTATCTAAACAACTATACAGTTTAAATTTCTATAATTTCTACTTTAACGTGCAATTCCTCAGGGGAGCAAATTATTGAAATCGACAGATTATACATCAAAACTGGTTACATGCAAAATTATAAGCATGTATGCACATATTTTAGTTAAAATAGAATGAAACACCATAACCTAATCTTAGGTTCCTTAACTCACAGGAGGAACACAAAAACCTATTTCTACATTTGTAGTGACATTGGAATATGCAAGTGGAAAATATAAATTTTACACGTAATAACTATCGTATTTTTTTGGTATTTTAAACAACAAGAATACACAATAATTACACTCTAATTCTAAAGAATAGCCAAATGAAATATAGAACCGGCTTATAGTAATTAAGCCATCTATATTAAATATTTGAAGTTTCCAGCATTACAATTAATAATTGAAATATCTCCTGAATAAACAATAACCTAATTCACCTCTACCACGTCATCAATGGCCACAGTAGGTACCTAAAACGTACTTTCTCATACATTTAAAATAAATAAATAACTGTAATATAAATGAAAGTAGATCGATTTTTCTTGTCTCCCCAATTGTCCCTACTTTATCTCTCTGCATCTCTCCCAACGACAAAATTTTAACCCATTTGTATGGAGCCACTGTGACCTAGATTTCCTTCAAAATAAACTATGAACTCTCCGAAAAATCAATTGTGTTTACGTTGTTAATGATACTTAAATTGAATATAGAGCTTTCTTACAGATATTCCTTTTAAAATCGTAAACAAATTGAATCACGTGTATTTAGATACACTTGCTTTGACATAACAAGATAATAAATTTGGCTAACAATATTTTTCTTCTACAAACAAGATTTTCACTCACCAAATATATTGTTCGCCAACATGCTTTGTTTTTCTTCTTTAAAAAAAGGTTGTCCCTCTCTCTACAAGGTGCTTCTATCGCTTTTGCTAATTTAGCTCATCGTATAAAACGATTTTTACCACGAATACGGTAGACACACAAATGTGGAAATAAATACAACAAAAAGAATATCTTGAAACAAGCGCGCTAGAAACAAGCTAAGGTATGTGTTTTTGGTGGCCAATTTGTCATCAAAATCGACAAAGTTGACCTAGACGCGGCGTTAGCAATTCTACTGACCGAACGTGAAAATTGTTAGACAGGCGCATGGATAGTTCTTGCGCAAAGATACGCTTGCGTTTGGCCCTGCGTTCTTTCTTCTCGGAAATTGTTTTTGTTTAATTATCTTAACATCAGAAAACAATTACTTTTCTATTTTAATAAATAATATGCATGTGTACAGGATGTCTATGGATGGGGTTGCAAAGAGGAAAAACTTTTTTAATATGAGTTTCACAGAAAAAAGTTATTCTTTATAAAAAAATCTGCTTTCCTCAAAACGTCCAAAAACATAATTTAGATTTGACTACAGACATACACTTACATAAATTCAATATTATTGCAGCTGATACTTTTATTTTTCAATTAAACAATCACTCTTTGAAATAAACAAGTAAATAGGTACTATTCGCTATTTTACCTTTATGTTTATAGTAACACATGGTCCATAAGTTTTAAACATCGAAACGCAATCAGGTACACAAGTTGGTTTAAGTGTCTAGAAATACTAACAATTTATCTTATTAAAATAAAGTATGCAGTACACTTTGCTTTGTACTATCATTAAATTAGTTTTAGGCTGTGTCAAATATTTAAAATTTAACTTCCAAAATGTTAATTAAAGAAGAACGTATCTATCTGGTTAAATGCTACAGTATTGAACAAGTTCCCCACAGATATGCCATTCATTTATTTAATCAAAAGTTTCCAATACATCTGTATCAGTAATGGTTTTAGAAAAACAACGTAAGTAGTAAGACGAAAATGACGCTGCGACATTATTAGCAATGAATTCGGCGGAGGAAAATTCGAGGTTATCTTTAAAAAAACGCTCGCGAGAGTTAAACGTTTCTTAAGGTTTGTTACAAAAAATTTAAGACAAAATCTTGCCTTATAAACCCAAAATAACCCATACACATGGAGATGGAGATGATGCAAAACGGTTAGACTTTTGTTCATGGGTTGGAGAGAAGTTCGTTGAAGATAGAACCATTCATAGAAAAATTTTCTTTACTAACGAAGCAACATTTGCAACCACGGTCACGTTTCTTCTCAGAACACAAGATATTGGGCTACGGTCAATCCATAATTTAAAATTCGATCAAGTAGCCAACGTTATAAAAAAGTAAACGTATGGTGTGGTATTTTCTATGGTGGTATTTTTGGTCCATATTTTCAAGAACAAAATTTAATTCAATACGTTTATTTGGATTTGATAGAAACACTTATTGGCTAATTCAACTGTATTGATAACAACATTTTTAAATTGTCAATTTCCTTTGAAGTAAATTAGCAGAAATGGTCCAGTTGAATGGCCTGTTATGTCAGCTGATATTACACCAATGGATTTCTTTTTGTGGGGAGCGTTAAAAGAAAAAGTGTATGCTCGTGGTGTAGAACATAATTCAGCTCAATTAATACAAGCAATAAGGAATGCTGTGGATGAAACTAATGTGCCTGCTACGATATACAAAGTTTACAATGAGTTGGAGGCAGGTATATTGAATAGTGATTGTTAGATATGTTTTAAGTTAAGAACTAATACTTATTTACTCGTTTATTTCAAAGAATGATTGTTGTTTAATTGAAAAATAAAAGTATCAGCTGCAATAATTGAATTTAAAAGTAAGTTTATGCCTGTAGTCAAATCTAAACATGTTTTTGGACATTTTGAAGAAAGTATAATTTTTTATAAAGAATGACTTTTTTCAGTAAAACGCATATTACAAAAGTTTTTCCTCTTTGAAACCTCATCTATGGATAGCCTGTATATGCTAATAATACATGTCGCTGATCATAAATATTTATTCTTTATTTTCGGGCGTACTACACGATTGTCGCTAATTATTGAAACAAGATTTTTGCGTTTCGTATTGTGTAGTGCATTTTGATTTTTGAGAAAAAAGCTTCTTGGTACATCCTAAAAAATTGGATGAATTTTACCTTTATTAGAGGTGGAGGCATCCCTAAACAATCAAGAAATTGCATTAGCTGCGTTTCTTGACATAGAAGGTGCGTTTGATAACACCTCATTTGCATCACTATTACAGGCTGTGAACAGCCATGGAGTAGACAACACTGTCTGTAGATGGGTTGGAGCCATGCTCCATGGTAGACAAGTAGAGGCAGCACTGGCAGGTGAGACAATGCAGGTGTCTGTCGCCAGAGGATGCCCGCAGGGAGGGGTATTATCACCTCTATTGTGGGATAAGGTGATAGACGAACTGCTGATCTTGCTAAACAATGCTGGCTACTATACACAGGGATATGCTGATGACATTGTAATACTCACTAGTGGGAGAAACGCCAGCATAATCTCAGAACTAATGCAAAGAGCATTAAAAATGGTAGAAGTATGGTGCAAGAAGGAGAACCTTAGAGTAAATCCTGGAAAAATTGCACTTGTACCCTTCACTAAGAGAAGGAAATTGGACAGTTTAAGGGAGCCGATTCTTTGCAACGAAGTAGTACAGATCAGTCAGGAGGCTAAGTTCTTAGGTGTAACCTTGGACTCTAAACTGAACTGGAACTCACATTTACAAAAAATGATCGACAAATGTAAGAGGGTGTTAATGACAACCCGTAGAACAGTTGGGAAAACATGGGGACTCAAACCACATATGACGTACTGGCTGTACACTACGGTGGTAAGACCCATGATAACTTATAGCTGCCTGGTTTGGTGGCCTAAGATCACACAGAAGCATGCGATAACTAGTCTCTCGAAAATTCAGAGACTGGCATGTCTTTGTATAACAGGAGCTATTAAAAGCACTCCAACAGCTGCTATGGAAACAGCTAGCTCAACGCAGATTCGCTATGCGAAGCACAATTGAACTACCAATGGAGAAAGATTTACTACATAGGCTGTTAAACCTGATTGCGGGAACTAACCTGTTTAAGTAAAACAAAACCGAAGCAGGAATAATACAATAAGCTACTAAGCTTCAGTGTTAGGGATGTAAAGACCAGCCCTGCTCTGGTAGAAAATCAATCAATCAATCAATCAAGTGTATGCCTGTAGTCAAATCTAAACATGTTTTTGGACATTTTGAAGAAAGTATAATTTTTTATAAAGAATAACTTTTTTCAGTAAAACGCATATTACAAAAGTTTTTCCTCTTTGAAACCTCATCTATGGATAGCCTGTATATGCTAATAATACATGTCGCTGATCATAAATATTTATTCTTTATTTTCGGGCGGACTACACGATTGTCGCTAATTATTGAAACAAGATTTTTGCGTTTCGTATTGTGTAGTGCATTTAAATAGCCTAGTTGGATTTTTGAGAAAAAAGCTTCTTGGTACATCCTAAAAAATTGGGTGAATTTTACCTTTATTAGAGGTAAAATTCATCCAAATTAGGATGAAATTTTACGAGAAAAGAAGTGGTGAGGTAATTTTACTCTAAAGCATCAGAATCAGATATGTGCGCAGACGTAATTTGTGGAAAACTTAGAATAGCCCTTGTATACGTTCTACGCATGCGTATGGCGTTGCATACCGTGCATCGTGACCGCCAATGTGCCATAATCCCCACCTTAGCATCTACATTTCCATAACGGAATAAGCTATAAAAGGAAATTTATGGAACTTTAACGCTACAGCAATCACCAGTACTCTCATCGTTCGTAACGAATACTGTATATTCAGGTCGATTTGCAGGTAAATTGTAGTTTAGTTTTCGAGTATTTTAATTAGTAAAATTTGTTTGTAGGATAAACTCGATATCAAAAGCATAAAATATATCACTCCAGGGACCCTATCTTTCACATGAGGTAAGAACGTTTAAATTACTAACTAATTCCCTTTCTACTGAACAATCATTTTAAATGAAGCCAAAATACATACATTGCATCCATGTTGAAAATGAAGAATGACAACCATTTTCTTCTATCAAGACAATTACCGAGTAAATACTTGCAATCTGAATACCCACACTGGTACCCACGCTATTTTTTGCGAGCTTTTGCCGTTAATGGCAGTTTAATTGTATTTGACGTCAACTTTCTTATTTTAAATAGAACATCCTATATATTTTTACGTTTTTGGAAAGGTAGTCGAAAGGCGAATTCAACAATACCACGTATGTTATACTTTTGCGTGAGAAATATGACGATATGCAGCAATAAATGTTTTGATAATCTGTTCTTGTTGTTACACAAAGTTGGCTAAGAAAGAGCGCCAAATTGTTTTTTTTTTACGCCAGACTGACCTAAAGAGCTTGTTGCTAAACAAAGTAATCATAACAATTGCCAAACTGACAAATTTCAATTCCAAAAGCATGAATTATTCCTGTTATTTATTGTTATTATAACCTGCATTTGTCATACTTTCGTTCTTTGTTCTCGTTATTATTTTAGCTCATTTTAACTTGTTTTATCTCATTTTAACTTGTTTTGTTAATTGTTGTTTCTTCTTTACTTTATCGAATTTTATTTTAATTAATTAATCATGGAAGGGTTGTTTAAATTTGTTAGTTTTTGATAGACAATGTGCTTAAGTTTCAGTTTTTTATATTGTTGTTTTTACAATGGCCTCCGCATGGACGCGCTACGATAAACTTAATTTTAATGTTCGGTGAATTTGGCAACAATTACCGCGAAGTGGAACATAATGAATACTGCCCTTGTACTACGGGAAATATTTGAACTTTGCACTAAGTACGAATAGTGTAAAATTTACAGAGCGAACTGCTTTAACAGAAGATAATACGATTTAAATTATTGCACAATTTGTTGCGCAACCACAGCAAGTAAGGTGATAATTGTTGCCAGATTACATAATATTAAAATTGACCCAGCAATTTTACATGGTTCGCGCCGAAGCCATCATAAAAGTAACAACACAGAAAGTCTAAAAAACAGACATATTGTTCATCAAAAACTATCAAATTTAAACAAACCTACCATAATTAATTAATTGCAATTACGTTCGATAAAGTAAAGAAGAAACAACAATTACCCAAATAAGTTAAAATGGGAGAAAGTAATAACGAGAACAAAGAACGAAAGTATGACAAATGCAGGGTATAATAACAATAAATAACAAGAATCATTTATGCTTTTGGAATTGAGATTTGACAGTTTGGCAATTGTTGTGATTACTTTGCTTAGCAACGAGCTCTTTAAATCAGTCTGGCGCCAAAAGAAACAATTTGGCGCTCTTCCCGAGCCAATTTTGCGTAACAAAAACAGATCATCAAAACCTTTATTGCTGCATATCGTAATATTTCTTTAGTTAAAGTATAACATGTGTGGTATCGTTGGATTCGACTTTCGCTTACCTTTCCAAAAACGTAAAAATATATAGGGTGTTCTATTTAAAATAAGAAAGTTGACGTCACTTCCGATGAAATAAAATTGAAATGCCGATAACGGCAAAAGTTAGTTCACAAAAAATAGATATCGACCTATTTTTTTTCTAAAAACGTTAGCTTCTGTCGTTCAAAAATTAGCGTGGGGGGGATACTTTGGGACCATACTGTATATATATTTAGATAGCCTTTTCCAAGTGCTACGTGGTTAAATATTTTAATAATTTTTAGAGTTGATACAGTTAAGGACTAACGTCCAAATAAACTTGAAGCATCCCACTTTCTAAAGGAAATCCGCTTTATATGTATGTTTAGCGCCCTGTATTACGAGATTTCGGTAACTTAGCAACCTTGGTATGCTACAAGCATTTTAAAAATTCCTACAAAGCAAAAAGTACATTTATGTCGACAAATGACAGTAAGTATAATAAAAAAAGCTTTCAATAAATGTATATTCAATAAGGACTAGAAGCCACTGCAATTACATTGCATAATATAGTAAATGTATTGAATGTTGAATAGTATTTACACAAAAGTACGCCTGCGTTAAATATATATTTATGCGAAAACTGTGTCTAGCGTAGAGCCAAGAAAACGTTTTACTCTACTCTTACATAATCTTGTTGAACTGGAACTGTTACTAGACGGAGCTAACATCTACATTTATAAAAGCTTAAGAAAAGCTAGGGTAATTTATTTATTTTAACGGAAATACGTACATATATCTACTACGTATACACACGCAGGGAATATCTTATATTTCAATTTAAAATGTACAATATATACACATACATCTGAGTCAACACTAAGTTACACTTACACGTACCACGAAACATGAAATCTAAAATCTAGAGGTAAGCGTGAATGAATAGAAACAGAAAAATTCTTGATTATAATGTTGTTGACAGCACAACCATACCAATCGCATGTTTAAATACTGTCTACAATGGTTATCATCGACACATATTTCCAATTGCTAGAAAAAGATACAACGAAAGTTAGTGGATTATGGAAAGGTAAATCATTTATATTATTCTAACTTTGGCATCAACCCATTCAAAGTATTTTCTTTACCATAATAAGTACGTATGTATTACTCCGCATTGTCAATGTGACAGCTATTTTGATAAGCTTGCTACTGTAGTTAGCATTCTATAAATGTCTAAAAACATTTAAAACTACATGTTTGCATTTATTTAACATAGATATACTCCATAGCCACGTAGCTAAGACAATGCAGTTTTTACTACCTTAATCATACAGGAATAGTTTGAGCACATCGTTGATATTGAATCTCACTACATAACTATGTACAAATGTATATTTATACAGTGTCACCTACAGTAAAATGCATACATCACATTTTTTATTGATTAATAATAAGTAAATTTTGGTTTCGGCATCTATTTTTGCTTAAAAAAAATGATGTCAAATATGCACACGAACAATCACGTGAGTCCTGTTAATTATTAAACTTGATATATATTTTTTGGAA
Source organism: Dynastes maya (assembly GCA_029619315.2). Taxonomy (NCBI): domain Eukaryota; kingdom Metazoa; phylum Arthropoda; class Insecta; order Coleoptera; family Scarabaeidae; genus Dynastes; species Dynastes maya. The sequence goes on along the minus strand of JAROYE020000003.1, from coordinate 53,926,223 downwards.
ATTTACAAAATCTTCTGGAATTATAGAATTGTACCTATTTTGTACGTGATAGGAGGTCAAACTTTTCAAATAATGTATTAGACACCATAGGGCAATCAATAAGTAGTGAACAAGACTCTTACTTTGTTATTTTAAATTGAACACCTTGCACATTGTTACGTATTTGGTTTTTGAAATAAACCAATATGGATTTCATGTCTATTTTTAGTGTGTTCAATATTGAATTCCAAACTTTGACAAATTTAAACACTAGAAACGTCATTTTTTTTTAAATCACCATATATTTTTGCTGTACACACCGTCTATCTCCAACGTTTTTGTATAACATTGAAAGTAAAAGATATTTATAGCTACACCAGCGTAATGGTACTGGCGTAGAATCAAAAACCTTACCACACAATAGCAGAAAACTACCGATCATAATGGATTATATCTTGAATAATAATTATTTTTGTGTTTTTTATATCGCTGAATTAATTTTGTTTATAAAAAACGAAAAACTTTTAGCCCCAACCTAATACTAGGCTGTTTTGTTAGGTAACTGGCGGTTACCTACTAGTAAATGCATTTAACTTACTAGCTTCTAAAACTTTCCTTAAATCTCTTTATAACTCTATTTCTTTTTTAAAATACTGATAATCCATCCTCTTCGAATAGTTAGTTATTAAATGGATTGATTTTTTTCTGAATTAAAAGGTTTAATTCCAACACAGTAAGTGAATAAACATGCTTGAACTGTATTCTGAAACGGCGGACCCCGCTGATTGTAATCACTTTGAAGGGTTTTAATAATAAAAAAAATAGTAAATGGATGATAACAAAAATCAGTGATGAAAACATCAACTAATCTTTTGCGTTTTAGTATACCATCACATAATAATAAAGCTAAACAATACGCTCTTTAAAGAATATAACTAAGTTAAAAGCTGCAATAAACGCACAAAAACATTTAGGAGCATTATTGTAAAGGTGATGTATTATAATGTGTCTTCAATGAAATTTATTCCTTAAATGAAATCATAAATTCAGTTTAAATTCAAAATGGAAACCATGACGATAAAACATGATAGAAATAATCAAACCTGCGATAAAAACCAAGAATATTACCGGCCTGTTCTTAACTAAAGTGATAACTAGAGTTTGGTGGTACCGGCACTGGCGAACCGCATAAAAGTAGGTACGTAATATACAATATTAGTGAAAAATAATATTGTTACCTTTTCCTGTCGTCTTGATGTCCACTGTGGCAATTGGCAACCGCCCTGGTAAGCTGGTAAGCTGCGTAGAATCAGCAACGCCTCCATTGTCGATTCATTCAACCGTCGACGGTGTTGTGAATACGTTGTAAAATGATCGTTCGACATCCAGTGAAGTAAGATTTGCAAATGTCAGATATTCCTTTTCCTCATCTGGGCACTCTTGATTTTCAGTTATAGACCTTTTGTAAATTGGGATTTTTCGTTAAAATTACAAATTCCAAATTTTTGAGCAACATCGACTCCTATAGTGTTCGTCAAGTTTTCTAGAGCGGCTTGTAAATTGTTTATGCAACTTAATGCGTCTCGTGCAGATAAATGACTGTTTTCTAATTGCTCAATAGCTTGTGCAACTTCAGAATAGTTCATGGAAATTTCATCTATTTGTTGTTGAACGTCCGAATTGGAAAAAAGTTACTGACTATCTCGAACTGCTGCAGAATCATTTGAATCAAGTTTCAAGATGACATTTTTCACTTTCTGAAAAATATTTCTGATAGTAAGATACTGCCTGGAGCCATGTTCTCCATCGCGTTATTACAGGCTGAGGTGGCGGTGGTAATTTCGGACAAAATTGTTTGAATACACGGATATGTTTGGGAGATTTGATGAACACTTTTTTGGTAGATGCTATTAACTTATCCACCATCGGATACTTCTTTCGAATGGTTTCTGCTACGAGGTGACATGCGTGTATGAGGCATGTTATGTGAAGAAGAGTCGGAAAGCATATTTTCAACATCCTACCGACTCTCAGCATTGTTGCGGCTCCATCAGTAACGAACATTGTGACTTGGGTTCCTGTGATACAAAATTCTCTCAACGAATCTTTTATTATCTTGACAACGGTTTCTGCATTAGTTTTCTGAATCCTTTTACTGGATAACAACAATAAAGCTGGTGGACCATCACGTTTCAAAGGACGCGCTACAACATGAATGACGCTGTGTTTCTGAGCATCAGTTGTTTCATCCACACATAGGCAGATTTTCTTATTTCTCAACTCGTCTTTTATACATTCCTTTACTGTACCTTGCACACGTGGCAAATTGTATCGTAATTGCATAGATGTTGGCAGCTTCCATGAGGGATGGTACTTAGCCCAAAAAAAGACGAAAGTGTTCATTAGATACTAGATGTTGTGGGATGTTACACACACTTAACATAAAAATAAAATCATATAAAAATTGCCAGTATGGAATACTGTTTCTTAAATTCAATACATGACGTTTACTTTTACAATGTTTTCTACATTCAAACCTATCGGTACTTAGCAATCCGCTATTGCATATTGCGCAATAAATATGCGGACTTCTATATTCTAAACCAGGGAAATTCCCGAGATATTTATTCACATTCGAAGGAAACGTTACACCCTTTGGGCATCCCATCTCCGCGTACTTATTTGGCGTGCAACGTACTGTCGCTTTGAGCTCTCTCGCGGTACTGTCGAGATCGATTACGAGTTGAAAATTAACCCTACCCACGCCGCTACCGCTACGTTACTGCCATCCGGTACCACCTTTTTAACAAACTCTAGTGATAACAGTAAGCAGGTGATAACATTAACCACGAGTACATTAAGCGGGGCCCACTGTATGAATTTTAAAATGAACACTGCCCCACATATTAGGTTATAGTTGTCCTTTAGTAAATTATTGTTTCTCTACCTTGCTAGATTTGGAAATTAAACTTTTGACACCTAATTTCTCAAACTAAATATTTTTTTAGGAGTACAAATTGTTGGATATGGAACAGCCGGAATAACAGGAATCGCGGCAGCGATTGCGTTTTATAATTTATTAAGTGCGTTTTCTATGAATTGCATATTGTATCCACAGATCGCATTTAAGCCGATAAGTTCTACCAATATAAATTACTTACGTAAATTAGACAATACCAGTGCACCGAATGCTACGATAGATGCTTTATTAACCACATGGCACTCGGATTTAATTTGCCAATTCTGTATTGCTGTATGGATGATGAGCTTTGTCGGAGGCTTTACTTTAGCCTGTTTCTTTATATTGAATCCCAAGGGAGGGAGAGGCCATTCCCATTCATTGTGAGTGCCTTCGTTATTTAAAAGGATAAACATAAGCATTAGTAATAATTGTATATAAAAAAACACATTGATAATTTGTAAGTGACGACGATGGCACGTGATATAACTTAATTCAAGCTTCAATCACAAATACAAGCTTAATATACGTTACAGATACAGCCAGCCGTGGAAAATGGTTATTCCTACATTTGCAGTAACGATTATAATGGTTGTTCTAACAGGAATTACCTGTCACAGGGCAGTTGGTGGTATTAATAACTTCTGTGCTGCATTTTCCAATTTCACTAACACTAAGAGGTAAGATACAGCAATTCTGAGATCAATTACACAATTAGATTTTCAATTTTGTTTAAGAACTTCCCATAACTTTTTTACTATCGGTGTTTCCTAATACGAGGGTCCAGCCGATATTATTGTCTAGTAGGGCATTAAAAACAAAACATACACGGGTGTTTAGGGCAACTCTCTATCTGCCAGTTGAGTGTTAATTATTGTATTTGCGTTAGAACCCAAGTTTTTAATTTTTTTAAGTGCTAACATAAATCGAATTAACTAGATAGAAAGGATTTTCGAATCATAATTTATTATGATTTCAAAAAAGGTTCAACGCTTATGAGTGCAAGGAAGGCTTAGATTCAACCTTCAGTGGAAAAGCACTTTCTGCTACAATTTACCGATGGTATAAAGACTGACTGCGAAAGAAATTCCGTTAAGCATCAGAAAGGAGCAGGACGTCTTCGTACGGCCATCACCCAAGAAAATATTGCTGCTGTTAAGAAAATAATTGAGGAGAACAACAGAGCCACGTATGCTGTAATAGAGCATCACTGAAGATTGGATCATCAGATGTTAAGACAATCATACACAATCACCTGCATTTTAAAAAAGTTGTCAGTCGTTTTGTGCCGCATTAGCTTTCTGACTTTCAAAAAGCAGAGCGTGTGAGAATTTGGCAACTTTAACTCTTTTGAAGAATGACGTACACTATTTTTTCTCTAAGTGACAGGTGACGAAACGTACATTCCGTTTTCCGACGTACCTACTCATTAATAGAGTCGTGTATGGATCCGTAAAAGTATAGATACACCCACAATGACAAAAAAGCAGCGAACTATGTAAAAAGTTATGTATGCGGTGTTCTTTACAAGTACAGTAGTATAGAATATAGTAAATGTATTGAATGTTGAATGTTGCATTTCTGTGGAATTAAATTGGATAAATAAAAACAGTTATAGCTAAATGCTACACTGAAAAATGTTTCTCTAGGTAGGCCCTAAGGTGTTCAGTACACTGAAAAAATTAATTCAATAAATCGTGTTCGTTGACTTCGTTTTGTTAAAGCAACGAAGAAAAATATGTTAACTAATAAATTTATTACAACAATGAATTACGTTTACCAAATTGAAACCTGTTTATCAATATAATAAATAGCCAATTATTATAACGATTAAATGCTTGACTATTGCTACTTGTAGGAGTTTTTATAACGGAACGTCGTGTGTGTAATGTCTGCATACATATACGGCTACGAATGTACAAGCGCCAAATAAAGTAATGACGTAGCCTCGTTAAAGGGAGATCTCCCGCAGATTCCTGAGGTTGTACCCTGTAGAGAGGCTACTGCCGACCGTATAAATCGTAAGACGAATGCGTACAGCGAAAAATGCGGGTATTACGGCGAGCAAGTGAGAGCATACATACTTAAGCGCGTGTAGAAGAGGGCGCGAAAGTAGTGCCAAGAAATCAGTAGTTCTACGTATGTTTAAGAGATGGATAGCACTCGTGTTATTTAAGAAAGTTGCATTTCGAATAACAGATTTACATTTGGGGTGCAGTTCTATGAGCGACAATAGCCGAAAAAAAAAACTAAGTTGTTGGTTTAGTTTCTGTTGGTTCTTTTATTCTTTAAGTAACTTTTAACACAGCAGGTTTTTAGTTGTAATTTTCGTAATTTTGTTTGTCTATATGAATATTACATTATTTATATATTGCTTTCGTCATTCTCCACCATGCACTTCCCCAACAGGGTCATCTGACATGCACCCATTTGCTATTAAGACATCATTAGATCATCACGAAATTCATTGCAACAGTTATGCAACATGCAGCCGAAATTTTTTTTTATTTTTATTTAGTAAAATACATTATAGATTGTTGTTATTCTCTAATTGAGCACAATGTCTGCTATAATAGAAAATAGTAGAATCATATGTAGATCCTTTTTGTATATATAACGATAAGGTATTAATTAATTGAGAATTGTACTAAAATTATTGAGAAACTTCAAGCAACATAAACGTAAATACGTTTATACTTCTTTGTAACAACGTTTAATTTGATGAATATAATGTGTTCTATATCCTGTAACCACCGACGTCATTACTCGCGCAGGCTGTTTTTAAACCGAGGCAGCCTTACCAATATAAATTCTACCAACCTTGGGTGCTGAGTGGTTGTACTAAATATTTGTTATATTATTAAAGGAGTATTCCGCAAGTTAGTGTTTTCTTATTCTCACCAGTCAAAAATATTACAGTAAGATCAAAATTTACACTTGTTTAATTATATTTTCACTATAATAGTTATATTTCGTCATATGCCTATTCTTTAATATATATTGTTTATTACTTCTATTTCGATAATTTAATACATGAAACAGTTCACTAAAACCCTTACCACAACACTTAATTCGTACTGGACACACGTTTCGATTATTATTCTAACCTTTTTTAATTATCTAATATCTGTATTGAGTCCCGATCGTATTAAAACGATTTGTTATCCCGCTTTTGTATTGTATCTACACGTCTGGAATTAATAATGCCCTTAAATCATCAAATTTACTAATGTATGCGGACGACACACAGATCTATTATTCTTTTAAGCCGACAGATTGGCAACAAGCTGGCTCCAGTATAAGTGCATTCACAATATGAGTCTTATTGCAGCCCATAAATCAAAGGCCGTGAGAGCTATCGCTTTTCTTGTCTATACTGATCCCTAATAGATTTTGACGCTTTTCTAAACATACCTGCTTGGCACTACTTTCGTGCCCTCTCCTACACGCGCGTAAATATGTATGCTCTCACTTGCTCGCTCTAACACCCACATTTTTCGCTGTACGTATTCCTTTTAGGAGACTATTGCGGTAGCCTCCCTACAGGGTACAACCTCGGTAATCTTCGGGAGATCTCCCTGTAACGAGGCTACGACATTACCTTCTGGTCCGATTTTACAATACCACAAGCTGTATTTATAGTGAGAAGAAGATTATTTAGATGATATTTAGAGCGATCTATCGGTAATCGGGGCATGATTTTAGATCAAACTAGTAAATCGTATCCCTATAGCTAAGGTTACCAGACGCTATTTACCCATCCCAGTACATTTTCTTTTAAAAATATTATTACATACCGTGAAATGAAATATTAAAAATGTGAACCTTTAGGCTTTATTTTATACTTACACCTCTCCATTGCACTTTGCTAAATAACCTAACAAGTAACATAGCTCAAAAATAAAAAACTTGTATTACTCCTTTAGAAAGCTAAGTTTATAGAGCTAACAGTAAGCAAACGAAAAAGTTAGGCAAATTTCTTTTGTTTGGCAACCCAGACGGACTTCCTCAGATGACCGCATCATCCCCGGACAACCGCATTATCGCCGGCCGGACGTTCCCAGACATGCTAAAAATCCGGACGTCTGGTAACACTACCTATAACGCCCTATTGGAAAAATGTAGTAATAATATAATAATAATCTTTATTAGTGCTACTACACAACAGTAGTGCTTACACAAGTCAACACAAACGAAAATGAAAAAGGCACAAATTTAAATATACAAACACATATCGCAACTACTACTACTATTTAAATATTCATCGACCGAATAAAAAGCTCCAGATATTTTTTAATCAGCTGTTTAAACGAAGACATCGGTAAATCCCTAACAGTGGGATGATGTTATAAGATATAATACTTAATAGTGAAATAGCTTACTCCGTCTCTGCTTTTTGCTAATATGCACGATATTAGCCTAAGCGGTAAAGTACTCGTTTTTTTGCATTTCTTCTTTAAGTTTTGAAGGGCTTCCGATTTAAAGAGGATGCGGGATGAGGAGTCTTCAAGTGAACTCTTTTTCGCATCTCATTCGATTTTATTTTGGAAAAACGAAGTGGAAGATGTATGTATTTGTACTTGATATTTAACCGACTAATTATAATTATTTGTAATTGTACATGTATTTGGACGAAACTAAAGTTGAAATGGTACAGTAATTGCAATTTTATTCGAAATTTTGTTCAATTTTACGAGAAAATTTTACAGAAAAATTTACCTGATTTCCTATTATGTGGTGTTTTACCTAATCTATCATTACTTTTCCCACAACAATTTTTAAGTAGGGTATTTGTAGAACAAGTTATTATAATTGTTGCAATACGTTCACTGCTGAGGATATTACATTTACATAATACATCAGTAGAGCCCGGTAACTGGAGAGCAATCGCAGCGGCGGTGTGACTGTATTTAGGTGGGCAGGGAGGGCTGGTCGATTATGATGCGACACAACAAATCATCATCACTCAGTTCAGTTTAGCATTGGATAGCGGATAGGGCGTGTTGATTTTATTGATATAGACATAGTTATTAATTGCAGTTATTATTTAGTGTAGTGCGTTTTGATTTTATTGATACAGACGTAGTTATTAATAGTAGTTTTTAGTGAACATGTCGAAAGCTAAAAAACGATCCTTTCAAGACATAGTAAATAAGTTTATTTCTGACTTTCCCGATTTGTTTTTTACAACGGGAGTAAGATAGTTTGTAAAGTGTGCAAAAAACATTTGATGTCAAATAAGAAGTGGAACTGTACAAGACACGTAAATTCCGCACAGCATAGATAACGAAAATTGGCCATGCCACCGAGAAGTGCATTTTTTTTTATGTAATTCTTATGTTGATAAGCTGTAAAATACCACTAGGCTCACTCGATAAACAACCGTTTAAGGACTTTTGGGACAAATACCATCCCCAGTTGTGGTTGGCAACGGAGAAAACGGCACGTAAGCATGTTGCATTTGTACGCGATGACGTGGAAAAGAAAATGAAACGCATATTGAAAAAACAGTTTCTTTGGTTATGTGTTGACGAGACAACAGAATATAAAAAAAAATTCAATTGTAAATATTATGGTACGCATACTAGACTCTAGTAAACCTACATTACCACTGTTACTAGGTAGCCGAAGACTACAAGAGTGTACTGCTACAGCAATTACGAAGGTTGTACTTAGTACGTTGGAAAAATTTCAAATTTCAAAAGATAAAGTGTTGATGTTTATGAGCGATGGCGCAGCGATAATGCGTTCGGTAGGCCGTTCTCTTCTTGAACATGGTTGCAAGTGTTTACATGTTACGTGTAAAGTGCATGCTTTACATCTTGTGGCAGAAACCATTCGACAATGCTCTCCTGAGGTAGATGCATTAATAGCAAGCACAAAAAAAAGATCATTTCACACAGAGTGTCCTGGTATTCGTCAACCACCGGAGCCGATTCTTACACGTTGGGGAACATGGTTGCAGGCAGCTTTTTATTATGCTGAACATTTCAAAATAGTAAAAGCTGTTGTTACACAATTCAATCCTGCCGAAACTGCAGCTATTAAGGAGAGCCAGTCGAAATTTCAAGATATTTCCGTTGAAACAGACTTAAGGATTAGCTGACGCAATAGACCAATTACAAAATAGATCGTTATCATTATTGCAGTCCCTGCAAATTATGGACGGAGTGCATACATAGCTACTGACTATAGATGACGCAAAATATAATCGCGTTTTAGAAAAGTTCGAGAGTGTGCTACAGAAAGATCCCGATTTTAGCACACGAAAACAAATTTGTGATGGTGTATCGAATAATCCACTAAGTACAAAGAGTATTTTAATCACGCATGTATAACATCGGTCGATGTTGAACGCCCTTTTTGAAAATATAAACTCATTTTTTCACCACGGCGAACATCGCTCACCGACACAACTGTGGAAACATATCTAATGATGTCAACTTTTTGCCACTTTTATCCATATGATGTTAATACTGATAATGGTGCTTCTAGTTTTACTGTTCCGTAGCCAAGGCTGCTTAAAAGGGTGAGTGTTTCACTACTTTTCACATATTATAATTATGTATTAGTTCTGTTATTTTTTTTCTATTTTCTTACTATTGTTTTTGTATACTAGGCAGGTACGGCTATGGCACAGCTCCCTGTTACCGGGCTCTATATATCAGTATATAAATGGCTATGTTCGGTGATATAATTTAAAATATACTGTATTAAAACAGAACCTTTATTATACACATTTAAAAACATCTCTTCGTGTTCAAAAATAATTTTGTTAGATATAATGCAAGAATATAAAACTATTTGAACAATAACATCTTCATGTTTTTTGTCAAATACAACGGGCAATTAAGGTATTGAGTTGAATTAGAATCTTTTTTAAGCCTAGGATTTTTTAAACTTACAGTTATAGTTTCACCGGTCTTTGAATCTGTAGCTGTTGAAAAATAAATAATATCTTCTTTTACAAAGTGTAACTCACCGACGCCACAGTACTATAAATAGACCGCCCGAGTCACGCTTTTATCGTTTCACAAAAGGTTATATCGCTTATACAACACTAGAAAAACATTACGGGTATCACCAACAAAGTACGGAAATATCACTACACAGTATTTTTTGAAATAAAACCAATATAATTTCGATAAACCAATTCAAAACGAGAGAAACGGCCTGAACGTGTAAACGTCAGGACGATGAATATGGCTGATCGTTTACCTAAACCAATATACGTCACAACCTGCTGACGTCAGAGCTGCTAGGCTTTCTTATATATTGGAAGTAACGGTCGGTGTCGGCAAAATGTATCATAAAGCAAAGACTGCCATACGTCATTTTTGTTTTCAATACCATCGGCTAAATATGTGAATAAGGTTCATTTATATCCCGATTAGTTCAGATTTTTGGCTTTCTATTGTAATTTAAAATAAAGAAACTATAGGGATTTTTCATTAGACATTAATAAATGTATTCTTTATATCAATAAATCGTTTAATATATATAGTGTATATACGAAAGTATGTGTTCATCGATATAATAAACAGCCATTTAATAAAATGATAAACTCGTTCATTGGACCAATTTTGATGAAAGAATTGATACATTAACGTACTTTTTTGTTGTATTTATGTACATATCTCTTTCGTTCAGTGTAAAGTTCCTGAGAAGGGTATTATATTGTATGCACATAAGATTTAAAAAACATTTGCGAGGTACGAGACTTTCGTCTGAGAGAAAGAAATTTTTACGGCCATTAGTATTTCGCAAATATTGGTCAAATGTATTATTGGTGAAGAGAATTAATTACTTTGAAGATATAAAATGGAAGATACTATTCGAGGACGAACTGAGGTTCAGGAAGGGCCAAATATTGGCAACCATGGAACATGTATTGCGCGCGCAAACGAGAGAGAAGAAGAAGAAACCGAATGAAGTTAGTTGATATTTAGCAGAGGAAAGGAATCTGTGTGAGATAGTAACGGTCGAGTCAATGAAATATTCGACTCGTAACATCACTAATATTAACTAACTTTTCTTGTTTAATGACTTTTTTTGAGCTACTCGATTAAACTTATGTGTGTACAATATGTGTACAGATTGCGAGTAAGTTCTATGGTCGAATGTATTCGTAACGGGAGAAGAGACACTCATTGCTCAACTAACGCCACAAATTTCTGGAGACCAACTAACAGTTGCATTTCTTGAAATTAGCCTTTCACCAAATTAGCAGTGTGACATATGACACAGTCTTGTTGGAACCACATGTAATCCAAATCAATTTCATCTAAATTTGGCCACAAAAAGTCTGTTAACATCAGTCAATAATATCGCTCACCAGTCAGTGTAACTGCATCTCCTACCTCGTTTCGAAAAAAATGTGGTCCGGTAACACCTCCATACCAAAAACTACACCATAGTGACTTTTTGCGGATGCAAGGGCTTCTCGTGAATCTCTCGTGGATTGTTTTCGCACCAAATACAACAATTTTATTTGTTAATAATTCCACTTAATTAAAAATTGAGTTTCATACAAGAAGGCAATTTTTGCCCAAAATTATGATCCGTTTCAAGTTGCTCTAAAGTCCAAACAGCAAAGTCATGGCGAGTGTCCAGTGGCTTCAGTTCTTGTACGAGTCTAAACCCAAGGCTTTTTTGTAAAATACACCAAGTTCTCGTTCTTCTAAGCCCTAATTCCCGAGCACGACGAGGAATCGATAAATTTTGAATCTCTGCAACGCTATCTCTTACAACAACAATGTTCTCTACACTTCCTACATTTCGACGTCTAATTTGTGTTTTCATACGGCGACGAGTAAAATCTCTTTCAATTTTTTCAACGATTCAATGAATAACAAGCACAGAAGGGAAATTTTATGGACTATAGTTTTCATGAAGTGCGCGTTGGGTATTCACAAAAGAACGTTTGCAAAATAACCAAACGTTCTTAAAGCGTGTCTTTAACCATGATAAATTGTCAGAATATACTACACAAATGGCAACTAGTGACAGCGGTTATAACATTTTAAACATAGTTGCCAATTCATTTCAAAATCATAACTTTCTGTATGTTTCCATAACCATTTGAGTAATAGTGGAATTGACATCATATAGCAAAATCTTATTTTCAACCAAGGTCAAATAGTATTCTAGTTTATTTTAAGATGGTTCTTATAAATTAATAGCATTTTATTGCAGTTGCACGGATAGAATCGACGTATTCTCATTAAAATATCACCAGCACAAACGATATGTCTACAGTGTGCAGTACATTGTTAGAGCTTCCAGTGTCTTGACTTTCATCGCTTGGCTTTTTTGCGCGGTGCTCTTGATTATTAGACTATGTCTTGCACCGGATTTCTCTCTTCAAGTCATTGTATTACAACCACGAAAATCTACACAGGTAAGTACAGAGACCAATAAGAACTATGAAAATAATAAGTAGATATTACAATAAGGTAGCTTTGAAAACAGATAAATTGCTGATGATAAATGAGAAACCTAAAATAGATACATAGACATACGTAGTAGACGCCATACATTCTCGGCCTGGTATAGAAACAATAAACTTGGTAAAATATAACAATTTTTATTTTTCAATATAATCTCCCCTAACTTCAATACATTTATCACAACGATCAATTAATAATTCTATACCCTTGTAAAAATAATCTAAAGTGTTTCCCTCAAAATGTTGTATTAGAGTTTTCTGGGACGAAGTTCATCGGGTAGTCGCCATTCTGTCGATTCCTTTTTGGATAGAGGATCATAGTACAGAACACGTTTAAAAACGAGCACGCACATTCGATCCGACTTTCTTTACGTTGGAAAACAGGGCGAATACTTGTTTCAGAAATGTTAAACATCACTGCTAATTCCTTCACTTTCAAACGGCGATCTGCTAATACTATTTCTTTAATAATTGAAATGTTTTGAGGCGTTATCAGTTCAATTGGCCGATCCGGGCGCTCATCATCTTCAAGCGATTCTTGCCCTAAACGCCCATTTTTTTACAGTGAAGGAGATATATATATATATATATATATATATATATATATATATGTATATACAGCTTTTCATGGACCATTTAGGCCCAAACCTTGGTGATCTTTCATTCCCTTCTATCATTGGCTTTTGTTTTCCAATTCCTTATCTTCTTCTCCTCGAGATCCAATAATACCGCTTCCTGCCATCTTTTCCTTAGTCTCCCTTTCCTTTTCTTATACTTTGGGGCTTTCCAGGCTACAGTGTTCGGTATTTTTGTCATCTCCACTCTTTCGATGTGCCCCAACCATTGTAACCTTCTAGTTTTAATGACTCTGTCTATTATTGGTTCATCAAACATATTATAGATTTCTTCATTCGTTCTTCTTTCGTACACGCCCCCTGCATTCCTTTTCCCTCCCATTATTCTTCTAAGTATCTTACGTTTCCATCGCATAAGTCTTTCTTGTGTTGTTTTATTCAGAACCCACGTCTCGCTGCCATAGATTGCTGTTGGTCTTATGACTGTTTTGTAGATCCTAACCTTAGTATTTTTTGTCAAATGTTTTGCTCACAATATATGTTGTAAGGCCCCTGCACACTTATTTGCCCTTGACAGTCTGCATTCTATTTCCTATGAAGGAGATAAATCACCATAAACGCCGTCTAAACGTTGTTTAAAAAATTAATGACCGCGCGGTACTCAATTTTCGCTACCTGAGACATTTTCATGCACTAGTCACGTTGTCTGGCTACTACAACTTTTCGAGTCGTAATATACATAGTGTAGGTCTCGCACATGTGCAATTATGACACAACAGAGTTTGAACACGCTCGAACCTGTATAAGCCTGTCAGACCGAGAATTTATGGCACCTACCTCGTACATCACATAGCAATTTCTAATCATCGATATACCGTAAGAGCAAGCGCACTATGATCAGCCAGCATAATCGGCATTTTTCGGAAATGTGAGAGCAAAGTCGTGTGTTACAGGTGTACGTGAACGAATACGCCGTTTATAATGTGAGCAAGTGACATTCCACAGTGACATTCAACGCAGCACACGTTTAGATGCGCTAAGTTCGTGTAAAATCAGGTAATCATAGTACACTCGCTCTTACGGTATACATAAACATATTTACATTATGCATGCTTGGGAAAACAAGCAATACACCTATTAATAAATATTCTCCATAGGTCCCGGGTGCGAGCAACGTTAACGAACTTCAACTATCAAAGACAGATAGTAATAAGGTGCAAATACAGTAGTAATTTATGTATAGCACCTAATTACATTAATAATCGAAGCTTCTGTACTGCCTTTAGTCTAAACTAGAATACTAAACTTCTTTCAGGCTTAGATCCCAGCAAAGATCGAAACACCATAAAAAATTAGAAATTGTATAAAATCAATCTTTGACTTTGCCAATTCAGGTTCACCCATTCCTACGCCTACGCACTAGGTAGACACGCTGTATATTGGTGGAGACTACATATTATTATCTAACGGCTAATGCAGAAAAAAATACCTAGGGTAATAATAATTAGATGTTGGTGATGTCAGCACAATTACATAACGTCGTGAAACAGAATTTTGTATGCAAGAAATTATTGCTATTCCATTTGATATTGCATTCATTTTGCCTGGAATAAGAAAACTACAAGATGCAAGCAGTAGGCCCTTTTTATTGCGCAGTCTGCATATCGAAAAGTATTAAATAAACAAAACATCTAAGAAATGAAACACAGTTGTTATCAAAAAAAAACGAACTATAACCAACCTAAAATATCTGCTTCCGTAAATTGTTGTTGGATATGCTAAAACGATTTAACATGTTCCATGTAGTTTGATTCAATTCTTTACAATCATATTATAGCAAAATATAACAACGCAAATTTACAGGTGTCACATAACTCATAACTTCGTAGCTCCAAAGTTAATGAAAGTTAATGAAACATTGCTATTGCATTTTTGGAATCCTCGTTAAATTTTTACCAAAAATTTAATAGTAAAATATGTGGAGTCTTCCATTAAAAAAATTATTTTTCATAAAAATATGTCATACCAATTTAAAGCAATATTATGCACATCTCGTTAGTAATTCGGAACATCAACGCGTGTATATAATAACGATAAAAATAATATCTTTATGTTAGATATAACAAAGTGATTAGATACTATGTTTTTTTATGCCTATTCTAGGCACCAAAAATCACATGTGTGTCGCGCACCTCCGGAGAAATAACAGTTTCTATAAATGTGGAAACTTTTCAAAAAAACTCTAGTAACTGAAACTCGTAATTTTAAGACAGTAACACGTTATTTTTCGTCTCAGAATTTAACGAGGATTCTAAAAATGTAATAAAAAAAATAAAATAAATGTAATAAAAAAAATAAAATATAATAATGTATACCTATAATATACTATATATCTATAATATATACATTAAAAAAAATATAACTTTGAATATAGCTACTAACTTAGGAGACACTTATGAGGTTTCAATATAACTTCAAGCCATGCCTCGTTTTGAAAAATTTCCATTCACAAAAGCACAATCTTCCAGTCTCGCGGATATGACTCACTCTACTATATGTCCACGGTTAGAGTGAATAAGAGGAAAAACTTTTTTATTTTACATTTTAGGGAAAAGGAGCATACTTGATAAAAAATGTTGCTTGTATTTAAAATGAGATTGCCGTGGAGAACGTTAACGTTCCACATACTGGGTGTCCGGAAACTAAAAAAATACGAAAATGTCATAAGAGTAAACTACCATTATTTTTACTATTTCGAAAAAGTGGCACTAGGAAAAGTTTTTTGGAATTAAAAGTTACGACAGATTCAATTTATGGGAAAATTGACCTACTTTAATCAAATAATTCGTACACAAAACTGATTACATTTTTTAACGTAAAAAAATTTAAAATAATAAAACATTATTCGAACGGTCCTCCACTAACGTCCACACAAATTTGAAGGCGAGCAAGAAATTCTTTGTAACTTCTTCTAACCTCTTCTAAGAGTATGGACTGTACAGCTTCCCTAATTCGTTGCTTTAGGTGGTTCATGTCATTGTCCAAAGGTCTGCTGTAGAGAATCTGTTTGAGTCGACCCCACAAGTAAAAGTCCGTGATCGTTAAATCTGGACTCCGCGGAGGCCATGGATGTGGACCATGTAGGCCAATCCGGCGATTAGGAAATGTATCCTGTAACCAAGTCCGAATATTTACAGCAGTATGCACCGGACAACCGTCTTGCTACACATACAAACAATTTCGGTAGGCCAATGGTAAATTTTCCAATTCGTCGATGAAAAACGTTTAGAGCATATTCAAGTAGCTATTTCCGTTGCACGTATCTTGAAAAAAGTATAGTCCTATTATTACGTAAAAGGAGACTGCACACCAAACATTTACTTTTTTGAAATATTGTCGCCTCGACGGTATTCTAAAATGAGGATTCTCGGCTGCCCAATATCGTGAATGTTGCGATGCAACAATGCTATTTGTCGAAAAAGTGGTTTCATCCGAAAATATAATTTGTCGGTGAAAATTTCTTTCCATACCTCCGATCCACAGACAAAAATCGAGACGTTTCACTTCGTTGCCTCTCTCTAAACTATGATTAAATACTGGTTTGTATGGCACAATTTTATTTTAAAATTTTTTGTATTCGGGACTTTTCCACCACTCCTAAGTATTCCAAGCGTCTCCTCAGTGACATTCTTGGATATTCATTCACTGACTGTAAGACTAGTACAGTAGCGGCATCTTCATCGTTATAGTTTTTCTTTTGCCTCGGTGTTTTCAATAGCGATCCTATCCTCAAAAATGTATGAACTATTTTATGTAATGACGACTGTGCCACATGCACACCGGGGTATTTTTCATTAAATTCTTGAATTACTTGGCGATAACTGTATTAAATATTTTTTTTGCTGTAAAGTTAGCATTTTTTGATAATTATTATTCTTGGGTATTTTTAACGATGTACAGTGACACAAGTGAAACATAAAATGTCATTTTCGTCACCATCTACTATTTGAAGTAAAGTGAAATAACGCCAAGGATTAAATAATAATTATTTGAAATCACAAGCACAATTTTCGATAAAAATATTTCTTTACGATAAAGGAGAAAAGGGCCATAAATTGAAAATCTGTCGTAACTTTTAATTCCAAAAAACTTTTCCTAGTGCCACTTTTTCGAAATAGTAAAAATAATGGTAGTTTACTCTTATGACATTTTCGTATTTTTGTAGTTTCCGGACACCCAGTATGTGAAACATTAACGTTCTCCACGGCAGTCTCATTTTAAATACAAGCAAAACTTTTTATCAAGTATGCTCCTTTTCCCTAAAATGTAAAATAAAAAAGTTTTTCCTCTTATTCACTCTAACCGTGGACATACCGTATATAGTTCCTTCTAATATTTCCCAATTTTTTTAACTATTTCCGCACTCTGTATATCCATATTTTCTATTTTTGTTTTAATTATTTTGATATGCACATGTAATTGTTACTTGACGATGGTATACATATATATATGTAGAAGCAGTAAATTACTTTGAAATGCAAGGCCGTTTTATTCAAAAACAACCTACCTCATCCGTTAGTGTCCTGAAGTTGTCTAAATTATATTTTATATATTTATAAGTAATTACAAAAGGGTAGTCAACTACTTTTTAAAATACAAATAAGATTGGACAACACATACCTATAGGATCATTCATGACGACCACTTCCAGTGAAAATATTATGTTGACATTTCAGCGAAAGATTTGTTTTCTGAAAATATCTTGAACATTGTACAGTGTGGTTATTTTATCTTGATAAGATTTTAATGCATCATAACTCACTTATTTTTAGTTATCAAAATGAACCAAAAACCAAATTGCAGGGTTATTTACAAATTGTCTGTTAGTGTTCAGAAAAAAAAACAAATGACTATTCATTTTACAAGATATATAGAAAACCTCTATTTCATAAAATGGAACACCTTGTATATTTTTCATTAGTTGAAAAGCATAGTTTGCTATAACTTAAAGAACTACTATGAGTAGCAAATGTTGATTTTATTGGCCGATAAACTTAAAATTTGAAAAACATTTTAATTAAACAACTTAAATTCAGCTGTCGATAAGGTATTTGTAAAAATTCAAAATTTCTAAAAAGGAATATAATTATTAGATTTAATAAAACTGTAAACTTTTTGGCATTGAAAGATTGTTTGATTTGACTTAAATCTATTCCGTAGATTTCAAAGAAAATGTCAAATTTTACGGTCAAAAAAGTCAGTAATTTTTTGACCGAAATTTACCAATATGGACTAATAAAGCTTTTTCCCTTATAATGCGGTGTTTATGTGTGATACTATATATGAAAAAAATTCTAGATGAATTCCGCTGGATACCTGTATACTTGAATATATATTTTATTATGCCAAACGTGTCCCTGAATAATCTGAAAGCCTTTTCTCTAAATTGCTCAGAGAAAAAAATATCTTTCATCCACACACTAGATGAATATACTGTTTTCACTTATATATTAATTTCAGACAAAGAGGATGTTAAGTCAGCCATCGAATGTAGCAATGCTTCCCCAGAAGCTTAAAGTTATAAATATGATGGAAGAAGAAAAACGACGAAAAAATAAGAAATTTGGTTTGCTAAAAATGTTCTAATTCTATCAAGATTTTTATGCCACAATATCAACTACTTACAGCTAGTCAATAATTTTTTAAATTGTAGTTAAATTTGATAAATAAATTATATGTGTTTACGTAATGTGTTTACTTTTGGTATGCATAAATCGGGAACGTAGCCAGAGAGAGCCAATGCAGCCAAGGCACGCACTGAGAGAATTTTTGCCCGAATCGTATTTATTAACAATGCAAAATGTTCTTGAAAAGATATTATAAGACATTAAACATGCTTAAATCAGGCACTTAAATGCTTAACACAGATATTGGGCATGATTTCCTTACATTTCCACGAACATCTTCATAATAGAAAACGTCGCACTTGTGCATGGATGTAAAATGTTGCAGAAATTGGGGAATGTAATGAAAATAGAGGTACACTGGTTGGAATGCATACGCCTTGCTTACTCAATGAGAGTTTGCGAGCGTCTCCTCGGGGCTCTTTCAATACAACTGCGTTGTCGTTTAAATAGTACGAGGGTGTACCAAATATAAACGGGACTCGTTTCTTTTTTAAATTCTAACTTTATTTAACTAAGCTTACATATATATATTATTTTTCTACATACTCTCCCGCCCTAGAAATACATTTTTCCCATCGGATTGGAAACTTTTTTATTCCATCATCGTAAAAACTCTTCGGACGTTCGTGTAGCCATTGGAGCACAAACGCTTCCACCGCTTCATTGTCGTCGAAACGCTGGCCTCAAAGCGCTTCTTTGCGGGGTCCAAAAAGATGGAAGTCACAAAGTGACAAGTCTGGACTATAGGGTGGATGTTCCAGCATTTCCCATCCTAATGCATCCACTTTTTGCATCGTGACGTTAGCCACATAAGGCCTGGCGTTGTCATGCAGAAGAATGACACTTCGGGCCGATTGCTTTTTCCTTTTCCTTTGAAATGACAATTTCGCGGCATCCAGTACTTCCAGTTATGCGCCGATTTCCCTCTATGAGATTTCAGACCGCCTCGATATTGGCCACGGTCACACTTGTCCTTGGGCGGCGATCATGGCTCTCGTTCTCGACCTTTTCACGCCCTCCAGAAACGTTTTTGTGCCATGCAAACATACGGGTTTTTGACAGGGTGTTGTCCCCGAACTGTGTGTGTAATCGCCGCAAAATTTCGGTTGGGTTCACCCCCTCCTTGGCCAAAAACTTGATGATAATCTGCTGCTCCATGGAGACATGCACTTCTTCCTCACTCATGGTTTCTTTTGATACTAAAGGGACCCGAGAGAGTTGCGGTCAGTTCTCCCCTTTCCCTAATAGTACAGGCTACCTTCGCATCAACCTCTTCCAGGTCTAGAAGCCCTCCGGAAGAAAATCAATCTCGTTTATATTTGATACACCCTCGTAAAGGCAAAATATGTATGCAATCCACCTCACAGATATGTAAGCAAAAGGCATCCTTACGTAAAAAATGAATAAGTTCGAGATTCGACCAGTACTCTTCCTAAGTTTCTTGGAGGCAGATGAATTGTCAGATGCTCATTTTCTATTCCCTGTTTGAGTTCGTCAAGTTTTTGCAAGTCTAGAATAAACTAATGTAATCTCAACTATTCAAGTCAGGCGATCTTGATAGCCAAACAAATGGACCTCTGTAGGGTTTATAACAAAGAAGTACATCTAATATTGGTGACAAAATGTAATGTGGAAGGTCACGTTAAGTTAAACAATTAGAAAAGATTACTAGTCCAATTAATTAATCACCTAGCCACGCAATGTTAAACATTTATAAAAAACCGATTCTAAGTCCTTAATTTGATAACAACATTTAAGTGAATTGAAAAAAAAACGATATGGTTATCTATATAAACTCTTTCAAACTAGGAGAGCACTAATATTTACTTCTGCATAGATAATAATTTTATCAATTTGCAAGTGCTCGAAAACTGACACTAACATTACAGACATTAACAGTAAATAAGAAATAACGATATGGTTATGCAAACTCTAAGAATTAGGTAGGGAATCAAATACGTTCTTTAGATATCATTCTACGTAAGTCACGCCCTAATTTCCTTGAGGAAGTGAATACTATTCTAACCGCCGCCGTTGCGATAGGTTGAAGCGTTTCAAATTTCCCTCACATCAAAGCTAAACGCCGTTAATTACGCCGAGTCTTCGAAAAAATTCATTACGGGGATCCCGCGGCTTCGGGGCCCACCGTACTACCTAAACGGGCAACAGTAAGGATCACGCTCACCCTCGGCGTCGGACCCGAGCATGGATGACTTTCCCCGTAGATGTTTATTTGTAACCCCGCTTGAGCCCATTCCAATGCTGATCAGGAAATGCTATTCTTTATGGCAACACAAACTTTAGTTATTTTTTTTATTGGGTTATATATGAAGTACATACATTTTATTTTATGTATGTTTTTGTATAGTTTAATAAATATGCAGAGTGTTTCGTGAGAAGTAGAAAATGAAAATAAGGAAAATAAACCGATACGTTCAAGTC
The DNA here is from genome assembly GCA_029619315.2 of Dynastes maya. Taxonomy (NCBI): domain Eukaryota; kingdom Metazoa; phylum Arthropoda; class Insecta; order Coleoptera; family Scarabaeidae; genus Dynastes; species Dynastes maya. The sequence continues at coordinate 53,905,133 of JAROYE020000003.1, read as the reverse complement.
CGATTATCAACATTACGCAAATAATCAATGGTAGTTTTCAAGATTTTTTCATCCAATAATTTTAAGAATATTTATTACAAGTAGCAAACAGTTTAAAGAATATTTTCGAAAACATCTCTGTCCAGCCTTGATGCATCTTTTAACCCATTTACGCAGTACATTTAAATTGAGGGATGAATATTTTTTATAGTAGCTGTATCGTTAAAAATGCGACGTTGTCTTGCCTTTTTATGAAAATATTACTTTTTGACCTGCAGAATATGTTTTCGAAGCAGTGGCGGCTCGTGGTCAAATTTACGGGGTGGCCAAATGGACAAAAAAGTAAGCGTATGGCTTACCTTATATAGATTTGAATTTCGAAGAAATTCTTCCTTCCTTTGGAATTGTTCAAAACATATAATGCACAGAAAGCAAAAAAAAACGCATTACTTACATCACAACCACAAATCTAGCCAAATCATACATAGATCTGCTTAAATTATGATACAATGCACTTCTTTATTTTTGTCTAGTTTAAGTTCTGATAAAGGGCGACTATATCTTTTCAGTTCTAAGCGATTCTCAAAATTTAATTCATTAGCTCCCGGTTTACAAAAAAATTAAATCACTGATTAGCACGTTAATCCCTTATTAACTTAATTTTGTGAGGTCTCTAAGCACCATTAAACAATTTTAGTCACTGATTAAATTAATTCGTGATTAAAACTAAATGTCATTTAAACATCTGCCAATATTAAGGAAAAAAGAAAGTAAATACCAAGGAAATTGCTGTTATTTGCATAAATTTAGCAAGAATTTCTTTAACTCTAGGATGCATGAGTGTTCGGATATACAGATTAACATTTCTCGGGTCTACTCTGTTAAAAATATATAAGAACATGAAATATATTCAAATCATTTATTTATGCGTGTAAAAATCTTAAATAATTAAACAAAACCTCTAACTAAAGATTACAGCTCTTATAGATGTAAATACATGTTCAATTTTTACAAATTCTTACACTATGTTCGTTGCACACATTATTGCATCATCATGCATCTCTTCCTTTTATTTGTAACGGCATCAGTCGCAATTTTTTCAATGTTAATAAATTTGTTCATACACTTTATTGAATTTCTTGGTATTTTCGGATTTTTTGACCTCCTTATCATATGCGGTATTACCAATTGCTCAGCTAATTTCTTCAAAAATAGTCGTCTAGCGTGTGTTACATTCTTAGGATAATCTGGTTTCAACGTGGAAAATATAATAAATGCATTTAGTGCTGCAATATCGATCATATTAGAAAAAAGCACCATAGACCAACGCTTCGTTTGCCTTTTACATGTATAGTTGAACTGTTTTTGATCCATTACGTCTACTCCTCCTTTGGTTTTGTTATAATAAAGTATTAATTCGGGTTTCTGCTTAACATTTTCACTTACAGACATGTCATTGTGCATGGTGCTGAGCAAAATGACTGACTTGTTTTTCTTAGGAATGTAGCCAACCATAGTCATTTTGTCATAAAAACCAAATGTAGAAGAGTAGACTGGTTTGTTCTTTGCATCTCTTATTTCATTTGGTATTTCTCTCTTATTTTTTCTTAGTGCTCCAACCACTGTTAGGTTCTTTTCTAATAAACATTTAGCCAATGGAGTGCTTGTAAAGAAGTTATCCATTGTAACATTTAGACCAGAGAAGTGGATGCTGCGTACTAAAGTTTGCGCTACTTCAGAAGCAAGATTTGTATGGATAGGCTGATTGGGTCGTCGTCCGGTATATACCATTCCATCAATTGCAAATCCTGATTCTGACTCACACATCCAGAAAATCTTGATACCGTATTTCAACGGTTTATTTGGCACATACTGAATAAATGAACATCTCTCTCTATACGAGAGTAACTGCTCGTCAATGGTAGGCTTGGCACCAAAGATAACCTGCATTGTTGTAAAAATAAGTTCCATATATACGATATCGGAGCTAATCGGTCTGTAGGTGAAAATCACGAGTTCTTTTGTCATAAAAACGCAGATATCGTCTAATATCTTCAAACCGATTAATTCGCATAGTAGCTTAATAAATAAGATTACATTTATCAGAAGAAAACAGTTCTCTTATCGGTACGTCCCAGTTTCTTTCCACGCCAGCTTGCATCAGCAAACCTAAGAAAGCATTCAGCTCCATCCTTTGTCTTTTACTGTAGTTACCCTTCGAGCTTTAAGGTTTGTGCACTTGACGACTTCTTCTAAGATCGTTCTTGTAATAAAACATTTGAAAGCATTTCCAGGTGTATCACAGGACACTGCTTTAGTTTTTACAGGTGGTGCTAAACGCAATACGTTACGTTTTGCAGTTTTCGTAAAGCTTGGCGGAACTTTATTCCACTGGATGCCGGATGGAGAAGCGAAACAGTTGGGATTATTACTATCGGCCTTCGCTGTAGCTACGTCTTCTTCAGACTCAGAATTTGAAGAGTCTGAATTGGCTTCTAATGAATCTTGACCAGGTTCTTCAATTTCAGACCTTTCACTCTCTTCCGATAAAACTTCATAACATTCCTCTGCCCACCGCATTAGAGTTTCCTCGTAATTGGGATCTCCATACCTCACTGTTGCACGTTGCCCGCCATAACGAACATTCACAAACAAACACCTCAAGCAAATTTTAGCAACTGAAGTCTTTCTTATGCGTTCGCATAGGTATATGATATGCATTTCTGCGTGTTGGAACCTGCATACGCCATTGGAACTTGCAAACTCCGTTGAGCGCAGAAGCAGGTGTGTTCCTACATGTTACAACATGTTACAGTCGATTGTTAACACATTGTACTCCAAATAATATTGCAATATGCAGTACATTGACGCCAGAAGCAACAAATTATTTAAACAAATGGATGTAAATATAAACGATTATCAATCAAAAATAAACCGGGCCTACGAGGTCCGAGAAATGTAAATACGCGGTAGAATTCAAATATCTAAAACAGATTTACTTATTAATTATATAGATCAAACGCCAATTAGAAATAGCAACAGGAAGATCCAGTTGAGGCATAGACAAGGCCCAGAAGAAAAAAAATTAAAGATAAAGTTATGAAGCTTAGAATACCACGCCGGGCTTCGGAGGCCCGTGTTATGCATCCTGGAGTTAAAATAGAACAGATAATCATCTAAGTATTATCATTAACACACCCTAATATATTTTTGTGGTTTCGATCGCCCCAAATATCATTTTAATTTAAATTAGTTAATCATGAATTAAACCAAAATGTATGTGAAAACAGTAACAAATTTAATCACGAATTAAATTTAAATAAATTATAAATAAATAAAGTGTTGTGTAAACCAGGGATTATTACACTTGTTAGTTCTTTCATTTTTTCCTCCACCGACGTTATTTACAATACACCCGCACGCACACACGCTACAAAATAAAAATTAAAATTCAAACCTTAAAAAAACCTTCGATACATTGGTAATCCGGTGAAACGAAATTGAAACCCGAATACGAAAAATATACACCAAGCAACGAATACGTGCTTTTTTATTTGTAATCGTGCAAGCTCGGAAAATCTTCGACTCCATTCAAGACAACGGGGTCATACTGGGAAATCAGCCGGCTCTAGCGACGATGCGAGATGATCGTATATCTGCCGTGTATAGTTTTATTCTTTCTTCGTAAATATATAGGTTATCTTACATTCGTACACGATCAATCACAATTCCAACTTCAAAAAATATTTTGTCAGTTGTTGGAAAATATTTTTGGGAGGTTATTGACCAATTGACCCGATGGAGAAGCCGCCCCTGCTTCAAAGTACTTTCTTCGAAATTTATCTGTGCATACTAAAAATTGGATCAAGTGTTTAAGCATATCAGTATTTACCTGGCGAAAAATTATTTCTTTATTTTTAATAAAAGCCAGTGTAATAGGAACAATCAAATACTAACGATTAACACATATAATACAATTTATCTTCAGATTCTAATAAATCAAGTAGATAATTAAAACTCAAATATCATTTGCTTGTACTTTGAGTACTATTGCCGCAGCAGGTATTTATAGAATTTAGGACGGATGCTGTGTTCGTACATGCTTATTGCGGTCACCTTTCTGTCTAAATTGCCTCCCGCATATATCACAAGGATAGGGACGTTCATCGGTATGGATCCTTCTGTGGTTATTTAGGGCATCAGCACGGAAAAATCTCTTTTGGCAAATCTAGGAAGAACAAAGGAATGCAAATGAGGGAAATGGAAATCCGGAATAATGAAAGAATGTTATATTAAAAGCGAGGGTTCAACATACTTTAGTTAAAACAAAAATCAAATGCAAAATATATTTACGTTATTAACAATTGTTACAATAAGTTCAAAATTAACGTACCACTGGAATTACTGTCAAAATATTTCTGTTTCTGCGATGGTGGTAATATAAAGTGATTCTATCAAACAATATTGTTAAGCGGCTTACACCGCTTGTTATTGGGATATTTTCCCATTCTCTAAGAACAACGCGTTCCAAGTGATAAGTGCGGGTAAATTTCTTCATATAACACCCCAAAAGGTACTCAATTAGATTCAAATCTAAGCTTTGTGCTATATGGACGGAGCCTTGCCCTGCGCTAAAATAAAATTATCATATAACACCATGACATGTTCTTATAATGTTTGCACGATAATACTGGGCATTGATTGGTCTTGGGTAAATAGCAGTTAATTCTGCGCGGGTGGCAAAACAAATTCCATTCCAAAATATCGTAAAATCGCCACCAAAAAATTCTATTGAGGATATAGTGCAGACACCAAATCTTTCTTCTGATCTTTGATAAACTCGGCCCCAACCATATGATGATTTCTAACTTATACTACAAATTAAATATGCTTCCAGTCATCAACAGTCCAATTTGCAAGTACTCTAGCAAATCTTGCTACTTTATCATCTGGAGAGAACAGTAATCGAACGGCATGTTTTCCACTACATCGCCCCACTTCCTCAAGTCTTTTTCTGACAAAGTGGAAATTATAAAATTTCTAACGATTGTGAGTTCATTACTAGAGTTGCTCAATTTGCGCCAACAGCCAGTAGCGGGCGCATAAAAGTTTGCACAAAATAAATGGTCAGAAATAAAATATAATAGGTGCTCAAACACTTACCGCCAAGGCAAAACTTTTATATTCTGTTGGGTAAATCATTATTTGGTAGAACGCGCGGTATGACAAAAGATGCCACCGTGTTAGAAAATAAAATCGACGTCTCTTCCGTATGTTTTTTCAATGATGGGCAACAAATTGTCCAGCAAAATTTCTTCTTGATACTTTGCAACTTTTATCTTACCCTCGATCAATTCCAATTAGTTCAAACCACTGGCGCACATACAATTCCATATTATTTGTCCTTTTGGAAATTTAACAATCCTTTTGAGACAATCTTTATGAAAAGCCTCTTTTATTTCCAATCACCCGTTTTCGATTATCCCTTATATAAACGTCAAACTTAGATCCATTATTCAAAATAGCTGCCTTTCAATCATCAAAAATCCAATTTACTTTTAGTTTTGCCCAAATCCTTTCTGAACGGCAGTTAATAGAGGTTTTTCTTTAGCCTAAATAAGCTATTTATGTAATTTACTAATGTATATTTTGAAATACCTTTGTTAAACCCGAATTCAGTTTTACGTATTTTCAACAACACTTTCGGGACACATTAAAACCATTACACTGATTCCAACGGCACGTAATTTCCCTTTTGCAGTGCTTTTGCAATTTTCTTACAAATGTTGACCAAGTTTTTTTGGTTTCGTTCGGTTATAATTATAGGTCTACAAGCACTTTCTCCTTTAATTTCGATGGTTCCAGTTTGTCTATAGTATTTAATAATATTTCCCACTGAAGGTTTTGCCATTCTTAATTCAGTGTCGATTTTCCTCGACAATACCGGGACACAAAAATTTGGTGCAATTTTTGTGTAGGCGCACCTCGACTTATTTTTTTTTTAAATTAACACTGTTATTCACTTAAACATGACCAATAGGTTATCAACAAAAGTGACAGGTAAGTATTCAATTTTGTTTTCCGTGACTACTTGATAAAATTTTTCCACTGTCCAACATTTAGTTGTCTACGAATGTCGTATATTTTTGGAATGCCAATTAAAAATACAATTAAAGAAGAAAGAGTTGACAGTTGTCAAACGTTGATAGATGTCAATGATTATGTTTCTTTAGATTATTGAAAAAAATCATTAACCGTACCAACATATAATTGTTAGGGCTTGTGTTTGAAATCTGTCATTTAACGTCTTATATTATTGTGTGCGCCTCATCTTGGTGATACGAGGGTGTATCAAAAATAAACGGGACTGATTTTCCTAAAAATTCCAGAGGGCTTTTAGACCTGGAAGAGGTTGATGCGCAGGTAGCCTGTACCGTTAGGGAGAGGGAGAACCTGCCGCAACTTTCTCGGGTCCCTTTAGTATCAAAAGAAACCATGAGCGAGAAAGAAGTGTATGTCTCCGTGGAGCAGCGAATTATCATCAAGTTTTTGACCAAGAAGGGGGTGAACCCAACCGAAATTTTGCGACGATTACAGACACAGTTCGGGGACAACACCCTGTCAAGCACATGGCACAAAATATTTTCTGGATGGCGCGAAAAGTTCGAGAACGAGAGGCATGATCGCCGCCCAAGGACAAGTGTGACCAATACCTACATCGAGGCGGTCCGAAATCTCATAGAGGGAAATCGGCGCATGACTAGAAGTACTGGATGCCGCGAAATTGTCATTTCAACGGAAAAGGAAGAAGCAATCGGCCAGAAGTGTCATTCTTCTGCATGACAACGCCAGGCCTCATGTGGCTAACGCCACGATGCAAAAAGTGGATGCATTAGGATGGGAAACGCTGGAACATCCACCCTATAGTCCAGGCTTGTCACCTTGTGACTTCCATCTCTTTGGACCCCTCAAAGAAGCGCATTGAGGCCAGCGTTTCGACGACAATGAAGCGGTGGAAGCGTTTGTGCTCCAATGGCTACACGAACGTCCGAAGAGTTTTTACGATGATGGAATAAAAATGTTCCCAATCCGATGGGAAAAATGTATTTCTAGGGCGGGAGAGTATGTAGAAAAATAATATATATTTGTAAGCTTAGTTAAATAGTTAGAATTTTTTAAAAAACGTGTCCCGTGTATATTTGATACATCCTCGTAATATACACGGTGAGTAGAAAATATGGAATAATCCATATAAAATAAAAAGTAAAATTTGAGAAAAAAGAGAAAAAACACAATTTAACTTTTAGCAAGGATTTTTTGGGGGCCTAACGTTTGTAGGTCGATAAACACGTATTAAAGATCTGTCCGATAAACTTCTTTTTAATTTCATTAAAAATCTGTCTTAATTCTACCAAACAGTTAAAATTAAAGTTAGTATTCAAAGTGATAACCATTCACGGCCCAACAGTGACCAATCATCCTGCATAACTTAACATAATAACTACCTACTTTAAACGTTTATTGAAAAAATTTCAAGAGATTTTCAAAAATTGCTCTCCATGTAATGAAATGTGCATGAAAATCACTAGTAAGTAAATATTTCAGTACCATACTCACATCACAGCCATATCTGCGGTCGTTAGTATGTATCAAACGATGCTGATAGTAGACAGATCCAGTTAAGAAGCATTTATCACACACTGAACATTTAAATGGTCTTTCTCTAGTATGCACTTTTCTTATGTGATCTTTCAAATCTGGACGAATTGTATACCTGGCTTCACAACCTTCATGAGGACAAGCAAATGGTTTAATACCTAAAATTATAAATTTCCTTGAGATACTCGACGACATTACTACTACATGTCTATTGGTCATAGACGACATTACTACTGCATGTCTAATGGTCATAGACGTTAGGATAGTTAGTAAATTAAGCTTTTCTAAAATGACTAATTAACTCGTATGTACACCACCGCCCAAAATTATTTGCCCGCCCAAAGAAACACGCATAAATAAAGGAAGTGATAACTGAAGAAGAAATTGTAGTTTTGCATTTAATAAAATACTCTTAAAACAAAGTAATTGATAATTTTTATTCAATAATAAAATTTATTTTACACAAAAAAAATGTCCACCTCGATCATTAATAATTGCGGCACACACTCGCGGCATTCTCGATATCAATTTCTACAGAGTAACGGGTTCCATTTTAAGCCAAACTTCTTGTAGTTGTTTCCACAACGATTTCTTGGAAGTTGGAGGATTTATTTTCACCTGCCTATCGAATTCCTTCCATAAAAGCTCTGTGGGATTAGCATCTGAGCTTTGAGGAGGCCATTTCATTACCTTGATATTTCTTTCGCGTTCCACCGATTCTAAATATTCGCAGCACAGTTTAGAAGTGTGTTTCCGATCATTATCCTGTTGAAATAGAAAATAGTCATCAATCATTCTCATTCCAGATGGTATAGTATTTGTTTCCAAAATTTCCCGGTAGCGCTCTTTTCTTAAAATTCCATCTATTTTATCCAAGTCTCCTACGGAAGCGGCGCCAAAACAACATCAAACCATTACCAATCCATCCCCATGCTTGACTGTAGGTACTGCATGATAAACATTTAATGCGGTATCGACACTTACACTTCTCGAAATCACTCGCAGACTGTAGCAGAAACTACCCAACTTTGCAGCGAGCATGGTACACACAAGAAATTAATTCTTCACCACATTGGATTACTAGTTCTTCTGGCGCTATTTTAAAAGGTAGAATATTTGTCTTGTTTGCGTTTAGCATTAAGTTGTTACTTTCGCACCATTTCTGCATGCAACTAAGATTTTGTTCCAGAGTCCTTTTTATTTTTTCACATGTTTGCTCTCAAAGGATGCATGAAGTGTCATCAGCATAAAGAATTGCCAAGCCGTCAATTACTTCCGGTAAGTCGTTGATATATAGCAAAAACAAAAGCGGTCCGAGAATAGAACCTTGTGGTACACCAAACTGGATAGTTCTCCAAGATGATATTTCTGTACCAGCTGTATCGTAAGTTACCACCGCTTGCTTTCGACTTGTTAAGTAGGACTCAAGGAATTCCAAAGACACGCCTCTGACGCCCATTACTTCCAATTTATGCAAGAGAACCTGATGATGCACGCAGTCAAACGCTTTCAATAAATCCATAAATGCGCAAACGGTGATTTCCTTGTTGGCCACTCCAATCAATAGTTCCTCCAGCAGTTGAAAAGTCCCTCTCATGGTAGATCGTTTGTTTATGAATCCATTTTGATTTGAATGCAGGACGTCGTGTATGATCATAAACTTAGTTATTCTGTCATATAAAACTTTTTCTATAACCTTGGAGATGTTCGACACCAGTGCAATAGGTCGATAATTACCAATGTCATCCCTATCTCCCTTCTTGTGAATAGGTCTAACAACAGAGTATTTTAACCATTCAGGAAACTTGCCAGTTTGGAATGCTGTATTTATGATATGAGCCAGGGGATGTGCAAGATGCTTGGCAGAACTCTTGAGTAAGGAAACTGGGACCATCCAACTTCACCTGTCACCTTAGTATTATTGAGGCTACCGATAACGCTGGTTACCTCATGGTGGTTCGTCAAATACAACGCTAAAGACTCAGGTATGTATTTAATCCTTTCTGTTATTATTTCATTGCCTTGTTTGCTGTATTCACCTAGATCTATAAAGTGGCTATTAATACTGTTTAGGATCTGTCTGCTGTTGCTGTCATTAGTGGCGAGATCTCTTAAGTCGAACGATTGTTCCCTTACAGATCCTCGAATCTGTTTAACAACATCCCACGGACCTCTCGAGGTTTCCTGCTCTACTTTGGTTTGTTGCTGAGAAAGAAAGCTAACCTCTAATCTACTAATGATGCTGTTTTGTTTTTCAATGTTGATGGATTGTTCATAAATAATGCTCAACAATTTGTTTATTTTTTATCCACATCAAGGACGCTCAAATACAAGTCGCTTACATTTCTTTCCTTCTTTTCTCTTCCACAGTTGTCACAACTCCATTTCACATTTTTATTATGCATGTCAAAAAGTTTTAATTTGGTGGGTCTTAACGTGCTACGAACGTAATGAATAAAGTTACTACAGCTCCCATGGCACTTTAAAACTTTATCCGTCTGATTTTCTTATTTTATTTTACACTTTACACACACCGCGTCTACCCCTGCCGCCATTTTACTCTACGATTCTTTCGAAGCTTCGAAGATATTTGAAGATTAGTGACAGCATAAATAATTTGTGAATTTCTTAGGTATGTACCACACCAGAGTAATATTTCTTGTAAAACCAAATAAGGTGGTATGTTCCGATCGTTCAGTAGGTTTTGTAATTTCAAGAGGTAGTTCCCGTTTATTAATAGTGCCTATTACAGTGAGTCTATGATCGTCATGTAATTTTGTAATAAGAGAAACTGAAGTGAATCAATTCTCCATCGTTATATTCTGACCAGATCCAAGAATGTGACTGCAAAGCTTGAGTACAATATCTTGAGAACTGTTTGACCATCGATAAGGTCCTTCAGGTTGCGTTGCAACATAAACTTCTAACTTGCTAGTGTAATACACTTTGGCGTCGCACAATGCAAATATTTTTATACCATACTTATTAGGTTTAGATGGTATGTATTGCCGAAAGCTGCATTTTCCTCTGAATCCTGGAAGCATTTCGTCAACGGTAACGAACTCCGACATGTACCCATTTAGACAATTATTGACAAAAGTTTCAAAAATCACGCGTATGGGCGGGAGCTTGTCTGTAGCTTTTCGTTCCAAATGAGTATCTTTATCATCAAACCGCAAACTTCGAAGAAGGAACCTAAATCTTTGTAAAGACATGACATGATTTGAACGGTAACATCCTGCAAAGTACAGCAGTCCCAGTAAAGCACGAATTTCTACTGGATCGGTGTGATTTGCGTCTCTACAACGACTAAAATTTTCCGCCACGGTGCCAATATATTTATTAGTATAGTATACAATAACATTTATCATTTCGTCATAGATAAAATAGCCCCATATTTTTATTGCATCTGTTAATTGTTTTGTTGGTAATGATGGCCCTAATAATTGCCTTATTAAATTTTCTTATCTAGTTTTTACCGATTTAGGTTGAGGTACATGCTTTTGCCAACGAGTACTTTTATCCTTACCTACGTATGATAAGGTATTGCTCGTCTATATCGGTAACGTCTTGTACTGTATCATTCCCACCAATTTGATGTTCTTCGTGGTTTGTTTCGTCGTTACTGGAGTCATCATCATACGCTACTTCATCATCTTCATCCTCAACTTCCTCTAGAAGTTTCTCGTAACTTAACTTTCTCGTAAGACCACATCACTAAAATATTAGGTTATATAACGCCCGCTGATAACTAGTAATAAGTAAGATTCGACAAACGCGTGCTACGGCAGAGGCGCCGAGAGGGGATTTAGGTCGATGCGAAGCCAGTGGAGAGTTTAGTCATTCGATAGGCGTGGAAGTGAACGGTCGTTCGATAATTATCGGTTTATCGGTGTGCGTCTTTTAAAACATAGATCGTCGTAAGCGAGGTTTACCTTTAGCATCGAATGTGAATAAATATATTAGCCGTTTCCCTGGGTTGAAATATACAGGTACTATCATTCAGTGCTAAATTTGCAATATAAGTACGGTTGATAGGTCGCGATACACTTCACTGTAGAAGACATATTAAAAGTAAACGTCATGTACTGAATTTAAGCAACAATATTCCGTACTGGGATTTTCTGTATGATTTTATTTTTATGTTAAGTGTGTGCAACATCCCACAACACCTAGTAGACAATGAACACTTTCCTGTTTTTTGGAATAAATATGTTCCACATTTTATAAACGTCTAAAAAGAATTGTGAAAAATGTGATATGATAAAAAAATTAATTTAAAAAGTAGGATTTTGACTTTAAAATTTGTAGTTTTGATTAATTATGGATTATAAACAATTTTTTTCATAAACATTTTCTCTAAAATGAAAAATTGTACTTCTCTCTTCAAGCACTTTCATGTTTTCTTAAATTATTCGCTCCCTGTACAACATCTAAAGCTTGTTTTACACGCCACGATTTGTTGGTCAATTAATTGAACAAGTTGATCTTCTTGAACAATTTATCGTACGGTTAATTCAATGGAATAGAACATGCTCTATTTTTGCCATGATTTTCCGACGATTTTGCATTAACTTTGCTGATTTAATACCAATCTACTAACAGAAAAGTTCCTACGAATTTTGTTTAGTGTTTTTAAAGTAAAGTGAGGATAAATTTCGAAAATCCACGATAATTATGATGTAATGGATAGTTTGAATTAAGTAACCGAAACCGAAGCAACCTAAACTAATCTGTGCATGTACCAAACCTGCCAAAACATTTAACAAAGGCAGATTGCCAATCTATTTTTATAAGCAGATGCAAATTTCCTACTTGGTAATTCCCCCACACAACTGTTAACGAAACTAACGAGTATTCACGATCGCGAATGTAAAACAGTATATTTTTATCGATTTCATGGTCAAGAACTTGTTCAATTAATTGGCCAATAAATTGCGGCGTGTGAAACAGGCTTTATAGTATGTGTAGTATGTCTACCTTTTATTTAATCGATTTTATACGTAAATTATCAAATATTCTTAAACCAAAATAACCGCTATGTATATTGTAAATTTGAATTTCGAGCACTCGCACTACTAACAGCACGGTGTTTTTACTTAAAGGTAATAAAACTTGAACCACAAAGATAAGAAGATCAAAGGCCCTGTCAAAGGGCTTCGCGTCTGTATAATCCGTGACCCTTGTAATTGATTTGGCATTGAATATTACAAAATCACTTATCGTTCACATACACCACTAACTGTACTTCGAATAAATTTTGCAAGCAAGTGGGAGTGTGTATCTTAAATACGTCAACGACGCATTCCTACCCTTCACCAGGACCTCCGGCGAAAGCTGTAGTATTATATTAGGTTTGTTTCTGCAGCCGATTTGTGATAGTTTGATCAGAGGTTAATTTGGATTAATCTACGCATGCGCGAACTAAAACTGATTTGAAACTGATTTAACAATTTAACTGCACAAACGCTTTTTTTACAATTATCAGCGATGTATAAGTTTAAGCGTATTTAATAGACTTAAGAGAGAAAATATACTCAAATATGCAGATGAAAAAAAATAGATTTATCTATCTTGCATTCAAATATTACAAGAGGTAAGCGAAAACAGAAATAAGCGCGAAATGTTTAGACAGAATTACAAATTTATTAAAACCTTAAAAGAACTGTTAATTCCTAACAAAACCACATACATAAATAAAACACGCGTGAAGTGTGAACATATACAAAAAGACCTATAATACAACTTTTCACTTTACAGTATAAGGTTCAGAAACAAGCTGTATGGCAATGCATTAAGATATACAATCACTTACCGCAGGAACTAAAGCAAATGCCATCAGTACAGTTTAAAACAACTTTAAAAAAATACCTTTCTAGTCACACATTTTACACTATCAAAGATTTTTTTAACGCACCGCGTATAGTATAATTTTCTTTTATTTATATATATATATATATACATGTATGTGTTTGTTTGTACTATTTGTTTCATGTTTATTGTTTATTTTTTATATTTACAACTTTTTGACGTATTCTATGCTATTGCATTATGGAATAAACGGATTTATTATTATTATTATTATTATTATTATTATTATTATTATTATTATTATTATTATTATTATTATTATTATAACAATGCGCATGCATCTGATGGATCACTGGACGATAATCTTCGAACTGGAGCAACTATCAGCAAACGGTTAGGAATTAATTTGGAGATCTGCACGAACGCCAAATTACGTCAAACTAATAGTCAGAGTTTGACGATTTAACTGCACGAACACTATTTTTGTAATGCGCATGCACTAACGATTTCAAACTATTTTAAATCGCTGCAGAAACAAACTTATTAAATCTCCTAACTTCCTAACTTATGACTTATGACTCATAGATAGGGATACCAGATGCAGTTTCCCCATCCCAGGACATCTTTTAAAAATCCGGACGCTATAGTATTTTCATGCTAATTTATTTTCTTAAAAAATTAAACTGTCGCTTATATTATTAGATGCCGTAAAATGAAATACTAAACCTTTAAGGCTTTGTTTTATACTTACACCTCCCTACAAAAATAAATTAAACTTGCATGACGGCCTTGCAAAAATTTAAAAAATTCGCGAACAACTCAAATTGGTAGTTCCAGCAATAAAGATCAAATCAGAGAAATAGAGGTAGGCAGAACGCGCTTCCACGAGTACGCATCGAATTTTATGAGGTCGCATAAGGGGCCGCCATTTTGAAAGGTAGAACTCTCAAGTGCAGCCAAAACTGTAACAGGTTTGTTTATGTGTTATCTATGATTTGGTTATTTCTATATTGTTTTAATAATTTTGTTAATTCACAATTGTAAAATTTCCAGTTCTGTGTCCGGATACTCAAATAGACGACGGTTTAAACAACACGTTTCTTTTCACAAGTGAGTAGTTTTCTGATTTTATTCTTGATTGTCGTAATAAGTAGAGTTGGCATTTCCGGCGGCGCAACAGGATCGGACCCGCTGTTGTGTGTAGGTATATATACATGGTATATATGAATCTCCGATTGTCGGTCAATGTTGAGATTCGCTTCGCACAGTCGGCTCGCTGTTTGTTGGTACATATATACTTACTACGATGCTGACGCGAGACCCGAAAGTGCCAATTCCAATAATAAGTGAAATAAATTAATTTATTTACTTTTTCTCAAGGTGAATTGATGAAAACGTTGATGCATATTTTGGAAAAGACATTAAAAACGTGAATGTAGATGAAAAATAAAGCAGTTCGTTCCTGTCATTTTAGTGAAAAAGATTATATGGTTAAAGGCGAGGAAGATTCTTAAATGGGATGCAGTTACCAGTATTGCAAGTACGAGGGCGTATTGAAAACTAATGCCTCCATGGCTATAACTTTATTAGTAATAGATATATTGTTTGCATATAAGTGTGAAATGATAGTACAAACTGTCCTCTATCCACTGATGTAATCACTTTTCCACATAATCGCCATTGATAGCAATACATTTACGCCAACATACTACGAGTTGCGCATATCCGTCACGAAACAACAGTCTGAAGTCTTCGCACGGCACCATTTCTGCACCTCCGTTATCACCTCTGCATCCGAAGAAAAACGCTTGCCTTTGAGATGTTCCTTAAGCTTCAGAAAAAGGAAAAAGTCACAAGGCGCAAGATCTGGGCTATAAGATGGATGACGTAGAACGTCATGAAACCCAAGCTTCTCCAGTGCTATACGCGTTCTCTGACTTGTGTGAGGCCGAGCGTTGTCATGATGCAGAATTGGCACTTTGTCTGGACGAACCCTACGCAGTCGTTGCTTCAGATGTGTTAGGGTGTTAACATATCCTTCGGATTGAAAAGTAATGCCATCACCTATCCACCATCTACTAAAAGTAAGTTACTTTTCAATTAATTAACTTATGGCGGTTTAAGCCAGTAAGTTGAGACTACTGTCGCATCAGAATTAGTAGCAATACGATTTGTTCAGTTCTATAGAAGCGTTTGCAGTAATTTACTCGACAAAAACCTACAAATGAGGATATCTAATTAGATTTCCTCATGCGTACATGTAAATATCCTTCGGAGTTGACAGTACAGCCACGTTCCAAAAATTCAATATGAACGATGCCATCGCAATCCCAAAAAACGGTAATCATGACTTTCCCGGTAGATGGAACGACTCGTCGCCGGTTACAATTCTGTGGAGAAAAGCATCACCTTATGCCTCATATCGAGTCAAGAGTTGTTCGCAAATATGTTTTCGATTGGCTTTCATTTCGTACGCATATTCTCCTGTACTTCAGCACATTGCAGATAATGTGATGTACTCTTTCTTGTCAAATACCCACCCGATTGGCAATGTCAGTTTGTTTACACCATCGTTTCTCATGAACCAGTTCATCCACGAGAGCCACCTGCTTTTCACCACACGCAGACACTGGTCAGCCATTGCGTGCCTGATCTTGGAGATCCGTTTTAGCAGGATTTTCGTCTTTCACAATCCTTACCCACCTCTTAACAGTACTCACATCAACACACGCATCACGGTACACGGCACTCAACCTTCGATAGATGTCAATGGGCGCTACACCCTCCGCAATAAGAAATTCGATGACAGCTCGTTGCTTTAACTGTACGTCCATGCCGGTCGCCATTTTTAGAATTATCGTGTGCAGACGCGATGTTGCTGAGAATCTCCACTAGGGAGACTTCTGTACCAAGAGTTAAGGTAAATGACAAACCACTTTTGATACTGTCTGGCCCATCATTATAAAAATTATGGCCATAAAGGCATTAGTTATCAATACGCCCTCGTATATAGTGTTCAGTTTCTGCTGCGCACGATACAAGTTTAGTTTTTTAAATGGAACGTCCTGTATATTATTACGATTTTACATACCTGTCTTCAATTCATGGCAATTTTCATCAATATTCCCTATACCTATTTGTCTTAGGTTTTGAGATAATTGACATGATTTTAGATTTTTGGGAAATGCTACTGTTTCTTTAACGGCTGAGAGTTTTACAAGACATCGAAGATTTTTTTATATCAACCAGATTCTACAAGAAGGTTAACGATATCGTTGCCAATTTCGATTCTATGCTTTTAGAAAATATAATAGAGAAGCTTTTCTAAAATGCGTCCTTCTTTAGTAAATTGGATATAAATCTATGCAGATAAGCTTTTCGTTTAAAAACGTAGGATGCTGTGACAAAATACTATAAACTTTTGTTTCGCTAAAGATATTCATTAAAGAAAATGTGTAAACGTTATCTTTTTTTGTACAATTTCGTCATCTACTAGAGGTAGCCATCATTTCCCTGCATACATTGTCTAGTAAGTTAACCAGCACGTATAAATACTAAATAGCGAAAATAAGTACACGAACGTTAATTAGAGTTCAACATAAAAGGAATAGATTTATTTAGCACCGCACACTAAGTTTTTTCAGCAGTGAGAAATGTAATAAGAACGTACTGCAAGTTGTTTAAAAACTTTCGCAATTTAGCTAAATAGAAATATTTATAAAAAAACTTCCTAGAATAATTTCTTAAGGCAATGCATAACATGGACCTTACACAACATAATACTCCCGAGATGTTGATAAATGTTTGATAAAACAAACGCTCTATACTTGTTTATAATTTTATGTTGTGCAGCATTTGTCTCGGATTTTTTTTATTTAAAAACCTTTTCTCTAAATTGCTCAAGAGAATTATCGTCCGTCCACACAAGGTGGACACGCTGTATGGGAGTTAATTAAATAAGTATCGAATCACTTTTCACTTCCCAACCACGCTCATTTACCATCACATCAAATTTACTTGCTGTTGCAAATTCATGCCTTTTAAAAAAATATCCTTTTATCATTTTTGTTACTCTGCCTACACTCTGGTCTCTTACATATTTTAAAACAGTATGTACCTAATCCTTTATCCGAACGTTTAATATGTTTACGGTTTAAATTAAAGTATTTGTCTTAAGCCTGTTTTACACGTCGCTATTTATTGGTATTAAAACAGCAGTTAGTGAAAAATCATCGGAAAATAGAGCATGTTCTATACAATTCAACTAATCGTACGATAAAATGCTCAAGAAGTCGTACCGAATTTTGCTATTTTACACGTTACAATAAAATCGTGCAATTAGTTCGCCAATAAACCACAATGTATAAAACAGGCTTCAGACAGATCGAGCGATTGCGCAGTAAGCTGAGTCGCCAATGGCTTTTAGCATCTCGTAGATTGAAGCGTTTTACCCTCCCCTCTATATCTCTGTATGTTGTACGCCAAGAACTCCACTAAGTTCTTGGCAGAACATATTCACTATGTCCTGTATTACCGCAGCTACCAACTCAAATTGTCTGCGAAGTTTAGAAATTTCTACCGGTGTTAGAAAATTTATAGCGCCAAACAGTAAGAAAACGAAAGTCAGGCGAATTTCTTTTCTTTGACAACCCAAATAGATTTCCCTGGACGGCGATATTATCCCTGGACGACCCCATCATTCTCGGCCGGACCTCACCGGATATGGCCGGGGAAATCCGCATGTCTGATAACCCTACTCAACTAACCAGTAGCGGTGGGTGATGACGTACACAGGAGGGCGCGGACAGCGATTCGATTTCCTCGCGTACTCTCCTTGCATATTTTGTACATTGTACTATGCGACGGAAATACAGGAGAAAGTCGAATCGTTGTCCACGTCCTCCCGTTTACGTCATCACCCACCGCTACTGAGCTAAACACCATTTAAAGTGAACAATACCTTGATGAAACCTCATGTGTTGCCACAGATGGGAAGTCTGAGAATAGCACCTCTTACAAATCTCACAGACATATGGCTTTAAACTTTGGTGTGCCCTACTATGTATTAGTAAAGCTTTAGCGCTGTGAACGACCTAAAATTAAAAATGTTGCATTTTTCAAGTGCAAAAAACATTATTTACCTGTCCACATTCTTCACATTTAAACTTTGCTGGATGGTCTATTTCCCTATGATTTTCTAAATCTGCCACACTATCAAATAATTTTATACACTTTTCACATTGATATTTGTACCCATTTTCAACAACAACAGTTAAACGCTTAGTTTTCGTTGTTTGTCTTGGATATTTTCTCTTTCTGCCACGCTTTTTCTTTTCCGAGTCTTGTGATGTGTCTGATTTGGAGACACTACTAGATTCACTGTATGCTTCAGATTTGACAACAATTTCTTCTGATTGAGAATTCTCCGTTGCCTCAGCAGACTCCTTGCTATTATTGCTATCACGTTGTTTACTTTCTGTTGGAACATTCATAGCAAAAAGCACATCTTCTATTAATTTTACAATTGCTTCTTTGTTTTCAATAATTTTCATAGAATTATCTTTTAGAGTTTCCTGCTTAACATCTGCAGCATTAGATTCAACGGGAGTAAATATTTTGGGTGTATAATGTTTTTTTTTGAATTTATGCGTATATAGAATCTCATGTGATTTGAAAGTTCTATCACAATATTCACAATACGTCAGCTTTGGTAAATAGAAAAGATTAGCTTCGTCTGAACACTTTGTAAGCCAGTGTTTGGAAGCTAAGACATACGAATCAAACGTTAAATTACAAGTTATGCATTCATAGTTTGTACATGTTGTATGTGATTTTTGATGAAATAGTAACCACTTTTTATCCGCATAAGTACGATTGCAATACTCACATTGCAAAAGCAGTTCAGTTAAAAACTTTTGGACATTTTTATTTATAACATTGTCGTTAAATTTACCATTAAACATAACTCCATTGTCTATAAATTCAGAAGTTTCCGGTGATTTCCCTTCTTCAGATATTATCTTAGAATCATCTCCTTCAACACTCTTTGACACATTTAAACTCAAACTTTCGATGCAATTTTCTGCATGCTTCATTGCTGACGCAGGTGTTGCAAATACTTGATAGCAACTGAGACATTTCCAAACAGTAACATCACTTCTGTAGAATTTAGATATGTCACCCGCTTTCTTACAATGATTTTCTTTGTGAATTCGTAAGCGATTTTCACTAACAAACTGCTTATTACAATGTTCGCAGACATTAATGTTTGTCTCGTCATGACTTGTCTGATGTCTCTCCAAATTATTCTTACTAACAAACTGTTTTCCACATGTTGGGCAGTCAAATTTCATTCGCATACCCTTATCGATGTCTTTTATATCGACATTTGGTTTAAGAACAACTTTATCTGCATTAAATTCACATTGGTGCCGTTGATATTGATATTTTGTAGGAAAATTTGTATCACAATTTTGGCAAATAATCATAGTTGGAATATTTGGTATTTTGGATTCCCTTTTTGGTTGAACAATATTATTACAAACAATTGATTTACATTCATAAGGATCGTGTAACACAGTTGAAATTTCAGTAGCATAATTCATTGGATTGAGATCTTCAACTCCTCCAATCTTTATAACTCTTATTGATGAATTATCCAAATCCAAGAAACGATACTTAAAGTTAAATTTTTCACTGGAGTTATATGGAATATCAAAATTTGTATTAAAAGTAGGGGCAATATTTGTCTTCATTACAAATTCCTGTGATATATTGTCCACTTCGTATTGATAAGAGCTCACAGTACCATCAGGGTCCATTTGATGAACTTTTATGAAACTTATATCTGAATTGTTCATCATTAGATCCAGATTGCTTTTGAAACCACTAGATGAATTAAAATCTTATCTAATTATCACAACACCGTTGCATTATTTCAAAATTATTCCGAAAATTTAAATATTTTTCGGACAAACAACTTTTGTTTTTTCAACACTCTACATCGCAAGAAATCAAAAATATGAAGTAGGCCATAAGCTACAAGTTTGAGATTCTATTGGAATTGCTTTGTTAACATTTTTTTTCGTCAAGAAAGATACAGAGTAGAACTTATGACAAAATTAAAAAACTTATTGCTAAGGGAATATGCTTAATTTGTATTTAAAGATTTAAAACCGGAAGTGACGTGACCAAACCTCAAAAATAATTCAAAAATTATTTTATTTTAGATTGTTTTAGATTAAACGATAACAATAATAAAGTATTACATTTCAATCTGATAAACATGTGTATTATAAAAAAATATACTTGCTAATTTCTAGCAATATCATTAATTATTATTTATACTTGTAAATTAGATAAATGTAAACAAAGTAATTGTTGAATATTTCAGGAGGATTTGAGTTCATAGCACAATGGAAAGAGTTGTTGTATTTGGATCTACTGGAAAAACTGGAATAGCGGCAGTAGAGGCTGCTGTCAAGAAAGGTTTGATATACTAAATAACCTATAAATATTTGTAACATTATTTACTAAATGCAGGTTTGAACGTTAGAGCATTTGTACGAGACCCTTCTAGACTGCCAGATCACTTAAGAAATAGTGTGGAAGTAGTAAAAGGAGATATCTTAAATTATGTGGATGTGTATAATGCTATTAAAGATACCACTGCAATTGTATCGGCTCTAGGTACTGGTACTGATCTAGGTCCCACAACAGTGATGAGTGATGGAATGAAAAATATAGTTAGGGCAATGAAGGAATTAAATGTAGAAATAATATCAATTTGCCTATCTGCATTTTTATTTTATGAACCTACAAAGGTACCACCAATGTTTCACAATGTTACAGAAGATCATATAAGAGAATATGACATTGTTAAAGGATCAACTCTAAAATATATTGCTGTTGGTCCGCCACACATAGCAGGCTAGTGTATATTAAACTAAAAATAAGTATTTCCTATATAATTTATTTTCAGTAGATATGGAAGATACAGAATATGTGACAAAGTTTAACGAAAACCCAGGAAGAGCAATATCCAAGCATGCTCTTGGAAGGTTTTTAGTTGATTGTTTAACAGAGCCTGATAGATATGGAAAAATGTGGGGAATTTGTAATAAGCCGCAATAGTGTTACAAATTTAAAATATATTATTTGGTAACATAGTGGGACCACTGAATAGCTTGGAAAAATAAATGGTTTTGGGTTTAATTATGTCATACTTATATTGAATACTTGGAAAATTGTAAAACCATAAATAAAATACAATCGTTTATCAAATAGTTGTTCATTATTTTTAATAACACAATAGTGGTTAAAACGTATATAACATATTTTAAAAATCTATATTTAAAGTACTACAATGTCTTGCACATATATGTTTTGTAATTTAAACTCTTTGGAATGGGTTGCTGTTGATTTAAAATATTCTTATTTACAATTCTATTTTTTGGTATATAAGATCCGTATATTGAAACAGGTTGGCAAACGGTATATCCTATTTTCATGTAAAATATTTCTTGTCCTTTTGTTGATAAATAAATTACCCTCACATTTAAAAGTACTCTACAATATCGTTCGGCCTGCTCCATTAAATATTTTCCATAGCCTTGCCCTCTTAATTTCTTTTCAATCACAACAGACTCTATAAAACAGCCATCTGGAATCGATGGAATTGGAGATAGTTTACAGTGGCCTATTACTTGACTGTCTTTCAGTAAAATTAAGCAAGTGGGTAAAGTATCCCCAGAACTTTCTAAACTACGAAGCCTTGCAGTTTCACTCCGTGGCCATTCGGAATTTATCAGCTTGCAACATTCCATAGTGTACTGTGGGTGTTTATGTAAAGGTACGACTGGTAAATCCATGCCTAAAATATACAGATGTGCTTATCCTTAATACCTTTAGAAATTATATAGGTAACTTTTTACATATTTTTTATTTAAAGAACTTATTAAACCAGTAAAGGAAATGCTAACAATTCCAATTACCCTGGAGCAAGGCATATTATCAAAATATATAAAAAGAGTATTGCCAATGTGTATCAAAAATTCTAAAAATAGTACGTGTTTATTTTGTAACTAGGGAAAAAGATTACAAAAATGTGATACATAGGTTGTCTATGGCGATACATCTCTACAATACTATATACATGAGTTACAGAAAGTTTTGAACGTTGTATAGCTGTTCTAAACGCTTGCCGCTTCACTTCTTGACTAAAGTATGTATGATCACGTCACAACAAGGCTATTTCCGTGTTTTGTTGTAATTATTAAAAGAAGAAATCATTTAGTAAAGGATTTGTTTAGTTATAATAACTAGAGCTGTTATCCGGATCCGGATAATTTACTATCCGGATTGGCTATCCAAAACCTCAGATCCGGATCTATTATCCGAAACCTCTGATCCTGATCCATTATCCGATAACTCGGATTCGGATCCACTATCCGAAATCTTGAATTCGCATTCTTTATCCGATCGAATGCATTAGCCGATAACGTGGATCCAGCCCCGTTCTCTGACAACTTCGAGCAAATACCTGCAATAGATCGAGTAATTATCAGTCGAGTGTAACACAGCAATATAGCTGTAATAATCACCAGATTTATTGAACACGTATGTAATGTAAAGTAACTGTGAATTGTGCGCATGGAAACCTAATATTATTCTGAATGCACGGATTTTAAAAACTATTGCACTTTTCCCCATATACTACCCGGATCCGAGAATCGGCTAGTGGATCCGGATCTCAGTTTTTTCGGATACCTACAACACTAATAATAACACTAGTAAACATCTTTTAAATTTCGCGGGTGATATAAGTAGGTAGATCCGGCAATAGTGAACATGAGTTGATATAAGGTTTGTTCGTTTGTCTTGCTCAAGTTAGTTCTAGAGTGTGATAGGATTATGATCACGTAATCGTTTTGATTGCTCAGAACTACTCTAAACGGATACAAACGAACAGTACAAATTGGTATTTATATAGTATACATAACCTAAAAGATTGGGAATGGTGGCAATTGGCAATGACGATAGCATTAAAAAATCATTCTTTATTAATTGTTGTATTTCACTTTCAATGATTACACGGATGTCATTTTGTACGAATATGAAGTAAAGTTGGGTTAGACAAATAATGGAATGACAGCTGCACTAAACTGCAAAAACTTACTCCACCTCCTGAGGAGGTGTAAGTTTGTGTAGTTCAAAATTGTCGGAAGCTGCCCAACATATACAAGCGAACATCGGATTGACAGTTTTTTTTACAAACGAACGGACAAATTAGAAATTCGAGCTATTCCGTATTGCACTAATTGACAAACGAACAAACCTATATTCTCCAATTTATTAGCGCAATGCATGCAAAATGATCTTTATTGTCGGACTTGCCAAATTAAATCACCTGTGACATTAAAAAAATATTTAATGGGACCAATAGCGAATTCAATTTACTAAATCGCACGGAAAACATTTGAGTGCAATTTATATATGACATAAAATAAACTTGAAAATAATGAAATCATCCAAACTTCTACTGCGCACTTAGTGCAAATTCAATTTATTTGCAAAAAAACAAACGGCGCAGTGATTCGTTAAACTAAAACAACCACGAAAATTTCGATAACAGAACGAGATAATAAAACGTGCAAAAAAAATCAGCATTTGGTGCAGTCATTTTCGTGTAAGTTTCTCGACAAAAAAAACATTTGTTATTTAAAACAGAGCGTCCATCTATCTGACAGCAATCATAAATCGATCACACAAATTACAGTCAAGTGATTTCAGTGTAATATGTCGAATTCGCTATTTTATTAGTGAACAGAAAATGAGAATAAAAGTTAATGCATGATTAGCAATAGATTTAGCAAAATTGGTACAGAGTATTTTACCATTTTCCACATAACTACACAAATAATAAAAACCAATAGGTACTTACTTTAATTTACACCTAATAGAAATAATATCAAATAAAATGAATATACGTTCTCTAAAGGATATGTTGAATTAAAAACATAGATATTGTAACGTACTAAGCTTTTTTAAAAGATTGTCGTATAATAAGTATTATTTTAAGAAAAGTGATCTATAGAAGCTGAGTTCGGGTATTCAACAACATTCCCGAATGCGAAAGAGCGCGGGTAGGGTATTTGGAGTAAATAGAGTTACTCCGAACGAATACCCGAACTTGCCTAGAGTTGGCATTTTTTTAATTTCGGGGATGATTTAAATTGGTAGTTCCGGCAATAAACGACATATTCGCCAATTTCTTAACGTAATACAGACGGATATGTCCTTTATTGCCAGAACTACCAACTTAAGTCATTCGCGAAATTTAATAAATGCCAATTCTAGTGATTTAAACATCCAGTTAATTGATAGAAACCTACGTACCCGCGGATAATTTGCGAATATCTGCTAAATTTTTGCGGATGAGGATAATTGTTATTATTGTGCATGCGGATACGGATCAAATGCGGATATACTGTGTATGCGACTGCGGATAAAGTGTAGTGTGTCCGTATCCACACTTAAATGGCCTTCACATAGGGTAGTGCGAAATTAGTGTAAGAATTTGACAACTA
This sequence comes from Dynastes maya, assembly GCA_029619315.2. Classification (NCBI taxonomy): domain Eukaryota; kingdom Metazoa; phylum Arthropoda; class Insecta; order Coleoptera; family Scarabaeidae; genus Dynastes; species Dynastes maya. Next base: position 53,880,096 of record JAROYE020000003.1, on the reverse strand, counting down.
AGACCAATGATCTGCTTTGTTATAACCTAACCTGTATCTATCTGTTGATATTAACAATTGCTTTTGTAATGCATGAAATTGCACAGAAACGTCACATATTTATTAGCAGTTTCTGCAGTAATCATGACATACAAATTCAAAAACAAACGCAGAAAATAATGTTAAACTTTGAAGTGTGTATAGTTCCGCATTACATGAATTTCGCGCTACCCTATGGGAACACTATTTTAATCATTTTTTGTAACTAGGTATATCAGAAATAGAAATGCCGATACGGATCGTATGAGGCTAGGACAGATTGCATGCGAAAGAAATGTCTCCATGCAGAGCTTTACTAATTGATATAATTTGGGTGTTTCTTAATTGATCGAACAGTTGTCCGGACAATTTTAAATGCAGTTCCTGCCAACTCTATTTTACAGTACTTATAAAAACGCATTTATGTTGCTCAAACTGCCCGATCAAAGGTTCGAGCAATTAAAAAGCCCATCAGTAAATTTTATATGATGTCCTCTACTTTTGAATTGCCATGTATATAGTGTTATGACTCTTCTAACCTAAAAATTTATTTAGTACATTATAGCATATATATTTATGTAAATTAACTCTTTAATCCTCAGACCATTTGTTATCCATGCATGGTTCATGCTTTCTAGAATGAAATAGTTAGAAACATTATATTCCTTATTCTTCAATTAAAATTAAGGTTAACGTTATTAACTTATCAGTGCAAAATAATGTTACATACCTGACATTCCAAATGAATTTAAGTTTTTAAACTAATTGCCTATTATTTTTCTCAATAGATAAGAAATAGGAGAGTCAAGAAGGTATACATGCATTGTATAAAATTTTTGCTAAAAATAGCTTATTCAAAAATACATTTTTGTTACAGATTCTAATAAAATGCTTCCCTCAAGAATAGGCGTTCCAAGCAGTATAACAGATAATCCCCTGAGCGTCTCTTGGCATGATTCTGCTTGGATACCAATCCTAAACACTGCAAATGTAATGGATTACTTTTCAGAAAGATCAAATCCTTTTTTTGACCGAACATGTAATAATGAAATTGTAAAAATGCAAAGATTAAATCCGGATCAGTTACAGTTAACTCTGCATCAAATGTAGATGTTTATGACATTAGTTGATAATTTACTTTTAGAAATATGGTGGGATTAGAATATGTTTTACTTCATGTTCAAGAACCGATACTGTATGTGATACGTAAGCAACATAGGCACAGTCACCAACAAGTAACTCCTCTTGCAGATTATTACATTATAGCTGGAGTTGTATACCAAGCACCCGATTTGGCAAGTGTACTAAATTCTCGTTTGGTAAGATTATCCTGATTTTGGATATTCGTTCATAGCAACTGGATTTTTATAAACTGTTAAGGCAGAATCTTATTTTTATTATTACAAAAATGTGGATATTTTCTTAGATTTTGATATTGAGACTTTTCTGGAATTTTCATCAATAATTTAAAATTCATAATTATTTTTTTCTATCGTTCTCCATCTGGTAATTTACATACTTTCATGTATAATTTAGAATTATTTGACACCAAATTGATAAATTGAATAGCATACTGCTTGTTGACGACTATAATATCGGTCTATATGAAAATATAGATGTCGTAATGTAGGAAATAGTGATAATGGAAGAAAATAATGCATGTAATAATCATTCTACCCATTGGCATTAAAGTAAGAAATCTGTTCGATAAGAATTAACCAGCGAAATCGAAAAAATTTTGTTTATTACTTTTGCACAACGCTGCTTTGCATTCTTCGAACGATCGAATTAAGAAATACTAGTTATTTTTGCCACTAAATAAAACACCTCATTGTCAGGCGTTAGATTAAGGCGTTACAATAATCTTAAGAATCTGATATTACTACTAAAAAATATGTTTCAAATCAAAAATCTGCAATCGACTCATATACCAATTTATTATACAGCGTGTCCATGGACGGAGTTGACAGTAGCAGTGACTTCAACCGAAACATAAAATCCGGTATCATACCGGTATTTTTTAGTTACATCTACGTACCCTTATAGAATTTTAACTTTAAAAATCCCGGTACAACTTCATATAGGTATATAAAAATACTGGTATATTAGGATATATTTACCGGTAATTTTTGAGGTTTGCTTATTCGATTATTTCAATTTATAGAATTATTTGAATTACTATATTTACAAGCACATTTAAAACAGCAATTTAAAAGGTAATGTAAATTCATGAGAATGAAAATTATGTCAGCAAAAAATATTTTCCTTTATTATATCTTACAAATCTACACTTTTGGCGTTAGCTCTAAATATCCATACACTAATTTGAATTGGCAACACTGATAACGCGATTTCGACCAAAGCCTGTTTTACACGCTTCGATTTACTGACCAATTAATTGAACAAGTTCTTGACCAAGAAATCGGTAGAGATATGCTGTTTTACATTCCCCAATTGGACAATTTTTTAACGATCGTGAATGCTCGTTTATTTCCGTTAACAGTTGAACAGGGGAATTATTAAATAGGAAATTTTCATCTGCATATGAAAATAGATTGGCAATCTACCTTTGTCAAATGTTTTGGCAGTTTTGGTGAAGACACAGAGGTTAGAGATTAGGCTTAGGTTACTTCGGTTTCGGTTAGTTAATTTAAATTATCCGTACATTGTAATCATCGTAAATTTTCGAAATTTATCTTCACGTTAGTTTAAAAACACTAAACAACAATCGTAGGTACTTCTCTGTTACTGGATTAGTATTAAAACAGCAGTTAGTTAAAAAATTGTCAGAAAATGGTGGTAAAAATAGAGCATTCAATTCAATTAACCGTACGATAAATTGCTCAAGAAGTCGTACCGATTTTTGTTGTTTTACACGGTACGATAAGATCGAAGATAAACTTGTTCAATTAATTGGCCAATAAATCGCGGCGTGTAAAACAGGTTTAATAAATATAATGCAGATATGCTATGTTTATTTTTATGCCAAAACTGTAAAATATGTTCTTTAGACTTCAAATGAGGGTATTCTAGTTAAAGCAATACAAATCAAAATATTAATGTTGTTAGTTGAGCAATGCTCTATAGTTAATACCGTTAAGTGAAATAATTGTTTTGTTGTTTTCCCTTAACTTCAATGACAATATTGTTAAGCGTTAAGGTGACTGTACTGATTTATTTTAACAATCGCACTTTTTTCCAGTAGTGCATGCGTATAGTTATTTGAAACAAATCTCTTGTGTATGTATGTATTGTGAGTGTGATTTGTCTTGTCACTTATATAATCACATAGTATGTACACTATCGGCCATAATTATTTGCCTACCTACATTTTTGCTTGGATTTTAGAAAATTATGTATTAATTGTTATTTAGGGGGTATTATTATTTACCTAACAGTAAAAGTAAGATATCACATTAAATAATTCCGCCAAAGACTCCTCTGATACTTAGTTATCGATTGAATCTCCTTAATCCGATAATTAAGGGGTCAAGGTAGGGCCATAAAAAGACTAGAAATGTAATACAATTTTCCTACACTAATAAACATTTAATCTAGTGCAGGTAAAGATGACAATTCCCTATTTACCCGAACTAGAATTAAGAATTTAGATTTAGTGGTTATTGTTATTTTAAACAGTGAATATCCTTAATAAAATTATCTAAAGTTAGTATTAAAATGCCGAAAACAAGTGAGTTGCCTTTAGGAATTCGCACAATGATTGTTGCTTTACATAATCTTGGTCGAAGTAACAGAGATATCGCAAGAAAATTGAAATTAAGTCACCAAACTGTTAACTATAACGTTAAAGAATATCAAGAGGTTGGCACATTATTAAATAGAAAACGAACAGGAAACGACGGAAAGTGACAACACCAGCGGAAGATCGTCGAATAATTATGACGAGTAAACGGAATAGATGAAAAACTGCACCTGAAACAACAGCTGAAATAAGTATTGAACGTGAAAAACGAGTTAATTTAACCACCGTAAAAAGAAGGTTAAGAGAGGGTGATTTATTTGGCCGAATAGCGTTGCGTAAACCATTCTTGCGTAAGCAAAATAAAATAAAACGGCTGCAATAGGCTAGAAAGCATCAACATTGGACGGTTGATGAGTGGAAAAATGTTTTGTACACGATGAGTCCAAATTTGAACTGTTCGGTTCCAAGAGAAGAACGTTCGTTCGAAGGTCGAGAAGAGAACGGGCAGCAGAATCATGTGTAGTATTCACAGTCAAGCATGCGGGCAGATAGGTAATGGTATGGGATTGTTTTGGCGCCGCATCCATAGGAGAGTTGGTTAAAATAGATGGAATTTTAAGAAAAAGGCGCTACCGGGAAATTTTGGGAACAAGTGCTATACCCTCTGGAATGAGAATAATCGGTGACTATTTTATATTTCAACATGATAATTCGAAACATACTTCTAGACTGTGCCGCAAATATTTAGAATCGGTGGAACGCTAAAGAAATATCAAAATAATGAAATAGCCTCCTCAAAGCCCAAAAGCTAATCTCACAGAGCTTTTGTGGGAGGAACTCGATGGGCAGGTGAAAATAAATCCTCCAACTTCCAAGGAATCGTTGTGGAAACAACTACAGGAAGTCTGGTTTAAAATACAAGCCGCTAAATTGAAGAAAGAATGACGCAAGTGCGTGCCGCAATTATTAATAGTCAAGGTGGACATTTCGACGAAACGAAGATTTAATTCTTTTTGTCAAATAAATTTTATAATTGAATGAAGACTATCAATTTCTTTGTTTTAAGAGTGTTTTATTAAATACAAAACTACAATTCCTTTTTCAGTTAACACTTCCTTTATTTATGCGTATTTCTGTGGGTGGGCAAATAATTGTGGCCGGAAGTGTACATTTATAATGAATAATGTATTGCAATTACAAAGTCGAAGTTAAATTAAATTACAGAGTTTTAGAGAAATAACGAAAACTGGAAAAATGCGGGTAATTATTTCGGTTTTTATAATGTATCGGTTTCGGTATTATAACGGTACCGGTATGACTGAGGACATGAAACTGGCATTAAATTAAAATGAGTTGAAATTTATTTGGGAAATAAGTTGTGCTTGGTCTGACACTTTTTAGTTTGTTTTCGATTTTTAAAATCAAATAGGCCTTTACAGTTGAGAAAAAACTATTTTCGTTTCAGGTAAAGCGACTTTTCCAATCACAGTATGCCAAAATGTTACTAAAAAAAGGTATTCAGAATGAACACTTACAGCGGTATGCAAATTTTCTGAACGATCGGCCTTCTATGATAAAATCCATTATTTGTCAATTTCGTTAGATACATCAAAATCAATTTTCGCCATATTCTCTAATTTTTTGCAGTTATCAACTGTGCATCATCTACAAGCAGCATTCGAAGAAGCATCCGGTTTTTCCCGTTATCATCCAAGTAAAGGATACTCATGGGATTTTAAATCACAACGAGGAAATGCAGAGAAACCTAAACCAAAGGAAGAAAAGCCTAGAGAAGAACCCAGCTCTTTGTTTCAGAGGCAAAGGGTTGACATGCTATTAGGTGAATTAATAAAGAAATTTCCGTTGCCTACTCCTCCACAAACGAAAGCAATCGCCGCACCAATAAAAACCGAATCTGAAAATGGCACTAGCGAAAGTAAAGAAGTGAAGACTGAAAAACATGAAAAAATTAAACCGCCACCTGAAAAAAAACCTAGAATAACGTAGAGTGCAATTTAATGTTAACATCATGACAAACTTTTTTTGCATTTCATGTTCAAATCTTAATTTAGTAATTTGTTTTATCCCACCGTTATGTAATATTTTCTTCTTTATATTTTGCAAAATACAAGCAATCGTGTGTCTTGATATTCGCTTTTCATAGTATTATTGAAAAAGATTTCAGAAACAAAGGTTTTTGCGAAGGCGTAAATCGCTCTATAGACAGTAATACAATGAGGCAAGTTTGTTATAACATTTTAGCCTCAAGATTTTTCAAGGAATCACGAAGGCCGTAACAGAAATTTATATCCTACCCATTTGGCATTTTTTCAATTTCGCACACATTCGCATCCATTACGCTACAAAAATGAAAAATGTATCCTTTATTGCCGAAACTACGAACTTTAATCATCTGCAAAATCACAAAATACCAAGTGAGTATGTACGGCAATAAACAAATGTAACCGGACAATACGAGTTGTGCGTCTCTATCGCACTTTTAGGCGAGTCGCCCCGCTCCAACTACCCGCATCGCCTTAGCTTACTTCATCACCGGCTTTCCTCGAGTAACCAACGTTGGCGTTGGTATGAAATGCATGTCATAAAACCCTCTTTTTCAATCTGTATAGAATATGCCGCCGCGCCGCGCCGTACCGAATAATAGTCAGCGAATCGATGTTAGAGTTTAAGGAAGGATCATTATTTCTAAACCGACTAAATATGTATTATATGCGAGTGTTACAGCATCGGTCGCGGGAATTATTTCTTATGAAAGTTATTGTTATTTATAAGTATATTTATATATGTATTTGTTTTTTGCATTTCACTGCTTTAAAAATTGTTCTTTCTTTTTCGGAATTCTTTTTGTTGAATTAATCTCGGGGCAACTGTTTTATTGAACGATTTAACTTTTTTGCCGTATTTACACTACCGACGGAAAGTTTGGAGGCAAGTCGCAATTTCTTAGAAAAATGTAGAAATATATATTTCTTGGATGTATCATTAAAATCTATTTAAGTACTGTTTACTTTTATGTATGTAGCGAACTATTTGTAATATCGTTATGCAAATTTTCAAGCATATCCATTATTTATAAATGCATTTTACTAATAGACACTAATGGGCATTTCATAGAAACCAATAATTTTCAAATTATCACGTAATAATCAGGTGTTCGAGGATGAACATTAAGAGAAGATGGTATTAAGTATTAAGTGCAGGCTTTCCCAGTTTTGTTTTGAAATTGGATTAGTGTCATTAATATTTAATAGTCCTAATTGCGTTTATCCTTTAGGAAAATAAATGCAGATGCTAGAAAAATTAGGAGAAAAGCTTTTTGATGTCTACGATCATGTTTATTGAAATAACATGAACATTTTAATGTTATAGTAATTCCTTTTCAGATTATTTTTATTCTCTCTTTCACTCATATTTCAATGCATATAAAACAACAATTATCTACATATGCATATAAAAAAGAAAAAATATTCAGTTTTGAAAGAATGACAATGATGCCTTTTTAAATTCCTATATAAATGCACAACGATTATTTTGGCGATTAATACCTAATAAAATTGACTAATATTTTTTAAATGTAATGTCTAAAATAAGAAGAATGATAATAAAACCATTCGCTTCGTGATCACACGATATCATTAATTCTTCAAGATGGCATATTACATCTTGCAATTCTGGGGCTGGGTCTAAAAGGGCCAATGTCAATTTATTTCGTATTTAACATTGGCCCTTTTAGACCCAAGCCACAGAATTAGGGTCTAAATTCGTATGTAATAGCTTTACAAGTTTTTTACTTGGTTCGTCATTTGTCACTTGTTAGAACTACGTAAAATCATCTAACGGTAGACATTTATCGGCAAAAAAAATCGTATATCGCGAACGTTTACTGTTTTGCTTCAATTCTAAAATAAAAGTAATCATGATACCCAATAAATAATGCATAATAGATTATGGATTTTGTTTGTTTATATGGAGTAACTAATAATATAATCAATTTGCATATGTATTTTTACAATTTCACCTGTATAGATTTCTATTTCACGCTTTACATTTCAAAATGCGACAATCGCTTATTACAAATTACGTGTATAAATTTCTCATTATTAGCAGGTAGTAAAATGTATACAATTGTATATTTTCCGTTATACTCTACGACCCACTCAATGCAGGTAGCCGATTCGCATAGCGCGTTGAGACAGCTGTATCGTTCTTTGTCCCGAGAAGCATGCATCTTATATGCAACTTCCTTAACTGTTCCTTACCGGACGAGGCCCGGCAAGCGACTAAATACAAAATACAGCTAGGAAAGGCAGGGTCGGTGCGATAGAGAAGAGTTGATGCGCTATGACCTGTTGGGTGTCCGGTTACTTGTGAGTTTCGCCGTACATGCAAATATAAATTTATAGTTTATTTCAAATTATAAGAATATAACTGTAGACTTACAAGGCCTTTAATACTTTTATTGCACCTTCTGTGACGATAATAACCTGGCAATGCATATTGAATCTAGGGGCCGTATTGACTATAAATTACGGCCCTATAAGATAATTATACGTTTATGTATATATATTTTACAAACAGTATAAATTTACATAGTAAGCAATTCGATGTTACAAGTAATTAAAGAATTTACATATTAAATGAGATTTAAATGTACAAACAGGTAGTTACGCATATCGCAAATCATAATTCCATTTCTATTCAATTCACTTAAATTTTGTCATTACGGTCCTCAGCAGTTTGTTTGCGTATCCAGGTAGTTATTACCGCAGGTGGTGCAATAACAGCATTTAAGCCGTTCAAAGTTATATTCTTATAATTTGAAATAAACTATACTTAATAAACCATAATTTCTAATATGCAAAATGATAGTATGATGAACAACCTAAATACAACTGTTTTTCATATACCACGTTCACATATCTTTTTAAATATTATCAAGAAAACTGCACAGTTAAAAACAATATTTTATTATATTATCTTACAGCTTATGATCTAAATAACAAAAATAATTCTTGTACAAATACAGGCAATGAGCAACTTAACTTAATTCTAAGTAAAAATATATATAAAATTTACTGAATTGAGTACTTACATAAATAACTACATAATTTTAAGAAATAAATTAAAAAACCTATTCCGGTTTAAACTCAATTGTTAAATGTTATTGGTAAAAACAGTTTTTCATGTAATTATAATCATGTGGATAATTACATTACAAATTGTAAATTTTGTTATTGGTAAAAACAGTTTTACATGTAATTATAATCATGTGGATAATTACATTACAAATTGTAAATTTTGTTATTGGTAAAAGCAGTTTTACATGTAATTATAATCATGTGGATAATTACATACAAATTGTAAATTATGTACATCATATATAGAAAAACAGAGAATATTCAGAAATCAAAGCAATCGTTACTGTAAATTATATGTCCTCTGCAAAAGTGCAAATGTTTGTGTACAAATAAAATTTGATATATTATGATTTAATAATTGAACATTTTCAATGTACGGCGCAGTTAAATAACTGACCGCTGTCCATTGGTTAAAGGATGGAAACCAACAGACTACCGACGTCTTTTGATATCATATTTAACACCTGATTATCCACAGTCAGACTAATGATACATGGCAGTTTTCAACTTTTTCGATCTTCTGTGATTAACTGTTGTTTCCATATCAGATGTATCAGATTCAGTTTCATTAAAATTTGAATCTTTACCATCTAAGTGTTCCATCCTGTAGGTACCAGCAGCTTTAGCTTTCTCCAAGGTACGAACTAGAATATTTGAATATGTTGTTTACGCATGCTACTATATAGTTTCAGTAAGTCTAAGGCTCGTTTGTAACAATGCAATAATCTGAACAATTTTCTGCAAAGAAATTTACATAAAAAAATGCAACATTTTTAACTGGCTTTAATCCATTAAACTGTTTGCTATGCAACAAGATTTTACTATCTCGCTACTTACTTGGCACAAAATAATGCTTCCGGGCATGCGCACAACTATTATTATTAGTAATATTGGAATTAAAATTTGATTCAAGTGTAAGATGTTAGCCTGCTCGTAACTACGGTGACAATACATTACAGATGACAAATATGGCGGATAAAATTTCTCGGAAAACAAATGAGTAAGCACCTACTAGTGAAAATATAAGCTTTTAACAGTAAATTAAAAGAAAAAACATTCTCCAGCTAGATTGTGCATACATGCAATTCACTTTTAATCTATATTAAAGATGCACACCCACCGATAATTAATTTATACAGTGCGGTCCTTAAGTATCCCAATTTCCGGTGTCACCGGAAATACAATTGATTTTTCTTTCTTTATTTCTTGTTTTTTTTTTTTTTAATAGAATAGCCTGTATATTTTTATGTTTTTGGGAAGCTAATCGAAAGGCAAATCCAACAATACCACATATGTTATACTTTAACTTAAGATATGTGACGATATGTAGCAATAAAGGTTTTGGTAATCTGTTTTTGTTACGCAAAGTTGGCTAGGCGAGGACCAAATTGTTTATTGTGACGCCAGACTGATCTTAAGAGCTCGTTGCTAAGCAAAGTAATTATAACAATTGCCAAATTGTCAAATCTCAATTCCAAAAGCGCAAATTATTCTGATTATTTATTGTTATTATAGAACCTCACTGTATATACTGCACATACAGTGTATACAGTAGAACTCCGGAACACACGAGCAGTTTCAAGCTGCCAAGTCAGGCAGCATTTACTGCTAGAGTAAGAAAAATTAACATACAATGTAATTCATATAAAGTTTGTTCATTTGTCTTGCTCGCGTTAGTTCCAGAGTGATAGGATTATGATCACGTGATTGTTTTGATTGCTCAGAACTACTCTAAACGGATACAAACGAACAGTACAAATTGGTATTTATATAGTATACATAACCTAAAAAATTGGGAATGGTGGCAATTGGCAATGACGATAGCATTAAAAAATCATTCTTTATTAATTGTTGTATTTCACTTTCAATGATTACACGGATGTCATTTTGTACGAATATGAAGTAAAGTTGGGTTAGGCAAATAATGGAATGACAGCTGCACTGAACTGCACAAACTTACTCCACCTCCTGAGGAGGTGTAACTTTGTGCAGTTCAAAACTGTCGGAAGCTGCCCAACATATACAAACGAACATCGGATTGCCAGTTTTTTTTACAAACAAACGCGCAATTTAGAAATTCGAGCTACTCCGTATTACACTAATTGACAAACGAACAAACCTATAGTATAGAGGTCTTGTAAAGCGAATACGTACAGCAAAAAATAGTGAGTCATCCGCTCCCTCTCAGCGATTGGAGATTACAAGTTAATCACGCCGTAGCGCCCTCCCCTGCTCACGTGTAAGTGTGTACGCTCTTACTTACTCGAACTAACGCTCACATTTTTTGCTGTATATATTCGCTTTACAAGACCTGTATGTTTATATTAGAAGGTTTATGTGTCATAACATTGAATTGGATGCCTCGATATGCAAAAAAAAATGATAAAACAAGCAAGACCTTCAGCAACGGCGTTTACCGTGCTTTGCTTCTAATAGCTGTACGTCTATTTATTTACACATACCGTACGAGCGAGCGTACTATGATCACCCGATTTTACACGAACTCGGCGCATCTAAACGTGTGCTGTGTTGAATGTCACTGTAGAATGTCATTTGCTTGACAAAATTGCGTAAACCCAAATTCATTTGTGCACCTTACTCATGTTATAAACGGCCGCATTCGTTCACGTACATGTGCAAGCAACAACTTCGCTCTTGCATTTCCAAAAACCCCTTGCTCACGTTATAAACGGCATATTCGTTCACGTACACGCGTAAGACACGACTTTGCTATCGCATTTCCGAAAAATGCCGATTATGCTGGCTGATCATAGTACGCTCGCTGTTAGGGTATATTTTTGAAGATATATTAGAGCCTCGAACGAAATTTGCTCGACGCAGCTTTATACAGTGCGTTTCTGATGATGCAGAGAGGAGTTGCGAAATGCGCATTCAACTTGTGGAGAAATTTGGATTTGTTCTTCAGACTCACAATTTTAATGTAATTTAATGCATACAGCATATTTATCGTATACAGAACTCGAATCTTTTAACACGCACCCGAGTTCAGTTTGCTAGTTGAAAGTTGTATGATAAAAGGGAACACAGGTGGGTCTACATTATGTATGGATTTAATGGTGCATGTAGTGACGCCAATCCTATTTATACGACAGTAAAAGTATACGCGATTTATTCCACAGATAGAATTTTTGGCATACTAATTTAATTAATGAGCTACATTCAAACAGTGAAACGTTTCTCATCGTCTCTCTACGGCGTCAAATAAAAACTAGTAACAACACTATTTTATTGGCGCATAAGCAATGGCTGGTGCAAGCAAATTTCATAAGACCAGATTTTATTGGAGTGTCAGTTCATATGGCCAGTTAATCCATGCACGTGTAAACCTACCTAAAAACAAATAACTCTGATTACGTTTTACTCACTTTGCGCTTCTAGAAGATCGTTTTGCCTTTTAAGATTTTCAATATCCTGTTGATGCGAGTTATTTTTCCGTCTCATGGTTTGTATGTATTCAGCAGCCTTCTTCAAGATTTGAGCCCGGCTAGCCTGTTAATATTAGAAACAAAATTGCTCGCCGTTTTGACAACACCGACAGTTAAATATGCAAAAAGATTGGAATGACGTACCACTTTTTCACCGTTCAATTCGGGTACAGAATCTCTCAAACTGCTGAAGCTGTCTTTTATGTGGTCCCGACGCTTTCGCTCCAAAGCATTGTGATGTGCTCTCTTCTCTGCCTGTACAAGTAACTTCTACTTTTGTTGGTATGTATAATTTAAAAATTAACGCCCAGCATTATCAATTTCTTTTAAAAGGAATAAGTAGTAAAAAGAAGATTTAGTTAAAAGCACCTCTAAATAACCGAGACATATTATCAACCATATAAATGAGTATTTACGTAAATCTCCTACAAGTGGAAATTGGAAAAACTGAACACGCCTATTTCTAAGTATGAAGACGCTATCATTTCGTCCGACAAACGTCTGTCAGGCTGCTTTTATTTAATTTTTATCATGTTCACTTGCAATTAATATATTGTTTTTTTTTATTTAGAATATACATAGGTAATTTTCAAGACTGTAAGCAGAAGGAAAACTATTATTGAATATCGTACTTGATTTGATATTTCTAATGTGAAAATGAAGCACGTGTTTGCCAAGCAACATTTCTTGGAGGGAAGTTGTTTGCTTAGAAATAATATTTAGAAAACGAAACAACTTCCTTGCTTAGTTTATAGAACTTATATGCAGTAGAACTCCTATCAAGAAGATATACAGGTTGCTATCTAACTATTGTTTACAAAAGTACAAAAAACTAGTGTGTAAATATATACAATAATTGGGTTTATTTGCGCATATACAGCGTGTTCACCTAGTGCGTTGAAGACAAGTTCTGCACAACATAAAATTATATTCGAATAAACAGGATGTTCAGTTTTTGCAACGCACGATACAAGTTTGGTTTTTTAATGAAACATCTATACATTATCACATTTTTGGATGCGCCTCTTCAATTCATGTCAACTTTCATCGATATTCCCTATAACTAATCTTGTTTTTCAAATAATTGACATAATTTGAGAGGTTAACGTCTTAAACGCCTTACACACAAAAGCAGTGATTCAAATTTTATTCGATTGAATATTTCTTGGAGTTTACGGTAATACGAGGGCATTCCAGAAAATAGTATCCGTTTAGTCATACAGATGGCACTATTGATCCAATTAAAAGCAAAGTGGCGCAGATGTCAACAGTAACATCGTAGCATTGAGGGAAAAAAATAGTTGAAGTTCTTCCGGTGCGTGGTGTGAGTTTTATGACTGTTTACAATGGCGCATAAGATAAAAAATCCCGCGAAATGCGATCCGTGATCCGTTTTTTGAATGCAGAAAACGTCCGTCCAAGCGAAATTCATCGCAGGATTACTGAAGTGTATGGTACGGGAACAATGAATTTGTCATCTGTAAGGCGCTGGGTTCGAAATTTCAAAGAGGGGAAGAGATAATGTGCACGATGAAGAACGGTCAGGTCGCCCGTCCCGTATCACCGATGATGTAAAGAAACGTGTCGATGATTCCATCTGCGCAGATCGACGCGTAAAACTGAAAGAAATAAGTAAGCAATTTCCTGAAATTTCGCAATCATTGCTCCATGAAATCGTGACAGACCATCTGAATTACAAAAACAATTGCGCAAGATGGGTGCCCAAAATGCTTACCGGCGAGCACAAGACCAACTGCATTGGTGCAACGTTGACGTTTTTGACTCGTTACAAGCAACAGGGCGATGCATTCCTTGACTAAATTCTTACTTGGAATGAAACCTGGGTGTGCCATTTCACACCTGAAACAAAACGCAAGTCCATGGAGTGGCACCATCCACGATTTCCAACAAGGCCGCGCAAGTTTAAGCAGTCGTTTTCCACGAAAAAGGTTATGGCCTCAGTGTTCTGGGACCGAAAAGGTCTGTTGTTGGTTGATTTCATGCCCTAAGGGACGACCATCAATGCGGACACATACTGTGAAACACTTCAGAAGCTGCGTAGGGCCATCCAAAACAAGAAGTGGGGAATGCTGACAAGTGGCACTGTTCTTCTGCATGAAAATGCTCGTCCCCACACGACTCGAAAGACCACTGACCTTCTTCGGAAGTTCAAGTGGGAGGTTTCTGACCACCCTGCGTATAGCCCCGACTTGGCTCCAAATGAGTATCATTTGTTCAGTAAACTCAAGGATTTATGGTCAGGAGAACGTTTCGAAAGTGATGATGACTTAAAAGCAGGTGAACAGCATTGGCTGGCTACTTTGGCGGTAGAGGTTTACGCGGAAGGCATAAACAAACTGGTTTCAAGATACAACAAATGCCTCAACAACGACGGCGACTACATTGAAAAATGAGAAAATGTATTACTTTAATTTAAATAAAATCATTATTTACTTTCCTTCATTTCTCTTTTAATTATATGTAAACGGGTACTATTTTCTGGAATGCCCTCGTACGTCAAATGGTCGTCGAAACCGTTGCCCTATTTCAAATTTTTTAATGGAACACCGTATATATTTTTCCAGAATCTAATAAAGAAATTATCCAAAATTTTTTTATAAACATTTTTCTATATTTAAAATGTTTCGTTCTTTAGTAAATTAAATGTGAAGCTACGTAAATAAGTTTTTTTGTTAAAGTGCATACATACAGTGCCGCCGAAATAACATAAACTTTTGTTTTTCTAAAAATACTCATTAAAAATAATCTGTAAAGTTTAATTTATGTATATATTTTTCCCTTTTTGTTTCGTACAAATGGTAATGCGGTTCTTTGTGTTTAGTTAAACATTTACTCACATTTAGAGAGTAATATTTTGTGTAATGTCTACGTTACTAATTGCCTCAAGAAATTCATCCAGAAAGTTTTTTCATAAACATTTCTATTTAGCCAATTTGGCATTTTTTAAACAACTTTCGATATGTTCTATATTTTTTTACTGTTGAGAAACTCGGTGTGCGATTTTTTAAATAAATCTCTTCGTTTTATACTGAACTCTAATCAACATTTATCTGCTTATTTTCTCTATTTAATACTTATACGTGCTTGTTAACTTGCTAGAACATGTAGAAAAATGATGGTTACTTCGAGTAGATACTAGAATTGTACCGAAAAAGATAGTGTTTACGCATTAGTTTTAATGAATATCTTTAGCGAAAAAAAGTTTATAGTATTTCGTCCCAGCACTGTGTTTTTAAATATTTAATTTACTAAAGAATTAAATACCGGTTGAGTCAAAAATATCTGGGTATAGAATACAGTAGAACGTATGCATGTGCGGTCTATACATATCTGGCAGCAGCGCGTTGGCGCTGCATTGGCCGCTTAATCACACAAGTATATCATTCTAGTTCGTTGCCGTTGAATAATTAACCAATGAAATATTAGTTTACATATCACGTAATAATTTTAATTTGAATTGTTATAGAAGTACAAAAAAGCATGGTTGTGTGCATTATGTGGTATGTTTATTCACCAATGATTCGATACACGGAAATTATGATAGAAAAAAGTGATTTTAGAGAAAAATGACTTACAATTAGTGCGTTCCAGAATACTTTACATGAAACGTTCACACAAGCACTTGCATATTTGTACTTTGGGATAAGTATCTAAAAAAATATGAACACAAATTTATTCTTTTATAAACCTAATTAATACTACTGTAACGTTATTACATTACAGTATTTCTCGCAAAATATGCCAGATATGATTGGAGGGTCTGAAAATGTAAATGTTTTGAGCTAGTTTTTGAAAATCGTGATGATCGACATGCTTCGAAATGTGCGAGAGTTTTTATAAGAGACTCGGACAATGTCTTGTTGTGGAAGGAGGGATTTTTGAGCTCCTTGTATAGAATTCTATTTATTTATTTTTTTAAGAATAAACTATTTATTTAATTTGTTAGAGTTTATTTTTTGGTTTCATTAAAACAAGACTTTTATTTTCGCCTTACGCAATACACACGGCTTAATACAGGTCTTACATTCGCTGCTCTAGTATTTTGAAATGATATTTTAGTCTTGTAAATATTCCCTTTATGCAGGGATCGACGCCGTTGCCACAGTTAATTCCTATCCCCAGAAATTTATGACACAAGCAGTATGTTAGGTGTAGGGAAATGCTTATAAAAGAAATTAGAATAGTTTCTCTATCAGATTCTGTAAAAATCTACAAGTTGTTCCATTTAAAAATATTGAAATAGCCAATACCAAACATGGCAACAATTTCGATAATAATTTTGTAGACGCTAGTTACTATTAAAAAATATTCGATGTATTGCCGAAAACTCCAAGAACTCTGGCATGTAAGGCATTTAAGATATGGCCGTTAAAGACACAGCGGAATTTCAAAAAAATTTCAAGTCACCTCAATTATCTCAATAACTAAGAGAAATAGGTGTAAGGATCATTGAAGAAAGTTGAATTAAATGGAAGGGAGGCATCCAAAAACGTAATAATATAGTGTTCCGTTTAAAAAACCAAACTTATAACGTGTGTAGCGGAAACTGACCATCCTGTACACTTGGACATAATTTTATATTGTGCCTTCAAATATTATTTGAAAACTGTTGCTCTAAAGTGCTCGGGAAAGGAATTATCTGGCACCCATATACTAGGTGGACACGCTGTACAGATGCACAAGTTAATTGCGTAACACAAATTATTTGAACATGTAACAACACCTTTAGGTATAGCTCACTTAAAATATTTTTTGTTCTTTACAATTCTTCTCTCATATTATGAATAAAGAGGTAAAGCCAAAATTGTCAGTGTCTTGTCCACTTGTCATACGAACCGTACGAGCGAGCGTACTATGATCACCCGATTTTACACGACCTCAGCGCATCTAAACACGTGCTGTGGTGAATGTCGCTGTGGAATGTCATTCGCTTGACAAAATTGTGTAAACGCAAATTCATTTGTGCACCTTACTCACATTATAAACGGCGTATTCATTCACGTACATGTGCAAGCCACAACTTCCCTCTTGCATTTCCAAAAACGCCTTGCTCACGTTTTAAACGGCATATTCGTCTACGTTCACGTGTAAGACACGACTTTGCTATCGCATTCCCGAAAAACGCCGATTATGCTGGCTGATCATAGTACGCTCTTGTAGTATATACAGCGTGTCCCCAGACGCTTGGATAGGTGAGGCAGACAGAAAATTAATGAGTTGAAATTTCGTCTTTTGCGGTTCAACCATGCTTGAATAGTAAGTAAATTTATGCCATAATTTTATTGCCGAAAAATCAAGTGTATCTTGGAAACTTACAAAAAAAGGAATTTTTTCAATTAGCAACATGTATTTTTTTCTACTCCTTCTATTCTAAATTGTTCATTACGCATTTGACAGCAGATATGTAATAATCTATTTAGACTACACGTGTATTCTAAATTAATGGCGGCCGAAGGAAAAACGAAAATTTAAATCGACCACGTATCCAAGGGTGGTAATTAAATTCGTGAGTAGTAATTAGTTCGATTAGTTCATTAAAGTGGTCTAAAAAGAAATTTAAAAAAAAATCGTTTTAAATTCTTTCCAATTTTGATTTAAAAATCCGATTTTTATTAGATCTAATTGTAACAATTTACAAGTGTCAACTGTCAACTGTTGCTCGTGTTGCCCGGTTTATGGCGCAGTTTAATACAATGTCTGACACAGAAGAATTTACGGCTACACCTCCTGAGATCACGGCTCAAGCCAATATGGTAATTAGTAATTTGCTGCCGTCAAAGTCGAAGCAAAAGTATGAATATAATTATGAAAAATTCATGAGTTGAAGAAGAAAGAAAAACATAACTTCTTTTTGGGAAAACGTTATACTTGCCTATTTTGAAACAATAGGTGAAATATTGAAACCATCGTCATTATGGGCGACATATTCTATGTTAAGAAGTATTCTCAATATCAAGGAAAATATTGACATTATCCAATATTTGAAATTACGTGCATACCTAAAACGCACCTCAGATGGATATAAAGCAAAAAAATCGTAAACGTTTACCTCTGAACAAATTAAACGTTTTATTGAGGAAGCTCCAGACGAAAAGTATTTGTTCTCAAAGGTAATCCACATAAACGCGATATACCATTATCATTATCTATTTGTAGGTTGCACTGATTATTGCTGTTTCCGGTACATGTCGCAAAAAGGAATTAAAAGATATGCAAATACATCATGTGAAAGACATGGAAAACGAACTTTACATCAAAATCTCTGACAGTAAAAATAAAACAGAAAGATCTTTTATTGTTTCTGGACATTTCTATGATATTTGTAAGAGATATATGAGCCTCCGACCCACAAATGCTGACAATTCTCAGTATTTTTTAAACTATCAGAATGGAAAGTACACTCGTCAAGTGGTTGGCATTAACAAGTTAGGTGACCAACCAAAAATCATTGCTAAATTTTTAAATTTGGAACATCCAGAGCAATACACAAGTCATTGCTTCAGGCGTTCTTCGGCGACAATTTTGGTTGATGGAGGAGGAGACTTAATGGCATTAAACCGTCATGGCGGATGGAAAAGCCAGGCCGTGGCTGAAGGCTATGTGGACAATTCAATGGCAGCTAAGAGAAATACGTCAAATATTC
This sequence comes from Dynastes maya, assembly GCA_029619315.2. NCBI lineage: Eukaryota > Metazoa > Arthropoda > Insecta > Coleoptera > Scarabaeidae > Dynastes > Dynastes maya. Next base: position 53,861,106 of record JAROYE020000003.1, on the reverse strand, counting down.
TGTTCAACAACATTGACATTGACAATAACAGTGATACACCAAGTGTGGCATATTCTCAATTTAATAGTAACGTAGAAATAGGGCCATCAACTTCAAAGTGTGCGGCACCAGTTGCTCTTACTAACTGTAAAAATGTTAGTATAAACATCAATAATTATTATAGCTCAAAGAGTGAATAAGAACATTTTATTCAGGTTTACTTTATAATTTTCCGCTGCAATCGCAGAAAAAGTGTAGTACGCAACTCGAGGGCAAGGCGGCTTACGTACACTCTCGAATTATCGCACTCGGCTGACGCCTCGTGCTTACAATTTTTTCGCTCGTGCGTAATAGGCTTCTTACCCTACACGTTACGTAATATACTATTCTGTAGGAGATACGATAATAGGGTTATTAAAAAACAATGTTCAGAGTAATAAATTATGCTAGTGCTTGGTGTGTAAGCATGTCTGCCTTACTTATCCATGCGTTAATCCAGGGACACACTGTATATCAAATGTTAAATCGGCATTCGGCAAAAGCCAATCACGCGCTTGTCAATTTAAATGCTGTTTTAAATGGCCAATTTTCTCCTTTAGACTACAAAAGCCCGTTTAGTAATACGTTTCACAAGCGTTAAAAGCACTTTTAATGTAAAACTAGTTCTAAAGGTGTTGATAATACCGGGCGTTAAAAATATTAATGTAAAAAAGATATGCAAATGCATTTTTTTTGCCTGTTTTTATTTTTCATGTTTAGTTATAATGAAGCTTCTACGATTATCACAGACAACATACTCCTTACAGGATATTTCTAGCAACCAAGGACTAGTAGTGTATCAAACACTGGATTTCACTGCTTTAAAAATACTAAATTAAAGTTTATAGTATGTAATTCTAGCCTTGTATTCTCGTACGATTTGTGTATGTGCCAGAAACAAAAATGTATACTAATCTAAAGTGCTTCCTTTACAATAGATCACACATAAATTGCACCTAGCTCACGCGTCGCAAGTATGCGTTTTGATGCGTGACAACGAAAACAAAATGAAAAGATATGTTATTTGAGCCATTTTTTTGTTTATTTATATAGCTATTTAAACATAACTAGAGTAGATAGTAACTGTGCTAGTACTGTGGCTATATGAAAACGTCCAGAATATCAGACTAAGTTGAGTGAGCTGCAGCTGCAGTATCAGTGCAGCAGTTGATACCAAAATGACCTAATGAAAGTGCATAATGATTAAGTATTCATTTTCTAAACCTCCAATTTCTTGTAAGTCTTATCAATACAACAACAGATCTCAAATAAGCTGTCAGTCTCAAATCTTCAAATCCTGAAATACTTGATTAATTAATACTGCATTATTAAATGCAAAATTATTGCAGCTTTGAAGACTAATAATGCAATAATAATATAGCTAATACTTCGAAATTTAAGCATTATGTTTCTCAACCTCATGTTAGAACTTAAGGTTCGATAATTAAAATACCTATCAAAGCTACTCACTTGTATATTTTCCTATGTGTAATCGATAAATAAAATTAGATAAGTACTTTACTGGCAACAAGATATATGTTAAACAAAATCAAGTCTTTGTCTACAATGACAAATAACTTATTTTGCATATATTTTAATACAAATACTAAATTTGTTACCGTACTCTTCATTGTATTTCTTATTTATGTTAAAGTAGTAAACATTCTTCTTAATTTTGAAACTTTGATGACTCAACGAAGCTTGCATCACCTACAATATATATCTTTACCTGTGAAAAATACTGATTGCCCGACGTTTGTCTAGGTGCTGGTTGTCGTGAATCTGAATCTTCTCCTTCCTGTAAAATATAATAATACTCACATATATTGATCAATTATTAGGAATAAACCCTTACATCGCTTTCAACATCAATGTCGCGATCATCATCGCTCATTGTATTTTTTACACCCGTTTTGTACGATTTTATTTCGCACTTTATAAACCGAAAATCACAGGCAGACTGTATATAACAAATACAGTCGTTAACAGTAGTTAAAAACAGTTTAAATGATAGACGGTAATGACAACTCACGCTTGTCACGTTGGATGTTGTAAAATTAGGTTTGGTATCAAGACTGAAATATCCCCCTCTTAGGGATTTGGATATTTTAACTAACTTCGATCTAAGAAGTAATCAACGTATTGCTAGATTGTGGACAATACTAAGCTAATAACTAAAAAATGTTTATATGTTATCACATTGATACCGCATGATACGATAAATACGCAGATACAACAGCCCACATAATTATCAACTGAGAATGAAAACACGTGCGTTGGTTTATACCTAAGCTGGCTTTGCCATTCGCTCCAATAGCGCCCTCAATTAGAATGATTTGTAATCAGTAACAATATATGGTTCCTATATCTTAGTTCAGAGTGGGCCATTTTCACCAAATTTAAATAACAATTTGAAAGCATTACAGAAAAAGTACTTACTAGTTAATTAAGCAGCAAATAAATGTATGTTAACGTATACAGTATTGCAACGAGCTTATTTCATTTATTAAAAATACTCCAAGGATATTTGTTTCGATAGAATTTCAATATTACTCCTACAAACACAGAAGTACCTGGAAAGGGTTAATTGGGGTTGTTCCCAATAGCATTATCACATGTTAGTGATCTATTTCCAGGTTCAATCTTAGATAAAAAAATATTTCAACATTGTAGAATAATGTTGCTTGCAATTTGAAATGCAGATAAAAAGCTCTAGATTAAGGATATATTATCAGTCGCAGTAACCTTAAATATCCATCCTTTTCGTACATTAGAACAATTTACAGAGGAGCAGATCTATAAGACCGAATCAATTGTCAAGGCACAAATTCATATGGAAAAGGCGATTCAAAAAATGAAAGTTTTTTAATATTTTATGTTATGTGCCAGAATCACTGGGTACTTATGTGACAATTATTTTAAGTTCATCATTTCAAGTAGTTTACAATATCCACTAATTAAGGAAGCTAACATTTACGTTAACTTATAATGTATAAACTGCATTAATGTAAATAAGAAACAATTAATTTTTATAAATGTTTAATTAAATATGGTAAGAGTTTATGAATGTAATAATGTTTTAATACTTGAAAATTCCGCAACTATTCAAAATTCTTTTTTGTTTTGAATGCCTCGAATTTTTTAAGAGTCCACACAAAACATATTTTTTTCTCTTGGCTAAATATAACTTTCATTGCACTTGGTGATATACATGATCTATTTTCACCATAATATTATGGCCTTTGCAATAAAAAAAATTAATTTTTATTCAATAATTTGGTTAAATCCTTGGGACTCACAGCAAGGAAACTTGATGTATCAAGCCACACCCCAGTATGTGTAACAATTTTCATAAGCTCCATAAATTGTTTCAGAGCTCCTTGTTTTTTCCCTATTGAACTGCTACATAAGACCTTCCAATAAACTTTTGAGCAATAACAAAGAATATTTGTTCTTTCAACATACACTTAAAACAGCTTTAAATTTATAGCTATGCAATGTCATATTCCTCAGTATCAACCAGTTTTCATTTTCATGCTGTCCTATAATTTCTTGTGCTATTACGTGCTATTTCCTTTAGCACAGCACATTTTAATTGAAAATTGAAACGGTTACCCAACTGAAAAACAATAATACAAAAACACTTCGTGTTTTTGTAAAAAATACAATTTATTTCATAATACAATTACTTTTTTCAGAAATTAAAGTTATTATTATACTTAATATTTATAGAAAACAGTGCTGCTTAAAAAATAATAATTACTCATTTTCTTTAACTCTATGCTACGGTAATGGCGTTAAAGGCACATTAAAGATTTGCTTGAAATCAGTTTACTAACCTATCCCTTTAAAAATGGCAACCGTGTCGTAGACAAGGTTTGTTGAATGTATATGACGTAGGCAACAATGGAGCGTATTATGTAGTTCGTGTACAAACCTTATTTATCAAAATTTTCCTAAATAGTTTTAAGCCATATTAAAAAAATAATAATACGTGTAATTATCCTGATTGTATTATAAATTAATTTTTTTAATAATCTCTATGTTTGAATAAAGTATATAATAGAATGACATATGTTAACAGTTAATAACAATATGAACCAGTAAGATGATACATGAATATCAACATGATATTGGCTATATTTTTTTATTCTTTGTGTATATGTAATATAAGGAATGTAAAAATTACGGGTAATTTAATATCAAAATATAAATTCCTAAAATAATTACATGCAAACTCCTTTTTCCTTTCATTTGTGTTGGCAGACAACCGAATTTGAAACGTCTAAAATTTAACAGTTGTTTCTTTTATTTTTGTCATTTGTCAAATGAGTAATGGGGTTATATTTATAAATTAATTCGATTAAGTTAACATCTTTTTTAATTAATTAATTTATTCTACCAAAAATGTCTTCTGAAAATGTAACTCAAACATCTGAAACCAATAAAATTATGGAACAATGTTACGAAAACTTAATTGTTATCGATGTAGGTGCGAATTTAACGAATAAAAAGTACAGCAGGGATTTAGATTCGGTTATACAAAGGGCAAAGGATGCAGGTGAGTTAAAATTATTATACTAGAGTGCAAGATGCATTACTGATGCAAAATATTCATAGGAGTACAAAAAATTATGGTCACTGGTACTTCGGTAAAAACAAGCAAAGAGGCATTAAGATTGACACGGATTTATCCCGGTGTATTGTATTCAACAGCAGGTAAATATTCATCTAATATAAAATTTAACTGGATTATTTTGTAAAATTTTTCAGGAATACATCCTCACGATGCTAAATCTTTCACGGATGAATCTTGGGAAGAATTGATAGCTATAGCAGATAATCCAGAGTGTGTTGCAATTGGTGAATGTGGTTTAGACTATAATCGAAATTTTTCCGAACCAGATGAACAGAAACAAGTTTTCCGAAAACAAGTAACAGTTCTCTTTTTAATTAAATTAAATCTTATTTTTTAAATCATATTTAATTAGATTATTTTTAGATTGAATTAGCATGTAAGTTAAAAAAGCCTTTGTTTGTTCACGAGAGGGATGCCCACAATGATTTACTAGAAATTTTAACGGAATATAAGAACGATTTACCACCAGTTTTAGTACATTGTTTTACAGGTACTACAGAACATGCTCTGAATTACCTGGACAAAGGATTTTACATAGGATTAACAGGTATGTAACATGCTGCTGTCTTTATGAGCTCTAATAAAACATATTTAGGTTACTTATGTAAAGATAAGTCCGACAGCGGTGTACGCAAATTGTTGGTAGATGGTTTAATACCATTGGATCGTTTACTTGTTGAGACTGATTCTCCATTTATGTACCCCAATACTCGTGCATCTAAGCTACCTATTCATGTCAAAGATGGATTAACAGAAAGGTAAATATGTCTGTTGCGTTTATTATTTCTTTAATTCTGTCTAAATTTGTATCAGCATTGAAGTAGCTACTAAAATTATTGCTATAGTTCTCAAGAGAATTGAAATATATAAAAAGGGCAAATTAAATTTTAGTAATTCTTATTTGCAACAAATACAATGACAATTCATCATATGATCATGAGTGAACACAAATATCAAGGTGAATAAATAATCTATTCATGTTCAATTCAAAACTGTTTTAAAAATAACACTTCAGCGTCAATCGGTTTTATGATTCCCCGAAGTTTTATTTTTGGCTCAAATATACAAGTTCTTTATGACGGCGTAGCTGCGTCTTATTTTGATCGATGATTTCGATAAAAAAACATACCTATGCTCACTTGTATATTTTAGGTATTTTATAAATATTTGTCTTTTGATTTACTAATTGTATACAGTGCGTCCATCTAGTGCGCGTACGGGAGATAATTCCTTCCCTGAACAATTTATTGAAAGTTTTCAAATAAATATTCGTAGACAAGTTCTGTACAGCATAAAATTATGTCCACGTATATAGGCTATTCAGTTTCTGCTACACGCAATATAAGTTCGAGATTTTTTTAATGGAACACCCTGAATATTATTACGTCTTTGGATACCTCTCTTCAATTCATGTCAACTTTCTTCAACATTGCTTATACCTAGGTTTTTGTAAAATGCCCTTGTTTCTTTAACGCCCGATTCCTTAAACGTCTTCCATGCTAGAGTGGTGATTATCATTTTATTCAATTGAGTATTTCTTGGAGTCTTCAGCAACGTATTGAAAAAAATTAATATTAACTAGATTCTACAAGACGGACATCAATAATTCCCAAGTTTGATTCATGTTATTTCATTTTTTTTAATGGAACATCCTGCACATTCTTCCAAAATCCAGAATAGGAAAGCTCTTCTAAAATTTATTTATAAAAATTTCCCTAAACCATACATCCCTCTAGTAAATTAAATATAAAGCTGTAGAGATAGTTTTTTGTTTAAAAACATAGAGTGCTATGAAATATTATAAACTTTTGTTCCGGTAAAGGTATTCATTAAAAATAATGTGCAAAAGTTATTTCTTTGATACAATTCCAACAAAGTGACCACCATATTCCTGCCTATATTGCTTAGCCTGTAAATAAATAGCGAAAATAAGCAGACAAATTTTGATTAAAGCTCAGCATTAAACGAATAGATTTATTTAAAGAATCGTACGCTAAGTTTTTTCAGCAGTAAAAAAATAAGAGCTCACCGAAAGTTATTTATAAAATTACGCAATTTAGCTAATACAAATCTTTATAAAGGAACTTTGTGGATGAATTCCTTAATGCAACGCCTAACTTGGGCTATTATGCAAAATGTTACTCCCGAAATGCTAATAAACATTAAACAAAACACAAGGAATCGCATTATAGTATGCATTAAAAAAAATTGTGGTTACTTCGAGTAGACGTTGAAATTGTGTGCATCAAATAAATTTTACAGATTATTTTTAATGAATATCATTAGAAAAAGTTCATAGTATTTCATCACCGCACCTCTGTGCAAGACTTATTTGCATAGCTTCATATTTAATTTACTATAGAAGGACACGCATTTTAGGTATTAGGAAATGTTTAAAAAGAAAATTTTAGAAAAGTTTCTCTATCAGATCCAGGAAAAATATGCAGAGTGTTTCATTAAAAATAATGGAAATAACGTAAACCAAACATTATGAATTCGATGGCCATTTTCTGGCATCTAGTTGATATAAAAAATGTTCAATATATTGCCGAAAACTCCAAGAAATAATCAAATAAAATTTGAATCGCCGCTTTAGTGTGTAAGGTGTGTAAGGTATCAGCGGTTAAAGAAACAACTGCATTTCGCAAAAATCTCGAATTATCTCAATTGTCTGAAAAACCGTGCTAGATAAGTACAGAGAATGTTGAAGAAATTTGATATGAATCGAAGAGAGGCATCCATTTAAAAACCCAACTTGTATCACCCGCACCGGAAACTGAGCTCCTGTGTACTTAAATATAATTTGATGCTGTGCAGGACTCACCTCCGATTAATTTTTATTGAAAAAGTGTTTCTGTAAATTGCTCTGGGAAGAAATTATCTCCCGCCCATGCACTAGGTAAACACGTATAATGGGGTACCATGCGCCTAACTATAATCCTTTGTAATTTTAGTCATAATTTAATTCGATTTCATTGAATTTACAATTTTTTAATTGAGTTAATCAACACTTCCAGCATGGGCATTGTCATATTTCTTCTCAAATATTGCAGAATTATGAAACTAGATTATCTAAAAATATAGATTTAAATTTTAACGATTTATTGTATAAACTACTTGGCAAAATACAAATATTGAGTCATTGTGTTGAATTTTTCTTGATTCACTTGGTTAAACCCAATTGTTTAATCATATTTATTTATTAATAGGATTTGGCAGTGTAACAACGTATACAACATTGAAATTGACAAATTCGTTTATAATAAATAATTTGGAAGCAATACGACAAAGTTTAAAACAAGGACAGTTAAGTGTATGTTATACTGCTTGCATGGTCTAAGCTGTTAACGATGACAATTGCCTGCAATTTAATGTCATTGAATTCATTAGGAAGATTACTATTATAATTTTTAGAATGTTTTTAATTAATTTATTAAATTAATTCGTGGAAATGTAACACAAATAATTAAACTATTATTGCCTTTCTTTACACATAAGAAATAAAGCACTGCGTATTTCAAAATCGCGCTACTAACAAAAAAATAACGATTGCTATCCTTGATTCAACGAGAATATTTAATTTTAAGTAGTGTTAGGTATGTCCACAAACATTTACACAATCTTTTTGTACTTGTCTAGCATACAAGTATTTATAAATAATGTTAAGAAAATACATTAATGAGATACGGTAGATACATATGTATGTTTACAAATTCTTGTATTATTTATAAAGAGAGATATTGATGCAGTAGATATCACATTACCTACAGATACATTATATTTAAGTAAGTAAGGAATGTAGGTTTACAAATTCTCAATTCAATAGATCCAGTAATATTACTATGTTATTGATATTGATGTCCAAAACAAGGTGTACTAAATGTTTATCGGTTTTATTATTACAAAAAGGTCTAGTATTATTGTATAAAATAAATTATTCCGTAAATAATACGCAAATTACTCATACATATGCATTTACTTCATGCTAACTTATCATGCTATCCATGCGCAAGTTACTATAATCAATACCTTCTACATGACTTTCCACTTATCACAAACGAATATTCCAGAAATACTATTAAGGTGTTGTAATATTACCATGTTTAGTAATTCATGCAAAAATTTGCAAGAGGTATAATTTTATACAGCGAATTTGACATATCTTCCAATATAAAGCTGGCAAAAGTTTTTTTCACTTTTAGCTCCGTATAAAAAATATGTCCAAACGGTTCATTATTATTCATAGAATGTACGCTATTAGTTACATTAAAAGTAGATTCTCCATGACAACACGGTAGAGAAACTATCAATCCTCGTCTGCTTAGTATTTAATCTTTTCTTGAAGGAATTATCCATTGATTTAAAATTGCATATTTAACTATTTTTTACAAGCTCGGATAATGCGAAATTGCGTTCCTTGCACTTACGACAATTGCAATAGGCTCAATTAATCTGGGTATCGGATAATGAAGGTTCTGGTTTATACACTGTGTATATAAAGTACGAAATAAATTTATTATACCCAAACTTAAAATATTTTGAAAAAATCTTCGGACAAGTTGATTTTTATTTTCAACTGCACATCGTATTCTGTGTTATATTTAGATGTAACGTCATCAGTAATCTGGGCAAATATGCGGTAACAACCAGAGGCGTGGCGAGCGCATCAAAGTTTACACATAACTTGGTGGAAAGTAAGAAATAAATTATAAAACGTGCTGAAACACTTACCGTTTTAAAAGTCTTCCGTGAAATCACAAACTGGGTAACATCTGTTAAATATTTGAATTATTAGATATGTTTCCACAGCTGTTTCAGTCAAGTGAGTACGACGTGCGGAATAAATGTTTTTTAATGCCGAAAACGACCGTTCGACATCTAGCGATGTTATATTTGCATATTTAAAATAATCTTTGAAACAACTTAATGCATCTTCACACGCACCTTCACAAATTTGTCTTAATATAAGAAAATCGGAGTCTTTCTCTAAAACACTTTCAAATTTTTCGTATTACACACCAATTTGTTTCGCCTTCTACAGCGCATAACTGCGCGTGAACATCATTCACAATTTGAACAGAATCCACTAGCGACATCAAAACATTTTGTATTTTTTCTATTCCCTTCGCTAGTCCGAAGTAATTGTTGTGAATAGTTTGTAAATCTCTTTTAACCTGACTATCTTAAAATATTTCCTGGCTTTTCTTGATTGCTGCAGCTTCTGTCGGATTGAATGTTAAAACTACCTTCTTTACTTGATCAAAATATTTGTTGCAGTAAGACGTAGCCTGCAACCATGTTCCCCAACGTGTAACAATCGGCTGTGGTGATTTAGGTAAATCAGGACACAATTTGTGAAATAGTCGGGTACGTTTCGGGGACTTTAGAAACACTGCCTTTGTACTAGCAATCAATGCATTTACTAGTGGAAAACATGTAGGAATCGTTTGTGCCGCAAGATTTAGAGTATGGATTTTACACGTTACATGTAAGAAGTTACCACTGTGTTCTTTACGAGATCGGCCCAAAGAACGCATGTTTGCGGCACCATCACTCATAAACATTAAAAGTTACTTAGTTGAAACTTCAAATTTGTTCAATGGGTTCAACACCACCTTTAAAATCTCATCGGCAGTACAATTTATAACTCTTTTGGAAGCAAGTCAGAAGGAGGATGACGGTCGATATGGTTCCATTGTACGTACCATTACATTAACCACAGAATGTTTTTGACGATCTGTTGTTTCGTCCACACACAACCACAGTTTTTTATCTTTCAATTCCGTTTTCATTCTTTTTTCTATATATTCACGAGCAAATGGCACTACATTTCGTATAGATGTCCGATTAGGTAATTTACAGTCCGCATATTTATTCCAGAAGGAGACAAATACTTCTTTGTCTAGTAAACGAAACGATAGATTACATAAAATAAGAGTAACCCATAAATCAAATGTAAATTTTTCTTGGTCTCGTATACCACTCTTTGCAGAAGAATGCTATTTGCTTTCGATGTGACGTTGACAATGGCTTCTGGACCAATACATTAATGGGATTTTACAAACTAGACATTGAATTTTAGCGCCATCAAAAATGAAGTCCAGCATGTTCACTATAAAGTTTTTAACTGTGTCTGCCATTGGTCGTTTTCGCGACGTACCTGCGACATTTTTAAAGCCAACATAAGCGTGCAATTACGAAATAAGATACGACACAGAACTACTCGCATACTGCATCGATTTAGTACTGACGCTGTGAACGCGTGAAATAAATAATCGCCGACTCCGCACCACATATCTACTACACTGACTGTTACCGCTGTTTGCCCAGACTAGTCATCAGCGTCATCACTCTTTTGAATATGATGTCATTAATTAATTTTTTAAATAGGACACCCAGTGTATATTTAAATTTTTTGATTCTTCGTTAAGAATCGAAAAATGTATCGAATTTATAGTCTACAGTTAATAATTTTGACGGTATAAGCATTTTAAAATCAGTGCATTAAAATACTCTGAATAAATTTTAAATAGAAATAAGTTGATAATAATAATTATTGAGCCAACACAACAGTACAATTTTATCACAATGATATCTTCAAAACTATCAACTATAGTCCATAAGCGTGATACATTTTTTATTGCCTATTAAAGCTGATTTAAAAATCGTGTAAGTCAAGCAATATTATTCAAACTAACACTGCGTAAGGTTATATAGGAGGCTTTATAGGCATTTACAAACGATTTCTGCATGACAGGCAATTATCTCGTGGCTGATAGAGAATTCAAAAATATGCACCATCCATAATAATGTGTATAATTATGCGTTGTGTAGAACACCGCTTTAATGGAAAATAAAAAAATGAAAATATGTTGTAGTGATTTTTCATTTGATATTTAGGTGTCATTGTACATATCAGTTGTCAGCCAAAGCTGAATAGCTATGTATCTAACAGAAAATAGCATTCGTGTATAGCTATTAAATCCAATTTGGTTGGCAACTGGTATAACTTGTTTAGTAATAATAGGTAGCAATCTACATTTATAATGATCATCTGTGATACGATATCGGAAAATCATAATAAAGTAACCATAATTCTAATCAAACTTGTATGTTAAAGAATAAGATATAAACATAATGGTTGGTTGATCGACGTAAACTCTATTAATCTATCCCCCGTCAGCACCGTAATTAAAACGGCACTTGTTTTTGATTAATGATGCTATTGATCTTGATTGTGTATGTACATTGATGTCCAACTCTGATGTCGACTATCTCATACTTCCCACTGGCTCTAAATGATTTTTGTGCGGAGAGAATGATAGATTACCGATATGAGAGTTGGGCATCAGTTACTGTATTAAAATTGATTCAATATTTGAACTGCGCTATTGCAATGATTTTCTTTATACAAACAAACATTTCGTTGCCGTTATGTATAACATGTCACAATAACATGCTGGAAATTTACTAATAAGACGTAACGGTTTATTTGAAATTTACTAATAACCTGGAGTCAGTGCACTTTACATTAAAAATTACTTAGGATATAGACACAAATTTATCAATACGGTTTCACACATGCCAGTTCATAATATCTGTAATGCAAGTATCATTTTAGACCCGTTTATAACTATGCAATAATCTGAAGAATTTTCGGCAAAAAAAATTAGATACAAAAATGGGCAACCTTTATATTGTTAAAAATTGCTAATTTCTTTCCATAAGTTTATTTGTGGAATTTTTTTTTAATTATTGCACAGTTACAAATGGGCCTTATATACTGTGTCCCTGGATTAATGCATGGATAGGTAAGGTAGACAGGAAATTATTGAGTTGAATTTTCATCTTTTTGGGCTTCAACCATGCTTATACACCAAGTACTAGCATAATTTATTACTCTGAACATTGTTTTTAATAATCCTATTATCCTCCTATAGAAAATACATTTTACCAATTGAAAAAAATCATTTTTTGTAATTTCCAAGATATACTTGATTTTTTCGGCAGTAAAATTATGACATTATTTACTATTCAAGCATGGCTGAACCCCAAAAAATGAAATTTCAACTCAATAATTTTCTGTCTGCCTCACCTATCCACGCGTTAATCCGAGGACACTCTGCATATAACGGAAACTGCTTTAAATTCTCAAAAGTTTAAAATGTAATAATAAACATATATTTCGCTTTACAATACAAACATAACTTCTCTTCTTAAATTTTTCTCAGTAAGTAAAAAATAGATGCTTAATATATGTAATCGGGTACTCTAAATCTGTGGCACTGGGACACTGAAACAGTTCACTAAAACCCTTACCACGATACTTAACTCGTACTGGACCCACGTTTCGATAGCCAAGCTATCATCATCAGCAGTAAAACTGAATTGAGCCTTACTGCTGATGATGATAGCTTGGTTATCGAAACGTGCGTCCAGTACGAGTTAAGTATTGTGGTAAGGGTTTTAGTGAGCTGTTTCAGCTTAATATATGTAATTATTTATCATTTCTTGACATCTTTTTTTTTATATTAATTTCTACCAAACGGCTACAAAAACAACGTTTTATGATTTGTTAAAATTTGCTCAATACATTTTGTAAATGATTAGTTACCAATAAAAAAAAACATTTTGTTTATCCTTTAGTCAATTTTAAAAAGGAGACGATCTATGTAGTTTAAATTAATACTCTGCTAAAACGTATCTATTAGTTGATACCCTCATTTAATAAAAACTAGGGAAGAGGAAATGAGAAATGATAAATAATCACAGATGTCCAACTCAATCTATTAATTTTATAAGTTTTTTGGCTTGTAAGGAAAAATAAATAAAATATTATTTTTTGTCCACATAAAAGACGTTCATCTATCGTTATTTTTTTGTTTCGTTGAATTTAGTATTATTTCCGTTGTACTTGACTGACAAACTGACAAATGTAATGTAATACAAGTTTGTTTGTTTGAAAACAAGTGATTTCTATACCGTATTACTGAATTTGTAAATATCCATATACTGTGAAAGACTTATATGCCCACAGACTATACGAAATTGTTATAATCCTAAATATCTATTCCAAAAATAAGGTAACCTCAATATCTAATGTTTTTCAGAATTTTCGAAATAAAACATCAAGTGTATGTATGTATGTATGTAAATACAAACGTACTAAAAATCAGTTCCTATTTTAGACACAGAGAACAGACACACAGAAATTATATTTATAAGAACAAAAGGCCGCCTACGTATTAATAGTAACATCTATAATGTATTCAGTCGTTTTTAAATATTCCGGTTAATAATTCTTTTGAGAAGAAAAAGACTGCTTATTGCAGTAATAGCTTTCTAAAAAAAGATTAATTTGGCTTATTCTTTATAGGAGACAATTAAATAAAGTTTTACACTTATTCTTATACTGAAAAAATAATAATACTTTAATTTTGCTTTCAGGTCCATGACATTTCTTCATCGTTACTGCACCTTCCAGAGAAACGAGCCTTGTTCGCTACCAGCAATAGTTGAAATGATTGCTGCCTTTATGAACAAAAAGCCCGAAGAAGTCGCTTTGGCTACAGCATTTAACGCATTAAAATTATTTGGATTGTCTCAATGATTATATCTTCTGTTGAGCTTACTATATACACGAATACACGTTTCCTGGTTTCTAATTTTATGAATATTTATTTTTGCAAGACATTAGTGTATTATTATTAGCAATATAAAGTATATCCTAAGTTTAATCTTGCCGATTATTTGATGTATCATTGTTTTACGCATTAATGTGAATCATGGCATTGCACAATACCATGATATTTTTGCAAAGATTAGCTGTTTCAATTCAGACTGTATTTTATTTTATGTAAGCTTGCTTAAATTATATATTTTTTTATGAAGTTTTGGTGCTATTTATTATCTTTCTTGTTTCGTAAATATATGTATGTAATTTTCATTAAAATATTTGCCATGCATCATAAATCTTTGTGATATTATGTAATGTAAAAAGGTGCCTTAAATATTTGTTAAATAAAAATGAAAATGAGAAAATTGCCTTTTTTTACTTATATTACTAAGCATATTGAACATACCATATAAACTAAAGTAAAAAGAAGAATGATGAATATAACAATCATTATAATCAATAACGTAAACAAGACATCCATTGTTCTAGTAAGTTCTGGGAAGTTCTAGTAGAGGTTAGGTTGGTAATGATCATTACCAACATTAATCAAATATTTTGCGCTACAAAAATCAATATATCAGAAAAACTATAATCGTATTTGGAAAAATTGTAAACATATTAAAGTACCATTAATATGTCCTATTTTCTGAATACATAGTTTCCTTTAAGATGTTATTAATAACCAAAATCTAGAAATTATGTGCTTTGGGTTCGAGGCTAAAAGCGGTGGGGATGACAGCAACTATATAAATCAAGGCAAGGTCCTTTTTGTCCAGAGTTCGTTTTTGAGCAGCAAGTTGTAAAGTGTGATAACTAAGTGTTTATATAACAAAGAGAACATCATCTAACGTAAGTATTTATATTTATTTCTCTGTTCTACCAAAATTCGTAAAAAATTTTGATAACTTGACAAAATTAACTGAAAAAAAATATTTCATAGTATCTATCACTTCATTTGTTTGTTTAAATTAACAAAATTTTTACTGTTTTGTCATAATCCATTTCGTTTATACTATAGGTAAATTACTGTTGTATGTTAAACTTTGTATCATGGGTTTCACTTGTACGCCCACGGAAGGTCCGCCATTTATATTCAACTAAATGACGCAACTTCCAGATATTGATTTTCTTTGTCCTGCAGTGACTTGCCGTTTTGCTAGTATTAATTCCTATCTTGTTTTTCTTCTAGAATGCAGATCTTTGTGAAGACTTTAACTGGTAAAACAATTACATTGGAAGTGGAGCCTTCAGACACTATTGAAAATGTAAAAGCTAAAATCCAGGACAAAGAAGGAATTCCCCCCGACCAACAGCGATTGATTTTTGCTGGCAAACAATTGGAAGATGGTCGCACTCTGTCTGATTACAATATTCAGAAAGAGTCAACTCTTCATTTGGTGTTAAGATTAAGAGGAGGTATGCAAATTTTTGTGAAAACCTTGACCGGAAAAACCATTACGTTGGAAGTTGAACCATCTGATACTATTGAAAACGTGAAAGCGAAAATTCAAGACAAGGAAGGTATCCCACCAGACCAACAACGTTTAATCTTTGCTGGCAAACAATTGGAAGATGGCCGAACATTATCCGACTATAATATCCAGAAAGAATCTACGCTCCATTTGGTGTTACGATTAAGAGGTGGTATGCAGATTTTTGTCAAGACATTAACTGGCAAGACGATTACTTTGGAAGTGGAACCATCAGATACAATTGAAAATGTTAAAGCGAAAATTCAAGACAAAGAAGGTATTCCTCCAGATCAACAACGCCTGATCTTTGCTGGTAAACAACTAGAAGATGGACGTACATTGTCTGACTACAATATCCAGAAGGAATCAACCCTTCATTTAGTATTGCGATTAAGGGGAGGTATGCAAATTTTTGTAAAAACGTTGACTGGAAAAACCATTACATTAGAAGTTGAACCATCTGATACTATTGAAAATGTAAAAGCAAAAATTCAAGACAAAGAAGGTATCCCACCAGACCAGCAACGTTTGATCTTTGCTGGCAAACAATTGGAAGATGGTCGAACATTGTCCGACTATAATATCCAGAAGGAATCTACACTTCATTTGGTGCTACGATTACGAGGCGGTATGCAGATTTTTGTCAAGACATTAACTGGTAAGACGATTACTTTGGAAGTGGAGCCATCAGATACAATTGAAAATGTGAAGGCAAAAATTCAGGACAAAGAAGGTATCCCACCAGACCAGCAACGTTTGATCTTTGCTGGCAAACAATTAGAAGATGGTCGAACATTGTCCGATTATAATATCCAGAAAGAATCTACCCTTCATTTAGTCTTACGACTGAGGGGTGGTATGCAGATTTTTGTCAAAACTTTAACTGGAAAAACCATCACTTTAGAAGTTGAACCATCTGATACAATTGAAAATGTGAAAGCTAAAATCCAGGATAAAGAAGGTATTCCACCCGATCAACAACGACTAATATTTGCTGGTAAACAATTAGAAGATGGACGCACCCTTTCGGATTATAACATTCAAAAAGAGTCTACCCTTCATTTAGTATTACGATTGAGGGGTGGTATGCAGATTTTTGTTAAAACTTTAACTGGTAAGACAATTACGCTTGAAGTGGAACCTGCCGATACCATTGAAAATGTGAAAGCAAAAATTCAAGATAAGGAAGGAATCCCCCCTGACCAACAACGTTTAATATTTGCCGGCAAACAATTAGAAGATGGTCGTACTCTATCAGATTACAATATTCAAAAGGAATCAACTCTTCATCTGGTATTACGATTGAGAGGAGGAATGCAAATTTTTGTGAAAACTCTTACTGGAAAGACCATTACATTGGAAGTGGAACCTTCTGATACCATCGAGAATGTCAAAGCAAAGATTCAAGACAAAGAAGGAATACCTCCTGATCAGCAGCGTTTAATTTTTGCTGGCAAACAGTTAGAAGATGGTCGCACTTTATCTGATTATAACATTCAGAAAGAATCCACTCTACATTTGGTGTTGAGATTAAGAGGAGGAATGCAAATTTTTGTAAAAACTCTTACAGGAAAAACGATTACATTAGAAGTGGAGCCGTCAGACACCATCGAAAACGTTAAAGCAAAGATCCAGGACAAAGAAGGAATACCTCCAGACCAGCAACGTTTAATTTTTGCTGGCAAACAGTTGGAGGATGGCCGTACACTCTCAGATTATAATATTCAAAAGGAATCTACACTGCATTTAGTCCTACGATTAAGGGGAGGTATGCAAATATTTGTTAAAACACTTACTGGGAAAACCATCACTTTGGAAGTAGAACCTTCAGATACAATTGAAAACGTTAAAGCCAAAATTCAAGATAAGGAAGGTATTCCTCCAGATCAGCAGCGTTTGATCTTTGCAGGAAAACAATTGGAAGATGGACGAACTCTTTCTGATTACAATATTCAAAAGGAATCTACCTTGCATTTGGTACTTCGCTTACGTGGTGGGCAATAATGCTTATTTAATACTACAATTCTTGATGTATTTAGTATTATTTTTTATTAAAAAGAGGCTGTATTTTTTTTTACTTTAAGCATTACACAATGTGATGCACAGAATAATACAACAATAAACACATGCATATTTCAAATGGTGTCTTATTTTATCGATAAAAAAAAATGTATAATTGCTTTTACGTTCAAAATCATAGACATTGTCAAAATTGAAAGTTGTTTATATCGTTGTACCAGTTCTTATATACGTTAAAAATTAAACAACCCTAGAAGATTATGAGTAAATAATTTACGTAATGGTAAACGAATATTTGAGGCATTCAAGATGCAAAGAACATACATTCTCTAATTGTGGTAATTACTTTTTCTGTATTTGCGATATCGATTCGTGATCATCCTCTAACTTCCCGTTATGCTAGTAGCTCGGTATTGTTAAAGCGCGAATGTAACTTGACGCGATTAAAGATGTTTCTTATGATAATTAGGTAATATGGATATCAATAAAACTATACTTCATGATCAGTTTATTTAAATATTTTGTAAACAATCAACGAATCAAGCTATCCGTCTTCGCCTTGCTCTCACTAGACTAACCAGACTACTTGTCTGTTCTCCCTCAGGTATCCACCTCTTGCATTTGTTTAGTCTGAAGCGCTTAGGGTGTGAACTCGCTGAACATTCTAATAAGGCGCGTCGAGTACGAAGATACCAAGTACCCTACTCGCGCTCTTTGACGTTTGGACATGTAGAGTTACTGCATACAAGTGCGGTATGATAGAACTTGTTAAGTGGAGTACTCGGTGTTTTCTTAGGAGTATGGTACTCTACGCGCTCTTTACTGTTGATCTGCTCCGATCAAATATCCGAACTCAGCTACTATAGTACTTCAGCCTGCTAATGATTTCTTTGATGGCTGAAATGTTTACCTACTCATTTACTAAAGTTTTGTTCCAATACAAATCACGTCAAATCCATACTGTGAAATAAGTCGGAAAACAGTTTCGATTTTTTTTAGGCAAGTGAATCGTATCCAACTATATAGTTTGTAATTTCTGTTGGAACAAGCCTTTGTTTAACAAGGGTTTAAGGTAAATTAATATTATTCACATACTGAATATCTTAAGCTACAAATAGGAAAGATATTTGTAACATGTGATCCACAAATGAAACAAACAAGTAAAAACGAATCTTTTATTCTTTAGAAATGTTTATAAGTATCTCTTTCTGATAATTTTTAGCTCTTTTCTCTTTATATGTTAGTTTCTTGCTGACTGTTTGCCTTGGTCGTCTAAATGCCGATAATTGGTTTTCTATTGTTTTAAGGACATCTTTATCTTGAGGTATATGGATATATCTAACATTTCTTGCTTTTACAAAGAAAGATTCAAATGGATATTTTCTACCTAAAAAATCAGGCTGGATTTTATAGGATTTACAATACAACATGCTTAGAAAGATTTAACTAATCTAATCATTAATAATATCAAAGAAAAACCTATTCCAAATGTTTTAAATGCAATAATTAGTTACCTCTGTTGTTATAATAATAACAATCTTCCATTTCGATGTTCATGAAACCATCAACATGAACAATTTTTCCTGTAACGCAAGATTCATCTCTAAAATCAATTGTAGTATAATCTCCTTCTAAGCCTTTGACCATACATACCATGCTATTGTAATATAAAAAAAACTCTGTGGATGAGGATATCTTAGTAGTCATTTCTAAATAAAAATAAACCAATTAAGAGACTATCTGTTTTAAGACAAGGGACTTATATCTTACCTATACAAAAATTTATTCACTACTTGAAAATGCCAAGTCCTGTATTCACAAAGGTAATTGAAAATGCGAGAATCAAGTAGACAAAATGCTTTATGATACACTTGCTATTATCTACGCACCTAAAAATAATAGGAAAATAGAAAACAATAAACAAGTTAAGACTAAGACCTATTGTTTATACCTATGTACTTATGCTTCATTTGACTAAAACATAAATAAATAATATTAACATCGACCAAAAAACATTAATATATAAATATTAGGTGCATTATAAAATGGGTTATGTTTGCGACGGAAGCGCTTGTGGCGGATAATAGTGGTGATAAACAGCTGTGTACAAGGGTATAAGGAGAGATAGACATTTTGTGTCACTGTACCATTACGATGCCACAACTGCACACTGCACTTATTATTCACCAAAAATAATAAGCGTTACAAGTCACGTGGCTGCGTGACGTCAACTGCGTTCCACATGGCGTCGAGTGTCGTGTGCAACGTTGCGTTTTGTTTGCTTTATTTCCCTTTTTTTTTTTGTTTAAACACTTTTCACTACATTAAATTCAGCATTGCATTATTGCTAGTTGTATTTATAAGTAGTAATTTATAAGTGACTATTCAACTAGCAAGGAAAATGTATGTCATCGTTTCCTCAAAGAGAACAATATGGTCTCGAAGATTATCAGAGGACAATGGCTTAAATGCTGTTTTTAGAGCAGATAAATTCTCAGGATACAAGTTAAATGTGATTTTTATAAATAGTTTTACGTAGGGGCAAAACATGCTGTTGTTCAAACAAAATCATAATTTTCAACCTATACTATAGATGTTTGGATTAAAGGAAGTTGCTTTATGTTAAAAAACTCAGTTTATCAAATTAGAGAAATATTTGCAGTATATATCAAAGTGTGTTTCTTAAGGAATCCTTTCTATCTGTGCATAAAAAGAAAAAGACTAGAGAAAACAAGAAAAGAAATATTATTGACGATAATTTTAATTTTAAAACACAAAAAATTCAATGTAAGTTAAATAGAGAATTACATATAAGAGTCTTGCATTCGTTCTCAATTATCTGAGGGTTTTAATAGAAAGTCTAGCGTTATGTTCAATAAAAAGATTAGATAGTGAATGATGTACAGTTGCGGCCAACGAAAAGTCGTAAACTTTGATAAAAATTTTTTGATTTGTTATATTATTAGTAGAGTGAGGTAATCGTCTCTGCGATACATAGGCGGAGTAGCGGGCTGTTAATGTTTAGTAATTCCGATGCAACCCGATAAACTATTTGATAACATTGCTTAAGAGGATGAGTGTTTCACAACTTTTCAGATATTATAATTTTTGATTGGTTTTGTTATTATTATTCGATTTATTACTTATTTTTTGGTACTGTACCGAAGGAAGCATAAGAATGCGATATTTCGGACATATGCGATACAATCTGTGCGAGATCAAATCTGGTAGATTTTAGTCGCACTCATTCGACCCTCTGGACCCATCCCCAAACGTTCACAGAGAATGGCCAATGGCCTATGGAATCGCCCGTGCTGATTAATTCTACACACATACTTTGCTGGGAAACGTTGTCCAACTAGTCTATATTCCCGCACCCAACCATTATTACAGTGTTGAAACGACTTTTAAAAAATAACATTTTCGGAATCCGTCATTGATTTGTCAAAAATGACGCTTTCAATGACGCTGACGGATACTTTAAGTTGGTGACATAGTGTGACAGTCATCAGTTTCTTAACCTAATGCATACGAATATGGATCATTCGCGAAATTAAGAAAAGGAAAGTGGAACCTTTTTAAATATTATTAACTACTTGTTTTTGGCGCATCTTTTACTTTCGTACTTTTGATAACAGCGTCATCTCTACTGGAAGAGCGTACTATTAGAACGTTTGTGTAATTACTATAAATAGCTTACCTTTGCATGTTATTTGACAGAATTTTTAAGTGAAAAACAAATATGCTCCAAATGATCATGAATTTATCATTATTCATTATGAAATAGTGGAAAGAGTAGTTCCGAAATTCGTTAAGGTAAATATATTTCTAGTATGTGGAAATACATAGCTGGAGCAATCTCATTTGGTACTATAACTTATGGTGTTATGTGAGTTATGGTTTTTTTTGTTAATTCTCTCATTTTACAAATATCATTTTAGACGTTACTTTGCCGGCAGTACATGTTATTGCACCACGCGATTAGACGGACTTGTTATAATTATTACTGGCGCCAATTCTGGTATCGGTAAAGCTTTATCATTTGAGCTTGCAAAGAAAGGTAAGCTTAAGAATAATTTAAGTCCTGCTTACTTAATAAGGAATATATAATTTTAGGAGCAACTTTGGTGCTAGCATGCAGAAATATTAATGAAGGAATACTATTAAAACAGGAGATACTGGCTCGTTATTATAACCAACAACTGCAAGTGTATGTCAAACATCTAGATTTATCATCATTTGATAACATTATAAAGTTTGCAAAAAGCATTAATGATGAGTTCAGTGAAATTTATGCTTTAGTCAACAATGCAGGCATATTTTATTATCCTCAACAGTTAACCATAGATGGATTTGATGTTACCTTCCAAACAAATTATTTGGGTAAATTCATTTTAAATAGTAATATACTGTGTCCATAGATTTACTGCAAAAGTTGAGAAACGTATTTAATCAAAAAATGTATTTTTCATAAACATTTTTCTTATTTTCTGACGTTTAGAAATAATATAAAAAGACATATTGTACTTTATCTAGACATCGAACAAAAAATACATTGCACAGACAAAATTGGTCATTGCCGTAAATATTTTGTATAGTATGGGGTGTTCAAACATTTAAAAAAAAACATAAATTGTGTAAAGTTTTTACCTGTACAAAAATTAAAAACTCTTAAACATCTTGAAAAAAACAATAATTCATAAAACGATAGGGAATACAGAAAAATGAAATGCCAAACAATTCCTTTAAACATCTCTAACCCCTTTACAAACAGTAGTAATAGTAAGCTAGTGAAGTATGGTATGGGTTCACCCCTTGACAAGTGAATAGGGTTGTTGAGTGGCCAGAGCCAATCATATAGCGTGATATCAGTTGAATTTTGGTTGTGTATTTCTTTCTACCAATCAAATTACGTCTGACTAATTTGTGATTGCCCACAACTCCATAGTCAACTCTTCGGACTAAAATTAGCCATCTGCGCATGCAACATAATATGTACTGTTTGAGACTACTACCACAGTATAGTGTTATACAGTAGTTTCAACGCTTGTCGTCGCCGTTGAAACTTGTGACTGTGACCCAAAGTTTTTCTCGCGCATAAGCCCAAGCACATAGGCGCGGCACTTTTTTGGTTTAAATGATCGAGTAGTATAATGGTATTACAATCAAATACTAATTATCTTCATTTAATCAAGATTGTTTAAACATTATTAATAGTATAAAGTATTCGACAAAGATATTTATTTAGTATTTAAAATGTGCCAAGGGTGCTGATTGATGGTTTGTATAAATAATACAATCATTATAAGCAAAAAAAGTGTTATTTCAAATCTATAGATGTTGGAGATTAACAACTTCTTCTTGACACTTAAAACTTCTATTGATAAATTTTACAGTAAAGGAAATTTGAACACGTAAGAACAATGAAACTAAATAATTGTGAGGAAAGTCCTGGCACGGACGATGTCATTGAAGTACTTCGAATTGCTCTTTCATCATTCAGACATGGGTGAAGTGGATTTCATTCGTCTTATTAACTTCTTATTTCTGCTTCGCAGCTGCTGGCTTGTCGGCAAGCCTTTGCTTAAACTCTTTGGTATTTGAACGTTCTCATCTACAAATTACAGAAATATTAATGTGAATTGGTCATACTTACACTAAAATTACTACTACAGGAGCAATTACAGTTTAACGCACCTTTTCATTACAATTTAACAAATTGCACTTACAATCTGATTTTACTAATTAATATTATTGATGCTTATATACATACGCGTTGGTCCAGGTTTCACTGGGGTGCGATCTGGCATATTTGCATTTATCCCGGCCAGCGAACCTCGCCGCGCGCAACTACCGTAGCTCTGACCGAAATCGGTGTTACTAGAAGTACTGTGAAACGTATTTTGAAACGCAACAAATACAAAAGTTGCAGAAGATTTTTCCTCTTAATAAAGCTATTAGAAATACATATAAAAAAATGCAAAAGAAATATTTTTAGGAACGAAAAATCTTTAACTGTCTTAAAAGAAACTGACATTAATTACTACGTTTTTAGAAGAACAACGCTCCATTTTTTCTAATTTAGTTAAAATTTTAAAACTCTTATTTACTGCTTACACTAATAGCGATGGATCACTTGGTCAGATAGCTTATTTCACGGAGAAGATTTTGATATCCCCAAAGTACGAGGGTGTATTAATTATAAACGAGACAGATTTTCTTAAAAATTCCCGAGAGCTTCTAGACCTGGAAGGGGTTGATGCGCAGCTAACTTGTACCGTTAGAGAAAGGGGAGAACCGACCGCAACTCTCTGGGTTCCCTTTAGTATCAAAAAAACCATGAGCGAGAAAGAAGTGCATGTTTCCGTGGAGCAGCGGATTATCATCAAGTTTTTGGCCAAGGAGGGGGTGAACCCAATCTAAATTTTGCGGCGATTACAAACAGTTCGGGGACAACACCTTGTCAAGAACCGTGTGTTTGCATGGTACAAAAATTTTTCTGGAGGGCGTGAAAAGGTCGAGAACGAGAGCCATGATCGCCGTCCAAGAACAAGTGTGACCGAGGCCGGTCCGAAATCTCATAGAGGGAAATCGGCGCATAATTCTCTTCGAAATCGTTGCGGAAGTAAACATCAGTGCCGCAAAATTGTCGTTTCGAAGGAAAAGGAAGAAGCAATCGGCTAGAAATGTAATTCTTCTGCGTGATAACGCCAGGCCTCATGTGGCTAACGCCACGATGCAAAAAGTGGATGCATTACGATGGAAAACGCTGGAACATCCACCCTATAGTCCAGACTTGTCACCTTGTGACTTCCATCTTTTCGGACCCCTTAGAGAAGCGCTTGGAGGCCAGCGTTTCAACGACAACGAGGCGTTTATGCTCCAATGGCTACACGAACGTCTGAAGAGTTTTTACGATGATGGAATAAAAAAGCTCCTAATCCGATGGGAAAAATGTATTTCTAGGGCGGGAGAGTATGTAAAAAAATAATATATATTTGTAAGCTTAGTTAAATAAAGTTAGAATTTTTTAAAAAACGAGTCCCGTTTATATTTGATACACCCTCGTATATAATTTTGGCCCTAAAATAAGAATGAAAAAAGTGAAATACAAAGAAGTAGGCCCAGGTCCTACATTTGCCGCGTATTAAAATTTAAGACAAAATTGAAGATGCGAGAATTATAAATATTAATATGGCAATTAATCAGTTAATCGTCCCTAAAGTTTTCTTTTCTTGAAAAATTTATTTCTAGTTGAGATGCTGATTTAAATATTTTACCGAAATTTTGTCATTAATTCACAATTACAACAAAAATACTTATGAGGACTGTACAGTATTTGTAGCCTATAACACAGTAGTCGGTGAAATAAAGTTTTCACAACAACACAACATATTTGTTATTTATCTGTCAAAAGACAAAACACTGGTTTTCGTAGCTGCATTTGTTTTATTAAGTTCAAGTAGAAGCTACCCAAAAATTAAAAAAAAAAGGAGAAAGCGGGCTTCATGCTATTAAATATCGGCAGAAGAGTCCTAAGAAGGATATATGGCTGGAAAGTAGAAGGAAGTGTTTGGAAAAGAACGAATAGAGAGTTGATGGAACTCTATGAAGAACCATCCATAATCAATATAGTAAGAGTGCAAGGGATGATATGGTTAGGACGTGGGGAGGATAGACAAAGAAAGACCAACTAAACAGGCCTTGTTGAGGGAAATATTTGGAAGAAGAAAAAGAGGCAGACCGCCGAAAAAATGTTGCAAGCAGTAGAAAAGTACCTGGAGGAGCGGATAAGACTGTGTCTACCATTTCTTGGGAAACTGAGGGAATTTTATTAATTGATTACCTGGAACGTGGTCAGACAACGGGTTAATATTATGCCACATTAATTAAATAACTTCGTAATTGTATTAAAGAAAAAAGAAGAGAAAAGTTTCCGCGTGGTATTTCTTTTTATCAGGACAATGCTCAAGTGTATGAAAGCTTCGTTTCCTTAAACGCAATTTACAATGCAGGTTTCGAGCTGATTGAGCATCCACCATACTCACTCAACCTAGCATTAAACATAAAAGAAAGTCTTCGGGGAACCAAATTTAACCGCGACGACGAGGTTATGACAGTAGTTCAAAAATATTTCTCTAATCAAAACTGTAAGTTTTTTTTAAGGTGTAAATATGTTAGAACATGGATGGAATAAGTTTCTTTAAGAACACGGTGATTATGTTGAAAAATACTTTTGTTTAGTGTAGAAATATTCTTAGCTATTTATTTATATCAATTATTATTGTCTAAAGTACATCTATACTTGTTCATATACCATTACTGCTAGTTTTCCATGAATAGCTGAACGAAAAAGCACTCCATCTGTTTTTCAATTTTGTAACAATTCTTGCATTGTCTACACCAGATCTACACTATTTGTATAAGGCATTTTGGCAATAAAATATTATCTGACAGCAATGGCAAATAAATTTCGCAAATTCTGATAAATATTCGAGATTACATCGAAAAGAGATATTGCAAAATTTTTGGCTGCAAACATACATCGATACATAACTGTTAATCCTGCAGTTTACGGTCAAGCTAGTACAGTTTTCTGACAATCTTGACATCCATAGCCAAATGTCAAATGTTTTTGTAAAATGTTAATTTTAAAATATTTCTTTCCGGTAGAGATCCGCATACGGCACCTAAGTCTCTCGTGACTAATAATAATTATTTTTTCACTAGATCCAATTGTCAGGTTGTGCCTTCTGCGTTCGTATAGGGTAGTCTGTCCGAAATTAGTGTAAGAATTATGTTGTAGTGTCAAAATTCGCACAACGTAAAATAATACACCCGTTCAGATTGCGCTGTAGTGTACAATTATGAATTAGTGTAGTGCCTAGCGAGAAGTTTGCGAATTCGATTTAGTGCACTAGCTCTGTTCTGAAAACATTTGAGTGCAGTTTGTGTTTGATTTACGATTACAGTCAGAATTATTGACACACTATTATAATGACAAGTGTTTTATTTAATGAAAAAATTAAAACCTTCGTTTTCTGTGCAAAAAAAATAAAAAATAAGAGGCGAATGTGGAAATGAAATACAAAAGAAAAAGATCAAAAAATGTTTTTTAGTTTGTATGTTATGTAGACAGCTTTTGCAGCAAATCTGTGCACACACTGTGTTTATTGATCCATTTTAAGTATTTATATCTTTGTAGGTCCTTTTGTGTTAACACATCATTTACTTAAAGTCTTGAAAAAGGCAGTACATTCAAGAATAGTTAACGTAACTTCTGAATCACATAGGCTTGTTAACGTTTATGATCTTAAAGCTATAACCAAATGCCAAAGTGAATTTCGTTCACATTTTAAAGCTTATGGTGTTTCAAAATTGGCAATTCTCCTTTTTACACAAGAATTATCTAAAAGACTGTCAAGTAAGTACTTTTGCATTTTTTTTTCTTTAAATAGTACGTAGATCAGGCGTAGATATTGTTAAAACAATGAGAATTATCACTTCTTCAGAATTATAAACTATTAATCTGTAGTTTTATTGGAAATCGTCTCGCATGTAATGAACATACACTTTAGATAGATTGTACAATTGTATAGATTGTATAGATTATGTACAATACATTGAGTATAGCTAAAATAAACACAGGCACTTGTCACTACATAAAAAACCCGAGAAAAATCTATACTAAACAACAACAATCCGTCTCATAGCTAAAAGAAAACTGTGCCTCCCACACGTATATATACCAGCTAGAAGCTGGACTGTGATTGGTTGTTTGGTCAGGCGTCGTACCGTTGCCATAGCAACCAGGGCTGCGATTCAATCAAATATTTCATTTTAACTTATTGTACTTGTATGTATGCCGTATGAGGTATAATTAATTTAACAATATTGACAATGAAATAATTTGGAAGCCGCGGGATATTAAAACTGTATTTACACAATATTTGCTTGAAATAAATTTGAATAATTTATTCGGAACAGCTATTTCAAAGGCTCACTGGGCCCCCATTTTCAACCGAGTTACCGAATAAATCTGAATGAAAAAACTAAAAACTTTTTCTTAATTCTACCATGCATGTCTATCCCTCCTCTCGAGGAAAAAAGAAGGGTATATATGTACAAATGTGTGTAAACATGCATCTGTGTATATCTATTTCCGAATACCTACTTTTCTATCGTTTAACTCTAACATGCTGGGTATACGTGAAACGGCCAAGGGTCTCATCCCGCCCTCGTAGAATAGACCGAAACGAAAGGAAGGTTACTTCCCGCTAATTCTCTATCTACGCACTCTAAGGATACTATACAAATCAATACATATATTGCAAAATACCGAGACTCGGTCTTCGTCAAGTGTGGACTGAAAAGTTCTTTTACCCTAATAAATCAAACAAGCAAGAGAAATGAAGTGGCGCATTCTCTTTGTTAAGGAGCTTCGAATGTGTTTTCATGTACACTGTCTCAAATGCGTCCAATTCCCAAGGTGAAGTTACGTTTTTAACTAATATGAGGTTTTCTAATTCGATTGCATGTCCTGTGTCATTCATATGGTCAGCTACACTTGACGCTCCTGTTCGACCGAATCTATAGCATCTCATGTGTTCATTAAATCTAGTACCTACCGCTCGTTTAGTTTGTCCAATATAGGCTTTATCACAGTCGTTGCATGCAATTTTATAAATTCCCGACCTTTCTTTCATGTCCGGGTTGTCTTGGATTACCAAGAAGGTTCTTAAGTGTATTTCGTGAACTAAAACATACGTTCATGTCTTGTCCCCTATAAACTTTACTGATGCCTTTCGATATTCTATGGAAAGGGAGTTTCACAAATTTCTTGTCGCGAGTTTCTACCGGTATCAAGGTCGTAGAATTTCTTACATAATGCCTACGTTGGACTTTCTTAATTTATTCTCATATTTAGTTGAACTCTTAAAACTTAACTACATTGACGACGTCAAAATCGCGGAATACAAAAGACTAACTTCTCTTTGCACGAACCAAAACCGTTTTTCTCTCGCTTGTTTACTTGTTTGATTTATTAGGGTAAAAGAACTTTTCAGTCCACACTTGACGAAGACCGAGTCTCGGTGTTTTGCAATATATGTATTGATTTGTATAGTATCCTTAGAGTGCGTAGATAGAGAATTAGCGGGAAGTAACCTTCCTTTCGTCTTGCTCTACGAGGGCAGGATGAGACCCTTGGCCGTTTCACATATACCCAGCATGTTAGAGTTAAACGATAGAAAAGTAGGTATTCGGAAATAGATATACACAGATGCATGTTTAGACACATTTGTACATATATACTCTTCTTTTTTCCTCGAGAGGAGGGATAGACATACATGGTAGAATTAAGAAAAAGTTTTTAGTTTTTTCGTTCAGATTTATTCGGTAACTCGGTTGAAAATGGGGGCACAGTGACCCTTTGAAACAGCTGTTCCGAATTAATTAATAATATTTTGTTTGGGGAGGAGTGTGCCGATACTCTGTGTTGTTTGTCATACTACCCCACAGTCCTTGCTATCATTATTGAATAATTTTGTTTTCATTTGAATTTTTAAACGATATATAAGGCAGAGCGCGCGGCCTTGCGGCCTTATGAACACATCGCCTCTGCATATAACATGAAACATCAATCCAAGTTGTAATGTGTTGAGTTTGTTAAAAAGGTGGTACCGGATGGCAGTAGCGTAGCGGTAGTGTGTGGGTAGGGGTAATTTTCAATTCGTAGTCGATCTCGACAGTACCGCGAGAGAGTTCAAAGCGACAGTACGTTGCACGCTGTATGCCAAATAAGTACGCGGAGATGGGTCGCCCAAAGGGTGTAACGTTCCCTTCGAATGTGAATAAATATCTCAGGCATTTCCCTGGATTAGAATATATTTATTGCACAATATGCAATAGCGGATTGCTAAGTCGCGATAGGTTTGAATGTAGAAAACATTGTAAAAGTAAACGTCATGTATTGAATTTAAGAAGCAGTTTTCTATACTGGCAATTTTTATATGATTTTATTTTTATGTTAAGTGTGTGCAACATCCTACAACATCTAGTATCTAATGAACACTTTCGACTTTTTTGGGCTAAGTACGTTCCCTCATGGAAGCTGCCAACATCTATGCAATTACTATACAATTTACCACGTGTGCAAGGTACAGTAAAGGAATGTATAAAAGACGAGTTGAGAAATAAGAAAATCTGCCAATGTGTGGATGAAACAACTGATGCTCAGAAACACAGCGTCATTCATGTTGTAGCGCGTCCTTTAAAACGTGATGGTCCACCAGCTTCATTGTTGTTATCCAGTAAAAGGATTCAGAAAACGAATGCAGAAACCATTGTCAAGATAATAAAAGATTCGTTGAGAGAATTTTGTATCACAGGAACCCAAGTCACAATGTTCGTTACTGACGGAGCCGCAACAATGCTGAGAGTTGATAGGATGTTGAAAATATGCTTTACGACTCATCTTCACATAACATGCCTCATACACACACGCATGTCACCTCGTAGCAGAAACTATTCGAAAGAAGTATGCGATGGTGGATGAGTTAATAGCATCTACCAAAAAAGTGTTCATCAAATCTCCCAAACACATCCGTGTATTCAAACAATTGTATTCAAAATTACGTAATAACGCGATGGGAACATGGCTCCAGGCAGTATCTTACTATCAGAAATATTTTTCACAAGTGAAAAATGTCATCTTGAAACTTGATTCAAATGATTCTGCAGCAGTTCGAGATAGTCAGCAACTTTTTTCCAATTCGGAAGTTTAACAACAAATAGATGAAATTTCCATGAACTATTCTGAAGTTGCACAAGCTATTGAGCAATTAGAAAACAGTCACTTATCTGCACGAGGCGCATTAAATTGCATAAACAATTTACAAGCCGCTCTAGAAAACTTGACGAACACTATAGGAGTCAATGTTGCTCAAAAATTTGGTGCAATTTTAACGAAAAATCCCGATTTACAAAAGGTTCGGTCTATAACTGAAAATCAAGAGTGCCCAGATGAGGAAAAGGAATATCTGACATTTGCAAATCTTACTTCACTGGATGTCGAACGATCAATTTCGAAGTATACGACAACGTATTCACAACACCGTCGACGGCTGAATGAATCGACAATGGAAGCGTTGCTGATGTTGCGATTCTACGCAGCTTACCAGGGCGGTTGCCAATTGCCACAGTGGACATCAAGACGACAGGAAAAGGTAACAATATTATTTTTCACTAATATTGTATATTACGTACCTACTTTTATGCGGTGCGCCACTGCCGGTACCACCTTTTTAACAAACTCTAGTAATGTGTATTGTATCCGACTGTCTGTTCTCTTCGGTCTGCTCCCACTATACCATGAGCACACCACTGCGTGAACGACAAAATAAGAATTTCTAGTAAAGAGAAAACAAAAGAAATAGACACCTACTTTGAGAATATGAATAAAATGAAGTATATGCTTTTACTATTAAGAAGTAACGCCGTCAATTGACTCGACAAATTTAGAAAGGCAAAACAAGTTGGAAAGACCCAATTGCTGTTATTTTGTCTATTTGAAACACCAACATTTTTCGAATATTTTTTCTTCATCAGGGTGACACTATGGAAACACAATTACGCTCAATATATGAATTCAAAATACAAAAATTAACTTACATTAACTTACATATTTGAAAATTTTTTAAATATTTATTATATTGACAATGTGATGAAGCATACAGAACATAATAATTTTGAATAATAGTACAGCAGAAAATACTGGAACGACTAAGATAAAGATTTATAAACAATAAATGTATTTTAAAGCTTTTCTATTAGAAAAAACATTGAAAATGATGTAAAAAGAAAATTATACGGAGTTCCATATTCTTAAAGGAATGTTATTCCTGATATACAGAGTTTTCTCAAAACAAAACAAAATACTGTAATTAAGTTTAATGAAGTAAATCTGCATACAACTTAAGCTTTCGATGTCACTTCATTTTATATAACAGTTTTCACTAATACATGCTTATACCAATTAAAACTAGATCTCGGGAACTAGAATTGAATATATTTTTCTATACTTTCACTAGTTCACTAATAAGATTTGATATTTAACTGTTTCAACTAAATTTTGTTCTTCGCTTAAACTATCCCTAC
The DNA here is from genome assembly GCA_029619315.2 of Dynastes maya. Classification (NCBI taxonomy): domain Eukaryota; kingdom Metazoa; phylum Arthropoda; class Insecta; order Coleoptera; family Scarabaeidae; genus Dynastes; species Dynastes maya. Next base: position 53,829,125 of record JAROYE020000003.1, on the reverse strand, counting down.
AAATGAGTTCTATTAAACAATATGGCACTATGAAACACGCTATTGGTTTAATCTTCAATATTTGAAAAAATGAAATAAAAATAGGTTCGCTTGAATTGAGGGATGAATTTTTTAATATTTGTGGAATTGCCGAATTGTTTTACTTTGAACATAACAATGGGTTCAAGGTTAAAAGAAAGTATCGCTTTACAACGAAACAACAATTACAAATTGTAAAAAAGGATACGAATTGCAAGATATTTTAAGAAACTTACAGATTGAAAGGAGGTGAATAATTGTGGGGAACATTTACTTAATTCTAATAAAATATAACATTTCTTTTGAAAAAAATTTTATTACGACTATTAAATCATTTCTTATCTTCTAGCAATACCAAAATATTTGTAAAAACTTATATTACATTATTGCACTCTGATACTAACAACTGCACTACAGTAATATCTAACAATTCAAATGAAAAAATAACAAAACCCGTCAAATCTCGCGGCGTATGGAGTGTAGACTCAGAGGTGGGACTGTGCATTATCGCATTCGATATGTCGCTTTCTACACTAGTACAGTACTCCATATGAGAAGTCTATATCTCTACTAAATGGTACTCCGAACACATCTAAAGTCAGAGCCTGCCACTCAATTTACGTTTGACTAAACTGTGATTTGGTAGCTTGCCCATTAAGCTTTCTTTTTCTAATCTGCCATATTTTAGAGCGAGATGTGTAAAGATGTTCTAAACGACATATCGACTATTACTGCACAGAGTACAAAAATGATGTAGAAACCAAGTGATATATAGAATTCCGTTGTGCACAGAGCCCCACTTCAAATCACTAAAGTACTACCGTTCATATAATTTGAAATTCATGCTACTCTAAACTTACTGCCCTTTCACAATAATGTTGATGTTAATGGTAATGTTATGTTGGGTGTTAAAACTCAAAATATGTAGTACTCATTATAATGTTCACAATAATGTTAATTGTAATGGTAATTTTAAATCATGTTAACGTACTAAAACTATTTTGGATTTCTTAACATCATGGTTAAGACCTACCAATGAAAGCAAAGTTCTGGAGCATGTGCACTGCCGTTATTTATAAATTGCTAATCGTTGTGAAGGACTTAGAGGGCCCACTCGGCGACGAGTAGTTTCTCAGGGGCGCAGGTGTTTAGCGAGGCAATGTTTCTAAGTTGGGAAAGGGCGGTGCCTACGCGAGTACGTTACTTTCCTCGTACCAATAATAAAAGAGTATATGTACGCATATCCACCGCTACGGGAACCAGCAATGATATCTCTATTTATGGAATTCCCCTGTCTACCAATAAACATCCCCACACTTGTCCCGTGCTTGCTTTATTTACTGGAAAATCCCCGAAACAACTTGAAATTAGTGGAAATGTTTGTATTGGACTATTATATTGTACGAGAGTAAGATGACCATCGTTTACGTACAAAAGCGATAAAATGTATTCGTTCAATAATCTCAAATATGTATTCGAAGTATACAAATCGACCATATGTTTTTTAGATAGATTTTATTTTGAAAAAAGAATTAGTTCTCACCTCCTATCTTTCGGGGATAACTTTAAGCGACGGCATTCCTCTTATATTCTTGGTGGACATACACATAACTTAGGCAAAAGTAGTGTAAATATCAAGTTCATTGTCAGTGAAAGACAGAAGTCCATTATATCCTAGTAGCATATGTAAGCAGGCTTCGGGTAGGTAATATATTACATCAACAAGTTTATTCTCCTTTATATTACCGACGTGGTCGAGCTTCCCTTCAGCCATTTATGTATCTCAACAAAAACATAAATTTCCCTCTTTGCATACAGTTATGCGCAGCAGCAAATGTGTTAAATGTGTCTAGTTCGAATCGCCGCATCGTATAGTTACTTCTCATATGCATTTTGTATGTTCTTGTATCCACTTCTACCACGCTGCTTTGATATAGAAGATTTTTATTGTTACAATTAAAACAAAAGATGGAAGACGCGCTTTATCGAAAGGGAAATAAGACGAAATTACAAACGTAGAAAAATGGAAAAAAATTGTAAAGGAAAATTTTGTAAGAAGCAAAAAAAGTTAAGGAAATTATAGGATACTAATTTGTATTTTATAATATTTTTGTCGAAATTGATGTTTGCAGGATGCACCCAGTGCATTAGAAGTATCTCCGAGAATCCCATCATCGTCAATTATAGACGACGTGGAAGTCGATAGGACGAATATCGAAAAGGAGATTCCATCGACCAGTGGCAAAGTTAATGAAGACATTGGATGCAAATTATACATCAACACAAAGTAATTCCGCAACGTATGAAAATGATAGTGATACTTGTGCCGAAAAGTTGTCGTATATCAACAAGCTACAACTCCCTGTCTGGTGCAGCAGCAATAGTTGGATAAAACAAAGAAGGTACTTTATTTAGGGGTACGAAACAAATATTGTATAACTTGTAAGAAAGCTAACACTGCCGAAATACCAGCAAAATTGCATGTGTCATAAAAATTGGAATGGAACATCTACAAGTATGGAAGCTAGCATTACATCTGAGGGTTTCCAAAAGAGCACAGATATGTATGGAATTATATACAGCGAAATGATTGCTGATGGCGACAGCAGTTGCTATAAAAAGATATTAGATATTGATCCATATAAAGAGTGCTACATAAAAATCAAAAAAATTGAATGCAGGAATCATCTACTCCGCAATTACATGAGCAAAATTAGAGACCTTACAAAAGACACCAAAGCGGGACCTCTTATACTTAGAAAGAAATTGCGGAAGAACGAAATAAGATTTAGAAGTGCCATTATCAAAACAATTCAGTTCAGAAAAAAATTCTATGAAGATAAGTTAATATCTAAGAACATGGTTGCGTAGCACTAAAACCCTAATTTAGGGTTTTTAACGTTACCTTTACCTGACAATGTCTAGTATGCAGCCTAAGAAAGCACTTGTGTTGGTGGTCTCTCGTAATCAGAGAAAACAGGCCGTCACATATGTATGTGTTAGTCCCGTAGGAAAAAAAATTCTGCCCTGGTTAGAATCGTTTACTGTACCTGTCTTTCTTTAACAAAAGAACGAACACGACACTCCACACCCCTTACTATATCTAGCTGTGTCTGCTAGAGGACAGCAGTTTATTACTGTAGTTTTTTTAATTTTTAGCGTATCCGCTCTTAACTATTTACCCTTTTATTATTGATTATTTCTAATACACATCGCTAAACTCCAGTAGATCAAAGTTGAATGTAGGGCCGTATGGAGCCAAAAATTCGTAAATAGTTTTAATGCATTTTATAACTTCGCCAAAATGAAGAAAATTGGAGGTCTTTATTGTTAACTTAATGCCTTACAGTAACATTAAATTAAAATATCTCTCCATACCGCCCTACATAAACATGTTCTCTTTAAAAATATATAAATAATATCTTCACTGTCACACTAATAAAGCAGTAAGTAGACACGAGCGAAGCTACTCCGGATACGTTTGCAACTGGCGGAGTGAGCTCTCTTAATGGTTCACGATGGCTCCGGTTTTGTAATACAGACCTCACAAGTGAAAGTAGCTCATCGAACTGTGATGGAGTCATTCTTGTATATAAGAAAAACCATTCATGATCGACTATCTGTAAGAGGTTACACATGCATATTTGAATTTGAACAGAGGGATATAATATAACAAAAAACTGTAAGATTTACCTTATAGCTCAGGAAACTCGTGAAAAATTCTCCACATTTATTTCTGTTTCGTATAATTGGTCTAACACCCCATCGCCTTTTCATTTTGTTCTTTTCTACCTTTTTCCTTAATCTTGATAACAGAAGAATTTTCAATTTTAATTCCTCTCTTGTTAACATTATAAGCACAAACAGCGCAAATAAAGAAAAAAGAATCACAAATCAGTAAAGGTTATGTTCTTTGTTTGTATTTACTATTTTGAAACGTTGGTTTACGCTCCTCCCATTTATAACTACAGCGTGACAAACGGTTGCACCCGCTGTGTTTACTATGTACATACAAGGAATCGAGTGGATGTTTGGTTATTATCGATTGATCGGTGTGTGTGTACCGATCAACCGATAATAACCGAACGTCCACTCGATTCCTTGTATGTACAGCGGGTGTAACCGTTTGTTACGCTTTACTTATAACTGCAAATTTTCAAAATGCAAACCTCTAAACGTCAACATTAACATTATTGTGAACTGCCTTAACGTCACCATTATCGTTACCATCTTAACATTATCGTGAAAGGGCCGGAGTTTATTTCTACGTGAATGTTCTGAATTTTATAATAAAAACAACAAAAGAACATGACGATGTGCCAGCATTTCCAAAGCTGAGCAGGCTTTAAAAACAATGGAAATCTTCTGTTGGATTATTTATCAGAAAAAGATTTCGCAACTTGACTAAATTCTAAATTTAAACGTATACTGTAGCCCTTATAATAAGCGTGATCCCAAAACATGAGGCACTCTGTGCATGTTGAATTAAAATTTATGTTGTGCAGCGTGTTGAAGTATAAGAAAAATAATTGATTGAGCAGAAATAGTGTCGCAGTTTCTAACACTATTATTTCGCTGTAAGGATAATGTTTTTGCTCTTTAAGAACTTGAATAAATGTAAAGGAATTATGTTCAATATTACTATGAGTACAATTTTAAATATATAATTGTAAATGTTATAGTCTTGTTTTTTAATACATTTCTAATGTTTCAGGTACAAATGTAATTGTAAACGCTGTAAATCCAGGAAATGTAGAGACAAATATTTTTCGGAACTACCCCCCTTTATCTACGTGGTGGTTGTATGCATTACAGTGGCCTATTAGGCTAATTATCGTTAAAACGCCGCATCAAGGTGCACAAACAATTCTTCATGCACTATTAACGTCGAATAGATCAACTGGTCAATACTTGTCAGAGTGTAAATTATCATTACCTAGTCCGACCGCACTTAACGAAGCGCTGTCAAAGGAATATTATAATTTAACTTTAGAAGTTTTAGATAAGAAATTCATTACGGAGTCAGAGTGTTAAATATATACGCTTAGAAGGTATTGAGGTATTTTATGATGGCTGATAAAATTTCCTGGATTTCTCCCGACGAAAGGATTAAAAAGTTTATATTAACTTTGGGAGAAGAAGGTTTAAAGCCAACAGAAAATTGTGAATGCCTTATTGATATTTCAAGTGCTATGTATAATGTAACACAATATAAGGAATCTCCAGTAGTAATTGGCGATAGCAGCAGTAGTTTTGAAAGGCTTCTTGATATAGTTTTAACGACAATGAAAAGAGGTGAAAAAGCAAAAGTAGTTTTCGACTTAAAAAAAATGGAAGTAGAGGTTTTCTTACAGCTTATATCGTTTAAATCAAACGGCTTTATTTTTGAATGGGATGCTAAGAAGAAATTTGAAATTGCTTCTAAACATAAGGAAAAAGGAATAGAGTTGTTTAAAGAAATGCAGTATGTGGATGCTTCGCATAGATTTAGTAAAGCTATCAAGTTATTGTCGTCTATTCCAATAGCGGTGGACGAACCTCCCACTATAGTAGATGAGTTGTCCGTATCTGAAATATATTCCTTAAAAACCGTACTGTGTAATAACTTGGCTTCGTGTTATTTAAAACATCATGTTTATGATACTGTGATAGAGTTATGTAAAAAAGTTTTGCAAGAGGATCGCAGTAATGTGAAAGCGATGTATAAATTGGCAATCTCTTACTATGAAGTGCATGATTATCATAGAGCTTTGGAAACATTAGAGTGCGTTTTGAAGTTAGATCCTGAGAATAAGGCTGCTGCAGATAAAATGAAGGACTTTGTTCAAAAAGTGAATGAAACCAATGCTAGAGTTAATGCTATGATTAAGAAAATGTTTATTTAGTTTCAATGAGTATTTGAATTCGGAGTACGTTTTTTTTTTCACATACATCTTTTTTATTTCAATGTAGTTTCTAGTTAATTAATTTTGATACTTTAGTAGATTACACATCCTGTAAAGCTTATATACTTCGTTGGGTCGTCACCATACCTTAAACAAAATATAGTAACATTTCCAAGCTGTACGATTTCAAAACCTGTGGGTTCATTGATCAAATCTGTTACACCTTTCTATACACAAAATTACATTAGGTTTGTTCGAACCCGCAATTCTGAGCTATTCTAGAACTAATACGCTTGCGTATTACGAGTGTACTGTTCGATTCGTATAGTTCTAGAATTACAAATTCCGAGAATTTCCGTGCCGAATCGTTATTACGATAAAAATATGCTATCCATACAAATTACTTTTCATATCTGATTTATTTACGAAATTAAGGTATTCCAATATCTTCTTAGGTTATTCTTTTAATGAATGTTTAGATTCACAGATTTTCAAAGCAGGAAAAGGTCATGTACCAATCATATGTGCTGTATTTGTTGTGGAAATATCGTAAAGTAAGCTTCATTTCATTTATAAATTCAACAAAAATACATATAAAGCTCGGTTGTTGCAGAGTACCTTGGAATCTAGTTATTTTGCTTTTTCCCATAGTTACATAACTCTATTACAAACCCGTTCGAACCTACTCCGATATTAGAATTGGAATTGATAGACATGCGTACAACTACTAAGAATTTATAATTCTCGAACGGTTCCGAACTGTTCTGAGGTGTCGGGTTCGAACAACTCTATTTAGATCTATATTAATAAGAATCTGTAATATGAGATTTATGCGTGATTCTATTGGAACAGATCTAATTAAGAAATAGTGGTGCTTACTATAGTATTTAGCAACAGATTTAGTGTAACAACTCCAAATACATTTTTTCTTTTATACCACCAAGTTTCTTATTTTTAAATTAAGGGAAACATGTATTATACGAGGGATAATCGTAAAATAAGGTTCTCAAAGCCCTACAGCAGCAATAAGACGTGTTAGGCGAAATCCGACAACATTGGCGTATGCAGCAGCTCTCCCACTCTATATACGTACCACTCCCGTCTCGCTACGCCGCTCAGCGTTAGCTAAGCATCCGTCCGAGATGGAACTCCCGATCGCGGCTACCGCCAGGTGCGAAATTCGCGCTGTGATACGTTTTTTAAACGCGAAAGGGGTTTCACCTATAGACATTCATCGTCAATTAACCGAAGTTTATGGAAAAAAGTGTATAGCTGTTCAACACGTCCGCAAATGGTGTAGGGAATTCACTGGAGGTCGAACGGAAATCTTTGAAAAGGTCGAGAGCACACTGCTTGAAGATCGGAGGGTCACCATTCGTCAACTCGCTCTTCGGATTCCTGAGATTTCCAACACAATTGAAAAGGTTTTGACCGAAAAACTGGGCTACCGCAAGGTTTGCGCGCGGTGGGTACCGCGAATGCTCACGGAAGACCATAAGCAGAAACGCTGCAAGTGTGCCCAGGCGTTTCTTCAACAATGTCAAAACAAGGAGGAACTTTTGGACTCTATTGTTACGGGCAACGAAACGTGGGTGTTTCATTTCACTCCCGAAAACAAGCGACAATGATGCGAATGGCGCCACTCAACTTCGCCGAAGCCAAAGAAGTTTAAACAAACGCAGTCTGCTGGCAAAGTCATGGCAACCGTCTTTTGGGACAGGAAAGGGCTATTGCTGGTCGACAGGTATTGCGATACACTGACCAAACTCAGACGGGCGATCCAGAACCGCCGGAGAGGAAGACTGACTGCAGGTGTGACACTTCTTCACGACAACGCTCGGCCCCACGTCTCTCGTCAAACCCAGGAACTGCTGACAAAATTTGGCTGGATTGTCATGCCCCACCGGCCAGTCCGGACTTAGCTCCAAGCGATTACCACTTGTTTCCAAAATTAAAGAAACACTCGGGTGGCGTACGCTTCGGGACCGACGATGAAGTCAAAGAAGAGGTTATTCGATTCTTGAAACGATTGGCGGCAGAATTTTACGACATAGGGATACAGAAGTTGGAGCACCGTCTGCAAAAATGCTTGAATAGAAATGGCGATTATGTCGAAAAATAGCTTTAGTTTTTACCTTTAAAACGATGTGTAATGTTAAGGAAATAAAGAATGCTGTCTATTTTTAAAAAATATGGGAACCTTATTTTACGATCATTCCTCGTACATACAAGCAAAAGGTTTGTTTTCATACTATTACTTTGTTGCACGTGACAGTGCATCGCGTACTTCGCAAATTTTCCTTTTCTATTTGCGCTATTATAACAAACATTTTTATTTCGAGCGTTATCAAGCGTGTTGTATAATTTGACAGGTAATTAACTATAAACCCCCCTTACCGATTTGCAAGCTCAATTAGAAGTGAAACAAACGCCAAAAAATGACAGTTTCATAGCAAGAGCATGTAATCCAAAATAATGGAATATATTCCTTGTTCAAACTTCCGTAAGTAAGATGAGTATTTTAACCTATTATCATTAAATGGAAACGAAATATTGAAGTAGTTGTCACTTAGTGCCGAAGTAGCGCTGTAAGGGAAAGGAAGAGGTAAAAATTTTTATTTTATTTGAATCATCTGTAAAATAAAGACTCCTACAACGACGTGATATTTGCTGTGAAAGGAAAGAAGCCAGCTGGCGGTCGAATGTCACACCATTAGCTGGCGCTTTTAAAACCACGTGGTTAAAATTTAAATTAACGATTTTCAATAGCTTCTTTTTTCTAAAGCAGGAAAATTTTACTTATTTATGTTCCTAAATAATGATTCTATACGACACTTACAACACAATTGAGAAAAAGCTTTCAAATAAAATTATATTCAAGTAAGTTCTGTTCACGCACTAGGTGGACACTCTGTATATAGACGGCGCTACACTTCATATGGAGTTTCGCACTCTGTATGCTGAAATCCTTACCAAAGATTGATCTTTGGTCCTTAGAATCAACTTTTCGGAGTGGATTAATTTCCAGTTTGGCGACAGTTATGTGGCTGTCCTATGCTTCTTATTTTTTTCTGCTATTCCTTTCCAATTTTTTCTGTTCATGTTTCTGTTTGGTTATTCTTACGCGGCCATCTAACTTTTGGTCTGCGTCTTCCTCTTTTACGACACAGTTGTTCTATTACCGTTTGCATATGTGGTTTTCCGGTAATTTCCAAAGGTATCCAAGTCATTTTATTCTAACCGATTTAATACAGTTTACAACGTTTTGTTCTTCATTTCCTGGTTCATTCCTTTTCTTATTTCATTTTAGTTGGTTCCAATATTTTTCGTTTTATCATAATTATCTCTGCGGCGTACAAAATTAATTTTTGGGAAACGAATTCTGTTTGCAGTACATCGTGGTGGTGTAAAATCTGTAAAGAGACGTCCATGTTATTGGTGCATTCAAAAATAGCAACGCTACAAAACGCTTGCACTACGATAACTTAACGGTTTTATGTGCGTTCTTGCGTGGAAATATTAAAAATGTCTTTTGCCGTTAAGCGTCGAGGTGAAAAAGAAGTAATAAATCGAATAATAACAGAACCAATCAAGAATTATAATATCTGAAAAGTTGTGAAACGCGCGCCCTCTTAAGCAGCGTTATCAAGTAGGTTGACGGGATAACCCGTCAACCTATTTGTCTCAGTTCTATAGAGAACTCATGGTAGAAGTAGATAAGGTATGCCGATAAGGGAGAGGAAATGCGTTGTTTGCGCATGTACCACGTGATTGTGTTTTGCGCGTCATCACAAGAGCGCCATTACAAATCGTGCCCTAGTGGTGTTTAGTTGTGTTTTATATTGTGCGTGCGTTTATATCTTGTGGCGTAGCCTTTTTTATAAAAAATAGACAATTTAAGTAGAATATTAAATAGGTGCAGATATACCAAAGGTAAAGTATATAATTATGGTTTATAATTTGAAGCAATATGGAATTTCTTTTTAGATAGAAGCTTGAGATATTTTTTAGATCCCATTAATTTCATCAATATGCCATCTTGTGCAATTAATGGCTGTAAAAATTACAGTAAAAAAACGGTGGGCAAAGGCATCCAGTACTTCCATTTTCCCAAAGATTTTAATCTTTGCAACAGGTGGATCGAAGCCTGCCAACGGGAGAACGTTAATTTAAACAGATTTACCCGCTTCGCCCCTGTATGATTGGATGAAAATGAAAAACTTGTCGAACTAGGAAAACAAATTGTGGACCTATTTAAAACATTTCATGGCAAGAGCTTTTCGAAAAAAAGCAATATTTTTCAAAAAATTGCAAACAGAGTAACTTCTGATCTTCCTAGAGATGTTGTAATTCGGTTTGTAAAAGTATTAACTTACCTGAAAGTGAGAGAACTCAATAACAAAATTAGTATTAATAATGTGCACAAAAATAAAAAAAAAACAAAAGTTTATGAAATAGCTGTATGATAATAAATTTATCCCCCTTCCTAGCAATCTATAATAAAAAAATAAACGAAATTGCATGTTTGTAGTTCTACTTTTCGTTCCCCAATAGTCGACATTCTTTTACATCATATAACTTAAAAAAAGAAACGAACTGCTTTTATTTCAGTTAAACAATATAATTCATTTAAAGTAGTTTATAGCGGAACAATTTTATGACTTTAACTGTACAGTAATATACTTATGTTCTTGACTGTACGAAAATTTATCTTTGCGCGTCATCAAACATTCGCAAGAGCATACCTTATGTACTTCTACCATGTAGAAAACTGAGACAACCTTTAGAGTAAATACAATCTACCAACCTTGGTCGCTACTGCGACACTCATTCTAAATCAATGGAGGACCGTTGGCACATACTACGTTTTGCAAAATTGTCAGACTGTAAATGGCCGACTGTCATTACTGTATTCTCCCTGTACTGTGCTTAAGCTGCATATACCGTAAGAACGAGCGTACTATGATCAGCTAGCATAATCGGCATTTTTCGGAAATGCGATAGCAAAGTCGTGTCTTACACGTGTACGTGAACGAATGTGCCGTTTATAACGTGAGCAAGCTGTTTTTGGAAATGCAAGAGCGAAGTTCTTGTTTGTACATGTACGTGAACGAATACGGCCGCTACTGCGAACGATATAATTTAACCGATATGAAATGTTATCGATTATTTACCTGATTGATCTCTTTATATATCTACATGAGACACTGTAATTTGAGATCTATAATGAGTACTTTTAAAAACTGTTCAGTTAAGGCAATCAACACAAAGTATCGGCACACTCCTCACCACACAAAATATTAATTAATTAGGAGCAGCTGTTTCGAAGGCTCGTTGGCCCTTCATTCTCAATCGGGTTACCGAATAAATCGATTTATTCGGAACCCGGATACTTTGTGTTGATTGCCATATTACTTACCCCACAGCCCATTGTTATTCAGTTAAGGTAAAACGATTATTATTTTTATAACACAAGAGAAATTGTTTAATTTCTTTACGTTATACCAGCACCTACTTCTATATAATCTACTTTGTTCTTTTAATGAATCTGTGATCTTTTTTTATTAATTTGTTTTGTATGTGTTTAATAAGTTTGTTTCTGCAGGCGATTTGTGATAGTTTGATCAGAGGTTAATTTGGATTAATCTACGCATGCGCATACTAAAACTGACAACAATTTAACTGCACGAAAGCTTTTTTTACAATTATCAGGCGATGTATAAGTTACAAACGTATTTAATATACTTAACAGAGAAAAAATACTCGAATATGTAGATGAAAACAATAGATTTATCTTACATTCAAATATTACAAAAAGAGGTAAGCGAAAACAAAAATAAACGCGAAATGTTTAGACAGGATTACAACTTTAAAGGAACTGTTAATTCGTAACAAAACCACAGACATGAATAAAACGCGTAAAGTGTGAACATATACAAAAAAGCCACACAACTCTTCACTTCACAATATAACAATGCGCATGCGTCTGATGGATCACTGGACGATAATCTTCAAACGAGCAACTATCAGCAAACGGTTAGAAATTAATTTAGAGAACTGCACGAACGCCAAATTAAGTCAAACTGGTAGTCAGAGTTTGGGATTTTAACTGCACAAACATTATTTTTGTAATGCGCATGCTCTAACGATTTCAAACGATTTTAAATCGCTGCGGAAACAAACCTAGTATTTAATCTACTTTTTAAAGATCTAAATATTTTTATTCTTTTATTAGAGTACAATTTATTTTGAATAAATATTTAGAAATAAGTGTAGTTACTTACGTATTTATTTTACGCTGCTATAATTAAGAATTATATAACGAATTTGTAGTTTAAAGGGATTACGCTACATAAGGCGGGTTCGGGTATTCGTTCGGAGTAACTCCATTTACTACCTTACTCGCGCTCTTTCGCGTTCGGGAATTCAGTATACAATACCTGAATTCGGCTATAGTATCTACTATTTGAACAATATGCATGCATACCATGTTTATCAGTTGGTTATATGAGAACGCGACGGACGATGTTTATCGCTTCAGCGACGTTACCGTTCCACAGGAACGTCGTGAATGTAAACCGCTATCGTTCCGGTGTCGCGCGATAGCGCGTCGTTCCAAAGTAACGAGTTATTTCGGTATTCTGGAGCACGACAACAAAATACTGTTACTAAAATACCGACCTACCACTACAAAACATACGAGGTTATGTTAACTTTCTACAGGTCAAATACAGTCAAATTATTTTAGGCTCAACTTCAGGAGTTTAGTCCAGAGCACAGGTCCAGAGTTGATAGCAGTTCTAGCCTTTACATAAGAATAGACTGTGAAAACTAATTGGCAAGAAAGGTAGTAATATCAAAAAGTAATATTGAAAACCTTTTTGCAATGGGGGACTATATTAAGGAGTGTTTAAAACCTATACTTGGAGATGATGTGTCCGATGACATAGTAGAGTATGTGCTAACAATTCTCAGATAATACATAAATTATATATCTTCTTTTAGTTATATATTAACAATAAAACATGCAGAAGATTATGACGAGTTTATGGAAAATATTGTTGATATGAATAATCCAACTCATACTAAAGTATATCAAGACTTAAAGCTACATCAGTTTGGTAAATTAAAAAGAAATAATATTAGAATGCAAATAATTATATAAATTACAGGAACGCCTAATGTTTGCACACCAAAAAAAGATAAGGTTTCAAATTTAGCATTTCATGTACAAAGTAGTGCTAATGCAGTCCCTACTTCTGGCCATTCTTCATCAGGGAAAGGGAAGAAAAGATATGTGAATTTTTATGCTCAAGATCACAGACCTGGTTTAATTAAAGGTCTCTAAAAAATTTTACAAATTGTATGTCATTTTTGATTAAAATCATTGGTTTTAGGTAGACATCCATGTAATTGTCAAGCAACTAAACACCATTTAATAAACAATTGCACTAAATGTGGAAGAATTGTTTGTGAACAGGAAGGATCAGGACCTTGCTTTTTCTGTGATAATATGGTAAAATATAATCTGGTGATATTTATTAAAAGTTCTTTTTTCTTCTGCTAAGTAAATACAAAGTTGTGACAACAATTATAATTAATAATTTATTTAACATTGGTAATGTCACGTTGATTGTTCATAAAGTCAAATACGAGTTATACAGAAACTCAACATTGGTGTACATCTACGGTCAAAAAACTGGCCACCTGACTATTTTCCTAATTATGAATATTGTGAAAAAAGTGTTTATAATGATTGTTGTTAATGTTTTTTTGCAAAAGCTTTTTTATGCCGGAGTACTTCATATCTGAAAAATAACTAATTGTGTCAAGCCTGTTTTACACGCCGCGATTTATTGGCCAATTAATTGAACAAGTTTTTGGCCAAGAAATCGGTAGAAATATGCCGTTTTACATTCTACAATAAATTGGATAAGTTCTTATCTATCGTAAATACTCGTTTAGTTTCGTTAATAGTTGAATGGGGGAATTATTAAATAGGAAATTTTCATCTGCATATAAAAATAGATTAGCACTCTGCTTTTGTTCAATGTTTTGGTAGTTTTGGTATAGGCACAGCTATAGGTTTGATTATTTCAGTTTTGGTTACTAAATTCAAATTGTCCATTACACCATAATCGTTGTAAACTTTCGAAATTTATCCTCATTTTACTTTAAAAGCACTAAACAAAATTCGTAGTTACTTTTCTGTTACTAAGTTGGTATTAAAACAGTAAAGTCAGTGAAAAATCGTCGGAAAATCGTGGCAAAAATAGAGCATGTTCTATTCGATTCAAATAACCGTACGATAAATAATTCAAGAAATCGATTTTTGCTGTCTTACACGGTACGATAAAATCGAAGATTATAAATAGAGTTGACACTTTTGGGCGGCGCGCCAGTGTCGTAGTAAGTATATACGTACCAACAAACAGCCACTGTGCGATGCGAATATTAACATCGACCGCCGATCGGTGACACATATATACCACGTATATATGTCTACACGTAACAGCGGTTGCGCCGCGCAGAGTGCCAACTCTAATTATAAATTTTCCGTATTTATTACTAATAACAATTTTTAGGAAATTTTATTACTTATTTAGTCGAAAAAAAGTGATTAATTGAGTTAGTTATCTCTCAATCCTTTCAATAAATGATAATTATGTCCCATAAATTGTTAATAGTAACCGCCATGTTACTAAACTGTGCCAATGCTGTTCGTTCTACTATTTTTAAGAGTGTATTAACATGGTACTAACCATGGCATGCTTATAACACGTATTTCGCAGATGATTTAAGTCGGTAGTTCCGGCAATAAAGGACATATTCGTCTGTATTATGTTAAGAAATTGGGGAATATGCCCTTTATTGCTGAAACTACCAACCTAAATCATCCACGAAATTAAAAAAAATGCCAGCTCTACTTATCACGACACTTCAGTTAAGTGTTGTGCTGTATACTATGTGGATAGAGAAAACTATTTTCTAGAACAAAAAAAAAACAATTAAAATAATTCTTTGGTAGATGTTGTCCTTTGCTCCTCAAAGTTTATTTTAACATTTCTCATTTATTTTCATGAAAAAATATATATGGCAACAGCAATCTTCCTCATTGATGTCGGTATAGTATTTTGACACGTATGACAATTACATTATGCTCTTGCGGATTTTAAAATAAAATCTATGCGATTCGCTAGAGAAATGGTACAAAATTATCATGAAGTGAAACGGCCAATTTTATTGTAGTTTTTTCACCAATTTATATACACCCTGTATTCTGTATTGTAAGTATATTTTATCGGTTTTTGTCAGAAGTGTAGTTAAGAAGAGAAGAAGCCATTTGATTTACTTAGTGGTATGAAGTTATTACATCTGAAGCTATCTTAACTGACACTATATGGTATACAGTTTTTTTATTCAATGTTTTTGATATGACGATCACAAGAAATAATGCCATAAGCAGGAATGCAATTTATCGTCGTTTTATTCATATTTATTATTTAACATATTTTTTTAGGTGTGTACTAGACGTGAAATGGAAATTTTAAATACCAATACCAGAGAATCTGATAAATTATATAATCATTTAGTGGAAAAGAGAAAAACAAAAGAATGGGAGAAAGCAATGGAAATGCGCAATAGGTTAATAAAGACTGATAAAATGGGGTGGGTATGAATATAATTAAACGTTAAGTTTGTATATCTATAATCATGTATTTTAGAGACTTAATAAAAAATAAAGTGTATGACGATCAAAACGATTACTTCGATATCAATTCAAAATGGAGTTCCGAAGAGGAAAATGTAAAATTGAAAAGGAAGCATGCTTCTATTTATTCCTCGATCCATCGTTCAAAAAGAGACATGAAAATTGCTCTTGATTTTGCAAGTCGGACCGTTATGTTAGATGATGATGATCATAAGAAAAACAAAAAGAATTTATTGGTGGGTGTAAATAAGTTATTGGATTCTGCAGAGAAGCGATTTCCAAAGAATCTTTTCGATGGGGAGACGGGAGAACTTATAGCAGATATAGTAAAACTGGTAAATATAATTCATGTACAATCTAAGTAAGTCTAACGTTAGCTCATATACGCATAAGGACAAAGTAAGCAACATTCATGCTAGAGCCTTTGTTATTAGTTTTACAAGACGAAGTTCGCATCAATTAGTTGAAGAACTAATCATTTGCCATAATTAGGTATTTCTGAATGTTTTTTAACGTCATCAACTCAATCTATGACCTAATGGGAATTTTTTGAAATAGCAACCAATATGTTTTGTGCCAAAATTGAATAGTATTCTTATTTCTTTTTGTGATTGTGTAAATTTTTCTTAGGATTAGATAAGAAAAAATCAGAGAAAAAGCATTTCAAAGATCGTAAGTAATTTCCCAACTACTTGAATTTCTGTCAATAAAAGTGAAACGATTTGGTTTAGTATCAAAGTTGCAATATGAAATAATACAATACTACAGTAAATGTTCAAATTCTACCTCATTAACTGCCTGGCAATGCGCAAGCCCATGACAGAAACCCTGCACTGCATTCTGAACCATTGCGGCTGGTACTACATGTATCTTTTCCCGTATTTGATCTTTTAGTTCTTTCAAATTTTCGGGTCCGTTTTGGTGTTCAGCATTTTTAAGATGACCAATGAAGAAAAAATCGAGTGGGTTCAAATCAGGAGATCCAGCTGATGATTCGATGATACTATTTCCGCCAATCCACAAACTATCTATATACTGTTGTACCCGAATGAGGTGGGGCCCCATCTTGTTGAAATCAGATAGTTTCATTGGGAATATCTGGATTTGCTGTATTTGGAAACATTACCGCTAATGCAGACATGAGTTCAAATTGTAAAAAGTCTAATATCTTTCTGAATTTAGCGTAGCTTCAAGAAAAATGGGACCCAGAGTTCTGTTCACTAAAACCCCCACACAAATATTGATCTTCTGTAGGTACTGCGTGTGTAAGTCTTCCATCCAATGAGGATTCTGCTGGTACCAAAAACGACAGTTATGTCTATTTACAGCACCATGCGAGGAAAAGGTTGCTTCATCGGAAAAATAAATATTGTTCGCAAAAACTAGGCTGTCTTCAGACACGGCCATCATTTCTTCGTAAAGCTAAATACGTCTATCAAAATCATTCTCCGATAATTCCTGCATTAGGTTTAAAGTTTTTATTGCGGTCCTCTGACTAACATTATTATCCAAAGCTAGGAGTCGAGTTGATACGTGAGGATTTTCGGTAACTGATAGAACAACATCCAATACCTTATCGTCATTTGCTAGCTTTGGGCGATTAAATCTCTAACATGACCGTGGTTTTTAAATTTTAATTGTTTATTTTCGTAACAGTGGACCACGTTATGGGTTCAGAATTTAGATGCTCCGCGTTAAATAAAGCACAGAGCTCTCCATGAGATTTTCCGTCACCGAACTGAATCATCATCAAAATGTCGATACGTTCCTTTTCATTTAAACATGCAATGCCTTTTGAAATAGTTTTAAAATATCTTTATTAGGAAAAGTTACATAAATATGCACAAATTGTCACTACAACTGTCACAAAGAGAAACAAGAATACAATTCAATTTTGAAACAATGGGTGTGAATTGCCATTTCAAAAAATTGCCAATGAAAGCACAGAGTGAGTTGATGACATCAGAAAAAATGAAAGGTACTTAATTATGGCAAATAATCAGTTTTTCGACATTTGATATGAAATTTTTTTCGTAAAACTAATAATAAAGGCTCCAACATCGGTGTTCCTTACTTTGTATTCTCACGATCACCAGGCCGCATGCAGTCATATTGGATGTCCGTGGGTCAGAAAGATTTAACAACGCATAGCCACAGCTAACCCAAGAATTCACATTTAAATGAAATTTTATGAGTTTACAGGCCGATTTGCTGAACAATAGTGACTTTTTAATCCAATATGAGAATACCTTGCGGCAATGGCTCAAAAACTATGAAAAAAAAAGAACGGCCTTTTAACTATTTCAAGAGAAATTAACGTTACGAAATGCAAGGAAGTTGGGTTCCACATTGGCTGTCTGCACATTAATATAATTGTCACAAATTCAAACAAATCAATTAAAATTTAGAAATAAACTGAAGATGTAAGAATTGTTAATTATTATTGTAGATATTGCAATTAATTACTCAAAAATCGCTCCAAATGAATTTGCGTTTCTTGAAAAATCGACTTCTATTTAATAGAAATACTGGCTTACATGTTTTACAGAAATTTTGTCATCAATTTACAATTATAACTAAAATACCATTAGCATATCCGCTTGCAATTCTAATTCGAAAATTCTGTATCGAGCAGTGCACGTATTATTCTTGCGCCGAGCGGTTTTGTCGTGTTTCATTGGGAGAGGTTAAGTAATTGCCATTGTTGTATCTGTAAACATCAGCTGTTGTTAGTCAGCCATATTGCTCTAAACTGGCTCTTGCTCCTTTAGCAGGAGCGATAAAAATTGCTCGGAATGCAACTCTGACTGCGCTAACCTTGCCAATGGAACATAAATCATTGCTCTGGATTTTAAAATGGAACATGCAACTCGTGCTCCGAATGCTCTAGAATTACCATTGGAATACGCTATAAAATTCTATTTTCGCTTACCTACACCTTTTTATACAATATAATCATAAAAAAACGTAATCGAGAGAGCCATGGTTTTTTGAATTATTTTTTATGTTGGTTACAACTACATCAGACAGTAAAATCCAAGGTTGAAACTTCAAAGTACATTTGACATTTATTGACAGGTTTGGTAATTCAAATTACGTTTGATGTTCATTGACGTATACTTATAAGTTTTCAAGCATGTTTACCATCAAGTATGTTAAATGTAATTTAAAGTTTCAGTCATAGAATAACATAGAATACGCGGTCTGTTTATTTTCTTCAATTTTTGTCTAATTCTGTATTTAACACGAATGTTAGAGCACAAAACACGAGTTTTTATTTACATACATATACATTTATTAGCGGAATTTAAGACTAGATATGACACAGTACTCATAGGATGTATGGGTATCTTTCGACGTAATGCGTTTTTCAATAGAGAAAATATATTGTCCACGTTAAAGCAAAAATATTGCATTGCGAATTTCTGTAGAAAGCTAAACTTACTGGGCCATTAAATTGGGATAATAGTACTAGAAATAAACATATTTTTATGTGACATAATTTACAAATACCATGAATAATAAACGTACCTATTGATGCAGTTGTAGTACTTGTAATTGTTAAATTTGTCCATACAGGCAGCTTTGAAAAGACTAATTTTTAAAAGAAAACTTCAAAGAACAGAACTAAACGAATACGAAATGAACAAATCCATTATAATTCACTGAAAACTACAGACAAACGTGCAAAACTGAACAAGAACGTGGCATTCACTTGGCGAATGATATTTTCAATCACTTATTATGGTTACAAACATCCAAACATGTTACAAGCTTCGAAACCCTATACTTCATTCACGTTAAGAGTGCAGTAGATAGCGCTACGATCGGCGTCCATATTACACCGAGGAAATATACCGGATAGGAAAACAGCGGTTAATTCAAATTGTAAATTGACAGCGTCGTAAGCGTTAAAAGTTTGGTTATCAACATTTTGTAGTAAATAGTAAAGTGTAATATCGCATGAAATTATAGTTCTTCGTATTTTATGTGCGATATGTTATGGTTATATTATGATAAAATAAAACAAACATCTCTGAAGTCAATTTAAATATAAATATATCTTTCGGTTGCTAGATTTGTTGGAATAGTTGGAGCTTGTTTAATTGTAAATGGGATTTCATTTGGCGTTAATTAAAGAGAACACAAATATAATAACAAGTCCCGTGATATCCATTTCTTTTACAATATCCCACATTGTTCTTTCGCTTAGCCCAAGCTGCTTTGCAGCTAGTTTAACACCTGCCGACTTAGAATTGTCCTGCTTAAGATCCAGATACAAATTATAAGCAATAAACCTTTGCTTACTGCTAACATGCTTTCCCGGACGATTTTTTGATGGCCCTGCTAGCGGGTTAGATACCTCTTTATCAGCCATACCAAAACTGTTGTAACAAATACTATGTTAGCAGTATCATTTTATATAATTGTTACAAGAATACCTTCAAATGTTCAATAGTAGCAAGTAGAGTTCTAAAAAGAATTATTCTGCGACATTTTGCTTATAAAAACACACCGAACGACAATAAAAAGCAATAAATACAAAACCAAAGCCAACAAAGATGTTTGACAAATGACATTAGATATCGGTGATATTTCGTTTTATCCAACTTAATTTCATTTACTGAATACCACTGAATAAAATGTTTTTTTGTGTATATGAATTTGCCTCGTCTATTAGCCAATCACAAGCCACGAATTTTTCGCCTATCTATTTTATCGCTGCAGTCTTATAATGAATGAAGTATAGTTACAAACTAATTATGAAAGATATACGAGGTGTGGCAATTAAATAACCGGACTGGTACTAGAAAACATTTTATTGATCACCAATTACATTACCAAGTTTATCCTTTGCAATGTACTCTCCTTGCCGATCCCTACAACGCTCCATACGAATTTTCCACTGTCGAAAGCAGTGCTGGAAGTCCGTTTCTGTCAGCTTGTTGAGAACCTCCGTCGATTTCGCTTTCACCGCTTGCACACTGTCAAATCTTGCCCCCTTAAGCTCCAATTTTACATTAGAAAATAAAAAAAAGTCACAGTTCAGGGTGGGGGAAGCATCTACAAGGACAGACATATTCACGCCTGCCGTGGCGTGCTCGCTGTTTGCCGATAGTAACACCAGTCCGGTTATTTAATTGCCACGCCTCGTAGATATAGTTTACTTGCGGTATGTCTACGAGAGGGTCAAACATAGTTTTCTCATTGGATTCCAATAGTTCCCACCCCCTGGTTTCAGTCTTGATATGATTTCAGTAACTTTCACAAAGAGTAGCGTGAAATTAGTCAAGAAGTTTAATACTATTTTCAGCGTTCATTTTTGAATTTGCTTGCCATGATTACTGCAAAAACTGCTGATAAACATACCAGAGGCCTCCTGCTTTTACAAAATAATAAAGTGATTATAAACTGAAATGATTTACAAGTGACTAGAAAGTGAACCAGCTCAACTGAAAATGAAGAGATTAGATGTTCATTTACGTAACTGCAAGGTAACTAACTAACAAAATAAAGGTTTATATGGTGATTTTGAATCAATAAATATTCAATTAGTAGGGTAAAAGGAGGACACCTCAAGTAACGTTTCTGTGCAATTCTGCGCATCACAAAAGTATTTGTTAATATCAACCTAAAAAAATAATTGAAAAAAACATGGTCCTCTTGATTAAATTTTTTTATAATCATACTGTATTTTGTTTAGCTTAAAAATATCGTTATTTATTTACTCATATTAATTATTATATAAAGCATACTTACCTGTTCATATCTCACGTATATACCTATACCAAATAGAAAACTGTAATTTATAGATGGACGAGACTACTATTTCAAAAGTAAAAACCGTTGAGAAAGTTACTTCAGATGATAGCAGTAAATCAACAAAGTATCGTATCGCTAACCACGAGTTTCTTGAATCGGTAGATCAAGGAATGTGCTTGAGCATGCATCAGCCGTGGGCCAGCTTATTAGTTGCCGGAATAAAAATGTATATAGTTGCAGTAATTAATCTCATTACTAGATTATGCAAAACGCGTGTTTTAGACATGAAGGTAGAACATGGAAAACGGACCATCGAGGTCGTTTATGGATCGCTGCAGCTGCTAAACCACCAGAAGATGAGGAAATACTTGCATGTGAAGAAATGTATCGGAATTTTTATGACGGCACGTATTACTTGACACGAAACTTTTACTTTTTTTTACCAAAATTCATAGTTTTGAAATTTGATTTTTTTGTTGTTGAGGGGGTAATAAATTTGATTAAATAATTATGATACGAAATTAAATAATTGAAGTATAAAATAATATGTACTGTTTTAGATTCTACGCTAGAATTTCCTAAGAAATACCCTACTGGTTGTTTACTGGGTTGTGTTTTTATTGAAGATTGCTTAAATCAAAGGGAATATAGGCAAAGATATCCTGACGGAGAAAGCTACAGTCCTTTTGTGTTAATCTGTTCGAATCCTGTAATACTGCCAGTGTTTTATCCAATGCAAGGACAGCATAAAATTTGTGAGTTGCGTTTTATTACTGCCTGGGTGTATTAACTAAGATAAAATTTGCAGTTTCCTTGCCAAAAGAACTACATAGGACAGCAAAAGCAGCGTTGTTATCTTCTAAATGGGTATAAAGTAATGAATGGAAAAATATGTCTCGTTTGTACCATATTTAATATTTCTTTTAATGTACATTTCTCTTTACACCTACTTATAATAAATAAATAACCTATTTTAGACTTATACATATTCTTTTAATATATGTTAATTAACCTAATCGAACATTATCTACAAAATCTGATTTGAGCGTTTATAACGTATGGATGTATATACAGCATGAAATGTACAGCATACTATTCTAAATATTATTGCAACAACTTTTGAACTAAAATATTTCGTTTCTTTGAAGTATTTTGTTAGTTGCCTAAAATGCTTCATATATATTCGTAAGTGTTTTCAATTATGATAAATTCACACTTAATAATCACATTTCACAAAACGAATCTTTATGAATATTTACAGCTAACGTAGCCTTCTTAGAAACCCAGTATATTTGACAGTTTTAAATATATCGGCAACGTTACAGTTTCTATATTATAAATCGATTGTTCAGACTATTAATGTTTCTCCTTGTTTAAATTTGGGAAAAATGCTTCTATAGGTAGAATAGGATCTTCTGTCGCGAGTGCAAAATAATTTGGCACTTTTCTAACATTGGGCGACACATTCTTAAACATTCCTGGGGTGTTATATTGATTTTGTGTGGAGGACGTTAGATCTGAAACTCGTTGTGATTGCATTAATGCATCATTTTTGAAGATTTCCATTTCATTAATGTCTTCATTTTCATCGTTTTCGAGTTCAAATTCTTGTTCAGTAGTTGTGGCAACAGTAGTTGTGGTGGAAGCTTTATCAGTTGTTAACATTTCTGTACTAGTTGGAACTTGTGGTGCTTCTGCTGTAGTAGCTACACCTAGTTCGCTTTCCTCTTCGTTTTTTTCTGATTTCATATTTTTTTCAGTATTGTTCAACTTATTATATTTGTTTTGTATACGTTCTTTTAAACTAGCAGATGGTGGCCTTCTATGTGTGTTAAATATATTCGGTTTGATTGAAATCTTTTGTGTGGTGGTAGCTTCGGTAGTAGTAGATCTATGTCTACCAAAAGGTCTAATTCTGGAATTAATCGTCTTTGCGCTAGTTTCCATGGGTTCATCTTTACTTTCAGATGTTATAGGTTGTCTTTGACTCTTAGGTATAAATCTTCTCTTTGTTGCTTCCGTAGCTTCCTGCTGCTCTTCTAGTTTTAAGACTGGCCTTCTCGTTCGATAACGCGGCCTCGTAGACTCGGTACTAACTTTAGGCACTTCGGTAGAAGATATGTATTGGTTTAATCTTTGATGGTAATCTTTAACGCTGAACTTTGGTCGAGGTGGTTTATAATGTATCGGTCTTCTAAACCTGCTACCTTTCATCGTAGTTTTTGGTTCCGCAGTGGTGGTTGTCGTCGTACTTGCAGCAGTTGTTGTTGCCAGAGTTGTTTCTTCTTCAAGAATTTCAGGTGCTTCTGTATAAATTTCTTTGATTGTAATTTTGTCATTCTGAACGTCTTCATTCTCAACGTTTGTGACTAATTCTAACTTTTCAGTTGTAATAACAGTAGTGGATTCTTCAAATAATGGTTTAGTTGTGCTAGCTTCTTTATTACTTTCGTAAACTTCTTCGCTTGTTTCTTGGACGTGCGTTTCTAGTTGATAATCGTTCTGCTCATACTGGTCTTCCGCATTATGCTTATATGGTTTCCTACCTTTACTTCTACTATTACCAGCTGGTTTGTACTTCATTGATGTAGAGAATTCTTCCTCCTCGGTAACGTCTTCGCTTATGTCACCGTCGTAATATTTTATTGGTCGTTTGCGGGTATTGTCTAGGGAAGTTTTGTAAGTATAACTACCTCTTATGGGTTGTGAAATATCTTCCATAAAACTGATTTTATGGTTATGTGGCATTTCTTCGTTAGTACTTTCAACTGTTGGTCTTATTCGTTGTCTATACCTCATTCGTTTTGTTGGTTTTTCAATAAAAACTGGTGTTTCTGTTGTTCTTTGTACTTGTACTGGTCTCCTTCGTCTCTCTTTTACAGTAGTTTCTTCGATATCTTTTTGATAATTGTAGTCTACAGTTGTAGTCGAGGGTTCTTCAGTGGTAAGTTTATTTCTATTAATAGGCCTACGTCTTCTGTGGGCCGGTCTTCGTTTCTGTTGCCAGTCTAATAAAACTGTTGTTGTAGGAATAGTAGTTGTTTGTAACTCCGTAGATACTTCATTCTCTTTTATTTTAAAATGCTCCCAAGGTTTTATTGTTGTGATTTCGTTTGGAAAATCTTCATTATCGTAAACCGGAACAGAATACTGAACACTAAATTGTCCTACATTAGGCCTGCTTAGTACAGGGTAATGTGTGGATACTTCTTTCACGTTAAAGAAACCTGATTCTAGATTTCCTTTCTGACGGTTTATTTTTTGTGACAACTCGCTGAATACTGTAGATATCTCACTTTGTGTTGGTGATGTAGGAATTGCGACAAATGGTTTCATTGGTGTTGGTAAAAATGGTTCGTTATGTTTATTTTGTTCTTTCACCACTGGTCGCTTCGTTTTCTCAAATTTTTTCACTTCTTGCAGAAAATGTTGGTAAGATGGTGGAATTTCATGCCAATTTTTTTCCTCGGTTACTTCGTACGTAGGTATTCTAGGAGTTTCAGTAGGTTTTTTACCAAATTGGTAATTGGCGAAAGGAGAATTGTATGCTAAGTCTTGTGTTTGCTGATATGGTACATTATTGTGAAATTCTTTAATATTTTCCTGAGTTACCTGCACATCGACAGCTTGCTGATTGGCTGTCGGTATATAATAGGCAGTTTCTTGGTAAGGAGGTGGAACCTGAAACAGAGTTGCCTCCGGTAATAACTGACTTTGCGTCTGTGTTTGCGGTGAGTCTGTAACGGAATTTATTTGATCTTTTTGTTTAAAGATTATAAGTTTGTCTTTTGGTTTTTCTTTTTCTGTGTATTCTTTAGACGGAGGCGGTGGCACTAAGTTTCTGCTGTACTCATCGTTTTGGGCTTGAAACGGAAAACGAACGTCACTTTGGGCTTGATTTTTGGGTATAACATACTGTTGGATTGGCAATCTTTGAAACTGGAATAAATCACTGCTTTGGGCCCCAAAATGGTTGAAATAGTCTGTACTGGGATGCGAATGACGAGTTTTAATGGAACCTAATGCGGGATTAAAGAAGGCGTAGTTACCTGAAATAAATTGAATACTTAAAGTATGATATATAATTTATATAACAACATTTCATACACATATTTCTAGAAATACTTTATTATATATGCGTCAAGCAAAGATTGTATAACTCTAAACTCTCATATAATATAACACAATAAAATTGCATATGCAGTAGAACTTTCTCTGGGCGGCACGGTTATAAGTATAAATATTTTGTCCGATCAAAGGACATTTTCATTGAAACGAAACGCAAATAAGATATTGCTTTTTTTTTTATTAAAAAACTATACTAACAAGGAAACGTCGGCAACCCGAAAATTCAGATTTTGATGAAACTCTAGAGACTGAAACTTGAGACTTGGTATAAGAGCAACGCAAATGTTTTAGCGGCTGAATCGCCCGATTTCGGGGTACAGCCTCCTCCAAAAATGTTTAGAATTTTTTAATTTTTATCAATATCTCGGAAACTATAACGCATATATATTTTTTTAGAACATAATTGTAGTATATTACTTAATCTCGAAGATGACGCAAATTATTTTCGGAAAAATATAACGAAGGCCGGGTACCCTGTACCCTCTATTTTTATTATAAAGTCATTTTTTTATCAAAAATAAAGTTGTTTTCACGTAGAAAACGGTGCTGTATCACAAATTTAGACAGTTAATAAAAATAAAAATAATAATGAGTCGTAGTTCATAAGAATAACTATATCATCACATTTTTCCAGTTTAAGACCAAACACCTCTAAATGTTGTACCATTGCCGTTTTTTTTTTTTTGATACACTAAAATGTTTAGTTTTATCTTTCGGCACCAGTTTCTGAAGTTCGGCAACACAATGCCTACTCCAAGGATCAATCAAGAGAACACTGTTTGGTCCCATATATGAGAGAAAATATCTGTTAGCCAGGCTTTTAAATGATTTGTTGTGAGCTCCCCAGACGTCGAAGAAAAAATATACAAATTTACGGGTCTAAACAATAATTGTGCAACAGGACCAAAAATATTCGTGGATTACTTTAATACCAAATATAATAGCGAACGTAAGCGCCCGTCTGTAGAAATGGCTGGTAAAATTATGTAATTAGGTCACTAGGTGATGTAGAGTGCAAAGATTACGCAACACCTTCAACTTTCTGATCCTTAACTGCAAAAGTACGGCCGGAGTGTATTTCTGGATTAAATCCGCTCATCGGTGTTGTATACGTTGCTTCTGCCGATACTAGTGGTATGGGGTTTGACTTCCTTAATAATACTGGTTAGCAACCGTAGGTTCTCTGTAGCAGTACGTGTAAAGCGAGTAATCCATTTTATTTTGCGTGACACAATATTATGCTCTTTCTTGAAATGCCATATCGACCAATGTCTTGCTTTAAACGTTTTGTATCCAATTTCTTGGTTAGTTTCTAAAGCCTTTTTCCATCATAAATGCTGTTTTAACATTTTGTAAGTACGTCTTTTGTAATGAATCGTAATTTATCCGTATGGGTGCCACCTCTGTTAATACATTCTTCCCATCTATATATCTCGTGTAGCGATTCCATTTTCTTGAAATTATTTTTCACACTTTCGACAGAACCTCGCTTGGTTTTATCACTTTTCCAGTATTCTACAACTTTCATTTTGCAATTTGGAGCAATAACACTGCCTCCTTCTTCAGGACCACATAAAATTGTTTTCTTCATCTTCAGCTACATCTTCCACAAATTGTGCTTCACGTGGTTCCTCTAATCGTTCAAACTCTAATCCTGTATATTCAAACATATTCATATTATATGCCATATTCACATATTCAAAAGAGAACATGTTTTCTTGAAGAGCACTTACAAGCATATCTTTCAAAGCATCATGTAATTCAATTCTTGATTTCAAGGCATCATGTAATTCAATTTTTTAATTTCAAGGCATCATGCAATTCAATTTCTTGAGATGCCAAAGGAATTATTGCGATGTTGGCTAATTGAAACATTGCAAGTAACATGTTCAACACATTAGCTATATTAATCGCTGCTGTTGAGTCAAACTACAAATTTACACTGCAAAAAAACGCTTCTGATATACACTCCGCGCCATATGAATACCACCAACAGATTTGTTGCAAGCTTTCGGTAAATTCGAAAACAACTCATTCATTAAAATTGTAAGGCAAATCGGTAATATGATATGGCAAATAATACGTATTATTTCGTAATATTGCTTAGCGTTATGCGCTGGCTGACGTATGTACTGTAGAATTATAAAAAGCACTGCGCCGTTTGGTATCTAGTATTAAGCTGGCAATGCAATGGTTAGATGCACACCGATCAACTGATAATAACCGAACGTCCACTCGATTCCTTGTAAGTACATAGTAAACACAGTAGGTGCAACCGTTTGTCACGCTTTAATCATTTGGCCTCTCACAATATATGTTATAGTTATGAACAAAGCTCGGCAAACATACAGGATGTAAGCTGTATCCTTATCATCTAGTTTTGCATCAGGCTCTGTCAGATACTGATTTTCACAGGAGGCTGGATTATTGCTACTGGCTGAAAAATATTTGCAGAGAAATTCGCCAATTTCCTTTTCAAATTTTATGGACTGATGACTGAAGCTACTTTTACTAATTTTGACAGAGTTAATTTACACAACATTCTCTATTGGTCAAACGCTAATCCTCATTGGATGCGGGGAGTTGATCACCAAAACAGATCGAGTGTCAAGGTATGGTGCGGAGTTTTGGGACACAGATTTATAGGACCGTTTATGTTCAATGATCGTCTAAATGGCGACACATACCTAGATTTTTTAAGAAATCAACTGCCTGTTCTTTTAGAAAATGTTCCTTTGGATATAAGGAGATCCTTGTGGTTCCAACATGATGGACGTCCGGCACACTTTCCTCAAAGAGTACGCAACTTTTTATATGTTGCTTTTCCAAATCGTTGGATTGGAAGGGGTAGTTTGTTTCCGTGGCCTCCTAGATCTCCGAATCATAACGTGCTAGAATTTTACGTGTAGGGAAGAATAAAAGATATTGTGTATCAAACACGTCCAGCTACACGGGAAAATATGTTTGAAAGAATTCGAAATGCCGTTGCCGCGATTTCACGAGCTGAAGTTGAAAGCGCAGCTTTCAGTATTACAAACAGATGTGAGCGTTGCATTGTGCAAAACAGGGGTCCCTTTGAACATTTGTAAATTTCCCGTTTTTGTTTGTTTTGTTTTTGCTTGGAACGTTTGATTAATAATATTAAAATCGTTGTTGTTTCCAATGTTGTTTTGGCCTGTTGGCGTGGCAAACACGCTTCAAATTTTGTGTCCCGCATAATTTGAACCAGTCCTAAGCCTGGATAAGGTGCGAAGGAAGGTCCGGAGAACAACAATTAAAAATCAACTAGGACGTTGCGAAACACTAAAACTTGTATAAAAGAGGCATAGTTAAACGTGAAAAAAGTTTTTTATTGTTTGTTCTACAGAAAAAAGGCCCCCCCCAAAAGGATTCCAAATTCTACCAGCTCTACGACGATAAGATTTATTTGACAACTTATATGGGTATATTTTCTAGAAGAATCATTTTTTTTTATGACTATAGTGGTTACGCCCCCTAGCGGTAGAAATAGGAACTTACAAATAATTTCCAGCATTTTTTCTTGACCACTTTTCTAATGATGATTTTTTTCCCACAGCTATACGACTCTTAGTTCCTCATATATGGTACTTCGCCACCCATCTTGGATCACCCAGTATATACATATATCTGTTATAGTTTCCGAGGTATTTGCAAAAATATAAAAACCATGCAAATTTTTGAAGGGGGTTCGGCCTCAAAATCGGTGATTTAGCTGTTGAAATGGTGTAGTTCTTATACCAAGGTACTCTACAGTTTTATCGTAATTTGAACTTTCAGGTTGCTGGTGTTTCCTTGTAAGCTAAGTACATATATATGTAAAATAATAACAAGCGCAATATTATTTCTTTTATAGATACAACCGAATATTTAATTATTTAATACGCAAAATGAGCCTTAATACTTCGTGGTTTTGTATAGTTCGAGCCTACTTGGTGTAGACAAAAATTCTTGCGACGCAACGTTTTTTCTAAAACGTTTTCACACTGTAGTGAACAAAATGGTATAATCGAAAACAATTAAATTAGACTTCTGTTACTAGAATGAGTTTCTTTTACATTACTGTTGAGTTTCTTTACATTACTAAAGTACGTACTATTGTTAACTTTTCTTCTGTTTCGTAATCTTCCGTATTATTTTCAATAATCCATTTTTCTGCCTATTGCTGCGCGACGGGCTGTGAGAATAAAGTAGTTTTATATAAAATTGTTTTTAAAAACTACAATAAGAACACAAAACTGGAAAAATGGTACTATCATTTTATTTATCCGAATAAATTAAAAGTATCGCTAATTACTCATTATAGCCGCCGGACCAAAACGTGTTGTTAGCAGCATAAAATGAGTACAAAATTATTATTAAATTTTCAGAAAGTCAAATTTTCCAAATTCTTAGGTGGTTGCGCTGCGCATATGCACTCCAAACTTTTCTTTTATAACAATTATGAGGTACGGTCCGTGTATTCTAAGCCTTACGTAGCCAGTAAGAAGGTAATTAAAAACAAATGCTACCATTTAACATATCTGTCTTTAGTTAACAGTCAAATAATAATTTAGCAGTTTATAACCATTGCTCAGTTAAGTGAGACAATCAGGAGTTGAGCGGTGCATGGTAAATTTTCACAATGTCCAAAATTGAACATTGTGCAGTGATAACATTACTTGCCTTGGAAGGAAATACACCCTCCGAAATCAAAGAACGAATGGACATGGTTTATAGACTCTGCATCATCGTATGCCACAGTTAATCGTGGTCAAAATTGTTTCGTTGGGACAGAGAGTCTTTTGAAGGTGATCCCCGCGAAGGAGGGCTCGTTATTATAGTTACACCAGAAAACATCATATTGGTCGAAAAAGTCATATTGGGTGATCGGGGGCTGAAGGCTAGGAAGGTAGGAGTACAAACACGGGTTTCAAAACCAACGTTTTGAAGATCCTGCAAAAGCATTTGGGTATGACAAAAATTAGCGCAAGATGGGTCCCAAAATTGTTCAGCGCGGTTCAGAAGGAACAACGTGTCGAATGTAGCCGAAAATTTCTTGAGCTGTATAAACCTGACGACACGATCATTAGCCAAATAGTGATTCTTGCACGACAATGCACACAGCTATAATTTCGAAAGCTACTGTGCGCCAGTACGGATTCAAGGAACTCGATCACCCACCGTACAGCTCCAACCTTGCCCCAAGTAATTATTTTTCATTTTCAAAATTAAAAAGAGAATTTTGCGCCGATGAAGAAGTCCATTTAGAGCATTTTGAGTACAAACAGCCATCGTATTTTTAAAGCTGTAATTAGACGATAGTGAGATAGCAGGAGATTATATTGAAAAATAATAGATTTTGCTTCTACGCGCCCTTTTTTTATGTTAGGTTTGGAATACGTGAACCGCACCTCGTATATTAACGAAATGTAGAACAAGCATGCATACATTCTGTGACGCTGCGTTCGCTCTGAAAGTAATAGGAAAGTTGTCCGTGTCCGCTCAAGAAAATATCCACATCAGGGACAAATATATTAAAAAGATATGCGTTTACTCCGTCATAAACAAAATAACGTTGCCAAACAACGACTTTGGTTGATGCCAAATATAATATGTCTCTCGTTACTATAATTGAACCTTTTTTTAATAAGTATGCAAGTAGATATACCTAGACCTGTAGATGGAGCTTGTGCAAGAACCTCGTCTTTTTGACTATAACCATCAGAATGAATCCTTACTGGTTTTAGTACTCGTTTTCCAGTTACACCAACAGACATGTGATTTTTTCCTATTACCGGTACTTTATGTAGTTTAGTTTGACTTCTGTGAGTTATAGCATTCATAGGCTTTTGGTGATTATATCCTTGTGCTGATGGATACAGTACTTGTTGTTTGCTAGTAGAAGACATCTTGTCTGTAAATAGGTAAGTAAAATTTATTACATTTAAAAATTTATAAAATTTTCCCTATTTTAGTAAAATTACATACGGAGGTGAGTATGCCCAAGTTGATTGCCAATACTGTTAGCAGACTGACTAGTAATAGGTTGTGGTGATGTAACAATGTAAGATTTTTTGGTATCCATAGCCACAGAATCGCGTAAACTTGCTTTCTCATTTTGATTTGATTGATAGTACTTTTCCGCATCAAAATTTGATGTATGACCAATTATAGGTTTCCAGCCATCATCTACAAGATCCTAGAAGAATGAATACACTCACTTATTTTATTTGTTAGTGTATTTTAATACTTACTTTTGGTGTTCTGGCAGCTAGAGCTATATGAATAAAATATAGTATCGTAACTGAAAACAAAAACATATATTAGTTGTGACATAATGTATCTCTGACGTAAAATTGAATAAGGACTACAGTTAGGATCTATCTCAGTTTGTAATGTTGCAAGTAAAAGTAGAACAATTTGCATTTAGGCGGGAAAAGGGGTATAAGTCGCAAAAATGCAAAATGGAGTTAAATCTTCCACGACACTTATAAAGTCATCCTGCACCTTGGGAAAATGGATATAAATCAAATGTCAGATATTTTGCTGCGCAAAAAGAACTTCAATGATAAGAGGGTTTTGTTATTCTTAACTGCTATTTTCCAAAACTTCTACTTTTGGACAAATATCCCTTTTCCCACTCATGTAACAATTATAATTGGTACATGAGCTATTAATAATTATTAATAGCCAATCTCATCGAGATAACTTAATTTTTAACTTACCTAAGTAGCACTTAAATTACAGAATTATTACTGTAATTTAAGAGCTAATTTATGCGCCATACAGTGGCGTAACTACCAAATTTGGGCCCCTGCGCAAGATATTTCAAAGATTTATTTATCATAACAGGAGTAAAAACATAGAAGATCGGAAGGCCCTTTGGACCCCCTTGCCTCTAGGGCCCCTACGCATTGCGTGGGCTTGTGTGTGTGTAGCTACGCCACTGGCGCCATAGGTAAAATTTACATTAAATTATATTTAGTGCTTTAAGAATTACTTGTAATTTAAGACATGTCAGTGAGATTGGTCATAAGTGGAATAATTATTTGCCATATGCTCGAGCACCTTGTAACTACAGTCCCTAGCCATATTACTTGAAACATGTAATAAATCAACCCTTTTACCTGGAAATGCCCATCCTATTATAGTGATATTCTTTTGCTTTGAATCCGCTTGTTTATAGGGGAACTAGATTATTGTATCAATAAATAAAAATACCAGAGAAATGATATTTAGAAGAGTAAAGTACGAATATATAAATATTTCAGTTATCAACTTACATTTAGCTTGTTCACAGTTTAGAGAATGCATCGATATTTTTAAAAATATTTCGTCATAACCGTATAGAAGCTAAGTTGTGGAGTATCGTTAAATGTTTTGTGTTGATATATCGTTATTGCAAAGGTAAAATTGTTATTCTATCTTTCTCTCAATAATTAATTATTTGGAATTTGAAAGAAAATTGAAATATTTGGGGTTTTTTGTAGAAAATGGCCGGGAAAGATTTAACAAGTGAACAAAAAGCCGCTATACAAGCTCTTCTACAATCAAACAAACACTCACAACGAGAAATTGCGAAATTACAGAAAGTATCTCCTTCTGTATCGCGTTTAGCTAGAAACTTAAACGAAGGAGCTAGCACATCGACACAAAGACGGGCAAAGTGCGGTCGGAAAAGAAAAACTTCGAAGAGATCTGACTGTGAAATTGTTCATCAGGCTTTGAGCAATAGATTTGCTACAATTAAAATGATTCAAAAAAATGTACAAGAGAGAGGAATAGAGATTTCGAGCAGAACTGTCAGGCGCCGATTGCGCGAAAATCGCCTGATGGGCCGAAGACCTGTAAAAAAGCCGCTTTTAACAGAAAAAATGAAATCTGCTCGTCTCAACTTTGCAAGAGAATATGGACATTTCACAGACGAGAATTGGAAAAAGATGAATAACTTAACAACATGATTTTTACTGAATTAGTGTTTGCATTATTTAATAGGTTTTCTTTAGTGACGGGTGTTCGCTCTGTGTGTTAGTGCAGCGAGCACAATTTGTTCGTAGGCGACCTGGCGAACGTCTCACAGAGTCCACGGTTCTTCGAACTGTAAAACACCCTCCGCAAGTAATGATTTGGGGAGTGATTAGTGGAGACGGACCCGGCCTTTTGTATTTTGTAGAAGGTACAATGCGTCAAGAGCAGTACATAAATGTGTTACACATACCTCTTTTACGTTGGCCCGGAAATTCACCGGACCTCAATCCCATCGAGAACGTATGGAATCGACTAAAAAGTAAGATATATGAAAGAGAAAATCCTACAAAGGAAATATTAATGAAGTATATAAAGGATGTATGGGAGAACGATGAAGATATAAAAGAGACAATTATATCTTGCATTGAAAGTATGCCCCGAAGAATTAAGGGTGTTATTAAAAATTATTTTATAAATAAAAAATATAATACATGTATAGTTTATATTTTACTATGAAGAAACTACAAAATATTGAGTATTTCAAGTAATTTGGCCAGGGACTGTAGTAGCTGTTAAAGTAGAGATTTTAAGTGTATTACTTAATAACTATTCGTTTTCAAAAATGTAATAATGAGAACCGGGTTATATTGAAAGAACTTATTTTGAAGTATCGGATTGTTTCGGATTTTACATTATAAATGTCGTTTCATTCAGAGAACAGTTCTAATTTTCATTTTAATCTATTTGATACGTCCAAAATTTGATTTTTGCCATGCTGCTGTAATGGAGAAAGTGGTAATCTTTTTCGAGCAATAAAACGACGTCGCGTGTTTCCAACAAATTTGGTTATTTGTGGTGAATATAGAACGTTAAAATCCTAAAGTTGAAATATAAATAAAACTACATAGTAATATCTAATATGTAAATAGTGCTTCACAGAAATTGGATATTGGAATTAAAATTCTCATGCGCTGCGGTTAGTTTTAGAAACGTGTGTTTATGTGTAATTTAATAAACTCATGAATTATTAATTCAATTTGCTCTAGGACAACAATGGAAGGAAACCGAAATCACTTTATACTTATATAAGGCAATAATAGTAAAAACCGTATTGGTGCAATTATTGGTCACGACTTCTGTACGCACTTTCAATTTCTATTTTAAAATTCAAAGCTGCGTATACCATATACGTACATGATTTAGTACAAGAGTTACGTGAGAATTCCTTATGCTTTCGGTAACCTATATTGCTTCAAATGTTTTTGCCAATGGGCAAAAACATCACACTAATGAATGTGATATCAAGTTTTCAGCTGTGCTTCGTTTAATATCCTGCGTGTAAAGAATTCAGCTATTGTTATTATTAGTTTCTTTGGTACATGCATTCTAATGGCATAGATTTTCAGCAAAGCACAGTGATAAAGAAAAGAATCACGATTCATGTTTACATAATAAGCAATTGCATAGATCAATGTCGTTGTTTACAACATCTTTGGTTTCCACTTTATTGTTCGGTTCAGAAAATGCAAGCGTGTGCATGACTTAGTAGGCTTTGTTTATGTAAATAAGTTGTATAATAATTTGTAATGGTATACCATTGCCACACAGAATATTGTAAGCACCGTTTTGGTTTATATACCAATTGTTTACTGCTGTTAATGCGTTTACATAAATCAATAGTTCAAACCATTTCAAACATTTCCACAGAATTTTACTAACAAAGTAATTTATAGCATCAATAGCTTTTTTCAGATTACGGACAATATAAAAAGGAATGAGGGAGGAAAAAAAGAAAAAAGGCGATGCAAAATTCTTTTTCGTGATATTTATTGCACACCATATCTTCAAGATTCTTAATTTATTTGTGAAATCCCTGAATAAAGTGGGTCAAGCATTTGCTTGTGCGAGGGCCACCCTCCAAAAGTCAGTGAAAGCGAAAGTGTGTTTTACTTTATTGGCCTGCACACAGAAAAGTGTTTCCTTGATCCAACAAAATACATTTTCTTGGCTTGGTTTATTTGCAGGAAGAAAATATTTATTTAATATGAGGTTTAATTGTTTTCCACCCTAGCAACAGTTTCAACTGTTATTGGTTAATTTTTTTGGCGGTGGTTAAAATGCTTGTTATTGGTTATTGCTGATAGGGCTGTACATGCAAGCAAGACGACATTTTTTTAGACGGCTGGTGTTAGGGTGTGAGGTGACTGATATAGTGACGTTGAATTTTGGTAAGTGTAATTAACAGATTAGCAGGTACTTCTATTTACATGTATGAACAGTGAAATATCAACACCATGGATGAAAATTTTCACGTAAAATTGCGGTAG
This sequence comes from Dynastes maya, assembly GCA_029619315.2. Taxonomy (NCBI): domain Eukaryota; kingdom Metazoa; phylum Arthropoda; class Insecta; order Coleoptera; family Scarabaeidae; genus Dynastes; species Dynastes maya. Next base: position 53,793,324 of record JAROYE020000003.1, on the reverse strand, counting down.
AAAGATAATTTCATGTAGTGTAGCTTCAGGGCTTCTATAGAGGACGCTATAAAGGAAGATAATTTAAATTAGTGAAAATATACATACAAGAAATTTTTCTATTTTTGAGTTGCCATTTCTATACTTAAATCGTTAGCGAAATTGAAATGAAGTGTTACATTAACGTGATTTGATAATTATGTAGTACTTCGTGTTAGAATAGACCGAAATGCACAAGCACATATTACGTCGTATGTGAAGACGGGTTGTGTTTGGGGGGTTACTCGGCTTTTAGCGAGTAAAAATACTCTGTCACGTCAATAATTTTGGTTTGAGCGGAAATGGCAACAATTCTATCTAAATTTTAAATAGAGGATCCTATATATTTTTCCGCGTTTGGATAGAAGATTAAATAAGCTTTTCAGTAAACCCCCATACTCAGATTTATTATGAATAGTTTTTGAGCTATGACAAATAGATAAATTAAATAAAACAGATTAAAACAAATAATAACTTGATTGACAAGGGAACACTGCGGCAATTGTAAAATTTAGATTTTGATGACGCTGCTGAGACTGACAGAGTAGCTTGATATAAGAACAACAAAATTTTTTTAGCGGCTGAATCGTCCGATATAGGAGTACAGCCCCCTTCAAAAATTTGCATGAGTTTTAAATAATTGTAAATACATCGGAAACTATAACAGATATAATTTTCTTTTAGAACATAATTTAAGGTATATTACATAGTCTCGAAGATGATGCAGATTATTTTCAGAAGGGGGGACCGGGTACCCCGTCGTACTTACGCAGAGAACGGTAGCAAATTTAGACAGTTAAGCATTTAAACTGAAAATACACACATTGTACTGTCACGTAGACCATTATCATAATGCATAACAGAGCTTCCCAAAAGTAACGGATAAATTCTACAAAACCGTTCACAAAAATATTTCAGAAAAATGCTCGGACACGTCGATTTTTATTTTTAAATTGCCATTCGGGCATGTAATTTTCAACCCCCCACCCCTTCACCCGAACTTTAAAAATTCAAATGGCAAAGTACCCCTTGCAATACCGCGATTGATAGATTTTTGTATACTGAATACAACAACAGAAAATTGTCAAAGTCAGTTGATAAATAACGGAGATTTTTACCAAAATGTATTCAAATAAGAAATTGTTAAAACAATAAAATTTAAGTAAATTTATAAAAAATTACAATGGAAAATTATTAAATTAAATAACACTCTTGTTCTCTCTCAGCTTCATTTTTGGCTACCTATTTATTATCATTGCGTTGATAGTGTTGATAGGATGCGTTTACAACGATTGCAGAATGCATGTTTTAGATTTATATATGGTATTCGTCGATTCAATCATGTCTCGCCTGCCCGTAGATGGGCTAACTCGATGACTATTTCATGCAGAGCAGACTATCTTTCGACAATTTTTTATTATAAAATAATTTATAGTAAGAAACCTGGATATCTGTATCGGATATTGGTCTTTAGAACAGATGTGCATGCAATCAACATAAGATCTAAAGAGTTGCTAACGCCTCCAATTCATAACCTCGAAATGTTTAAAAGATCTTTTTCTTTCAATGTCGTTCGTTTGTTCAACGCTATCCCTGGCGTGTTGCGCGTGTTGTCCCCCATAGTACTAGCCCGTCGATTGCGTGGAAAGTTTAATAATTACAATTCAAGATATATTATATAATTATCATTGTTTTTGTTTACTTTTTTTTTGGTGATCGTGGGCTGACTCATACAATTTAACTCTTAGTTGGCTATGTAATTTATTTTTGTTGTTTTTCTGCTTTTCACTCAGTATAAGTGCTAAATGTTATACATTGTGATGTTAAAGGGGAAGAACTTGCTCGCAAGTGGCTGATCTTGAGCATTTTCGTTATGTATTGTATAAGTTTATATATTTCTTTATACATATTGTTGTAATGGTAGGGTGGTAAAATCACAATATACACCTGTATTCTATACTTTTATTTCTCACCGTTTACATACATATGCCATGTCTAACATCTCATTCTTACATACTATATATCTATCTCTCTTCTTATATCTATTCCTCCTTTTGCCCCTTATTCCCAAGGCGGGAATTTTAAATCCCGACATAACAGCTCTTCCCCACCTAACAATTCTAAAATATTTATAAGTTTAATTTTTCTGGTACCTTCCTTATTCTAGTAGATCGCCTTTCTACTGTACCCGTTGGAGTAACATTATCTTTATTATTATTATGTTTAGGTGATATAGTAGGTGTAAGAGTTGTATGTGATTCCACATTTGGATCTGAATTAAGATTCCCCTCTTGATGAGTGTTTTGTTCGATAGCTTCCGTCTTTGGAGTGTCGACACCTATCTCTGTGGAGTTCGACGGAAGTTCCACCTCATCATTATTTTCAAAGGTAATGTCATTTTGATGATTTCTCCCAACCAATGGTCCTATAGATCTCAACTGGTTCACATGCCGTTTCCAGATGCGGTCGTCATCCAACTTAACGAAGTAATGTAATACTCCACATTGTTCTATTATAGTTCCGAATTGCCATTTGTCTTTTGAAAGGAAGTCTCGAGCTGCTACTCTTTCATTTATTTTAAATGTTTTCGTGACAGGTATCTCTTCGCCCGATTTTAACGAAAACTGCGGTATAAGCATATCTAATCGTGTTCGAATTTGTCGGTTCATTAGCAACATAGACGGTGATTTCCCGGTTGTTGGGTGTGGAGTTCTTCGATATGTCAATAAAATTTCGCATAATAACTTTTCTATATCTGTGTCTTCCTTTATCATTGTTTTAAGTTTGTTCTTAAACGTTTGGACATATCGCTCCGCTTGTCCATTGGATGCAGGATGATATGGTGCCCCTGTTTTATGACGTATTCCGTTTAATTTTAAAAATGTTTGAAATTCATTACTCATGAATTGTCTTCCATGATCAGACACTAATGTTCGTGGTAAGCCATGTGTAGCAAATATTTTTCGACATACTGTAATTGTTGCCTCCGTTGTTATGTTTTTTAGGACGCGAATTTCAGGCCATTTCGAAAATGCATCGACTAAAATGAAAAAATAATGACCCAAGAACGGCCCCGCGAAATCTACATGAACTCTGTCAAACGGCGTCTTCGAAGTTTCCCACGGGTGTACTGGTACCCCCATTGGATCTGGTCGCGTCAACTGACATTCGGTACAATTCTTAACTACATTTTCGATATCTTTGTCAACTCCCGGCCACCAACAATATCCTCGTAAGTATTGCTTCATTCGTGTTATGCCGAAATGAGTCGAGTGTATTTCCATTAGAATTTGTTTCCGTAATTTTTCCGGAATGTAAACTCTAATTCCACGCATTAAACAGCTATTTTGAAGACTAAATTCCTGCTGGTTTATCCCAAAACGAAATTTTGATTCTACTTCCCTTCCGTTTGCAAGACCCTGTATTAACATTTTAATGGTTGCATCTGTCTTCGTAGCTTCCGACAGTTCTTTAAATGTTACCGGTAATGTATCAATTTGGTTCAACTCTACCACGTCGACCTCATCCATAGTATATTGCGATTTAATTTTTAAAGGTAAACGAGACATCCCGTCTGCGTTTCCATGTATACGCGTGTTTTTATACATAATATCGTAATCAAACGCTTGCAGGAATGCAGCATAGTGTTGCATCCTCATTGCGGACAATGATGGTAAACCCTTCTTTGGACTAAATATCTGAGAAATAGGTTTATTATCCGTAATAAGTGTGAATTTCTTCCCATAAAGATATTGGTAGAAACGTTTGACTCCAAATATAATCGCGTATGCCTCTCGATCAATCTGACTGTATCGTTGTTGTGTGGGTGTCAGCGTTTGAGATGCACACATAATCGGCTTTTCATCTCCATCAGGATAAGCATGGCTCAAGACAGCCCCTACCCCGTACGGTGACGCATCCACCGCTAATACTAACGGTAACTTAGGATTATAATGTACAAGGAAATTTTTTGACAGTAATTCTTTTTCATCTGATTAAACGCATTTTCACGTTCGTTATTCCAAATGAATGGAGTGTTTCCTTTTAAAAGATTATTAATTGAATACATTTTACTACTAAGATTTTTTATGAATCTTCCATAATAATTTACGAATCCTGTAAATGCGCGTACTTGATTCCGATTTGTCGGTCTCGGCATGTTCTGTATTGCCTCAATTTTCTTTTTTATTTTGTGTATACCATTTTTATCTATGGCATACCCACAGTATTCTATTTGGCTGGCAAAGAATTGGCATTTTTCAAAATTTACACGCATGTCGTGTTTGTTCAAAATTTCCAGAACCTTGTCCAGTCGTTCAAGGTGAGTCGCATCGTCCGGGCCTGTAATTTTGATATCATCCAAGAAGACACTAACCCCTGGAATATCCGCTAAAATTTGTTCTATTTGGCGTTGCCATATTGCCGGAGCCGATGATACCCCATACATTAGCCTTGTTGGTCTGTAAAGACCTTTGTGCGTGTTCAATGTTAAAGCTTCGCGATCTTCCTCCCGTACCTCTAACTGTAAATAAGCTTGGGACAAATCAATTTTGGTAAATTTGTCTCCACCTGCCATTTCCGAAAACAGTTCCTCGATAGTTGGAAGTGGGTGTGAATCAATGAGTAAATTAGGATTTAAAGTTATCTTATAATCCCCACATAATCTAATCTTATTGTCTGACTTGGGTATAGCTACCACCGGCGTTGCCCAAAGACTCTGTTTAACTTTGTTTAAAACCCCGTTTCGTTCCAATTTATCTAGTTCGGCTTCTATTTTCTGTTTCATCACAAAAGGTACGTGCCTTGCTTTCATGAATACAGGCTTGTAATTTGGTTTAAAATTTAAACTTGCTTGTATATCTTTGATTTTTCCCATTGAACTTACATCAAACACTTTAGCATATTTAGTTTTTAACCCTTGTAAAACCTCATTAACATCAATTGAATTCACTGAGCTGTTAAAGACTGAATTCCAGTTTAAATTCAATTTTTGTATCCAATCTCTTCCCATGAGAGGGTGTCTTTTGGAATCAACTACATACAATTTACAATTTTCAACTATTACACCTTTACATTTTATGTTAACCTTTACAAACCCTAGCATTTTCAGTTCCGTATTACAATAACTCACTAAATTTATATCAGGCTTATTTAATGTATATTTAAAATATTTTTCGTATATATTTTTATTTATAATACACACAGGCGATCCGCTATCTACCTCAAATTTAATATTTACATTATTACAGTTTACATCTAAAAATATTTTTGAACTACTTGTCTCTTGAATATTGCACATTACTTCTATATTATGTAAATCTTCCTCGTCATTTTTACTTTCTACTAAATTAGTTTCATGTTTAGCTTTGAGGCACACTCTTTGAATATGTCCTTGCTTTTTACAGTTATTACATGTCGAACTTTTATGGAAACATTTATTCGCTAAGTGTGTCTCGCCACCACACCTGTAGCATTTAACTTTATCTTTCTTATTAATAATTTGAGTTTTCCCTGTTACCTTGTCTATCTTCTTCCTCTTTTCTTGTACCTGGTTCATGTTTGTTGTTCTTTCTCCTCTCATTTCTGTGCCTCCTTTCATGGAGAGCTCCATTGCCTTCGCAAATTTTAATGCATCAGCTGCCTTCATTCCTTCTTTTTCTAATAAGCGATTTAAAATAGCTTTATTCCGTATTCCAAACACAAACTGATTTCTTAAAGCTGTTTCTAAGTATGCTCCAAAGTTACAGTTAATGGCTAACTTCTGCAATGCTACCATATACTCTTCCACTGTTTCGGCTTCTTCCTGTTTTCGCAAATGGAATTTGTAATTTTCGACAATTTCTAGCGGTTTAGGTTCATAGAATGTTTTCAGTAACTCTACAATTTCCTCATAAGACTTGGACTGTGGTTTTTCTGGTGCTAATTTGTCACTGACGATATCATATGTATCTGCCCCCATATAATGTAGTAATAAGTGCTTTTTAGTATTTTTATCCGTAATTTCAAATATTGTGAACGCACCTTCCAGTCTTTCAATCCACCTAGTCCACCTCGTTTTGCTTTTGTCGAAATGTTCAATCGTGAATACCGTTTGTAGCGACATTTTTTCTTTTTTTATGTAGATGCGTTTCGCGCGTATTCGTTCCTTTTTTCAGGTTATGTAGGTATCTGATACCATTTAGTACTTATCTATTTTCCCAGGATTTCACCGCTGTAATTTTCGTATTTGTATCTTTTCTTTTATCCTCGTCGCCAGATTTGTTGTAATGGTAGGGTGGTAAAATCACAATATACACCTGTATTCTATACTTTTATTTCTCACCGTTTACATACATATGCCATGTCTAACATCTCATTCTTACATACTATATATCTATCTCTCTTCTTATATCTATTCCTCCTTTTGCCCCTTATTCCCAAGGCGGGAATTTTAAATCCCGACATAACACATATGTATTGAAATATCTTTCTCAGGGGTTTTACTCTAAATTTTGTTAAATTTTCAAATTTAACTCTATTAAATGATTTTTGTTAGGTTCGGGGGTATCCCTAGATAACCTTGCGGCAATTTTGAATGAATTTGTAACTTAGTGAAATCAAATTAACGAATTTTTACGATTTTAAAATTAACTAACCTTTAAACTTTCGAACGACGCCAATGTATATAAACACTCTGTTTATGTACACTCCACAGGAACTGCCTGTTCTGGATATTTAACGCTATTTGCTTTTCTAATAATGACTTTGAATACACCACGAACACTTATCTTTGGATTGGATTCACGACAAACTTTGATTCAACCAAGGCCGAATAAAGATTGATGAAAATTGAGGGCGTCGTTTCTCTTTCATTTATTTTAAATCGCGAAAGACCGGCGATTGTTTTCTTTCACAACCAATTTTGATAATTTACCCAAATAGAAACTAACTTTTCGATGATCAAATGATAGTATACGAGAACGAATGCAGTGACTTAACCAGGAGGTTGTTTGTTGATGATTCTGTGATACGAATTGTCACCAACAAGCTTTAAAAGAGAAAATCCACTACTAATTTATAGAAACCTTTCAGATAAAGATTTAATTGACGAAATATTATCTGTTGTGCTTTGAAATTTACGTTGTTGCTTATTCCAGACGATTTTTACATTAATTTGGAAGAAATACTTGAATAGGAAAATTGATAAACGAGTAGAATTGTCCATGATACCCCACACTCGTCGTTATCTGGACTTATAATTAAATTCTACCTTCCTCGCCCCAAGGACGGTGGGCTGAGGGGGGGAATGGTAACGCAAAAATTACCAATTATCCCCGCAAGAGGGGTATTTGGTTGCCAACGAGTGGCCAGCCTGACATTTACTTCAGTACCGCTGTGACAACCGAGAGAAGTTGTTGGCGTCGTAAACACAACGTTGAACATAACATAACAGTATATATATACTGTTGTATAAATTATGCCAATTAACCGCATTAACTAACTATTTATCAATCATCCTGTATATGCAGAAATATTTTTGAAAGATAGCTTACGGTGCTTATTACATTATATGTAATTTTTTCATGTTATTACTTACTATTTCCTGTTATTATTTCGCTTATTACAAGAAAAAAATGCAAAGTAATGCTATGTATTTTACGCCGCATGCTTTCCATATTTACAGTCGGCTTTTCACTACGCAATAAGTAATGGTGTACTTAAACTCATTACTGTCTGGTGATACAAAATTAAAATGAAAGTTAACTGCGGCATAATATTCTTGGGGAATCAGGTTGATCTCTTTAAACAATTACCGTTACATACTTGCAATAAATAAATGATAAAGAACAAATGCTATTAGAAATCATACCTGCCGTCCTCTTCCATCTTACTGGTGGCATTTTCCCCTAAAACAAGAAAATTTCACTGTGAATTATTGTTGCTGCTTAGATAATTATAAGTAAACGTAATTTATTTTATAAAAAAATGAAGTATCTCCTAAATTGTTGCGGATAGGTTTGGTATGGCAAATGGTTAACAAAAGTATACCTGATGTTCGAAAATTTTTCTAAAAAATCGGTAGTATCTCTAAAACAATAAGACTAAGGTATAATATATTTTAAATAAAAATATTAAGAACGAAATGCAGAATGCAAAAGTGATATATACAAGAAAAAAAGTTGCATTGCAACTATCGATATCTGGAAAAATGTGGATTGGAGATCTGAAAATTCGCTAGATTACTAGTTAACACCAAAAATATTTTACATGTGCAGCTCAGTTTCTCACAAGCACTCTGATCTATTGCAATTTTGTGGTACAGGTCTCAATGTATGATTAGCACACTAGTTTTTTTTTATTCTACAAGGTATACCTGTGGGATGTTTTAGTAAACTGATTTTAAAATACGCACAAAATTCGGAAATTTTGAATGGAAACTCCCCATTGTTTTTTGTATTTATATTTTCACAAAAAAAATATAATATTGCTAGTTATTTCAAAAAAAAAAATTGTTTAAGCTGGTTGATAGGGGCTAACTGAAACAAATGATGTAAATTGGATCATTATATTATTTACAAAAGACATAGGGGTTTTATTGGCAGAGCTGCAAGATACTATTAAAAACCATCTGACGAATGTGATTTCTGATTCGTACATGCATACTGTTACAGCATTAAATGTATTGACAAGATTGGTAGCATAGAATGTCACTACGTGATCTTACAATTAGTTGTTAATTTAATACCGTCTCATTTTAATGCTACGTCGTACCAGTGGTGTTGATACTTAACATTTTAGTTATTTTATTCTGTAAATTCATAATTTTATTTTATAAATTCAACATTTTATGTCTTATTTGTGAATCCAACATTTCGTTTGTTTTATTTCCTTGTAAGTTCAATATGCCTTTGTCTTATTTTGTATAAATTCATATATTTCATATTTATATTCATTGAAACTTTTACGTGTACGCATTTCATGTAAAAATTGATTTAATTTCTTATAGCGCACGCAAATATTTCAAATTCGTCAACGCACAAATTAGAAATATCTTCAATAGTCATTTAAATAAATATCTGTGGATAGCGTTTATTCATCGCACAATTTTTGGTTTCCATCTTTCTCACTTCTGTAGGGGACAGCAGCAGGAGCAATAGATACTAGAGGTGGTGTATCAAATAAATACATCAGTGGTCGCCAACCTTTTCAATGTGTTGAGCTACTTTGATAATTTTGGAACTAACAGTGAGCTATCTAGTTGTAAACGACGTAAGCCAACCTAAATGAAACAATGCACAGTTATATTCGACATACATGTATTTATTTTACTAATACATACTAATACAAATAAACTAACAACTAATATATATTACATAACTAAATCCATACCTACCAATCGTAGGTATTTGAAAAATAAACAAAATTTTTATGCAGCCACAATGGCATGTCACATACGATTTAACAAAAGTGAATAAAAATAACAAAAAAGTAACGCACTATTTTAAACAAACAGCATGTGCAGATAAAAAATGCATGTTCAATGAGAAGGCTGACACTCAGACTCATCGATAACTTTTTTAATGTTTGCAGTATAGTTTGATACAGCCATTCGAATACAATTATCCAAATGTTTATCTGTAAGTCGATTGCGGTATTTGTTCTTAATTAACTTCATATTGGAGAAAGAAGATTCACACAAATAGGTTGAACTAAATAACGCTTTCACTTTCAAGGCAATACGACATAGAACTGAATATTTGTCTTTGCTTACTAAAGGCCAGATATATTTTGTATTTGAGACTAACGATTTTAAAGCTAAATCATTTTGAAACGCAATCGCCTCCATTTCTGTTGCAGCGATGTCTTCGCCAAAGTTCTACACAACACAAGTTACAAACTGTTGGATATCAATTTCTATGAAAGGTGAAACAACAAATTGCGCCACTAAATCAATTTCGTTGAAATCCTTAAAACGATTTTTGAAGTTATCCTTCAAGTTAGAAACTATTTCTACATGATATTTACTGTCATAGGGTTCCAATGGATTTTCAGATATCTTTTATGAAAGAATAGGAAAATGCTTGGTATCACGGTTGATTAGGTTTTGTTCCCAAAACTTTTTGATAAATGCTTGTATATCGGAAATAATTTCCACTAGTTCCTTGTCTCTTCCCTGAAGCTGCAAATTAAATTCATTTAATTTTTCCGTAATGTCCACAAGAAAACCAAAATCTCTAAGCCAGATTGAATTTTCCAGTTCCGGAATCGGTTCATCGCGTTGTTTGAAAAATTGAACCATGGCAGATAGGACATCATTAAAACGTTTCAGCACTCGGCCTCTACTTAACCATTGGACTTCAGAGTGGAGAAATAGCTCCCCGTATTGACAGTCAATTTCATCGGCCAAGGTTTTGAATAATCTTCTTTCTAACGCTGGAGCTCTAATTTTGTTCACAATTTTTACTACCAATTTCATAACTTTGTTTAGTTTTAGAAAATTTCCACATAATGCTTGCTGGTGGATAATGCAGTGGTAACAGAGAAATTGCGGAAAACTTTCATCTTTACGACATAACGCCACCAGACCCTTATCACAACTCACCATAGCTGGAGCGCCATCGGTTGTCAAGCCTACCATTTTCGATATTGGAATTTTCACAGAAGAAATAATATTTTTGAAATGACAAAACAACTCTAGTCCAGTAGTATGTCCTTTCAGTGGAATGAACTTCAAAAGATCTTCTTTAATCGTAAAATCACTAAAAACCATCCTGACGAATACGGCCATCTGGGAGGTGTCAGCCACATTTGTTGATTCATCCAGTTGCAGTGAAAAATAAACACAGTTATCTAAGTCACTTCTTAACTGTAAAAAAATATCATTGCTCATTACTTCTACTCGTCTCATTACTGTATTAGCAGAAAGTTGCATAGATTTTATAGCAGACACTATCTCGTCTTTATTTCTAAAGTTGGCAAATAACGAATCTGCAGCTTCTAAAAACGCCTGTTTTATCACTTCCCCGTCTTCATAAGGTTTCTTCTTTTGTGCAATTATTTGGGACACACGGTATGATGCTTCAGTTGCAGCCTTATTTTTGTCGACTGTTTTTAAAAATATTGACTGTTGTCCAATTAACTGGTTTTTTAATTGTTTCAGTTTTTCCTTCCTGGTGGCAGAATGTAATGGGAATGATTTTTCAAAATTCGAACGTACAGTTTTATGATGCCTCTCAATATTTCCTTTTTTAGCAACGGAGACAGAAGTATTACATAACAAACATACATTTTTACCTTTAACTTCTGTAAAGAACTATTGTTCTTCCCATTCCGAATGGAAATGGCATGTCTTCACCTTCTTACTACTGCTTGCCATCATATTTTTAATTGCAGGCCAACTGTAACCCAACCGCTGGACGTTGATTATGCCGTTTTCAACTGAGCGCAATGTCGCCGCGCGTTGCGTATATATCCCCTTCAAAGCAACCCAGATCGCTCTCGAACACTAGCACGTCCGGGTAGACGTGAGTTGTATGGCATTTTTTGGCTGTACTAATTGGCCCTTTGCTGCTGTCGCTCGACCAGATGCTTAGGCTCCGGTAGAGTTTGGTGGTGGTCCTAGTATTACACATATGAAGTTTGTGATACATACAAATGCGTACATGAATTATGAGGTAATATGTACAATATTTATGTATTTGCATATTTTTATGAGAGGTAGCACGTTCGTATTTTTGCTATGTAGAAAAGGAACTGTTTATTAATAAATTTATTTTTTTACCTACGTACTGTGTTTAAGTTAGAGAGTAATCGAGTAAGCAAACAAATATATAACCATTATTTATATCTAAACGTAAGCAATTGGTCCTCCCTCTTCGCACAAAAGATACGCTGAAGCAGACGACTTGCGGCATTTTTCTACTATCCAGGAGAACGTAACAAGTGGGGCCATCGATGACTCAAAAGCTCTACTGTATTGTGTGATAACATTGATAACTATCACGCAGAGCTTATGTCAAGAATAATATACTATATTAAACAACTTATATTAGAAAACAAATACACAAGAAGTTTGCAAGCAACAAATAGTAATAATTAGATATAAATTTATTCTACGTTTTGCACTCTGGACAGAAAATAATTTAATGATTGTTACAGAGAAAGCTACGGGAATTTTTACATCTAATAACTTTCTGAGCTTGTGGAAGGTGTCCGCAGCTCTGTCCCAGCAGTTGTGAGCTGTTTGCCAAGTTCCAACAGAAACTGTCGCCGTTTGTAGCCATATTTGTTTGCTGTTCTTCATTTACGTGACATCATATAATTACGCATTGAGAGCACTATTATCTGTGATATTATAGAAAATTGTAGTAGGCCAACTGCGCACCTCCCGTCTGTCTCTTTACAATATACCGCGTTAGTAAGTTTCGTAGTGAAATGAACTGCTAAAATATATGGACACCTTTGCAACGTTTGCTCGCAATGAAAGTATATGAGTGGGAAGTCCGCGCGACGGGAATGAATCAGACTCAGTAAGAATCCAACTGTTGTCAGTAGAGCATCGCACTAGACTCTAGCCATGCATTATACCCGTAGTTTTATTTCTTTAATTGATCATCCATGCCTCTCTCGATCTTTCCTCCTTGGTTATTTTTGATTTGTTTTGTTTGTGTTTCGAAATTATATTGTAGGATAGTTTTTTTTTTATTATGTTCTTATAAACCAAGAAGTCCTTAAATGGTACTACGGCAGACGCAGTACTGCAATTGACTGCTTATTTGAACTTCTATTATAATAATAGGTTCAACTAATTTTACACATACAATACGATTCACTTTGACATAAGATTCCATTAATTAGATTTAGAAAACATGTTTTTGTTTTGGAATTTTGCGTCTAAAAGCTAATGTATTTGTTACCCACCGCACATATTATGCACTTATTATCATTTGAACATTAAATATATTAGATATTTGGAAATTAAAAAATGTAATCTAGTTATTTCATAATGAGAGGTTCTATTTATTTTTGAAATTCACCATTTTTCCTTTTGTTGGAAAGGGCGTTCTTAGCGCAGGCGCAGGGCTAGTCGAATATACTAACTCGATGGTGCTGAACAAGAATCTGACAATAAAAATTGCAATTTGGTTCTAGTTTTCAAATTTCAAATATAAACGTTCTACATCTACATATATATAATCACCACCGTTTTATTTTAGTTTATTATTTAATTTCATTAAAGCCATGGACCGTAATGTCAGCACTTCATTGCCTCAAGAAAGTGAAGAAGGGAATATTCGTGGATCCACAGATCTCCAGGCTCTTCTAGGATACACACTTCGATGGTGTACTATGTGGTGATAAAAAAGAAGCTTCTCGTTGGTAGCAATTACCAGAGTCCACAAAGCTGAAAATTACAACGAACTAGTGGATGATATGCTGTCATGTTACGAGAAAATGGGCTGCAACATGTCTTTAAAACAATACTTTTTTTTTACATTGTCACTTTGACTTCTTCTTTGACAACTGTGATTCTGTAAGCGATCAGCATGGCATTCTATCCAATTCGATCATGACCAGCGGCGGCTGATGCACTGTGGCTGCAGAGTTGCGTTAAAACGCTTCGATTTCCTCGCGTATTTCCGTTACATAGTATAATGTACACAATATGCAACGGAAATACATGAGGAAATCGAAGCCTTATATTTGACCTCCCATTTTCGTCACCACCAGCCGCCACTGATCAGGATATCTCTGGCACGTAGAAACGCTACCAAGAGAAATGAAGCCCATCAATGTTACCAGACTACTCTTGGAATCTTACGCGTAAAACACTTGTAGATTCATACAAAAGGGCAGTAAAGAAAACGTCGTGCATGCAACTAATATCCAGTTTACATTGTGCTATTGTGTTTTTAACAGGTGCATTGTGTTTTTCATAATTTGAAGAATATCTTGACAGTTCCTATGCTACATATGATGTAATACATGGTTGTAGCTTTATTTTCATAGTAGTTAATAAACCAGGTAAACCTGAGCTAATCCACGGTTTTTATTGTCATTTTTGAACTCAGAACATCAAAGTCATTAAGAATTGGTTTACTTCCTTTCAAATGGAAAAAAACGGTGAAATTTGTCGGGTAGTGGTGTTACGGTCCTTTTGCCACCCACAGAAACTTCATAGGTGTGGTGTGTCGTTGAGAGCAGAGTAACAATAAATAAAAAAACAGTTAACAATAAATATAACAAAAATACTTCGTATTCAAATTATTGTTAGTATGCCATAGTTTTTAATGATCCTCAGTTTTCTTCTGACTTGTCCCATCACCTTCTGGACAACAGCAGGGGCGATTTCTCGAATTTTTTGAAAATGTGACGACCGAGTTGGTCTTCATTTGCAGCTACCCATATTGGCCGAGCCTGAGGAATGGGAGGATTGCTCAATTTAGGAACAAGTTTATGTTGTTTGTGTTATACCAGTCTCTAGTTACTCTTACATAATGACACGAAACTAGATCGGACCAAAACATTATATTATAATTGGCATTGTGTGTACTTAAAAATTGAAGCGTTTAGAGAGGCATCTTTCAATATAAAATTCTGCAGTTACGGCTTCTCCTCGAACACGGCCAATGTACGGCTGCGAAATAATTCGGCCTCAGAAATGGCACACCACACCAAAATTTTGTCCTCGAATTTGGATTTACCATTGAACTTGACATTGTTTGGTGTGTTTTCTGTCGTCGCTAGAAAAACCGTAATTTTCCTTCATCTCTAAATGGACAAAGTAAAATATTTCTCATTATCTATAACAATCAGTTTATTGACAAAATGGATGCGCCTTAGAGTGCGACAACATCTGGGAATTTATTCTAACTGAGCCGCGGTATATTTTGGTGCCTTTCTTCGCTTTCAAAATACCATGTTATTTCGGGAAAAAATAGGAGTCTTTGAAAATTAACGCACGGTATACCCTCTTCACATTCCTTTATGATTTGATACATTGTTGATACAGAAATATTTTACTCTTGATACAGAAATATTTTACTCTCGATAAATGGCCACTATGCCACGCTTGGACGTTGGCCCAACTTGTGTAAATTCCTTTACGAATATCTAGTTGTAAGTCATTTTGCTGCACTAAATTGCAAAAACTAACCTGTCATAATTAAAATAGGGTAATTGTGACATTTCATTCCAACGACAACTAGATTAAACATCGTTTGATATAACTACATATTTTTCGTAAACTTTGAGACCATGCGTTAGTATCCATTCAGTTTTAAAGTATGTAATTGTTTACACCTATATTTTTTTTAAATAAAGGTCGTAGCAGAATAGAATACCATACGTCATAGTTTTCGCCCATTAGTTTCTTACGGCATATAGCACCTACTTATATAAATATGATTATAAAACTCACATAGTCTTAACTAATTACAGGAAGCAATTCTTTTTATGTTGGTTTTGTTAAGATTTAAATATCAAGGATTTAGGAAGAAAATACCTTCGACTAATATAGTTCTACTTTTTTATTATATTAGTAGTAATGCGCAAAACATGTCTTATAATTATTACACAAGCGTGTAGATTTGAATAATATTTGGATGAAAACAAGACAGGTTTCCGTAATAAATGAGTCAGTAGATACAATCTTACATGTGGCATAATGCGCAAATGTTAACAGGTAAACGAGTAATTTCCTTTGAAAAGTTATGTTAGTTATGTATATACTATGCTGTCAAATTTTAGAGCTCTGTAAAAAGATTTATCATAAGATAAAGGCTAGATAATAAAAAAAGCTAACGAAACATGGGAAGCATTTGGAAATAAATTAAAAGAGCCTTACGAATAAAATCAAAAACAATTCTACAATATTCTGAAAAATATAAAAAATAAAAAGAATCACAGCTTCTAAGAAATAAAAGTTAAAAAGGGTAGAATAATTAAGGAGAAAAACAAACCATGGAAAGGTGGAAACAATATTTCCAAGAACTGTTAACAGATGAACAAAAAACATATGAAGATCAACCAATAGAAAGGAAGAGACTAGAGAGATCGGAAGAAGCCAAAGAATACTGGTAATTAAGATAGAAGGAATAATGGAACTAAAACCGGGAAAATCTCCGGGAATAGATGAGATAACACCAGAGATCGTGAACAACCGGAATAATAACCTTAGAAAAAGTATTTTAATAAAGCGCTGAGGGAAGGTAAAGTACCAAATGACTGGAAGACAGGGATAATCATAGCAATACATAAAAAGGAAGATAGCAGGAATAATTACCGGGGAATAACCCTTCTCAGTGTACCAGGAAAACTATACGCAAGAATATTAGACAAAAGAAAAGAGATCAAACAGAACAAACAATGGAAGAAGCGCAATATCGATTCAGGAACAAAGAGGAACACATGACTTGATTCACACAATAAGACAAATGGAAGAGAGAACGATTAGGAACAATAAAGAGTTACACGTATGCTACATCGACCTAGAAAAAGCATTCTACAGGCTGAAGAAGAAGAAATTTGGAAGAGCCTAAACAAAAGGAGAGTGCAGCCAACGCTTGTGAGAGCAGTTAGAAGCTTATATGAAGAAAGCAATTGCCTCATAAGAGTAAGACACAACACGTCCGTGATGTTTCAAACCAAAAAGGGAGTAAGACAGGGGTGCAACCTTAGCCCACTGCTATCCAGTTTGGTATTGGTCGATGTGATAAAAGAATGTTAACGGGGACTAAGCAAATATTACATAGGTTACAGAAAACTGCAAGTAATAGAACTAAATGAGATGGCATTCGCAGACATGGTACAAGTGGCAGCCACAGAACAAGCTCTGCAAAATAACTTGAATATTTACATAACACAGATGGAAAAAAGAGGAATGAAGCTGGACGTCCATAAAACAAAAACAACGATAATAGCAAGACAACATAGAGAACACCAAATATACGTTAAAGGTACAAAGTTGGAATAGGTCGATAGATATATAGGGACAACAACAAATCAAGCGAGTAAAATAGAGAAAGAGATCTCTGAATGAATAGAGGCGGCTGGCAGGCTTTTCAAAGCGATAAGATCGTCTTCCTTAGCTAAGAAAGAAGTCCCCCGAAAGAGTGAAAACAGAAGTTTATAAAAGAGTAACATCCAATATTAAAATAGGAGCAGGGAAAACTGAGTACATAGAAGAACCGAAGTAAAGAAAAGCAGCAAAATGAGGTTCCTAAGACAACTAGCAAATAAGAGGAGAACAGACAAAATCAGAAACGATACTATTAGACAACAACTAAACATCAAATCAATAACAGACAGAATAGAGGAGATACAACTGGTATTATTCGGACATGTGCTCAGAATGGGTGATGAAAGGATTGCAAAAAAGTCTATGGGGCCAAACTACCCGAGTGGAGGGGCAGGGTAAGACCAAGGCAGACTTGGGAAGAACAAATTAAAGAGCTATTAATGAAAAGGGATATCAAAAGGGACGAGATAGGACAAAAGACGGCAGACATGAAAAAGTGGAGGGAAACTTGTAAAAGACAAGAAATTAAATAAACTCAACTGCAAACCAAGCCTTACGCCTAACGGCATATAGGCGCAACGTTTAAGCTAAGCTAAGCTAAAGGCTAGATATCACAGTAAAATTCTTAAGTAAATAATTTCCGAAAATAACAGCTTACAAGTACTCGTGCAAACATGCAAAAAAGCTTCAAGTACACTATACCAATACATTACGTACAATCAATATATGTAATTTCTCATTTTTTTAAATGATTTGACTGAGTTAATAATGTTTATTAAGAAACAGAAATTACCAAAGCTTATACAATGTAAATACAGCACTTTAAACTGTTCTGGATATCAGAATAATGTATGTACATACATATGTACATGTCGTATATGCCACATATGTAAAGTAGAATTACATAACGGGAAGAAAAAGGTTTAGTTGCTAGTAGTTAGTTCTAACTAAACATTGATCGTTATATTAATTAATCTGTTTGATTCTTTTAAATATTGTAATGAATGGATATATGAATAAATGTTTTCTTAAGTAATGACACTTTGCATCCACCTTTACTTAGCATAACAATTTTTGATAAATCATTTAATATTCTGAAAAGAATGTTAGAAAAGACTTACTTATCACTAGTAGAAAAAATGTTAGATTAAGCCTGATTTAGTTCATGCGATCAAATTATTTTCTTCACAAACACAAGCTTCCGTTATAAGTAGAGTTGCTCAATTTGCGCCAACAGCCAGTGGCGGGCGCATAAAAGTTTACACAAAATAAATAGTCAGAAATAAAATATAATACGTGCTCAAACACTTACCGTCTTAAGTATGTTTATATGCAGAAAACGAACGTTCTACATCTAGTGACGTTATATTTGCGTAATTAAAATAATCTTTGGAATAACTTAATGGTTCTGTTGACGCACCTTCACAAATTTGTGTTAATGTGCCAAAATCAGAATCTTTCTCTAAAACACTAAAACCTTTCTAGAACACAAACATTTTTTGCGTCTTCTACCGCTCATAGCTGTGCGTGAACATGTTGCACTATTTGCAGAGATTCCACTAACGACACCGAAGGATTTTGCAATTTTTCTATTGCCTCCACTAGTCCGAAGTAATTGTTCCGAATAGTTTTTAAATCCGTTTTAACCTGACTATCTTGGAATTTCGACTGGCTTTCCTTGATAGCTGCAGCTTCCTTTGGATCGAATTGTAAAACCACGTTCTTAATATTCTAAAAATATTTATGATAATGAAACGCGGCCTGTAATCATGTTCCCCAATGTGTAAGAATAGGTTCTGGTGGCTCAGGCATACAGGGGCACAGTCTGTGAAATTTGCGAATACGTTTTGGGAATTTGACAAACACTGCTTTTGTATGCGCTATTAAAGCGTCTACCTCAGGATAACATTTTCTAATACCTACTATCTGCCACATGACTGAAAGCATGAACGTAATATGTAACAAGTTAGCACAATGTTTTTTAAGAGACCGGCCTTCAGAAAGCATGTTTGCAGCACCATCACTCATAAACATCAACAGTTGGTTTGTTGAAAGTTCAAACTTTTCCGATGTATTTAACACTAACTTTGAAATTACTTCGGCAGTACATTGTTGTATTCGTCTGGAAGTTAATAGAATTGAAGGCGACGATTGATGTGGTTCCATTGTACATACCATTACATTAACCACAGAATGTTTTTTACGATCTGTTGTTTCGTCCACACATAACCACAGTTTTTTATCTTTCAACTCCGATTTAATTACTTTTTCAACATGTTCACGAGCAGATGGCACAATTCTTTGTAACGCTGCCCGACTTGGTAATTTGCAGTCCGAATATTTATTCCAAAAGAAGACATATGCTTCCTTGTCTAGTAAATTAAACGGTAGATTACATGCAATAAAGGTAACACATAAATTAAATTTAAATTTGTGATAGTGTCGTATGCATTTTTTTTAAAGAATGCTGTTTACTATTTACGTGACGTAGACAATCCCTTTTGGACCAACATATTAAAGGGATATTACAAACTACACATCATAATTTAGGTCAAGCATTTCTGCTCTAAATTCTGTAACTTTGTCCAACATTGGTCGTTTTCGCGACGTAGGCAACATTTTTAAAACAAACGTAGAACTACGAAATAGTTTTTACGGCAGCATACATGTATACACAACAGATCTGGTTGAAACTCGCAGTTATACTGAGGGTTGTATCGAACCTCCGCCACTGCCCGTTGGCACTAGAGAGCAACTCTAGTTATAAGTCATTTTAATACCAATTTCCATTAGGTGCATTCAAAAAATAATTGTATATCCGGCCTTATAAGGTCTGTACGTGTTGGTAATACTAGAGCAATTCAATAATTGTTTCAGAATTTTACAATTTGTCTAAATTAATTCGCGTATTAGTTTAGAAAAATCGCACAGTCAAGTAGAAGTGTATAATTGGAATGGGAATATATGGCCTAACTT
Source organism: Dynastes maya (assembly GCA_029619315.2). Classification (NCBI taxonomy): domain Eukaryota; kingdom Metazoa; phylum Arthropoda; class Insecta; order Coleoptera; family Scarabaeidae; genus Dynastes; species Dynastes maya. The sequence goes on along the minus strand of JAROYE020000003.1, from coordinate 53,773,331 downwards.
GTAGTATAAAACTACTGTACTGTTTTTTAGAGCTATTGCGTTAAGGCATATTCGTAAAATCGAATTAACAAAATGTTATTGCTGCGGATCAGCGGCGGCGCGTGAGTTTGATAAATATGTGTTCCGTGACTAGCAATTGTAAAAGAGGTAAAATTATACTTACATACGCATTATAACGTTGACGCAAATGAAAATGTTACAATAAGAAAAAAGTTTTCAGTGTCTATAATTACATAGTTAGATGCACTACACTTATACTTTTATTTAATGGAAAAGCGATTTTTATATTAGAAACTTAGCTATATTTGATGTCTTGAAATTTACATTAAAATTTAGATATTCACTTTTTATAAATTAATTCCATGCGAATATTTTTCGCGGTTGCAAATTTTTCTATAATCTTTTCACTGAAATCTGCAGCTGCAGCTAGAGAGACCGCGTTATGTTCTTGAAGACTAATAAAACCCCACCATCTTTCAAATTGATTTCCTTAACTGACAAGTAAAACCACACTCATTTTACAAATTACACGCATAGAAAACAAAATAATGCATTTTTCTCATCACAACCGCAAATTCATTTTGTATTAAGATAAACGGTATTATGAAACTGACATTTATAGCCTCTATTTTTGTTAAAAGCAACAACTTCATGTTTTATTTCCGTTGTTGATTTGCCCAATTCTTCAATTTTAGTTTTATCTTCGTAACTTAACGAACTGTTGTAAATACGATATCACATTCATGTCGCGCGAAAACTGACCCCTATACCATTCAACGTTAATAAATAACCGTTTGTGGTTGCATTGACAGTAACCATAAAATCACTATATTTGCAATAGTGTTGTAGACTTCTACGCAAATACAACATTGATACTATTTATACAACAGAACAAAAACTTGGCGATGTCCTTCGTAATTACCAAGATAGGCTCATGCTAGAAGACCAAGGGGTATTCAAAATACCATGCCGAGATTGCAAACAAACCTAAACGGTCAGACGAATAGACGAATAGAAATACGTAGAGCTAGCAGTAAAAAGCAAACCATCCACTTCATTCTTAGCGCAACATGTAACGATGACAGGACACTCTAGAGATTTCGATATCACTAGGACCATAGCCAGATCTAACAACCATCAAACACGAATTACAAGGGAGGCTATAGAAATAGACAAACGAGCATCGAGCATGAATAAACGAAACGATACTCAACGCTTCTCTGCAATATGGAAACCTGTTTTGTTCGAACACCGCATCATCAAACCCTACCGAATACCAACGTCGAACGTAGATCACTTGAATTTGCGGAGTACCAAGAACTATCCTTTACCTACTCCGTCGTGGATGGAGTTTGCCCACACTTCCAGCTACCCGATTCACCTTTCGCCCTTGAGATGGATGACGTAACTAGGTACGTCGGTATCTTAGTTAACGGTCATCCGTAGTCTTCGGTGTTCCCACGGGATACCAGGATCGTAGTCCAGTGAAGTCCTGTTGAGGGAGTTCCGATGGTCCTGGGCTTTCTTGAAGATCTTAGGTGCGGTCCTGCGGATACCGTCGGAAAGGGTCTCAATTCTCGTATTGCTGTGGAGGGTGTCATTTCTGACGTATCAGAGTGCGTTGAGCCATCCGGAGAGCTCAGTTCAGGATAACCTGAAGTCTTCTCATATGGCAATCAGCCGCCGCCGACGTCGCCCAAGCGGCAGAGGCATAGGTCATCATTGGCATGTAAAGCTTAATCTTGCAAGCTATCGAAGCCTACTTGGCTTCGATAAGTGATGATTTATTTATAAATTCATCGATTTCCTATTATTTATTTTGAACAAATTAGGAGGTTTTAAGTCAAAAATTAACACAATCTTGTCCTGCACGTCTCGACACACTTGTTGGAGAAGATATTACATTTATGTAAAAGAACTCAACTGAAACTGGACCACAACATCAAAATATTATCCGTGACAACATGTAATAATTTACAAAAATCTGCAATCGGATTACATAATTGTGTTAATGACTGCTACAATATTTCTCCTACAATATTGTAGTACATTTTACCAAGTGATTTTTTTCCCGTGAACACTGTGTCTATGTAAAATTGTTTTAGTTATGTTTTTTTTGTTAGAAAAAATCGATTTTGAAACCAGTTTTGAAGTACTGAAATACAAAAACTGGTTTTCTCAAAAGTCAGTTTTACTATAAATACTATTTTCAGTGACCTGAGCTTCGTAAAAATCCCTGAAATAAACATATCCAATTGTCGGTGTATTATTACGTTGCTCTTAACTCCATTAACTATTGTACTACAACTGTTTCCGTCATAGCTAACGGTATTATATTGGAAAATTAGTACCGATATCGTTGAAACATGCTTTTAGAGTTCTCTCTAATAATTCATTCCTCTTACTTTCATTTAACATCATTTCTGTCGTATTAATTATCAGGCGCAAAAACCAATCAGTTACTTTTCTATTCGGTTATGTAGACGAATTAATCTATTATAATTCTCACATATACCGGCCGGTCGGAAACGACCCGAACGCTATAGTTGAATGTTGCACTGAAAGACTAGGACACTTAGAACTTTTCTTATCTAATGTGAGAGAGTCATAAAAAAAGGATTATTCAAACTAAACATTGAATTAGAATTTAAATTCTAAAAGGCATTGTTAATTTTTGTATTTATGTTATTATCTCGAATAAATAGAGTTGCCTGTACATTGAAACTGGAAATCGTAGCTTATTAGCGCCAAGGTTGATTTTTTTTTATTCTTTCAAGTGCGATTCAAATGCCCATATAAATATTGTACGTACCCGACCGAATCGACGATTTCCACACGGTATACTAATGGGATTATAAGAAGTTGGTAACAGTCATAGAGCATTATCGCATGAACCAAATTTAAAATAACATGTGAGGGTAAAAATTACTATTACATGGTTGTGTATCTCTGCAAAAAGTTTGTTAATTCAGTAGTTTATCAAATGACTTGGGTCCGTAATAATATTCTTTAATATAAGTTTTTAACAACAAAGAGACTTTTAAATGTGTAATTCGGAATTTTTTTTGTTTGTTAACAAGTTTTATGTAGATATTATGAAAGCACTTATTTATTAATTTACTTTCTCGAGAAATACAGACGTTGATATAGGTATGTATATAATTTCAGAGAAATACGTTCAAAATATAATTACATATACAGGAATTTGGGAAACTACTTTCTACAGTATTTTTATTCTATTTCGTCAGATCTTTTAAGAATTCTATGTAGTTTCCTTTCATTTCTAACTCCCAACACTCATTATATTACATAAACATAAATATTTTACAGTTAGTTTACTTCGGAAGTAAACTACTTAAATTAATTGCCGTAACAATAGCAGTTCAACATCTTAGTGCATATTAATACGTTTAGCGAACGGTTTATTTTTCTTAGCGGAAAAACGAGCAAGTCTTTTGTAATGTAGCCTTCTCTTACATAACGAGTAGGATTATACTTTTACTATTTCCGACGACAGTAGCCTGCGCAGTTATGTATTTAGCGCGTATACAGCAACTACAACAATTACACACCATCAGCTTCTGGTATAGACAAAACGTGATCAAACAGAATTTTCAATAGTTTAATAGCGAATTAGCAATATTAACGCAAGACTCCACTACGAAACGTGTGGAAAATTCAATTTCGAGAACGCATTGTGTGCTGGCATGCTATGCTTTCTTAATTTGTTTACATGTGTTCGTTGATGATGTAGAAAGTTCATAGAAACAAGGACAAATTATAATAAAGGTATCATTTTATTTCTCTTTCCATTTAGGACAAAGCGGATATAATCATTTTTAGGTGCTATCTGCCTGGCAGCTAAGGTGTTATAACCGTTATGACATTATAAGAGGTATAGTACAGTACTGTGAAAAAGTTACCGACCACTAGGTGTTGATAGAAATTAATTATTCTTACTAAAATGAATATACAAAATACTAGTAAAAAAAGTTTCGAGGAGTTTATTATATACATAAAGGAAGATGAAAACATAAAAATTAAAACAAATATGAGTACATAAACAGACATGATTCAATATTTAGTGTGACCCCCTTTGGATTTAATAACTGTAGACATTCTTCTTGGAAATGAAGCATGCAGATTACTGATGAAATCGATAGGTATCTTATACCATTCTTCTCGCAATATTTTAAAAAACTCGCCTGCATTCCTGGGTTGCCTCTCAGCTTTTTTTTTATAAATATTCCCAAACATGTTCAATAATGTTCAAGTCCGGGCTCTGGGGCGGCCATTGCATAATTTCTAACACACTTTCTTCTGATTTCTCGTTCAAGTAATTTTTCACTATGCTACTAGTGTGTTTTGGGTCATTATCTTGCTGCATCATAAAATTTGGGCCAATTAAACGACGTCCACATGGTACAGCAAAGTCTTTTAAAATCCGCAAATAACGCTGAGCATTCAATTTATCAGCGATTCTCACTAAATCACCAACGCCTGAGGTAGATGTACACCCCCAAACAAAAACAGAACCTCCACCGTGTTTAATAGTAGGTTGTATACACTGAGAAATGTATCTTTCTCCTGGTCTTCTTCGGACGTATTGTCGCCGTTTTGAACCGAACAATTCGAATCTTGATTCGTCGGTGTATAACACACGATTCCACATTTCAGCTGTCCAATCTTTATGATCCTTTGCATACTATAATCGTTTTTGTCTGTTACCTTGTAGGAGAAGAAGTTTTCGAACGGATACACGACCCCGCAATTCTTCCAATATTAAATATTTTCTTACGGACGACGATGTTACTTCTGTACTTGTTGCATGCCGCAGTTCCGAAACCAGTTCCCGTGAAGATTTGAATCGGTTTCGTAAACTTTGATGCTGGATGATTTAGCATGTCCTGTTTTTTGTGCAATTCTTCTTTGGCTGTACTCTTCCTGATATAAAACTGTTACTACGTTCTAATAAGGGTATTCTACCCATTACGGCAATATTTTTTGTTTATAAAACTTAAAAAAAAACTTAATTATTTCATTAGTTATCTCCAACACTAATAACACGTCTTCTTTACAGTGTAGAAGAAAACACGATAAACACTGTCTAAGTGGCACTAGATAACTAAACATTTCATTATTCATCAATTTCATCATTTACCCCACTTGCACCTCATTAAATATACCATTCATTATATTTATTACTCACTTACGATTACCCTTATTGTGTAGCAGTAACTTACTATCGGTGAAATTTTATTACTTTCAAAGAAAATAATTACGTGCAGTGGTTGGTAACTATTTCACAGTACTGTATATATGACATAACTTGATGTAATTATCTCCTTCATTCCTAATTGTTTGCTTTAATTACCAAACACGCTTTCATAAATTGCATTAAACATTAATTGTCACATATAGAAAATTATGTAATTTGTTGTAATTAAAAAGTAATTTATCTTTTATTCAAATCATGCAGAAAACCGGTCGATAAATAACCTCAAAATTTTTCTTTCCCAAATTTCCAGCTTTCGTTCGATTTTTTTTTGTCATTGTCCATGCTTTGCTTGCATATAGGACAACCAGTCTGACAATTGTTTCGTAGGCTCTAATTTTTACTGCCCTCGATAAGTTTTTTGCCCTTAGTATTCTTAATAAAGACGCTGCCGTTTTATTCCCTTTATAGATTCTCTTATCGATTTCGTTCTCTTCTTGATTGTTAGCTGTTATTATTACTCCTAGATATTCGAATTGGCTAACTACTTCAAAATCGCGAACCCTTCCCTCTACTGAATTTGACATATTGATTCTCATCTGTTACGTTTACTCCTATTTTTATATATTTTGTTTTTTCTCTGTTTATCTGTAGTCCGAATTTGTTTGCTTCCTCTCCAAATTTCCAAAAAGTACTCTCGAGTTCTCATTGTGCTTTATATTCAGGGTATATCTTTGAAATAAGAATGTTGATATTGGTTTCCAGTTTAATCAAGTGTGCCATGAAAATATTTTTAGGGAATATATCATTATCCATCATATCGCTTACCAAAATGTCAAGAAGATACTTTAATTATTGTCAGAGATACTTTTAATAGGTCATCGTTGTAAATGATCCTGCATACCTACCTCTACATTAATGAACGCGTATAGATCTTGCAAATAATTATTAATAATAAAAGTAGGGAATATGATACTTCTGTTTTATTTTGCAGTAGGACGTTATTAAATCTACATTAGATTTCATTAATACATAGACATATAAACTAAATTTGCGAATGCCTATACTTCCATTCAGTTGTCCGATAACTTGTAAGGTTATTCGCAGCTACAACATCGATTGCAAAATAGGAGATAAGAATCAGAAAATGGATCCGGATCCGAGAACCGGATAGCGGATCCGGATCTGAGGACCGGATAATGGATCCAGATCTCAATTTTATCAGGTACCAACAGCACTATTGATTACTCAATTTGAATATTATAACAATATTACGTGTAAACAATTGGAAGCCTTTACTTGCCTTAATATTAATTTATTTTTTTTTATACAGATATACATCTACAGAAGATAACATTGTTTGACTTATATCGCTCAACCATAATGCAAATATGAAAACAGACGCATAACACATGTCGTCCGACCAGAGCGTGTGACTTGAATGGCTTGTCGATGTAACAGTTTCTTGTGCTACTACATCAGCCGCAAAACTTCAACGGAACCTAATTTCACTTTTAAATGCACCTAAAACAACGTACGCATTAATGACCTTGACTATCACCGAAGACGTGATTTCGTCGTCGATTGTTTTTGAAATTCAGTACAGAACAAATGATTGCGTATAGACATCTTTTTTCAAAATGATCAGATAACACGCACTGTTTGGTATATGTGTTATTCCCGGTTCGTTCATTCGCTTAGTAAGAATTAAAAGTAGATTCTGTACTTTATACACATAAGTACCCAAATCGGGTACATTAATTACTTGGTTAAGCACGTAAAATTTGTCGTTATACAAAAGATTTTGTATATTACGCATATGTGTTTTAAATTAATGGACACGGGCATGAGGCACAACAATATTATGTGACAGATATACACGAAGTAAATCTATCAAAATCTTAAGCAAATATTCGTAGCGTTGATTGGTACAAAAATTGATAGATATTGAAATATCTTTCTCGGGTTTTTTTTGGGAAAATTGTTATATTATCTCTTCAATAAAGACTTTGGTTCCACAATTGTGCACTTTATATGGGGATTGGAGTTAAGACACACTTTGATTCAACCAAGGCCGAATGAAGATTGATGAAAAATTATAGCGTCGTTCATCTTTTTTTTATTTTAAATCGCAAAAGACTGGCGATTGTTTTATTTCACAGCCAATTTTGATAATTTAACCCAAATAGAAACTTTTACGATGAATTTCGATCCAATGAGATTATTTCTGCAAACAGCATACGAGAACGAATGCAGTGACTTAACCAGGAGGTCGTATGCTGATGATTCTGTGATCCACAATGTCACTGGCAAGCTTTAAACGCGAAAATCCACGACTAATTTACAGAAACCTTTCAGATAAAGATTTAATTGATGAAATATTATTTGTTGTACCTTTCAAGTTACGCTGTTGCTTATTCCAGACGATTTCTACATTAATTTGGACAAAATAACTGAATAGAAAAATTAACTGATGAGTAGATTTGTCCATGCTACCCCACACTCGTTATTATCTGGACTTATATTTTAAATATAATGTCCTCGCTCTAAGGCCAGTTGGCTGAGGGGGGATGGTAACGAAGAAATTTCCAATTTTCCCCGAAAGAGGGATATTTAGTTACCAACGAGTGGCCAGCCTGACATTTAGTCGTTCCGAGGTGACAACTGGGAGAAGTTGTTGTTATCGTAGATACAACGTTGAACATAACAATATCTATATAAAAGGATGATAATTCGAAGTTATTAGAAATTATATCCTTAAACTTGATGATTGACTTGGAGAAGATTTCATTAGAAGAAATACCATAAGAAAAATACGAAGTTGATAATATTTCCGATAAGCTTGATGGTAACCAATAATGATGCTTTTGAACGTACGCGATTAGACAAATTAAATTATAACGGAAGAAAAACAATGCATCAAAATTTCAAGCGGATGACGTAGGTGTATTTAGACTGACTTAGCTTGGGTCTGGGTTGAAGCTAAAAATACCTCGAAATGTATAAAGTTATCCGTCCCGAAAAGAAAAATACTTAGGATGTGATCAAGATTAATATACACGAAAATTCACAATTAATCACTACATGTGCGGAGTACATGAAGCTATGGAATCGCTGCAATAGTATGCAGGATTAAAAACAGAAATACAGTCGTAACAATGATGTTGGACATATAAAAGCATTTTTGAATGCGGTACGAGAATGGCTGTCACGTTTAGAAAGATTCAGGTTGTGGTAGTGATAGAGCTACAGGTTTAGCTAGTTAGATTCCAGTTGTCGTTATAGGTTAGATGAGCGAACACAATCACTTCGTTGTCAACACGTTTGTAAAAGCAATGAATTATTAGACGTTGCAGAATTTCATAAATAGTATTTCATGTTTGTGAACTTGTTCAAATAAAAAGGAAGATGTGATAATATGTACTCTAGACTCCTGGCCATCCAATTAGGACCACTTAAAAATATTATGATTTTGGAGTAAAATAAAAAAAAAACAGTTGATAATGTTGGCAATATTATTATTTAATTAGATATAACATGCAAGTGAGCATAATTTGGACATATATTTACTAATATTTGCTTCTTTCTCCTCTGTGTTTTATTATATCCTCAATCCTTTTTGGCACACTGCCAATGGAGCTTTTTATTGAAATGCCATTCATACGTACAATAATTATGTTTAGTTTGAATTGCGTCGTTCATTAGTTCGTTAGTATCATTGCAAATACAAATAAAAACAGTATTTTTACCGATTTTCCAAAGAACTTATATTTCAAAGAATTTTAATTTTATTTGTGTGCGATTATTTTCGCCGTCAATTATTATCATAATAGAAAAGAAGAAGAATATAACCACAGAGAAAAAGGCACGAATTTCTGCTCTTCTAGAGACGGGAGAGTTCTCTCGATGTGTCACATCAAAGTGTTCTGAGAATCGCGAAATTAATTAAGGAAAATATTCCTAGTACAAGTAGTGGCAGAACGTACTATGCCGGCAAACGCAAAACAAGTAAGAGATGATAGTCGTATAATAAAAGTGGCCACAGAACATCGCACTAAAAGGTGTTCATAAAATTCTTAGTGGAAAAGTTATATAAATATCAGCCCGAACAGTCCATAGGCGTCTTCATGAAGTAGGCTTGAAATGCAGACGTCCGGAAAAGAAGCCAAGACTAACATCTAAAATGAAAGCGGCACGAAGAAGTGCTAACGGAAAGAAGCCAATTTGTTCGTCGACGTCCTTCAGAGCGTTATAAAGAAGCGTGTACGATCAAATCTATTAAACACCCCCGATCTCTAATGGTTTGGTCGGGTATTACGATAGAAGAACCGGGACTACTATATTTCGTTAACGGAACAATGGAAGAAAAACAATATAAAAAAGTTTTACAAAACTATTTAATACCTTATATTGGTTCATTGGATCCAACTTAAGGACAATATACTTTCATGCAAGAAAATGCACAGTGTAAAAAGGCAAAAAGTGTAACGCGATACCTTGAATCTAAAAATCTGCGTGTACTATCTTGGCCAGGTAATTCATCAGACATAAACCCAATTGAAAGTGTGTGGAATGTCTTGAAAAACATCGTAAGTACACGAAACTGAACTACAAAGGAAGAATTACAACAACATATTGAAGATGTATGGCATAATAGCAACGAAATTAAAAACAACAATAAAAAACTGCATTGGCAGTATGCCAAAAAGGATTGAGAAAATAATAAAATTATTAGTAAATATATGTTCAAATTTTCAAATTATACCAACTTGCATGTTATATGTAGTTAAATAATAATATTGCTAAGATTACCAACTGTTTTTTTTTTAATTTTACCCTAAAATCATAATATTTTTAAGCGGTCCTAATTCGATGGCGAGGGGCTGTAGTTGGATAAACCATAACAATAACAATGGTAGGCTGTTCTCATAGAATGTTCAAGTGGATCACGCTTACCTAGTTTACAAAGTATTCACATGTATAATATATTTATATTGACAACTAGATCAGGTGCAATATTGCAAGCAATCGCCACCATTCTGGAAGGTTATAAATAGCTTCAGACAACGATTGGATCAGTAGTATTCACAATGACATCAGGCCTTTGAGCAATACAATTTTAAATAGCAACTAAAATAAGTATCTCTGCAATTTTTACGTTAATACTTTTACTCTATTGCAAATTTGACAGATCTATTTTATAAGGTAAATATTCTATTCTTATTCTTTCATGTTAAAATTGTGCGTACATATGAGGTGCGGTTCACGTGTTTTAAGCCTAACATAGAAAAAGGGCGTGTAGAAGAATAACTTCTTTATTATTTTTCAATATAATCTCCTCATATTTCAATATACTTATTAGATTAACTAACGCTTCAATATATATGCGACAGTACTATAAGCCTTATAGGCACATGCCTTCAATTGTTTTTACTACTGACATCCACTTCTTCGTATCCATGGTTTTGCCTTCCCAATCTTGGATTCCTGCCTGTTCAATATCCTCTTTGACGGCCTCCAACCATCTTTTCCTCGATCTATCTCTTCTTTTTCTCTGGCCTTCTCCTTCGAAAAGTGCTTTTCTTTCAGGTCTTTGATTCGGCATTCGGTATGTATGATCCAGCCATTATGCTCTCTGAGCTTTAACTGTTTGTGTGATATTTGCGTGTTGGTAAGCACAACACAATAACTTCTTTATTAGTTCATCTTCCCCATTGTCAATCTGCATCTTTTATATCCCCAAATATACTTCTTAAAATCCTTCCTTCCCAAATTCCAATTTTCGTTTCATTATTTTTGTTAAGGATCCACGTTTCACAGCCATAGATGGCTGTAGCTCGGATTATTGTTCCATATATTCTTATTTTTGTTCTACTTATTAATTTATATTTTATCATTTTCATCAACGCCCCATCGCTCTCCTTCCATTAACCAGTCTTTTAATCTATTTTAACATCATCTTTATTTTTATCTATGATTGTTACTCCTAGATAGTCAAATTGCTCAACCCTTTCAAATTTGTATTCTTTATTTATTCCTCTTAGTGAAATAATGTTACTCGATGTTTTTTCTACTATTTTCATTTTTAGATATTTAGGTTTTTCTTCGTTAATAAGAACTCTATATTCCTTTGCTTTTCCTTCCAATTGTCTAAAAACCTTCTTCGGTTCACCTTTTGTTCTCGTCAGTAGAACAATGTTATCAGCGTACGCTATGACCTAGTGTCTGCTGTGGTAGATTAAGCTTGTTCTTTGTATCCCGCTCTCTCTGAATATATTTTTTAAAACTAAGTTAAACAGAGCAGTAGATAATGGATCACTTGCCTTAAGCCTCGATACCATTCCTCTTACCGTGACTTTACTTAGAGTTTCTTTCAGTGTTATTCTCACCAAATATACAATTTTCTTGGGTACTTCTAGTTTCAGCATCGTATCATACATTTTGTTTCTAATAGGTGAATCATAAGCCTGTTTGTAGTCAATAAATAGCATATACAATCTCAGATTTTGCTCGTATGTATTATTTTGTATTTGATTGATTAGGAATACTAGGTCCATCCTTGATTCTCCTTCTTTAAAACCTCCATGATATTTTCCCAGTAAGTGATTTCCATATAAACATAACCTTTCTCTTATGATCAGTGCCAGAATTTTATAGATAACATCCAATAAAGCAATACCTCTGTAATTATTACACAAAGTTTTGCCCCCTTTCTTATAAATTGGGCAGATGACTGCATTCTTCCAAATGTTGTTTAATCAGATTACCTAGACGGTTTACCAAATTTTGACCACCTTCCTTCCAAATTTCAGCAGTAATCCCATTTTCCCCTGCACTGTTATTATTTTTATCTTTTTACAGTTTTCATTATTTCCAGGTGGGTCGGTGCCTCTATCAGGTTTTCGTAATTTTCTGTATCCTGTTATATATTTTTTGTAGTAGCCTCTTGAATAGCAACGTTTCAATACCACTCTAGAAATACGATGGCTGTTTGTCCTAAAAATGCTCTAAAACTCTCTCATGGATCTCTTCATTGGTGTTAAATTTTCTCCCTCTTAGCCCCAATTTTAATTTTGAAAATAAAAAATAGTCACTTATGGCAAAGTCGGGGTTGTACGGTAAGTAATCGAGTTCCTTGAATCCGCACTGGCGTAGAATAACCTTTCAAATTGCAGCTGTGGACAGGAGCATTGTCGTGCAAGAGACAGATACCTCGTTCCTACTTTCCTCGGCGTTTCTCGATGTCTTGTCTTAACTGACGTAGCAAGTCGACGTAATATATTGCGTTTACTGTAGTGTTGCGTTGTTTAAACTCGCTATCCCAAAAAATTGCAGCCATCACCTTTCTTGAGCTTTTTATCATCTTGGCCTTCTTGACCTTTCCGATGCCATTCCATCGTTTCTTTTTTAGACAAAGGATCGTTGGTATAGAACCACTGTTTCGTGTGTCTTCCCTTCCAAGGTGAGACGTTTTATCACTGCAATCTTAGACATTTCGAGAATTTACCATGGACCGCTCAACTTTTGTTTGTCCCACTTAACTGAGCAATGACTAAGGCTACAAACTGCCAAGTTGTTATTTGGATGTTAACTAAAGACATCTGTCAAAGGGTAGCATTTGTTTTTTGATTACCTTCTTACTAGATACCTAAGGCTTAGAATACGTGGACCGCACCTCGTACGTCAACAATATCACAACACCTACGTTGTAATTTTGACAAGAATATTTTTCTCAGTGTATATAAATGAGCCTTTTTCAACCTTAGTTCTGAATGTGAAAGTAGTTATTCGGAACCCAATGAGTGGAACACTTGGAACTTATTTTTGTAGGTACATTACCGTCACGTATCAAGCAAAGAAGACTCTTTTACACACACTTTACTTTGCTATTCACTTCTCTGGGGTTGATAAATGATGGTATACGAATAAATAAATATACAGTAGGCAAAATTACAATAAGTTCACCTAGTAAAATCATCAAAACTTTATTTCTCCTACTAAAATTTATTTAGTTTTTACTTATATATAATAGTTTTTATATGTGTGGTGAACGGCCTAAACGTGTTACAAGTTCAATTGCTTATCGTGAGCGTAATTTGGGTCTATAAAATGTTCTTTGGTTTTGTTACCATCACTCCCTCGTCGTAATAGGTGAAGCTCAATTATCTCGCGCATGGGTTTTGTAAAGTGAAAATCGCGGTGGTGTCTTGCATCTTTTATCGTACTTTGAAAAACACTTGCTTTGCATTTTTATAGATATTATATACAAAAACTCCCTAAAAGCGCTCAATATGATCTATAATCAAGTCAGCACTGTCCTACTTAAAAATCCAATTTTTATATGGCGTCTTTTATATGACTAAATAAAACTAATTGCAAGCCCTTTAGGATTAGCTCCGCCGCCAAAATTATAAAATATATTAAATTCTGTGCTTTTCTAACGTTAGTATATACTGCTTTGTCTATTTGCTACTAAGATGTGGTTAACGTGGTTGCCCGTTTATCGAAAATTTAAGTTAATCGCTAATTCGCTTTTCTACGTGTGGTGATGGTTCAACGGGGGGTGTATACGCTGTTACAACTTTAAAACCTCAGGAGCTTTTAGCGTATAAATTGAGCGAGTAAAGTGTTCCATGGCTTTGTTACTATCACCCCCTCGCTGTAAAGGGTGAAGCACAGTTAATTGTTTCTCAACATGCAAATGGTAACTCGGGACTATACTGCATCCACTGGAAAAGTTTTAAATTTATTTTCAACTTTGAAATCCGAAATAATGTAATGCGCTGTTTTATAACAAGTTACATACTTTAGAAATAACTTCGCAATTACATTGAGTTGTAACGGTTTCACATAAGAAAACGCTACGTTGTTGTAATTCTCCGTTGTTTACGTGTTTAATTTAGAGCCCATTGCTTTGGATACAACATCGATACAATTATCGATAGAGTTATAACGATTTTGGTGTTTGTAGGAAAGTATTAGGTTTGTTCATTGAGGCTTGAAAACCAATTTCGCGACATCCAATTCGCTTTGAGTAGTTTGTGATTATTCCATGGAAAATCGATTAATTACCAAACAATTATCATACTACCTTTTTTCTGCTCACTTTTGAATAGAAGTTTTATTTGGTATTTTATAATATTGCCTCCTGCGTTTCATATTATACAAGTTTGCTACATTTTTGCTACATTCGAAAATAATAGTACCTTCGTAAGTATGTATTTACAATTTCATGAATGACCGTGAGCTTTACGTACCAAATATGTTTTAAAATAATAAATTAAAGCTCGCCTACTTTCTTTTAACATGTGGAACGCTGTGGGGGACAACCTTCAAGTATAATGTTGCTCTTTCTAATAAATGAAGCACACCCAGAGTTAATTACCTAGATTGTTGAGACTTGGCAGTATTATAGTGCAATTCAAAATGCTGCGGAATTCAATTCTCGAGGTGTACATATCGCCCTACAAAATCAATGACTTTTACCATTTTTAGAAAATTGTTGTTTTCGGAATTTTGTTGCTTGTACACTCAAAAAATGGATAATAAAAGCTAGGTAATAAAAGTGAGGACCTACTTTCCAGCTTCAACAATTCTAATAGGGTCAAAGGAGCCAAAGAATCTCTATCAAACGCCAAACAGACCAGGCCGAGAGGACTGGGAAATGGCAACAAAGGTGACTAGACCAAATAGAATTAGGTGGGAAATAAACAGATTCCAACCATTCAAATTTTCCGGAGTGGATGCAATCTATCCAGTTTTGTTACAAATGGGAGCTGAGGTGCTTATACTTCGCCTGTGTAATGCCTTTAAAAGTTGTTTAGCATATGGGGATACATGCCAACTCAGTGGCGTATGACGAAGGTCATATTTCTATCCAAAATGGGAAGGGCCTCAGATCTAACATCAACATCTTATAGACCCATTAACTTGTTCTCCTTTCTATTAAAGACACTAGAGCTGCTGGTGAATAGGTACGTTAGAGATGAAACGCTGACAAGGCAACCACTTAGCACCCGTCAATGTGCATACCAACCAGTAGAGGCAATCAAGGAAAACGGAGTCCCTTTACGACTCTGTCAACGCATAAGGGCCGCCCTACAGCAATGCACAGTAGAAGCGTCTCTCTGGGAGAGGTTAATATAAAAGTGAGGACAGGAGGGGGTGTTCTCGGGCCTTCTATTGGCGTTCCTCGTCGTCGATCCAATAACAAAACTGTCCAAAGAAGGTGTCTATTGATCGGGATACGCTGACGATCTAGCAATAGTAGTGCGAGGCAAATTTGTTTGGATAATATGAGAAAGAATGCAGAATGCCCTGAATACAGTAGATAACTGGTGTAAATAGGAAGGACTTACATTCAATAGGCAAAAAACACAAATTATAGTTTTCACAAAAGAAGCGCATAATTCAAGGCTTATAACCAATTATGCTAGGAGGAGTAGAAATTCAATTTGTCAAAAAATTGAAGTGCCTGGGAGTGTGGTTTGATCAAAGACTTATATGAAGCTCTCACATCAATAAAACCAGCAACAAATCTGCCATTGCCCTAGGCAAATGTAGAAGGTTGTGTGGAAAAACGTGGGGCTTAAACCCAAAAATGACGTTGTGGCAAAGACATTGCGGGTCGAGGCAATAAGGTGGCTGAGTGGCATACCAAGACTGTTTGTGTGTCATGGGGATCATGAAGATTATAACTGTTCTGAAAGTCATCCTTAACCTAAAACCACTATATATCCATATTCAAGGAGAGGTTAGGCTGGTAATAGTCAAGCTACAGACTAATGAATGGCACTGTTAAAGTAACTCGAGGCGGGGCCGATTACAAAGAGGCCCAGTGATGATGGCGTCAGTCAGCCGAATCTATTTGGAACACAGGCAGCTCAAAGATAGAGACTGTGTTACACCCTAATTTGCAATTCCGTTAAATGCAATTCCATTAAACGCAATTCCATTAAACACTTCAAACATTGTTCCATTTCGCGCCAATTCCTCTATTTCAACATATTGCGAAACTGAACACCTGCGAGGATGACTTCATCGCGTCCGTAGTGCGCAGTATCCGTTTACATGTTTTAGCTAAACCCATTCCCTAATTTGTTCTAAGTCTAATGTATTTGTTATAAACCCTTCCCGCCTATGACAAAACAAATTTGGGTTACATTCTTAAGCTACTGAAATATCTAGTAACTAACTGTTTATGAACCAATCATTCCCATTTCTTTCTATCCTTTACGCCCCGTAGTATAAATAGAGGCATTTTCCTACCAAAGGGATGAGTTGTTTGGCAGAAGTTAACGAATTAACTAGTTAAGTAAGGCAGTAAGTGGCCCTGTGCGAGTGAACAATGTTATCCTGGAGTACCAAGACATTGTCGTCGGACATAACCCCTGCTGGGTGATCTTTCTTGGTATCCATGGTCTACGTTCCCGGCAATTTTTTTTGCGATTTAGTCGCCTTCGAGTCAAATCGTTTGGAATAACGCTCTATGAAGCGGATCTGGGCATTGGTTTCTTCCATCGAGTTCCGATTTTGGAAATTACTTTCTTCCGTAGAGTTGCGGGATGTGGAAATTGATTTCTTCTGTCGAGTTGCGTTCATCCGTTGTTTGCTGCCCAATTCTCATCACACATTTCCCCGGTCTATCAGCGCGGCGTCCTTTCCGAATCCACGCCACCAGGAAAGTTGATACCATCCGAACTTGCTGATCAATTACTCCCTTAGCGTGTCAAACCTGGACCCCGTCTTTTATGTAAGTTTAGCTAAAATATTCTACGTAACGTTACGAGCCATAATTAACATTGTGCTATTTGTATGGAATTATTTGCAGTATTAATATTTAAAAACTGTGCTTCACGCAAATATTACTGCCTATATTTTGAAATGTTGTGAATCACTTCAATAACTGAAATCAATATTAACATCTTTGTCTATTTCTTTGGCGCACTTATTCATTTCTTTGTAAAATTCAATATTATAGTTATTATTTTAGCCCTGAGATATTAATAGAATCTCTTTTTGTAATATTTCGTCAATCTTTTTAATAGTGCTCTTTCTCTCAATATACAGCTTAATTTAAATATTTGCCAAACTTATTTCGCTGAACTGTTTTGAATATTTGTACAATCCTTTCTTCCTTTCCCTTGAAAACTCTGAATGGTTTCCGATGGAATTATCAACACCAGCGAGGCGATTAAATTGAACAAAACATTCAGTGGCGTCCTATGAACATCGGAATTCTTACCCAAGAATTCAAACACCAGGTCGTTCACGACTTCAGCGACAAATAAACTTTCAACGCCGTTGCTTTACTGAATCCTTGAATCCCTTCCTTATAGTATTGACGTTTATGTAACAATACTTCGAGCAGTATATTTAACTATTTAATCGTTTTCCTTGTAAAACTTTTCTCTAATATTTAACTTTCTTCTTCTAACAATAAATTTTATTGTATAAGTTAGTTTATTCTTTTTCATGCTTTAGTTGTAAATTCTATCATTTTCTTTTATTCTTTTTTTTAACTGTAACAACTGGAGTCCGAAATTACGGAATTAGACCAAGAATAGCTAAGTTATTAAGTCTAACTCAAAACGCCATTGTATTCGAAGCAGTGCTGGGGTGTATTGAAGAATTAAACAAGCAAGAAGCTTATTATCGATCTATTGTTATTTATTTAGGCAGTCAAGCAGTGCTTGAAGCACTGGAGTTCACACAAATGAACTGAAAACTAGTGTGGAACTACATGAACGCGCTTAATAGACTGGGTAGCCGGACTAGGGTGATCCTAGTCTGGGTACCAGGAAACGAGGACCACCGAGGGAACGTCAAAGCAGACGAACTAGTCCGAGTAGTCAATTGCTGACAAAAACCCCAGGCCCTCTGTAAGCATAGCATATACAAAAGTTAAAGCAACTACTAAACGATGGAAAGATAAGAAATATCAAGACTGGTGGAAGAGTATTCCAGGTCAGAGACAAGCCAAGTTATTTCTGATAGAACGCAGGCCTAAGTTTACAGCGGCGTTACTAGATAGAAACAGAAAGTCTGTTAAAACAATAATAGGCCTGCTAACAGAATATTGTATTCACAAGAAATATATGAGGAACCTAGGTCTGACAGAGGAGAAAACATGTAGGTTCTGCCAGGCGGAAGAAGAGATTGCCGTTCGCGTACTGTACTACACAGTACTAGCAAGAACACGACTGTCAGAAAAACCACTTATAAGTAGAGCCCGGTAACTGGAGAGCAATCGCAGAGGCGGTGCGACTGTGTTTAGGTGGGCGGGGAGGGCTGGTCGATTATGATAAGACACGACAAATCATCATCACTCAGTTCAGTTTAGCATTGGATAGCGGATAGGGCGTGTTGATTTCATTGATATAGACGCAGTTATTAATTGTAGTTATTATTTAGTGTAGTGCGTTTTGATTTTATTGATACAGACGCAGTTATTAATTGCAGTTTTTAGTGAACATGTTGAATGCTAAAAAACGACCCTTTCAAGTCATAGTAAATAAGTTTATTTCTGACTTTCCCAATTTGTTTTACAACGGAAGTAAGATAATATGTAAAGTGTGCAAAATACATTTGATGTCAAATAAGAAGTGGAACTGTACAAGACACGTGAATTCCGCGCAGCATAGAAAACGAAAATTGGGCATGCCACCGAGAAGTGAATTTTTTTTATGTAATTCTTATGTTGATAAACTGTAATTTGCCACTAGGCTTACTCGATAAACAACCGTTTAAGGACTTTTGGGACAAATACAATCCCGAGTTGCGGTTGCCAACGGAGAAAATGCCACGTAAGCATGTTGCATTTGTACGCGATGACGAGGAAAAGAAAATGAAACGCATATTGAAAAAACAGTTTCTTTGGTTATGTGTTGACGAGGCAACACTGTAAAAAAAAATTCAATTGTAAATATTATGGTACGCATACTAGACTAGTAAACCTACATTACCACTGTTACTAGCTAGCCGAAGACTACAAGAGTGTACTGCTGCAGCAGTTACGAAGGTTGCACTTAGTACGTTGGAAAAATTTCAAATTTCAAAAGATAAAGTGTTGATGTTTATGAACGATGGCGCAGCGATAATGCGTTCGGTACGCCGTTCTCTTCTTGAACATGGTTGCAAGTGTTTACATGTTACGTGTAAAGTGCATGCTTTACATCTTGTGGCAGGAACCATTCGACAATGCTCTCCAGAGGTAGATGCATTAATAGCAAGCACAAAAAAAGTATTTTTGAAATCTCCCAAACGCCTACGATCATTTCACACAGAGTGTCCTGGTATTCGTCAACCACCGGAGCCAATTCTTACACGTTGGGGAACATAGTTGCAGGCAGCTTTTTATTATGCTGAACATTTCAAAATAGTAAAAGCTGTTGTTGCACAATTCAATCCTGCCGAAGCTGCACCTATTAAGGAGAGCCAGACGAAATTTCAAGATATTTCTGTTGAAACAGATTTAAAAAATATTCGTAGCTACTATAAAGGATTAGCTGACGCAATATACCGATTACAAAATAGATCGTTATCATTATTGGAGTCTCTGCAAATTATGGACGGAGTGCATACACTACTGACTATACATGACGCAAAATATAATCGCGTTTTAGAAAAGTTCGAGAGTGTGCTACAGAAAGATCCCGATTTTCGCACACTAAAACAAATTTGTGATGGTGTATCGAATAATCCACTGACTAAGTACAAAGAGTATTTTAATCATGCATGTTTAACATCGGTAGATATTGAACGCTCTTTTTCAAAATATAAACTCATTTTCTCACCACGGCGAACATCACTCACCGAGACAACTGTGGAAACACATCTAATAGTGTCAACTTTTTGCCACTCTTATCCATATGATGTTAATACTGATAATGGTGCTTTTAGTTTTACTATTCCGTAGCCAAGGCTGGTTAAAAGGGTGAGTGTTTCACTACTTTTCACATATTATAATTATGTATTAGTTCTGTTATTTTTTTTTTCTATTTTCTTACTATTGTTTTTGTATACTAGGCAGGTACGGCTATGGCATGGCTCCCTGTTATCAGGCTCTACTTATAAGGCTGCTAGGTCTGGTGAAAAAGGCAAAAGCTAACGTAAATGATGTAACGATAGAGAAACCACAATAGATCGAGAAAGGTCGCAGTAGGATAAGCCATGAAACTTGTTTTCAATCTAATCTAATCTGCACCTTTTATTAAAGAATCTGATCGTCCGTAGATAATGAAAGGTATAATAAATTATACCAAAAGGTGCGATATTTATATTTCATACCCGGGATTATCCATTTTTTGGACTGTAATATATAAAAAAGTATTAAATATTTCCGTTCTCAAAACATCTTTCCTTGTTCATCCGTTGCAAAGTCACAACTTAAAAATTAAAAATTGATTTTTTTTTTGTTGTGTTTATAATGTTCCCAAAATTGTTTACTCCTTGCAATTAGATTTATTTTCAAAACAAATAGAAGATAATTTAAAGTAATGCAAAAATAAAATGAATCTATATATGCACTTTCCTTTATTTACTTTTGCAATAATTTTAAATTCTCCTTTTTTCAGAATTCATGTTAATTAATCTATTTGTACGTGTTTTATTGTTCTAATTGTAGTTTGCGGTATGTAGGTAGGTATCGATCATATGTATATTGTAAATGTTCGTGTTTTGCTGATCATATTGTGAAATTCGCATTCGACAGAGACGATTTGTACTACTTACGTATCCATACAAATATACGTATTTTTCCCAATTGGCTGGTTTCTAAACTTTCATCCTATCTAGCAAATGTATTTTTTACGGTTGCCATTTTGTAATGTTAAGATTTACGATTTAACAGAAATATTAAACTGCCTCATTGAAACCATTCATTATTCGTTTCACTTACGCTCTCCAAGAAATTTTTATTTATTAGCGGTAACAGCTGAAGTAAAAGTGGAAATGTGTGATCAGTAAGGTTGGCAAATCACGATTCCTGATCACAGGCGTCCGATTGGAAAATGGGTAACGTTGTTTAAGTAAGAATTATAAATTATAATTAATATAATACACATCGAGAAACACTTAGTAAATATTAAAATTCGGAATGTGTTCGACCAAATCTCCGAATCATTGCGTACGTTTCCACTGTCATTTCCTAACGAAAACGATCGTTCGACATGTAATCACGTAATGTTTGCATAATTGTAATGGTTTTTGAAACAAGTAAACGTATCTGTAGGAGCGTTGTTATTACAAATCTACCTTAATCTAGCCAAATTTATATGTTTTGCACAGAATTAAATTTACACTACACTTTTCTCGTCACTTAAAGTTTCTGGTCCTCTTTCTACGTTATCTACTATTTGCAAGTAATCGACTACCGGTAATGAAGGCCTTTGTAATGCTGTGACGGCATTCGCTTTTACTTGGTATATTGAAAATAGATTGAAAATCAATTTCAACTTGCTAGACTTGAAATTTCAATTAACCTGCTTTCATGACAACAGCTTATTTTGTACCAAGTTGTAACATTAGGGACGGGAGTGGATGGAAAAGTTGAAAATAATAGAACGCAACTTACAGCCACGTTCCCCATCGGGTCAAAACTAGTTGTGTTCATGAAATTGCTGAATTCGTTTGGGAAATTTGACAAATGCTGCTTTAGTCTGTGTTATTAGTAAAGCGTGACAAACGGTTGCACCCGCAGAGGCGCCGTAAAGGGAGCTATGTTTACTATGTACATACAAGGAATCGAGTGGATGTTCGGTTATTATCGGTTGATCGGTGTGCGTGTACTATTTATAATGTTCGAGAAACTAGTGGAACCGTCCGGGGCGTACTGCGTAAAAGTAGACACAGTATTAATAAAAAAATAATAGATTGTTACCTTTTATTGACGTATCGATGACCACTGCGGTAATGTGCGACTGCTACGGTACGCCGCGTAGTACTGCAACATAAGCAATGCTTCCATTGTCGATTCGGTCAGGCCTCGACGACGGTCTAAAAACGTTCTCGTATACTTTGCAATTGATCGTTTAGCATCTAATGAAGCAAGATTTGCGAAATTCAAATACTCCTTTATCTCTTCTGTATAGTCTTGAATTCCAGATATAGATCGAACCTTTTCTAAATCCGGATTTTTATTTA
This sequence comes from Dynastes maya, assembly GCA_029619315.2. Taxonomy (NCBI): domain Eukaryota; kingdom Metazoa; phylum Arthropoda; class Insecta; order Coleoptera; family Scarabaeidae; genus Dynastes; species Dynastes maya. Next base: position 53,750,974 of record JAROYE020000003.1, on the reverse strand, counting down.
AAACTGCACGAAATTTTTGCGCGACATCTAGTCCTATAGGATGCGTCAAGTTTTCTAGAGCGGCTGCTAAATTGTTGATGTTATTTAACGAGTCTTGTATAGATAAGTGAGTATTTTCTAACTGTGAAATAGTTTGTGTCACTACAGAATAGTTTAGGGAAATGTCATCTATTTCTTTTTGAACGTCCGAATAAGAAAAAAGTTGCTGACTCTCGCGAACCGCTTGGGAATTAGAAGAATTAAGTTGGAAAATGACGTCTTTCACTTGGGAATAATATTTGCGATAGTGAGATACTGCCTCGATCCATGTTCCCCATCGCGTCAATACAGGCTGAGGTGGTAGCGGAATTTGCGGATACAATTGCTTGAATACGCGGATATGTTTGGAAGATTTCACAAACACTTTTTTGGTAGATGATATTAAATCATTCACCCTAGGATACTTGCTTCGAATTGTTTCTGCTACGAGATGACATGCGTGTATGAGGCATGTTATGTGAAGAAGAGTCGGAAAACATACTTTTAACATCCTACCAGCTTTCAGTATTGTTGCGGCTCTGTCCGAAACTAACATGGTGATTTGGGCTCCTACGATACAAAATTCTCTACATATTTTTTGTTACGTTTACGACGGTTTCGGCATCAGTTCTTTCAATCCTTTTACTGGCTAACAACAAGGAAGCTGCTGGACCATTACGCGTTAAAGGTCGCGCCACAATATGAATCACGCTGTGTTTCTGAGCATCAGTAGTTTCGTTCACAGTGAGCCAGATTTTTTTGATTTCTCAACTCGTCTTTTTATACAGTCTTTTACTGTACTTTGCACATGTGGTAAATTGTACCGCAATTGTCTTTTTGTTAGTAACTTCCGTGATGGAACATATTTATCCCAAAAAAGACGAAAGTTTTCATTATCTACTAGGTGTTGTGGGATGTCGCACGTGCTCAACATGAAAATAAAGTCATTGCAAAAATTTTACTACGATTGCGTCTTTTGTTTTGCTTACGTATTGCGATCGAAAATTTTATTCACATATAACTTTGTAACAATATTCGGAGTAACAAAATTGTCAATATTGTCAAATATTATCATCCAGTCAAGCCCTAAAATATTCAAAGACGAATGTTGACGAATATACGCACATATGTTCATATTAATTTAATGATCCTTCATAGTATTTTTCAATGACTATTGGAAACGCAATTGAATATTAGCTAGTAGTACACTAAAGGCACAAAATAGTATCACTGCATTGAGATTATCACCTCCAAAAGGCATTATTTGGTAGAACAATATACACTCTACAAATCAATTTACTATGTGCTTACTATTATTTGAATAATATCTTAGCTATTCGGAAATAAAAAAGTTATTTCAATTGTTTTAGAATGACAATTTTTTGTTTTAAATTCGTCTGTTTATCAATTTTTTGTGATGAGATACTCATTTATTATACAAAGGCAGTGCGTTTAATTTGTGTATGGCTAAATTATCCTTTGAATCTGTCAGTAGGATAAAACCTACCAAATAAAACATATTTCAACCTGCGTTGGTGACGGGCAATCAACTAATTCTAATAGCAGTAGCAATGGGTGACAAAAACGGGAGGGCGCGGATAACGATTCGATTTCCTCGTGTATTTCCGCTCAGTGATGGGCAAGATAAGGGAAGTTATTACATTTTTGCAGCGACACTCGTGTTTATTCGTGTCATGAGAAGGGGTTTGTGTTGCTTACCACTTTCCCCGAGGGTCGACAAAACACGAGTCTGTCTAGTCGCTTTAAAAATTTATTTATTGCCTTTATCTTGTCCATTAGTTTCCGTTGCACCCTACAATGTACATAATATGCAAGGAAAATACACTAGGGAATCGAATCGCTGCCCGCACCCTCCCGTTTATATCATCATCCACCGCTACTGTCCAATAGTAATTTGTGTGAGGTTGTTTCAAAAGTTGGCGTGGGGAAGTGCATGTTGTTTACATACTGGGGTAGGTAAGGACTCATTTATAAGCGCTGGTCCCATACATATAACGAATAACGTTGTCGCTTGTGCAAGGAACGCCCTCTCCATTCCTCAGTGTCCCTAGACAATCCAACACAGTCGCAAGTCAGTCGCCTAGATTTATGGAAATACGTAATACATCTTATTTGATTTTTATCCTATTGATGGTCTTTAATCGTTGATCATTTCCAAATAAATACTTAAATGTAATATTGTCGTATATGAAACAAGGAAAACGTTAATTTAAAAGGAAAAATGATGAATTCCAAAACTAAATAGAACCTCTCATAATAAAATAACTAGATTACATTTTTGCATTTACAAATACCCTATATATTAAATGTTTAAATGATAGTAAGTGCAAAACGAATACATAAACTTTTAAATACAAATTCCAAAACGAAAATATGATTTCTAAATCTCGTTAATGGAATTTTATGTCAAAATAAATCGTATTTGTATGTGTAAGAAATTCAATTGAACCTATTATTATAACAGATGTTCAAATAAGCAGTCATTTGCAGTGCTGCCTCTAATCTGGTACCACATCATGACTTTTTAGTTTATAAGAACATAATTAAAAAAAAAACTATTGCACAGTATAATTTCGAGACACAAACAAAGCAAATCAAAAATAACCAAGGAGAAAAGATCGAGAAGAGCAAGGATGATCAATTAAAGAAATAAACTAGGGGTATAACGCATGACTAGAGTCTAGTGCAATGGCCCTCTAACAGCGGTTGGATTGTTACTGATCCTGATTCATTTCCGTTGCGCGACTCCACGCCCCTTTTACTTTCATAGCGAGCAAACGTTGCAACAATGTCCATATATTTTAGCGGTTCACTTTGTTACGAAACTTACTAACTCGGTATACTAGTGAAACCCACACAAAAGAGAAATATTTTGATCAAACCCGCCCACAATGAGCGCAAAACAGGATTGAACTTTATCGTTTCTAATCGTAACTTCAATCTTTGTCTGGTGGTTACCGGCTATTCACCACTAACCTTGACATCGCATTCTGTGAATTCAAGGTATTAAGATGATAAAAATGAGCAATGAGCAAAAGATTTTTTAGCATATGAAAGCATCGTAGTTTACACTTGATTGTGATTACTTTCATTAAGTTATTGTCCTACGTGTATTCTAATCTTATCAAGCATATATACTAGGCTACGTAAAGATTCATTTATAGTCGCGAATCTCATACATATATCGAATAATGTTGTCGCTTGTGCTGGAGCATCCTTAATTCGCTTCGCGCCGTTCCCACCTTATACTTTCATAGCGACCAAACGTTGTAACACTGTCCATATATTTTAGCGGTTCACTTTATTACGGAACTTACGAACGCGGTATATCATAATTTTATAGCAAAAATGATACGCTGCTGATTTGGGGAGAAAACGTCATATTTGTGTGCAAAATCGACCTTATATTGGTCTTCTTACCATACTACTTCAAAAAGATAGCACTATTGATTTGTCTTAAACATGTTTCTTCTTATAATAATGTGACGTCTTTATTAAGAAAATTGCTTTTGTGAGCTTTTTTGTGTTTATCTTCCACGATAATTCGAAATTAAAGTTAGTAAATTTATTTTCCCAGGTAATTGAATTTGCCACTATCTACATAGTTAAATTCTGTTTTATTGAAAGTGGCTTCAACAACTTCCACATTTTTGTACCTACAAGTGACTTTTTGGTCCATTTTTCATTTGTTTGATGTTTCGGATTCGTTATTCCTTTTAGATTAGTTTTCCTTCTAATGAATTTTATCTCTTGCTGTACGTTTACCTTATGTCAGTTTGTTACTAAAATATATTAATCGGTTACTCTAAATTTGTGACATTGGAACACTGAAGCAGTTCACTGAAAAGTATTGCGGTAAGGGTTTTAGTGAACTGTTTCACTAAAACATATTGTTGAAACCAGTAGGCGGCTGGTGGTGACGTAAATGGGAGGTCAAAGATAAGGCTCCGATTCCGTCGTGTATTTTTTCGGCAATACACGAGAAAATTGAAGCGTTGTTCTTGGCCTCTCATTTACGTTCATTAGATACTAGATGTTGTGGGATGTTGCACACACTTTACATAAAAATAAAATCATATAAAAATTGTCAGTATGGAATACTGTTTCTTAAATTCAATACATGATGTTTACTTTTACAATGTTTTCTACATTCAAACCTATCACGACTTAGCAATCCGCTATTGCATATGGTGCAATAAATATGCGGACTTCTATATTCTAATCCAGGGAAATGCCTGAGATATTTATTCACATTCGAAGGGAACGGTACACCCTTTGGGCGTCCCATCTCCGCGTACTTATTTGACGTGCAGCGTGCAACGTACTGTCGCTTTGAACTCTCTCGCGGTACTGTCGAGATCGACTACGAGTTGAAAATTACCCCTACTCACGCCGCTACCGCTACGCTACTGCCATCGGGTACCACAATTTAACAAACTCTAATTATTATACATTTCTATTGAGTTGGTTGTATCTTTACAATTTATATGAATTTATCATATAGATGAAATTATATCAAAACTACAAAATAACAATTTGATACTTAAGTTGTCTAAAACTTGATATTTACCCTGTCTTCGTTTATTTTAATTTTTTTTATTTAAATTATACGATAAATCCTTTCTAAAAGGACACTTCAATTGTCAGAGAAATGAAAAATAGCAATATTCTGCAATGTAAGAATGATTTTGCTTATTTGATTTTACCTTTTACTTTTGCGTTACATTCACATACAGGAGCAGTTGTAAACAGCATGTTTTATAGTATACTTGATTGACTAGGTATTGCGCGGTGGTTTATGTTTTCGTACAAAACGTTTGATACAATTCACAGAACGTTATTAGCTGCAATAATTAATATATTACATACGGACTATTGGTACATGTTTATTTAATCATGCATGTACTGTCACGGCTGTGGTAATATCGATCAGAATTAATACCATACATTGTGGCAGACACACTGTACTATTCTATAATAACTAGGCTTAGAATAATTATGTATTTGTATATCTGCATATGCAAATGCATATTTTGAACATTTGTATGAATAAATGCATATCTTAATTCTTTCGACTGCAATCTCTACGCTAGAACCTGAGGGATTATCTTTACAAGACAGCATTGAAACAGTAAAAGCTATAGTCAAACGTTTAAGAAACTCAAGAAAAATAATTTTATCAATAAATTAAACGGAGTGCTGTCAAACAATACGGGCTATCAACAAATGAAGAATAGGCGTTGCAAAATGAAACAACCCTTATTGAAAAAAGTTAACATTTAAGTGACAGTAACATTGTAAAATATGAATTTGCGCCAATAGTGTCGTGCGAGAGTTTTTTCACGGTACAAAAATATTCTAGCTGAAAATAGGCGCAAATTTACTTTTGAAAATTTGTTGCACCGTGTTTTAATTAAATGTAATTATATGTTTTTATAATTTGATTAATTTTAATTTAATATTTTTGTGTTTTTAATTCATTTTGATTAATTTATTTTGAATTTAAAAAATTGTTTGTGATTTTTAACGGAAACATAAATATGTGTTAATATAATAAATTAGTGTTTATTCTATAAAAGTTGATTTTTAGTGCATGTTTTTGGTGCATATTTGCATGCATATTTTGAAGTTTTTTAGTGCATAATTATTCTAAGCCCAATAATAACCAATAGTAAAAGGTTTAAGAATGTCGAGTTCATATTACAGCCAAAATAAGACAGCGATTTATATTCCATTTAATATCATTATGTACAATATATTTGATTTAGAATGCACAGACATGTAACCTAATTTAGATTACGGTATCTGCTTCGTATTCGTTGGTGGAAAACCTGCTTCGCAAGGCTACTACTAGTTTAGGATAATTGCCATATACTAAAAGGAACATGTGTTTATTTTGTTAATTAAGTTACAAACAATTTCAAACACAAATATCAAGTACAAATGTGAATATACAAATTGACGGAGCACACAGAGAAAAAATATTGGGACGGCAACCCTTGTATTTTTAAAATAAGAACAATTTATACTAAGAATTACAACACGTTTATTTAATTTAACAAAATATATAGTTGCCCTAACAAAAATTATAGTTGGATTTAAGATAAAGTGTTGCTGTCACATATTTTATTATACAGGCTGGCGCAATAATATGGCAAAGCTCGATATACCTGCTATTAAGAGAGTTATCGAAAAAACTTTCTAATAAACATTGTAGACACTCTCAAACATAACATTTTACAATTATTTACATTTATACAGGATGTTCCATAATTCCAGGGTGAACCCAACTTATGTTTGTTTTCAAATGGGACACCTTATATACTAATTTAAATTTTGGTTAAGTTCATCTCCCCCATACTCCCAATATGGGATTTCATTACGTTATACCGAGTATTTGAAAAGTTATGGTCAATTTTATTCTGAAAACATGACAAATTTAATAACCCGTATCTTAATAACTAGTAATATCTGTAATTTGTTTCCACGAGTATCGCATTTATACAGGGTAAGTCAAAATGGAAATATATGGTTTTCTCATTTTTTCCAAATGGACACCCTTGTATGTTATATCAAAAGTAGAGGTTGGTTGAGAAGATATTTCAAATTATTAGAAAGAAATTGAGATTTATAGAAATTATGTCAATATATTAAGTCATCCGCTTTTAAGCAATTAACTTTTTAAGTAGCGAACTATTAGGCGCAGTTGATAATTGTCAATCGTTTGACTTGTATTAATTTTTAATAAGGCAAATATTTTCCAAAATGAACTATTCTGTTGGTGAATTAACAGATATGATTTTGGTTTTGGGTGAATGTATGAAAAATTGCTTACTTGCAAAAAGGATTTACCAAGAGAGATATCCTGGACGAAGACAGACTGACAGAAAAGCGTTTGAAAGATTGGCGGAGCGTTTTAATCGTACATGCTCAGTAGTGCATGAGAAACACGAAAGAAAAAAAAAACTGTTACTACGGAAAAACATAAATTTAATGTGTTGATAGCCGTTACAGAAAACCCACATATTAGCCAACGTGAAATTTCGCGCCAATAAGATATTGGTAGAAGGTGTGTACAAAGAATACTACATAAGTATAAATTCCATCCCTACAAAATTCGGTTGCACCAGGAGTTACTCGAAAATGACTTTCCCCGGAGTTGCTTTTTGTGAATGGGCTCAACAACAAATCTATGGCCAGGAAGATTTCTTTGATTTTGTTCTTTTTGGAGACGGCGCTACGTTTCATAGAAATGGAACGGTGAATAGACATAACTTCCATTACTATTCTACAAACAACCCCTATATTATAAAGGCCAAAACTCAAACTTGGTGGTCTTTGAATGTTTGAGGTATAGTTGGAAATCACGTTATAGGACCACATTTTTTGAAGTTGCTTAATGATATTCCTTTGGATATTCGTCAAAGGATGTGGTATCTACACGTTGGAGCTCCAGTACATCACATTGGATTCACTCATAACCATCTTAATACCAACTCTCCTGGTAGATGGATAGGAAGAGCAGAACCAATTGCATGGCCAGCTCGCTCACCAGGTTTGACAAAAATAGGCTTCTTCATGTGGGGTTATATAAAAGACCGAGCGTATCGAAACCCTCCAACAACATCAGATGATATGAAGAACAGAATAAGAGAAGCATTTCATAGTATTCATATAGACATGTTAAGGAATGTAAGTCGTGGACAATTTGGACATTTGTTATAAAAATTGTTTAATTGTAAATGTTATTTTTTGGAATTATGTTATACTTAATTTTAATTTATATTATTAACAATTTTTTTATATCGAATTTCATGGATAACTTGTGGATTTATTCGGTTTTGTTCCAGCGCTTCTCAATTTTTATCTATTTTATTTTTCATAGTTTGTCACAAAGATATTGATTAGTATCTTTTTAAAGAAAATTTTGCAAGAGTACTTTATTTAAAAGCGCATAAGCAACAGTTATTCGAAGTTCCGCAACTGTACAAGTAGGAAATGAAATGTGTACCTACAAGTATCATACCACGATCTCAATATTGTTGCATCAATTCCACATTATGGGAAAGTTCATTCAATTCAACAACGGCCATTTTAATCATTTACTCATATTTATTTATATAACGTCGACGGTTAATATATTATTAACGTCGATTTATTTTATTATTACCAGTCTATCAGAAACTGTGCCCTCATTGAGGAAATTATGATGAGAAATATTACATAATGAGAATATTTTAATAGTGAAACCGTTCGCCAAAACTTGAAAAGGTAGTTTCCTTTAAAAGAAGTATACTTTTTCAATACTATTTATTTTGATCAAGTAGTAAAAGTATTACAGTTGTTTGCATAGTATCTAAGTTAATATTTATTTTAAAATAATATCGATAATCAAAAAAAATTAAAGGTTGCTTTTATCTGAAACTTAATCTGCGATTTATGCTAATTAATTTTATTTTTTATACCGGGTGCGCCATTAGTGTGTCGTCGGAGTTTAGCGTGAAAACTACTACAGATGGAGAAATGAGATTTTCTGTACGTATGTAGTATACTACAGCGCATTTTGTAAAGTTATTTACAAATTCACAGGGTATTCCAAATTTCCGCAACCGCCTTCAACTTTTTTATTTTAAATGAATTTCTATATTTTGTATTGATTACTTTGACACTTAAATTACTTTTGCAATAATATACAGTTATGTACACTTTCGATAATTACTCTTGGCTATATTGCAAATTTTGACATTTACGGATTCTGACATTTTAAGACCTAGCCAGAAAACGGATGTAATGACGTGAGTTACTATTTCGCTATCAATTTAGGAGCTAGCACGTTATATGTTCCAAGATGGAACGTAAAGGCAAAACCTAAAGGTTTTGTGAAAAAATGTGAATTTATTCTTTTACGGAAGAAATGATTTAAGTTGGTAGTTCCGGCAATAAAGAATATATTCGCCGCTTTCTTAAGGCCATACAGACGAATATGTCCTTTATTGACGGAACTACCATCTTAAATCATCCGCGAAATTTAAAAAATGCCAATTCTAATTATTCGGCATGAATTTCAACGAAGAAAAGTATGGTGTTTAATTAGAAAACAAAAAAGCACATGTAATTTCGCAAGGGTTGTACAAAACAATATTTTTAAGTTGCATTCAAAAGAATCTTATGATACTATTCAAAACAGTTTTTGTGTTTTTGTTTCATTCGTTCCAATAACGGAGATATTGCCTGTTGTTGAAATATATTCTGACACGTATACATAACTAGGAAACTTCCTAAATGTATCCATATTACAATAAATAAATAAACATTTTGCATATAACTAAGAACTGCATGACTTCATTTATCACTTAGCAATAACTTATATAAATTTTGAACGTAATATGTATTTTAAAATGTTATTCTTTGTTAGTATTCACCAGATAATTGCACATCAAAGAATTGCTTAGAAACAATAATCAACGATGATACCAATATAGCTCATGATATTGATGGAATCATTTATTGTTTTTAGGAAATCTTTTGATGTGTTTTTAATACACCACGGACACTTTTTGTGCTGTCGTTTTAGAACTAGCAGCCCAGAAGCTGCTCGAGAGCTGGTTTGGCACCTGTACCCGTTTTTTTGTCGCTGCTTTCTAGAGAGCAGGCGTGTATCTTTTGGCACTAGATGGCGCTAAAGATATACTGCTTATTATTTCGGATGGTAGTGATATAAGCTGAGAGGTAAATCGCGGTGGGAGGTAAGGAGGCACTGGGTTGACGGTTAGGTAGAAACATGTCCGTTAGCTAGCTATAAGCTATATTGGCAACGTCTTTAGTTATTTCCAGTTGTACCATTGTATCAATCAATCAACCATTGTACCAATTTTACTAAGCAATATGGTCACCTTTGAAGGCGTTCACCTTTAATTTCTTATTGTTAGACTAACATCTCCGATTGTTTATGAACGGCGAACCGACAACTTAGAAAAATCACTCTGAATAAAGATATTGAATATAGTTGTAATCAATAAATTAATAAAGAAAGTGACTAACTAAATAACAATAATCAATTAAAATATCTACATTAAAAATTTTCATTACGCTCATGGCAAATTCTGTAATGCGGTATAATTATGTATTATATCAATTTAAGAAGCTAACACTCTATTCGTAAAAAATGCTGTTAATAGGCGGATAATTATTAAAAGTTATTCATGCGTAACGTATCTAAAATTTACAAAACGAATAACTATGTAGATGAAGAAATTTTTGCAAGATTATTATTATTGATCGATATATCAGGTAAAGATTTCGAACTGTCAAGGGTAACCAATATAGATAGACCGCAAGTTTCGTGTGATTTAGCATCAACACACTCCATTTAAATTTAGAAAAAATATGCCTCCCGTATTTTACACTTCGTTCCAATAGAAGGCTGAATCTATTGTTCAAAGCCGTGCTACTATACTTGACTATTTGTATACAACTAGAAAATATCTCGTGTCGATTACAGTTAAAAATTTTGGCTTACATTAAAAGCAACGAAACTCTATAGACATCTACTTCCAAGACTATTACAAAATCTTAGTCTTTTTGAGAAGTTTGTGCGATATATCTACAGATATTGGGACTAAGCTGTGCAATACTACTCCATAAGAAACATAAAAGGGTTTTTAAAAAGGCAATTGAAAATCCTTTTTTCACCAAATTTACTTTATATTACAGAATAATTGGATGCTATTTAAAATTCTTAGTTTATAGTAATTTTAAATATTTAGTTAATATTATAGATCAACGGTCCTATTATATGACGTAATTCTACGTAACACATTTTAGATTGCTTTACTTACTTGCAATGTTGCATGTAAGTTTTATGAGTCATAAATAAGACATATACATCCTTGGTCATATGACAAAAAGTGCGTTTATAGTAGAACTGCGATACTCGATAAGAGCGGTGATTTAGCAAAACGGGCCAATCGGTGAGGGTTGCACTTTTCTGTAACGCGCACCGATTGGCCCGTTTTGCTAACTCGTCACTCTTATCAAGTATCGCAGTTACACCATAAACGTACTCTTAGGGTAAATTTATGCTGGAGCTGCGATAAACGATAAGAATGACGAGTTAGCAACATAGATCAACCAGTGAGCGTTGTACCCTTCCGTAACTCGCACCGATTGGCAGGTGTTGCTAACTCCTCATTCTTTTCGTTTATCGCAGCTCCTTACCTTTACGCACCTCGGAGAAATAACCTTAATATTTACGTTACAAGTAAATTTCTAAAAAAGAAATAACTGTTGTATATATACATGCATGAGTTTGCATGTGCTAATCAAATTTTTGCATTTTGTGAATGATGACTAGAGCAACGCAAACTGCGCTGAACGCCTGTGGCGGACGCATAAAAGTTTACACAAAATAAACACGGCCGGGACAATTCGGTACAAGCGTCAGTATAACTGCGACTCCAAAGCCGATCTGTTGTGTATGCATCCTAGCTGTCGTATACTATATCGTAGTTCTACGTTTGCTTTGAAAATGTTTCCTACGTCGCGAAAACGACCAAAGTTGGACACAATAAGAGAATTTATTGCAGAAGTGCCTGATTTAAAGTGTGATGGCGCTAAAATTCAATGTGTAGTGTGTAAAATAGATTTAATGTGTTGGTCGAAAAGTGATTGTCTACGGCACGTAAATAGTGCAGGGCATGTTTCCAAAAAAAATTCCACACGAGATTATGACAAATTTAAATTTAATTTATGTGTTACCTTTATTGCATGTAATTTACCATTTCATTTACTAAGGAAGAAAGCATACGTCTCGTTTTAGAATAAATATTCGGACTTTAAGTTACCAAATGAGAGAACATTACAGAGAGTTGTGCCGTCTGCTCGTGAGCATGTCGAGAAAAGAATTAAATCGGAGTTGCAAGATAAAAAACTGTGGTTATGTGTGGACGAAACAACAGATCGTAAAAAACATTCTGTGGTTAAAGTAATGGTATGGATAATGGAACCACATCGACCGTCATCCTCAATTTTACTAGCTTCCAGACGAATACAACAATGCACTGCCGAAGTAATTTCAATGTTGGTGTTAAATACATTGGAAAAGTTTGAACTTTCAACAAATCAACTGTTGATGTTTATGAGTGATGGTGCCGCAAACATGCTTGCTGTAGGTCGATCTCTTAAAAAACATTGTGCTAACTGGTTGCATATTACATGCAAAATTTTTACTCTCAGTCTCGTAGCAGATAGTATCAGAAAATGTTATCCCTAATAGCACATACAAAAGCTGTGTTTGTAAAATCCCCAAAACGTATTCTGGAATCTCACAGACTATGCCCCGGTATTCCTGAACCACCACAACCTATTCTTACTCGTTGGGGAACATGGTTAGAGGCTGCATTTTATTATCTTAAATATTTTGAGAATATAAAGAACGTGATTTTAGAATTCGAGCCAAAGGAAGCTGCGGCTATCCATGTAAGCCGCTTGAAATTTCAGGATAGTCAAGTTAAAACAGATTTGGAAATTATTCAGAACAATTACGTGGGACTAGCGGGTGCGATAGAAAAACTACAAAATTCTTCGGTGTCGTTAGTGGAATCTTTGCAAATAGTGCGGCATGTTCACGCACAGCTATGCGCGATAGAAGACGCAAGAAATGTTTGTGTCTTAGAAAGGTTTGAAAGTGTTTTAGATAAAGACTCTGATTTTGGCACATTAAGACAAATTTGTGAAGGTACGTCAACAGAACCGTTAAGTTATTTGAAAGATTATTTTACTTACGCAAATATAACGTCACTAGATGTAGAACGTTCGTTTTCGGCATACAAAAACACTTTTTCTTCACGCCGCACTTACTTTGCCGAAACAACTTTGGAAACATATCTAATGTTACAAATATTAAATAGACATTATCCACTTTGTGATTTCACGGAGGACTCTCAAAACGGTAAGTGTTTGAGCACGTATCACATTTAATTTATTTTGTATAAACTTTTATGCGTCCGCCACTGGCTTTCAGCGCAGTTGCGTTGCTCTAATGATGACCAAGAAAGTAATATCTGCTTTAGAAAATTATAATGCCGTTATTACATTGGCTGCTACAGCTCTAATTGGTCACCAATCAAACATTTGCGTTATGTATTGTGAGTTGAAACAACGAAATCCTTGAAATGTGAAATATCAAATAATGCCAATAAAAAATCGATATTTTTTGCATCACCTTTTAATTTATTGAATAACAGCGCTTAACCGTCTTGACATTCTTGACTCAGTTCCAAGCTTATATTTTTTCACTGTCTTAAATAACTTTTAATAAATGATACAGATGTTCGATTAGTGATCTATCGGGGTTTTATATTAACCGCGCTAGCCCATTCAAATTTCCTGTGAACATTTCTGGCCAAGAATGCTTTATTATTTTAATCGGAAGATTTGATTGATGATAGAATACAAAGAATATGATCCATAAACAAATTACAATGCAAAGCGGGTTGACTTGCGAAAAAGTTCTCAGCACAATGCAGGTTTTGGGTAAATTAAGATTTCTCACGCATTTAAATGAATACAACAGCGCTATAAAGTAGAGAGTGGTCCACATACAGATTTGTTAATCATTTAGAAACGAAAATGAGTTTTCAGTTACAAAGAACTCTTATCTATACAACTTAATTTATAAAAATTTATGTTTTGGGAATAGAAACAAAATTTTGAAGTTCTATTGCCTGATGTAACTAGATATATAAATCAGAAACAAATCTACACACGTAGTTGAGGTAGAAGCAAAAGAAAACCTTATTAAACTGTAGTTACTGGGACTAATCAGGAAGGATTATATTAACTACTTAACTAGTAAATTATCCAAGTATGCGTCTAATTGTATATATACTTGGAGTAGTTAATTTTGAGTATAAGGTGTATAATGTATATATATATATATATATATGGTCAAATAATATTAATGTTTTTCTCAATTATTATGTGTACCTATATAGTGAGCCGCATATGTTGAGCCGCCAGAATCTTTTCTCTCATTAAATGTTCTACTGCAGAGCAATTTTTAGGATACTATATTTTCTTTCACTGTGTATGTGCATTGATTCCTTGTTAAATTTGATTTTCTCATTTCACAAGAAGAGAATAAGCAAAAGAATCTTTGCAATTATCCGTCAAAATTGATAACAAACACTTTAATTCAACATTTTACTTAAAAAGTTCGCAAAAAAATGTACTATTTCAATTTTAGGAATACATAGTAATGATACTAATGATTGTAGCTTACTCCAAATAAACTTTGCAGTGCCTTCAATTTATATTGCTACTGTAGAAAACGCATTACATTTGTGAGTAAGACGTTAATTAATGATATAGAATAAATTTAGAATTATTAGCGATATTGCCCCGTAACATTTTTAATGAACGACAAATAATATATTTTGTTCGTACTTAAGAATTACATAGGGATAACTCACCTAGTTAACTTATAATAGCTTTAATTGATATGTACAAACTCTGTGGTTTAAAAATTCGAGAACACTATTGTCACGTTCTTTTTCACTGTATGTTTAGATAGACTGCGTACACTTCAGTGGAGCATGACAAGAACTGGATGGACTATTAGAAACTGTCTTCAAGAAATCTTCAATTACTGGTGGGGTTCCGCAGAGACTCCCACTATGAGCACGCGACTTCCGACAAGTCCTAAAAGTTTTTCTTGTAAATCCATATGCGCGATATACTAAAGACAATTTGATTAGAGAGTTAAAACATTCGATTTTAGGACAGTCGCATATGGTACTGCTGGCGCAGCGATTGTAGAAATTTAAGACAGTCAATGGGTTATAAAGGCATGTACCGGAAGTTGGTTGTAATCACCGAATCGTTCAATATGTATATGTGTAAATCCACTCCACTTTCGGCGACAAAGCTTGTGTAGTATTTAACACAATGAAGGGAAATATTAAACGTTCTACGTACTCTAACATACCGGCAAACAAGAAACAATTTTTAGAATACAAACGTTGCTGAAGGCAAAGAAAATATTGTATTTATGCACGCTTTTACACAGAAAAAAATATTTTACAATTGTTGCAAATGCCATTACAAATAGTTATAAGATACATGGCGCCAACAATTTGTAGCAATAAACGAAACAAACAAGAAAGACGTACACTCCAACAAAACTGAAAAATTTTACAGAAATTATATTAACGTATGTATATTGCTTTACTTGCAACGAAGAATGGGGTATTTGCCCGATCTAGCTGCCCAAAACTATTGACGCCGTTTGACTCGTTCAAAATGTCTTATGAAACTATTAAATGATATTCCATTTAAAATAAAATAATTTTTTTAACAGTGTTACATGATTTGTAGTATTAATTGTTTTTAAATACACAAGTGTGTGCAAGTGGTGGAAATAAAAATACACTTCCCTAAAGTCTTCAGAACATATATATCTTCACAGAGATATTATTAAATTCCCAAGATAAGTAAAGGTTTATTACAACACCTTATAATAAGACAGCAATAACGAGGTGCCAGATTTTGCCATACTACAAGTATATTTTAGTTGAAGTGGTATAAAAGAATGAAGTACATATGTGCATCCGAGTCAGCATCGGTATGAGACTCTTGTTTAAATTGTTTCTGAAGCAGTTCACTAGAACCCTTACCACAATACTGGTATTGGACGCACGTTTCGATAGCCAAGCTATCATCATCAGCAGTAAAACTGAACTGTTTTACTCAGTTCAGTTTTGTAGTAAGGGTCTTAGTGAATTAATTCAGTATTCCAGTGCCACAGATTTCGAGTATTTGATTAAATTATTTCTATTGTGAGCCATCATAACTCCACCTGCAAATTAGATATACAGCGTGTTCACCTAGTGCGTGAACGGACGATAATTCCCTTCCAATTTAGAGAAGAGGTTTTCAAATAAAAAATATTCGAAGACAAATGGTATACAACATAAAATTATATCTAGGTATACAGGGTGTTCAATTTCCGCTGCGCACAATACAAGTTTAATTTTTTAAATGGAATATCCTATATATTATTGTAATTTTAGATGCCTCTCTTGAATCCATGTCCACTTTCATCGATATTTCCTATCTATCTTAGTTTTCGAGATAATTAACATACTTGACATTTTTGCGAAATGTTGCTGTTCCTTTCACGGCCGATATCTTAAACGCCTTACACACTAGGGTGGTGATTCAAATTTTATTCGATTAAGTATTCTTGAAATTTTTGGCAATATGTTGAAAAGTTTTTTTATATCAACTAGAGTCTACAAGATGGCCGTCGAAATCGTTGCTGTGTTTGATTCATGCTATTTCAATTTTTTTTTTTAATGGAACAGCTTATATATTTTTCCACGGTCTGACAAATAAACTGTAATATTTTCCTATACCTAAAACGTGTCGTTCTTTAGTAAATTAAATATGAAGCTACGCCGATTATTTTTTTACTAAAATTCATAGAGTGCTGTGGCGAAATACTATAAACTTTTGTTTTTTTTAAAGATATTCATAATGAACTGCAGAATTTAATTTATGCAAACAATTTCACATTTATTTGAAGTGAACACTTGCTTCATACAAACTGTAATGCGATTCCTTGCATTTTATTGAATACTTACAAATATCTCGGGAGTATCGAAAATCTATAATTTTTCTTGGAATTTTTGACATAATTAATGATTGAAAAAATGCCCCGATAAGGAATCAACCATTACATCTCCTGCTTGCCCGGTAGGAGTGTTAACCACTACACCACGAGGATTATGCAAGGATCGTTCACTCTTTAATACCTAAGTTGTTACTTTTATCTGCAAATAGATCACAATATTTCGACAGACAATTTTTAATTGTACATGCCAACTACACTAATTTAATTAATATATTTTGACTTCCGTCGGCGAATTATGAAATTCTATAATTTTCCTTGGAATTTCCGAACGTAATTAATTACTGAAAAAATGTCCCGGTGAAGAAGGACAATTTAAACAAAAGTCTCATACTGATGCTGACTCGGATGCACATATGTACTTCATTCTTTGATACCACTTCAAATATAATATAGTTGCAACGATAAGGTAGTATGGCAAAATCTGACACCTCGTTATTGCTGTCTTATTATAAGGTGTTGTAATAAACCTTTACTTATCTTAGGAATTTAATAATATCTCTGTGAAGTTATGTATAGAGCAACGCAAACTGCGCTGAAAGCCAGTGCCTGATGCATAAAAGTTTACACAAAATAAACACGGCCAGGACAATTCGGTATAAGCGTCAGTATAACTGCGACTCCAAAACCGATCTGTTGTGTATGCATCTACGCTGTCGTATACTATATCGTAGTTCTACGTTTGTTTTGAAAATGTTTCCTACGTCGCGAAAACGACCAAAGTTGGACACAATAAGAGAATTTATTGCAGAAATGCCTGATTTAAAGTGTGATGGCGCTAAAATTCAATGTTTAGTGTGTAAAATAGATTTAATGTGTTGGTCGAAAAGTGATTGTCTACGGCACGTAAATAGTGCAGGGCATGTTTAAAAAAAAATTCCACACGAGATTATGACAAATTTAAATTTAATTTATGTGTTTATTGCATGTAATTTTCCATTTAATTTACTAAGGAAGAAAGCATACGTCTCGTTTTGGAATGAATATTCGGACTTTAAGTTACCAAGTGAGAGAACATTACAGAGAGTTGTGCTGTCTGCTCGTGAGCATGTCGAGAAAAGAATTAAATCGGAGTTGCAAGATAAAAAACTGTGGTTATGCGTGGACGAAACAACAGATCGTAAAAAATATTCCGTGGTTAATGTAATGGTACGCACAATGGAACCACATCGACCGTCACCCCCAATTTTACTAGCTTCCAGACGAATACAACAATGCACTGCCGAAGTAATTTCAATGTTGGTGTTAAATACATTGGAAAAGTTTGAACTTTCAACAAATCAACTGTTGATGTTTATGAGTGATGGTGCCGCAAACATGCTTACTGTAGGTCGATCTCTTAAAAAACATTGTGCTAACTTGTTGTATATTACATGTAAAATTCATACTCTCAGTCTCGTAGCAGATAGTATCAGAAAATGTTATCCCGAGGTATACGCTCTAATAGCACATACAAAAGCTGTGTTTGTAAAATCCCCAAAACGTATTCGGGAATTTCATAGACAATGCCCTGGTATTCCTGAACGACCACAACCTATTCTTACTTGTAGAGGAACATGGTTAGAGGCTGCATTTTATTATCTTAAATATTTTGAGAATATAAAGAACGTGATTTTAGAATTCGACCCAAAGGAACCTGCGGCTGTCAAGGTAAGCCGCTTGAAATTTCAGGATAGTCAAGTTAAAACAGATTTGGAAATTATTCAGAACAATTACGTGGGACTAGCGGGTGCGATAGAAAAACTACAAAATTCTTCGGTGTCGTTAGTGGAATCTTTGCAAATAATGCAACATGTCACGCACAGCTATGCGCGATAGAAGACGCAAGAAATGTTTATGT
This sequence comes from Dynastes maya, assembly GCA_029619315.2. Classification (NCBI taxonomy): domain Eukaryota; kingdom Metazoa; phylum Arthropoda; class Insecta; order Coleoptera; family Scarabaeidae; genus Dynastes; species Dynastes maya. Next base: position 53,732,405 of record JAROYE020000003.1, on the reverse strand, counting down.
TTTAGAAAGGTTTGAAAGTGTTTTAGATAAAGACTCTGATTTTGGCACATTAAGATAAATTTGTGAAGGTGCGTCAACAGAACCGTTAAGTTATTTGAAAGATTATTTTACTTACGCAAATATAACGTCACTAGATGTAGAACGTTCGTTTTCGGCATACAAAAACACTTTTTCTTCACGCCGCACTCACTTTGCCGAAACAACTTTGGAAACATATCTAATGTTACAAATATTAAATAGACATTATCCACTTTGTGATTTCACGGAGGACTCTTAAAACGGTAAGTGTTTGAGTACGTATTACATTTAATTTATTTTGTGTAAACTTTTATGCGTCCGCCACTGGTTTTCAGCGCAGTTGCGTTGCTCTAGTTATGTATGTTCTGAAAACTTTAAGTAAGTGTATTTTTACTTCCACTACTTGTACACACTTGTGTATTAAAATAACAATTAATACTACAAATCACGTAACACTGTTTAAAAAAAACTTCCTTCTATTTTAAATGGAATGTCATTTAATAGTTTCATAAGACATTTTGAACGAGTCAAACGGCGTCAGTAGTTTTAGTCAGCTAGATCGGGCAAATATCCCATTCTTCGTTGCAAGTAAAGCAGTATACATTAATAAAATTTTTGTTTTGTTGGAGTGTGCGTCCTTCTTGTTTGTTTCGTTAATTGCTACAAATTGTTGGCGCCACGTACCCTATAACTAGTACCCGCGTACCCTATAACTTTGTAGTGGCATTTGCAACAATTATAAAATATTTGTTTCTGTGTAAAAGCGTGCATAAATACAATATTTTCTTTGCCTTCAGCATCGTTTAATTTCTAAAAATTATTTCTTGCTTGCCGGTATGTTAGAGTACGTAGAACGTTTAATATTTTCCTTTATTGTGTTAAATACTACACAAGTTTTGTCGCCGAAAGTGGAGTGAATTCACACATATACATATTGAACGACTCAGTAATTACAACCAACTTCCGGTACATGCCTTTATAACCCATTGACAGTCTTAAATTTCTACAATCGTTGTGCCAGCAGTACCATATGCGACTGTCCTAAAATCGAATGTTTTAACTCTCTAATCAAATTGTCTTTAGCATATCGCGCATATGGATTTACAACAAAAAAACGTCCCGGTGAGGAAGGACATCTTTTCAGTAATTAATTACGTAACTTACTAGAAAATGATGGTTACTTTGAGTACATGACGAAAATTGTAACGTTAACACATTTGCTTTAATAAATAGCTTTAGCAAAACAAAAGTTTATAGTATTTCGTTACAGCACCCTACGTTTTTAAACGAAGATATTTAAAAAAAGATTTTAGAAGAGCTTCTCTATTATATTTTGTAAAAATATACAAAGCGTTCCATTCAATAAAATTGAAACAACATCAATCAAACTTGGCAACCATATCGATGGCCATCTTGTACAAAGCACGTCCAGAAACTAAGTTCCGTTTGGTAATAAAAACAAAACTACTACAGATACAGGAAAACTATTTATTGCAAAAAAAGTACAAACCTTAAACTACCTTTCTATATAGCTCACACCATTTTGCAGGCATTTGTCATAGAGTGGCACAAGTTTTTGTATGCCTTCCTCATAAAACGTTGCCGCCTACGTTGTCAACCATGTGGTAACGTGTTCTTTGAGCTCTTCATCGTTGTTGAATTTTCGATCACCAAGGAACGTTTTCAGGTGACACAACTGCTTCGCGCAATACAGAATAAGTTCACAAACGGTATTATTTTGACACATGACAATGCCCGACCTCACACTGCGAACAAGACACAACTCTTACAGGACTTTGGCTGAACCCAGTTTGACCACCCTCCGTACAGTCTTGACGTCGCTCCTGGCGATTTCCATTTCCTTTTGCACCTGAAAACGTTCTTTGGTGGTCAAAAATTCAACAATGATGAAGAGCTCAAAGAACATGTTACCACATGGTTGACAACACAAGCGACAACGTTTTATGAAGAAGGCATAAAAAAATTTGTACCACGCTATGACAAGTACCTACAAAGTGGTACGAGCTATGTAGAAAGATAGTTTAAGGTTTGTAGGTTTTTTTGCAATAAATGCTTTTTCTGTATCTGTACTTGTTTGGTTTTATTACCAAACGGAACTTAGTTTCTGGACGTGCTTTGTAGAATTTGGTTGATATAAAAAAATCTTCGAAGTCTTGTCAAAAATTCTAAGAAATACTCAATTGAATAAAGTTTGAATCACCACCCTAGCATGTAAGGCTGTTCAAATATCGGCCGTAAAACAAGCAGCGACATTTCGCAAAAATCTTAAATTATGTCAATTATCTCAAACATTAAAATAGAGAGGTATAGGCAATATTGATGAAGGTCGCGATAAATTGCACAAAGGTATTTAGCATCGTAATAATATACACACTTGTATCGTGCGCAGCGGAAACGGAACATCCTGTATACTTGAATATATTTTGTGTTGTGCTGTCTTCCAATATTTTTTATTTTAAAACTTTTTCTCTAAATTGCTCAGGAAAGGAATTATCTTCCATCCACGCACTAGGCGGACGCTGTGTATGGTGTTTCTTTCTTCGTCATTTAATGTTAACACCATTTCTTTCAAGTATAACAGTAATCGTGTTATTGTGTTATCTATTAAGTCTTGATGTTTCACTTCAGCCAAGGTTTCTGTAATTCTATAAAATGTCTTATCTGGGTACGCTTGCAGTTTTATACGTTGCAGTAAGCCCTAGCAGGGATAAAACACTTTATTCGTACATCTGCTCTCTGGATAAGTCAACTTCCACTAAAATTGATAAAGTACGTAAAGGTGATAATTGCTTCCTATCCACTTCCACGTTTTTTATATACACTTTCTTGTAACTTGTCGCACGAGTCGGAGAACTTGACAAGTCCTTCATTATGTTTAATGCATCTGTTCTCGCAATTTCATCTGTGTGGCATATATTACATCTACTTCTGTACTTTTTGTAAATATTCACTTATTTTCTCGCTCGGATCGCTGATGGATTGTTTTTGGCAACTCAACTCACCCATCCAGCCAATCTTAATTTTTCTTAAGAAATAGATCTAGCCTCTTATTTGCCATAGTTCATCTTTTTTTTAACTCCGACTCTACGTACGAAAATTTATGTTTTTTCACTAATTTGGTTTTCATCATATTTATTCCACTCAGAATACTTCATAACATCATTTTAAACAAATTACAATTTTTTATTATCTGCCAAATTTTGCTCTTGTGTGATATTAAATAACGAGTTATTATTTTAACCCCTGACGGTCCTACAACAAAATCATAAGTGAATAACAAGAAAACAACACTAATTTTAGGCACAAAATAGAATGCTTTATACATACCCCCAATTCTTAAAACGTCTATATTTTAAAAAGTTGCAAAAAGTGGTGACTTCTTTCCGCGTGAAAGTTTAGTAGAGACAATAATGTTTACGTTGTAGTGAAAATTAGAACCGGGACGCACCCTGAAGTGTTTTAAAACAATTTACGTTTCTGAAAATTGAGTAAAAATATAAAATAAAACCAACCTTTACTAAAGTAAGTTTTATCAAAATGTGAAGAATAAATGCAAGAATATGGAACTATAAAATGAATATACACTTACCAGGTTCGACAGAACTAGATACTGTAAAAGTGCTCACAGCAAACACTATCCACCGCCAAATAAACATAAAATTATCTCGTTAACTACAGTGGTGCCGATTTCGGGGAGTTTGCAAGAGGTAATTATTGCCTCAGCCTACTTTCCCGGGGATTCGGCCGAGCCACCTTCAACGGAGGTCTGGAACCTTATCCAATACTGCAACCAGAGGAACAAGAACCTCATTATGGGCTGCTACGCAAACGCGCACCACATCGCATGGGGCAGCTCTGATACAAACAAGAGAGGTGAGTACCTTTATGAATTTTTGTCTTTTACAAACTTGAACATAATTAATAGAGGTAAAGAACCAACTTTTGTTACTAAGAATAGAAGGGAGGTGCTAGATGTTACACTAACTACCCTTCGTCTTAGCTCACATATAACAAACTGGCATATCTCCTCAGAGGCCTCACTATCAAATCACAGACATATAAGAGTTGAAATTGGGGCGGAAACATACCAAACTTCCACTATCAAAATTCCGAGGAAAACTGATTGGTGTTCTTATGAAAGACACATCAGAGAAGAAGCAAATGAAGTCCGCACCGAAATAGAGAATATAGAAGACTTAGAAATAGCTTCTTCTCAAGTGCATTCTCTAATTCATAATGCATTTGATGCAAGCTGCCAAAGTACACAAAAAAGGCACAGGCATAAAGTGCCTTGGTGGAACAGGGAACTTGAACTACTGCGAGCTAAGACTAGAAGGCTGTTTAACAAAGCGAAAAACTCAAAGCTCGAACACCAATGGGAACTGTATAGACAAGCCCTAACGCAGTATAATTCCGAAATAAGGAAAGCCAAGAGAACATGTTGGCGGAGTTTCTGCGAAGGGATAAATAACACGCCAACAGCAGCCCGTCTACAAAAAATCCTCGCCATGTAAATGAACTCGGGCACCTTCAGAAAGCCGACGGCAGCTTTACAGAGAATTCCAAAGGGACATTATCGGTAATGCTAAATACTAATTTTCCAGCCTGTACTGCATCTACTAGCAAAGACTACCGCCTCGAAATGGGCTCAAGACGTCCACCAAACGAGGCACGATGTTTAGCAAGTAAAATCTTTACAACAATAAGAATAGGATGGGCGTTAATGACATTTAAACCCTATAAATCATCTGGAGGAGATGGTGTCTTCCCTATGATATTGCAGAAAGGTATAGATACTCTCCTTCCAATACTTGTGAACTTATACAAAGCCAGGCTACAGCTTCTGCTATATATCATTATTGGGGAGATACGTAAATGTGGTATTTATACCTAAAGGAGGCGATCATCCACAGACCCTAAAGCGTATAGACCCATTAGTCTCTCATCTTTCCTGCTCAAATGAATGGAAAAGGTATTAGACCAATACCTAAGGAATAAAGTCCTTACAACAAACCCACTTCATCCTAACCAGCGTGCCTATTAGAAGACAAAATCAACAATAACGGCCCCCCAATTTATTACAAGCAAATTGGAAGCGTTACTTATGGCAAAAGAAATGGCTCTCTGTGCATTCTTAGACATAGAGGGTGCTTTTGATAACACTTCCTTGGAAGGTATTGAGGGAACAACTTCTACCAAAGGTTTTCACAAAATGGATTAAAGCCATGCTCCAAAGTCGACGAACAAGCGCCACGCTGAGATTTGAAGTGACAACAATTAGAGCCAACAGAGGCTGCCCCCAAGGAAGGGTCCTGTTACCTCTACTTTGGTGTTTTGTTGTAGATGATTCGAACGGATATGAGGTGCAAGCGTACGCTGACGACCTGGTAATCATGATCCGTGGAAAATATGAGAATATCATACCACAAGTTATGCAAAGAGCTCTCAACGATATAAATGATGTCAAAATCATAGCCTGCGCATAAACCCGCAAAAGATTACAATCGTTCCTTTTACAAAGAGAAGAACTAACATGAAACTGCCACATCTGCAACTTACAGAAAAAAGCCATTACGGCATCACTAGTATGCCGAAGGTTGCTTGGTAAGAACTCGGGTCTTAAGCCTCAAATGACCTTTTGCTCATATACAGCAATAATCAGACCCATGATCACCTACGCCTCTTTGATTTGGTGGCCAAAAACAACTCAGAAAACTGTGCAACAGCAGCTTCAACATATTCAGGGACGTGCATGTCTCAACATCATAGGTGTGATGCGTACCTGTCCCACGGCAGCTCTGGAGGTCCTGCTGGGGATAACGGCGCTCATTGGGTTGTGTTGATCGGCTATCTTGAAAAAGGAAAAACAATAACGGGGGCATACGGGCATTACTTGACAAACCGAAGGCAGAATTTGGGGAAAAGCGGCCGCATTTGAAGAAAGTTTTGTTCCACCATGATAATACACTGTCTCACACTTCAGTGGTCTCCATGGCAAAAATTTACGAATTATATTTCGAATTGATGGACAATCCACCCTATTCACAAGATCTAGCCCCCAGCGACTTTTTTTCTCTTATCTAGGTTCAAGGTTTCACTCAGAGGATACCATTGGACCGGATTTTTTGTACTGTAGCCATTAATTTTAAAACAAGTAATCACTGTTTAACTCAATGCATTGCCCGCGCTTATTGAATGAAAAAGAAATTAGAAAACTATTAATTATTTCGTAATGATTGAGAATTGGACTTGAAAGCATTGCTTTATTTTTCTTATTTTCATTCTTCAATTCCTCTTGAAAGGTGACATTTAATTACGAAACTATACAAAAACATAAAATAAAACATACTTCATCCAAAACTCAATTAAAAAAGTTAAAATAACCAATTATTCTATTCTTAGTGGCAACACAACACTAAGAATAGAATAATTCGCATTACAAATTTTACTCTTATTAGTTTAGCCCCAAGATTAAAATTTACACTACTTAAATAACATTAAATATTGTGTTAGCGTTATTTCTTAACTATTCATTTTCATTAAAAGTGCTGATTAAATCTAAAGTATTACCACGTGCATATTGTATAAATGTTAAGCAGTGAAATAGTGTTAATCTATATAGTGTTAATAATAATAATAATAATATATGTTGCCCAACAGGTTAACCCCAATTACAGGACAAAAAAAATATATGGAATGTGAATACATTACAAAAGAAAATAAACATTGTACATTAAGAAAAATATATATGCGCAAAAAAATTGTAAAAAAAAAACTATTCATGTGAAAAAGAAACCGACAAAGATATCTTCATACTACACGTTGGCATTGCGTGTCATGTGGTAGATTGGCGCTCGGAGTAGTAGGTTGGTCCTTAGTGTTGGCATACTGAAAGTAGACGCATGACGGGATGCCAGTCGCGGAACGTTAAAGCATATGGTTAACAACAAGTAAGGACAATCAACTTTGTTGTTAAGAAGCTTCTGCAGGTATCGAGCGCTATGGAGCTCGCGCCGATGACTTAGTTAGTCCATTTGATGTCTACAAAGTAGATCATAATAAGATATACTCCAATCTGGATAAGTTCCGTCGACTTTCCATGACAAAAACTTCAAAAAACGTCGTTGAATCCGCTCAACTGGAAGCTGTTGAGATGTGTAAAAAGGAAACCAAACCACACAAGCGTATTGCAATTTACTTTTATTTAATTTAGTCGGATATCATTAAAGTGTCGTGAAGTTCTCATGAGAAATCCTAGCATTTTTGAAGCGGACAAGGAAATAATTTCTATATGATTAGAGAGAGATAAAGTTGGATCAAAAATTACGCCTAAAACTTTGATTACATTTATTTTAGACAGAGTTTGGTTTTCAATTGAGTAAGAAAATTGATACTGCTTAGTTTTCCTTGTAAAGGACATGTAATAGCATTTGGCGGTATTGCTGACCCTCTAACCAGAAGATCAATATTATGCTGCAGTTGATCAGCTTCGTCATGACCAGACACAGCACAAAACAGCTTAACATCATCATATGCCAAAACAGAACACGTAAGTGATGGCAAGAGATTGTTTATAAATAAGTTAAAAAGGAGAGCATCAAGGTTTGATCCTTGTGGAACGCCACTTGTGGATACAAAATTAAATGACTGAAAACCGTTATAGAAAACATAGTTCGATCGGCATGTTAAACGTGATCCTATAAGAAGTCTGTGATCAATCCTATCAAACGCGTGAGAGAAGTGTGTATATGGTATCCACCTGTCCTTGATTATCCAAGATTTCACTAACATACCGAGTGAAGGAGCATAAATTTGTCGTTGTAGAACGGCCAGTCATGAATCCATGTTGATGTGGCGATATCTATTGTTTTATATTGAAAAGAAGTGTTGAAATTTACACTATATTTTGTCCTGCAATATACATTTGTGGGATTTGTATGTCAAATATTTGCCTGATACAGGCAAATTAGTTTTGCTATAACATACACCCGATTCGATTTGTACTCAAGATGTTAAGGTTTTTAATCAAAAAATTCATAAGCATTTAAGTCGGTTTTCCAAGTTTAAAAACGGGTTTCCGAATTCCACAATTTCATATAAAAACAATTTTTAAAAACGACAAACCTTATATACGTTAACTGATGAATGAGATTTTCCAACATAATGCTTTAACGACTTAAAGCATTATGCTGTGTAATTTGAAAGCGAGTTGTATCCATCCACCATAGTCGTATGGTGGATGGATACAACTCGCTTTCAAATTACACAGTTTGGAGAGATGCTTTTTCATCCAATTGATATCCATCTCCCTTTATCTTGAAATGTTCTTTCAGTACGATATACTTTTCTCCTTTATTTATTTATTTAAAACATAAACCTCTGCTTGGAAAAAATTATTATAATGATCAAAAGTTTATTAAATATTAGGAAAATTCTTGCGTGGTAAATGGTAAATATTAATTCAAAAAATTGTGATTATTTTTATCATAGAGCATTTGTGTCATTGCTCTTAATGCTCCTTCTGTGGTCGCCAAATGCACTGTTCGTACGTTTCGCAACTTTGGCTATAACTTATTTCGCGAACATCTGGGACGTATGGTTTGGTATTCTATCGCTGAGACCGATTCTATAGATAAAAAGGTGCACTTCTTAAATTAATTCATCTTATTGCTGTTCGATGTCCATGCACCTTTTGTTACTATTACTACAGGGTCACGTAAACCATCGCCTTGGATTACGGATAACATTAAGTTACTAATCTGGCTTAAGAATAGAGCACTTAAAAAGTTTAGGTCGAGTAAGTTAACTGGTCACTGGAACGACTATAAGTCCCTTAGGAAGTTAGCAACAACTGCCATTGAGCACGAGAAAAATGCCTATTTGCAACATAGACTTAAGAATTCGAATCGTAAAACACTGTGGAATGATTTATGTCATCTGAACATTTACAAAAAGAAATCTCCCGCTGTACCATCTCACCTTCTGGATGTAAGCGACCTAAATGATCATTTTATTTTGGCGTCGAATTCCTCCTTGTTGCCTGACCCGCAGGTATTTAATTTCTATAATTCCAATGTGAGGTCGGGCGTCGGCTTTTTCTCCTTCCGTGATATTAGTGACACACAGGTTGCTTCTATCATTTCTAGCATGTTTTCGAATTCAGTTGGAGCAGATGGCATCTCCTTAAAAATGCTATCACTGTGTTGCCCTACCGTTCTATCAATCTTAACGCACATATGGAATTTTTGTCTTCAAACTAGTATTTTCCCTTCTGACTGGAAAAGAGCTTACATTACTCCTGTTCCAAAAAATAAGAGCCCTGTCACAAGTACCGATCTACGCCCAATTAGTATCTTGCCCGTTCGACAGGCCATCTGTCAAAATTTCATTTATTACCTACATTCCAGTCTGGTTTTCGTCCAGGATTCAGTTGTACGTCTGCTCTAACTTGTATTGTCTATGACATCATATCTGCGAGTGACGTTGGTAAGTTAACAATATTGGTGCTGTTGGATTTCTTCAAGGCCTTTGATAGAATTGATCATGATCTCCTGCTAGCTATTCTTCACTACATCGGTTTGCTTGGCAGAAAGTAGCGGGTGGTCGCTGGTTGTCGCATGTCGGATTGGGCAGTAGTACGTGCTGGAGTTCCACAAGGACCCGTATTGGGTCTACTGCTGTTTTCGATTTACACTTCCCACATGTTCTTTTTCCAGAATTTCACATGTAACTTTCAACTCTACGTTGATGACTCACAATTATACAAGTCCTTTTTCATTGATGACATCTGCAGAGCTGTGGATGATATTAATCGTGATCTCAACAGCCTGTATACGATTGCAAGAAAACACTCTCTACTCTTAAATGAAAGTAAATTTTACTATATAGTATTCGGTGATTCTAGAATCAGGTCGAGCATCCTTCCTAACATCGGACTTGCAATAAATAACATACCAGTGCAGTATCAAAGTAATGTTAGAAATTTAGGTCTCCTTATAGACAATGATCTGAAGTTTAAACATAATGTTAATATGTGTATCAGACGCGCTTACAGCAACTTAAAAATAATATATCCCCATCGGCATTCTCTTGACGTTTCCATTAAGAAAATGCCGTGTGATTCCTTGACATCGCATTTTAATTTCTGTGATGTTGTTTGGACCAGATTGACTCGCGTAGAGTTCAGGTGGTACAAACCACTTGTCTCAGGTTTATATACGGAATAAGGAGACGTCAGAGGATATTTCATCCGCTTGCTGATGCTGGGTGGATGAGGGATGAGTAGACAATTACATTTTATCTGTTTCGTCCATAAAATTTTAAATACCGGTGTTCAGCCCTATTTATCAAATAAAATAAAATATCGCACGGACGTACATAATATCAATATCCACAGAAGGGATGTTATAGATATACCTAGGCATCATGCGCAGCTGTTTAAGAAAAGTTTTAGTTACATTTCGGCACGGTTATTTAACTCACTTACCGTTGACAACAAGCAGTTGCCATTCAATGCATTTAGATGAGTAGTTTTCAATAATTTAATGAACGAGCAAGTTTCTGGCATATAAATTATTGAAGCTTGATATGTTGCTTCTGTAACATATTTTTTTTCTATGACAATTTTTGGATCATCGTTTATAGCAGGAAACCTCTATGGTTTACTGAAGATGATCCTGTTGGCATTTTTTTTCCATTTTTGTTCATTGTATTATTTGCCAATAAATATTATTATTATTATTAGTTTGGAAAGAAGTACTACGACCGTACAACGTCAGGAAAAAATGTTATAATTTTATTATTATTATTATTATTATTATTATTATTATTATTATTATTATTATTATTATTATTATTATTATTATTATTATTATTATTATTATTATTATTATTATTATTATTATTATTATTATTATTATTATTACTATTATTATTATTATTTATAAATTTGTAGACCATTCCCGCGGCTACGGAAAGTGGCTGTGAGTTTAAGTGAAATACTTATAATAACTGTCCTTCAGGTATTTTTGCTGATAACTTCTGTAATTTATTCATTTATTTACTGCATTAGAAAATTAAAGTATATTGAGCCAACTAATGGTCTTTGGCGATTCTACGTGTTTAGACCGTGGTAAAACATTTGTTCGTGTTGTTTATTAAATTGAAATAATAATGACTAAGTGTAAGATTTGACTGAAAGAATTTTCGCAGATTTTAAATGAATAACAACGATAGCATTTTCAACAATATGATTATGTGTGGACTCTACATAACACATGTAGTAATTCGAATAATAACCAAAGATAAAATTTTCACTTATTGTTAGTGCGATTTGTTCAATAAGCGTGTATATGATTTCATAAAGACAGCGTACCAAGTGGATCGTTGTGTTCTAGTTTTCCTCTTCAAAGGTCCTACTTTCTTTTGCGTGCACCACTGTCTTAATGGTAACGCATCTGCATGCTCCATTGCTGCCTCTGTTTTAGTAAGTACAACAATAACTAGCACATACGTACGTAAATTTATTCAGCCATGATACGTCAAATAGTAATTATTATTAATAATGATAGAGAACTCTCACATTAATCGAATGTCTTCCTTATAAGAGAGAGAAACGTCTCTTTCTTTAATTCATAACAAATATTCTTTGACACACTAATTTTGTATGCATGCGAAGACGTTGTAAGCCAGAGGTTTTGTTTTCAAATTCGATATGGTAAAGAACGTAGAACATAATGGAACGATCCATTAACAATTATATTCCGCATATTAGCTCCATATAGAGGACCGATTATAGTGCTGATATATTAATTCTCTATAGTAAAGATGTCAATTTATGGATTTCGTTTGAATAATGTCAATTATCGATTATATTATATACATAACCAACTAATATGTACAGTGTGAATACTACTTATGGAATAAAGTTAATAATTGCATTATCTAATCCCTTAAAAAAATCGCTAAGATGGGTCGATCTAATTTCTAACGTTATTGTTCTTAACCCATTGATGTTAAAAATTTTTTCTAGTGAAAACCCTTACTTTCCTATCCCGTTATTAATAACTAGAGTAACCAAAACTTGCGGACTCGCATAGGCGTCGGTATTACGGGTTAATATAAGAATACGAAAAATTCATAAATAAACTTACTTGCTAATTATTCAACAAATTAGAGGCATCAGGATGTGAACTACTGTAAACTTGCATCATTGCATATGTTTCCACAGTTACTTCTTTAAACCTTGTGCGTCGACAAGAAAAAATATTCTTATACATAGAAAACGATCTCTCCACATCTAAGGAAGTTACATTTGCATGTAGAAACTGTTTTCCAAAATCACTTAAAAGTTCACTATTCTTACACTTATTATAAACGGCCTCTAAAGTATTAAAATCGGGATTTTTCCTTAAAACATCTGCCAACTTTTGACTAGCGCATAATCCTGGCGTATCATTTAATGTGTGTAATTTATTTTTTACACTCTCCACTATGTCTAATGATTCCTGCAATGACAATTCAGTACATTGTAGTTTTCTGATGGCATCTAGTAATACTGTATAATTGGTACATATTGTTGTTAAATCTTCTAAAAGTTGAAGAATTTGAAATTCTCTTTGACTTTCTCTAATTGCTTTGGATTCATTCCGATTAAATCGCATTATAACTGATTGAATTTGTTGAAAATGGATCAAAGTAAGAAGCTGCTGTTAGCCAAGTACCCCATCGCGTTAAAATTGGTTCAGGAGGTTCTGGAATACCTGGACAAAATTTACGAAATTCTTTTAAACGTTTAGGAGATTTACGAAACACTGCTTTAGTACTTCCAATCATCCGATCAACGTTTCCGTAATGTTGTCGAACAACTTCACCAACTAAATGCAAAGCATGCAGCACGCAGGTTATATGTATTAAGTTAGGAAATATATGTTTTAAGGATCGCCCAACACTTAACATCGTTGCTGCACTATCTGTCACAATCATCACAACTTGATCTTGGGCAATTTTAAATTTTTTCAAAGCGTTCATTATCACTTTTTGAATATTTTCCGCGGTACATTGTTGAACACGTTTGCAAGCTAACAAATATCGAGATGCTGTGTTCTCGCTAGATAAAACGCGAGCTATTACATTCACAATACTGTTTTTCTTTATATCGGTCATCTCATCCACGGTAATCCATATTTTTTAGGAACATAAACCACTTTTACACACATTTTCTAGCATCTCTTTCATTCGCGGCAAATGATTCTGTAATTGTGTTTGTAAGGGTAATGGGTACTTTGGAACGTATTGTCGCCAAAACGTTCTAAAAGCTGCTTTTCTCACCAACGACAACGGAAGATTACAAGAGGTAAACATAATTAATAAATGTATGAGGAATAGTGTATAAGGTATTTCAGTTCTTGCATTTCTCATATGGTTAATACAATTGACATGCCTCTGGGAATCAGTTCTGTCCAATGCAGCCAAACGAACATTGCATATTAAGCAAAAAACTGCACTACCGTCATATTTTAAATGGGGAAAAAGTGACACATACTTATGTACATTAGTAGCAAATCTATTACGAGGCATTGTTTTCTTAGGTATGTAAATATTAGTTCTATATGAAACGATACACTAATTATGTACTTGGCATAATACTACAACACACAAAAAACAGCAGCTATATTTTCACAAGCGACACGTAAGTACATAACCTTGACCGTTCGACTAATCTCTGCAACAGCTCAACCGGTACTAAAACGAAATCTCTCTCAGCGCGGTTTAAGATGATTTATATTCAAGGTCGACACTACATGCCTGCTTCTCTACGGGTTTAGTTTATTTATGAATTTTTCGTATTCTTATATTAACCCGTAATACCGACGCCTATGCGAGTCCGCAAGTTTAGGTTACTCTATTAATAACTCTTTTAACTGCTTGTGATGATTATATATTTATCAATGCTTTACTTATGACTGGAAAAAAATACTAGTCGAATCGTGGTGTAGCAATGGAAACTAGTATTACGTAACATGAATTTAACAGTTTATTTGAAGAATGCTCATTGCTGTACAAACGAGTCGACGCTTATGGGCTAGGAAAATTCTCCGATAACAATTCACCGACGAAAATTTCTCCAACAGCTCCTCATAAACTAATTTCCCGACCGGAAAATTCCCCAACGGTAAAATTTCTTCACAAACAATTGCTTAAATTCAACTCATAATTCACTTTAATGACTTAATTCAATGAAGGGATTAGACGTAATGCACAGAGACAAAAAGTTCTTGACTCAAACAAATATGCATTCAGTCTACCAAATCGTAATTTTAAATGGCGGCAGATATATTTTTTTAATTAAAAATTTTTTTTTTTACATGGTTATTTTATTCAAACATATGATCTCTTGAAGCAAATAACCTCAAGTTTGATTTGAAAATATATGTTTACTTAATATACGTAATATGTTTGATTCAACAATACAGTTCTTTCTTTTAAAGAACTGATGAAAGTTTGAAACAAATATATTTTTCTTTACCATTTATTTGACTTCACCTTTTAATGGCGAACGTTCCCAAAATGGGAACGTTGAATTAATCATATTATTTGCATACAATTTTTAAAATATACATAGATGTAAACTTTTCTGATTGTTAATTATAAAAATTTATTATTCTGTTGGTATTATTACCCTACTGAAATGGTCGAAACGATGGATGCTTTCTTCTTTTTAGAAAAGAAAGCATCCGTTTATGAGCACATAGGAAAAATGTGTTAAAAAAACTTTTTTTTTTTTTAACTTTATTAATATTATGGATAAACTATTAAAAGTACATAAAGAATTGATATAATGCCGAAAATTAATTTCCATTTCGTAGTGACGTGGTGCTTTTATTCTTGTAAATAAATCCCAGCTCTCTAAAATACCATTAACTTCTTCCATTACGTTAAGCTTCCTAAAGATCTACGTGGTCGCAAGCAAAAACGGTGAACCTTAAATTTTACAGAGTTCCTTCAAGTATCTTCCAGATTACTCACATTTCCCTGGAACCTGTAGAGTGAATCTGGTTAGGTAGGTATGCACTTTTATATAGGTATCTATAAAAACAATAATTATCCACGTAGGGGGGACAAGGGCAATTCCGCCACCCCGGGAAATTCCACCACCTCTCTAAAACCAGTTCATGGCGGTAAAAGTGGAATTACAGAAATGGTGAACTCTAGCGGCAGAACTATTAAGCACGGTGCATCTGTTTCAGATCAGTTCGGTTGTGTTGTAGTGACGGTACCTAACAAAAACTATTTTATGTGATTTTCATCTAATACTTCGACAGAAGAATTTCGAAGGTAAGTGTGCAAATTTCTCCTCTATTGTTGTATCAAATATTTGACTAGAGAGCTAAGATAGTTCGCTGTATTTCTATGTCTTCATACCTAAGTTTTATAGAATGGTTGACGAGATGTTTATCTTTGACCGCCATATTGTCACAAAGGGGTAATATCGCACTGGTAACCAGAGAAATGGCGCCATGGTGGCGGTATGACCCCTGCAAGATATATTTTCGTAATTTATACAACTTCATATGCTTTATCTGTAATTGCAGATGGTACGGAACCGCCAAAGAACTACCGACAAAGCCAAATGGAGTGCTGAAACTCTTAAAGCAGCCATGGAAATGGTTAAAAGTGAATCTTCAGTCATGAGTGTTGCAAATAAATGACATTACGTGACAGGATCAAAGCAGATACCCTGACTAAACCTTCCTTAGGCCGAAAACCTCTTTTTACAACAGAGCAGGAGAAAGAATTATCTGACCACCTGTTGTTATCAGCTAAATCATTTTACGGGATTACTTTGAAAGACCTAAGGCGTGTAGCATTTGATGTAGCAAAAAATCTTGGACTTCAGCATAATTTCAATCGGGAAACTAAAATGGCAGGAGAAGACTGGGTAACTAGATTCCGCAAAAGGGACTCGGCCATTTGTTTGAGGAAACCGGACGCAACCAGTCTCAACAGAATCGTGGGTTTCAACAAAAATGAACTGGCTCTGTTTTATGATAATTTAGAGAGAGTTATCGGCAACAATTACTTTGACGCAAGTAAAATATATAATATGGACGAGACGGGAATATCTTCAGTCCAGAAACCTGGAAAGATATTGGCACCGAAAGGTCAAAAACAGGTCGGAGCAGTGACGAGCTGGGAAAGGGGAAAGAACATAACAGTGGTATGCTCATTCAGTGCCTTTGGAAATTATACTCCTCCCCTATTCATTTATCCCAGGAAGCGCATGTCCCCACTTCTAGAAAAAGGAGGGCCAGTTGGAGCACTTTACAAATGTTCTTACAATGGTTGGACAAATAACAGCATATTTCTAGAATGGTTGATTCATTTTAAAAACTTTGTAAAACCAGCCAATTATAGCCATATATCGTTCCAGAGTTATGAATTCTGCCGTGAGAACATTCTTGTGGCATCCATTCATGTGATATCCATCATATACTTCCCATAGATTGCAACCACTGGACGTCACTTTCTTAGGCCCTTTAAAGAGTACATTTAATAGAGAATGTGACATCTTTCTCAGAAATAATCTCCACCAAAGGATCACTCCTTACGACATTGCTGAGATTTTAAATAAAGCATACATCAAGGTGGCGACTAGGCAGTGGTTTGATAAATGTGGAATTTATCCTTTCCGGCCAAATATGATAGACGAATGGGATTTCATTTCAAGTAATGAGGTTCCTCAAAGTGTCATCGTTCAGGAAAAAGATGGAGAGGATGAATGCGATCAAGAAAATAATCGCGAATCCATTGTGAATCCATCCGAGTCAAACAATCCTACAAAACACTCTCATCCTCAAGATCCTATTCCATCAACCTCTTCAGATACTTGTCATATACAGCAAAACAAGGAACAATATTCCGTTTCTACCTCAGATTTCAAGGATATGTTGAATGACATGTCACCAGTCCCAGTTTTCAGAGGTTGCGTGGGAACAAGGAGAAAAGTTCGCAAAGGACATTCTGAAATACCGACAGAGACTCCTATGAAAAAAGTTCACCAAGAAAACGAAAGGTAGAGAAAGCTGAAGGAGACAGGGAAGAGTAGGGCTGAACTTACCAAACAACAGAAACAGAAATCTTTAACCACTAAAGACAACAGGAAAAGGAGTAGCGCAACTAAAAATAAAAAAGAAAGTAAAGAGTGTAGAAGGAAAATAAAATTTTACTATTCTTCAGAAAAAGATTCAGACATTGATGAAACCTTAATTTGTGATGACAATGAAGATGACGATGCAGCTATCATTGTTGATGAAAATACAGAGGTGTGCATTATTTGTGGAGAATTTGTGTTCTAAATAGGCTCACTCTGAATGTAGTGGCTATGACACTGCCGAAAATTACATTTGTAACTACTGCTCAAAGTAACTGCTTCTTTTCGAGACATGAGGCATTCATATATTTATTTTAATTTTATTAGACTTTATATTTAAAAAAACTAAATTCATAATATATTCAAACCTATGACAATTTTTTATTTTTAAATTCATTAGTATCGTTGTTAATATTTAAATATAAAAATTACATCTCTCTGCTTAGTTATCATAGGATCCTTATTATTATTATTCTTATTAATAATAAAATTCTAATTATTGTACATGTTAAATAAAAATTTATGTGCTTGGCGTTATTACCCCAGGGGCCGGAGCAATTCCGCCACAGAGAACTTCCTTACATAATTCACTGGTACTAGTAAATCGTTCAGTGCAGGAACAATTTAAACATTCAACAAGTCAGTTAAAAGCATGAGGTTTCGATCTGCAAATCGACTTCGTTTTAATAACAACCATACAGGATTCATGAGGTAAAACGTCTTAAGATGGCGCCATTGTTCCGGTCTCCCCTATACGTAATTTTGTAATTATATACGCACAAAATTATTTCGATTAAGATGACATAACATCAAAATAACTTGTGTGTTGTGTGTAAAGATTAAGATGATTCTTGCACTACTTTTGTTTGCAAAGAATATTACAAAACTTACTACCTCGGTAATCTCGTAGGAATCCTGAGAATCGCCAATAGGTGATAGGGATAGCTGTATGGTTAGGTGGTAGAAAGATGCTAGGTATTATGACAAAAATGGTAGGAGATAGAACAGTAGATAACTCAACGGACTTATCCATGCAAGCATGTCTTATCACTTGCCTTTGCTGAAATACCTGGTATATCAAAAAAGAAGGAAATATACTAACAATTAGTTACAAAATATGCAAAGAGAAAGATCAAAGCATTGTTAAATGTGTGGTGAATTGAATCGCAATTTATTTAAACTGCTAACATTGGTGTTACTGGCCTTGAAAACGATATCGGCGAGATTTTTGTAATTTTCGCTAATCCCTAATTAAACATGAATTCTGATATTCGCCAATCTGTGGCAACTATTTTGTTATTCTCTTTATACAGAAATTTTAACGATAGTTATCTAATGGTAAAAATATATAAATCCATTACCCTAGTTACCTATTATTTTCTTCATTTACCGCTTATGAACCACCATCTCACATAACCTAAGACTACGATTGCGATTGCCTGAACGAAATTGCCAACGACGCGCGAAGCGCACGATTCTAACATATATTTGCTTATGACCTGATGCTGCGGGATTCTCATACTTTGGTTTCTAGTGGCCACAGTTTTTCGAGGGATGAGAATTTTGAAATTTTGCATTTAGCCAACAAGGGTTATTACCTAAATAATCTTG
The DNA here is from genome assembly GCA_029619315.2 of Dynastes maya. NCBI lineage: Eukaryota > Metazoa > Arthropoda > Insecta > Coleoptera > Scarabaeidae > Dynastes > Dynastes maya. The sequence goes on along the minus strand of JAROYE020000003.1, from coordinate 53,713,603 downwards.
AGGCACTTGAAATCATGAGAGAGCAGTACAGAAGTCGAGAAAACTACTTGAATATTCAATTAACCTTTGAATCTACACCCGCATTTAAAGTATTCTTCGAATAGATGGTACTGTCGTGGACTGTCTTCAATCTAACTTTTAATCAGCCGCCAATAGATGTCAGTACTAATTTCGAAAGAGTCTTTTAACTTATTTATTAATAGAAAAACAGTATTGTATTTTACATTGACAAATTGGTACTTTTAACGTGTGTGTGATAGTCCTTTTTACATATATTTTAATTTATTACTATTTTTAATTCGTTGTTTTAATATGTATCCAGTCTACAGTACCTACATTTTTAAATTTTAACATAATTCTTACTGTTTTTAAATTTAAAGTTGTAAGTATTACCTGTGTTAATATATATCCATTTCTTACATAGATAAAAAAAATATTAATTCAAATATTAAAAACTAATTTCATTCATAATTACTACATACTAAATTAAAATTAAAATTTATTTACAAAAAATAATTTAATATAACTTAAAATAGTTTTCTAAATACTTAGTTTATGACATAATTTTTGATATTATACTTATTCCTGGTGTCCTTTTATAGTGTTGCCTGAGGATGAGCTCCTTTCCCCCGTATTTTATTAGCTCTCCACATATACCATTGCAGCACGCTGCCTTTCTATTTTTTAATTTTCGTATGCTTTTTGTAACTTCTGCATATGTAGCCTCTCCATATTTTTCGCTATGCTCACCGTCCAATTTTATTTCTCTTTGTTTTGTTATTTCAGTCCTTTTATATAATTCTTCGAAGTGTTTTCTCCAGGTATCTTCTCCAATAGATGTCATCGCATTTGTTTTACGTTTTGTTATTTTTAGGTAATTATATAGTGGTTTCGTGTTATTTCTTCTGTTTTCCCTTTCGATTTCTTCCATTATTCCCTCTAGTTAACTTTTCTTTGTTGTTTTACATACTTTCCTTGCTTCCTTTCTTTTCTCTCTGTATTCTGACATGTGTTCTCAGTACCAGATTCTAGCCATTTTAGTTTTGCAGTAATTTTTTTTCTCTATTGCTTGCTCACATTCTTTATCAAACCATTCATTTCTTCTTGTACTTTTTGCCATATCTATTTCTCTCTTTGCAACTTTGTTAATTCCTTGTTTTATTTTAGTCCATTGTTCTCCAATTCCCTGTTCTTCAAACTGCATTTCTTTGTTTATCTCTTCCCTGTATTTTTCTTTTATTTTTTCTTCTTCAAATTTTTTTATGTTCCACTTTGTCTTTGATTCTCTCTTCTCTATTTATTTTTTTTTTATTTTGCATTTCTCAAAAGATACCAGAAGCGTAACTCTGAAACGTAAAAAGTAGGACATGTATTCAAAAATTAAAAGTTATGCTGTGCTTTCCCAATAGAGATTTGAAAAGAAATTCAAAATATTTATGGATGAATCGCGTAGTTAAAGCATTTTTTCAAGCTTTTACTTAACGTGATTTGTTGACACACGTGCTTATGTATATGTTTGTATTTCCAGAAGGTGCTAATACTGTGTAAAATATGTTTTCAATACAATTAGGATTAAATTACGAATTATAGTAGCATTTGTATAAAACTGCATGTTTTAATTTGTACTTAACAAGTGTACATAATAATTCAAGTGTAAATAATAATATATGTTATGTTTCAATCGCCCTGCAGCGAACTGTTGCTGCGGCGAAAAGATCTGCGGGCGAACCGCCCCTACGGCGAAACGACTGCGGCCTAGACCCCCGTCCTAGACCCATACTTGAAGTGCTATGCTATAAATTATGCAAACTATGGATTAAAAAGAATAAATTGTGTGTTAAGCTAATTAACCATTAGTACTAGTATATACATATGCAAGGTCTTATTCTAAAAAGTAAATAATATGGTGCTTTTCTCCGATCAGAAATTGCGAATCTAACCCAATTGCGCCGAACAAAATGGGTTTTTACTTTTACAAGTTCCAATGCTGAATATTGTTACAAAGAACGTTTTAGAAAAGTCTTTTGTTGCTCTCTATCCACCACATGTTAATTATTACCATTTTCTTACACACATAACAAGTTCTATAACCTTGCTATTTGCTGCAGTGCTTATCGACTGGCGTCGCTCTTATTAATGGAATTTAATTATCCAGTGGTACAGAGTGAAATGGAAAATAAAACGTATAATTTATTATACGCGTAAAAGTGAAATTTCTAAGAGCGTATTTCTGTATGTACAATCTCATTTTACGTATTTTCCAGCATCCAGAGCCAAACGTTTAAGATGAAATAATTAACATCAAGATAGAAATGGTTAGAGTAATGAATATAATGATGTATTGCAATGCCGTATTATCTGCATACATAATAAATTGCATATAATTGTTGTTCCTATAATTTCTGGCAGCAACAAGTATGTACTTGTCTGACAAATAACCCAAGTAATGTAATATACTTCGATAGTTAACATATAAAACATGTAACCAGCTTTATTTAATTTCATAAAAGTTCAAAATATGTAAGTTCTCTTTAAAGCTGTACCCGGAAAGCACACGATACGAGAGCTAAACCGATATTATTGAGAATAAAAAAATCCAGTTGGCCATGAAAAACAAAACATGCACTATTGTTTAAGGCAACTCTATATCTGTCAGTTGAGGTTTAATTGTTGTATTTGCGTTAGTTAGAACCGAAGTTTTTAATTTTTTTAAGTGGTAACGTAAGCGAAAAATGGAATTAACTAGAGGGCATTTATTATGATTTCAAAAAAGGTTTAAGCGTTTATGAGTGCAAGGAAAGCCTAGATTTCACCTTTAAAGAAAAAGCACTTTCTGTGGCTACAATTTACCGGTGGTATAAAAACTTCGAACACGAAAGAAATTTTGTTTGGCATTAGAAAGCAGTAAGACCTCCTAGTAAGGCCATCACCGAAGAAAATATTGCTGCTGTTAAGAAAATAATTGAAGAGGACACAAAGCCACATATGCTGTAATAGAGCATCAACTCAAGATTGGATTTTCAGTTATTAAGACAATCATGCATTAAAAAAAAGTTGTCAGTCGTTTTGTGCCGCATCAGTTTTCTGACTTTCAAAAAACAGAGCGTGCGAAAATTTGTCATGCAACTTTAACTCTCTTGAAGAATGGCGCACGTCAAATTTGTTATAGAATTCTGATAGGTGACGAAACGTACATTCCGTGTTTCGACGTACCGACCCGTCAAGAGAGTCACAATAAGACAATGACAAAGAAGCAGTGAGCTATGTAAAAAGTTATGTATAGGGTGTTCTTTAGAAGTACGGGTCTGGTATGTGCAATTAAATTGCATGAATAAAAACAGTTAGGTACAGCTAAATGGTACACCGAAAAATGTTTGTCTGAGGTGTTCAGTAGAGTTCCTGTTACATCACGATAATGGTCGTATACCGCAGTTCTCACAATATTTGGATGAAAAAAATATAAAAGTAATAGAACATCCACCGTACTCAACTGATTTGACAATGTGTGACGTTTGACTGTTTTGTGGGTTTAAGAAACATTTGCGAAGTGTCTGAGGAAGAAATTGATATAGCCATTCATCAGTATTTTGCAAGTATTCCAAAGGAGGATTGGTTGGCGGCCTTTATGAAGTGGAATGAGAGAATGGTCAAAGGTATTATTACTAGAGCGGGTACTTTTTAAATTTCGCGGATGATTTAAGTTGGTAGTTCCGGCAATAAAGAATATACTTGTCTGTATTATGTTGAGAAATTGGCCTATATGTCATTTATTGCCGGAACTACCAACGTATTAGAGAAATATTTTTTAAATGGACTTTTGGAGATCGTCTCACACTATCATTCGTTGAAAAGAATGAAACTCTACAACTAAACCTAAATAATACAACTTTCGAACTTTCATTCGAATATTTCAATTAAACTTTGCTTTTGCTGTAGGTGTAAACTAAATAATAAAAATATTTATTGGTTTCCCAAAGGGCTATTCACTGAGGTCTTTTTGTCCGTAATTTATAATGCTATATTATTGTGTAGTACATAAAAGGGAATAGTATTTGTGAACAGAACAAGCAAACTTGAAAAAAAGAAGCATATGTAATTATGTACATTTTGAAAATTTCTATTATGGAATGGGTAAGCCGTTTCCGTTTAGGAGGGGAGTTGTTGCGTTCAAGAATGTGTGGATTTTAATATTTCGAGGTTGTGTTTGTTGGTGGCACAAGAAGCACAATGAGTGGGATAAGGGTTCTTTGGCAAAATAGATCATCTTAAGAGCTTTTTAGTTATTAGCCTCAAGGTCGTCGCTTCTGGTATCTCAATGTTTCTTTTCCCGCTGGATTCAATGTCCAAGAATGAAGGGAAGCCGTTGTCTAGGATGAGAAGACAAATCATTTTATAAATCGACACCTCTGCCTTGCTCGAAAATGTATTCCCCCTTTTTTAAAAGTCAGACTTCCATAATGTTTTGAATAGTTTGTCGTATTCTTCGTTTCATTTGTATGATTTTTAGGACTTTTGGGACTGAAAATAGAAAAGCTATAAATGCGCAGATTTACATATTAACCCTGGACATTCTAGAAACTTCAAACATGTGTAATCTTTATGGACGCAAAAATAACTACGACTGTGTAAAAGAGAAGCGCAGAATAGTAAGGGAATGTTTCGCGGACTACCAAATCCATATTTCAAATATTTTGGTGAAAGAAGAAGGGTGTGTATTTATGATTGCTAGCGAGAGGATGCTTCTGGCGTGTATTGTAGTAACAGTCATTCAACAGTGATTCAATTACGATGTGCAATTGTTTTTCGTACTTTGAGAGAAGGATTCTGCATAAGATCAAAGGAATATTACAGAAAGAGTAGTACCGTGAAATCCTAGAAACTCATACAATTTCCTCTAGTTTCCAACTTATTGGTCTGAGTATGATATTTATATGCAGAATAGTGATCCAAAACATACCATTGGAATTTGAAGAAATTGTTTGAATGAACAGAACTAAAGCAATATTTTGTAAAATGTGCGGTAACTAACCCACTTCAATCTTATCGAGTTATTGTGGAATGAACTTGATAGGAGAATGGGAATAACATCTAGGGATTATACTTAAAGAGGAATGGAACGGTATTGTAGGCCTTATTTTGTAGAAAGTGTGATTTTTTTTTTATGCCGACTGTTAGAAGTACTTCTTTACGGAGTTTCACCGCGATACCGTGCATATCTGTTTGCCTCACAAGTCATTTAAGCGTTCAGTTCATTGGGGTTTTTTGTTGGTTGGCCGTTTCGTTATGTTGCGCGTGGGGGATGGGGGGCTGTTACTGCTGTATATTGCGATATAGGATAAGGTAGATGATAGGCATTATTTTTAAGAAGTAATAATTTTCCTTCTTGATCAGGGTAGTAGTGGTAGATCAAGAGTTTATATAATCTTGAACTACTTCCCTGTAATTTTCAGTTTATTATATGTACATACTGATAATGTGTTTTTTATTTTTCTAATTGTATTTATTTGATGCACTGAAATAAAACATTTATTATCATTATTATTATTACTACTATATTTGTGTACATCAGTAATGAAAGAGGTAAAATCTAATCATATAAATTTTATTAATAATATAATATAAAAAAATATTGGATGCTTTTCAAAATAGATAAGTATATTTGAAAGTGCATTAAAATATTTCTTGCTATTGTATCAATTAATAAAACAAAGGAATTGTTTAATAGAGTGAAAACTTTTAATGATGTCAAATATTCTTAATAGTGAAACGTGTTAAAAAGCAAAACTAATTATTTTCTATTTGTCACAGATTCTATTCCTTTATTCATTTGTTATTCATGACAGCAGTGTTGTGAAAGTATTTATGACTTGAATATGAATCAAAGGATAATAATATACATGTTTTCAAGTTTACTCTATGGCTTAAGAGGGCTCACTCCGCCAGTTGCAAACGCATCGGAAGCAGCTTCGCTCGTGTCTATTTACTGCTTTATCAGTGTGACCCCCCAGATATTATTTATATATTTTTAAAGAGAACATGTTTATGTAGGGCGGTATAGAGAGATATTTTAATTTAATGTTGCTGTAAGGCATTAATTTAACAATAAAGACCTCCAATTTTCCTCCTTTTTGGCGGAGTTATAAAACGCATTAAAACAACTATTTATGAATTTTTGGCTCCATACAGCCCTACATTCATCTTTGAGCTACTGAAGTTTGGCGATGTGTATTAGAAATAATCAATAATAAAAGAGTAAATAGTTAAGAGCGAATACATTACAAATTAAAAAAAACTACCGTAATAAACTGCTGCCCTCTAGCAGACACAGCTAGATATAGTAAGGGGCGTGGAGTGTCGTGTTCGTTCTTTTGTTAAAGAAAGACAGATACAGTAACCGATTCTAACCAGGGTAGAAATTTTTTGACGTACGGGACTAATACACATCTCTGACGGTCTGTTTTCTCTGATTACGAAAGACCACCAACACAAGTGCGAGAGGCATAGTTTTTGATTTTATTGCATCATTTCTTAGGTAGACGTTGTCAGTAAAGGTAACATTAGAAATCCTAAATTTGGGTTTTAGTGCTACACAACTATGTTCTTAGATAACCTATCTAATTAGTACATATATTTAATATAATTATAATATAAATATAAATATAAATTATAATATAATTATAAGAAATCTTATATAATATATGTCATTAGGGTCTTTGGATACGGTGATAGGGGACGTGAAACACAAATCACCTGCTAACGAAGAAACGCTCTGGATTGTCGCAAAAAGAATCGGTACTTTTGTCAACTTACAGTAGATTCGATTAGGGATTTGAAATGTGCATATATACATATATATGAATGCATGAATTTATAATAAGCAATTGTTGGGAATACACAAACTCCACCTATCTACTTTATATAATTTTCAGAATGCTTCTTTTTAAAGGTATTACTACCATAGGTAGCTCAAGAGATGACTAATTAATCTCCTACGCTATATAATACAAACTACTACATATTTCCATTCCGTTTAATAATAATAATGCAACAATAATGATAATAATGATATAAACGATATTAACGATAATAATAATCGTAATTATGATAATAACAAAGACAACAATAATGAAGTGAAAAACTTTATGATATGCCAATAATTACACTGGACAACAAACTTTAGTTTATTTGTTGTATCTTGTTTGAAAAGTGCATTTTTTTTTGTTAATTTTGGGGCGATGAATGCAAAAATGACAATGAAATTAAAACTTAGTTGCAGTTTTCAAGAACAAGTTTTTTCATTTTATTTTTAACAAAATAATAAAAAATAGATACTTTTACACTTTTAGAGTCACTAAATGCGCCGTCTTTTTGCTATTCTTTTGTGAATTATTTCTAGAGCATCTCTAACAAGGGTCCAATAGTAGTCGGCAAGCATGGAAGCATTCCAATTTCCCTGGTACCTTTTCTCCATTGTTGATATATCCTGATGGAAGCGTTCGCCGTACTCATCACTTACAGCTCCGCAGTTTCCAGGAAAAAGTCCAGGTGTAAGTGTAGGAAATGGATCTTTAGAGACATATTGCAACCCATTTTTTGATACGATGACAGCATATTTTCAATAAGAGTAACGTAATTGTCAGCTTTTTTATTTCCCAAGAAATAAGTGACCACGAGGCGAAAGTCGTTCCAAGCATTTTTTTTCAATATCTGTTAGAGTGCTGTGAAAATGTTCGTCTTTCAGAATATTTCGAATCTGTGGCCCAACAAAAATACCTTCTTTAATTTTTGCTTCACTTAGCCTTGGGAATTTCTGGCGCAAGTACTAAAAAGCTGGCCCATCTCTATTCAGTGCCTTAACAAAGTTTTTCATTAGGCCCAATTTGATGTGCAGTCGTGGCAACAGAATCTTTTTGGAGTCTAGCAATGGCATATGTTGTACATTTTTTGACCTGGCTCTAATGATTGTCGAACAGGCCAGTCTTGTCCTTTGTAATGAAGTGCCTTTGCCCGACTGTCCCATTCACACAAAAAACAGCAAAACTTGGCATAGGCTAGCTGCAACCCAAGTAAAAGTGCAACAACCTGTAAGTTGCCACAGATCTGCCATTGGTGCTCATCGTATATGCTTGTCAATAGGTACTTCATATTGTCGTATAATTCTCTCATGCGAACGGCATATCCAGCAGGAATAGACGATAGAATATTTCCAATATGCAATAGTACTGCCTTTAAACTGAATGTTGAACTGTCTATAAACAATCTCCATTCCTCTGGCTTGCAGTTTATATTTGGATAGTTGATAACCGATTTTTTCTTCTTGGATATAGCTATGCCTTGCCCAACACGAGGTATCATGCAGAAATGGCAATCATTAACATGATTTGTAGGCTCTCTCCAGACCATTTTTCAAAATAAAATCTTACATTTACACCCTCTTCAGATATTCTTATGCATTACCAACATATGGTTGATCTGTATACTTCGAATACATAGTATAGTCGAATGCAAGTTTATTGAAGGAATACATTTTCCCGCTTTTGTACGTAAACGATGGTCATCTTACCATCCTATAAAATAATAGTCCAATACAAACATTTCCAGTAGTTTCGAGTTGTATCAGGAATTTTTCAGTAAATAAAGCAAGCACAGAACAAGAATAGGGATGTTTATCGATAGACAGGGGGATTCCATAAATAGAGATATCATTGCCCGTTCCAGAAAATATATCGTGCGTGGATATGCGTACATATGCATATACTCTTTTATTATTGGTACGGGGAAAGAAACGTGCTCGCTTAGGCACCGCCCTTTCCCATCTTAGAAACATTACCCCGCTACACACCTGCGCCCCTGAGAAACTACTCGTCACGGAGTGAGCCCTCTTAAAGTTAAACACTTCTAGATTTAATCATTCTGGTATTTCTAAGTGGATGTGTTGATGGTAGTACAATATTTGTAAAAAGTTGAAGTTCTTCAGAGACAGTTAAAGTATTTATTTCCAATGATATGCTGTTCATTTTAAAATTAAACCATCGCAAGACTACAATTTGCAAATTTGAAGAACAATGGTATTAGATAATGATATGTTAATTGTTTGAATTTGCTTTTTATTTGTTTAAAAAGTTAGGCAATTACTTATTGTTACAATAAGATCAACAGTATCAGAACGGGTGTTATTTAGGACATAAAGTCTTACCAAACTAAAATAATAATAGGCTTTTCGAAATAAAAGTAACGTGATTTTGCAAGGAAAATTAATTCCACTTTTTATAAAATTCAAGTATGTTTAACTACGTTATTCTAGGTCTTATGTAATAAACGTAATACAATTTTAAAAGGACTTAAAGTCCAAAATTTCGTGATAACGGCCAAATAAAGTATTGACTGAACAGTAAAAACATGGATTAAACCTGAGATTTGAAGGCTTTCTTTCTTGATTTCATATCAGCAAGATATCAACGATTTTATCAACGTTAATTTGCCGTGCTGCTTCATTTTCTATTGACAGTAGAGCCAAACCACTTATAGGCGTTCTTGAGTTATAAAACTTTTAAGGTAGTTTTTTTTCAATTTCAATCTAGAAAATGATCTTTCTGCTTTGGTCACTGTAATAAGAACAGTTAAGTATATATAGCAAGCAGTACGTACATCAGGATAGGCAGAAGCTAAAGAACTACATATGTTCAATCAACGGTAAATTAGCAAGCTGTTTCACGTTTGCTTCAACAAATGACACTTTTTTACTGCAAAATTTGAAAGTATTACATTTTTCCGGGAACTTTTATGACTGTAGTGGATAGTAATACAATTATCTTCTGTAGCAACTAATCCTGGCGCATATGTTGAATTAATAAAAGGTAATAAAACCTAGAGAATAGAAAATCTGCGTTAAATGTAACATTTGTCCTTCCAAGTGAGCATATAAATTAAATTTAGTTACTTTTTAAAAAAGTATTTTTCCGTTTTATGGTATATGAATGTATTAACTTACACATTATTAAATTTAAAAGTAAATACTGACGTATTTATACTTACTACATCTCAAAATGAAAGTTTATATTATGTATTTATAATTAAAGGAAATGGTATGTGAACACACCAAACAAGCATGTATTTCTGGTTGTATACTTTAGGTTAGAAAGAAGAAAAAATGACAAATAGAAACATATTCCGACGAAAGTGTCTCAACACTGCTAATCATGGGCGTAGCCAGGTTTTTGAGCAGCGGTGGGCGAGCTCTGATCAGGGATGAGCAAGCTTTAAGCAGGGGTAGACAATGTCTGGACCTATTAAGAGATAATTTCTCATTTCTGTGGAAAAGTGACACAACGCTGGCATCCCAGGGGGAAGGGGAGAACGTGCCCACCCACCCCTGCCTTTACCTGAGTACACCCTTGCTGCCAATTATTATTAGTGTACTTTTTTTGTAATATTTAATGACAAAAAATTGTGATGAAAATAGTTAAATACACATGCAATATCATTGTTCGTAGCATATATATTTGTGAATTTAAAGTTGTAATTTATTAAAGCCCTGCATACCCGTGGGTGTCCGTGAATGATTTACGGATGTCCACGAATGAGGATATACTGTGCATGCGACCGCGGATAAAGTGCGGTGTATCCGTACCCGCATTTATGTTTTCCTACTACCGTCTACGTAAGTCAATCATCGTTGTACTGATTGGAGGGACGTAAATGCGATTTACGGGTTAGGCACCTTTGTATAGAATGTAATGGAATTTTTTCTAGAATATAATTAACAGCATATTTCTACCGATTTCTTGGTCAAGAACATGGCAATTTATTGGCCAATTAATTGAACAAGTTCTTGATCGCGTGTAAAACAGCCTGTTTTACATGCTGCGATTTATTGGTCAATTAATTGAACAAGTTGATCTTCGATTTTATCGTACTGTGTAAAGCGGCAAAAATTGGTACGATTTCTTGAACAATTTATCGTACGATTAATTGAATTGAATAGAAAATGTTCTATTTTTGCCGCGATTTTCCGACGATTCCTCACTAACTTTGCTGTTTTAATACCAACCGTAAAGCCTTTACGGTTGGCTATGAGAATTCATGAATTTTCGAAACGGCTACTCTTTTCCATTTATTTATTATTTTTTATTATATTATTATGGGAGTTGTCCAGACTGTATACTCTACCACAAGGAGAATGATCGCTTATCTACGTTGATAATCGCAGTCTACCGCGCAGGAATAGGTGCATATGTCGACACTAAGCGGTAGACTGTGAATAGTCTCTGCATACTCGGATAAGCAGTCATTCTGCTTACCGGCAAGTGTACATATAAGTAGTGATTTGATTCACGGAAACGAAAAACCGTTTATGTCTGACGCATCAACGATAAATATTTGAATATTATCTACAAGAAGAAAATGAATTTGTTAATTGTACCAAATGTAACTAATTTGAAAATGGAGTGAAGTTCAGTGATAATTTTATGCATTTCGTGTTAATAATTGAATAAATTTTCTACTTGGTTAATCTAGGTTAGATGCACTTGTTTATATGTTTATAAGCATAAATCAGAATTTGTAATTACAAAATCTGTGGAAACTATGTCTTCATTATTATGGAAGAAAATTGAAGATGAAAAAGGATTTCCGTATTATATTAAGTAAGGATTATTAGGTACTATTTTTTTCTTTTATTCAAAGAGGAAATTTTGCGTATTTTCAGTGAACAAACAAAAGTTAAGCAATGGGACCATCCAAAATTTACTGACATAAAACAAAAATTGGATGAATGCAACTGGATAAAATATTCTGCGTACAGAGTTGCTTTTAAATTTAGGATATTACAAAATACCTTATGCAGTAAGTAGTTGAGTATTATAAAAAGATTGATTTAAATGATTTTCATATTACTTTGTAGTGGAGACTATACCTTTATCTATAATATCTGGAGTTTTTGAACGACATAAATTAAATGCAATTGAGAATTGTCTGTATCTAGAAACCTATGATATTGAAGCAATTCTCTCCGATATTTATTTTGCTTCTAGTAAACAAAACCATACAAATATAGATATAGATCTTGCCATTGAGTTGATGATCAACTTTTTGTATAATATTTATGATAAGTATGTGCATTTTTTTTTGGTTTAATTTAGCAATGTTGAATGTGTTGTTACTTGTTTTAGAAACCGAACTGGTTGTGTCCAGGTTCTGCATGTTAAACTAGTGCTGTCGTTATTGTGTAACACGAACTTAAGTAGCTTATATCATTATTTATTTAGTTTATGTGCTGATCATAATAATTGTATTACCAGATTAAAAGTACAAATGATTCTATTGACAATAGTTGAGATTACACGTTATATGCATGAGGATTTAAGTTTTGGGCCGCATTTGGTAAACAGTTCTATAGAAGAATGTTTCAATAAAGTAGGTTTCATTTTTAATATTGTACGGTTTCATCTTTAATATTGTTGCCACAAGTTTAGTTAATTCAGATTAACAAACTATAATTTGGTATTTTCATTAAAAAAACTCCTTTTTTTTGGTCAAATGGTGTATTTACCTATGCAAACAACTAAGCAGGATGTTATCCTATGTTTTAATGCAGCAATAACTAATACAATAAATACCATTTGAAATTTACAAATCACATTAGACTTGAGTTAATATTGTATATGTAGTAATTAAAAATCGTTTTAAAATTTGTAAAAAATTTTTTAGCAAGGATATGGATGTTAATGTTAGAATTGCTTTCTACAAGCTCGCAAACTTTTTATAGATAATAGGTTGTCAAATTTTTAGTGAATTGTAGTGTTCTTTCTTTTGTAAATTAATTGCTATGACTGGATGTTTAGTTATCAATTTATACCGAACTTGAATATCATACATTGTGAATAATAATCTAGAAATTATCTAAAAGAAAGCAATGATTTACAGGTAACATACAGGCTATTCCAAATTCACTAAATTGCTGAGTGTTTTAGAACAGAAAAGTAAGGTAATGCTGCACTTTACGACTCCCATTTCATACGACTACTATCCCTATACAAAGACCAATGCAACGTTGCCAAATTTTCGTCGGTTACTTTAGTGGCCATTCGAGAATCGTTCAGCGGAATTTGAATGTTTTATTTTCAAGTATCTATATTTATTAGTTCAGTTTAATTTTCTCTATTAAAAATAGCAGGAGGAGGTGATCTAATCATGTAGAGTGAGAAAGGGCAATTGAATGATCAATTACAATTATGATTGCAATAATATCGCAGATCACTGTAAATAACATTGCTGCAAAATGTCATTGTCTTGTGCTTTCAATTAGGGAAATTAATGAATAAAAAAGACTATTTATGAACATATCGAAAGACTTAGCAGAATACGCGGTCTGTTTATTTTAAATTTTCTTCAATTTTTGCCAAATTCTATATTAAAGCACAAAACACAAGTTTTGATTTGCAGATATGCACATTTGTTAGCGTTCAAGGCAAGATATGACACAGTATTCATAGGGTGTACAGGCATCCTTCGATGTAATGTGTTTTTGAATACACATATTCCACATTAAAGCAAAAATTCCAACTCTAATTATAACTACTTTACTATGTAAAGAAAATAAAGCTTATTTTGTTTGTTCAGTTGCTTTTTATTGGAAAAAATCGATTATGATTTTTTTTCAAATAATTTGGAAACGAGTAAATTTGGGTATAGGAAGTAAAGTATGTTTTATCCTTGTTTTTTTGGATTAGAATATGTAGAAATGATCGAAAATTGGGTTATTATTAAAAAAATTACTCCTAGTTGAATATATCCATGTTTGGGCTAGAGTTTTAAAACAGTCCATATACGTAACATTTATATTTATAATTAAATACGTATTTACACAATTTATTCAAGAATCTTAAAACTGATTTGCGTAACCAATGCCAAAGCAGTTGAATTGATGTTTAAATGTAAGTTGCATATACCATAATATACAGGTGTTCTATTTGAAATCAGAAACTAAATATTCGCTTCCGCTTTAATCAAGAGTGCCATGAAATTGAACATATTTTTAAAGATACATTCTTATCCATAATATCGCCTACCAAAATTTCTGCAAGGCATTTTAATTACTTTCAGAGATTTGTTTACTATTAAACAAAAGCGGTGGCCTATGCCACCGCTTTTGGAATTTGGAACAGTCTATACGTTGTCAAATTTATTATTTATGTAGCAAGGTCATGTCTGAATGTACTTACCATATAACTATTTACAAGGTATAGTTACTATTTTTTCTTGCGTTATTATAGTCTCCAGGGTTAGTTGGAATTAATGAGAGCATGTTCATTGCGTGGCTTGAAAGCAATCCCCAGTTACTGATATGGTTACCTACATTGCATAGGCTGAAGAAATCAGAAACAAGTATGTTTGTTTTTAACATTGTTGAAGTACTTGTACGTATTTTGAAAGTTATTTGTGTATTTTTCAGCTATCCATTCTTCAAAATGTTCCGTTTGTAAAATTAACCCCATAATAGGCCTCAAATACCGTTGCATAAAATGTTCCAGATATGTACAATGTCAAAAGTGTTATTTTACTGCTAAGACAAGTCATTCTCATAAAATTACTCACCATATGAGAGAATATTGCGTAGAGGTATTGTTATTTTACGTAATGTATTTACAGTAGATGCTGTCGATAAACAACACGGTTTTTCGTATTTTTGAAAATATTTGAAATACTGTCAACTATATGCAAGTCGTTCAAGGTTATCGGGCCGCTATTGCTAATTTTGGTATTATTGTAGCTACGATTACCAAAGATGTAGTTGACTTTTTCGCCGATCTCAATGGTGTTGAGAAAAAAAGTAATTGCACATCGCATTTTAGCGCTAACTTAAATTGTTTATGTTTTTTATACACCTGTATATTTTTCAGTTATTGGATAGGGAATGAAACTTTGCGTAAAATATCCTCATAGTACCATAGCACTAACGTGAAAAACAAAAGAGATATGGTGAAATGTACATTGGACAATTAAAATTGCAATAACTTCGTTATTAGAGCAGCTATTGAGGTGGTCGAAACATGAAATATGTATGTAATTTATTCCGCCTAATAAAATGGCGCAATCAAAAAAATTGCCCATCGTATTTCAGCGTTTGGTTAAAAACCCGTTTTTTTTTATTAAACACCCGGTATATCTTTTCACAAATCGATGGAGATGGACATTTCAAATAAATTACTCTTGTAACATAAAGGCCCCAGAGTGAGAGAGAAAATAATAGAATAAATTTTAAAATGAAGGATTTAAAATGTGAATCAAAACAAGTAAACGTTGCTTTTTTTACCCTTTACAAATCTTGTTCGGCATATTTTTTAATCATCAATATATTTAATTTGTAAATAAGCTGCTACATGATTTCAACTATATTCACTTAGCTTTCTTCGATTTTAACATAAAATATGTGATTATCAAACAAATGCGGCATTGGTTGCCATTGCAACATTAGCCCTCACCTTTATTGTTTCTGCAATGGAGATACAGCTAATGCCTTTTAGTTTGTTTCCATCCACAGCATCACCACCACCTGCCATTTCTAGAATTTTTCTCTTTACATTGTGCTCAATTAGTGAGAATAATTGCTTGTAGGAACTACGAAAGAACCCTGCAGTGTTACAGCGAAACATTTCCGGAGAGCATGCTGCCTAGCAGAACAAACTTTCGTGGCTCTTCCGAAAATTTCCCGAGAAGGAGAACACCTTTAAAGCTAAACGATCTAATAAAAGCGTAGCCTTAAATGAATTGAACACGCTGTGTATTTTTCAATCATTTGATAGGAAAAACAACTTTGTGCAAAATATCCTTATAGTACTATAGCCCTAAAATGAAAAACAAGAGATACGATAAAATTTACATTTATTAAATTTATGAAAAGTTGTAACTATATTTTCTATGGTTCCTTTCATTGCGTTCTGCAGTACCTCTATATTTCTATATAGCTGCCTGTACATGGTGGTGAAGTCCATACGTGGTGATACGTTAGAGGAGCGCGCCGGTCAATTGGCAGGTCCAATAGTTTAAATCCATCTATCTTTGCAGATTTCAAAGCTTCTGCGGTTTGCAAAGAATTAAGCACTGTCCACTTAAGAGCCCTCTCCTCCAGGTTTAAATTGTATAAAAATTCTTCTAGCACACCACATAAGATTGCAATATACCGTTCACCTGTAAGAGTGCTTTCATAAAAATATGGACCGACAATTCGGTTTTTGTAGATGGCGCACCAAATATTCAAACTAGATCGATGCCGTGGACTAAGTGGTTGTTTGAAATGTTCGCTTCGGAATTGCATGAGTAGTCCCTATACTAATATCCAGTATCTGCATCAATTCACGACCGGTGGGATTAGCTTCAAAGTAGGCTAGAACGTTTTTTTTTTTTCTGAACACCATTGTGAACAGCGGAAAAATCGCTACATCTTTGATAATTTAACTAACATCGTACCTACAATAATAACTAAGTTAGCAATAGTGGCCCGACAAATTTGAACAATCTGTATATACTTTACATTATCGCCACTCAAAACTGTCCATTAAATGTGATGTGTTTATTTAGATGCCTCCGAACGATATCACTCATCATTTGATTAAAAAAATTTGTGGCTTATTAAGATGTACTGTACCAAATAACGAAACCAATGTGATAGAAACAAACCCATTGAGGTAACACAACTTAAGTTTTATTGTAAGTACATACTTATAACAGTATCCATGGTTTTGTAGTACTGAAAGGGATTGGATAGCAAGGTCCAAATCAGAGAGTGTTTTATGTGATATTGAGCCATTGTCATCACCGCACATGCAATTGCAAATTGTAATAAGACAGTTGGAGATTCAAAATAAGTACTAACATTCTAACATAGATCTATATATTTTTAATTTTTTTAACTTTTATTATTATTTAGAGAATTACAACAAGTGTTACTTTTGAGTAGAAACGCTGATATTAAAACATACTTGGAAGACCATCGACAACAGGTTGCTGCTCAAATACAAAAGCTAAAGTTGCTAAAGGTATTGAAACTGAAATTTGAACTTATTTTGCTCGTAAGCGATTTAAATTGATAATGTTATATACAGGATTGCTTAAAGAAAACTACTATTGCCGAACCAGTTCAGAAAATACATTTGGAGTCTACTCCAATGGTACCAAACTATAAAAGTAGAGAATCAATTGATATGTTAAGCCCCATTACCCAAAGTAAAAGCACCTTGAATTTAAGCGATCAAATAGATTTGTTTGGTGCAAAGAATGGGGCATACGACGCTTCAGTTGTTCCAACAATAAACGATATAAGTACTTGGATAGGAGGTAATCAATTGCTGTTATGTCATTCATTAAATGTAAGTAGAGGAACCCAAGGAAACCGAAGCGGTTATCTGCCAGATTGTTAACTTATTACTTACATTTAGTAGACCAATTAGTATTACGTTAAGTCCGAGTTAAATGAACGCATCTCACGCGGCGTATCGAGTACTGATTTTGAAACAAAATTGTAGAAAGCTCTAGGGCGTGTTCAGACTTATTTATCAATCAATCGTCCGTACAAAAATTGTCGAAGTGCCTGGTTAAGGTTAACATTTTGCAATTATGAATGTTCGAAGACTGTATTTGTACACATAACCACAAAACCTAATCACGGAATTATATATTTAAGTAATTAATATTAGATAATACAACGTGTCCACCTAGTGCGTCGGCAGAATATAATTCCTTTCCTGAGCAATTTAGAGAAAAAGTTTTCAAATCAAAAATATTTGGGTACAAGTTCTGCACAACACAAAATCATGCCCAAGTGTACAGGATGTTCAGTTTCCGCTACGAACGATACAAGTTTAGTTTTTAAATAGAACATCCTGTATACTAAGCTACGACAACGACGCGGTTCCAACCCGGAAACTGAGAGAATAGTGATACTGAAAGTTGTTTAAACAATTTCGCTATTTAACTAAATAGAAGTATTTATGAAGAACCTTTCTGGATGAATTTCTTAAAGCAATACGTAACATCGACATTACACAAAATATTACTCCCGAAATGTTATTAAATGTTTAACAAAAAAATACAATTAATCGCATTACAGGTTGTACGAAGGAAAATGTCGTTCAATTCGAATAGATGTTGAAATTATGTGCACAAATTAAATTTGACAAATTATTTTCAATGCATTTTATCAGGAAATTATCTGCGTAGCTTCATATTTAACCCTTTCAGTCACAGACATCGTAGTGTATTTAAAATTTTTTTTTTGCTTTTGTAATGTAATATATGCATTTTTAAAAGAATTTTGCAAATAGTAAAAACTTTCAAAATTTTGAATTTTGAAAAATACAGCCGTCCTTCACCAAGGACATTGTGACTTTAAACCAAAATATTAAAATACAAACAACGTTCTATAATTTGACAATTTTTTTTATTTCTTGTAAAAATTTACAAAACGATTTCTGTTTTTGAAAATGCCTAAATGTACATTTAGAACACAATGTCGAACATTTATTTTTACAGTCTTCCATTTTGGACCTGGAAGTATTTTTTTGTCATCGAATTCTGGCCAGTGATCTACTCCATCATAACGCTTTTTAGGAAGAGGTCTACATTCTATCTTGTGTTGCTTTGTAGGTGGTGGTCTTCAGTTCTAGGTCTACCTCTTTTTTACGGATGATGAAAACATTAAAGATTCTGCAACACTCATTCTAAAACTAAATAAATCAAGCCTTTTTGTTTTTGGTACACCCAGTTACTCAGCCCGTTGAACATATTCCAACCAGGAATTTACCAATGCCAAATCTGTGCCGTGGGCGAGCATTCTGACCACTTTTTGCTTCGGTGGAATGAACGATAAAGGCTAAGGAGAAAATCTACTTTATCTGCACCTCCCATATTCTGATTGTACAAAACAATTGCTTCTGGACGTGGTACTTGTATGTAATCTTTTTGATGTTTGTCCCAGCGCCTACAGTTGTCTATATTTCCAGTTCCGACAAAATTTGACGCTACTAAAACTGGCTTGTTATTAAACTACCTAGTGATTACAATTCCATCTTCACTTATCGTCAAATCACAAGAATCCCTTCATTCTCTTTTCATATCTTTATCGCTTTTGAGTGGAGGATTTCTGAATCTATTCAGCCTAATTGGACCAACAGCCACTATACCTTTAGTATTCAAGTATTGAAATAAATTGTATGTACTAAAATAATTATCGAAATATAAGGCATAACGTCCTTTTTGGTTTTTTGCTTTTTCAATTCTTTCAGCTAGTTGCATAACAGTTGCTGCTTCACTTCCAAATTGTTTATAAATTTCGTTTATTTCGATACTCGCGCCCTGATATACAAGAAAATCATATACAATTCCTGACTTTCCCGCAAGTACAAAAATTTTGATTCCCCACTTTTTATTTTTTATATATTGTTTGATATTGATGTTACCTTTGAAAGGGACTATTTGCTCATCAACGCAAAGATCTTTTTCGAGAGGTAGCTCACGACACTGTTTGAGGATAGAATTATACAAATCACGAACCTTCCATATTCGATTGTTGTTATTTTGTCTGCTAGTAATATCAACCAAATGAAGAGCATTCCTTAGTTTAGAATATCGATTAAAGGTCATATTTTCATTTATTATTCGTATACCAAGCGTAGCATTCCAATATAACCTGTTACGTGGAAACTTCAAATTTCCCGTTATGATGTTGATGCTAAATAATTTTTTTAGTTCTTCACTGGTTGCAGGTGAAAATCGTGCAATATTTTGTTGGATAGCATATAAATTTGTCATTTCCACCAGCTGATGAAAAATACTATCTGGAACGTATTTAAAAAAAAATTGATTGGTTTTGGTAAATCTGAAATTTCTTCTGTTTTGGGTGTAATCCATTTCTCAGGTCTTGTTTGATAAAGCACATTTTTGTTCCAGACAATATATTTTTTTTCTGTGAGACTGTGTTCTTTACAGAACATTCTTACTTTTTCATGGGTAGAAGTTGTGGCATTGTTGTTCTCGCTGAGTTCTGCTACTTGCTCAATGTCTTCTTCCAAGACCTCTTCATCATTTTCCACATTATTTTCAGAAATAATGTTGTCAGCCTCGTCCCACCCATCTTCATCACAGGATAAATTCCCAATAACTGAGTCATCATCTCTCATAAGAAGTTCCAGAAGTTCTTCTTCTGTTAACCCTTTCGACATGGCTGAAAATTATGACAAATAACATAAGAATCCACAAGAAAATAATAACCTTTAATAGTTTTGCAAAATAGTGCTATAGTACTTTTGTCCCTATATAGGGACATACAAATTAGACACTAATAAGTAGAATTTTATTGCAATTATTACGGTTAGTTATAATTTTATAGTAAGACTTACCTTTGATAATGTGTAAAAGGTTTTTACAACACTATTTGGATAATTAAAAATATATTTTCCCTCCCCGCATTACCTGTCACAACAATATGCGAACCTGGTAAAAAAAACAAATTTCTGTAATTATTCTGACAATCGGCTGATAGGTGGCGCTGTTGCTAGAGGCTTTCAAATGAATGTCTCGGGAAGGACATGGTGAAGAAAGGAATATAGTGTACAATTTGAACCATTAGGGGTAGAGAAAATCAGTGTCCCTCATGAGGGACAACATGACTGAAAGGGTTAATTTACTAAAGAACGATACATTTTAGATATAGGGAAATGTTAAAGGAATTCTAGAACATGTTCTGGAAAACTATGTAATGTGTTCCATTAAAAAAATGAAGTAGTATGGATCAAAGATGGCATCGATATGAGAACCATCTTGCAGACGGCAGTTGATATAATAATTTTTTCGATGTATTGCCGAAAACTCCAAGAAATATTCATTTGAATAAAATTTGAATCATCGCTCTAGGTGCAAGGTTTTCAAGATATCGGCTGTTAACAAGATCGCGGAATTTCGCAAAAATATCATATCAAAAACTAAGATATAGAGAATATTGATGAAAGTTGGCATGAATTGAAGCATCCGAAAACGTTATAATGTACAGGATGTTACATTTAAAACACCAAACATTCATCGTGCACTGCGGGAACTGAACACCCAGTATACTGTGCGTTATGCAGTACTGGTCTCCGAATATTTTTTGTTCGAAAACTTTTTTTAAATTACTTAGGGAAGGAGTTATCTTCCACTCACACACTAGGAGAATATACTGTATATTATTATAATTAAGAATTTATTTGAAATAGATTCTACAGTACCGTGCAATCGAATTAGGGCCACTATATAAATTTGACTTTTAGCTTAATAAATAATACAAAGTATCAACATTTGTTAAAAACAATTTTTATTTATTTATATATATATATATATATATATATATATATATATATATATATATATATATATATATATATATATATATTTATATTAACACGTACATTAATATTTCGTCGAACCACCCCTTGCTTTTATGACAGCAGTAATTCTTTTTGGCATGCTTGCTATACACGCTGCTGCAACTTCGTTAAGGTGAGCATTATTTTGCCAGCTATTTATTATGTTTGCTTTCAAAACGTCAACTGTTGTATTGGGAGATGCATAAACTGTACGTTTTAAAGAATTCCAAACATTTTCGATTGGATTCAGATCGGGGGAATTGCCTGACCATGGCAATATCTTCAGTTTTCTTGCTGAAAACATATTTAGAATTGTTTTTGCCCTGTGGCACGGTGCACCATCTTGCATAAATATGTAAGAGTAATTTTCAGGGTCTAAAGATGTCATATACGGGATTAAGATTGATTTCATAACTTCTTTATATTGAATTTGATTCATGGTACCCGTTACAACATAGAGCGGTCCAAGCCCTTCCCCTGATATACAGGACCAAATCATGATTGCCGGTGGATGTTTCACTGTTTTTATCACTGCGCTTTCATCATATCGTTCCGATGGTTTTCTTCTAACGAACCGAGCAACTTCAGTTACAGCCTCTAGCCGTGACTCGTCACTAAAAACAACCTTTAGAAACAGAAATTTTCATTACATTTTCGAATTTACTAAAAATGTTCCAAATTTTGAAAATATACATAAAATATTAATACATACCTTTTTTCAATCCTCAACAGTAAGATGCCGATGCTGTTGCGCTCACTGCAATCTTGCCTTTTTCATCCTCAAAGTAAGTTTCGGCTTTTTTGCAGGGCGTCTACTTCTGATATTGGCTTCATATAAGCGCGATTTTAATGTTCGATCTGATATTTTTATATTATCTGCCTGTAATATACGCTGAAGTTCTTTAATGCACAGTTGCCTGTTTTCTAATGCCCTTTTTATGATAATTCTGTCTTCCCGTGGCGAAGTTTTGCGAATACCGCGACAATGAGAACGACCACTTGAAGTCGCTGGTAAATTTTCTTTCTTTGACATCGCTACCCCGTCGACTGTTTGACAAGAAACTCGTTCTCTTCTGGCTATTTCCCGATGCGAATACAGCCTCGTCTCTAATAACACTTGAATTCTTGTTTTTTTTTTTTTTTTTCTCATTTGAAATGTCTTTACGTTTGCCTATTTCACAAAATTTATCAATAAAAAAAGAAAACTAAACGTCACGAAATTTCAATTTAAATACATTAAAACAACATGTAAAACGAATATTATAACACGAAAATATAGTACTTGCACTTTACACCATCAAAACTACACGTAAACTAACTTGAAGCAGGTAAAGCCAGTCACCGATTACCGACCCTAAAGGTATCTTGCATAGAAAGGAATGTTTGGTCGGGGTTATAATAACGAGAATTTTATACCTACTTAAGAGGATTATCTCAAATACAATTAAAAACATTTTATTGCGGAAAATATTTAGAAATTTTGGTTATTATAATATTAATAGCAAATATTTGCATAAAATCAAAGTGACAATTGCGCGGTACTGTACTATTAACACTGTTAGAATAAGTCGCTAAAATAAATGTAAAATTGAAATGTGTTTCTTGCGCATGTCCGACAACTTTTTACTTAATTTAAATCTGGGCAAAAAGTTTGTAGGACAATATTCATACGTAGATTTGAACGAGACACATTCGGAGCATTAGCCCACAAATATAAACGGCTTGACGTAGAAAATTGTGCGCGGATATTGGATCTGAACGCGGCCCCACGACCACAAGCTACGTTATTCGTATATACGTATATTCATATATATAGTGTTGCGGAGTGCAATATTAAGAGACCGAAAGATGGATATTTCTGACACTGTATATTGTCATTAGTCGAAAACAATATTTTTTATTTGAACGGATAAAATGTTGCGCTCGACATGCCGCGTGAGAAGCCCTTAATTGGGACTTCATTTGTTTTTTTGGCAGCGTATACAAAAATTTTGTTTTTGTGTACAGGAAGACCAGCTTCATTTTCAAATAGCAGTAACGAAAATAAAATTCCAATGTTCGAGATGCATAATGATCTTGACGACGCTTTAGCCAAGCTTCAACAAATTTTAGCAAATAATTTCACATTAGATGGTAAGTATATCGATATATTCAACTATATGATTTATGTTTTATTTATTTACAGAATCCTTAGGGAGTTTAGATAATGGTCAACTAAAAAACGCCGTAACAGAAGTAGAAGGTATGCTTACCTCATTAATTGACAATGTTGAGAGTTCAAGGGCCAGTTCTGCACAACCACTATCGAATAAGAAACAAGAGACTGACATTTACAAACACAATTACAAGTATTCTTAGCCGTAATCGTGTTTTCTTTACATATGTTTTGACTGCAAGCAATATGTGTGCAATTGCTCACACTGTGTTGTTAAAATAAGTTTCCATATTTTAATAAACTAAAAATTGATACATCACGAAGTTCAATTTCAGACTTTGTTGTAATATAGAGTTTATAAAATCTTATATTTATATATTTTCAAAATGAATTGTAATAGATCAAATGTTTATTTATATATTTTAAGTTATATACTCCTTTTTTTTACATTTATTTTTTTTTACGATCATGAACAATATACGTCTACATCACAGGTTTTGTTTTAGTTTCCTTTTGTTTACAAAACATACACAACCATTCCCACCGTACCTTATACACTTCAGATTCTTATTTTTTAGTTTTAGTTCAGTTTTTATTGTTAGTTTATCATTTAAAACTAGTAGACCATAAAATATGAGTTACAGATGTAAGACGTATGCACTAAGAATATGGAGGTCAACGTTACATAAAGATGAGTTACAGTGTAAGAGTAGTGAAAAAATCTACTTTTTATGATGTAGAGACCTATAGTTTTCTAGCATTTTGTTGTAAATTCTTTGGCTATATAGGGTGTGTAAAAAGGAGCGAAAGAATTACGCATACTGATGTTCTTTATATTGCACTCAACAAAATACTTATATTAATACATTGTAGAAACACATTTGGGAACATTTCAATACGTAAAAATATAAAAAAAAACATTAAAAAAGAATAATAAATTGATAGAAAATTAAATCACCTCATTGAAAATAATTTGGCAAATGTAATTGTCAAAACCAATGAAATTGCATTATACAGTCCGGTCCTAAAGTGACTCCCCCCCGTGCTAACTTGTGAACGACAGACATTTTTAGAAAAAAATAGGTCGATTTTTATTTTTTTGTGAAGTAACTTTCGTCGTTATCGGCATTCCAATTGGAAGTGATTTCAACTTTCTTTTAAAATAGAACACCTATATATGTTTACGTTTTCGGAAAGGTAATCGAAAAGCAAATCCAACGATACCATATATGTTATTGTTATACTTTAACTTAAGAAATATAACGATATGTAGCAATAAAGGTTTTAGATCTGGGGGGTCACTTTAGGACCTCACTATATAATGAAGGACAACAGTCGGTGTTTTTGAGCTCATAGCATATGTTTTGGATGGTCTTGAGAATCGCTGCCATATTCTGGGAGTAATTGCTGTCGCTGTTATTGCAATAGAACCTAACCTCGTAGATTTTCTATGGATCTTTACATTAATTTCTTCTGAAAGGTCACATGAAATAAAGGTTGACATTGAAGTAAATCACTGAGTAATATGTCCGCCTCGCGCATGCGCGTAGAACAAAATGCTGTTTGACCTTTGCCATTATACGGTTTTGTATTAGGTTGCCACATATGTTTTCCCCGAACTGTACGAAGAGTTCTTAAAACAAATTCTAACACCTAGTCAAAAATAACCTTAAAAACTATACGTTATTATACACTTCAGCTTTTTTTAACCAACAGATGCTTCTAGACTTACTAAAACTTCAAACTTTCATGACTACGTGTATACGGAAGAATCATTGTACATTTACCTATGCTTTCTGGAGGTCTATAAAAAATAGATGAATTTCTGTATTAGTGGCAATCTTCTTTTTAATGATCTGTTTAAGGACAAATATATTATCTACGCACGATCTGCCGGAGCGGAATTCGCTTTCTTCTTCTGCTTCATGTCCATAACTTCGCTCTGTATACCTTTAAACGTGAGTAAATAAGTATCATAACAATATATTAATGACTTGCCAACTTCCTTAAAATCTCAAAGCTCTCTTACTCTCTATGCTGACGATATAAATGTTTTGATGACTTCGAATTACTTTTTTATTGAAATTAATGTACTGAAAATTTCAGCTGGCTAGAACCAATAAATTAATGGTTAACTCAACGAAAAGTAAATTCCATGTTGAGGAGCGGGGAATTAGTTCGGATGTGCTACGATATCTCTAATATTAGAAAGTCTTGTAGCTACGCAATTTTAAAAAGTTGTTATTATTTCAACTTTTATTCCAGGGTGGCGTATGGCGTTATGCACTGGGGAATGAGTTCTTCATCCGAGCGTGTGTTCTTGCTGCAAAAATGTGCGGCGAGATTGATGAGTATGACTGGTCTGAGTTGGCGCAGTTTCTGTAAAAGCTCCTTCAAATCTTGCATAATACTGACATTTTATGAGGTTTCCTATTTTGTATATAAGTATCGACCCCTATTTTAGTCTAACACCTTACAACAAATGAACTTACCAGTTTATCATATTGCGGGCTTCCGAAAATACCTAGATTTCATGAGATGTAGACTATTTAATTTATTACCTATAAGCTACAATATTTCCAACTTTAAGGCTTTTAAAGGAAACGAGAAAAGGGTATAGTTGAATGATTATGTCAAAAAGTTGGAGTGTGTGTTAGAGAAAGATTCCAATTTTATCACATTACAACAAATTTGTAATGGTACTTCGACTAATTTATTAATTGAGTTCAAAGATTATTTTAATCATACATGTATTACATCGGTAGATGTTGAACGATCTTTCTCCAAATATAAACACATTTTTTCACCACTGCGGACACGGTTCCACGAGACAACTATTGAAACATATCTAATGCTATCAATTTGTTACGATTGTTATCCACTGGGTTATAATACTGATAATGGTGCTTCTACTTCTCATGTTCGGTAATTCCAATGCAATCCGCCAGCCTACTTGATTACGCTGCTTAGGAGGGTGAGTGTTTCACAGCCTTACAGATATTATAATTCTTGATTAGTTTTTTTATTATGATTCGCTTTATTACTGCTTTTTCGGTGAAACACTTCACTAAAACCCTGACCACAACACTTAATTCGTACTAGACGCACGTTTCGATATCTAAGCTATCATCATCAGCAGCAAGACTGAACTAACAAGCTAAGTGAAAAAAAAATCTTATAAGGAAACCTACTAGTAATAATAGATTCATCTTACAGGATTCTAATCACTCATATGAATACAAACTTTCGGCTATTAACTTTTTGGTGCACCGGTTACTCAATTTTCCTTTAACGAAAGATAGATATCAAAATGAACTAAAAGAAATCATCAATATTTCTAACTTTAACGGATTCTCTGAAGATGTCGTCTATAATACTATTAGGAAACATAAGAATAGATTAAGAATTAGAAATGTAAGCACATAAGAACGCATTGACGGCCGTAATAATAAGAAATATGTTAAATTACGCTTTTATCCAGGTTACACCAAGGGTCTTCAAAAAATCTTTTCTAGGATTGACCGCAAGATTGTTTTCTCTTCGAGCAATAACCTTAAAAACCTTTTAGGAAATTCCAAAGACCCAGTGGATAACATGGATAAATCAGGAATTTACAAAATTTCATGTAAAGATTGTGATCAAGTGTATATTGGGCAGACAAAGAGATCAATCAAAATTAGGTAAAAAGAACATTTGGCTCATCTCAAATTCAGAAGGTTTGATAAATCTAGCGTTGCCCTACATATGCTTGAAAATAACCATAATGTTGATAATATAAAGTTAATTAAAAACGTAAGGAGTACTTCTCAATTAAATTGTTATGAAGGCATGGAAATTTACAAAAACAAAACTCACTTAATGAATTCAGATTTAGGATCACTAAATTCCAGCCTTTATCCTTTGTTACATCATGTTTAATCATTTATAGTTGTAATTTTAACCATGTGCAGTGAACCGCTTCATTGTAATCTAGGATTTAATAACTCACGTCATTCGGCTCATTTACCTTTAGGCTATTTATAGTCCTGTGCAATGAAGCGGCTCATTAAATTTTACGATTTTAAATTTACATATTGCATAATTTATTTTCCTTATAAGGTTAGTTTTTCACTTAGCTTGTTAGTTCAGTCTTGCTGCTGATAATGATAGCTTGGCTATCGAAACGTGCGTCCAGTACGAATTAAGTGTTGTGGTCAGGGTTTTAGTGAACTGTTTCAGTATTCCAGTGCCACAGTTTTAGAGTATCCGTTTTCTTTTTCGGTATTATAAATATTGAAGAAACCGCACGCCTATGGCGCGACGAACGATTATCTTACTCTAATTATAAAGAAATATTAACAAAAATGCCGTTAACGTTATTTTAAACAATATTTTCAGTCTGAAAAAATATTAAATTTGTATTACGGTGTTAAAAATTGGCAAACCGAAAAGAACTAGAAAATAAGCAACTTTTTTCTTTGACATGAAATATTAACTGAATAAAAAGTTTCTCTAGTTTCGAAAAATTTTAAGTGCTATGTAATTGTGAAATTAAAAATGAAAGCGATCAAATGAATTAAAAATTAAAAAAGAAATTTAGATATTGTAAATGAACTACATGTGGGTTCTTAAATATAAAATGTCCAAAATCTTGAAAATATGAAGTAGTTATGAAATTTTTTATTCTTAAAGCTAATATGGCGTTGGTACTGATAAATTATGTTTTGGACGTTATAATTTAAAACAAAAAAAAACAGTTTAAATAAATATTATTTATTTGTAAGTCATTTAAATATACAACTTTAACAAACGGTCACTTGCTCTTACAGATGGAATATTGGATTGATGCAATTTCTATATAAGTAAAAAAATTAATAACAATGTTAAAGAACATTACGTGTGCGATCAGTTTAAGTTACATAAATAAAATTAATGAATGTATATTATGAATGTATACAATAATATATATATATATATATGTATATTTTTTTTACACAATTATATAAAAATATATTAATTTATTTCATTTTTACGTACATAACTATAACACTTTTACCATTATTGCACAATACTAATAAAATCAATAAAGTTGCGATGTAAATTCGATGGTTCAAATTCTTCTTAAATTGCGAACAATTCAATTGATTGATTTTTATAAGCTCTCCTCACTGGGCAAGTTTCGTCACCAGAAATTGGTATTGGCAATGCCCTACTTGCATTCTAACCAAACCCATTCCAATTTTTTTATTGCGAAGCTTGTTATAAATTGTGTAATTGATATTTTGATGGTAATTATTTGACTTGCTTAGAAATATTCACGCAGAATTAAAATCACAACATTGTGAGTTACTAAACTACATATTTGTGTGAGCACCATGAAATTACATTATAAAAATATAAAAATACAAACCATTATGTTACAATGTTTCGTTAATTTTATACATTCGTTTTTGTGCAAATTAAAATACTTTTGTTAAAAGGTGAACTTTTCAATTCTAATTTATACAATAATTTTGGAAAATTTATTGCTTATGAAGTCATGCATATACGTAATGATTTCCTAAATTAAATCTAAATATGAGGAAAACCAGGGGTACAAAGTATGTGTACCACTTGGGCGATACACCACGGTATTTCAAACAGAAATATATGCTATACAAACCTGCGCGTGGGAGAGTCTGCGTTGGCGACCGCAGGGTGAGATGATTTGCATTCTCTCTGACAGTCAGGCAGCCTTAAAGGCACTTGCATCTTATCGTAAACCTCCAAACTAGTATAAGAGTGCCTGCAAACCCTAATGGTTCTATCTAAACACAACAAGGTCACACTGGTGTGGGTGCCAGGGCACAGGGGCATAGCAGGCAATGAAATTACAGACCAGCTAGCGAGGGAAGGCTCAAAAATGAATTATATAGGCCCTGAACCGGGTCTAGGTATTACCAAGAGTGCAGTGCGTGGTGCAATTAATGAGTGGAACATAACACAACACCAATTAAATTGGAAACATGCAGCTGGACAAAAGCACATCAAACGGATGATGGGAAGACCGTCGCAACATCTGACTGCTGACCTGCTTGAATTAAGCAAGATACAGTTTAGGGCAGCATGTTTATTAACAGGACATGGCTGTTTGAGAGGCCACTTGCATAAGATGGGAATCTACAAAGATAAACCCTTATGTAGACTTTGCAATGAGGAGGAGGAGGAAACAGCCCCTCATATTATTTTCGAATGTGCAGCACTAGCTCAACGCAGATTCGCTATGCGAAGCTCAATTGAACTACCAATGGAGAAAGATTTACTACATAGGCTCTTAAACCTGATTGCGGGAACTAACCTGTTCAAGTAAAACAAAACCGAAGCAGGAATAATACAATAGCCTATTAAGCCTCAGTGTTAGGGATGTAAAGACCAGCCCTGCTTTGGTAGGAAAATCAATCAATCAATTAATGCACCGCGACCGAATTACCGCCATTTATAAAAATACCAACAAAACAACGCCCAAAGTAATTTTACAAGAAGGTTTGTAGCTAAAGTTAATTGCAGTAAGTCTATTTTCACATAGATACCACCGATTTAAACAGTATTTAAAAATGTCGCTTTGGCCCGAGTGTGTTTTCCGACTCGTAGAACATAACACTCACTCTACTACTACCACGTTTTAATAGGAAATCCAGAAACACCCAGGAATTTTTTTTGCACGATCAACCCTAACATAGCTTAAACAACCAATGACATTATTTTATCTTCCAAATATCAATTTATTACGCTAAAGGAAATGCTTTTCTTATCACAAGAAACATTTTAAAAAGACAGTTGACTACCTACCACAAAGACTAACCGTTGTATTGTGCGTAGTAGGTAACATACCACACTACATGCCGCTGTAGTATTATTGTGTAACCATCAGAGATGTATGAATTCGTATAGTAGATGCAATCATTTCCTTCTAATGCAACGTAATGGATGAGATGAAGAAAAGTACTCATCTAAACATGATTTTTAGGTACCTGTGCATGTTCTCAAACACTGTTGCCACACATGAAGTATTTTATATGAAATTATATTTGTTTATTTACTGTAGTAGCTAGTTTTCGTATTAGCATGGTGTACACGTTGTGTTACCGAGACAAACTGTTCGCTGTGCAATCACCATGCGATTAGCTTCCTTTCTCCCAAAGAAGCTCTTGGAGAACTTGGAGTAGTAGAAGCATTGGTTTACCTTCAAAAGTGAAGTCAACACGAATCCAAAATATTTACATCCAACCCCCCAAGAGTAAGGATAAAACAGGATCGAACCTTGATATCGCATCTTATGTATTTAAACATATTAAGATGAAAAACGCCAGCGATGTAGTTTTCATTTGTTTCTGATTATTTTCATTAAATTATTGTCTTGTGAGTAATTTTTCTAATCTTACGTGCCGTCGTTGATAAAATATCCTGTAATTTTATATCAAAGACGATATGCTGCCAAGTTGGGGAGGAAAAAATCAATGTTATGTTGGCTTCAGCGCGGCAAATAGTGACTAGTGTGCGATCCTGCTTCTATTACTCCAAGTTCTTTGTACAGTTCTATTTGTCGTTGTTACCTAGAAATTCTTTCTGTTAGGTACTTATTTCAAAATAATCTATTCGGCATTTTTACCGGCAGGTAACCAAATGTAATGCAGCGCTTGCAGAATTTCTCGTTTGATATCCATTTCAATTAATAGGCAAAAGAGTATATTTTACTAAAATTAAATCGTATTTATCATCAAATATTAGATAATAATCAGCTATCATAGCTATCACATTACAAGTAATCTCGCAAAATTTGTTGAATCATGCTATACGGCGTTGTTTGTTCCAATGGTTCTAATAAATGCATAAGGGTAATTAAATCATTATTTTAAAATAATTATCGTAGTGCATAGTATTCAAAGCAATAAATTCATAAATTCAAAAAAAATGGAATGTAAATCGTCACCTTTGAATTGATCAGGCATTTATCAGAATCGAATTTTAAACTATTATATTTAATTACGTTTTGACGAATTAATTAAGTACTTGCAGCAATGTGTTAACAGGTGCTTTTCTCCGGTGTCATGAACAGCACCCATCTCTCTGGTATAAATATCCAAACCGTATTGACCTTCTTCCGGAAAACTGATATTAAAAGTGACTACATCGTCGACGACGTTATGCGAAACAAATTTCGACAATCGCTTCTCCTCAACGCCGTTCTTATGCAACGTAGCCATGAAATCGGTTAGAGAACGGGACATCCTAAATTGTATTTCCAATTCTCTTCCGGCGAACACTAAAGCATCCTAGTAAAGGTAAATTAACGTGTTACTTAAAATATTCATTTACTTTGTAATTAGTAATAAACAGTCTGCGACAAAACTATTTATTATGTATAGGTACGTATTTTCACATTTTTGCAGAACCTTTCGAATTTCATTCAACAATAACACTGTGCTCGAATTGGAGACTTTTTTTGACAACAAGCTGGGCACGCGGGGCGTAAACCTAATTCGAGTATGCTAAATCCAATGGTGCTAACCGTTTTTAAAGTTACCTCGGGTTTTTGAGCAATTTCAATTTAAAGATTTTAGGCCCAAAGACCCCAAAAACCGTAATTTTTATCATTTTTGACCACTTATTGATTTTAAATTGGAAATCGATCGAATAGACATCGTAGCGATGAATACACATCGAATAGAAACTATTTGAAAAAAAAATTGAATCGATTCAGTCGATTTTCTCAGGCTTGTTATCATATTATTCAAACGAGATTGCGTGATTTTGATGTGATTGCATGGCGCAGTGACATTTTATGGTTCATACATCGATACGCCTGCTTCTTCGGTTTTCATGGTTTCTAATGCTGATGGCTCAGATTGTTCTGTTGAAATTGGTCTTGTTGGAACAGGAATTGTATTTGAATGCGGCAGCGGCAATTGAGTATATGTTGTTGGAATGTATTTCAAAGAACCACTTTTTCTTCTGTTCATGCCGTCAGCATAATTCACGTACGCCTAACATTCAGCTGGATCATGTTCTCTTAGATCTATCCAAATCATCGGAACACCAAATGGCATAGCGGTTCCGGTTTTTGTCCATTTATTCAAATTCAAAACGCATGTTGTACAAACAAGACAATACACATCAGTAAAAACATTTTGTGAGAAATATTGTTGATACAAATCAGCGGTTTCAGCACTTGTTTTACGCCGAGTTGTCTTAATTTCAAATTTTCCACGCACGTAACAAACATTTATCCATTTTTGATATTTCAAATTAATTGATTTTACAAGCCAATGCAATGAACAATCTCGAACTTTTCACTATTCACTTCGGTTTGGGTTATTTGTTTTAATATTTAGATGTTCACACTTTGACTTCTGAGCTCTCAGCCGTTAACAGCGCCGCTTATATACCCATTTGACCAAGTGGCAGTAGCAGGGATGGAAGTTCCTAGAAGGTTCACGAATGGTCCATGAACGGTCCATCGAAGGTTCTCGAACGTTTCAGAAAGCTCTTTGGCCATTGATCCGATTTTCCAGAAAATTCCAGAATGTTCCAGAAGGTTCTTTGGGACTAAAATTTTTAAATTGAAATTGCTCGAAAACGCGAGCTAACTTTTAAAAACGGTTGGCACCATTGGATTCAACGTACTCGAATTAGGTTTACCCCCCGGGTGCCCACCTTGTTGCATTTTGCAACTAACATAGTGTAATTAAAGGAGCATTAGAAGTTTCTATATACAGCGTATCCACCTATTGCGTGGCCAGAGAAGACAATTCCTTCCTTGAGGAATTTAAAGAAAAAGTTTTCAAACAAGAATTATTCGGGGACAAGTCCTCCATAACATAATACTACTTAGTGATGCTACGATCGGTTTCGTTTCGAATTACATTTACAAGTCAACCGACAAACATAAAACGATCTTCGGGTGTAAATTTGATATCAACTCTTTGGTGCCTTTTTTAACTTTCCTGAAATTGAAAGTTACGTATACTAATAGCCCACATCTCTCTTTCAGTAGGAAATACAAAAATACGTTAATCTATTTTTACATAATGTAAACTGAAATTAAATACAAATTTTTGTTAAAATATATAAAATATAAAAGGCAATTGATGAAATAAAACGAAGCAAATTCGAACAAATATTCAAAAATGAGAATCGAAAATGAGATATCCAGGATAACAACGGGTCGTGGTTACAAAGTTACACGGAACATCGTGTAACTTTTTTCTTTCTTCAGATAAAAATTTGAATTTAGGCTTTTTCTTTGGGATAAGTTTGAATATCTAATTACTTCCAGTTTGGCCGGAAGTGTCTCTAGCTTTTAATTTTTAAATGGAACACTGCATTTTGTACATTTTTCGAGTTAGCGGTTTATTTTACGCACAATGAAGCCCATTTTGAATTTTTTTTGGAAGTAAGTATTTTTCACGTTCAAGTTTTAAAAGGAAAACTAGGTGGCTGTGATATAAAATGCTTTTATTTTGGATTGTGATTATGAGAGATAATCCAAATCTGAAGTCTTTTCTATCTGCTAGTAGTTACTTACAATCAAAATTTCAAAACATCATCGTTTTTTCTTAAAGATTAATTTTATTTTAATGTAACCAGGTTGGGTCTTATAGATTTATTTCAAAGGGATTTTTTCCTTAAAGTTTTGGTACCAACACTTTTAAAATGAAGAAATGTGAAGAAATAAAAGCGCGGCGCTAAAAAACTTTATTTCAAACACGCATAATTTTTAAAGTAACTAACACCGAACAGAGAAAACAATATTCAGTTTGCTCCGTGTTCAATATTCGTAATGATGAATAAACATCAATAAATGTTGCTGATAAATTTCGGTCAAAATAAAATTAATTGCCTATGTCCAAATAACTAATATTTACTTCACTTTCATCCAAATTGTTGGATAACTATGCTCCATTATGCGAGGTATTTACTGCTTGTTTTCATATTTTCGATAATATTCGTAAAACGTTAATATGTTTAGTTGTGGACCATATTATCGTCCAATATTTTCATCTGGAAAGGCAAGAACAAAGAGCTGTTGAGGTACATACTACTATACACATGAAAAGATTGCCTAGTAACAATAACCAAAAAATTAATGCTAATATAGCTCATGGTATTGGTTGCGTTAGGCAACCCAGGAGTTGCTTGATATGTGGTAGGAGTGTGCATCTCGAGTTGTTGCTATTCTCTAGACGGCATGACTATGTTTCTCGACGCTAGGTGGCGTGGGGAGATGTGTTTTGATGCTGTTCGTGGAGAATAGCAACATATACTCGAGAATTGAAAAACAATAGCGAGGGAAGGACTCGTACGGAATCGCGCTGATGACGCCGGGTAGGCAGAAACATGTTCGCGGGTTTACGCTGTCTCTTTCCTCGCTTTGTTTTTTGCCGGGAATTATTCCACCAATACTTTGAGCTATATTAGCATTAATTTTTTGGTTACATACTACTACATTATTATTTACTATTTATGACTGTTTGAAGCCATTTAAGAATATTTGCAATATTTTATTTTAATGGGGCACTTAAATGCTTCGAAACATCGCTTTTCAAATGTTAGTAATTAATTTTTACAATCTAAGCAATTCCATAAATTTTAATTTAGACCGCGGATTTTAGGTTTAGGTTTATTAATTACAAACTATCAAAGTCTAATATTCGCATACTTTTGTTTTTAAAATTATTTTTAATCCTAAATTAGCTGGCATTACTTCCAATCCTGTTTGTCAAAATATTTAAACGACGCAAAAACGTACCGTACTTCTAATCAAAAAAGGACAAGATTATACAGATTACGAAAATGAGAAATTAGCTGTATCGTTATCCCCTCCTCGCCCTCTCGCCGTACATGCGAGAGAGCTCTCTCGCCGAACATGCGAGAGAGCGTGGAGGGGACTGAGTGATATCCCAGCAATTCAATGCGGGAGATGCTAGTCCACTTGGAACAATGTTGGGTTGTAGGCCTACTGTGCGAAAAGCGCACGTAATAATTTGATGTCAAGGTCGCCTGGAAATGAGTTTCGCATATTTATTTTGTTGTTACGAAGTTTAGACGAAATTAGTAACAAATTCTAAAGACGAAAATAAAAACAGATTCTGATGAAATGAAAGAAAAGAAAAATAAATACTCTAGAAATTCTTACTAAGATCGTCCGCACATAAAGCAGTCTACTTCGTAATTAACCACATCGGTAACCTCGAGCCATTTATTGCCCGCTTGAAAGCGAGGAGGGGATAGCGATATGGCTAATTTCGCATTTTCCTAATCGGTATGTTTTCCAACCAAAACATCTACGTTTTTCTTATTTTTTCAGCTCTTTTTTAACTCAAATTTTGTACATCTATCGGTACATATCGCACGAAGATGTGTTACAAAAAGCGATCAGGTTATCAAATAGTTTTGTCGCATATACTCTACGTATGTTTTACCTGATGTGTTATTGGAACTAATCCAAACAATCTTGTTGCTTTAGTGGGTCCCCATTCTCCACTCGCGCAGTCAGGTAATGGTACCATAACCGTTTGCAAATCTTCGCAGCATATCTTAAATTTACATACGCTTTTGAATTTCATTGGTTCACCAGTCAAATATTCCTTTGGCGTGACCGCGTTGGCGAATATATCCAGCAGAAAAGCGCCGCTACACGGAGCGTGAACCCTAAACGCTACCATATTACTAACGACAGACTAAAAAACGCATAACTTCGCAATTCCAATAGAGCAAAATTTTGCGTAGCAATATCTACCTGCATCACGAAACGTTTTAACGAAACTCCTTCGAAACTATCTCCATCGCTGTCGTAAAATTTTAGGTTGTAGTGGAAAATTAAACTTCCTTGCATATGAGCAGGCATTGCGATACGTACAGTGGCAGCTCCTAGAATACATTAAACATGTTGACTTTGTTAAATGGTCTTTTAAATGATAACCAGGGATGCGATTTCTGCCCATCGCCGAGATACAAAATATAAAAATTTGCTGTTCCGAGTGTACACACAGATAGAGGGAGATACGAACGGGGCCGTTGGTAGTGATTGCGGTCTGGTGGTAGTAACAGGTACTACGATAACTTTTAAAATGAAAAATGCATGTAGTATTGTATTGAAAGAATTGATTTCATTAATTCATAGGCTTAAGTGTTTTCTCAGGAGAAAACTTTTTTTTGTAATATGCTCAACGTTATATGATGTTTACACAAATATTTATATATGTGAAGAAATATTATTAAGATATTGCAATAATTACTTGTAACAGTTTTCACTCGTCAAGATACTATTAAAACAAGTAAATATTAAAGTAATGTATGATTTGCGGTAACCATCAAGTGCTTTTTCATGTTTTCAAAAATAAATCATCTTCGATTGTCTCGCAACAAAGCTTTTTACTGAGAAAAACTTCTCTACACGTTACAAGAAACTACTGGTGCATAAAAAGGTTTTATTATTTCATCCTTGTTATAGTTTAAATTGTGAACAAGGACATTATCCCCATTTTGGTGAAAGGCAGATATTATTTTCAATTTTCCTAAATCAGGATCGTTGTCTAGCCTGATTTCTATTGAAATTGTTAATATTTTTAGTTAATTAAACGTACTATGTCACTTACAAATATTTGTTAGTATTGCCGCAGTGGATTATTATTACGTCGCGTCGGTCGACCGTTCAATTACAGTATCTTCTCATATATGATAAACTGTGGCTCGGGGAGTGCCAGTTTCAGCCAATACCGATGCTGGTACAGTCAAGTGAAAAATGCTACGCTTGTAGGTGGCCTAAAATCGCATCCCCGATGGTAACATAACAGTTATTTCAATAGCTCGATTTGTTTTATTAACTGTACCGTATCGTTCCTCAAAGTACTGCACTGAACGGTACTGACAGTGAGCTAAATGGAATATGCATTTTTTGCATTGGACATAGATATAATTATTCTAACCTAACTTTATATATTGAAATGTAAACAAAAAGAAATTCGCCGAAATAAGTCCAGTATGTAATGTAAATCAAATTTCGAATTATGAACACAGGTGTAACCCTAAACCTAATCTCAGTGAGTGTAATAATATGGAGAATATCAATAAACCTATGTTTTGCACATGCGTCAACAGAACAATACGGAACGTACCAAACATTCGGTAGGGACACGAAGGGAAAGGGGATTTCAAAAAAAGTACGGGTAGGAACTATCCGTTCAAATGGAACTCACATATTTGAAATTTGTACCGTACAAATGGTTCAGTACAGTACTTTGGGTCAAATCGAAAGCAGCTTATATGTGTACGTTTTTGAATCATTGAAACAGTAGCGTAACTATAGGCTAGCAGAACAAGCAAAATGCCGGAGGTTACTAGCCTTAGATGACCCTGACACGAGACAGCTAACAATGAATAGTTAATTAAAAAGTTAATGATGCTGTAAAGGACGTGGTAAAAATGCAAAAAAGCAGTAGCACAACCCTATCAGTTTTTTGGAAGTAACCTTTTAATACTGTTACCAAAGTATGAATATAATAAGAATGAAATATCTTATAATTTATTTGTGGCGAACAAGGCGGATCTTCTTGTGATGTAAGGATCGAAAAGCTGAGTCTATTAAGATGGGCCGGCTCGTATTATCTTGAAGTTCAAAATGACGTTGACGAAAGCCATTCTACTAAGCTCGATACAGCAGAAGAGATAAATTAAACTCTTTATTCCCGGAAAAGAAGATGGGTTATTAACACAGTTTCTAAAGCACTTCAATATATCGGAAGGAATTTGCAAACAGAAGTTGACATCGTTGTGTCTAAATTTGTTAAAACTTGCCAGAGGAAGGTGAAGCGTCAGTTTGAAGTCATGTGCGTAAGAAGAAAGTCTGCAAGATCCCGAAAGTTAGAGAGTAAACAAACTTTCTTATATATTGGACATCAATGTATGAAGATCAACTCAGATCTATCTTCTTTGAAATGAATGAAGTTATTTCCAATTTCAGTGTGTTGTAACTAGCCCCGTTATAAAATTTATGTCAAAACTGTAGTAGAAGATATATCTGCGTAATTATAAAATAGATTATTTTTCTTGTCCAAGGATGAAATAGAAAATTCGTATTATTTCAGCTTTACAATCTAGATGTACGGTCAATTCAAAATTCTTTCACCCAAAAATTACACTTTGAGGAAATAAAAGGCAATTTTGCTGAAAAAAGAATGCCAACATTTATAAAAGTATTGCAAAAGTGCACGTAAATAAGTAAACAACAGGCGTTCTGGCTCACTTTGATCGAAGTTTGATTAGAGGCTCGCGCTTTTAATCCGCGGGTAATTTCGCGGAATCGAAGTTTGATTAGCGGCCTGCGCTTTTAATCCGCGGGTAATTTCGCAGAATCGAAGTTTGATTAGCGGTTCGCACTTTTAATACGCGGGTAATTTCGCGGAATCGAAGTTTGATTAGCGGCTCGCGCTTTTAATCCGAATGGAATCGAAGTTTGATTAGCGGCTCGCGCTTTTAATCCGCGGACGGCTTTTGAACAGCTACTAAACAGCTTCTGAACGGCTCCTGAACAGCTTTTGAACGGCTTCTGAACGGCTTCTGAACGGCTTTTGAACGGTTTCTGAACAGCTTCTGAACGGCTTCTGAACGACTTTTGAACGGCTCCTGAACGGGTATTCGTTCAATGACTATATCTCTTGGCACTAGGTGGCGCTAGGAATTTATTTCCGGGTGTGATACGTTTCGGGTGTGATACATCGTATGGAAGCTATTGTTTGTGGAGGCGACTGATGTTTCAAATGTGTTTGGGGTCAGATAGGTAGTAGTAGGTAGGGGGTCACCTGAGCGTGTGATCTTCATTATCTATTTACGATCCCCACGCTCAGGTGATCCCCTACCTATTACTACCTATCTGACCCCCAAACACATTTGAAACATCAGCCGCCTCCACAAACCATACGATGTATCACACCCGAAACGTATCACACCCGGAAATAAATTCCTAGCGCCACCTAGTGCCAAAAGATATAGTCATTGAACGGATACCCGTTCAGGAGCCGTTCAAAAGCCGTTCAGAAGCCGTCCAAAGGCCGTTTAGAAGACGTTCAGAAGCTGTTCAGAAGCCGTTCAAAAGCCGTTCAGAAGCCGTTCAAAAGCTGTTTAGTAGCTGTTCAAAAGCCGTCCGCGGATTAAAAGCGCGAGCCGCTAATCAAACTTCGATTCCATTCGAATTAAAAGCGCGAGCCGCTAATCAAACTTCGATTCCGCGAAATTACCCGCGGATTAAAAGTGCGAACCGCTAATCAAACTTCGATTCTGCAAAATTACCCGCGGATTAAAAGCGCGAGCCGCTAATCAAACTTCGATTCCGCGAAATTACCTGCGGATTAAAAGCGCAAGCCTCTAATCAAACTTCGATTAAAAGCTCGATTAAAGTGAGCCAGAACGCCTGTTGTTTACCTACTCACGTAATTAAAGGAAAATGTGCCTAATGAGGCTATAAAAATTCAAAGTAATCATTATTTTAATTCTTCTTGTAAATTAAAAGGTCCTATAAAGTTCGCCAACGATGCTTTAGAACCAATCTCAAAAAAATGCCATTTTTGTCATTAACGATAGGGACGAACCTAATTTTATGGAGACCCCACCACAGAATTTTGCAACGACTCCTAATCAGTACAGCTCCAGTAATAGCGAAGCTAAACTAACAGCGAGTTAAAGAGTTTCATATTAAAACAATATTATGTCAAGTTAACGAATTGCCTGTATTACCTTCGTTTATCTGTTTGAGTTCTGAGGTTGTCTACTAAGAATTTTAAACGATTATCGGTTTAGCTATAAATGACAAAAAGAACTGCTGCGTACTTATTCCTGCAGAGGTAAAAAAGTAGTGTTCGGCGTCGCTGTTTGTTGCATTAGTGCAAAAGTAAAAATCTAACAATTTCCTCGGGAGGTAAAATGTATTCACAGGTTGAATTTGGACCGCGAACGATAGTTTCCCGTCACTCTAGAGCAACTGACCTGTCGAATCAGTGTACATTACTGCCTTAGTGTTTGGATCCGAAAAATAAAGTCCATATCGGAAGAATAGCGACCTTACAAATGGTAGTTCTTCAAATTCCTGCAGCGTTATCGGTTGCTTCAGAAGTTGCCAATCCGCTTGGAGTGGGAAAAATTCGTATATAAACTCCTTGGGATCCGTTAAGAAGTAATGATCGTCATATTCATACCTAAAAACAAATATCAACAGTATATTCATGAGTTGTTCTATTGACGATTTATACCTTAAACTATCGGATTTAGTTTTATTTCCAGCTTTAGGTGCTTCTTTGGCGTTAACCAAGTGTCTGGCTCCCCAATTACATTGGACAAATCTCCAAGCACCTGCTACGTAAACAGCGTTCCAAGAATTCCTGAACCGGTTGTCCTCAAATCGGACACCCGGCTGGTAACCGGCTGATTTTGAGTACCCTTTAATTACGACGCAATGCAAGCCAGCGTAACTGGAAGATGTTAATAAGTTTTGTTTGATGTTGTTTACAGAATACAATTTCTTATATACGAGGGACGTTCAGCAATTAACGAGACAAACTGTATTAGCGGGAAAAGTAATGAATATTATTAGATGAAACTTTCTGCGGGTCAAGTTGGCAGCCTTGGGAACAAATTAAGTCAGCCGTTTGAAAGAAATAAAAGCAAACATAACCTCTTTTGTTCATTTCAAAATGTCGGCTCCTCTCGAAACGTATACAGTGACAGAGCAACGTTCAGTGATAAGATTTTTGTTATCCGAAGGTGTGAAACCGGCCGAAATTTACTCGAGAACAAGTGTCATCGATATTCATCGCTCCGGACGACCAGTTGAAATGTCGACCGACGCGCTACAAAATCGCATAAATGACCTTATTCTCGATGATAGGCGTATAAAAATCGTGATAATAGCTGATTTGTGTAATGTTAGTGTTGGAACTGTGTATTCAATAATTCATGACAAGCTGAATTATCCCAAAACGCAAAACGGGTCCCAAGACAGTTGAGTCAAGTCCATAAAGACACCCGTGTTCGCATTTGTTCTGAAACGACGGTTTTTAACGGAAGCTTGACTTTCTAGACCGTGCTATAACCTGCGATAAAACGTGGATTTATCATTTTGAACCTGAATCCAAACAGCGAAGCGGTCAAACAAACCGTACACAAGTGGTTCGGACACCAGGGTCAAGAATTCTTCAGCACTACAATTAAAAAGCTCACAAAGCGATTGGAGAAGTGCCTAAATGTTGGTAAAGTAGTGTAAATTTCATTGCCATCGAATAAACTGATTTTTTTTCCACAGCCATTTATCTCGTTAATTACTGAACGTCCTTCGTACCTGCATAATCTTTTAAAAAGAACATGGTAACTTTCTGTTCCATTTTTAATGCCTCTAAGTAGTCCCATTGGCGTATCTCCTCTTAAATTTTCATCAAATGACATGGTATTTAGATTTTTCACCGTAATCCATCGGAAGATAGTTCTGAAAATTCCGAGCTATGTTAAGTCATTTATTAAAACACTCGTATAAAAATTGGTCAAGGCGATATATTTAGTGTAAAATAATATTACATACCTAGCTTTTTCAATATCGGAACCGCATCTACCAACAAGCTGCCTAACTAGATCTGTAAATGATTTTTGGTCTTCTTGTGCAACCTGAATTGAATATATTAGAGAGGGCCTTATAACTTCTTAAAACTTACTGATATAGCAATTTGATCCACCGTCGCAAACTCTATGGGATCGTTATATATCTGGAATTTACTGAGGGCTGGTGGAGCTGGTACAGGTGCATGACTGGGATAGGGTGGAAGCTCATCTGTGTAGTCAGTTTCATCGTTACCGTCTACATACAACGATTCGGCCATCATGTATTCGCTGCGTTTCTCATTTATGAGCTCCAACATCTCATGACTCTGTTTTTCTACTAATGCTGCTGTTGCCGCTCTGAAATAATATATTATTTCTTAATTGGTTTAGGTGTTAATCTTGAAAAAATGAAATAAAATAGTATTTATAAATGTGCACAAATGAATAATCTATTTAATTCTACTGTAATTGTCTCAATTATTTTTTATAAAAAAATGTTATTAAAGATGTCTAACATTTGGCTTTCTATTGGTATAACACTTTTACTACAAACAAATGCCGCCGCAGCAATACAAAGGTCTTCATTACCGTAAGAACCCTCCTCCTCCTACATCAGACACGTTTACTTGTTTCAAAGATCGGTACAATTATGCAAATATTACTTCATTACATGTCGAACAGTTGTTTTCGTTATATTTTTTCACCGCTGCGAACAAGGCTTAAATAAACCACAGTGGAAACCAGAGGCGGCTGGTGCACTGCGGCTGCGGAGCTGCATTACAACGCTTCGATTCCCTGGTGTATTTCCGTTGCATATTGTGTACATTGTACTATGCAACGGTAATACACAAGGAAATCGAAGTGTTGAAATTGACCTCCCATTTACGTCACCACCAGCCGCCACTGATGGAAACATACGCCATAATTCGGTTGTTTAGTCGAACACATTCGGAATTTTAATATTTACTAGGTAAGTATTTATCGATATATAATACATTAATTATAAACTATAACATATAAATTCTCACTTAAACAAGTTACGCATTTCCCAGTCGGACGCCTATAATCGGGAATCGTGATTTGCAAATCTTACCTATTATTAAATTGTAGTAAAATGCCAAAAATATCTG
Organism: Dynastes maya; assembly: GCA_029619315.2. Lineage (NCBI taxonomy): Eukaryota > Metazoa > Arthropoda > Insecta > Coleoptera > Scarabaeidae > Dynastes > Dynastes maya. The sequence continues at coordinate 53,670,323 of JAROYE020000003.1, read as the reverse complement.
TAGAAGATGGACATAAAATTGTTTTTCTACGTGAACAAGAGGAAAACGTGAAATTGCCGAAGAAGTGGGTTATTCACAAACTAGTGTTCATAAAATATTAAGGAAGAAATTAGAAACAGGAAGTATAATTGACAAACCAAGATAAGTAAATGGAACATAATTATTTACGCTAAACTTCCTTAAATTCTAAAAATCGGTCACGGGAATCATCCCAGCTAGCTGAAGACCTACAGGAGGCAATAAGCGTTCCAGCGCATTCGCTTAATTAGACGTCGCCGTACTGGGGACAAGGTCAGTGGGTCGAATTGCCAAACGAAAACCCCTGGTGAAACACGGCAATAAGCAGAAGAAAGCGCAGAATAGACTATCGACGACTGCAAGCCCGCACTGTGGACGGATACATCAAAATTTAAAGTCTTCGCCAGGCACCAAGAGAAGACAATATGTTAGAAGACGTGTACGATCCAGCATGGATACAGTCAACGGTGAAGCACAGCTAGGTGGTTTCCAAGTACATATGAGGCCGCATAACAGCTGCAGGAGTTGGTTTGGTCGTAGAAATTGGCGATCGCTTAACCGCAGAAAAGTAATGTATCTCCAAAATTTCCAGAATCACTAAATACTTGTAGGTAATCGGTTCATTGCCGAAAATTTTGTGCTTCAGCCAAATAACGATCCGAAGCATACTGCTCATATCCTGCTGAACTGGAATAGTTTGGCTGCCTTAAAGCCCGAACTTGAACATGTTCGAGAATGTGTCGGATTTCTTGAATTTCTTTACCATTTAATTAACCAACAGTGCGTCGAAGAGAGTGGGTAGTGTTATCCGTGCAAATAATAAGAAAATAAATGCATAAAGAAACTAAGTGAACTATTTTGTTTATAACTTATGTTAAAATAAAACTAATTAAAAATATATAATTAGTGATTACTAGGCCTGGCATAATCCGTCTTCGCGACGGAATCGGATCAATCGCATGGGCCGCGTATTATAAATAAAGAGTATATGTGATTCACACTCGATAGAAGTGAAAGTTAGAAATCAGTACCCTATGATAAAAAATAAAAACTGACGCAATAAAAATGTTGGTAAATATAGAAAATATATGCACGCGTCGAAGTGTTTTTATTGCCATTTTTTGTTTGAAAACGGCATTTGTTATGTATGTAGTGTAATAGCCGTAAAAAGTAAACAAAGTAAATTTAAATTAAATATTTGGAAAAACCTCGTTTCGGTAAGGAATCGAACCTGACACCTCCCGCTTGCCGGACGGGCGTGCTAACCACTACACCACGAGGACCTTGATGCCGAGAACGTTCACTTTTTAATACGCAGTTATTATTTTTATCTGCAAATATATCATAATATTTCGACAGATAATTTTAATTACGTTTACTTGATAACTATCTAAGTAACCGTGGATAAATTAAAAAAATAATGTATTTGGCTTGTTTATGCACTATTCATTCGATTTGTAACAACAACAAAGAAACAAGTAAACAAAAAAACATGATAATAAGGACTTCGGCGCAAAAACATGCAACCAAATCGAAATCACAGCACAATAACTTTAGCTTGTATAACGAGAGGTCATTTCAATATGGTAATGGAGTGCCACATGTCCTACATTAGCTGTCTATTACCGGATTTAGTCTTTGGTCAACGTTTACGAGGTGAATCTGGAGGAACAGGAAACATTTCGTAAATGGATACAGGTGATCAAAATATGAAAAATAAACCCATAAGTTAGAGTCCGATTGTCTTGAAATAAAAACAAGTCAAATTTTTAAAATAAATATTTATTTCATTGGTGTTAAAGGAGAAAAATAGTGAAAAGAAATATAGATAATTAAAGAGCATTTCCAAAAATACCACCACCAATTTCAATGCAGTTATTTGCTCTTTTATTTATGTTATGGATTGCAGGTTTAATAATATCAGGATTATCTTTTACTACTCCACCCACATTCTAATGCGGTCAAGTAAATCTTCTTTTGCGTCTACTTTTATGGCGTACTGTGCCGTCTACTCTTATGGCGTACTGTACTGTCGACTCTTATGGCGTACTATGCTGTCTACTCTTATGGCGTATTGTGCCGTTTACTCTTATGACTGTTTAAAAAATTTTGTAAAGGTAAAGCAAAATTGGGGGACCCCCATCATGTTGGAAGTATAATCGTTATCGAATATTTAAGGGAATATACTCTAAAATTTCTGCTAAATGATCTTCCTGGGATTGTAAATATCTTTTTCCAGTAAGACACAAATGAACCAATTAATTGATCATTAATCATGCCACACCAAACATTTATGGTAAATTGATGTTGAAAGTTCTGTACAAAGGTGGCGTGAGGGTTTACCTTTGACCATTGTGCTCATTGTGATAATTTTTTATACTACTGAGTCGACTTTCGTCACTGAATAAAATGTATTTATTTACCTTTAGGTTTTGACAAATCCATTCACAAAATTGAAATATTCGGAAGTGATCTTGTTGTTAAACTGGTTGAATATGAAAAGGCTTTAAAGTATTTTTCTTAAACGTATTACAAACAACTTTCTATGATAATCTGATTTGCAATGTTGTGGACATTCTCTTCACTTCATAAATTAAGTGCTTCTCTTTCAGAAAGAATCCATGCGCTTAGAAATACACCAGTCTGCTGAACACTAGCAAACAATCTTGGAAAAAGTTTTCTGTTGGGAACCATTCTATTTGGAAAACGGCGTCGATATTCCCTAAATGTTCGAACTGCACCATTGCATAAACCATAAACAAAAATCATATCTGCATATTCCCTATGAGTGAATATTCAAGGCATTTTCCTAACAAATTACTTAAGAATTTTAATTAAACGAGTCAATGTTCGACTAATTGACAGCTAATTATATCAACTCAATCTATTAAAATTAATTTATCAAAAACAAAAGCGTTTGATCCTTTTGGGGGAAGTTCGTTATAAAAAAATTACAATATTTCAAGAATAGTTGACAATCAGACTAATAACTTATGGGTTTGTTTTTTCTTATTTTGACCCCCTGTATCTACCTACAAAATATTTCCCATTTCTCCGGATTAAATCTGTATAAGGAAGACAGAATTTGCAAATGTCTCCAGAACTATATAAGGTGATTACTAGAGTTGCTCACTAGCGCCAACGGGCAGTGGCGGAGGTTCGATACAACCCTCAGTATAACTGCGAGTCTCAGCCAGATCTGTTGTGTATACATGTACGCTGCCGTAAATACTATTTCGTAGTTTTACGTTTGTTTTAAAAATGTTGCCTACGTCGCGAAAACGACCAATGTTGGACAAAGTTGCAGAATTTATAGCAGAAATGCCTGACCTAAATTATGATGGCGTTAAAATTCAATGTGTAGTTTGTAATGTCCCTTTAATGTGTTGGTCCAAAAGGGATTGTCTACGTCACGTAAATAGTAAACAGCATTCTTCAAGAAAAAAATTGCACACGACACTATGACAAATTTAAATTTAATTTATGTGTTACCTTTATTGCATGTAATGTACCGTTTACTTTACTAGACAAGGAATAAATATTCGAATTGCAAATTACCAAGTCGGGCATCGTTGCAAAGAATTGTGCCATCTGCTCGTGAACATGTTGAAAAAAGAATTAAATCGGAGTTGAAAGATAAAAAACTGTGGTTATGTGTGGACGAAATAACAGATCGTAAAAAACATTCTGTGATTAATGTAATGGTACGTACAATGGAACCACATCAATCGTCACCTTGAATTCTATTAGCTTCGAGACGAGTACAACAATGTACTACCGAAGTAATTTCAATGTTAGTGTTAAATACTTTAGAAAAGTTTGAATTTTCAACAAACCAACTGTTGATGTTTATGAGTGATGGTGCCGCAAACATGCTTTCTGTATGCCGGTCTCTATAAAAACATTGTGCTAACTTGTTACATATTACGTGTAAAATTCATGCTTTCAGTCACGTGGCAGATAGTATTAGAAAATGTTATCCTGAGGTAGACGCTTTAATAGCGCATACAAAAGCAGTGTTTGTCAAATCCCCAAAACGTATTCGCAGATTTCACAGACTGTGCCCCCGAATGCCTGAGCCACCAGAACCTATTCTTACACGTTGGGGAACATGGTTACAAGCCGTGTTTTATCATCATAAATATTTTGAGAATATTTACGTGGTTTTACAATTCGATTCAAAGGAAGCTGAGGCTGCCAAGGAAAGCCAGTCGAAATTTCAAGATAGTCAGGTTAAAACGGATTTAAAAACTATTCAGAACAATTACTTCGGATTAGCGGAGGCAATAGAAAAATTACAAAATCCTTCGGTGTCGTTAGTGGAATCTCTGCAAATAGTGCAACATGTTCACGCACAGCTATGCGCGGTAGAAGACGCAAAAAATGTTTGTGTTCTAGAAAGGTTTGAAAGTGTTTTAGAGAAAGATTCTGATTTTGGCACATTAAGACACATTTGTGAAGGTGCGTCAGCAGAACCGTTAAGTTGTTCCAAAGATTATTTTAATTACGCAAATATAACGTCACTAGATGTAGAACGTTCGTTTTCTGCATATAAACACACTTTTTCCTCACGCCGTACTCAGTTTGCCGAAACAATTGTGGAAACATATCCAATGTTGCAGATATTTAATAGACATTATCCACTTTGTGATTTCACGGAAGACTCTCAAGACAGTAAATGTTTGAGCACGTATTATATTTTATTTCTGATCATTTATTTTGTGTAAACTTGTATGCACCCGCCACTGGCTGTTGGCGCAAATTGAGCAACTCTAGTGATTACAATCTTAATAAGATAGCTTAGTTGTGCCACACTGTAGTTAATCGTTTTGTGAAATTACAAATATTTTTAATTTATAGACTGATAGTTACATACATAGGAGATCAGTGAATTGAATCTTTAGTGCGGGCATCTGAAAATGATACTACTGCTTTTATTGAACAGTAAATCTCACGAAATTTACATATTACCTATATCCAAATCGAACTTTCAATATCCTAAAACCATAAATCACACCGCATAATCTTTATAAAAATATTTTTTACTAATTCAATCAGCATTCCTTAATGTTATCGAAAATAATTAAATTTCACCTATTACTCCTTTTTTTAAGATCGAAAGTGATCTTGGCGAAAGAGAAAAGAGAAAACTTAATATGCTACTTCCCCAGAATTTCATTTTCATTTATTATTAACTTTAGATATTAAAAATGACAATCGTCTAAAGGCGACGATGTTAGATTTAGATACAAATGGTCTTAGTTTCTCTAATAATCTAAGTCCAATAAATAAATGAAAGTGTGTAATTAATTGTACATAATTATATTGTCCCCACTGATGTTTTCAATCAATTCGAATGATATTTTTATTAAAGTACAGTGAGAGTGGCTCAAGTTAAACTTGAGAAGATGAATTTTCTAAAACATTTTGCCAACGACTTCGTGGCGATGGGATAATAATTTTAAATTAAACCTAACAGGTGCAAAAATTAAATAAATTAAATTCTTGCAGTTTAAAATTTGTTTGTAATAGAGATTTCAAATCAGTAATCTTCTTTAACTTATCTATGTCAATACATTTAAGAATCTAATAGAACTGTAACAAAGTTACACGGAAAAAAATGTCATAAAGAATCAAACAACTGTAGAACAATTTACTATAATTTGTTTGAGAATATACGACTGGCTTCAACTTGCGCAAATCCCTGCTACTCGATTGTGGTTAACGGATTGTATTTCTATTAAATACAATATTATTGTAAAAAGTTAGTCAATGATCTGTTGCAAAGGTTGCTACAATAGTGTACAAGTTTTAGTTACACACGCAAAAAATGCAACAATATTGCTCTAAAAATTGTATTGCGTAATACAACATGTATGCAGTGTTGTAATTATAATGTTTGAAAGAACAAGTAAACGCAATAACAATAACTACTCTTATGTTTTCGTAAATTCTACAGCTTCCCAATTTACATGTAGCATTTGGTCAGTCACGAGAATGTTACCAACATCTGTGCTGTTTCGCTGGTATTGTGATTACCGCCCCCTCCATACATTCAACAAATTTGGAATAAAAAGTAAACTACGGAAGACATTATTCAGAAAGAATTGTGAACCCGATAAAAATTATTTGTCTATATAAAATCAGATGATTTATTAGAAGAAATGTTTTCGTTGCGACATCTATTGGTGAATAACCAATAGTATCTGGGTCTAATCCTAAGGCAGGAAATATTTGGTTTATGCATTTAGGTAGGCTTCGATAATAAAATCGTCTGTACTGATAAGATGATTTATTTGTAAACTCAATCATTTTCTATCACTTATTTTGACAAAATTAAGAAGTTTTATGTAAAAATTTGCCACAATCTTGTCCTGCGCGTCTCGATGTAAAGATTGTTGGAAAAAATTATACATTTATGTGAAACAATTCAATAGAAACTTGACCATAACTTTAACAAAAATTTGCGACTGACTTACATAATTGTATTAATGACTACTACAATATTTTTCCAACAATACTGTACTAACTATAAACAGATACTATCGTAATATTAAAAATATTTATTTACGCTTTAAAATGTACTAGTGTACAGGCTAGTACTATATAGGCTGCTCCAATGAGAGCTGCAATTAATATTTGAGCAATCTAAGCTGTTCTAAAAAATGTGATAGATTATTGAAGTCGATGGGGCCAACAAGTTAATATATTTTCACGCCTTTGGGCTTTCAGTTATATAGAAGATTGATGACAACTTTGTATATATAATAATATTTTTGTAATAAGCAATATTTGGAAAACGATAGTAAAGTCTTAGACAAGGATGCACAAAAGAAATGAGGAAATTTTGAGAGAAGAACCACCAACATTGCTTCACCTCACAAAACATGCAACTGTATGCAATAAAAATGTAAACGTGAGAAAACGAAAAACAAAACTTTTCCTGTAACGGTTTACAGAACTAATACAATAACATAGCAATACATAGGTTGATGTAACAAGTTTCGTTCGTCGTTTTTTAAATAAAAAAGTGCGTTTCCTATAGGTGTTTATCATTAGCCACAATTTTTAAGCAGTTTATAGAAGGTGCCACAGGATTGCGCTCGTGATTTACGAGTTAAGGAAATTTTGCAAAAGAAAATGTAAGTACCTCTCCCCTCATTTGTGTTTGAATAGCCTTGAGAATGAATGAAAAAAATAGTTTAAATTCATTAATGCGCTGTGGCCTAAATCGCTGTAACTGAAGTATCCTCGCATTAGGTGATATTTTGGATACTGTTTTTCCCCAAGAAAGGATTAATTTTCAGTATGAAAAATGGGAGTCTTCAAGAGATATAAAATGATCTGAAAGAATATAATGATTCCGAAAATACTAGATAAAATCGAACATGTAAAACGCATGAAATACCTAAAAAAAAATTCCTTGGGACATGCTCGCGATGAAGTTCGGAAAGCCATTAATAAAAAAACTTGGAAAATTAATGGCAGAAGTTTGGAGATACCTGAAGAATTAGAAGCGGAATAAAAAAATTATTGTATGGGTTTATGACCAGACATCCTGAGTTGAGCTTAAGGCAGCCAGGAAATGTCACTATAGCTAGGTGTAGAGGCTTCAATAAGAGAAACGTGTGTAACTTTTTCGACTTACTATAACGACATTATGACAAATATAAATTTGATGCTCTCCATATTTTTATTCAACTGTACAAAAGAAGTCACTTACAGTCATACCAAGAAAAGAAAAGCTAGCGGAGAGCGAAGCGTAAGTACAAAATTGTTATCTGTACCAGCGTTAGTAGAAATTTTGTACTCCAATGATAATTTTCAAACGGACCAGAATGGTACCACTTGGAAGAGATATCAGAAACAGGTTACATAAATTCTGAGCTTTTCATAAAATGGTTGAAGCAATGTATCAATTATATTAGGCCATCTCCAGAAAATATAGTTTTATTATTATTGAATGGTCACTAGACCTATTCGAAAAATTTGGAAGCTATTAACCCAGAATAACGGTATACTAATGTTTCAGTTCCCCGTGGATACTACGCATCGTCTGCAATCCCCAGATGTTACAAATTTTAAGTTCATGGAAACATTTTACTAGCAAGCAGTTGTCAAATAGTTAAGAAGCAATGTTAGTAAACTAGTAAAAAGGTTACGCAGTTTGAAGTAGCTGGGTTACGAAGCCTACGAAAAATCTACCAATTTAGCAAATGCTGTTTGTGGTTTTCGAGCGGCCAAGTAGACAGAATAGTTTTCTCTGAAAAAGAATTTAACACAAGTGAAGGTTCCCAGAACCCTCTTGACGATGGAGTCACTACATCAACATCCAATGAAGAAAGAAAAGAGTAAAAGAGACCAATCTGGGGAGCTATTAGATTGCTTTAGAGTAGGGGTTCCCAACGGGGTCGGCATAGATCCTTTGGGGGTCAATCAAAGAGTCGACTAGAGATCGACGGTCAAATATGCACCCGGGACTAAACATTACACTATGCGCGTGATCAGCTGAGTGAAGTCAATAACTCGTTACGGAAAACAAGAAATAGATTCAATACCTTTGAACGAGGTGATTAAAGAGTTATGTTAAGCAATTTGAGTGATTTTGTTTCTGAAAACTTGTTTATGCATATTTGTAGAATTAGAAATGATAATAGTACAAAAGATAAAACACAATAACCAATTTTTTTTCTAAATTTTTGTTCATATTTAGTCTATTATCTTGAAGTTTTTTATGTGCTATTATTTGTATTATGATTATGTTGTGTGCTAGTCGATGAAGAAAACCATTCCCTTACAAAAGGAATCCCTACTTTAGAGAATCAGTTGACAAAATTGTTCCTATTCCAAAGAGAGAACAAAAACCTACCAAAAGAGAATTTCTAAAGAAATCTAAAAAGCGAAAGTTTTGACAGAATCCCAATACAAAAACCATCTCGTGATGAAAAGGAAATCCAATATTGAAAAAGAAAAATTTTGTGAAACGACGATCAATTATATTATTCCAAAGTTAGTAAATCGAAAAACAAGAAAATTAAAAAATCGGGAAGTCGAAATAACATTTGTTTTCTTTGTAATGATGTTAGCATTGAGGATATGACACAATGCCAAAGTTACTTCAAGTGAGACCATGAAACATGTGCAGAGTATTCAAAAAATGAGAGAACCACTTGTCTTTGTTTCATTTGTGACCTATGCCAATAAATACATCGGCCAGTAAATCAAAACTTTTTTTAGGGGCTCCTAATTAAGATTCTGAACTCAGTTTGTTTCCGATCACATCACGATTTTCCATAAAATTGTGAAAATTACGTAAGAATTGGAGTATTCAAGTACAAAAAAATTGCATAATAAAAATTGCAAGCGTACTTTAATTAGCATTTTTATTCATATGAATTTCTTAACAAATAATAACTACAAATGTTGAAGTATCACAAAGGCTTATGAAACCTTTTCTTTTTTTCTTCAAAGCTTCTGTTGGGCAATTTCTTCTTGTGAACCTTGTTTAGTTCATCACACTTCAGCATCCAGCAATAATATGCTATTATGCTTGAATTCCACTTCTTCTAATATCTACGTTCTATTTCCTTTATATCTTGGTGAAATCTTTCACCTTGCTTTTTACTTACAGCTCCTGTAAGTTATCAGAGACGTAGCTTTAATGGGAATGAAGGTAGAAGTTTAAGACTCATAAAGCAACTTAGTGTTTGGAAATTTTTCTGCATGTTATTTACTACTTCTTCATAATTCGGGCTTTTATGGTTTCCTAATAAGTTTCTAATGACTTCTTTTAACGATAACCATGCTCCCAATTTGATAGGATTCAATTCCCTATCGACGTTTTCATCTTCCATCAATTTTCTTATATCAGTGCCAACAAAAATGCCTTCCCTCAATTTAGCTTCAGATAAAGATGGAAATACTGCCTGTAAGTATTTGAATCCATCGCCTTCTTCGTTTAAAGCCTTTACGAAGTGTTTCATAACACCAAGTTTTATGTGCAAAGAAAATAATAAAACTTACTACTACGCGGTACTAAATTCTTTCGAACTATATTTTTACTTCGTGCAATCAAGTTATGTAGTTCTAGCCGGCCATTTTTTTCTCGTATATTGTTCATATAAAACGCATGGATATTTTGTATAGCCACTTTGCTATCCCAATAACATAGAAAATCTTTTTAAATCTCCACACACGATCCAACCATGCTGATAGTTGATTTTAATCAAAATTGTTGATAAATTTTCGTAACACTCTTTTAAATGTACAGAATGGACAATTGGCAAAAAAGTATACTTGTCCCGTTATGAAGTAAAACTGCTTCCAAGCATCTCTTTGAAAAATCAATGAAAAGTTTCCAGTCGTTAACATTGTATTCAGTGTCGAACATCTAATCCAGAAATGTCTTTGCAATAAGCGAGATCCACAGCTTAAGCGCAAAAATTGTATGAAATTCCCCTCTATATTACGGTGCCAGGACAATGAAGTTCCAGGAGAAAATAAGTTTTTCTCCTGAAATGATTCGAACCAAGAAGTTCCGCTGCATCTTTTCGTATTCGTAAATCACTTGTCAAGTCATTCAACTCTACTGGGAAAACAACTGCGGATTTTCAGAGTAGTGTTGAAATTTAGGATCTGAATTTTCTTGATCTTCCAAAGTAGAACTTCTGGAACGGATTGTATCCAAATATAGAGGAATTGGACGAGCGCTATTCAATTCTCGAAGCACGGGATGTGTGACAGATTGAACGTTTGATAGATAATTCCTTTTTTTGTTTTTGCATTGTATCCTTTCATATTGCAGCAACAAAAATAACAGTCTTTGATGTGATTTGTTCTGAAACCCACGTCAAACACACTTTATTCGAGGTCCAAGTTTTGTCCAAGTTATCAATATTGACACGGAAGTACATGTTCCTTAATGTTATTCTGTTGTTTTAACAACGAATACTTACCACAAATGTAACAAAAGCTCTCAGGCGAATTAACATTTACACGAAGCCATTTCAAAAGTATTTGGGTTACGTCCGATTTAAAAATTATACTGACATTAATTCAAGCCAAAGTTTTCTTGTAAAATAATTACCTGATTACTACACAAATCATTTGTAAGTAAACAGAAATATTCCGCGGTCGTCAATAATACTATACTCTTGTCATCACTGTCAATAGCCATACCTACAAATTATCGAAGTACCTTTCTAACCTTCTAAAACCTTACGCTGGACATAATGACTCTCTCATCCAAAATTCCCAACATTTCGTCCAACGACTAATGGAGTTGACGGTAAATCCTGGTGATTTGCTTGTCAGCTTTGATGTCGAATGCTTATTCACCAAGGTTCCCATACTGGATGTAGTATCCAGTATTAGAGAGTTCCTCATCTTCAATGACCAACCGGATGATCTGGCTGACTTGGTTGAAGCTTGTCTTACTTCTACCTATCTCCAATTTCGTGGTAAATACTACGAGCAAGTCTCAGGCTCAGCTATGAGATCTCCTCTATCTTCTGTCGTCGCCAACATTTTCTTACAACATTATCTTACAACTTTAAGCCAAAGTGTTGGTTTAGGTACGTTGATGACACCTCTGTCATCTGGTCCCACGGACACGATTCTTTAAAGAATTTCCTATCGTTTTTGAATTCTCAACATGATTCCATACGCTACACTATGGAGATCGAATCGGACGGTTGCCTTCATTTCCTAGATGTTCTCGTACACCGGCGTCCTGACGGTGTACTGGAATATTCCGTGTACCGAAAACCCACGCACACGGACAGATATCTCAATGGCCTCTCACACCATCATCTAGCCCAAAAATGCGGTGTTATCAATTCTCTTAATCAAAGGGACATTTCCATATCTAAACCCAATTCGTATCCTCAAGAAGTGAACCACATCACTGAAACTTTGATCCACAATAATTATTCTAGGAAAAATATTCAAACTGCTACACCAACCCTTCTCCACAACAACTTCCCTCATCTAACCCTAATTTCCGTAAGCAAGCGTATCTACCCTACATTCATGGTGTCACCGATCGCATCAGCAAGATTCTCTTCAGGAACAATATAAAAACCATCTTCAAACCCAATTTCAAGCTCTCGGACTACTTTCTCATCAAAGACCGCAATCATCTGGAAGCCCCTGGTGTCTACCAGATTACATGTTCTTGCGGTAGTGTGCACATCGGTGAAGCAAATCGATCAGTCAACACTCGTGTTACTCAGCACGAGCGTTGTATGCGGTTGTTGCGTGTAGACGAGTTCTGGCTGAGCATAGACTGGAAGCTGGACACCAATTTAACTCTACCCGCATCTTATCTCGCAATCCTCACTATTATAGTAGAAAAGTCCGCGAATCAATAGAGATTTTCAAACATCCCAACAATTTAAATCACGAAGATGGCTACCTCTTACATCACACGTGGAAATCCCAACTGATTAAGCACGCCGCTTCGCCACGCTTCATTGATGTATAACATTTCCGCTTCATTGATGCATAACATTTCCGCTTCATTGATGCACAACATTTCTGCTTCATCAATGCATAACATTCCCGCTCCATTGACTCAAAACAAGCCCTATATAAATCTCTTCGGAATGAATAATTCCCAGTCAGCGTGGAGTAACAGCCCTGAAGATGTCCTATAAGAGTGTGGACGAAACGTCGGCAAAAACTACCACAACGACGTGGTTTCAACCCGGAAACCAAGAGAAACAGAAATATTATTTTGGCAGGCTCAACTAATTAAGATTATAATTAGATGACAATATACGTTTTTTGAACCGATTTAGCTATAATTATTTAGTTATTGTAATAAGATATTTTATTTATCAAGTAAATTCGGTTTAATTGATCCATAACAACATATTCAATCAGGTTTAGGTTATTGTAGTAAGGTTAACTAGGCACATCTCGTTCTCAAACTCGTCCACCATAGAAAATACAGCGAAAACATAAAAATCAAAATAGCCAACAATCCTGACGTGATTGAATTTGTTCACTATTCTTCCCATAATCAGCACATAAAATTCTATAACAATCGCTACTTAAACTTTAGAAAGGAAATTCGTTGTAGACCTGTGGTATAATGTCCATATTAATATGTTTATATTTCGTACTCATTTCTTAGTTATAATTTTGGCTGTTTCTTGTAATATCTTTAAAACCTATTTGTTGAAATTGCTTCATACATTTATAGACTGGTGCTATTTAGGAACGAGTGGGTGCGATTCGGGAGACTCTTCTCATAAATTGCAGCACTTGCGGATCTTTCCTATTTATAGTAAAAACAATGAAACCTATTTTAACATTGTAGTCCTAAACTATCTTGTGTTGCTTCTCTTTGAAACGTAGTAATATACAAAAAGACTAAAAAGTGGTGTGGTATACGAAACCTTCCCTGTTATTTTCCTTAATAAATAAAACCGCTGTTTGCTAATGGTAATAAACAGTAATTAATACTGCAAACGGTACAAATAAGTAAATCCCTATATTACTCAAAATCATTGTATGGAGCTTCCATGGTTCGCAAGGTTTGTTATTGTCAGTAGCAGCTATATATGCATAGATTGCCTGATATAAAATTTGTTGATCACATTTGTTAAATTAGAAATTTAGTTAGATGCAATTTACACTACTATTAAGCGCTGAACTAGAAAACAATGCAGCTATTAAGCATCCGTTGGAAAATATAATACACTATAGCTACCACTAATATCAAGCGTAATGAGAGATGGAGAGAACGTTTAAATGGATTGTATGATGTAGCTTTAAATGTGACAACAGTAGCAATCATGAAAAAGATACTCGTCATATGGAACACGTTTGGATTAAAATAATGTGCAACAACTAACTAAATAGGCATAGAAAGCTTCAACGGATTGATTAACAACGCTATTCGATGTTTATACATGTGCATGGATGACCATGCCATAAAATTACGTTTTAAGGTTACAATACAGATTTTCCCTTAAGGCACATAACAGACACCCAATCGATACGAAAAAAAATATCTATTATTCAACACATTTCAGATTAGACGTATTATACTCACATACATGAGACTTTTTAGTTTAAGAAATGTCATTTTCTGTAAAACTTTTTCCGACTGTGTTTAATCTATGTGGAATTGTAACTATGGAAACCTAGTTCGATAATTTTATTAGTAAATACGTGCGTAGTTTACCTATGCGATCAAATATAAATAGTTTTATACCTTTCATGTTCTAACATCTTTCTTGTTAGAGATTCTTTCTTTTTGTCCCTTCGCAACGTCATGTTTTTCTCTAAATCTTCCCTCTCCTGTTGATGTCTAAGTGTGAGAATATTTTGCTCGTCTCGTTTCCTCTTGATTTGCATCTCCCTTTCGAATCTGTTCGTTAATCGTTCTAATTCTTTTTCCCATTCATCCTAAAATGTAAAAATTTCATTAATTAATCAATTCGTTGATGAAATATCTGGAATTTCGATATTCCTTGATTGTTTAAACTTATTATTATCAAGGTTTACATTTTTTTGGGTTTATAATTAAAGAAATCTGAATATTCTCGAATTTGATTCAATTATCTAGAACCAAATATGAGCCAAAAAAGTAAACATACCTAGTATCATATGATAATTAAGAAATATGTCAGTATTCATACATTTGTTGCTATCTAGTAGAATTGTAGATAGTCAAAGTTATCTATCAAAGGAAAACGTTATTTCCCTAATAACTAGAAAAATTAAGATTTTTAAACTATGTTCTAATTGCACAATCAACCTAATATAAAAATAATAGTGCTAAAAATATTTAAATCATAGGGTTTAGCTTAAAATAAAATTTAAGGAAATACTAGATTTCTAATAGCTTTTAGCCATTTAAACTATTTTCTACTACCACTAATAGTCTGCCATCCTCAGAATCTTTTAACCAGTTTAGAAAGTACTAAGATGATTTTGTTCTACGAGCCCTAACAACTTTCTTAGTTTATTTTTTTTAATTATTTTTTATTAATTATAATAATGGTGAATAAGCGATGGTTTAAATGTCAATTAATCACAAAACCCTACTTATTGTTTCTGAATAACAAACCTTATAACATGTAAAAGTAACGAAGATGTGTGACCACTAAATATTGGGACAGTATCAGGTAACTGTCAAAAATGAAACAAAATAAGGCGAAAACAACGCAGAACGAAACGTCAGATTAATCGGCAGTTGCTTTATTATTGTATTGAACGAGCTTCTGCGTTTATTGAACAAAGTGGTGCGTGGTATCTCTACAAATTCAAAAATTCGTGAGTTAGTGCTTAAAAATTATTGCCACAATAAAACAATACGCGAAATGGCGGATGAACTTAATATATCTAAAGCTACCAGTGTGGAGTATAATTAAGCATTATGGAGAATCTGCAAATATCCTCGATAAAAAAGGCAAAAGTCCGGGTCGTCCAAAATTAGTTTCTGATAGGGATAAAAGAATATTAGTAAAACTATGCAAAAAAGACGGAAGAAATACTCCGTCGCCAGTGGTTTCGTAAATGTGGATTAAAGTTTTATAAGGTTGAAATACAGGTAACAATTTAAAAAAGTATTTCAAAAGAATGTCTTCTTATAGGGAAAGGAGAAGCCACTGCTGGCGGAAAACAAGAGAAAGCTAGGCTCACATGGGCCAAATTTAAATTATCTTGGTCGGTAGAAGATTGGTCAAGAGTAATTTTTAGAATAGACGTATGTGTTGATGATTACTGCAAACGCGCGCTTCGCATTAAACATGAGGCTTTCCATAAGGATTACCTAAAACGTAAATAATTACTCCTAAAAGAGTAATGGTTTGGGGCTGCATGACAGCTTCAGGATTAGGATGCTTTGAATTTATTGATGGTACCGTGAATGCTGCGAAATATCAACAAATATTGCAAAACAGTCTGCTACCAAGTATCGCGAAGACAAATGTTGGCGAAAATTACAATTTTCAGCAGGATGGGGCAGCTTGTCATACGGCCAAACCCACAAAAAAGTGGTTTGGCGACCACAACGTAATTGTTATTTCTTGGGCTTCCAAAAGTCCTGTCCTTAAAATCATTGAAACAGTGCGGCATAAAATGAAACAAATGAATTCGAGCGGTCATAAAATATAAGGGTGATGTTATTCCATTTTAAAAATAAAAATTCGTGCCATGTCCAAATATTTAGTTGCCACACAAAATTAACATTTTTATTGTTCATTAGAGGTGATAGAATAAGTATTTTTGTTTTTTGTGTTGCTGATTGGTTCCCATTGCTGTTAATCAACCAATTACATGGTATTAAATATTAGAAAAAAAAATTAACTGTCAAATACCTGAATTATATATGTATTTTATTTTGTCCCAATATATAGTTGTTAGGGCTCAAATTAAGTTACGCAAATATTAATTCAAAGTTTTTCAAATGTGACATGTCTGATTTCCACGGCGAATCAGGCATTGTGAAAAACATTTAAATTTAATTTGAGGGCATTCTTTATTAAAGAAGAAATGGATATGAATTTTCTTATGTCTATTCTTGGCAGTTTATACATATTCTATTCCAAAAATACAAGCAAAATATAACACATTTTACCTCTTATACCTAAATTACCCATTTCTAAGTTATTTTGGGAGATTCTTGGAATCAGCCATTTCTAGTAAAAAATATTAATTCAAAGTTTTTCAAATGTGACATGTCTGATTTCCACGGCGAATCATGCATTGTGAAAAACATTTAAATTTTATTTGAGGGCATTTTTTATTAAGGAAGAAACGGATATGAATTTTCTGATGTCTATTCTTGGCAGTTTATACATATTCTATTCCAAAAATACAAGCAAAATATAACACATTTAACTTCTTATATCTAAATCACTCATTTCTAAGTAAATTTGTGAGATTCTTGGAATTCGCCATTTCTAGTAAAAAAAGGAATAATCTATCATTTGCTTGTACGAATAAAAAGTTATAGGAGTATAAAAAGGAACACATGGAATTTACACGTAGTAGAACTGAAAATTTCTATTGAAAGTCGTTTACCTAATGGGTGTTAAATTTTGAAATATGTACAAGCTTCCAATAGATTGCTATTCATATTTAAATTACTAATGGATACTGCAGGATTCGACATGAACCTTCAGCACTCCTTCTGACATTACCTTAAGAGCAATTAAATTTTATTCGTAGAATATAAAACAACAGTAAAACAGACAAATATCTGCTTCAAAAATGAAAGGATGATCTTTAAGCGGCAAAAAATACATAATGGAATACATCATCGAGCTATTTTAATCCATCTGCTAAGATCTTTATAACCTTTTACTGTCACTGCTACATCATAAAGTTTTCGCAAATAAAAATACGAATGATTCAGCAGTGGTTCATGGAAAACGACTTTTTCAAATGCTGACATACTAACACAGACCCTGCATCGATTTATTAAGAAATTGCTCTCACGGCGGAATTGTGACATTGGCATTAAATGTAAACAAAACACTTGTATAGGGTAATATACATACGTATGTACAATGAGAGACATTTTAAATAAGAATCGTCGCCCGCCACTGCAACAGCAAGTCCAACGTAGTTGCAAGTGAAAGTAGACCTTACGCGATCTGAATTCGCTCTAGATGGAACGTAAGTAGGATCCTGCAATAAACAGATGTCTATAATTTAAGCAGGGACAAACCGCAGTTTTTAGAGTATTCTTATTCCGCTTTGTTGTTATCCTTTTATCTTGCAAGATTACTGTAACTTTATGGAAGTTTATTTAAATAAAAGTACGTTTTTATATTAGAAGTAAGTTATATATATATAACAAATATGAATAAAATAAACGTATTCTATGAAGCATTTTCTGAATTAAATTATTATAGTTGTAACCTTTTAAAATATCACTACTATTTACTAAGGATAAAAGCTGTGACTAAATTACTTATTAATTGTCTTATAATAACATAAAATAATATTAAAATGATTTTTTTTTACAAACAGAAAACTATAACAAAAATAAATATAAATTTTATAAAAAGGCTAGAGAATTAGCTACAGTAATATAGATTAAAAAATAAACTAAAACATTCAAATTAATTCCATAAAAATAAAAATGAAAAAACAGAAATGAAAAAGAAATCTTCCCGCCTTCTTCAATTTCTACGAAACGGTATAGCATCCTATTGGCGCACCATCTGGGTCCATAGATTGTAAATAGGATTAAGGTTCGGGGATTTGTTCTATAAATTCTATATTGTGTCTTGTGTTTCTTGCTTTATATACAAGCTTAAAGGTGTTTTGGTAAAATCTGAACGTCTTTTCATCTACAAAGATGTTCCCCCAATTTCGGTAGAGGTTCGCAACTGCAAATTCTAATCTTGCATTAGCATGTTGCTGGCCTGCTTGGTTTTAGACTCGCAGCTGCTAACCTTGGAATGACAGTACGACGATGTATATTTAGTTCACTTGCTCTAATATTTTTCAAGATGACCAAAATAGGTTGTCTCTGCTTAATGCAACTATCTCACACCAACAAATGAATTATCTTGTATCTTATCAGCTTTAGGAGTTGAGAGAAATCTATCTATTTCATTTCTTTCTTTGCTATTTCTATTTATTAATACAAATTATTTATATACCGTAAATTGTGTGTTTGCCAGTCCTATTATTCTTCCCTCCTTTCTATATTCAATTGTATTTTATTGTTTTAAGTTTTTTAATACATTTATACTATTGGCTAATTAATGTAAAGTTCGTACTTTTGTAAATTAGTGTTATAGAGTTCGCAAGTGTTTGAAGTAAAAGTATAATATGAAAAATATTCTGTTTATAAAACATATACCTACAAAAAAATTCAAATATAATGAAAACTGCTATAGAATTTTAATATAGATTTTCATTAAGTCTACTAAGTACGAAGAATGAAACACTTCACTACATACAGAGGTGTTGTAAGGGTTTCAGTGAACTGCTACAGTGTTCGAGTACGTGATTTAGTACTATAGAAGAAAAACAATTTAAATTTATCGTGTATATACAATTGATACATATCTATATTATAGATATCTACTTATTGTGAGACTCTATATTATACCTGGAAAGAAGTAATACCCTTAGGCCGAGTTCCACTTGCAACTGCATAGAACTTATGGTAATAGTCTGACAGAAAATATCATTTAAGATGTCGCTCATTGTACGTACAGAACGCTTATGTGAAAGTAGAAATTTCCTATGGCACATTTTTGTTTAAAATATACTTCATTTTCGCAATTCAAATACATTTTGATTTATTTATCGCATGCCTATGAATGCTCAGATGAAATTTTCACTTTGTAGTGATATGAGTTTATTTTATAGTAACAGTAACTGTTTGCGCACAAGTTTACATCAGTGGATTTCAAACTGTAAGCCACTATGCATTGGAAAGAAAAAATCCAAGTCAAAAGTTTACTTGCTTAATAAAATTTAATCTAAAAATAAAGTAGTGGATAGTTTCACATGTATACGGGTTGTTCAAAGTTATCGACGCACTATTTCTAAGTTTGTTATTGGTACTACGACGTTGGTTAAATTATAAATGTTGCATTGTTTTTTCCGCGGATTATAATGGTGTTAATAAAAAACGATTGCGAATCGCATTTTCGTACTAACTTAAATTATTTATATGTCTTAAATAGAACACATATAACCAAAAATTAATGCTAATACAGCTCATGGTATTGGTGGAATCATTCCCGGCAAAAACAATGTAGCAGAGAAAATAACACTAACACATGAACATGTTTCTGCCTACCCGGCGTCATCAGCATGGTTCTGAGCACAATCTTCTGCTGCTAATAATTGCGTTTGCGTCTCAGTTTGCCGGGAATGATTCCATCAATACCATGAGCTATATTAGCATTAATTTTTTGGTTATTGTTATTAGGCATTCTTTCCACATGTATTTCTATACATCATGGTAAGCCTGAGGAATCATTTGCACATATAGATGTCACTGTGCCTAGGCACAACGTCCCCTTGCGTTTGGCATCCCAGGAGCTGCCCGATAGGTGGTGGACATCTACACTCCGGTTTATCTTGTTACCCTCTGGGACGGCGTGACTGTGTCTGTTGGCGATAGGTGTCGCCGAAAGACATATTCAATGCTGTTTTGGAGATTAGCAGCATAAATTGAGAGGCAAACGCAATTATTAGCAGCAGAAGATTGTGCTCAGAACCATGCTGATGACGCCGGGTAAGCAGAAACATGTTCATGTATTATCGCTATTTTCTCTGCTACATTGTTTTTGCCGGGAATGATTCCACCAATACCATGAGCTATATTAGCATTAATTTTTGGTTATTGTTATTAGGCATTCATTCCACATGTAGAACACATATATTTTAGTATTAATCGATAGAAAACAAAATTCTACAAAAACATTTATATTATACAGTGCGCCTAAAATGGAAAACAAAAGAATTACGATGAATGCAGTATGAGATCTACTTGGGGCCTCAAATTTTATAAAATACGCTAGATGAGGTCAGCAAAAGTATGAAATATGCTTTTCTAAACTGATGAGATGGTGAGATTGTTGAATTAAATTGACGGTTTTGCGCAGTTTACTTTGCAGGCCGATTATTTTGTGAATTTATTAGACAAAATAGTTATTTATTTATGTTGTTATATGTAGAGTTGGCCACGCGTGCCAACGGGCAGTGGCGTTGTTTCGATTAGGCCTCGGATTCCACTAGAGCTATTGTGTGTAGATGTTTGCTGTCGTAAATACTTTCGCGTAGTTGTTAAATAAAAATAAAATAATGCGTGCTCAAACACTTACAATGTTAAGAGTCCTCCGTGAAATCGCGAAGTGAATAATGTCTGTTAAATATCTGCAACATTAGATATGTTTCAACAGTTGTTTCGACAGACCGAGTGCGGCGCGAGGAAAAAATGTGTTTATATGCAGAGAACGAACATTCTACATCTAGTGACGTTATATTTGTGTAATTAAAATATTCTTTGAAACAACTTAACGGTTCTGTTGACGCATCTTCACAAATGTGTCTTAATGTGCCAAAATCAGAATCTTTCTCTAAAACACTTTCAAATTTTTCTAGAACACAAACATTTTTTGCGCTTCTATCGCGCATAGCTGTGCGTGAACATGTTGCACTATTCGCCGCTATCAAGAAATACCAGTCGAAATTTCAAGATAGTCGGGTTAAAACGGATTTACCATTAAGTTGTTTCAAAGAATATTTTAATTACGCAAATATAACGTCACTAGGTGTAGAACGTTCGTTCTCTGCATATAAACACATTTTTCCTCGCGCCGTACTCGGTGTGTCAAAACAACAGTTGAAACATATCTAATGCTGCAGATATTTAACAGACATTATTCACTTTGCGATTTCACGGAGGACTCTTAAAATGGTAAGTGTTTGAGCACGCATTATTGAATTTTTATTTAACAACTACGCGAAAGTATTTACGACAGCAAACATCTACACACAATAGCTCTAGTGGAACCCGAGGCCTAATCGAAACAACGCCGCTGCCCGTTGGTGCGCGTGGCCAACTCTAGTTATATGATTAAAATTAAATTTATTTTCTACTGCAAATTACAGCAAATAAATTGCTTCCCTGCAACCAGCTATAAGTAGTTATACTACATGCTGTAACTTTTAATAGTGTATACTTGATTTAAACTCCAAATTTAAATGTTATTTTCCAAATTTTATTTTCAGTATTTGGAGCTGCCTTTGACCATTACCAATGTTCAACTCCACCATTTAAAAAATCAACTTTTAACTTCTACTTTTTACCTTTATCAACTTCGATCTTCACACATTTAGCTTCAACTTTAAATTCAACTCCAACATCCTTTTAACGATATGATTTCACCTATAATCTTTTAACTTCACTACTCTGACGATGGCGTAAGCTAGTCCTGGAGCACGTTTTAAATAAATTTGTAAGGAGTAAAGAAGAGCTTTTATCTTTATTTTAAGTAATTTTTAACCAACTGTTTTGTTGTTTAGTTTAATACTGTGTATTGTATTGAAAAGCTTACTTGCTTACTGCAAACATAATTTAAACCTAATTTTTATATTATTTACCATATCTTTTCTATGTAGTACCTACAGGGACAGTTTCAGTTTATTTTTGTGTTCTTCCTAAATAAAATTATATCTTTTCTCTCGATTGGTAGCGAATATGTATGTACAGAATGTTCCAATTTTCTGACATTGTAGAATTGTATAAATGACAGAATGTCATAACTTTCAGAAAATGTAACAGACAGCATCTTTCAAAAAAAAATTCTGGATATTATAGAGTGACCGATAAATAGTTTCTTCACCCAAAAATAAACTAACGCATATGGGTTTGATATGTCTATTTCTTGCAGATTTTGAAATATTTATAATTCTGTTTTCAATCACCCAATTTCCTTTTAAAAATCGGTAATGCAGATATATTTTAACGTAAATGTTCGCGATGTTAAACTGCCTCATTTTCGGTGTGTGAATACCGAATTTAAACACCAGAGGCGACATTTTTTCAAATTGCACCATACATTTTTTTTCTGTATCCATCGTTTAGGATATTTATATCCCCTACACTGTTGTATGATGGTCCATGTGTCTAATATTGAAACTTTATGAGATATTTACAGTTAAATGTGCCTCCTGCATTTGGACAATGCATCAACTGGTTTCTGGTCTTAGTATTGTTTGGTTACTATGACAACGATAAACAAAGCATACTGACATTGCTGTAACTGTCGATTTCAAATTTTAAGCCCAAATAGCTACTTGCAAAATAAATTACATAAAAAGGAGTTAACACATACGATTTACGCATGTGAAGTGAAGGATAATCCAAAGATTCCGGAGTGCAACGACTACTGTGATAAAAAAAATGCAGAACAGCTTTTAGAAACAACTGGGAATATTTCGAGGTGGAAGGCGTTCACTGTAGATAAATAGGCAGATTGCTATTAACTATTAACTATTAGAAAAAAATTACAATAAAGATTGTTAAGTATGTTCATAATGTATTTCAATTGTGTTTGATTTTTTTTTTTTATTTTGTTTTGAGTTTAAATTTGTCCTGATATATTCATGTTTACATCACTTATAACTTTCGTAAAAATATTGTTTCCCTCGTTCCTTTTCGTTAAAAAAATGCGTTAGTACTATAATTCTTTTTTTTAATTTCTGCACCAGTCAAATTAAATCCGTCCCGACGAGCCCGCTCACATTCGCTGTTAATTTTGAACATTCTTTTTTGAAATTCAAACTTATTCTTCCCAAACTTTTATTTTGAGAAGACGTAGTAAGTATAAATACCGTAGTATTTACTTTTAAATTTAATAATTTGTAAGTTAACCACATTTATAATTTGATACCGAAAAATATTTAAAAAATATATACAGCGTGTCCACCTAGTTCGTGGACGGAAAACAATTCCTTTCCTGAGCAATTTAGAGAAAAAGTTTTCAAACAAAGAATGTTCGGAGACAAATACTGCACAATATAAAATTATATTCAAGTATACAGAGTGGTTAGTTTCCGCTGCGCATGATACAAGTTTGGTTTTTAAAATGGAACAGCCTGTATATTATTACGATTTTAGATACCTCTCTTAAATTCATTGCAACTTTCGTCAATATTCCCTATACCCATATATCTTAGTTTTTGAGATGATTTACATAATTTGAGATTTTTGCGAAATGTCGCTGTTTCTTTAATGGCTCATATCTTAAACGTCTTACACGCTAGGGTGGTGATTCAAATTTTATTCCATTGAGCATTTCTTGGAGGTTTTGGCAAGATATGGAAGATTTTTTTATATCAACCATATTCTACAAAAACGTCATCGATATCGTTGCCAAGTTTGGTTCATGTTGTTCCAATTTTTTATAGTGGAACAGCCTGTTTATTTTTACAAAATATAATAGAGAAGCTCTTCTAAAATCCTTTTTGTAGACATTTACCTATACCTAAAATTCGTCCTTCTTCAGTAAATTAGATATAAAGCTGCGCAGATAAGCTTTTCGTTTAAAAACGTAGCGTGCTGTAACGAAATACCATAAACTTTTGTTTCGGTAAAGATATTCATTACGGCAATGTTATCTTTTGTCAATTTCGTTGTCCACTCGAAGTAACCATCATTTTCCTACATACATTGTCTAGTAAGTTAGCCAGCATGTATAAATAATAAATAGCGAAAATAAGTAGACAAATGTTAATCAGAGTTCAACATAAAAGGAATAGATTTATTTAGCATCGCACACTGAGTTTTTTCAGCAATAAGAAATATAATAAGAACATACTGAAACTTGTTTAAAAATTTCGCAATTTAGCTAAATAGAAATATTTATGAAAAAACTTCCTAGATGAATTTCCTAAGGCAATGCATAACATGGACATTACACAAAATAATACTCCCGAGATGTTAATAAGTGTTCAATAAAATACAAGGAATCGCATTACAGTTTGTATGAAACAAAATGGTGTTTACTTCGAATAGATGTGAAATTGTTTGCTTAAATTAAATTTTTCAGTTTATTTTTAATAGGTATCTTTAGAACTATGCCTGCGTTGGTTGTGGGTTGGATTGAGTAGCTCTGCAGCCGACGTAGCCGGTTCCAAGCCCGGGTAAAAGAGGATGATTAGTGGAACGGGCTAGCAACTTACCCACTGTAAAGAAGATTTAACGCTCCTAGTACAGCTGGAAAGACATCGGAAAACGGACGGATCCCCCAGAAGACGGCACGGCGAGAAAACGGATACGAAAATGGAAATCGAAAAATATAATACGTCCAGCCACTTGGAACGTAACCTCATGGAATAAGAAAGACCACGAAAAATTGATGGAACTAGAGAAAAGAATAGGTAAAGGGAACGTGAATTACAATAATTACATACTGTTCTTTAGCGGAAGAGATAAACATGAACGAACGCAGTCTGGAGTGGGAACATTAGTACACGAGAAATTCGAAAATACAATCGAAAACGTACCGTACATCGACGATACAATAATGCGGGTAACTATTAAACTGGGAAAGAGCAAACTACACATTATTAGCATATATCCCCCCGATATGAATAAAAAGAGAGAAGAACGAGAAAGTCTTTCGAAAAACTTGAACACTAAACAGAATACCCAGGAAAGAAAAAATATTTCTTATAGGAGACTTCAATTCAAGAATTGGCAACGTACTCATCAAGGGAGTAATGCAGAGGTTCAACGAAAACGTAATAAATAAGAATGGTGAAATACCAATAACAACATGTGCACAACAGAAACTCCGAATCAACAATACGTACTTTAACCACAAGCATAATTACAAACCGAAGCATACATCCTAAAGAAATTCTAGATGTAAGAGTACTGACATCTGCAAATGCTACAACAGTACATGGACTAACACTATGTATATACCGCCAAAAAGTCAACCCACAAAAAAAGAAACCAGTTGAGTACATATCGAAATATAACATCGAATCCTTTAAAAACCAAAGTACAATAACATTGTATAAAAAAAAGCTGGGATAACAAATTGTCGACAATCACGTAAAGGAACAGCATAATGTAAACCAGGCCTGGGAAAAAAACTAATATAATGAGGGCAGAAAAAAGTGTGGAAAATGCTGAGGAACAGGAAAAAAACAATAAATGAAGAGATACAAGTAACCACCATCAGCCCAGAAGAATCGCTTTCATACTTCCGAGAAACGTATAGAGACCAGACTGAAACCGAAACGAACCAAAGACATGAAGAATCAGAAACAATTCAACCGATCAACAAAAGTGCATCTCAGATAGAAGTAACGATAGAGGAAGCAAAGACAACGCTAAGTAAACTGAAAAACAGAAAGGCTCCGGATATGGATGACATCAGTAATGAAATACTCAAATACGGAGGAAAAGACGTTGCCATAGAAATAGCGAAACTTTTTAACAAAATTGTCCAAGCAGAAACGATCACAGAGAATGGCGAACTAGCTTAACAATTCCAATATTTAAAAAGGGCGACAAAAAAGAACCAAAAGATTATAGAGGAATAATATTACTGAGCACCGTTCTTAAAATGTTCACAAAAATATTGACCCAAAGAATTGAACTCAAACTGGAAATATGCGAGGAGCAGCAAGGTTTCCGCCAAAATAGATCCACCATAGATGCAATCGTCATCTTGAGACAAATAGCAGAGAAAGGAATCGAATTCGACAGACCAGTCTTTATTTGCATGGTAGACCTAAAACAAGCATTCGATAGAATAAGGCATCGTAAACATCTTAAACCATCATGACCTGGACAGCAAATATATCTTAATAATAAGGGATCTGAATAGCAACAGCAAAACACGAATCAAAGTTAACCAGAAACCAACGAAAGCAATAAACATAAGAACTGGAATCAGGGCGATAGTTTAAGCCCTACACTTTTCAACATAGTAATGAACGAGCTAATCAAAGACGTTAAACGAGAGGGCACAGGATACCGAATGGCCAACAAATCCTTATAGATATTATGCTATGCAGATGATGCCGCATTAACAGCAGAAAGCGAAGATGATTTGCAACGCCTATTATTTAGATTCAAAAGGATAGCAGAAGATACAACATGACTATCTCCACAGAGAAAACACAATCTATAGTGATATCAAAGGAGCCCGTTTGATGTAAATTGGCTGTCGATGAGAAGATAATAGAACAAGTGATGAAATTCAACTGACTTGGCTCACAAATATCTAGTAGCAGAAACCTAATCGAGGAAATGGGAGCAAATACAATGAAAGCATCGAGAATTTCAGGAAGCCTGGGAGACGTCATTTGGAATAATAAATACATGTCAACTGAGGGTAAGGTGAGAATTTACAAGGCCTACGTGAGACCGATTCTTACGTATGCATCTGAAACTCGAGCGGAAACATCTAGAACGAAACAACTAATGAGGAGCGCTGAAATGAAAACGCTAAAGAACAATAAAAAGAATGACATTGCGAGATCAAATGCGGAGAAATATCATAAGAGAAGAATTACAGGTGAAAGATGTAGTTAGATGGGTAAGATCAAGAAGACAATAATGGAGAGATCACGTGGACAGAATGGATCAAGATAAAATTGTAAAGTGGGCTAAGGACCAGATACCACAGAGTAGTACACCTCCAGACCGGCCACGTAAAAGGTAGCACGAAAGTTAGACATTTGGATCAACTCAGGCACAAAAGCAGAAATAACAAGGCAAGTCCTAATTAAAGAAGAAGGATATCTCTATAAAAACAAAAGTTTTCTTCACAGCACTCTATAAATCTTAGCAAAAAACTTATCCGCACGATTTCATATTTAATTTACAAAAGAACGACACATTTTAAGTATAGGGAAATGTTTATAAGAAAAATTCTATTATAGCTTCTCTTTCAGATCGCGGGAAAATATACAGAGTGTTCCATTAAAAACAATTGAAATAGCATGAATCAAATATGGCAACGATTTCTATCGCCATCATACTGTAGACTCCAGTTGATGTAAAAAACTTTTCGATGTATTGCCTGAAGCTCCAAGAAATACTCAATCGAACAAAATTTTAATTACCATCTTAGCGTGCAAAGAAACAATGACATTTCGCAAAACTCTCAAAGTATGTCAATTATATCAAAAACTAGTATAGAGGGAATGTTGACATGAATTAAGCAGGGTAATCTAAAATCGCAATAATATACAGAACGTTCCATTTCAAAAACTAAACTTGTATCGTGCGCAGTGGTAGCTGAACACCCTGTATACATGTATATAAATTTTTGTTATGCGGCATTTGTCTCCGAATATCTTTTATTTGAAAACTCTTTCTCTAAATTGCTCAGGAAGGGAATTACCGTCCGTCCACGCACTAGGTGGACACGCTGTATAATTCGCTCCAACAGAAATTTTTTAATTTCACGGACAGTTTAAGTAGTTCTGGCTACAATGGATATGTTCGCTTATTTCTTGATGTACTACATGAGAATTTGATCTTGATTACCGGAATTGTCGACTTAATTTATCCGATAATTTTAAAAATGTCTGCTTGGGCATATTCTCACTTAGGACAAATATTTTACATTTAAGACACCAATGTTCTGTTTTATTATTAAGTTCGCTAGCATTAGTTGCTATAGAAGATGATTGTATAAGTATTGATGCCAGCCATAAAAGTCCACAGAATAATATTGCAATGTTTTCAAGTTTTACAATAAAAACACTGCTTTGAAAAGCATCATAAGCATCGAGCTAGGCTAATAAGCGTACCCAGCTTTTTGTAGCTGCTTTCTGGACGACAGACTAGTGTCACTAGATGGCGCTAGAAGATATATCGTTTGCTGTTTCGAAGGGTAATGTTATAAGTCGAGAGGCAAATACCGATGTGAAGCAGAGAAGCACTCGGAGCAACGCTGATGACGCCGAGTAGGTAGAAACATATCCGTTAGCTAGTGCTTTCTCTCATAACATTATTGCTTTTGCTAGGAGTGATTCAACACCATGAGCATAGCATCATCTCACCTTGGGTACTTAACAATATCAACTTTACCCCTGTATTTCTAGCCAGTAGATGATTCTTTCATGATTACGAGCCCTAACAATTATATATTCGAACAAATAAAATACATATATAATTTAGGTATTTGACAGTTTATTTTTTTTCTAATATTTTTTTAAATTTAATACTATGTAATTAGTTAATTAACAACAATTGGGGCCAATCAGCAACACAAAAAACCAAAGTACTTATTCTATCACCTCTAATTAACAATAAAAATTTTCATTTTCTGTGGCAACTAAATAGTGGGATATGACACGAATTTTAATTTTTAAAATGAAGTGACATCTCCCTTATATTTTCAGGAGCAAATCCATTCCAACTTTATTTTGGCTCTAAGTTCTGGTAATGTCCGTTGTAAGTTGTTCCTCAACGTTTGCCACACTGTTTCAATGATATTAAAGTCAGGACTGTTGGAAGACCAAGAAAGAACAATTACGTTGTGGTTGCCAAACCACTTTTTTATGGTTTTGGCCGTACGACAGGCTGTCCCATTCCTGCTGGAAAATGTAATTTTCGCCAACATTTAACTTCGCGATACTTGGTAGCAGACTGTTTTGCGGTATTTGTTGATATTTCGGACAGTACCATCAATAAATTCAAAACATCCTAATCCTGAAACTATCATGCAGCCCCAAATCATTACTCCTTTAGGAAATTTCACAATAGGTTTTAGGCAATCCTTATGGAAAGCCTTGTGTTTAGCGCGAAGCACGCATTTGCGGTAATCACCAACACATACGTCGAATTCCGATTCGTCGCTAAAAATTACTCTTGACCAATCTTCCACCGACCAAGTGAGCCTAGCTTTCTTTTGTTTTTCCATCAACAGTGGCTTTTCCTTTGCCTATAAAAAAACATTTTGTTTAAATACTCCTTTCAATTGTTACTTGTAATTCAACCTTATAAAACTTTAATCCACATTTATGAATCCACTGGCGACAGCATTCCCTTGACAGATTTCGTTTAGTTTCCCGATTTCATTCAGCCGTAATTTGCCTTAGAGTATTTCTTCGGTTTTTTTTGCATAGGTTTACTAATATTCTTTTATCCCTATCAGAAACTAATTTTAGACGACCCGGACTTTTGCGTTTTTTATTGATGATATTTGCAGTTTCTCCATAATGCTTAATTATATTCCACACTGTAGTTTTAGGAATATTAAGTTCATCCGCCACTTCGCGTATTGTTTTATTGTGGCAATAATTTTTAGGCACTAACTCACGAATTTTTGAATTTGTAGAGATACCACGTACCATTTTGTTCAATAAACGCAGCGATTCACTCAATACAATAAGAAAACAACTGCCGATTAATCTGACGTTTCGTTCTGCGTTCTTTTCACAATTCACTTGTCTTATATATCAAAAATGAAACAAAATAAGTTTCATTTTTCTGTCTCAATATTTAGTTGTCACATTTTCGTTAGTTTCACGTGTTACAAGGT
Organism: Dynastes maya; assembly: GCA_029619315.2. NCBI lineage: Eukaryota > Metazoa > Arthropoda > Insecta > Coleoptera > Scarabaeidae > Dynastes > Dynastes maya. The sequence continues at coordinate 53,640,291 of JAROYE020000003.1, read as the reverse complement.
TTGTTATTTAGAAACAATAAATATGTTTTGTGATTAATTAACATTTAAACCATTGCTATTATAATTAATAAAAAATAATTTAAAAAAATTGTTAGGGGTTCGTATTTCAACAGATCAACTGCAAAATATTTTAAATGTTTTTAATACTGCTATCAATAAATTGAAATTTACAACTGAGCTTGTGATGTTTAAGACTGATTTGTACATAAGCTATAAAATTCTGATAGACAAAACTCAATCATAATATTCTAACCATTTTCTACCTCAAAAAATAAACTTATTAAAAACTTTTAAAAAAACATGTACATAATTTAATATTTGGTCACACAACAACAATTTGCTTTACCTAACGGCAAATTTGGTATATACTTTACTAGTAAATATTTCTTGACTTTGACGTTAAATAATTAAACTTACCCTTATTTCTTCTCTTATACGCCGTTCTTCTTCTTCTCGTTGCCGAGCAAATTTGCGATATAGATCGTCTTCTTCTTTCCGATGTTTCATTTCTAGTCGTCTTTGTTCATCTCTATCCTGCAATTATAAATTAACCATAAGTTTTTTATCATGTTCAATATACCAGACACAAATTGCTTGAAAATAATAGTAAATTGGTATAATCTATAGTAAATGGCACAGTTATGGAATTTTTTAATAAAAAATCTAAACATTATACTCCGAACAGCTTTTAAACAATCTTAACACCCAGCAATCTATTGTAAACAATTGAAAATTTGGAGGAAGGGTATGTGTTAAGGCTTCTTAACATTTTAGTTTACGTTTTTTACGCGAATAAATTCGTTATTAAATTTATTCTATTTTGTAAATCAATTATTTATTGTTTTACTTTGTAAATTTAATATCTCATTTGTGTTACTTGTAAATTCACTATTTCGTTTGCTTTATTTCTTATAAACTTGTGTATATTGTATTTGTGTACATTAAAAACATTGTATGTGTACGTATTTAACACAAAAACTAATTTAAATTCATTTAACATAAATGTATCAAAACCATTCACACATAAAGTGAGAATTGATGTAAAACTGTATTAATTCAAATAATCGCAACTTCGGTACGCTATTATATTGCAAACCTCCAGATAAAACGCACTCTATACAGACGACCGCTGCAATCGAATGTCAAAGAGACAATCCCCGCCGAGAGAGCAAGCACAATGTACGTATATGTGTCCTTATCTCGTAGCTCCTTTGCCTGTGTATAGTGCAGCGCTCGGACCCGCACGATGTTTGGTCTTTGGAATCTTCGCTACTATAGGGAGACAGTAGCTGGAGCATACTAGAGGTGGTATACCAAATACACTAAATAACAAGAACGTGTGGGTAGTCGTTTTCGGCTATATTATGCTATTGTCTCCGCGACCAGACCTTCGAGCTCAGTCAAGGGTTTGGTGGAGGTCCTAATAATGCATAATGCATATAAACGCTGCGAATTAATATACAAATAAGCATTGCGATACTGAAGACACATTTAAGGTAACAAAACGCCTCGCACTCGTACTAGGTGCGTTTATAATTTTATTATACATGTAAATTATACGTTGCGAATTATGCGAATTTACACAAATGTACATTTGTATCTAGATATATGTACATAGATATATGCCCACAAAATATGTCCACAAACAAGTAAGGAAACCACATTATAAAATATATATAATACTAAGGTATTGCATATTTTTTATATATTTTACAAGAGGGAAACCTCACATTTTTTTATGTAATAATAGGGGGAATTGTTTTAATATTCGAGAGGTACTGAGCTAACAAACAAGCAAATATTTTATATATCTAAGCAAAGCAATTGGTGCTCCCTCGTCGCAAGAAAGATATACCGAAGCAGACGACTAGCGGCATTGTTTCAAACCAGGAGAACGTAATAGTACGCTTATTTATTTGCAAAAATAGTGAGGTATAGTCGTACAAAAAAAATTGCGTAATAGCTTGCTAATAACAATTTTTGTAAGGAAGAAAATTTCTCTCTCAAAACTCCAACATTAGTGCCAAAAGTTTACCTATTAGGATTGGACTGGGATCGACTCAAGTTTGAGTCGCATTTGAGTAGAATAATTATTAGAGCAACGCAAACTGCGTTGAAAGCCAGTGGCTGACGCATAAAAGTTTACACAAAATAAACACGGCCGGGACAATTCGGTATAAGCGTCAGTATAACTGCGACTCGAAAGCCGATCTGTTGCGTATACATCTACGCTGTCGTATACTATATCGTAGTTCTACGTTTGTTTTGAAAATGTTTCCTACGTCGTGAAAAGGACCAAAGTTGGACACAATAAGAGAATTTCTTGCAGAAATGCCTGATTTAAAGTGTGATGGTGCTAAAATTCAATGTGTAGTGTGTAAAATAGATTTAATGTGTTGGTCGAAAAGTGATTGTCTGCGGCACGTAAATAGTGCAGGGCATGTTTCAAAAAAAAAATCCACACGAGATTATGACAAATTTTAATTTAATTTATGTGTTTATTGCATGTAATTTACCATTTCATTTAAAAAGGGCGAAAGCATACGTCTCATTTTGAAATGAATATTCAGACTTTAAGTTACCAAGTGAGAGAACATTACAGAGAGTTGTGCCGTCTGCTCGTGAGCATGTCGAGAAAAGAATTAAATCGGAGTTGCAAGATAAAAACTGTGGTTATGTGTGGACGAAACAACAGATCGTAAAAAACATTCTGTGGTTAATGTAATGGTACGCACAATGGAACCACATCGACCGTCACCCTCAATTTTACTAGCTTCCAGACGAATACAACAATGCACTGCCGAAGTAATTTCAATGTTGGTGTTAAATACATTGGAAAAGTTTGAACTTTCAACAAATCAACTGTTGATGTTTATGAGTGATGGTGCCGCAAACATGCTTGCTGTAGGTCGATCTCTTAAAAAACATTATGCTAACTTGTTGCATATTACATGTAAAATTCATACTCTCAGTCTCGTAGCAGATAGTATCAGAAAATGTTATCCCGAGGTAGACGCTCTAATAGCACATACAAAAGCTGTGTTTGTAAAATCCCCAAAACGTATTCGGGAATTTCATAGACTATGCCCCGGTATTCCTGAACCACCATAACCTATTCTTACTCGTTGGGGAACATGGTTAGAGGCTGCATTTTATTATCTTAAATATTTTGAGAATATAAAGAACGTGATTTTATAATTCGACCCAAAGGAAGCTGCGGCTGTCAAGGTAAGCCGCTTGAAATTTCAGGATAGTCAAGTTAAAACAGATTTGGAAATTATTCAGTACAATTACGTGGGACTAGCGGATGCGATAGAAAAACTACAAAATTCTTCGGTGTCGTTACTGGAATCTTTGCAAATAGTGCAACATGTTCACGAACAGCTATGCGCGATAGAAGACGCAAGAAATGTTTGTGTTTTAGAAAGGTTTGAAAGTGTTTTAGATAAAGACTCTGATTTTAGCACATTAAGACAAATTTGTGAAGGTGCGTCAACAGAACCGTTAAGTTATTTGAAAGATTATTTTACTTACGCAAATATAAGGTTACTAGATGTAGAACGTTCGTTTTCGGCATACAAAAACACTTTTTCTTCACGCCGCACTCACTTTGCCGAAACAACTTTGGAAACATATCTAATGTTACAGATATTAAATAGACATTATCCACTTTGTGATTTCACGGAGGACTCTTAAAACGGTAAGTGTTTGAGCACGTATCACATTTAATTTATTTTGTGTAAACATTTATGCGTCCGCCACTCGCTTTCAGCGCAGTTGCGTTGCTCTAATAATTACTCAAAATTGTTGGTGTGTAACAAAAAAACCTCAACATTGTAGGGCTACCTTTTCTTTATTAACCTGGGCCTTATATTTAATTAAATTTAAAGTGGGACAAAGTGCAAGAATACCCTAATTTAAGTCTGTTCAAATAATTGAAATTATAAATACCCCTTACATTATTCATTAGGTACAACACGTGATAAACATATTACTGTGTGATTCTACTATTAATATTCCTAATGTTAATTCTGCATATTTCAAACGGTAGATACTTATGCAAGCGACGTATAAATTGAGTGGCATTCGGAATGTTGCGCATAAATGTTTTGTAATCAAGTCGGTTTCTGGTGAGAAGGTTCGCTCTAGAGTATATACTTATTTGGCCTGAAAACGATGTTCTCGTTAATTAGAAAACAATAACGAACTGTTTCCATTTAAAACGAAGCAAACGGTAATTTTTTTCTCACAAAAACGCCGGCAAAATCAGTCATATGTACTGCGACAGATTTAAGAACGCAATTAGAATTTAAACTACGTATTGTGTGTGGAGTAACAATGCAACGTGCTGCTACAAGGAATGCTGCCGGAAGTAACACAATTGTTAAGTGAAATCATGTACACTTGCTTCGTTAAATACATACAGCTGTGATTGTAATAAGAAGGCGTTCTGTATCTATTACAAATAAATTCTAGCAAACATAGGTATTTACATCTTCCATGTTAACATTGGAATCCATTAAGGTCTATATGTAGGTATTTTTTGTCGTTCTACACAGATGTGAAATAAACCTGCACTTATGGAGTTTACCTAACTGGAATCTGATCGTAGATGATTTCATGCCATTGAATGAATCATTTTTACTAGATGAATCAATTATTTCTTCGTGTTTGGTTAACATCTGTTTTAAAGAATATTTAAGAACTAATAGCTTGTGAAAATCTTATTGTTCTTTGAAGTTTTTGCTATTAGCAATTTTTTTTAAACCAAAATAAATTCTTTCTTGGTTACTAACAAGGGAAGGTCCCCAACTCGAAAATTCGAAAAAAATTGAAACTTCGCGGTTAGGTAGTCCACTAGGGCAGGTGTACAGCGACACTGTACTGATCCTGAAAAGTGGCAAACGCAAAAGTTACAGGGTGCTCAAAATGTTCAGGTTTCGTATCTACATATCCACTTTTATACCATGAATATGCAAATAAACTCGTATATTTTGGAGAGGACAGTTGGTTATAAATTAATGACTGTAATTTAATAATGTTGTTTCGTGCATGTAGGTCAACGTTATAGTTATCCAACATAATTTGGTCGGAAAATTTTCTGACGTATCCTTTCCAAGCACGAAAGCCGTACACATCAAGTGGTTGTATTATTCCTGTTGTTTTTTTAGGTATTGTAAGTACTTGGACGTCTTTCTGTTGGTTACTGGATATATATTTTTTCAACGAGGAAGGGCAGTGACCCGTCCATGAATCCAATAGTAACACACTTTTGGGGCCAGTATTTGGCAGATATATATCCGTAAACCAATTTGTGAATAATTCAGACGTAAGCTTACCGGATGCCGATGCCGCTACACGAACGTTTTTGGCTTGAAATAAAGTTTGTTGAACTCTAGGGCCAAACCTGCCTCCAGGTTCCTTGAAGACAATATACAATAGGGGTAGAAGTTGCCCTGCTGCCGAAATTATAGGAAGAATTGTATAACTATGCGTTGTAGCTAATACAAATTGGACTCCCGACTCTACATGTGGAGCTAGAGTACGAGACGTGTGTAGCTCTAACTGAAATCCACTTTCATCTGCATTGAACACGTTTTCTCTGCCATACGTTTCTATATATGGTTTTACCATATCAATGAAATCTGACGCAATTCAGTCGCGTATGGACGGTGTATGTTTAGAAACTCCAAGGTGTAGCCTGTTTCCATTGAAAATGTTGTTTCTTCCACTGCTCTAGTAATAATTTCATGCAGTATGTTATGCAGCTCTATTTCCGCTCTATTTGGAGTGGTGTACTGTTGACTATCGTAATTGTAAGTTAACATTAATAAACGTACCACGTTAACATGGTTCACAGATACCATTTTGCTGAAGTTGATGTACTAATTCGTAAACAACAACTGAAGGAAATACCACCCGTGATCAATATAAATATGTTTCCTTATCTCTATTATTAATATTGTTTGAAATAAGGTTTTATTTACATTATAAACTAAAAGCACTTGTAATCTGTAGCATTCAAAGTTTTTCTATTATTAAAAGTTCTTTATGGTGCGATTAGTAGGATAATACACTTCATCAACACCATTGTTTCAAGTAAATCCTAGAATTACAAAATTCTATCTAATTTCAATATAATTTCCTTGCAAATCCATATAAGTACATAAAAATGTTATTAAATACGCATAAATCTCTGTGGTGATCCAGATAATCTATTAATAAGGGGTTGATTAGCAATATATCGATATGCAATAAAACGAGGAATATTTTAATATATAGTTTTGATGTCTCACGCTTCACATTACAGAGTTACATCGAAAAAGCTTAAAATCGATGCAATTTCTGACGGATGCTTCATCCCTAAAATGGATCCCATTGCCGAAAAGAATATCATTCTACATCGGCTACAGTAGATTGCTTAACTACAGTTTTGGGCACTTTTTAAATATTTACACATACTGATAATTTAATATGCCCACAGTCTCCCCTAAGATAAATTATTTGAAAAAAAAATTGGGTGGGTTTTATACGGTTTAGGAAGCTATTTAACCTGGATGTGATTTCATCTGAAATCAGTGTGTTCCCTAAGGGGGGGAGGGGGTACCTATATATTTTTTATTAATGAAGGGGGTCAAATTACCGATATTTTGATAGGCAATGAAACGAGGAATATTTCGATATATAACTTTAATTTTTTACTCGTCGCATTGCTGAGTTATTGCAAGAAAACTAAAAATCGACGAAACTTTGGAGGGGTGTTTCACCCCTAAAATGGGCGCCTTTGCAGGAAACGAAAGTGTCGCTGTACACCTGCCCTAGTGGACTACCTAACCGCGAAGTTTCAATTTTTTTCGAATTTTCGGGTTGGGGACGTTCCCTTGTAAGATCATAACTAAGCCTGGCATAATCGGTCTTCGCGCCAGAATCAGATCAGCCGCATGGACCGCGTATTATAAATAAAGAGTATATGTATAAAAAAATAAAAACTGACCCAATAAACGTGTTTGGTAAATATAGCGAATATATGCACGCTTTGAAGTGTTTTTATTGCCATTTTTTGTTTGAAAACGGCATTAGGTTATGTATGTAATCTAATAACCGTAAAAAAGTAAACAAAGTAAATTGTAATTAAGTACTTGAAAAAACCTCGTCTCGGGCACGCTAACCACTACACCACGAGTGATGAGTTGATGCCAGGAACGTACACTTTTTAATACCTAGTTCTTATTTTTATCTGCAAATATATCATAATATTCCGACAGACAATTTTTAATTCTGTCAAGTACACTAATTAATTAATATATTTTAGCTGCCGTCGGTGAATTATGAAAATCTGTAATTTCTTTGAATTTCCGACTTAAAAAAATCTCGTCCCGGCAAATTCCGAGGAAAATTACAGATTTTCATGATTCACCGATGGAAGCCAAATATATTAACTAACAAAGTAATCTCTTCAAAAATCTGTTGTACTTAATACCGTAAATGTATAAGTAACTATAGGTATGTCGTAAAAAGCACTTTTGTCTTTTAAAATTAAGGTTATGTTAATTTTAATACGCCACATAAAAAGTTTGACTTCAATAAATAGTATAATGTAATAAATAAACGTAACTTCTTAACAGTGTGGATAAGATTGGTGAAAAATTTGCATCGGGTTTGTTTCCACATTTGTCTCGGTGAAGGATGTTCGCTGTGTGAACTTTACACAATACTTTAGCTCCATTATAATTCAAATCTGGAAATTCACTGATAAATTTAGTGACTTTATCAGCCAACGGTCGTTTATTTTCCTTGCGTGCGTTTGACATACTTACATGCATATATATCTTTATAATTATGTGTAAGGGCGTGTTTATAGTGAAGCTGTGATAGTCGATAAGAGCGATGCGTTAGCAAAACGGGCCAATCAGTAAGCGCTGTAACTTTGAGTAACCATGGTTACAGAAGCGAGCTGTGATATTCGATAAGAGCAGCGATAATAGCGAAACGGTGATACACATTGTTTGTATGCGGGTTTTGTTAATGTTGGAGCTATGCGCCATCTGTGAACAGCAATGATGAGCAGAGCTAGGAGCATTTATAATCGAACTATCAAATTTTATTTGCTCTAATCAGCTCTAGTTATAATGGATATAGAGAACTTAATAAGCGAAATTTAAGTTAGGCCCCCAATATCGGATCAAAAAGACCAAAATCAAAAAAGAAAAACTCCAATGAAAATAATTTGACAACTGTCAAAAGTGACGCGCTTGTCGAAGCTTCATAAACGTCATCCGCGATGCATATTCCTCAACGCTTTTATCGCTGCTAGTATCGTCGCTCTTATCACAGCTAGTATCGTCGCTCTTATCGACTATCGCAGCTTCACTATAAACGCACCTTAAGAGCGACGATAATAGTGAAGCGATGAGATACATTGTTTGTATGCGGGTGTTTATGTTGGAACTACGCGACATCTGTGGACAGCGATGGTGAGCAAAGATAAGAGCATTTATAATCGAACTGTCAAATTTTATCTGCTTTCATCACTATAAACACACCCTAACCTGGCGCGAAGCGCTCTGTGCCAGGCCTAATCATAACACATGTGTATACATTCACGATTGTTTGCAATTTATTACACATACATATGTATATGATCCATACACCAAAAAGGATTGTACCACCGAATTCATGTGAGGGTGTTGCTCATATTTTACGAATGTAATTTACAAACCTCACGAAGAAAACATGGTGCGTTTGATGATTCAACAACGAATAGTTTGTGTACAAATATTTTATGAAAATGATGGGTCATTTGCAGTTGCTTTGAGAAAAAACCGTTCAAAATTAGGACGTTATGAAGTACCTATCGAATTATCATTTCGTTTCGATTTGTGACAAAGTAACACCAATATGCCGTTGAGGTGGTCGGTCAAATGCAAATATTGCTATAATGAACGAGAGTGTATGGGATGATCCAAACACATTAATTCGCCGTCGTTCACAACAATAGGACCTTTCAAGAACCACCACTCATCGAATTTTAAAAAAAGATCTGCGTCTGTCAGCATACAAAATTCAACTGACACAACAATTAAAAGTTGCAGATCATTCGCAATGTCGTACGTTTGCCAATTGGGTATTGGCAACTGATTTAAAAAAAAAAAAAAGGTTTGGTCATGAAGCCCATTTTCATTTGAATGGCTACCTGAATAGGCAAAATTGTCACATTTGGGGTGTGCATTTTGGAGTGACAGAATGATTGGACCTTACTTTTTCGAAAGTGAAACGGATGATGCGTAACAGTAAACGGTGATCGTTATCATGATATGTTAAACAATTTCTTCTTCGACCAATTTGATGAATTGAATAACTCTACTACATATCAAATTTCCAGATCGAGTTATTTCGCGAAATTCGCACCTGAATTGACCTGCAAGGTCGTGTGATTTAACACCACTTCACTCTTTCCTTTGGGCCACAATTAACGACATCAAAGCTTCAACGTGTTATTCAAGGAATAAAGCCACCTTTATGTGGCAATTTAATTAATAATTTCGCTAAACGAATGACATCATGTCAGATGAGCGGAGGCAGTCATATGTCTGATATTCTTTTCCATTTGTAATTGTAAAATATAAATTTTATATTGAAATACAAGAAACGCCATTTTTTAAAATATTTAGCGTTTTGTTCAAAATGCAAATCAATAGTTCTAATGCAGACACTCTTTTATATAATTCTGGATAGTTGAACTCGGTGTTCTTTTTACATCTTAGCTTGACAAATATAAAATTACAATAATTAACAAATAATAAAATAAAATCACATCACCAGATATAACATATGTTACTCCCCATTATCCTATATAAACTAACGAAGAACACACCGAAGCCACAAAAAGATCAGAAACGTTTCTTTAGAACAAATTCTCCATCTTTAGTTTACAGTTTGTAAATTCAAATATAATCCCATAATTTCGAAACATTGTATTTACATATTTTGCCACGTTATGAGAGAATCCTTCCTTAAATAACTCCAATTCATTAGCTGGAATTGTTAACAAATGCTGACATCTTGCAATGATAGGATGTTAACAATCCTCGAATTATAGCGCTGTGATAGTCAGCACTTTGAGCGTGATTCTTCTATGTAGATAAGGAGCTTTCTTGCTGTTAAAGATTTTATAGTAATAAAAGTAAGTGCATCTCTACTAAACGTTGTTTTTAACGCTTATTGCTACGGCGTGTGTTTGGTCTATTGCATTTCATACATCTAAAAGTATGTTTACCTTTACACAGATATAGTATCAGTAATATATCTGGTACGTATTATAAACAGTACTTAATTAGTTAACTTTAATGTATTTCATTATTTTAATAACAACGCATTATTTTAAATAGGACTATGTAAAGACAATTTGCATTACAATGCAGTATAGTACGAAATATTATTAACTCTCTTATGTATTAAATTTTACTATATCAAATTATATCAACTTCAATATGTTATCTTTAACACTACGATACGTATCTTGTATATTCTGGCATAATATTTTGTTAAATTATGAGCTACACTACTATATTATAGCAAGTATTAACTTGCGGAGTTGTCACATATTTCACTAGAAATTCTCGTACTATCTACTATAATTCTAGTTGTGATGACGATATATTTTTCTCCGCGTATATTATTTCTTTCACTTTTCCTTCTTAAGGTTTTAGGATAGCTGAAAGTGATTTTGTTCCCCATTTTACAATGATGTAGCATAGGTCTTTATCTTTAAAAATAACATAGGGGAAAATGTGTTCGAGGCTAGCTCTTCAAAGCAAATACACAATTGAATATTAAAGAGAAACTATTGAACAGGTGTTAAATCAACTAGTCCACAAGCAACCAAGATTGGTAGGTACTTAACATATGTTCGGACAAATGACTATTATGTGCTAAAGGTAATTGTGAGATAGAACTCCATCTTTTTGCAGCCAGTTATTGATTATTTCAGTTAACGATAGATCATCAAGTAGTCTTTATAGATCTGTTCGCAGGAACAACTACACACTTAATATCGCTGTAGTACGCAATATTTTTATTTCTTGGATTTTATTGTTTTTTTTTTCTTAATACACTTGATAAAAATAATAAACCAACAAATGATCACTTCAACCAAAAATTAATGCTAATATAGCTCATGGTATTGGTGGAATCATTCCCGGCAAAAACAATGTAGCAGAGAAAATAGCGCTAACACATGAACATGTTTCTGCTTACCCGGCGTCATCGGCATGGTTCTGAGCACAATTTTCTGCTGTTACAATTGCCTCTCGGTTTACGCTGCTAATCTCCAAAACAGCACTGAATCTGTCTTTCGGCGACACCTATCGCCAAGAGACACAGTCACGCTGTCCCAGAGGGTAGCAAGACAAACCGAAGTGTAGATGTCCACCACCTATCGGGCTGCCAAACGCAAGGGGGCGTTGTGCCTAGGCACAGCGACATCTATACGTGCAAATGATTCCTCAGGCTTACCATGATGTATAAAAATACACGTGGAAAGAATGCCTAGTAACAATAACCAAAAATTATTGCTTATATAGCTCATAGTATTGGTGGAATCATTCCAGCAGAAAATTGTGCTCAGAACCATGCTGATGACACCGGGTAGGGAGAAACATGTTCATGTGTTAGCGCTATTTTCTCTGCTACATTGTTTTTGCCGGGAACGATTCCACCAATACCATGAGCTACATTACCATTAATTTTTGGTTATTGTTACTAGGCATTCTTTCCACGTGAATGATTACTACAGTTCAGTATTGCTAAAACATCAAAAAAAAGAAATGAAAAGCTGCTTTAAAGGTTGAAAATCCTCTAAATTACACTAGATGAAGAATAGTCTTCCGTGTAATATGTAAATGTACAGCAGTAAAGCTCCGCAGACCTTTTTTTATAAACACACGGAAATAAATGTAATAGAAAATCAAACAGTTCTAAAACAATTTGCTACAATTTGCATGAGAATATACGACTGGCTACAACTTGCGTAAATCCCTACTACTCGATTGTGGTTAACGGATTGTATTTCTCTTAAATACAATATTGTTGTAAAAATTTAGTCAATGATCTCTTACAAAGGTTGCTACAATAGTGTACAAGTTTTAGTTACACACGTAGAAAAATGCAATAATTTTGTTCTAAAGATTGCATTGTATAATACAATATGTATGCAGTGTTTCTATAATTATAATAGTTGAAAGAACAAGTAAAGCCCAATAACTAAACAATCCTATGTTTTCGTATCTCTAACAGCATCCCAATTTACAGGTAGCATTGGTCAGCCACGAGAATGCTATCAACACCTCCAAACATTCAACAAATTTACAGCAGAAAGATAAACTACGCAAGAGTTTATTCCGAAAGAATTATGAACTCGGTGAAAATGATTTGAGTGTATAAAACTAGATGATTTATTAGAAAAAAATTCGGTTTTCGTTGCGACATCTATTGGTGAATAACCAATACTATCTGAGTCTAATACTAAGGTAGGAAATATTTGGTTTATGCATTTAGGTAGGCTTCGATAATAAAATCGTCTGTACAGAAAAATGATGATTTATTTATAAACTCGCCCATTTTCTATTATTTATTTTGAAAAAAATTAGGAAGTTTTATGTTAAAAATTGCCAGAATCTTGTCCTATACGTCACAAAGATTCTTTGAAGAAATGGTACACTTATGAGAAACAATACAATAGAAAGGTGACCATAACTTTGAAGTATTATCTGTGACAACAACATGTAATAATATAATTAACAAAAATCTGCGATTGGGTTACATAATTGTGTTAATGACTGCTACAATATTTTCCTGCAATATTGTAGTACATTCTATCAAGTGATTTTTTCCGTGTTGTTAAAACATTAAAGAGAGAAATGAAGAGCTGTTTTAAAGGTTTAAGGACATACCGGCCGGTCGAAACGACCCGAACGCTATAGTTGAATGCTGCACTGCGAGACTACGATACGCAGCACTTTTCTTGTCTAAATGCCAGAGAATCATCAAAAAGAAGAATTATTCAATTCATTGAATTAGAGTTTTTATTAGATTCTAAAAGGCATTGTTAATTATTATATTTATAAAGTTATTTATTTCGAACGAATAGAATTACTTGTTCATTGGAACTGGGAATCGTAATTTATTGGTGCTAACGTTGTTTTTTTTGTTCTTCCGAGTGCAACGGATTAACTATAAAACAAATGCTCATACAAATATTGTACGTACCCGATCGAATCGTCGATTTCCACACGATATATGAGCAATTTTAAATTATGAAAAGCATTCAAATCACACTAGATGAAGAACACTCTTCCGTGTAATATGTATGGTAAATGTACCGCAGAAAAGATGCCCCGAAGATCATTTGTAAATAATTTCCTATTTGTCAATTTTATTATTGGTCGTGGAATATTTGATTTAATACTTATGTGTATCTGTTCAGTCACCTTTTTGATATTTAATTATATTGTTTTCAGATCAAATCTAGAATTTGTTACAAACTCAAGAAAAATCCAAAGAAAATATTTCAATTCTGCGTAAGAGGCTGTCTTAAGAAGGTGGAATCGAAAATGGCGTAGATATGGATTATCATAAAAGAATTATGACAAGATAATGAAATTTTACATTTTTCTTTTTCTAATTTAATTCCCGACCCGAAGCACATTAAATTTCATTATATCTAATACGGCAGAATAATCCATCTTATGTCCAGTGTCTCTTATAATAAGCGAGATCGCCGTCTTGGAAATGCTATCTGCAGACGCAGTCTGTATATAACTTTCGGAAGCTTAACTATTCAAGAAATTTTAGAAACGCACCCAAAATTTCACAATAGCACCGAAAAGACTTTCATTTACACTGCATATCTTTGCTGTGTTAGATACTATGTTCGAAACGTTATGAAATTTTGAAGAACATTATTTCCTAAGGCATTTCACGTACTGAATTGTAAGAATAGGAAACAAATAAAATACTATCTTAAATATAAAATGTATACTCTTCAGCATAGAGAACATCCGGAAATATAACGGCAATAAATTGCAAAAAACTTTCTTCAATCCTTTCGCTTACTACCTAGATGTATTTCATAATAACGAATGTTTAGCAAAAAAGAAATACCTCAGGCATCAAAAGTGGATAATGTTTTTTCACACGCCTGTTTTTAGAAACACGTTCGGATAGTGAAATATGTACAAGAAAAATTCTTAAAATGGCAAACATTTAATTATATCGCGAAACGTATTTGGCTGTAATAAATAACACGACACTGTTGCTTAAGATCTACTAACATTTACTATTTAGTAGCCACGTGAAAGTATGTCTGGATTGTTCATAAATATCCATTTATAAAATTGTGGGATCTGAATATAAAATAAATACACATAAATAAAAAAAAACAGAACATTGGTAACCATACAAAGATATGTACATATATGAGATAAACTACTTTTCTTTAATAATTTCCGTCATTGCTATTTAAATTTAAAAAGAGTTTCCATGAATATTCCATGTAAATCGATCGAAAGAACTATGTTTTCTTAGCATTTATATTAACGCCACTGGCAAATACTAATGAAATCGGAGCATATGTTTCGAAAATTCATGGACTTCCATTGTCAACCGTACGACCGATCATTTTCAATTTTTTCAATATAACGATAAACGAAAGGAATAAATCCAAAAATTGTACCATATTTAAGAGTTTTTTGGAACACGTGATTAACGGTGCCGAATATGTTTGGTTTCAACAAGATGGAGCTCCGCCACATTTTGCGCGTAATGTTCGCGATTATTTAAATGGCACAGAGAAGCAATTGAATGGCCAGCCCGTTCTCTTGAAATGTCAAATGTATAAAAATCGACCAAATAATCTTTAACAATTAGAAGAACGAATAACTCAAGTAATCAACCATATTATGCTGCAAGCGATACAGAATCAACTGAGACACTTTGTTTATCGAACATATCACTGCCAAGTTGTAAACGGACTACAATTTCAACATTTATTGCAGTCTTAACCACTGTGTTTTCAAAGATATCTTGATTTTACGTTATTACTTATTAGGTAGCTTTGTATCTTTAGTTTTTTTTTGTTTTTATCAGTAAGAATAAACATGTTGATATTTCTTAAAGTAGTTTTTTTAATTTGCTCCCGAAAATGTATATGTAATGTAATATATTGGGCATTCCATTAAAAAAGAATAAGTAGGGTACATTTCCCGTCAAATCAAAAGCCAAAAAAAATGTGAAAATGTTACAACAGATTCATTATTTTTAACTACATATCCATACCAAATTAAAAAAAAATACTGTGTACTAGATTAGATTATTATTCTAGGTGGTTCCTAACCTATCCCACTGCGACATTTTCAGATCTATTGTGGTTCCTCTATCATTACATCAATTACGTTAGCTTTGCCTTTTTCACCAGATCTTGTGAGTGCTCCCTCTATGTAGGTTTTGGCTTTTGGATACCTTAAACCCATTATTAAGAGTATTGAGAGCCGTATTCTTGCTAGTACCATGCGGTTGCACAGTACGTGAACGGTAGTCTCATCTTCCGCCTGACAGAATCTGCTTGCTATTTCCTCTGTCAGGACTAGGTTGCTTGTATGTTTTTTGAGCATACAATGTCCTGTTAGCAGGCCTACTATTGTTCTAACAGACTTTCTCTCTCAGCCTAGTAGGTCTGCCGTAAATTTAGGCCTGTATCCATTCAGAAATTGCTTGACCTGTCTCTGACCTGGAATACTCTTGCACCAGTCTTGAGATTTCTTATCTTTCAATTGTTTAGTAATCGTTTTAACTACTGTGCCTACAGAGTGCCTTGGGTTCTTTTCAGCTGTTGACAATCCTACTCGGGTTAGTTCATCTGCCTTAGCCTTCCCCTTTGTACTAACTCTGTACGTAAAATCTCTTTTTAGCTGCATAGTTGAATTGGACCGATGGATTGAAAAAGTCGAGAAACCAGCGCAAAAACGAAATATTCTATGTACCGGTATATACCGGCTGGAAAGAAAGTTATATAAACTTGAGAGACTCGGCAAAAAGAAAGATTATTGGAACTAATGAGCTAATAACTGAATTCGTCTGTTTATTAATTGTTAATTCTTGTATTTATGAAGTTATTTGTTTCGAATGAATAATTACTTTTTCATTGAACCTGGGAATCATAGTTTATTATGTTATGCTAACGCTGTTTTTTTTTCTTTCAAGTGCAGCGAATTAACTATAAAGCAAATTCCCATACATTCCCAAGTATTGTACGTACCCGATCGAGTTGTCGATTTCCACACGGTACATACGTTAATTGAAAAGAAATATTTTCTTTTTATGAGAAAGCATTTCACTTTAATCATTAACTAATATGAGAGTAGCTCTATACAAATATGGAAATGATTTTAAATGAGTTACGGGTAAATGTGTATTTGTATGCCTATAGACAGCGTATGTATTGTAGTGGGATGTTCGACGTGAAGAGCGTACATTTCAGTTCTTGAGGAATATGGATTGTTACGATGTGTAATTATATTATACATTTAATAATTTAACGATATAAAGATCCCTTCGTCCCGAATTGCAGTATTTATTTATTAATGTATGTCGCATGATGTATGATAGTTTATATAAGTAGGCACACACTGCGAAACTCGACGCTCATGTATTGTAAACAGAAATTCTCTACTGATAAGTGAATAAACCACCTCTACTCGCTCCAGCTTTACCCCTAGTATTAAAGCTTAATTACACGGTCCATGTTTTGACGAACCAGGTCTGACGAACCTCAGATCACGGACAGTGCGACATATGCGGTGCGTCCTGGTTCGCGGTTCGCCGTCTGAATGGTCCCGTCGAATGTCGGTAAAATTTAAGCGGAACAAAGGTTTGAAATGCGATGGTTTGCAATGGCCCGGTGGATCAAGAACCATGCATTCTCATAAATAATCAGCCGATTAGCTCAGTCGAGTTTAGTACATACGCAAAAGTAGATGAATTTTGAAAAATACACACTTTTTAAAGATGTATTAAAAACGTAGATTTATCTGTCTCTATTTCTTACGTGTAATGCTACCCACCATCTCTTTTTTTGCAAAAGTAGGTCACTATACACAACACATAAAAAGCAGCTGCTATAGTTTGTTGTCTTACATCCTTGGTGTGAAGATTATATATTATATACATAATATTTATTATTATATTTATATAATAATATGTTATTATTATATATTATTATTATATATTATTAATAAAATTATCAGGTTCCAAAATAATAACGAGCCTGCGGACGACGAATCTAGAGATCTCCAATTCAATGAACCAGCAACTCCCACCATCTAACCCTAATTTCCGTAAGCAAGTGTATCTACCCTATAAACAAAGTGCCAGAAACTGGCTACCAAATCCAATTTAACTCTACCCGCACCTTATCTCGCAACCCTCACTATTATAGTAGAAAAGTCCGCGAATCAATAGAGATTTTCAAACATCCCAACAATTTAAATCGCGAAGATGGCTACCCACTACATCACACGTGGAAATTCCAACTGATTAAATCTCCTAGCAACTGCCACGATTCATTGATCCATAGCATTTCCGCTACATTGACCCGAAACAAATCCTATATAAATCCCTCCGGAATGAATAGACCCCAGTCAGTGTGCAGTAACAGCCATGAGGATGTCCAACAAGGGTCGGCAAAAGCTACGATAATAACGCGGTTCCAACTCGGAAACCAAGAATATACTAACAAAGGAACATCCCGAACCCGAAAATTTAATAAAAAATGTGAAACTTTGTGAACAAGTAGTCCATACCCAAGGATGTTTGAAAGTATTTTCCTTATCGGCCCAATCTCGTTTTAAGAGGGTGGAACTACCCTTGAAAGTTTAGTAGATTTTCGGTTTTCTTAAAATAACTCGGCAATGGCTGGAACAAATATATCACAAGTATATATCAAAATAATCGCCTCATCGAGTTCTATCACATATATGAAAATAGCACCCTAGTTCTATTAAAAAAATTTATGGTGCCCTCCCCCACCCCTTCGATAAGGAGCGTATTCAAATCCGACGTTATGTATGTTACGGAGCTCTTCGAACAGTATAAAAATTATATTTTATCTTATGCAATATAGTTATTAGTACAAGATAAAACTTGCCCTGCAATACGTCGCCTTAAATAACTGTGAATCCATGTGGTTCAAAATAGACATGTTATGCTTACATAAACGCAGATATTGAACAAGTAATATGTCCGATTTTCTGACGCATTGTGATAGTAGAATTTACCTAATGAGGTCTTGTAAAGCAAATACGTACAGCAAAAAATAGTGAGTCACCCGCTCCCTCTCAGCGATTGGAGATCACAAGTTAATCACACCGTCGCGCCTTCTCTTGCTCATGCGTAAGTATGTACGCTCTGACTTGCTCGAACTAACGCCTACATTTTTTGCTGTACGTATTCACTTTACAAGACCTGTATAACTTATAATAATCTTTAATGTGAATAATAATTTACATTTAATAGTTTCAATTTATTGATTTATTTAGATAAGAAAATGTATATAATGAAAAGTCACTTTTGTAATTCGTTAGTACTACATGTGAGCTTTAGAATATTAGCACGACAATGGCAGTCATAAATCCAGTAAATATAATTCGTTTACTTATGGTAACATTTAGTGTTGTAAATGATAACCGCCCCATGGGTTTCAACAATAAAAAATGTGAAATTCAAGACCGATTAAGGGATATATTAATTAGATCTGGGGACGATACAACATTTGTGGTAAATAATTCTGCAGAATTTGTCGATGACAGATATCCACCTTCACGGGAAGAAATATTAGAAGTTTTACAATTTGAAGAAGAAGAAGAAAATGTACCTGAGGGAGAAGATATTGCCTCTTTAGAATATAAGGAAAAAGCCGTTGCCTTCTGGAAAAATGGAAAAAAACGATGTTCATATGAAGCTGTAAAACATAGATTTAAGAAAGTAAAGCGTTATTTACGGAATGGATCACAAAAGTATATCTTCCAAATACGGAACCTCAAACAGTTTTATTGCTAGATTCATGGACTCGTCATTGCCCATCTACCTTAAGAAATCATATATCGGTCGACAAGAACGTGAACATCCTTACAATACCAAAGAAAACTACTGGCATGGTACAACCATTAAACGTCTATTTTGTTAGGAAATTTTCCGATATGGTCCTCTTACACAATTACGATATTAATTTTCATTCACATAACAACATTATTAAATTACAATATTTAGCGCATAACCAATTATCTTCTACAAAATATCATGATTTATTTGCTTATACCTGGTACAAAAGCGGTTATATTGAGAACCACCAAAAATCATTTCGATAATCCTGTACCTACATTTTGCCTCCACTTAAATATTATATTGAGTTGAAAAATAAGCATTACTATGCATCTACATACACTCATCAGAACAAACCCATTGTGCACACAAACGAGTTGATTTTCAAGCGTGAAATCGTCTTGTAAAATTACTGAACGTTAAAAAAATGTTGAGCCTTATTGAAAAACCAATTAATTAGCAACAATAATATAATGGATATTAATAAGAAATTTCACAGAACTTGCATGCATGAACATCCAGAACAAATTATTTACAAGCAGTTACCTGTAGTAAATGATTCTGTCTATATCGGTTACTGATTTAATAACTGCAAATTAATAGCTAGTAGAAAGTTTAAATGCAGGTACGCATAACTCTTGTCGGATAAACGCTTGTAAAAGTCAGCTCTATTTATGGTAACATTAGAGAAAATAGAATCGGCGTGCTAACAATTCGAACGGAAACATAAAAGTTGAAGAAAGTGCGACATATTGCGAAAGCTTTTTCTGTACGATGACCCTTGTAAATTATAATTAATAATAATGTTGATTTCCCACTATATACTGGAAAATTACTAAGGAATTACGTCACAATAATAATAAATAAACAAAATTGTATTCATATAAGGACGTAATAAACATAACCAAGTAAAGAAATCATTCTCACTGTATTAGAGAAAATTGAAAAGGTTGTATTCAAAACAAATCAAAGCTGGTTCTAATATTTCATAAATGAGAAAACAAAACGATTGAAATCTAATTTCCTCCGTAAGTACCGACGTTTCGGATGCGCTGCTTCATTGCGGCAGTTTAGAGAACTTCCTAGTGTTATAAAAAGACAAGCAACGGAAGCCTATTCCAACCATCTTGATAACGTTCAACGTGGTATTGCTAATAATCCTACGAATTTCTGGTCATTTATTCGCGATAAAAAGCAAAGGAGTCGCATTCCTGGTAGTATGGTTCTAGACAATGCACACCTCAATTATCCCCAGGAGATCGTCGACGCGTTTAGGACATACTTCGGTGGTGTTTTCACCGATCCTTCATCTGCCAACAATCCTCAAGTTGGGTTTAATGAATCATTTTGCATAAACATTGCTGAATTTCTGAGAATTCTATTTTGCTTTCCATAAATAAGCTAAAGAATAGTCACAGTTCTGGACATGATCAAATTCCCTCGTTTTTTATTAAAGATTGTAAACACCTATTGGTACATCCTGTCTTCAAAATCTTTAATTTAGTCTTGAAAACTTCACTTTTTCCCGATTTGTGGAAGGTTGCACGCATTGTACCCATATTTAAATCCGGAGACGCGGCTGACATATCCAACTATCGCCCAATAGCTATCTTATCGAATTTTGCCAAAGTGTTTGAACAATGCTTATATACTGCTACTTATCCTTGCGTTAAAAACAGCATTTCTTCTTGCCAACACGGCTTTACTGAGAAAAGATATATTGTAACTAATCTATGTCAGTTTACTCAGTCTTTATCTCATGCTATTGATTCTCGCGTGCAAGTTGATAATTCCATATAAGCTTATGTCTTTTGGGTTTAGTGATTCGCTCGTGGACGTGTTTCAATCATATTTGTTCAATAGACTTCAATATGTTTTTTATAATGGCTTCCGCTCTCGTCAATACATTGCCTCTTCGGGAGACCCTCAAGGGTCTATTCTTGGACCTTTGATTTTCAACTTATTCATTAACGATATAAGTACATGTGTATCATCGAATGCATTACTAATCGCTGACGATTTGAAGCTATATCGTAAGGTGTCCAGTCCCGAGGACTGTTAGTTCTTGCAAAGCGATCTTACAAATATTTCTAAATGGTGTACATCAAATAATCTACCTCTGAATATCAGCAAATGTAAAGTTATTTCATTCACACGTGCATCTACGCCAATTACTTTCAACTATGAGCTTAATCAAGTTAACATCGAAGGGTTTTGAATAATTAAGGTCTGGGGATTTTTTTTGATGCAAACCACTTTTGCGCACACTTTCAGACCTCTCATGCGGCTAGAAGATCTCCTGGCTTTATTGTGCGAAATTGCAGAGAGTTTACCAATGAGGTAGTCTTGAAATCTTTGTACTACGCTCTTGTTAGATCCCGTCGGAATACGCGTCCATCATATGGTGCCCTTACTATTTAACGCACAAACGCCAATTGGAATTGGTCTAACGCAGATTTGCTAAACTCCTCTGGCTCCGGCAAGACGGAGTGTATCCACCGAGAGGCGTTGATCATATGTTACTGTTGTTCCGATTTAATTACCCTCTCTTAACTTTCGGCGCATATCCTCCGGTTGGTTGTTTCTCTGGAAATTGGTAATGCTGCATTAACTGCTCTGCACTACTTCAAAGATTACAATTTATAATCCCACGCTCTGGTATTTGGTATTCGAATACGTTTATCTACGTTTCCTCGAACAAATGCTCTTTTAAAATCACCTATTTATGTGACTTGTACAAACTTTAATCTCATATCTTCACAATGTGATATTTTTCACGATACTTTACATACAATAAGGATAGTCACTGTTCTTTACTTTAATAATTTTTTGTAACTTGTTACTCTTACTTGTTTTTTGTACTCGTTTTGTAATTTGCTTAATTAATTACTTGTCCAGTAATTGGAATTTTCTCTGTTGGGCAATAAAGCTAATTATTATGCAATACAATAAGGGAATTGCGTATATATGTACACATATTTAAACAAAATGTATTTGATATTGAGGGAATATCTTAACAGCAAAGACGAAGGTCAACCTCACACCATTCGCTGAGAACTACTATTAATAAATCTTAAAAATATAATCAAAATATCGTTACTTATGTATAAATATTGAATGATGCAATTAAAATAAAAAAGTTATGGTTTGACCCCTTAATTTTGCCGCGAAGTATAATTCGCGGTAAGGATTGGTACGTCAACAAATGGTCCTAAAATTCAATTTTCTAATACTCCTTGTACATATACGCTCACTTCTTAGAAGCAATAATATTATGAAAATACAATTTGCACATGAACCATTAATAACGCTGGCCACGAGCGGTACCGCGCATCGGCGTAGAATCAGTTCGGACTGAGAGGAACGGTAGGATTACTTCGTCTGCGGAGCAGTACGGACATTTTCGCTGCGGTCATTTGCGCAATTGTTATCGTCCTAGAAAAATTATGATTTCGTCAGCAAAACGACCGCGGTCGGACAAACTTCGAAAATTTATTGCAAAAATTCCAGTACTTAATATATGAAGGTGCTAAAATTAAATGTGTAATCTGTAAAATCCCGTTAATGTGTTGGTCCAGACACATTGTCTACGACACGTAAATAGTGAAAAGCATGTCTCAAAAAGAAATTGCGCACGAGACAATGAAAAATTTATGTTTAAATTTATGCGTTACGTTTATCGCATGTAATATACCGTTTAATTTATTAGACAAGGAACCATTTATCTGCTTTTGGAATAACTATTCGGAGTGCAAATTACCAAGTCGAACATCGTTACGAAGTATTGTGCCGTCTGCGCGCGAAACTATTGAACAAAAAATAAAATCGGAGTTGAAAGATCAAAAATTGTGGTTATATGTCAACGAAACAACAGATGGGAAGAAACATTCTGTTCTTAATGTAATGGGACGCAAAATTGAAAACCTCATCAATCGGCACCTTCAATTCTATTAGTCTCGAAACGAATACAACAGTTGTACTGCCGAAGTAATTTCAAAGTTAGTGTTAAATACATTGGACAGGTTTGAACTTTCAACAAACCAACTCTTGATGTTAGTAAGTGATGTGCTGCAAACATGCTTTCTGTAGGCCGGTCTCTTAAAAAGCATTCTGCTAATTTGTTACACATTACGTGTAAAATTCATGCTCTCAATCTTGTGGCGGATAGTATCAGAAAATGTTATCCTGAGGTAGACGCTTTAATAGCGCATACCAAAGCAGTATTTGTCAAATCACCGAAACGTATTCGCGAATTTCACAGACTGTGCCCCCGTATACCAGAGCCACCAGAACCTATTCCAACTCGTTAGGGAACATGGTTGCAGGCCGCGTTTTATTATCATAAATATTTTGACAATATTAAGAACGTGGTTTTACAATTCGATACAAAGGAAGCTGCCGCTATCCAGAAAAGCCAGTTGAAATTTCAAGATAGTCAGGTTAAAATGGATTTAAAAATCATTCACGACAATTACTTCGGGCTAGTAGATGCAATAGAAAAATTACAAAATCCTGCGGTGCCGTTAGAAGAATCTCTACAAATAGTGCAATGTTCACGCACAGCTATGCGCGATTGAAGACGCAAAAAATGTTTCTGTTCTAGAAAAATTTGAAAGTGTTTTTTGAGAAAAATTCTGATTTTGGCACATTAAGACACATTTGTGAAGGTGCGTCAACAGAATCGTTAAGTTATTTGTAAGATTATTTTACTTACGCAAACATTACGTCATTAGATGTAGAACGTTCGTTCTCTGCATATAAACGCATTTTTCCTCATGCCGTACTAGTTTTGCCGAAACAACAGTTGAAAAATATCTAATGTTTGCAGATATTTAACAGACATTTCACTTGTGATTTCACGGAGGACTCTTAAAATGGTAAGTGTTTGAGCACGTGTTATTTAATTTTTATTTAAAAGGTGAGCGAAATTATTTGCGGCAGTAAACATCTCTATTAGCAGAATAACTCTAGTGGAACGCGAGGCCTGGTCGACTCTACGCTACTGCGCGGTACCGCTCGTGGCCAGCTTTAACCATTAAAGAACGAATTTTCAGTTGTTATAAATTCCATACTAGACAGACATTAGTCTAATATATATAACACCAGCGGCCAAGTGTAGATAAACAATCAATAAGGTTTTCTAAAACAACGAAAGTTATTGCTACTACTTGAAATTTGAAACAATTCAATTGACAATCTAAACACTATGTTCGAAGTACATATAGCTACGATTTTAATGTTTTACAAAAATAATTCTAATTGAAAAAAAGAAAATAACAAACGAAGTGTTCTATTGAACGAGAAAAGAGTTGAATTTTTGCATATTTCTACGCTGCTTTTTTTTTCACAGTTAGATCACCTAACGAGTTTATTGACCTCACCAAATCTAAACCAACATTTCTTTCCATGTTATCTGTAATTAAGCAAATCTAATCTAACAAAAAGATCGTCTCTCTATGTAAACGTCGCATATGTGCATATGTAGGTAGATGATAGAAATCGAAGTTTTACCAGGTAATTATTTTAACAAACTGGATCCAGCTGATGCGAAGAATACGTATATATTTAGAAATCGAATAAATGGAAATGCTGTTGGTAAATGCGATTCATAGCTATAATTTTGTTAAACTCTGTATTAATTAGGGATGTTACTCTCTGGAAAATTGTATTGATAGAATAGTATGATATAAAACAAATGAATAAATGAAAAATAATGCACGTAGAAAACTTCTAATTGAATTAGTTACTGCCGGTAATAAATTATTACAGTTTTTAAGTTGTGTGTTCTTATACAAATAGTATAGATTAACTGCACGTGTCCTGCATAAAATACATTTTTGCAAATGCTGCTACGGCCTAAAAAATTTGCAAGCCTCAAAATTAATTTATTATTATTAAATAATGATTACCCGTCAAAAATATTCTGGTAATACAATGCACATGAATTGAAGGATAATTTTGAAAATTTCAGCCGTGTTAGATGCTCAGCTGTTGTTTAACAGTCGTTTGTGTCGGTCGATGTTTTGTAAAAATAGAAAAAATCGAATACCGAGTCGTAATTAAATTGTTACATTTGAAAGGCAATACGCCTACGTAAAATAAAACCGAAATGCACGCTGTTTACGGGGACTCTGCACCATCACTTGCCACAGTCAAATTTTCGGCAGCTGAGTTTAATCACCGTATCAGCTGCGTTGACGATGAACGTTTTGGACGGTCAGAAACTGCAACCACTACCGATAACATCGGAAAAGTTCACCAAATGGTGCTAGACAAACTATCAGAGAGATAGCAGAGGCTACGAGCATCTTGAAAGAACGTGTTTGTATATATTGACTGAAGATTTGAGCATGAAAAAGCTAACCGTGCGTTTGGTGCCGCGCTCTTCATTCAGGAGCAAAAACGTATTTAAATGAACATTTCCGAAGCCCTGTTCAAGCAGTTTAAGCGAAATAAGTAGGAGTTTTGGCGTAAATTAATAACTATATGTAATATAGATGAAACTTGGATACACCAGCACACTCCTGAAGTCAAAGCACAATCGAAAAAGTGGACTGCGAAGGGTGAATCGGCTCCGAAAAGATTGTTTCATCGGTCAGCCGTGAAAGTGATGGCAACTGTTTTTTTGGGATAGTTATGGAGCTGTGTTAATCGACTATCTGAAAAAGGAAGACAATAACGAGGGCATACTACGTATCATTACCACCAAGACAACCCACTGTCTCATACTGAAATGGTCATCATGGTAAAAATTCAGGAATTGTGGTTCAAATTGTTTGGACCACCCATCCTATTCACCAGATTCGCTCGGAAGACACATTCGTAAACCTCTATTTTGCAGAACAAGATATCAACTACTATTTGGACAGACTAAAGATATGGTAGCGTCGCTGGGAAAAGTGTATAGACTTACAAGGAGACTATGTTGAGAAATAAAACTGAATTTGATAAAAAAAATACTTGTTTCTGTATTAGGCTGGAAACTCTTCGGACCACCCTTGTATACAACATACAAGGGTAGTAAAATGGGAGATACTAATGTAGAAGTTCTTAAAAATATTGCACGTTTTTTTTAAATTACGAGGGACAGATAAAGAAATAAATACTGCGTACTGAATTATGTCCAAAAACTGGATTTTGCAATGTACCTCCTCCTTTGACTGCTTATTTTTGCTATTGCAGAGAATCATGGTCATTTCGAGTAGATGTTGGAATTGTTCCAAATAAATAACTTTACACACATTACTTTCAATGAATAACTTTTTAATTTCTATTATATACTAACTTTAAGTATCTATATTCGAATTACGCAACCTGTTTCGTTGTTCGTAAATTTTAAAGTTCATTTGATATTTATCAAGTTTAAGTAATTTTTGTTGTCTACAACGCTGTAGGTTATTTCTCAATGCGCAGTCTGTATAATGTCGTAATTTACTTGCTAATGCATTTATACAAGAATTTCTGCTAGCAGGAACCTACTAATTTTGTAATAGTATAGTCTATTATTATTATCTACGTTACAGCGTGAGAACATCCAAATATCATTCAATTCTCTAAGGAAATTTTGACTCGCTTTAAGTGTAAGAATAATTACTTTTTAATATAAGCGTGTGACACTTGTTACAGTTGAAATTTTAGATTTAAAGAGCAATCTTTTTTATACTTTCTCAAGCGCAACGAAAACCTTTTGTTATATTAATTACGACCATGCTCTATTTCTCTACTAGACGCTGAATGACGTATCTTTCAAAACTGCCTGATAGCTTTAGCTTTGAAAGTTAAATATTGTTGTGTTATTTTTCCATGTGCGATTACATTTTGTTTGGCTTGTAAATTACATAGCTTATTTAAGATACCAACTATTTTCAAGAAATTTATTAATTCAAAATACATCTTATTAAAATTGCACTAAGTATAATGCAGAACATCAGTATTAGTATACAATAAGAATAAATAATCATCCTAGATATCAGAACATGAACGTAATTATGGCATAGACAGATCGAGTAAAAAAAATTACAAACTTGACACATTAGAATTCAAAATCATTTAAAATTTAACATTTACACATTTAAAATACCTAAAACGATTTACTAAACCATTTTAGCCTTTAGATTTGGAAACATCTACTACTTTTTCTGGATATTAATCTAAATCAAGATTTTTGATGCTTAAACGAAGGGAATATATAAAGATGCTAAATATTCAATATTAGGCTATAAGCATCAAATAGCAGTCACTAATAGTAATAACAAACACCAGAAATTCCGGTTAATTAAATGAATTAGTTTGTGGAATATGCTAATACTTCTATTTCCTTCAAAAAATCCAAAATACAGCCTTGTGTAAACTTTTACGAGTTTAAATCGCTTACTTGCTTCTATCTAGAAATGGTATTGGAATGCTTTCGAAATATACCGAGTGGAAACCTTACCAAATTCAATCACCAGAAACGTCTTTTTTTTAAATAACATCATATATTTTTTCAAATGCATATATCTTTTGTGTAATGATGCATATGTTGACATTGAAAGTAAAGGATATATGTACAGTTAAGCCCAAGTTCTGCATTTGGGTATTGCGTCCAGGTGGTCTCTGGTATTAGTACTGTATAGTTGGAAATTGAATGGAAATGGTTTCTAGCGTTTATATCAGTTACCAAGACAACAATAAGCAAAACATACTGGCATTGGCGATCTTCGAAAAATTTTACCCTAAGTAAAGAAGAGTTGAGTAATACCTGTAGGTATAATTTACGTATGTATAGGAAAAAGTCAAAGAAATGGTGCTAGTAGGACGAATAAGCTGCGCTATGTTGAGCGGCGATGTCCACAACCGAAAGCATTTGTCAAATTAAAGCTACGATTTGATGCTTATGGAAATGCATACTTAATTCTATTGATGTAGGAATAAAAAAAAGACAGTGCTTATGTCTTAGTGAAAAGAATAAGGGAAACAGTATTTCAATAAAAGTTCATACAAGATAACAGTAAATGATGTAAATCCTTTCTTCTGCCTTGATACATTTGCTCAATCATTTGTGAAAGCTGTCTTGCAGTTTTCTTAGCATACTAAGCGTTGCACTCCCGAATGCCTGCATTATCCTTAACTTCAAACATCAATCATATGTAGCAACTTCTTTTATGTACTTCATTTCGTAAGTAACTTCTTAGGCTTAACATTTTTAATCAACAGTCAAGAACAACAATGTCAGTATGTTTTGTTTACTGTTGTCATGTTGTCAAAACAATATTAACACCAGAATCCATTTGGATGCAATGACTCGCGTTTAACTGTAAATATCTCTTATTTTCGAGACATGCTTCATTATACAAAAACGCTAAGGTTCAAATTTGGTATTCGGTGGATACAAAAAAATACCGTACTGTCATTTAAAGAAATGACGTTTCGGTGTTTGCATTTGGTAAGTTTGGCGGTCAATGCTGAACAGCCTGTATATTTCGAAGACGTTCCAATGCAATATTTAGGCACAGCCAAGTGTGTAATTTATCTAGTAAAATTTACGTTAGAATGTAATTCCATTTCGGATGTTCGAAAAAAAAAATAGATACATGTAAATGTAGGCACTTGAGAACAAAATTATAAATATTTATAAATATTAATTATAAACAAAATCCCTTACGTCATCTACAGTACCGAAAACGAACATCGCAACATTAAAAATTAAAGTATCAAGTTGTTAGATTGGCAGCACCCAGACAACGCATAAACAAGAAAATAGAAACAAAAAATCTGATAGTAAACAGATTTTGGCACATTCATTAGAAATTTGAACTTAAAAGTCTAATATAAGCTTAAATATAAGCTAAAAAGTGTTTTAAAACTAAACAACAACGCTTTCAAAAAGTAATCAACGCAGAATCTAACCGAACAAGTCATAGAAGAGGATTGGAGAGGTCTATGCAATAGGATATCAACTTATTATTTGAAAGGAGCAGATCAGGATTCAGAAGAGGAACAAAACCATACATACAGTACACACACACGAATAACTAAGTAATTTAAAGAAAAAATTATCTTTGTAAGTGAAGTAATAAACGGAACAGATTGTCACCCAATTTAATATTTTTAATTGTTTTAACCATCTCAATATATTTTTGAAAGATAGTGTATGATGTCTATTGTATCATCAGAAAATTCTAACTCCTACTGTTTACACAATAGGCGCAATTTTACAATTCCAGAAGGTTGGGACTAGAGCAACGCAACTGCGCTGAAAGCCAGTGGCGGACGCATAAAAGTTTACACAGAATAAATTAAATGTGATACATGCTCAAACACTTACCGTTTAAGAGTCCTTCGTGAAATCACAAAGCGGATAATGTCTATTTAATATTTGTAACATTAGATATGTTTCCAAAGTTGTTTCGGCAAAGTGAGTGCGGCGTGAAGAAAAAGTGTTTTTTGTATGCCGAAAACGAACGTTCTACATCTAGTGACGTTATATTTGCGCAAGTAAAATAATCTTTCAAATAACTTAACGGTTCTGTTGACGCACCCTTTACAAATTTGTCTTAATGTGCTAAAATCAGAGTCTTTATCTAAAACACTTTCAAACCTTTCTAAAAACACAAACATTTCTTGCGTCTTCTATCGCGTATAGCTGTGCGTGAACATGTTGCACTATTTGCAAAGATTCCACTAACGACACCGAAAAATGTTGTAGTTTTTCTGTCGCATCCGCTAGTCCCACGTAATTGTTTTGAGTAATTTCCAAATATGTTTTAACTTGACTATCCTGCAATTTCAAGTGGGCTTTACCTTGCTAGCCGCAAGTTCCTTTGGGTCGAATTCTAGAAACACAGTTCTTTATATTCTCAAAATATTTAAGATGATATAAAATGCAGCCTCTAACCATGTTCCCCAACGAGTAAGAATAGGTTGTGGTGGTTCAGGAATACCGGGGCATAGTCTATGAAATTCCCGAATACGTTCTGGGGATTTTACAAACACAGCTTTTGTATGTACTATTAGAGCGTTACCTCGGGATAACATTTTCTGATACTATCTGCTACGAGACTGAGAGTATGAATTTTACATGTAATATGCAACAAGTTAGCACAATGTTTTTTTAAGAGATCGACCTACAGCAAGCATGTTTGCGGCACCATCACTCATAAACATCAACAGTTGATTTTTTGAAAGTTCAAACTTTTCCAATGTATTTAACACCAACATTGAAATTACTCGGCAGTGCATTGTTGTATTCGTCTGGAATCTAGTAAAATTGAGGGTGACGGTTCGATGTGGTTCCATTGTGCGTACCATTACATTAACCACAGAATGTTTTTTACGATCTGTTGTTTCGTCCACACATAACCACAGTTTTTTATCTTGCAACTCCGATTTAATTATTTTCTCGACATGCTCATGAGCAGACGGCACAACTCTCTGTAATGTTCTCTCACTTGGTAACTTAGAGTCCGAATATTCATTCCAAAACGAGGTGTATGCTTTCTTCCTTAGTAAATGAAATGGTATATTACATGCAATAAACACATAAATTAAATTTAAATTTGTCATAATCTCGTGTGGAATTTTTTTTTAAACATGCCCTGCACTATTTACGTGCCGTAGACAATCACTTTTCGACCAACACGTTAAATCTATTTTGCACACTACACATTGATTTTTAGCGCCATCACACTTTAAATCAGGCATTTCTGCAATAAATTCTCTTATTGTGTCCAACTTTGGTCGTTTTCGCGACGTAGGAAACATTTTCAAAACAAACGTAGAACTACGATATAGTATACGACAGCGTAGATGCATACACAACAGATCGGCTTTCGAGTCGCAGTTATACTGACGCTTATACCGAATTGTCCCGGCCGTGTCTATTTTGTGTAAACTTTTATGCGTCAGCCACTGGCTTTCAGCGCAGTTTGCGTTGCTCTAGTTGGGACACATGGAATAATATGAATAATTACGATATTTATAAAACAGCGCAGGGTACGTCATAGTTTCGATGAAAATATTAAAATAGTAGGTTAGAAAACGTACAGCTTAAGTCACTGTTAAGACCACGATTCCCCGCTCTTGCCTAAGTAGTAATTTGTATGTAATAATAATAATAATAGTATTTATTTGCAAAAAAACTAAGTCGTCTTGCATTACTAATAATAGTAGTGGCGTTTTTCTTTCAGCATACATTATAATTAAATGTAATATGAAGTACAAAAAAAAAATATCGTATACAAAAAAAAATAGTAAAATTAGATACTTAAGAGTGATAAAGAGAGTTAGGCGAATAGGCAGTATATCCAATATAGTAGTATCATCAAGGAATTAACGAAGTAACTCCCATAGTTTGGATATTTGGTGTGATAACTAAAGCTGGCCACGAACGGTACCGCGCAGTAGCGTAGAGTCGACGAGGCCTCGCGTTCCACTAGAGTTATTCTGCTAATAGAGATGTTTGCTACCGCAAATAATTTCGCTCATCTTTTAAATAAAAATTCAATAACACGTGCTCAAACACTTACCATTTTAAGAGTCCTCCGTGAAATCACAAAGTGAATAATGTCTGTTAAATATCTGCAACATTAGAAATGTTTCAACTGTTGTTTCGGCAAAACTAGTACGGCATGAGGAAAAAATGCGTTTATATGCAGAGAACGAACGTTCTACATCTAGTGACGTAATATTTGCGTAAGTAAAATAATCTTTCAAATAACTTAACGATTCTGTTGACGCACCTTCACAAATGTGTCTTAATGTGCCAAAATCAGAATTTTTCTCAAAAACACTTTCAAATTTTTCTAGAACAGAAACATTTTTTGCGTCTTCAATCGCGCATAGCTGTGCGTGAACATGTTGCACTCTTTGTAGAGATTCTTCTAACGGCACCGCAGGATTTTGTAATTTTTCTATTGCATCTGCTAGCCCGAAGTAATTGTCGTGAATGATTTTTAAATCCATTTTAACCTGACTAGCTTGAAATTTCGACTGGCTTTTCTGGATAGCGGCAGCTTCCTTTGTATCGAATTGTAAAACCACGTTCTTAATATTGTCAAAATATTTATGATAATAAAACGTAATAAAATGTTCCCCAACGAGTTAGAATAGGTTCTGGCGGCTCTTGTATACGGGGGCACAGTCTGTGAAATTCGCGAATATGTTTCGGTGATTTGACAAATACTGCTTTGGTATGCGCTATTAAAGCGTCTACCTCAGGATAACATTTTCTGATACTATCCGCTACAAGATTGAGAGCATGAATTTTACACGTAATGTGTAACAAATTAGCAGAATGCTTTTTAAGAGACCGGCCTACAGAAAGCATGTTTGCAGCACCATCACTCACTAACATCAAGAGTTGGTTTGTTGAAAGTTCAAACTTGTCCAATGTATTTAACACTAACTTTGAAATTACTTCGGCAGTACACTGTTGTATTCGTTTGGAGACTAATAGAATTGAAGGTGCCGATTGATGAGGTTCCAATTTGCGTGCCATTCCATTAAGAACAGAATGTTTCTTCCGATCTGTTGTTTCGTCGACGCATAACCAGAATTTTTGATCTTCCAACTCCGATTTTATTTTTGTTCAATATGTTCGCGCGCAAATGGCACAATTCTTCGTAACGATGTTCGACTTGGTAATTTGCACTCCGAATAGTTATTCCAAAAGCAGATAAATGGTTCCTTGTCTAGCAAATTAAACGGTATATTACATGCGATAAACGTAACGCATAAATTAAATATAAATTTTTCATTGTCTCGTGCGCAACTTCTTTTTGAGACATGCTTTTCACTATTTACGTGTCGTAGACAACCTTGTCTGGACCAACACATTAACGGGATTTTACAGATTACACATTTAGTTTTAGCACCTTCATATATTAAGTCTGGAATTTCTGCAATAAATTTTCGAAGTTTGTCCGACCGCGGTCGTTTTGCTGACGAAATCATAATTTTTCTAGGACAGATAAACAATTGGGCAAATGACCGGCAGCGAAAATGTCCGTACTGCTCTGCAGACGAAGTAATACTACCGTTCCTCTCGGTCAGAACTGATTCTACGCCGATGCGCGGTACCGCTCGTGGCCAGCGTTAGTGATAACTGACAACTGATGATCAGCAATAGGCAAAACCACGTAAGGAACTGAAATACAGTAGGAAAGATGAAAGGTGTGACGATTGTGATTATATGATTACAAAAAAAAAGCAGAACACTGAGACACAAACTGGAATGAAGCAAAGAAGCAAAAAACAATGGTTTTAATTTATTTAACCTATGTATACAAGTTGTTCAAATTTATCGGGCCACTATTGCTAATTTTGTTGTTATTATAGCTACGATATTGGCTAAATTACCAAAGATGAAGTGATTTTTCTGCTGATCACAATGGTGTTGAGAAAGAAGCAATTGCACATCGTGTTTCAGCGCTAACTTGAACATGTTTTAAATCGAACACCCTGTATATTTTCAATTATTCGATAGGAAATGAGACTGCGTAAAATATTCTTATAGTACTATAGCCCTAAAATGAAAAACAAAAGATGTACGACGAAATTTACATTGGGCAAATGAAACTGTAATAACTTTGTTATTAAAGCTGCTATTAAAATAGTCGAAACATGAAAAATATGTAATTTATTCCGACCAATAAAATGGTGCAATAAAAAAAATTGCGCATCGTATTTCAGCGTTTGGTTAAATAACTCGCTTTTCTCCAACATCGTTGCTACAATAATAACAAGGTTAGCAATAGTGGTCCGATAGCTTTAGACAACCTGTATAGAAAACAATAGAACTTCATATTCTGACGTGTGTACAACTTAATGAAACTTAACAGATACATTTTCTCACACATAGCTGCCGTCATGGGCAGAACAATCAACCTATTTTATAGAGATATCACCAACGTTGCTTCCGAAAATGTGTATAACGTAATGAACATTTTAGTCACTATGTTTCGCCCAAGGTATGCTTAAAGATTGAAATGATTCAGCTTTATGGAAAATATTGTTGCGATATACCTATACGAGCATGAATTCTTTATTCCCTTAAATTACCGGAAGAATTTCAAGAAATTCACATTATTAATTTCCACTAGAACTGTGAGACAGGATGTAGCGTGCTCGTAAAAGGAGCTATACCGTTCTTTCTAATCATTGCTTCTCCTTGGTATATTACATAAAATATGACTACTATGTTGTAAGGATATAAACATAAATCAGGAAGTAATTAGAATTCGCTTAGCCTTTTTTATGTAACCAAGTGCAGGTAACACGTAGAAGTATTGTTGTTCAAATCGGGTTTAATTACTTTGCGATTGTGACAGAAAGATAATTGTTGAGCAAACGATGTTAATGATGGTGTGCTAAGACGCCTAATACATAAACAACAAAATTGCTTAATAATTATTAACTAAATTACGTAATTAAAATAAGCAGGGATTTAAAATATCTACCCATGATTATGACTTGTGTACACCAAGCATTTTTTCTCTTACCACTGCATCATCCACTACCAAGCATTATGTGGAAAGTTTCTGAAACTAAGGGACGTTATGAAATTCGTAGTAAAAATTATATAAAATTAGAACTGAGGCGTTACAGAGAAAGTACTTACTTCTTCACTCTAAGGTCCGATGGTTAAGTAGAGAAGGAGTACTTAAACGTTTTAAAATACCTGCCATAGCTGAATTCTTGTGGGCATTACAGAAAAATTAAATTAACTTAATTTGCAACTTCAAAGGAAAGACAAAGAATTAGCGGAAATGATTTTAAATATAAAAGCATTTACCAAAAAGCTTGAGTTTTGGGAACAAAACCTAATCAAGCGATACCATGCATTTTCCTATTCTTTCAGAAAAGATATCGTTGCAAGCCTATGACAGTAAATATCACACACAAATAATTTCTGAAGGCTCCCCTCAAATCTCGGTTTAAAGATTTCAGCGAAATCGCACCACTGGCGCAATTTGCTGCTTCACTCTTCATAGAAGTTGATATTGAGCAATTTGCAACTACAAACCTAAATGAAGGGAAAACAAAATATATGCAGATAAAAAATTGATCAAGAACTAAACAAAAAAATGCAAGGTTTTTTAATAACAACAGAAAGATCAAAATATAATTTTGAGAAGGCGAACAAATTCAACTATCTGGAAATGCCAATAACGGATAAGGGCAAAGAAAAGGCTGAAATACAAGAAAGAATACCGTAGGGAACAAAATTCATGGGAGGATTACTCCACCTATTAAAATCAAAGAGTACCTATTTAGAAAAATGGGAAGAAAAGAGTATACAAAACCATAATAAGGCCAGTGGTTATCTACGGCACTGAAGCATGGAAAAACAAGCACTAGAAATATTTGAAAGGAAAGTACTAAGGAAGATTTATGGAGGGAAGAAACCATGGGAATTTTGGGAAAGAAAAACAAACAAAGAAGTATTAGAATTATATAACGAACCACCAATAAGTAGTGCAGCCAGAGCGCAAAGGAAGAGGTGGCTGGGTCATGTGGCAAGATTAAATGATGACAAAACAAGCGCTGATGAGAGGAGTTACTGGAAGGAGAACAAAAGGTAGGTCGACATCAAAATTAAATGGACTGGAGAGAACAAGTAGACAGTGATGGACAAGATAGGGGAAGCTAATAAATTTTTACAAAGACTAGATACACTCGTGTTTATTCGTCTCATGGGAAGGGGTTCGTGCCAAAATTCGTTAAAATTTTGTTTATTTTTAAAGCATGTGCGACAGAATTGTTTTGAAGTGATATACGTCTAATGTCAGATAATTTCGCCACGTAGTTTACTGATATGTTCATATACATATACACACTATTGAAATTCTTACAATTCATGTACAAGTTATCAGTTTGCGAACATATAACAAACCTGACGAAGAGAATGCCACGAATTAACATTGCTAATCTTGTGGATATGTTGCAAATAACTTTTCAAACTCAAAATATTGCAAGAACCCCTACATCCGAAGAAACGGAGTTATACGACGCCTTGAAAGAAATTATTGCTAGAGCTTGTGAAGAAGATATATTGAGGTTCGAGACTGAAATAGGTTTAGAATTTGAATCGCCTTCAGAACCACATGAGCCACAGTTTGTTGAATTACCATCAGAAGATGAAGTTAATGCAAATTGGGAAGACGAAGATTGTGTGACGATGAAGGTAGTATTATAGATCTTGACTATAAGATTAAAGCTGTAGAATTTTGGAGAAGTAGGAAAAAAGAACACTTGAATGTGTTAAAAGCAAATTTAGAAAGGTAAAATCAGTTCAGCAGTTGTATAGATGGGAAGAAAGCATTAATAAAGGTGGAAACAACATTGAAAAAGTAAGATATATCACAGAATACGTACTTATACAGTTCCAAGATGCACTTACACGAGGAAATATAGTGCATGATATGAATATTCGACGTTGGGCTCTAGAGGCGAAAGACGAAATTGGTCATACAAGTTTTAAAGCAGAACATTCGTGGATAAGGTATTTTAAAAAGGCGCATGGCATTGTATCACGCAAAATAACGAAATTTGTAACTCATTCTGCTGCAATTGATACTACCGAATTACGCGACGTAAGCGACAGATTTATAAATAACGTGAAACCTTATATTAATACCCTTGGAAAAGACAATATTTATAATGCAGACGAGAGTGATTTTAATATGGAAATATACTCTGGTCGTACATTGTTTCCACGAGGTGAAAAACATGTTGAAGCTACCGTACAGTCCTTACACTCTATTACTCACAGTTATACTATAATGTCTACAATTTCTGCAAATGGAAGATTATTATCTCCACTATTTCTAGTTTTGAAAGAGGCAAGCGGTACTTTAGGCCCCCGCGTACAGGAAATAGTCTTTCGCCCAATTAGTATATACATATCTGCCTCTGCATCAGGAAAACTAACATCTGCGCATTTCAAAACATGGTATACAGATGTTTTCTTGCCAAATGCTGGTGCCAACAATTTGCTACTACTAGATTCATGGAGTGGACATTGTCCAACAGAACTACATACATTAACGCCAAAAGATAAAAATGTAAATATTTTGAAGATTCCAAAGAAGACAACTGCGATGATTCAACCATTAGACGTGTATGGTTTTAAGTTATAGAAAATTTTGTGAGAACTTTTTCCGACCAAGTTATTATTATTACGATATAAATTTACACCATAGAAATACTATCGTCAAGTTACATTCTCTAACCCACAATCAGTTTTCGTCTCCGAGGTGTTTTGGCGTTTTTAAGTATTCTTGGAACAAAAGTGGATACATTGCGAAGCGACCAAATTCCTTTGAAAATCCAGTAAATTTCTGCTTTGCCAAAGCTGCACAATCCACGCCACTGTGTACTATTTGTGGAAAACCTGCTCTCGTACGTTGCTCTTGGTGTAAGCAATATTTGTGATTTGAACATTCCTTTTTAGATTACCATTACTGTAATCACTATGTTGAATAAAATTAAATCATAATAATGTATATCGTAGAATTCTGCATGAAACAGACCCTCATTTGCGGTATCTAAAAATTTGAAAAAGTTAAAAAAAGTTTCTCTATTGAAATTAATAAATTTTGAAACGACGATTATGCTAAATTTAGTCCTCTTTAAACAATTGAAAACCTGTCTTAAGTTTTTTTGAATATCTCTAATACTTTTTGAGATATTGGCACAAATTTCAAGGGGTAGTATTTTCATTAGAGGGCCCTCCACTCCAGATACGGAAGATTCCGCAGAAACGGATACACGCAATGATCTTACATTGGACCCCTCTACAAATTCACAAATTTTCAATTTTTTTGGGGAGTCCGGGTTGCCGGTGTTCCCTTGTTAGCCACGAATCAAAAAAGCTGCGAGGAAGCAAGTGTCTTGAAGATTTTGTTTTCTTTTTTTTTTTAATTATCACCGGAATATCACGAAACAAGAATTCATACAGTGGATTCTTAAGAGATTTTCCACCAACAGAAAATCAACAATACAATTTTGTTAGGATACTGAGGGACTACTCTGAGGAAAGGCCTCTATTCTTACTTGCACAAAATGTTATTTCTGCAAGAGAAATGTCGAGTTCACAAGGTATACAAAGAACAGAAGATAATCAATATGAGTTTGAATTTTTATCATGATATCAAGCTGCTAAAACTCTTACAACGGCATCATTCTGTTAATTGCATTATGTATGTAATAAAACATTATTTTCAGCACCTACGACAGATATTTTGCATGTGAGATGTTTAGTTCGAAGTATTTTAAATTTAGTATAAGTTGGAATAATGCACCTTTTACACATTACTTTTGCAAATGTAAGTACTTAGTAACCATTGCTTATTAGCATTATTATACGGGGTTATTACTAGAGACGGGATTTTAGGCAAAATGCCTCTTTGTTTAGATTCAAGGCAAATTAAAAATAATACAAAATCTATATGTTTCTCGACAAATCAAAGCGATCTAGCTATGTTTTATTTTGCCTAGTTGCCTATTTGGACTTTTAACAGCCTAAATTGTGGTTTTTCGCCTATTTTGTCCTAAAATCATATTTATTTGGTCTAAACGTTTTTTTTTTTTTAATTTTAAATAAATATGGTTTTTACACAGCTGCATCTTTCTTAAATGTAAATTTTAGTTTTACAGCTAAAATGCTATAAACTAATACAATGATGGGTTTTCCCGTCTATTGTGTGAGGGGCAAAGTTTGGATTTGCCTGCCGTAAAATTTATATTACTACCCTATTGAAGATATATCCTCAATTATCGGCTTATCGCTCTCGGGTTCATTTACCTGCACCCACGTTTTTATTTTACGGGAATCCCTATCGGCTTGTTTACACCCTGTAATTTAAACCATATAAGCAAATTTCTTCTTCCTGTTAACGTGATTAATGAATACACGATGCCCATTCATAGTTTATACAATGGACATCTTGATATTGCAGTTTAGATTTTATATTTATTCTCTTAATGTTTCTCTGGAGTGTATATGTGTGTGTTCCTATAGCGAGGTGGACTATTGACGAATCAGTATATAGTGAAAGACGTATTTTGAATTTTCATTTATATCGTAGCTTGCAATGAATATTTTTCGGTAGTTTTCTGTCGGTTTATGCTTGTTTATCTACTCAGTGTATTGTGTATTTCCATCTACAACAATGCCAAAATCCAAGGAATCACATAGCGATAAAATTCAAAAATGGCTGAAGGCAATTGGAGGCACTACTGTCTTTCAGCTGAATCCAAGCAACAGTGAAGAGTTGTTTTGTAAAGCGTGCGGAAAAATGGTAAAGGACGTTTTTGTTTTTCTTTCCTAACGTGCTTCAAAAATATTATTGTAGTTAACTTGCAAAAAGAAAAATCATTTAGAGCAACATGCTACTGCTCCTGGACATCAGGCAAATCTTAGAAAACCGTTGAGGAACCAAATGTTAATAGACACCAAAAATTCAAGAGAAATCGACGTTTTTAATCGAGATTTATGCGACGCTTTTATGTCTGCAAATATTCCTCTGGACAGATTAAACTATTCAAAACTGCGAAATTTTCTCACTAAATACTGCAACAAGAATGTGGCAAGCGTGAAAACCTTAAGAACAACATATGTAACAAAATGTTACAATGAGGTAATTAATATAATAAATAATAATTTAAAAATGTATTTTCATACTTGAGCGTCATTAAGATTTTGTTTACACCTATAATATTTTTATTAATTTTTTAAGGCTATTAATACTATTCGCGAAGAAGTTGGTAACAACGATATTTGGATATCTATAGATGAGACGACTGACCCGAAAGGTCGTATTATGGCAAATATGATTCTGGGTAAGCTTTGTTCTGAAACACCAGGAAAACCGTATTTACTGGCTACAAAGCAACTTGAAAGAACAAATTGCAATACAATGGCAAGATTCGTGAACCAAGCTTTAGGTAAGATATATTATGCAAAAAACTTACTCTGCCAGATCTCCCTTTGCCTCCCGAACCTGTCTTAACACGTTGGGGAACTTGGTTAGAGGCGGTAGTTTTTTATGCTAATAATTTCGAAGCAATAAAATCAGTAAGTACTTTTTTAGCAAAATTTTTAAATAAGATTGTTTTTATTTAACGCTTTATGTTTTAGGTTGTAATATCGTTTGACAAAGATTCAACTAACTGTATTGAGCAAGCGCAAGATACTTTTCCAATCAAAATGTCAAAAACGATCTTTTATACATCAAGTCGCATTATAAATTTCTCATTGATAACATCAAAAGATTAGAAACATTCGGCCTTCCTCTTACAGATTCTGTTGCAGTAATTAATAATGCCGAAGCAGCTCTCAAGAATGCCCCAGG
Source organism: Dynastes maya (assembly GCA_029619315.2). Lineage (NCBI taxonomy): Eukaryota > Metazoa > Arthropoda > Insecta > Coleoptera > Scarabaeidae > Dynastes > Dynastes maya. The sequence continues at coordinate 53,599,804 of JAROYE020000003.1, read as the reverse complement.
AAAAGTTGGCAAAATAATTTTGTCAAAGTTTTACCAAGTGATTTCGAAAAATCTAGGTTTCAAAACGGTTAAAGAGTTTGCTGAGCTGCTCAGTGGCGAAGCAGTTGAAGCTACCGCTCATACCACAGCTGACTGGTCCATATTTAAGTTTTGTCCTATAACCTCGTGTGACGTAGAACGTTCATTTTCTTCGTACAAACTGCTGTTTTCCGACCGAAGAACAAATTTTACTAACGACAACTTGGAAAAACATGTGTGCTACGCAAACGCGAAATTTGAGGACATGTTACACGGCGATTAATTAATTTATTTATTATTTTAAACCAAATGAATCTACATATTTTAGTTATTAGTTAAAATTTGTATGTTTTATTTCTTTTTATGGCTGAAATGTACCTAAAATTACATTAAATATCGTCTTCTTATTCATGTTTTTTTTTAAATAAAATGATTTTTGTGTTTACCGTTTTTTTTAAGTATTTGCCTAACATGCCTGAATCCCAGTTTTTTGTCCTAAATACATGGCTTTTAAGGCCTAAAAAAGGGCCTTTTTAGCTGTTTTTTACGTCCTAAAATCCCGTCTCTAGTTATTACAAAAGAATCATCGGGTTTTAAAAATATATATTTCAGAAAGTATGACAGATGTAATAGTAAATGACGTGTCAATAGAAAGGGATAATATTCAAGTTTGTGAGCATATCATTACAAATGTTCGATGGGGGCTCCTCGCGTCACACGACATACGTCCAAACAATAGTCCAATTCAGTCCATACACGCTGCAATGTGTCTCGATCGATACTGTTTACATACTCAGAGTTCATCCAGTGTTGTTGGCAGTGGTGGTACGTAAACCCTATTTTTAATGCACTCCCAAAGAAAAAAATCGGACGGTGTAAGATCGGGAGACCTGGGAGGCCACGTGAACAATGCAAATCTTGATCAGCACATCGGTCAATCCAACGGTGAGGGAGTTCCTCATTTAGATACCGACGCACCTCATGATGCCAGTGAGGCGGAGCTCCATCTTGTTGGAATACAAAGTTGTTAGAATCTTGTGTCAGTTGCGGACATAACCACAACTGCGACAGATCTAGGTAGGATGTACCGGTCACAGTGTTTCTATGAAAGAAAAAAGATCCGTACACATTTGTTTTGGATATTGCACAGAACACATTCAATTTTGGAGAATCCCTTTCATGTTGCACAGTTACATGAGGATTTTCCGTGCCTCATATCCGAATGTTGTGACGGTTAACCATAACAACCAATAAACATCGCGCGTACTCTAACACACAAAACGGTTTCTGCTGCATAGTCGTCATTTTGCATACTGAGGTCGTGGCGCTACCTGGACGCGTAAAGCGACGTTCGCAGGCGCTCGTTTTAAACTTGGACATATCACTTGATATTGTATCTGTGCTTTCTGAAATATATATTTTTAAAACCCGATGATTCTTTTGTAATAACCCTATACAATGAGGCCACCCCCACGCTAACTTTTGAACGACAGAAGCTAGCGTTTTTAGAAAAAATATGTCGATTTCTGTTTTTCCTGAGCTAACTTTTGCCGTTATCGGCAGTTCAATTGTACTTCCGGTGCCAGCGGAACTGACGTCAACTTTCTTATTTTAAATAGAACGCCCTATATATTTTTAGTTTTTTGGAAAAGTAGTTGAAGGGCGAATCGAACAATACCACGTATGTTACACTTTAAATTAACAAATATGACGATATGACATCATATTTCATAAGTTAAAGTATAACATATGTGGTATCGTTCGATCCGCCTTTCGATTTACTTTACAAAAACGTAAAAATATGCAGCGAATTCTATTTAAAATTTAGTTCAGAAAGAATAGAAATCGACTTATTTTTTTCTAAAAACGCTAGCTTCTGTCGTTCAAAAGTTAGCATGGGGGGCTGACACTTTAGGACGGCAATCTATGTTTATAAGTATGAGCTGAGAGAATGATTAAGGGAATTAAAGGTAACGTAGATTTTGTATGTAAATTACTCATCACGCGTTATTTTCAAATAGTTACAAAATACATATTTTCAAAAAAGTTTTCATATTTAAATGTAGGATTTTGCTTTTCTCTAAATTGGACCGTCAGATACGTAATACAATTTGCTTTCGGAAAATAAGTGGGCGAAAATTCCGAGTCCGACCTTCCGACCTACGTTGATGGATTTGTAAACAGGAAGGTTTAGAATTTTCTTTTTGCTAAGGCGGCCGCGACGTCACCGTCCGTTATTAAAATTAGGTACCTACATACTTATTACTCGTTAGTGGACTATCACTGTTATCACTTTGACTTCTTTTTAGAGTGTCGTATTATAATTTTGAGTCTTTTAATATTAAGGAGACTGTTTTCGGAATGGCAAAGATAATTTAATGTTAAAAATATCATACACAACATAAACATATCAGTAACAACCAGTGTTCATTTAAATTCAATAAAATCTATTACTAGGATTGCTTTAATCATACAATTTAAATTTAGTTTTTTTCTTGTAAGTAATCAATTGATTTGTAGTACTTCGCTTTGTTTAGACAATAATACTCTGACTACAATTTTAATTGTATGCTTTATACTGTTTTCTACAGCAAATTGTAAAACTAAAATCGAATTAAAATGTTATTGGCAGTTTTACTAAATATATAAGGAATATTTCACCTAAAATAGTAATTGTTACAAAACACGAATGTGCAGAATTTTATTATAGAGTATAGAAAAATAAGCATATTTATATTATTATTGAGGCGAGCCTTGGCATTTATCTATTGCAACAGTGCCCTTACGTGTATTGGAATAGTTGAAGGCTTTTGATGACCCTGAATACTACTCTAGGATCTTCTTCCTTCAATTCAGTAAGTGTTGGGAATGGCTTGCTGAAATGTTGATGTCATTTGTAAGTAATAGCAATACATTTGCATAGAATTTGTTCTGCTGTCTCTAAATTTTCAAGGCATAGTCGACAACATTAATCTTGAGCTTTTCCTAGTTTATATATATGCTTGCTGAAATGTTGATGTAATTTGTAAGTAATAACAACACATTTGCATAGAATTTGTTCTGCTGTCCCTAAATTTTCAAAGCATAGTCGACAACATTAATCTTGAGCTTTTCCTAGTTTATATATATGCTTGCTGAAATGTTGATGTCATTTGTAAGTAATAGCAACACATTTGCATAGAATTTGTTTTGCTGTCTCTAAATTTTCAAGGCATAGTCGACAACATTAATCTTGAGCTTTTCCTAGTTTATGTATATGATATTTTAGGGCTGTATAACCTGTCAATAAACCTGCCGGTATTCCGAAATCGCCTTTACTGCAAAATAGTTTTGCCGTCTTTGGCGAACTTGATAAAAATGTTTTCGCCTGTTTTTGTCCTGGTATGTTTTGCAAGGACGAGGCTTTCTGATTTTCCACTCATTTTGTAATTCCCTGTCTTAGGTGGTTTTTTTGCAGACCACAGTCAGGGTTTGGACCAATGAAAGGCGTATTCACTGCTACTTTGGCTAGTTTAACGGCATTTTCATTGCCTTCGATGCTTTGGTGGCTTGAGATTCATGGTAAAGTAACGGTTTTTGCGTCCCAATTGCTTTAGATTCTTTACACATTCGTGTATCGGGTGTGATTTATATGTACAGGTTTTGAAAGCATTCAGTGCTGCCAGACTGTCTGCGAAAATGTTTATGGTTGCACGTTGTATCCCTTTCTCGAGGTTCCCTTTGGTTTGTAAAAATCTCTGTTTGAAATATATTAGTTTAGAGCACCGCAGGCACCTTTTGGTGGTAGTTAGGTCCGCTAATGCCTATATCTGTTCCGGTTCCTTCTATTTTGAAACCATCCGTGTTCCATACCAAAATTTCTCTTTTAAGTTGAGGTTCGTCAGTTCCCCAATCAGTACGGTTTTCAATTATCACTTTATAAAACTGATCAAAATTGTATTGCATCAACTTTACAATATAAACGAGCTCCAAATATAATTTTTTAACTTTTATTGTAACTTTATTTATTGCCACTTTTATTGCCGTATAAAACAAATTCTCTAATTAATTCATTTTTGAGAAACTTAACTTTTACCGTTTTCAAGATATTTGACTTAGGCTCCTTGCATATACAATTCAACTTTAATTAGGAGTATTAAGGGCAATAACACTTTGTTAGTAGCAACAAACATAAATCTATCGATTGTCTGCGGCTTAGTTATTAATAGAGTTTGTTAAAAAGGCGGTACCGGCAGTGGCGCACCACATAAAAGTAGCTACGTAATATACAATATTAGTGAAAAATAATATTGTTACGTTTTCCAGTGGTCTTTATGTCCACTGTGGCAATTGGTAACTGCCCTGGTAAGCTGCGTAGAATTGCAACATCAGCAACGCTTCCATTGTCGATTCATTCAGCCGTCGACGGTGTTGTGAATACGTTGTCGTATACTTCGAAAATGATCGTTCGACATCCAGTGAAGTAAGATTTGCAAATGTCGGATATTCCTTTTCCTCATCTGGGCACTCTTGATTTTCAGTTATAGACCGAGCCTTTCGTAAATCGGGATTTTTCGTTAAAATTGCACCAAATTTTTGAGCAACATCGACTCCTATAGTGTTCGTTAAGTTTTCTAAAGTGGCTTGTAAATTGTTTATGCAATTTAATGCGTCTCGTGCAGATAAGTGACTGTTTTCTAATTGCCCAATAGCTTGTGCAACTTCAGAATAGTTCATGGAAATTTCATCTATTTGTTGTTGAACGTCCGAATTGGAAAAAAGTTGCTGACTATCTCGAACTGCTGCAGAATCATTTGAATCAAGTTTCAAGATGACATTTTTCACTTGTGAAAAGTATTTCTGATAGTAAGATACTGCCTAGGGCCATGTTCCCCATCGCGTTATTACAGGCTGAGGAGGTGGTGGTAATTTCGGACACAATTGTTTAAATACACGGATGTGTTTGGGAGATTTGATGAACACTTTTTTGGTAGATGCTATTAACTTATCCACCATCGGATACTTCTTTCGAATGGTTTCTGCTACGAGGTGACATGCGTGTATGAGGCATGTTATGTGCGGCTCCGTCAGTAACGATCATTGTGACTTGGGTTCCTGTGATACAAAATTCTCTCAACGAATCTTTTATTATCTTGACAACGGTTTCTGCATTAGTTTTCTGAATCCTTTTACTGGATAACAACAATCAAGCTAGTGGACCATCACGTTTTAAAGGACGCGCTACAACATGAATGACGCTGTGTTTCTGAGTATCAGTTGTTTCATCCACACATAGGCAGATTTTCTTATTTCTCAACTCGTCTTTTATACATTCCTTTACTGTACCTAGCACACGTGGCAAATTGTATCATAATTGTATAGATGTTGGCAGTTTCCATGAGGGAACGTACTTAGCCCAAAAAAGACGAAAGTGTTCATTAGATACTAGATGTTGTGGGATGTTGCACACACTTAACATAAAAGTAAAATCATATAAAAATTGCCAGTATGGAATACTTTTTCTTAAATTCAATGCATGACGTTTACTTTTATAATGTTTTCTACATTCAAACGACTTAGCAATTCGCTACTGCATATTGTACAATAAATATGCGGACTTCTATATTCTGGTCCAGGGAAATGCTAGAAATATTTATTCGCATTCGAAGGAAACGTTACACCGTTTGGGCGTCCCATCTCCGCGTACTTATTTGGCGTGCAGCGTGCAACGTACTGTTGTTTTGAACTGTCTCACGGTACTGTCGAGATCGACTACGAGTTGAAAATTACCCCTACCCACGCCGCTACCGCTACGCTACTGCCATCTGGTACCACCTTTTTAACAAACTCTAGTTATTAGTGTCATATTGGTTAAGCGACATAATATAGCCATGCTGTAATCAACATTAATGCGATGTAGGTATCTGATATTATATGCAGGTTTGGCCAATAAAACGGACCATCTGTAGATTTTCGCAAATGTTTAAGTACTCGTTGTTTTAATATTAACGGAAAAGTAATAATGAAATGCTATTCTGCGAATTGCTGTAAAATGGCATGCAGGTGTTCGTCTGAGAAACCAAATAAAATCCAGATAGAAACAATTTTAAGAATCAAAATCGCTTATACAAACGTTAAATCAATAAATACTACCAAAAAATAAGGGTTTTTTTCTATAAATATTTATAATTAATGTGGCAAAAAAGCAACAATTACGTGAAACTATGAAGGCACAAGTTGTGATTTTGTGCTCTACAGGAACCTCGCAAATTAAAATCGCTCAAAAGTTAAAGTGCCTACGTTGTGCTGTTCAGTTAGCCGTAAATGAGTATAAGACTACTGTATCTTGTAGAAATCCAGGAAACCGATGTCCCAAAATAACAACAGCTAGAGAAGTCTATTAGTGGGACGACTTTCTCTTGGGGATAGGAAGAAAATTTCTTTGCACTTGTTTGCAGAAATTAGTGCAGAAGAAGGTGCAAAATTCTCGACTAGAACAATTACATGTCCCTTAAAAAGTTTAGAAAAAAACGTTTTAAAATATTTATTTTGTTTGATATTGTGATGATTTCAACGTTAGTTCAAAAAGCCCCATTTTGGTCGAAAAAATAAAGTAAATACAGTTGTTTATGTATAGTTGTTTATAGGGGTCGACGTTGTTCACTCAACATCCGATTACATGACTCATTGTCTTTAGTCAAAATGATAGATTTCATGATTACTTAAAATAAATTGGAAGCGAGTGACATACTGGGTGTTTTATTTCAAATAAGAAAGCTTATATTCGGTTCTGCTTAGAGTGCCATGAAATTGAAAATGTTTTTAGAAAATAGAGCTTTATGCATAATATCCTCCATCAAAATTTCAAAACATTTCATTCAATAAAAGAAAAAATTATATAATCCCGTATGATTTGAGTATATAGCTACAGTCTTTTAATGCTTAAAAGTGCTTGTGCGGTATATTAGAAAACTGCTACAGAAAGTAGTAGTTATTTTTATATCGATTAGCTGCTGCAAGCTGCTAACGGTAGTTAGCAGTGCTCAAAAAAACATGTTTTCTTGTGAAGGATGCCAAATGAACAAAATGCATTCTTAGTTAAAAAACTGCTACAGGAAGTAGAAGATATTTTTATAACGATTAGCTGTTACAGACTGCTAATGACAATTAGCAGTTACAAAAAGGCAGGTTGCTTGGCAGCAACCCATCACTAATTAAGAGAGATACATGTTCAAAAAACAACAAGTTTCCTTGTGAATGATGCCAAAAGAACAAATACATTCTTAGTTAAAAAGTATTATAAACAAATGTGATATGCTTTATGTACAAAGAGATTGAAAACATTCGATGTTCAGGACCAAGAGAGGACACACACTTTAATAATGAGAAATAATTTGAAACATATTTGAACACTTACAATCTGTTACCTAATTAAAAAAATTTTCTGCGCAACGACTTGTAGTACAACCAATGTAAAAATGACTCAAGATCTCTTCATATGTGGGAACATATTTTGAAAAGAAAAAGTTAACTTAATTTAGTACTGATTTTTTCCTGGAACATGATACAGCTAGAAAACTACCTAATACATGAAGTGTCGTCATTTTACCTTAAATGTGTAGATGTGGAGGAAGTGAACGTAAGTAAATGAATAATCAAGCAAATAAAGAGAATCTCCTTAATATTACAGAGTCCAATGCGATTGTATGTTGTACACCTACATAACGATTCAAAGAAACATATTTTCTTTTTTTAATTGATCATGGCATGCATGTAGAAAATATCAATTGCTACGAACAGCAATTACTCGCTATTTTTATTACTGCTTACAATTTATCTTTTCTATATCTCTACGCGGCATATATTTAACAATGATACTTTAAAATATGAAAGAAAATATCTGCCATATTTTCCGCTATCTACATGTTCGTGGAACTACTAATAACGCATTCAGATTTCATTCCTTTTTGGTGCGGAGCTGCGAACTTTCGTTCATGTTCACATATTCGTCCCACAGACTCCTTCTTTTAGTACCTTGTCGTTTGAAAATAACCCGCAATGGAAACGACCGCTATCTTTCACCTGATGTAGTACACGTAATCATACGTCACTAGATGTTGTGGAGACTACGGATCTTTACCTTACGTTCTCCTCTGTTTAGCTCTGCTTAGCAATTCATAAATGCTAAACGAGAAAAATTATCTTACGGTACCGACACCGTAAACGTGTATGAGCATAATGGAAGAAAAGAATTGGTAGGATGTACATTACCTCTGTAGATCAGTTATTAAATGTGTCCACGTTTGCTTGGCTAACGCTTATACATACCTCACTTTTTTCAATACGGCGTACACTATTTAATTACACAATTAGAGGATGTATTTACATGGGAACATTTTTTCGAAATTCACAATAGGAAAAAACACAATATAGATAAACGATCCAAGGTGACTGTCTGAATAATTCATAACTGGGAGTAGGTATAATAATGGTCTAAATTCTCCCAAAACTCCTTTAATAAATAGATGCTACCAGTTTTGAGCAAGTCAGCTCATCATCAGGCAGACTGTCATGCAATAATACAAGTTGCAATATATCAAAAGTTAGGTAATAACATATGTTAAAATTATTTGTGGTCTAAATTCTAAATGTTCTAAAGTTTAATTCTAATGTTTAAGAAAAATAATTTAACATATGTTATTACTAGAGTTTGTTAAAAAGGTGGTACCGGATGGCAGTAGCGTAGCGGTAGCGGCGTGGGTAGGGGTAATTATCAACTCGTAGTCGATCTCGACAGTACCGCGAGAGAGCTCAAAACGACAGTACGTTGCACGCTGCACGCCAAATAAGTACGCGGAGATGGGACGCCCAAAGGGTGTAACGTTCCCTCCGAATGTGAATAAATATCTCAGGCATTTCCCTGGATTAGAATATAGAAGTCCGCATATTTATTGCACAATATGCAATAGCGGATTGCTAAGTCGCGATAGGTTTGAATGTAGAATACTTTGTAAAAATAAACGTCTTGTATTGAATTTAAGAAACAGTATTCCATACTGGTAATTTTTATATGATTTTATTTTTATGTTAAGTGTGTGCAACATCCCACAACATCTAGTATCTAATGAACACTTTCGTCTTTTTTGGGCTAAGTACGTTCCCTCATGGAAACTGCCAACATCTATGCAACTACGATACAATTTGCCACGTGTGCAAGGTACAGCAAAGGAATGTATAAAAGACGAGTTGAGAAATAAGAAAATCTGCCTATGTGTGGATGAAACAACTGATGCTCAGAAACACAGCGCCATTCATGTTGTAGCGCGTCGTTTAAAACGTGATGGTCCACCAGCTTCATTGTTGTTATCCAGCAAAAGGATTCAGTAAACTAATGCAGAAACCGTTGTCAAGATAATAAAAGATTCGTCGAGAGAATTTTGTATCACAGAATCCCAAGTCACAATGTTCGTTACTGACGAAGCCGCAACAATGCTGAGAGTTGGTAGGATGTTGAAAATATGCTTTCCGACTCTTCTTCACATAACACGCCTCATACACGCATGTCACCTCGTAGCAGAAACTATTCGAAAGAAGTATCCAATGGTGGATAAGTTAAGAGCATCTACCAAAAAAGTGTTCATGAAATCTCCCGAACACATGTGTAGAAACGTTCGTGCGCAACTGGTTACAGACGCGACCACATTCATTCTTTGATGACGGAATTAAAAAACTTCCAATTCGGTGGGAAACATGTGTAAATAAAAGAGGAGATTATATAGAAAAATAAGGTGTATTCAAAATTTTATTTACTGTATCAATAAATGTTCTAAAACAAAAGTCCGGTTAATATTTGATTCGCCCTCGTACATAATAGAATTGAGTGCGCGTGGCTACTAAACAAGTGCAATTTTCTTGTTCCCCGAGCTAATTCCAGATCATCATGAGGACAAATGTATTAAGGAGATCCCCAATTTCTTTAATGTGCTCTAATTTCAATGTGATCTCAGATCTATGCGATATTAACGCTGACACATTCAATTGTATGATGAATGCGGCCCTCCTCCGCTTCGCAGAAAATAACAATTAATTTGTTTTATTTCTCATTTTTCCTAGATTCATATGTTTTGTTTATAATTGTTAATTTGTATATTGAATGAATTGTTAATTTTTATGCATTTATGTATATGTTACTATGCTGTCATCTATTTTTGTATTTTTCCTGTAATTGAGTGTAAAACCTGTTGGAAAATATTATTACTATTATTATTGAAAACGACTTTTCATAATAAGCAAAACATTTTATAAGGCGTTATTCTTTCTGTAAAAATGATAAAAACGAAGATATGTAAGTATAATTAGATCCATCTGTGGATATCTATAATAGCAACAAGAATTGTCAACAATTTGTTGTTTAGAAGCGTTGTATATTTCTTTCTAAATCATAAGATTAGGTGGGATCTCTTTTATTTCGTTAACTGAATATTTTAGAAATAAAAAAATGCTCGTCTATATTTAATTCAATCTTATTATTACAGGAACAGACAGAATTGCTAATAAGATTTGTATATTTTCAATACTTTATTGATATAAGAAAATTATTTGGTACTACTGAAACTTCTAACTCATATCAAGATATATTTATATGCCAGGAACTTCTTTATAAATAATTTAATTAATCCAGCATCTAGAAATTAAAAAATCTTGACGATTTCAATGCACAAACACTAAAAAAGCTTCAAAACTGGGAATATTGAGATTGTTTATTTTTTTTTTGGAACATTTTGGAAATAAGAATTTAGATATGAGAATGAAGTACCTTTAACTGACCATTTGCTTTCTATCGAGCAATGTTATTGTTTAGCAAACAACTTGAGGACCTTTTCTTTGCAAACAGGTTTGTCCCTGATTGTCAGTCTGGATTCAGGAATGGTTTTAGCTGCATAGCGGTCCTGATAAATGTTACAGTTGACATATTGCCTAGCACTGGCAAAGGTATGGTCTCGATTTTAACCTTGCTTAACTATAGTAGGGCCTTTAAATTTTAGATCGCAATTTACTTCTTGTCATTTTGTCTTCTGTTGGATTATCTCCTGGTGCTGTTTCATTTCAATCTACTTGAGTGGAAGGACCCACTGTGTTCCGTGTGGCGCCGGTGGTCAGTTTTTAGACCGCTTGTGTATGGAGTACCTCAGGGATCGGTACTCGGACCCTTGTTGTTTTCTGTGTGTACGTCCTGCCTTCACCAATAAGTGAAGTCAAGTTCAAATCTGCGCCGACGACATGTAATTATATTATATATTCATTTAAACCTGAAGAGCGTCACACAGCGTTGACTCTTTGACTTTGAGGTATAAATCATACTTATATCTTATAAGTAGAGCAACGCAAACTGCGCTGAAAGCCAGTGGCTGACGCATAAAAGTTTACATAAAATAAACACGGCCGGGACAATTCGGTATAAGCGTCAATATAACTGCGACTCGAAAGCCGATCTGTTGTGTATGCATCTACGCTGTCGTATACTATATCGTAGTTCTATGTTTGTTTTAAAAATGTTTCCTACGTCGCGAAAACGACCAAAGTTGGACACAATAAGAGAATTTATTGCAGAAATGCCTGATTTAAAGTGTGATGGCGCTAAAATTCAATGTGTAGTGTGTAAAATAGATTTAATGTGTTGGTCGAAAAGTGATTGTCTCCGGCACGTAAATAGTGCAGGGCATGTTTCAAAAAAAATTCCACACGAGATTATGACAAATTTAAATTTAATTTATGTGTTTATTGCATGTAATTTACCATTTCATTTACTAAGGAAGAAAGCATATGTCTCGTGTTGGAATGAATATTCGGACTTTAAGTTACCAAGTGAGAGAACATTACAGAGAGTTGTGCCGTCTGCTCGTGAGCATGTCGAGAAAAGAATTAAATCAGAGTTGCAACATAAAAAACTGTGGTTATGTGTGGACGAAACAAGAGATCGTAAAAAACATTCTGTGGTTAATGTAATGGTACGCACAATGGAACCACATCGACCGTCACCCTCAATTTTACTAGCTTCCAGACGAATACAACAATGCACTGCCGAAGTAATTTCAATGTTAGTGTTAAATACATTGGAAAAGTTTGAACTTTCAACAAATCAACTGTTGATGTTTATGAGTGATGGTGACGCAAACATGCTTGCTGTAGGTCGATCTCTTAAAAAACAGTGTGGTAACTTGTTGCATATTACATGTAAAATTCATGCTCTCAGTCTCGTAACGGATAGTATCAGAGAATGTTATCCCGAGGTAGACGCTCTAATAGCACATACAAAAGCTGTGTTTGTAAAATCCCCAAAACGTATTCGGGAATTTCATAGACTATGCCCCGGTATTCCTGAACCACCACAACCTATTCTTAGTCATTGGGGAACATAGTTAGAGGCTGCATTTTATTATCTTAAATATTTTGAGAATATAAAGAACATGATTTTAGAATTCGACCCAAAGGAAGCTGCGGCTGTCAAGGTAAGCCGCTTGAAATTTCAGGATAGTCAAGTTAAAACAGATTTGGAAATTATTCAGAACAATTACGTGGGACTAGCGGATGCGATAGAAAAACTACAAAATTCTTCGGTGTCATTAGTGGAATCTTTGCAAATAGTGCAACATGTTCACGCACAGCTATGCGCGATAGAAGACGCAAAAAATGTTTGTGTTTTAGAAAGGTTTGAAAGTGTTTTAGATAAAGATTCTGATTTTGGCACATTCAGACAAATTTGTGAAGGTGCGTCAACAGAACCGTTAAGTTATTTGATAGATTATTTTACTTACGCAAATATAACGTCACTAGATGTAGAACGTTCGTTTTCGGCATACAAAAACACTTTTTCTTCACGCCGCACTCACTTTGCCGAAACAACTTTGGAAACATATCTAATGTTACAAATATTAAATAGACATTATCCACTTTGTGATTTCACGGAGGACTCTTAAAACGGTAAGTGTTTGAGCACGTATCACATTTAATTTATTTTGTGTAAACTTTTATGCGTTCGCCACTGGGTCTCAGCGGAGTTGCGTTGCTCTCCTTATAAGTAATCCTTGATCCACCAGTGCACCTTGAATGATAACTTGGCTATCATTTGAAGTGCACCTTGTGATTTTCCTTTTTTTTGTAATTTCTTTTATTTCCTATGGAGGAAATAAAAACTATTGTTACTATTGTTATTATTAGAAACATTACCTATACATTCAGAGATTCTAAAGTTCCCGATTAATCAAATTACTGATTACTTTACACTTAAGCTAATATTATTTAAAAATTATTTTTTATTATTATTAATTGTAAGTCATTGAGCTGCAAATGTACATCGTAGACTTAGAACAAACTACAATCGCTTTTGTGTACTTGTCATATGTACAATATATCTTTCACATTCTTCTTTGCTCCCACGATGAAATACGTTACGAAATTAAACAGTTTCTTAGGGAAAAAAGATTATAATGTTCTGTTGACCTACTTAATTTAGCATACATAAATACATACAGATTCAAAATTTAAACAGTTGTTCATTATAAATTAAATTAACATAAAAATAAGGCAGCAAATTTGTGAACGTCGGCAGAGTTGTAATGGTTACGGTTGAAGTAGCAGGTCGTTTTAATTAAAAAGGAAATAGACATATGTATTGTGTACGCCTGGCAGAAGTAATCGTTAAATCTTTTCATGAAACACTATTCCTTATTCTATTACCAAATTGCGTAGCTGTTCGCAAACTGTCGTAAAAAGCTAATTATGTATAATATTCTAGAATCTCTCATAGTAGGTACATAATTGCTACATGATTATTGTTATACTTATTGTTTCTACTTCAAATTAATCTGTTCCATGATCTTATAAATACTAGAAGTATATGATCATGCATGACCTTAGAAAATACAACAATACATTTTAAAAATTCATCCTAATTAAGCAATATACAAATTGCATTGCATAATAAGCAAAGGCCGTAATACTAATGATTCATATACATATGTACATTTCCAACAAATTCATAACAATCTAACCATTCTAACAATCTACCATTTTGATTTAGAACATTATTATATTGTTTTAGGTTCAAAGTCTCCATCATATATGAATATGTGTGTCTTATCACTAGTCTGGGCAAACAGCGGTAACAGTCAGTGTAGTAAATATGTGGTGCGGAGTCCGCGATTATTTATTTCACGCGTTCACAGCGTCAGTACTAAATCGATGCTGTATGCGAGTAGTTCTGTGTATATGTAGGCTGTCGTAACTTATTTCGTAATTGTACGCTTATGTTTGCTTTAAAAATGTCGCAGTTAGGTACGTCGCGAAAACGACCAATGGTAGACACAGTTAAAAACTTTATAGTGGACATGCCGGACTTAATTTCTGATGGCGCTAAAATTCAATGTCTAGTTTGTAAAATCCCTTTAATGTGTTGGTCCAGAAGCCATTGTCAACGTCACATCGAAAGCAAACAACATTCTTCTGCAAAAAGTGGCATACGATACCAAGAAAAATTTACATTTGATTTATGGGTTACTCCTATTTTATGTAACCTATCGATTCGTTTACTAGACAAAGAAGCATTTGTCTCCTTCTGGAATAAATATGCGGACTGTAAATTACCTAGTCGGACATCGATACGAAATGTAGTACCATTTGCTCGTGAGCATATAGAAAAAAGAATGAAAACGGAATTGAAAGATAAAAAACTGTGGTTGTGTGTGGACAAAACAACAGATCGTCAAAAACATTCTGTGGTTAATGTAATGGTACCTACAATGCAACCACATCGATCGTCATCCTCCTTCTTGCTTCCAAAAGAGTTATAAATTGTACTGCCGATGAGATTTTAAAGGTGGTGTTGAACTCATTGAACAAATTTGAAGTTTCAACTAAGCAACTTTTAATGTTTATGAGTGATGGTGCCGCAAACATGCGTTCTTTGGGCCGATCTCTTAAAGAACACAGTGGTAACTTCTTACATGTAACGTGTAAAATCCATACTCTAAATCTTGCGGCACAAACGATTCCTGCATGTTTTCCACTATTAAATGCATTGATTGCTAGTACAAAGGCAGTGTTTCTAAAGTCCCCGAAACGTGCCCGACTATTTCACAAACTGTCTCCTGATTTACCGGAATCACCACAGCCGATTGTTACACGTTGGGGAACATGGTTGCCGGCTGCGTTTTACTACAACAAATATTTTGATCAAGTAAAGAAGGTAGTTTTAATATTCAATCCGACAGAAGCTGCAGAAATCAAGAAAAGCCAGGAAATATTTCAAGATAGTCAGGTTAAAAGAAATTTACAAACTATTCACAACAATTACTTCGGACTAGCGGAGGGAATAGAAAAATTACAAAATGTTTCAATGTCGCTAGTAGATTCTGTTCATATTGTGAATGATGTTCACGCACAGTTATGCGCTGTAGAAGGCGAAACAAATTGGTGTGTAATACGAAAATTTGAAGGTGTTTTAGAGAAAGACTCCGATTTTCTTATATTAAGACAAATTTGTGAAGGTGCGTGTGAAGATGCATTAAGTTGTTTCAAAGATTATTCTAAATATGCAAATATAACATTGCTAGATGTCGAACGGTCGTTTTCGGCATTAAAAGACATTTATTCCATATGTCGTACTCACTTGACCGAAACAGCTGTGGAAACATATCTAATGATTCAAATATTTAACAGATGTTACCCAGTTTGTGATTTCACGAAAGACTTTTAAAACGGTAAGTGTTTCAGCACGTTTTATAATTTATTTCTTACCTTCCATTTTATGTGTAAACTTTTATGCACTCGCCACGCCTCTGGCTGTTACCGCATATTTGCCCAGGTTACTTATTACAATAACGTCTTTGATTTATCGTGTTAACAGGTATCCATATACACAGTAGTCTCGTTAGGAACGTTATATCGATACTCGGGTGATTTCAAAACCGCCAAGGTATAAATTCTTGTTAAAATACAAAGTGAAACTTTTAGAAGTGTAATTTTAAACTGATACGTGATAATTTTCACATTACACTTTAAAATTATCCATTTGAGTGAATTTACCCCAAAAACAAGAAGTTTCAAATTTGATTCCTATTTTTAATGTAAAATTCTCCAACATTTTTTTCAAGTGTTGAATACACATGGGATGCTACATCATTATCGTACTTATGTAATTACACGACTTGAGCTAACGCCCTCGTCCTACAAAATTCACATACGTGCGCAATAATAATGTCCACAGCCCACTTCTATCGTAAATAACTATTACATAATATATGTACAATGGCACAAAAGTAAACTTGGACTATAGTCTGGACTATAGTAGACTATAGTAAACCTATATTACCAATACTACCTTGTCGCTTGCCAGTCGTCCAGTTTACTTTTGTCCCATTGTACATACATATACAACATCACTATACTCTTGGTTTCCAGGTTGAAACAGCGTCGTTGTCGAAGCTTCTGCCGATGTTTTATCCGCATTCTTATGGGACACCTTCAGGGCTGTTACTGCATACTGCACTGAGTCAGAGACTCAGTCAGTCAAAATGTCCCATAATTATGCGAAGGAAACGTCGGCAGAAGCTATGACAACGACGCAGTTCCAACCCGGAAACCAACAGTATAGTGTTATTGACGACCGCGGAAGCCTAGGTTCCAGATATACAACATCATTTTAGATTATCTTATATAATCAGATTTGTCACCTTTAAATGTTTCCCTATGGGAATATTTAAAGCAAATTGTTTATGGTACGAGACCGGTTAATGTTTTAGAGTTTACCTCGTTATTTGAAAAGGATAAGATATTGAATCGAAAAGCAAAAATATTTTATTTCTCGAAATAAAATAGACACTTTTAAATATAATTTAATAAACAAGAATATATTTTTTCTGTCGTAATTTTTGCAAATATTTCAAATGATTACAAACGTCCACATTTGTAAGAGCAGTAGCTACCAAAAACCTAGGAGTACAATTTTTACGCAAACATGGGGTGCGTGGGTGAGAAACCATTCATTCGGGGGGGGTGTTATAACCACAGAATCTTGTGTACAATATGATCTCAATTCCACCGGATTTTACTGTAACTTGCTATCTTCGTTTGTATCCGACTATATACGTAGAGAAATAGATGTGAGACACCCTGCATATTTCAATACATAAATTACCATCATCATATCATGGTGCCAATGCAACACCATTGTTTTAATAAAAATAAAGCGCTTGCTGAAAAACACAATGTCCTACTAATTCGTAGCAGACTAACGCAGATGACTATGCAAGCGAACAGTGGGACAACACGCCTAACATGATTAGAATCGCCAGAATAGAAAATCGAAATAGTTGAGTGGATTTACTGTAATTGATACTTCAGTGTATGTGGCTTGTATTTACATAAATAATGATTAAGCAAACGCGTATACAAATAAAATAAGGTAAAAGTATGTAATTTATGCATCCGTTACAGCGAAAAATCAATGCTGTAACTGTTTACGTTACGTAATATTTAATCAGTGCGATTATGTAAAAGATGCGTTTTATTGCTTTTGTTAATACATAAATTGAAAACGGTAATTTCCGTTTTTGTTAATTTAGTTAACAGTAGAAAGTATATTAATTGTAAGTGTATGAATAACTAGAGCAATTATGTACAGGATGCTTCATAATTTCCAATAAAGTTTCGAGTGACAATTTCCTGCTATGCTTTCTAAGCAAAAAATATAAGTACAAAATTTTTCCCTGAGGGTTAGTTTTTGCACTCGAGATAAAAAGGGAAATAACCTTGTTAACACTTTTGCAGTTACTTTTAAAATAAATTAATGTAATACAGATTTTCAAACACCCTTTTTTTACGTGTATTGACGGGCTTACGAAGTATGTATATAAGCTTTTGAACGTAACGGTGTAGTGTGTAAATGGTGTGTGGAAGGTGTTCCATGGCTCTGTTACTATCACACCCTCGCCTTAAAGCGCAGTTAATTACTTCCCAACGTGCAAATACGCACAGCACCTAACTCTGCCACAGTCAGAAACAGACCTTTGTGCCAATAGCCTGTTTAAAATATTCTTTTGATATCTCTTTACATTGAAGAGTGTATTTTAAAGTCAAAATAGCTCATCGAATTTAATATCTTATGTATTACGAATTTATTATAATCTGGTTAAAATATCAGCTTCCAAAGATTTGATAGCATCTATAATAATCATTAACAAGGTATGTAAATATTAGTTCTATGTGAAACGATACACTAATTATGTACTTGGTATAATACTACAGCACACAAAAAACACCAGCTATATTTTCAAAAGCGACACGTAAGTACATAACCTTGACCGTTCGACTAATCTCTGCAACAGCTCAACCGGTACTAAAACGAAATCTCTCTCAGCGCGGTTTAACATGATTTATATTCAAGGTCGACACTACATGCCTGCTTCTCTACCGGTTTAGTTTATTTATGAATTTTTCGTATTCTTATATTAACCCGTAATACCGACGCCTATGCGAGTCCGCAAGTTTAGGTTACTCTACTAATAACTGTTACAACAATATAATCACTTTGACACTAATAATGTTCTATTTACAAATACTCAGTTTCAGTTCAATTGCTAAGATAGTGAGCAAATTCAAATCGTAATGGTTACGTAAATAATCATTTTTGATGCTACAGATTGAGAAGTGCCATTTTTGCAAGTTTCGAGAAATTAAAAAATATGTCTCAAGGTGTGATTGTGGATATTGGCATTTTGGTTACAAACTTAAGAAAGTGTAGCCGACATTATGCTGAAGAGAACACTAAACTTCAAACAAAAATATAGATATAGGGAAATATCCCAAGTTAGTATGTTATTTGAAAAATTAATGTATAGGATATTGTCCAAAAAAGTCAAAAGTTTTAACCAATGCGGAAATTGAGAAATTCTTACAAGAAGCCCCAGATGAAGTCTTCTTATTAATGAATATGAATCATATTAATTCATTAATATTTCAATAGTTCTATTGATAAAGTGCTTATATTGTTTCAGGTTATTTTAATATTAACGATAGATTGTAATGAGTACAAGCGTTCAATAAAAATCTAAGATTCAAAAACACACACTTAGGGAACATTTGTCATTTCAAGTTTGCTCTTTATTAAATTGTACCGAAAATATTATACCTGGCGTCCAGAGTACACTACCAACCGTAGATTCTTTATCATATATATTAGAGGAAAATGTGTAAATTGGGTTATTGGCATTAATAAAATCAGAAATGTTCTAAAAGAAATTGTTTAAAATTAACAGGGCCAGAGAGCTCTACTGGTCATTATTTTCAAAGTTCATCCACCACCATATATTGAAGAATCAATTGAGAAAAAAATGGAATTTCTAAAAGCCTTCTATCTGCTCCTAAATCTGATACTTCTTCAATGATTAAGTGTCTTATTCAAGAAAAAGCGAGCGACTTACCATCCTCGAGTGAAGCCAGTTTTCACAATTGTACAACTACGAATTTAAATTTAAACTTTAAAAGTAATGACTGTCAAATTGATCGTCAATTGTTTGTTTTTTGCAGGTAATGTAAAAGTCTTTTACATTACACACTTTTTCCTACTATGTAATACGAATCATTACTACCGTGATTGGAGGGTCGTAAGTACGATTTACCTTGACTGTCCTTGACAACGGGATGTAATAGAATTTTACGCCCTAGGAAAATAAAATAATAATACATTCATGTAGTAATGGGTGTCAATACATAGAAATTGACATCTTCGACAATTAATTAGGTATTGAAATATCTTTCTCAGGGTTTTTACTCTAATTTTGTTAAATTTTCTAATTTAACTCTAATAAATGATTTTTGTTAGGTTCGGGGGTATCCCTAGATACCCTTGCGGCAATTTTGAATGAATTTGTAACTTAGTGAAATCAAATTAACGAATTTTTAAGATTTTAAAATTAACTAACCTTTAAACTTTCGAACGACGCCAATGTATATAAACACTCTGTTTATGTACACACCACAGGAACTGCCTGTTCTGGATATTTAACCCTATTTACTTTTCTAATAATGACTTTGAATACACCACGAACACTTGTCTTTGGATTGGATTCACGACAGACTTTGATTCAACCAAGGCCGAATAAAGATTGATGAAAATTGAGGGCGTCGTTTCTCTTTCATTTATTTTAAATCGCGAAAGACCGGCGATTGTTTTCTTTCACAGCCAATTTTGATAATTTACCCAAATAGAAACTAACTTTTCGATGACTTAAAAAAAAATGATATTAGCATACGAGAACGAATGCAGTGACTTAACCAGGAGGTTGTTTGTTGATGATTCTGTGATACGAATTGTCACCAACAAGCTTTAAAAGAGAAAATCCACTACTAATTTATAGAAACCTTTCAGATAAAGATTTAATTGACGAAATATTATCTGTTGTGCTTTGCAATTTACGTTGTTGCTTATTTCAGACGATTTTCACATTAATTTGGAAGAAATAATTGAATAGGAAAATTGATAAATGATTAGAATTGTCCATGATACCCCACACTCGTCGTTATCTGGACCTCGCCTCAAGGACGGTTGGCTGAGGGGGGATGGTACCGAAGAAATTTCCCATTATTCCCGCAAGAGGGATATTTGATTGCCAACGAGTGGCCAGCCTGACATTTACTTCAGTACCGAAGTGACAACCGAGGGAAGTTGTTGTCGTCGTAAATACAACGTTGAACGTAACATAACAGTATATATATTGAAATGTTTTATCTCAGGGAAAATTGTTAAAAAATTGGAATTTTGTCAATTAATTAAATTTTTAACTCTTTATGAGATTCGGGAGTATATTCTTTGATACTTTTTCGGTAATTATTTATGAATTTTGAAATTAATAAATGGAACTTAACAAATATTAAAAGTAAAAATATAAACTAACCTTGATTTTTAAGAAGATGACATATAAACACTATGTTCCTTATGCCATTTACAGGAAATCTGCCCTTCTAACCTTGAACCTTCTCTTCTATTTTAAATTTACTTTCTAATTTCTATATCGAACACTTTAAATTGAGACCGCAGCCAAAATACTAGTTAACTCGACTAAAGCTTAACCAGAATTGATTAATTTATTGGCGTCCCGCATCGCCTTTATTTTTATCGCGATGGCGATTGTTTCTTTCCACAGCAAATTTAGATGAAGTCTACCCAAATATAATCTCACAAGGAATTGTTAATAAATGAAGTTATTTTTAGCCGTAGTATTAGAGAATAAATGTGGTGACGCTACTAGATGAGTCAATTAAACGACTCTATGCTCTAAAAAAACTACTGACAACATAAATTAGACAAATCTACCACCAAAAACAAAGGTACCTTAACGAAACATATTTAATGTACGAAATTATGTTTGAAATACCTTTGGATTTACCCTGATGTTTGTTGTAGGAGAATTTTACATTAATTTTAAAGAGTTGCAAAATTAGGAGAATAAAAAGAAGAGTGGATTTGTCCTTGTTCCACTAAGATTGTCGTTATCTGGACTTGTATATTTTATATACATAATGTCCTCACTCCAAGGCCAGTCGGGCCGGGGAGAAAATTGTGGCTTTCGAAATTAGCTTTTCCTCCGCTAGAGGGAATTTCATTACTATCGGGTGGCTCTCCTGAATACCCTAACCCTCTAAAACTGACAGCTGATTTCCGATGTAAATATTGAACATAACAATATATAGCCAAATGTCAAATATTTTCGTAAAATGCTGATTTTTTCGAAATTTTGGACCGGTAGTAAGAAAAATATTGTCTGCCACTATGAGCCGTAAGTGCTTTTGCGGTCTCGAATGTATTGTAAACCTTGGCTTCGCCTCGCTTGTGTCCCATGTGACATTAATAACTATTACGTTCTGTAGAAAAATATTGTTTTGACATTTGACATATGTACATGTAAAAGTCAACTTTTAATGCCAGTTTTCGAAAAATAAAATGTGTTCCTTTTCCTAACATACAGTTACTTAAATTTTAGTTGAGCTGATTCTCTTTCTAATCACTTGCAATTATTTTAGTTTATGTTTTTGTAAAAGGAGGACGCCCATCGTAAACATTTTTCTTTATTTTTGTTTTTTATTAGTTTGATACTTCAATCACTTAAATTGTCAGGTTTAATTTGTTGCAGTCCTACCTGTTGCCTAGCTGAGTCTTTAAATTATGATCTGGTAGTGATTTTTTGTTGAGTATTATCCAAATAAATGATGTTAAAGATGTTACTTCTAATCCCGAAATGAGACAACTAAGCCTGAGGGATAAATTCTGTTTTGAGGTTTCCTGTTTCGAAAGCATGGAAAAATACGCCTCTCTGAAGTTTCAGTGGAAATTCTGAACCTACCTATAGTGTTTTTGGCTGTGCGAAAATAATTGTTCTGTCCACTTACCAAATAGCAGTCTATAGGTTTTTCTCTATGCGTTCGATAAGCTTTTTGAATCTCTGTTTGACGTAGGGCGTGTGCTATGTGCAAGGCACTTGCATCAAATCTTCCGTATTGATATCCAGGTGAGTCACTGTGATTGTTTTGTGGATACGAATTAGGACTATAATTTGCTGAAGTGTTTCGATCTCCGGGCGGTGAAGCTTGGAGATTGGAACTGCCATTTAAGTGAGATTTTACGTTTAAACCTGCAACAAATACCATGATGAGACAATGTTGGGTTATATGTCGCGGTTATATGTTAAAGAAGTTTAAAAATAAAAACATCAAATAAAATACAATAAATATTGCAAACTAAGTTATACAAAAGTCTTAAAAAATTGCTTCTTGCAATTGCAGTAGCACTCAAAAAGTGGAGTCTTTGACAAAACTTTAAATACTGAGGAAAACACATTCATATACTTTCGAGGCAGAAAACGTTTCTTCAGTATCCTAAATAAAGGCAAACTTACTATTTAGGGAACAGTGTTATGACCTGAGATCATTCATTATGAGTAATCATAATTCTACAAAAGTTAGCATAGAGACAATAAAGTTTCCCGCATGTTTATTTCCATATCTTATATTAATTCAGATTGCGTTTTGTTTATTTTGGCCTGAAATTTTTGATACCATTAATAAATCATTAAATTATTGTACCTACTTCCTGAAATATTTCTAATTCTTTTACAATATCAGATCTGCAAAAATGTGTGTATTAAATTGGTAAATTAATAAAAAATCTAGGACATATAGGTTTCTGAAGCTACGATCTAAAGCCCTATATATTTTATATCTCTTATATTCTATACTGAAAGTACCAACTAATTGACCCGATCAAATTATAGTTACTCCAACTAAGGTCTAGGTTTGAATGTGCGCAAATAAGAATCATGTTGTTTAAAATAAATATGTTTGAATCAAAATACAGGCTAATTCATTTTCGAGGGTAGGTTTAAATTTGGTAAAGTTGCTAAATTTTGTATGTTATGAACCCGAAGACCTGTGACAAATGACGGTCGAGATTTAAAAAAAAAACGAAAAAGCTGATTTTCTTCTTTTACCTCTAGCATCTTTGTTTGGCCTTGAAGAACTACCAAAAAAAGAACTAAAAACACATTCTCAATACCATTTTCGTTCTTCTACGAGGGACGTTCAGTAATTAACGAGACAAATGGCTGCGGAAAAAAAAACAATTTATTCAATGACAATAAAATTTACACTATTTTTCAATATAGTCTCCACCAACATTTGGGCACTTCTTCCATCGCTTTGTGAGCTTTCTAATTCCAGTGCTGAAGAGTTCTTGACCTTGGTGTCCGAGTCACTTGTGTACAGCTTGTTTGACCGCTTCATTGTCTTCGAATTTGGTGCCGCGTAAAAACGGTCTAGAAAGTTGTTACCTTCTGTTAAAAGCCGTTTTATTACCTTCCGTTAAAAACCGTTGTTTGAGTGCAGAACAAATGCGAACACGGGTGTCTTTATGGACTTGAGTCAACTGTCTTGGAACCCATCTCGAACACGTTTTGCTATAATTCAGCTTGTCATGAATGATTGAATACACAGTTCCAACATTAACATTACACAAATCAGCTATTGTCACGATTTTTATACGCCTGTCATTGAGAATAAGGTCATTTATGCGATTTTGTAACGCGTCGATCGACACTTCAACCGGTCGTCCGGAACGTTGAATATCGGTGACACTTGTTCTGCCCGATTTAAACTGTTCAATCCACTTATACACGTTTCCGCGGCTTAAACACCTTTCACCATACTGTTTCAACATTCTCGAGTCAATTCCGGCCGGTTTCACACCTTCGGATAACAATAATCTTATCACTGAACGTTGCTCTTCCACCGTACACGTTTCGAGAGGAGCTGACATTTTGAAATGAACAAAAGAGGTTATGTTTGCTTTTATTTCTTTCAAACGGCTGACTTAATTTGTTCCCAAGGTTGCCAACTTGACCCACAGAAAGTTTCATCTAATAATATTCAGTAGTTTTCCCGCTAATGCAGTTTGTCTCGTTAATTACTGAACGTCCCTCGTATCTGATGGCGTAATTGAAATTTTTATACGGTTCTTTCTGGTAATCGTCAATTTTCTTATTTCTTATCGGTGCGGATTTCGACACCGCCAGGAGAGTTTCCGTTCTGATTTCAACCATGTACAACATGTTGACAGTTTTTGATGTTATGCTTTAGTTGACAAAGAATACATTATAAGATTGAATAAGCTAGCCATGAAATTTTCAACTGCCAAACACATCAATTATCGTTCATTAGTAATAGAAAAGTGTCGTATACCAACGAAGAGAAACGAGGTAGGTATGTTAAGTAATTTTTATTCATCGAATCGAAATACAACAACAGCGAATACAAGATATTTTCAATTGTATTCGGGACGACAACAGCCACATTTGTCATTTCTCTAGATCTTGATAGAAACTTGGGCGAGTCTGGATCGTTTACAACGTTTGCATCGTTCTATATTCTAATTACAATTGCAAATATTTTGTACTCTCTATTGTTGTATTTCGATTCAATGAATAAAAAATACTTACCATATCTCGTTTCTATTACTGATGAACGATAATTAAAATGTTTGGCAGGTGGAAATTTCATGGCTACATTATTTAATCTTAAAATATATTCCTCGTCAATTAAACCATAATATCAAAAACTTTTGTCAACATGTTATACATTGTTGAAATAAAAAAAAAATGCTCTTTCTGATGGTGTCAAAATCCAATATGGCGCCGATAAGAAATAATAAAGTTGATGATGACCAGAAAGAACCGAAACGTAATATAAAAAATTCAAGTACACCATTAGATACAAGATCGAAAGTGCTCTCGAGAATGTGTTTTTAGTTTTTCTCTGCAAGGCCAAATAAAGGTGTCAGAGGTAGAGAGAAAATGAGCTTTTTTCGTTTTTACAAAAAGTCTCGAACATCATTTATCACAGGCCAGTTTTCTCTTCGGGTTCATAACAAACACAAAACTTTGCCAAATTTAAACCTACCCTCGGACAATAAGCAAGATCCCCATGGTGAGAGTCGAAAATGAACCGGCCTGTAGAGATGGAATAAAGCAAATAGCTGCTACGTTCCTTTAATAAAATATGCCTATTTAGTTAACAAACATATCGGTTACTTAGTGTACTAAATTCTATAAGCATACAAAAAAACTAAAAAATCAAGATTTCGAAAAAGTCGTGAGGAAGGAAACTGCACTAAAAAAATCCATTTAGGTAAGTCAACCAAATTATAGTTGATCCAACATCAAACAAATATCGTGTTAATTCAAATAAATTACAGTAGGATTAATAAAATAAATAGTTGCTCCGAGCGAATTTCCTTTAACAAAATCAATTTAATTACTTCAGTTGTATCGATTTTTTAGTGTAGCTTTTGGAGAATTAATTGTAAGACTAGAATACAAAATCTAATTTTAACCAAAATGTAACAACAATTACCGAATACTGCCAATACTGGTAACCAAGATTTCACAATTACTTTCATTATTTAAAGAACTACAAAGAGGAATTAAAAAAATATGAAATTTATAGAATTATCAGATTATAACACAAAATGCCGTTAAATAATAACGCATTCTCTTTCTATGAGCTATGATGAGCATTAGTTGAACAATCAATTTTACTTACATATTTGAATAAAGTAATATTAAATCAAGTATTAGACTTAACATAGAAAATGTCATGAATAATTGGTATAATAATGATAATAATAATAATATTTTTAGGATTAATGTATAAGATTAATAAAAGTGAATTAGTGAATTGGTAAATATGCTTAATAAATTGAATTCCTCAAAAACCAATAAACAATCCTTTACTATCAAATGGATGTATCAAACTAACACTCATATAAATCTTCAAAATCATAGTGAAATACATCCAAGTTTAAAGAATAAAAACACACCTACTAATTATTTAACTTGCTTGTCTCTTTAGACTAAAAGCTAAAAGAACTGAAATATGTAATATAATAATGATAGCAAGGACTGTGGGGTAGTATGGCAAACAGCAATATTCTCGGCACACTCCGCACCACACAAATTGTTAATTAACTCGGAGCAGCCGTTTCGAAGGCACGTGAGTTATAGAATGTAGTATTTTTTGTTTATTTTAAAATTTTAATGTTTATTTTACAATTTTAAT
This sequence comes from Dynastes maya, assembly GCA_029619315.2. Classification (NCBI taxonomy): domain Eukaryota; kingdom Metazoa; phylum Arthropoda; class Insecta; order Coleoptera; family Scarabaeidae; genus Dynastes; species Dynastes maya. The sequence continues at coordinate 53,573,146 of JAROYE020000003.1, read as the reverse complement.
GTTATCATATAATTTTGTCATTTGCCCTAATATATTTAATAATTAACGCTGGGTTCACATAGGGTAGCCCAAAAGTAGTATAAGAATTTGACAACTGAGATCAAGGATTTGCTTTGTCATAACTAGTCTGGGCAAACAGCGGTAACAGTCAGTGTAGTAGATATGTGGTGCGGAGTCGGCGATTATTTAATTCACGCATTCACAGCGTCGGTACTAAATCGATGCCGTATGCGAGTAGTTCTGTGTATATGTAAGCTGTCGTAACTTATTCCCTAATTGTACGCTTATGTTTGTTTTAAAAATGTCGCAGTTAGGTACGTCGCGAAAACAACCAATGCCAGACACAGTTAAAAACTTTATAGTGGACATGCCGGACATAATTTTTGATGGCGCTAAAATTCAATGTCTAGTTTGTAAAATCCCTTCAACGTGTTGGTCCAGAAGCCATTGTCAACGTCACATCGAAAGCAAACAGCATTCTTCTGCAAAAAGTGGCATACGGGACCAAGAAAAATTTACATTTGATTTATGTGTTACTCTTATTTTATGTAATCTATCATTTCGTTTACTAGACAAAGAAGCATTTGTCTCCTTCTAGAATAAATATGCGGACTGTAAATTACCTAGTCGGACATCGATACGAAATGTAGTGCCATTTGCTCGTGAACATATAGAAAAAAGAATGAAAACGGAATTGAAAGATAAAAAACTGTGGTTGTGTGTAGACAAAACAATAGAACGTCAAAAACATTCTACGGTTACTGTAATGGTACGTATAATGGAACCACATCGACCGTCATCCTCCTTCTTACTTCCTTCCAAAAGAGTTATAAATTGTACTGCCGATCAAATTTTAAAGGTGGTGTTGGACTCATTGAACAAATTTAAAGTTTCAACTAAGCAACTTTTAATGTTTATGAGTGATGGTGCCGCAAACATGCGTTCTTTGGGCCGATCTCTTAAAGAACACAGTGGTAACTTACATGTAACGTGTAAAATCCATACTCTAAATCTTGCGCCATAAACGATTCCTACATGTTTACATGAACTACCACAGCCGATTGTTACACGTTGGGGAACATGGTTGCCGGCTGCGTTTTACTACAACAAATATTTTGATCAAGTAAAGAAGGTAGTTTTAAAATTCAATCCTACAGAGGCTGCAGCAATCAAGAAAAGCCAGGAAATATTGCCAGATAGTCAGGTTAAAAGAGATTTACAAACTATTCACAACAATTACTTCGGACTAGCGGAGGGAATAGAAAATTTACAAAATGTTTCGATGTCGCTAGTAGATTCTGTTCATATTGTGAATGATGTTCACGCACAGTTATACGCTGTAGAAGGCGAAACAAATTGGTGTGTAATACGAAAATTTGAAAGTGTTTTAGAGAAAGACTCCGATTTTCTTATATTAAGACAAATTTATGAAGGTGCGTGTGAAGATGCATTAAGTTGTTTCAAAGATTATTTTAAGTATGCAAATGTAACATCGCTAGATGTCGAACAGTCGTTTTCGGCATTAAAAAACATTTATTCCGCACGTCGTACTCACTTGACCGAAACAGCTGTGGAAACATATCTAATGATTCAAATATTTGATAGATGTTACCTAGTTTGTGATTTCACGGAAGACTTTTAAAACGGTAAGTGTTTCAGCACGTTTTATAATTTATTTCTTAGCTTCTATTTTATGTGTAAACTTTTATGCGCTCGTCACGCCTCTGGCTGTTACCGCATATTTGCCCAGGTTTGTCATAACATAGCGTAACCTAAATTTATCTGTTGATATTAACAATTACTTTTGTAATAGAAGGAATTGCACAGAAACGTTACGTGGTATATACAGCTTTGGACAAAATTATTAGGCACCCTCGCATATGGTTTATATCTCAACTTTCACCGGTAAATAAATGAAACGGATGGTATAAATGTAATATTTTATTTAAGAAAAAGTAAAATTTAATATCATGTTGATCGTCCTTGGGAGTTTATTACAGCAGTTATCCTTTTCGGTAAAGTAACAACAAGTTTCTCGCAAGTAGAAGCTGATATTTTATTCCATTCTTCTATTACCGCTCTTTCTAACTTTTGTTTGGATGTGCATTTTCGAGTACGTACCTTCTGCTTTAAAATGGCCCACAAATGTTCTTACACCCTCACATTACTGTCGTAACTAACAGCGCGAAACACGATAAGCTCTATTAACTTCCAAACATGCGATATAACTCGGTAATTCCCCGAGGAATATTTAGATATACTATTTACAATTCCCCGAATGATTAAATAACTGCATAGATGGCATCAGTTTTCTAATATAACGAAATATAAGGGGTGCCTAATAATTTTGTCCAATGCTGTACTTACAAATTCAAAAGCAAACGCAGAAAATAATATTAAAATTTGACGTGTGTATAGTTTCGCGTTACACTTATTTCGGTTTACCGTGAACCAGGGTTGCCAGAATTAATTTTTGTTTAGTACTAGTACGAAGTTAAAAAAATGTACTAGATTTGACAAAAATGTACTAGATTTTCAACACACTCGAAATGACGAGTAGATACTGGATTTGTGTGTAGGGGAGGTGAACCCTACCCATAACCTTATTAAAAAAATATTTTTTAAACTCTGAATAAACGACATTTCTCTCAATAAACATGTTTACTTATAAATGAGCAAAACTTTGAAAAAGTATAATATTAAGTATGAACCTAACAATTTATACAAGCTTTTCGTTTTAAAAGGAAATGTGGAGGTTCCCACGTATAACAAACACTTTCACCTAAATGTTCTTTTGACTGCAAAATATCATTAAGAGCTTCAATTTCAAGTCCACTTCTTGATTTAATTTTTAACAAATTTACTTGTGAAAATTTCCTTTCAGTGAGGTAGAGTAAACCTATTATTAAATATTTTACAGAAGGAAACATTTCCTTGTCCAGCTCATATTTTACTATCAAAACTTTAGACCAACTTTAAATAGTTGTATGATCAATATTTTTTAACTCAGAAAGATCAGGCAATATTCACCATTGAAAATTCAGATTTTAAATACTATTATTGTATTCAAATATTAATTGTGGAAAATATTCCTATGCTCCAGATACAATGCTGAGTATATTACTCGATAGTGCAATTTGGGGGTTTAATACTGTGCTTATAAATTTTAGACGAAAATTATTAAAATCAAATCTTGTTCTTATTTGCTGGACTAGCAAGCATTATTTCCTTTTTAGGCAGATCTGGATTCTGCGGATTAAGCAAAGTCGACAGTCGAGTGTTGGGTAATATTTCAAAACTATTAGATTTTGATCCAAGCGTATTAAAATATTACAGTAGTGTAATAATCTGCATGAATTATTTAGAATAAAGTTATATCTAATAAACTTCGTATAGAAAATTACGTAGTTTTGTCTTTTTACATAAAGATTTTCACAAGGTCTCAAATTCGACCTTGTACCTTAAGCTCTATTATAAAGTTAAGGGTTAGTAGCCTTCAATTTTCTGTTACAAATTATCCCACCCTGTTACTACAATACAAATAAGCTACTCATTGGTACAATTTACATGATCGGTCGAATAAATTGTATAACAAAAGACTAAGATGTTTATGACAACGAAATCTCTGCGGACTGATGACTAAAGCTGGCCACGAGCGGTACCGCGCAGTAGCGTAGAGTCGACCAGGCCTCGCGTTCCACTAGAGTTATTCTGCTAATAGAGATGTTTGCTGCCGCAAATAATTTCGCTCATCTTTTAAATAAAAATTAAATAACACGTGCTCAAACACTTACCATTTTAAGAGTTCTCCGTGAAATCACAAAGTGAATAATGTCTGTTAAATATCTGCAACATTAGATATGTTTCAACTGTTGTTTCGGCAAAACTAGTACGGCATGAGGAAAAAATGCGTTTATATGCAGAGAACGAACGTTCTACATCTAGTGACGTAATATTTGCGTAAGTAAAAATGTGTCTTAATGTGCCAAAATCAGAATTTTTGTCAAAAACACTTTCAAATTTTTCTAGAACAGAAACATTTTTTGCGTCTTCAATCGCGCATAGCTGTGCGTGAACATGTTGCACTATTTGTAGAGATTCTTCTAACGGCACCGCAGGATTTTGTAATTTTTCTACTGCATCTGCTAGCCCGAAGTAATTGTCGTGAATGATTTTTAAATCCATTTTAACCTGACTATCTTGAAATTTCGACTGGCTTTTCTGGATAGCGGCAACTTCCTTTGTATCGAATTGTAAAACCACGTTCTTAATATTGTCAAAATATTTATGATAATAAAACGCGGCCTGCAACCATGTTCCCCAACGAGTTAGAATAGGTTCTGGTGGCTCTGGTATACGGGGGCACAGTCTGTGAAATTCGCGAATACGTTTCGGTGATTTGACAAATACTGCTTTGGTATGCGCTATTAAAGCGTCTACCTCAGGATAACATTTTCTGATACTATCCGCCACAAGATTGAGAGCATGAATTTTACACGTAATGTGTAACAAATTAGCAGAATGCTTTTTAAGAGACCGGCCTACAGAAAGCATGTTTGCAGCACCATCACTCACTAACATCAAGAGTTGGTTTGTTGAAAGTTCAAACTTGTCCAATGTATTTAACACTAAGTTTGAAATTACTTCGGCAGTACACTGTTGTATTCGTTTCGAGACTAATAGAATTGAAGGTGCCCATTGATGAGGTTCCAATTTGCGTGCCATTACATTAAGAACAGAATGTTTCTTCCGATCTGTTGTTTCGTCGACACGTAACCACAATTTTTGATCTTTCAACTCCGATTTTATTTTTTGTTCAATATGTTCGCGCGCAGATGGCACAATTCTTCGTAACGATGTTCGACTTGGTAATTTGCACTCCGAATAGTTATTCCAAAAGCAGATAAATGGTTCCTTGTCTAGTAAATTAAACGGTATATTACATGCGATAAACGTAACGCATAAATTAAATATAAATTTTTCATTGTCTCGTGCGCAATTTTTTTTTGAGACATGCTTTTCACTATTTACGTGTCGTAGACAATGTTGTCTGGACCAACACATTAACGGGATTTTACAGATTACACATTTAATTTTAGCACCTTCATATATTAAGTCTGGAATTTCTGATATAAATTTTCGAAGTTTGTCCGACCGCGGTCGTTTTGCTGACGAAATCATAATTTTTCTAGGACAGATAAACAATTGCGCAAATGACCGGCAGCGAAGATGTCCGTACTGCTCCGCAGACGAAGTAATACTACCGTTCTTCTCGGTCCGAACTGATTCTACGCCGATGCGCGGTACCGCTCGTGGCCAGCGTTACTGATGACACTCTACATGAAATCCACTGTCATACATCTATAACGTACGATAACAGCTTTTAGTTTGGATAGCGCTGAGAATACTTTCGAGTATATTTAATTTTATAGTTTTGAAACGAAGGTATAAGTTTAGGTCTAATTTACAATGTTTGAAAGTGAAGAAAAGATCAATTTTAACATGAAACTCTACCGATTCAAGTCGAAACTTTTTACAATGCAAAAAGCATAGAACCGTAAAACAAATTATATTCTATTGGGCGCAATTATTTTTGTACGTTGATATATTATAAATTACTTTAAGATAGTGAAAAATAAAATTTATCATTCCTACAAATCCTCAAACCGCAATAATTTTCTTTAAAAAAGCATGTTCGCATCAATGCTTCCTACAGAACCCTCTTGTTCGTACTGTATACATAGAGTATTATGCATGTAGTCGTTACGTCCGATATAGCAAGGCCTCGGCGCTCTTCGGTGACGTCATGCTGGGTTGGTGATGTATCGGTATGCACGATATTAGCCTAAGCGGTTTTTCTTGCATTTTTTTTAAGTTTTGAAGGGCTTCCGGTTTAAAGAGGATGCCAGTCGTCAACTGAGCTCTTCTTCGCATCCAATTCTATAGGGTTTTTAATTTCTTATTATGTGGTGTTTTACCTTATATATCTTTCCTATTATGTGGTGTTTTACCTAATTTATCTTTCCTATTATGTGGTGTTTTACCTAATCTATCTTTCCTATTATGTGGTGTTTTACCTAATCTATCATTACTTTACTCACAATCATTTTTAAGTAGGGTATTTGTAGAACAAGTGATTATAATTGTTGCAATACGTTCACTGCGGTGAATATGACATTTACATATATCAGTATCCAAATGGCTACGTTCGGTGATAATATGTATATTATATTAAAACAGAACATTTAGAAACATCTCTTCGTGTTCAAAAATAATTTTGTTAAATATAATGTAAGAATATCAAACTATTTGAATAATAAAATCTTTGGCCATGGCAAGCGCTACAGCGATAAATTTACTAATCAATCAATCAATAAAATCTTCACGTTTTTTCTCAAATACAACGGATAGTTAGGGAATTGAGTTGTAACAACATTTTTCTTAAACGTAGGATTTTTCAAACTTACAGTTATAGTTTCACCGGTTATTGAATCCGTAGCTGTTGAAAAATAAATAATATCTTCTTTTATAAAGTGTAACTCACAAACAAAACATACAAAACAACTGACGCCATAGTTTTTAGGTTATCCCGTTTTTATCGTTTCAGAAAAGGTTTTATCGTTTATACAACACTAGAAAAATATTACAGGTATCACCAACAAAATACGGAAATATCACTACACAGTATTTTTTTATAAAACCAATATAATTTGGATAAACCAATTCAAAATGCAAGAAACGTTCTGAATGTGTGAATGTCCAATCTAAATATGACTGATCGACGACCTACTGTAAAATACGTCACAGCCTGCTGACGTCAAAGCGCTCAAGCCTTATATATCGAAGGTAACGATGTAGTCCGCTTACATATCCATGTTAAAAAGTAAGCATTATCAATAATCACTAAGATTGGGAGAGTTTTACCTCCATTAAGGAGGTAAAATTCACCAAAATTAAGATAAAATTTCACCTCTTCCGGGAGAAAACAGAAAGTGGGGCAAATTTACCCTAAACCACTAGAAACTAGGATAAAATTCACCCAAAATGAGATATGTATGCAGACGCAACGTGTGAAAAATACAATACCGTGCATCGTAACCAGTTATAACCAGCAATGTGTCATAATCTGGTATTTTTAGTGATAAACGAATTATAAGTGCGTACATTTTAATTCGAAAGGTAACTAAAGAAGCTGTGACTTAATAACCAACAACAACACCAAAGCAGGTGAATAATTAGTGGGCATTAGCCTGGCACTAATTTGCATAATAAGCTAACCTAACCGATGCCATTGAAATTCAGTTTCTAATTCACATCCTACGTTCACATCTCATGGTGTTGCAGTTCTTTGTAGTGGGGATCTATTTTAATTTTCTCTATATATTTAGTTTGAGAAACTTTACAAAGAAAGATATACATATCTACTATTCTGATTATAAGATTTCACTCAAAAAGGAATAAAATGGTGTGAAAATGATCATTATACACCGATATAACACAAATACCATAACGCGAATCAGACCTTATGAACAGGATAATATATACTTATCCTTAAATTCCGCCAGAACGCAAATTAAGATAATTTTGCGACAATTTCCGAACAAACATGAGTATATAGTTTTGTGGTATATTTTAATTAACACATATACATGCATTCATATAATTTTAATTAATATTTGTGTTGTAAATTGCTTAATTATTTTTTATAATTTACATAATAGACTAGAACCGGTGGAAAGGTGCAACTATTTGGTAAGTCCTAATATACAGTCTGAAAAATATATTTTTTTTATTATATCCCCTAACTAAATTGTACTTTTAGGGTACGCTACTTTCCCTTCACAGTAAAATGCTAGTCTACTATGATTTAAGGAGGGATTTCGCGAATTTTTTTACGGCAAACTATTACGAATTTCGGGATGTGGTTTGCGAGGGTTTATTAACCTAGAAATAAACATAACACTGCAGAAAATGCATTGCAAACTGGCTGGCATGATTCCGACCAAACGAATGATCCGATTTTGACCAAATTTTGCAGAATGATAGCTAATCGATTTCTCCTGGGTCTGAAATTCCAAAATATGCAGAAAAAAATGTTTAAACAAAATGACGGGCGTCCAAAGTTGAAAGTTTGAAATTTTCCTTTTTTTTTGTTTTTGAGGGGCCTTAAAAAACATTTAGCTGTTGAAAATGTGTAATTTGGGAATCTCACATCCAGGAGAAATCGGTTGGCTATCATCCTGCAAAATTTCATCCAAATCGGATCGTTTAGACGCAATCATGCCAGCCAATTTCGAAAACATAGTTTTGAGGAAATTTAATCTAAAGTTTTACAACGTTGCCACGGAATATTTTATTCATCTCCCAACCTCGGTGCATAAAGGATACTCTCCTCCGATTCGTGAAATTCGTTCTTCCGCAAATGTCGTTCCCTTTGTTCGATGCGAGCCCTTTTTGCTACCTGCCGCCGGAGCGCTCTCGGGCGGCACTCGGGAGCGTTGCACAGTCAACTTTGAACGGCTGTTTTTCAGCTTTTTCAGCTACAGCCATGAAATTTTGCGTACATACGTGCGATAAACGAATCAACGAACCGGAATCCCCCGTTAAAATAAGCAGCAACATTGAAGAAGTCGTATTAGGGATTTTTATCAAAAAATCTTGTTACTAAAAGTTGTTCAGAATCGTTCAAAAAGCTAAATTCGAAATTTCATTAAAAACAAAAAAAAATTGAAAATCTTTCTCTAAAAATGTTGAAAATTGGAAAATAATATTACAAGTTTGCCATCAGTTTTCATTAATACGTCAGAAACAATGTATTGTTGATATAACCACGTCATTTATCAAATTGTATGCAATTAATTAAAATTGTCGAAAATAAGATAATATGGTCGCAAATTTAACTTTCGTTGCTAAAGTTGAGATTAGTGGGTGATAATGTTCGTTCGACACGGAAGCTGCCCGTGAATTTAATCAGACATCCAGGCCGTTCTGTGCCGAAATGTGACAAAATCAATTACAAGGAATTATCATCATCCTAAAGATAACGTTATTTTGAATTATATCACTGAGAATCCAACATCCAACCTAAGAACGATTAGTTTTAAATTATTCAAAAGATAAAATTTGGAGGTGCCTTCGTAGACATAAGAAAATGCCTTTCAAGCCGAAATTTCTGCATACTTTGGAAGAAGGGGATATTGAAACGCATTTGGAATATTGTTCGTGGAGTCAAGGTAATTTTTTAAATGCTCAGTGTTTCCTAAAGAAAATTTTGTTTACTGATGAAGCTATATTTACCACCAATGGAATAGTTTCATCGCAAAATTGTAAATACTGGTCTGGAGAAAACCCACACTGGAATAAACTGTAAACGTCAGTATTCTCAAAAAATTAACGTTTGGTGTGGAATTCTAAACAATAGGATTATAGGACCATTCTTTTTTAGACAAAATTTAAATGCTTCGCGTTTTTTTAAATTTGTAAATAACGATTTATGGGATGCATTACATGATCTTCCAGTTGCAGTACGACAGGAAATGTACTATCAATTAGACGGGGCCCCTATACATAATGCTTACATGTTGTTGTGGTTAGGGAATGGTTACATGAGAATTTCCAGGGAAGATGGCTAGGTCGTAATAGTTCCCTAATCGAATGGCCACCTAGATCTCCCGATATCACACCATTAGATTTTTATTTTTGGGGAACTATTAAAAATAAAGTGTATAAAACTAAACCAATAAATATCAACAACTTGAATTAAAAGAATAAAATAAAAACTCATGGCAAACTTGTGAGATTATTATTCCAATTTTCTGGACTTAAACATTTTTTGGGAAAGATTTTCAAATGTTTAATTAGTTTTTAATGAAATTTTGAAATTAGCTTATTTGAACGATTCCGAACAACTTTTATTGATAAAAAAATCCCTAATACGACTTCTCCAATTTTGCTGTTTATTTTAAATCCATAATATATAAAAAAAATACTGAGGTGGCGCAGTCTAAAGTGAGACACACTGTAGATAATAATTTGGCATATTTTTCTTCACATATTCTTTGTTTTGTTTAGAACTTAATTTAAATAATATTAATAATTTATTTAATGCCAAGAGACCATCTACATTTCCATGGTTGGATCAGTTGTAAAAGAAAATTTGTGATAATTTACCACTACAACAATCACCAATATCATCATAATAACGAATACTCTATATTCAGGTTGCTTTATAGTTAAATAACATAACATTTTAAATTTCTAGTATTTCAATTAGTTAAATTTTGTTGTGAGATAAGTTCGATATCAAAATTATGATATATCTCACTTTAGTGTCCGTACTTTTCACAAAAGGTAAGAATGTTTAAAATACTAATTGATTCTCTTTCTGTTGAGCAATCCCTTTAGATGAACCAAAAGTTGAAAATTAAGAATTACAATCATTTCCTTCTATCAAGTCAATTTCCGAATTGGAATCTGAGCTCAGAGTACCCAAAGCCGTGCTCAAATAGCTTTGTAATAAAACTCTTCGAAATTTTACAGCGATACTTTAAAATATACCTCGAGTTAAAGTTAAAAATGAAAGTTTTGACATTTCTTAGAACATTTCTTTGAGTATTAGATACATATATGTAGGTGAAAATAAGAACAAGTACTTAACTACCAATGTTTTTATTTCACCCTCAAAAGTGAACACCTCTACTATAGGAGGTCGAAAAGTTGCCTCCTATTTTCGAAGTAATTTTCACCCATTACACTCCAAGTGTATAAATAAGTCCATTAATTGATAATTAAAATTATCATTAGTTCAAATTAAGAATATTCCGACACATTCTAGTTGTGTTTTCTTTTTCTACAGCATACTTTCGTATATACATTCTTTCATACAGCAATAATTACAAGGTCAATATAAAGAACCGTTTAACTGATAAATCATTGGTAAGTAAGAATCACCCACCAGTAGATGAATATGCATGTTACAATGAAGTTGGAAAACATACCCACATATTAGGCGCCCATGCAAATTTTGATACATCCAATAAGCATACGCATCCATTTACATAATCTATAAACCAGAATTCTTTAACCGAATAGAGTGAAGCTACATGAAGAAAATGTTTGTGATGAAATAATAAACACAGAGAAAAAAATTAGAATGACTTCTACAATTATATTTCGGCTCGATGAATAAAAAATACTTAACATATCTCGTTTCTCTTCGTTGGTATGACAACCTTATTAATCTTAAAATGTATTTTTCGTCAATTAAAGCATAATATCAAAAACTTTTGTCAACATGTTATACAAGGTTGAAATCAGAAAATTAGACTCTTTCTGACGGTGGCGCCCGTAAGAAATAAGAAAGTTGTTGATGATGACCAGAAAGAACTGAAACATGGGACGTAAGCCTGGTGTACCTCTTGCATCGCTTGTGAAGAAATATATTTGGCGTTTCCCCGGTTTGGAATTTACAGGTTCGCACATTCGTTGCAAATTTTGCGGTATAGGGTTGCTAGGTCGCACTACATTTGAATGTAGAAGCCATATTAAAAGTAAACGTCATGTATTGAATTTAAGAAACAATATTTCGTACTGGCAATTTTGATATGACTTTATTTTCATGTTGAGCACGTGCAACATCCCACAGCACCTAGTAGATAATGAAAACTTTCGTCTTTTTTGGGATAAATATGTTCCATCATGGAAGCTACCAACAAAAGGACAACTGCGGTACAATTTACCACATGTGCAAAGTACAGTAAAAGATTGTATAAAAGACGAGTTGAGAAATCAAAAAATCTGGCTCACTGTGGACAAAACTATCGATGCACAGAAACAGAGCGTGATTCATATTGTGGCGCGTCCTTTAAAACGTAATGGTCCAGCAGCTTCCTCGTTGTTAGGCAGTAAAAGGATTGAACGAACTGATGTCGAAACCGTTGTAAACATAATAAAAAATATGTTAGGGGAATTTTGTATCGTAGGAGCCCAAATCACCATGTTAGTTTCTGCCGGACCTACAACAATGCTGAAAGCTGGTAAGATGTTAAAAGTATGATTTCTGACTCTTCCTCGCATAACATGCCTCATACACGCATGTTATCTCGTAGCAGAAACAATTCGAAGTAAGTATCCTAGGGTGAATGATTTAATATCATCTACTAAAAAAGTGTTTGTGAAAACTCCCAAACATATCCGCGTATTCAAGCAATTGGTTCCGCAAATTCCGCTACCACCTCAGCCTGTATTGACGCGAAGGGGAACATGGATCAAGGCAGTATCTTACTATCGCAAATATTATTCCTAAGTGAAAGATGTAATTTTCAAACTTAATTCTTCTAATTCCCAAGCGGCTCGCGAGAGTCAGCAACTTTTTTTCGATTCGGACGTTCAAAAAGAAATAGATGACATTTCCATAAACTATTCTGTAGTGACACAAACTATTTCGCAGTTAGAAAATACTCACTTATCTATACAAGACTCGTTAAATAACATCAACAATTTAGCAGCCGCTCTAGAAAGCTTGGCGGATCCTATAGGACTAGATGTCGCACAAAAATTTCGTGCAGTTTTAAATAAAAATCCGAATTTAGAAAAGGTTCGATCTATATCTGGAATTCAAGACTGCACAGAAGAGATACAGGAGTATTTGAATTTTGCAAATCTTACTTCATTAGATGCTGAACGATCATTTGCAAAGTATACGAGAACGTTTTCAGAGCGCTTATGTTGCAGTACTACGCGGCGTACCAGGGCAGTCGCACATTATCGCAGTGGTCATTGATACGTCAATAAAAGGTAACAATCTATTATTTTTTTATTAATACTGTGTCTACTTTTGCGCGATACGCCCCGGACGGTTCCACTAGTTTCTTGAACATTATAAATAGTACACGCACACCGATCAACTGATAATAACCGAACGTCCACTCGATTCCTTGTATGCAGCGGGTGCAACCGTTTGTCACGCTTTATAATAATGAGTATAGTAAACACAGCTCCTTTCACGCGGGTGCAACCGTTTGTCACGCTTTAGTTATTATCAATCCAAAACTAATAATGAATATGGACTTTGAAGGTATGTAGAATAAAATTACACTTCAAATTATATAGTGTTATTTGTAGTGTAATTGTATTCTTAAAAATTATTCGACGTTTTGTGGAATAAAAAATATTTTAGTTTTTTTGTTCTTTAATAGAGTCTAAAATTGTTAGCAGAAAAATGCAGAAAGCAAATCATACAACATTAAATAGGCAATTTAATAAGTTTTACAAATATCTACAGTTTATTTGCTAAAGAATCTGAAAAGTTAGTAAAGGAAGAGATTGCTAAAGTAGAAACTCAAATAAATAATCTCAGTCCTACATGTGTTGAAGCAAACGGAGCAAAGAAAACTCATTCGCTACGTTTAACTGATGAAAAAGCTTTACATCTTGGTATTTCAAGTCTGCGTGCATGGATAAAATGTTTCGAATGCATTTTGCGCATAGGATACAGTCTTGATATTAAAAAGTGGCAAGTAAGAAAAGCCGACGAAGACAAACTGAAAATCAGGAAAAAGAAGATTCAAGAAGATCTAAAAGACAAAATGGGTTTACCCGCTGACAGACCGAAACCAGGATATGGTTCTACTAACGACGGCAACACTGCCCGTAGATTTTTTTCAAAGCCAAAATTAGCTTCTGGCGGCACTGGCGTTGATGAGGAATTAATAAAATGATTTGGTATAATTTTAAGAATAATTTTAAATGTGTTATATGATTAAGATTAAGTACTTCTTCACAATAGAATACATATTTTTATAGTCAATGAAGAATGCTTAGGATTTAAATATATTTAATTAGTTTTTACTTGTTGCAATTATTGAAGCTATCTAAATAAATAACAATAATTTATATACCCTTAATTATATGTTTTTGTTTTAGGAGGTAGTATTTTATCATTTCCTACCTTGAAAAACGTTCTATCAATCGAAACTGAAGCGTCAAGTTTCGCCTAAATAGGACATGACTCCAAGTGATTATTTATTTTCTCATTTAAAGAAAGAACTTAGGAGACGTCGTTTTAAGGACGATAGTGAGTTGCAAGCAGCTGTAATATAACATTTTGAGGGAAAAACTTTAGACTATTTTTACAAGGGCATAGAATTATTAATTGATCATTGTAATGAATGTATTGAAGTTAGGGGAGATTATAATGAAAAATAAAAATGGTTATATTTTATCAAGTTTATTTTTTCTATACCGGGCCCAGAATTTATAGCGCCTACCTCGTATATCTGAGATGACTGCCGATGTGTCTTGAGTTTGTGTTGAATACGTTGGAAATGTAGAAAATCTTGTTATGCAAATGCAATTACTGCAATTTCGTTAACGACAAATTAAATAACTAATATGAACTACATTTAAAGTTTCATAGAACCTTGTCAGGGGCTATGTTCATATGTAGGCGGGAAAAATGCATCGGGAAATTTAAGGCATTTTAAAGACATGTACGAAGACAGTACTCATTTGTGATTGATAATACTACTAAACTATCTAGATATAAACTCTTAACTTCTGTAAAGTGCTCTAAATCTTTCTGCATGTTTGAGTTCGAACAAGTTACAGCTATGTCAAAATATTTACGTGCATCTACATAAATAACAGGAATAAATTAAGGTTTTTCGTTACCAAGGTGACAGTGAAACAAGATATATTTCGACGTTTTTCGTAGTCAAACAGAAGTCAATAGTATACAAATATTTTTTTACAATGTGAAATTACCTTTTATTAAGCAGGGTCCCAATAACCTATTTATTTAATAGTAATTTTAGGAAGATTTTATTTTTAGTGTACACTGTAAAAAATTTATGTAAATTTACAAAGCAATCACAATGACCAGTTTGACAGATACATATCAGAAGATATGAATATTTGTGAATTTATTTGAAATCTGTGCTAAATTACTAAAACTTAACGTAATTTCACATGAATTAAGTAATATTGCCTAAGATAATATTTACCATTTTATAAAATGCAAACGTATCTAATAATTACATGAATATTACGACAGTATTGTTTATATAAAATTCTAAATTTGAAAAAGGTGACAGTTTTATCTAAAAGTCACTTAGTGTTTAACCCTAGGATGCATAACACGGGCCTCCGAAGCCCAGAGTGGTATTCTAAGCTTCATAACTTCTTTATCTTTAATTTTTTTTCTTCTGGGCCTTGTCTATGCCTCAACTGGATCTTCCTATTGCTATTTCTAATTGGCGTTTGATCTATATAATTTATAAGAAAATCTATTTTAGATATTTGAATTCCACCGCGTATTTACATTTCTCGAACCTTGTAGGCCCGATTTGTTTTTGATTGATAATCGTTTATATATTTACATCCAAAACTGTCTTTGTTTAAATAATTTGTTGCTTCTGGCGTCAATGTATTGCATATTGCAATATTATTTGGAATACAATGTGTTAACAATCGGCTGCAACATGTTGTAAGATGTAGGAACAGGCCTACTTCTGCGCTCAACGGAGTTTGCAGGTTTCAACACGCAGAAATGCATATCAGATAAATATGCGAACGTATAAAAAAGACTTCAGTTGCTAAAATTTACTTGAGGTGTTTGTTTGTGAATGTTCGTTATGGCGGTTTCAAGTTCAAGAAAATCAACAGGGCAACATGCAACAGTGAGGTATGGAGATCCCAATTACGAAGAAACTCTAATGCGGCGGGCAGAGGAATGAGATGAAGTTTTATCGGAAGGGAGTGAAACGTCTGAAATTGAAGAACCTGGTCAAGATTCATTAGAAGCCAATTCAGACTCTTCTAATCCTGAATCTGAAGAAGATGTAGCTACAGCGGAGGCCGATAGTAATAATCCCAACTGTTTCGCTTCTCCATCCGGCATCCAGTGGAATAAAGTTCCGCTAAGCTCTACGAACACTGCAAAACGTAACGTACTGCGTTTAGCACCAGGTGTAAAAACTAAAGCAGTGTCCTGTAATACACCTGAAAATGCTTTCAAATGTTTTATTACAAGAACGATCTTAGAAGAAGTCGTCAAGTGCACAAACCTTGAAGCTCGAAGAGTAACTACAGTAAAAGACAAAGGATGGGTAGATATTGATGTGATGGAGTTGAATGCTTTCTTAGGTTTGCTGATACAAGCTGGTGTGGAAAGAAACTAGGACGTACCGATAAGAGAACTGTTTTCTTCTGATAAACGTAATCCTATTTATTAAGCTGCTATGGGAATTAATCGGTTTGAAGATATTAGACGGTGCCTACGTTTCGATGACAAAAGAACTCGTGATTTTCGCCTACAGGCCGATAGATTAGCTCCGATATCGTATATATGGAACTTATTTTTACAACAATGCAGGTCATCTTTGGTGCCAAACGAAAGTATTACCATTGACGAGCAGTTACTCTCGTATAGAGGAAGATGTTCGTTTATTCAATATACGCCAAATAAACCGTTAAAATACGGTATTAAGATTTTCTGGATGTGAGTCAGAATCAGAATTTGCAATTGATGGAAGACCAAAAGGGGAGTAGACGTAATGGATCAAAAACAGTCCAACTATACATGTCAAAGGCAAACGAAGCGTTGGCCTATTGCGCTTTTTTCCTATATGATCGATATTGCAGCAGTAAATGCATTTATTATATTTTCCACGTTGAAACCTGATTATCATAGGAATGTAACACGCGCTAGACGACTATTTTTGACGGAATTAGCTGAGCAATTGGTAATTCCGCATATGATAAGGAGATAAAAAAATCCGAAAATACCAAGATATTCAATAAATTGTATGAACAAATTGATTAACATTGAAAAAACTGCGACTGATGCCGTTACAAATAAAAGGAAGAGATGCATGATGTGTCCCTCTAGTTTAGCAATAATGTGTGCAACGAATATAGTGTAAGAATTTGTAAAAATTGCTACCTTTGAACATGTATTTACATTTATAAGAGCTGTAATCTTTAATTAGAGGTTTTGTTTAATTATTTAAGATTTTTACACGCACAAATAAATGATTTAAATATATTTCATGTTCTTATATATTTTTAACAGAGTAAAAAAAACAGCCGGGCCTGAGAGACCCGAGAAATATTAATCTGTATATCCGAACACCCATGCATCCTAGGGTTAAGTTAAATAATAAATACTTTCTCTAAATTTAGATGAATTTTATTTAGTTATTTTTATGTTGATAATGTAATAAATTTCCCAAAAAAATGTAATTTGCACATGTTACCACAGCTATTTGCCAATAATTACGATGTCTATGTAGCAATTTACAATAGCATTTGCAAATAATTACAAAGTGCATGTAAAAATTTACAGTAGAGCTTGTAAATTATTACAACTTGGATGAAATAGCGTGCAATAACGTTTGAAAATTCGAAACACTTTTTGTAAAATAAAAGCAAGATGTGTGTAAAATTACAACGTATGTATAGCTATCGACTGTCGTAAATTTATATAAAAATTGTTTATAATGTGTACCTTTATTTATTGATTCAGTAGCAATATTAATCTTGAAGGAGGTGCAATTTGGCTCTCTTTAAAAGCGGTATATATTTCATAAAATCTAATAAAAAAATCAATTTAATACTATAATAGTTAGCAACTTCCCTTTCGGTGTTTTCTCTTATGAAAACGAAACCATAGTCCAAAGCATTCGCTTGTGTATCACTTCTGTAGGATTAGTATGAGATTCGATCTCATCTGATTTCTATTATACAGGTACGCATTTTATTTATACACAAAACACATATATAGTTACCTTCTGTCTCAAAGGTACCTCTTCCTGGACCCCTTATTTGCTCATTAACAAAATTAGATGATTTAGGTACGTTCAGTGCGGATCTAATGCCAACAGAAGAACCATCCAGATGACCAGGCCCTATCTTTGGCACGTGACTGCTGCAGTACACCTCTTTGTCCTCCTGCCGGTGCTGATTATTATAATAGGTTTTAAGGGTAAGTTTAGTGCCGCAGGTGGCGCACTTGAAACAGCCACTGTGAAAGAATGTGAAATCTTTTAACGGTCCAACGCGGTCCACTTGATAAACGGTGTCGTTGCACCGCAGGCACGTACTCTCGTAAAAATTGGGTCGGTACATCGATTTGTATGAATTTTGCAACATTTTTTCCGCACGAGTTTTCTCCAGCCAGCGCTTCTTCTTTTGTTATCGTTCTGGTTTCGCGAGTTACCTTCTACTAAGACTATTATTAATTTCTTGTTCTACACAATAGCACAATGTCCGACTAGCACACTTTGTGATAAATTTCGTTTAATTCATGTAATTATGCACATTTTCACGTAGGCAACACTGCTAAAAAGGCATTTGTTCATTAAAAAGAGTAATCATATGCAAGAATTAAGTAAATACGTATAAAGATAAGAACGGCAATATAAATCACTTTAGAGAAATGGCAGCCAATTTTATTATATAAATCTTATTCATAGATTAAATAACTTTATCCTTTTAAAATTTAGTACACGCCAAATACAAGTAGGTATATGGCTATTAAATAATTTCATTATTTTTTTTAATAACTACTTCACATGCAGTAAACTATTTGCAAAATTATTTCAAAGATATTACATTTACTGTGAAATGCAAAGAATTCTATAGTGAAAGTCAAAATACGCAATTCTAATCTAAGACGTACCTACATGTTTCATTTAATGGAAAGTTAACGTTATTGTTCTTATTTTTGTGATCTTGTATATTCTACAATTATTATCAACATAGTTAATTTTACATATAAGTAAATATACAGGCTGTCTCATGAGGAACTGCATCGACCGATATATGAAAGAGCATACATTGGAAAATTTTTAAAAATAAGTAAGATACTAAAGCTTATATGTACTATTTTCGATTATCTAAGACCACCGGTTACACTAGAAGCAGCTGTCAACTTCGTTATTTTAAATAGAACACCCTTTATACTATTACACTTTTGAATTCCTAGTTTAATTTTAATGTTTGTTTGACAGAACTATATTGCTATTTCTAACCATATACAATTTTAAAAAATTTTTGACAAATGAACGAATGCATGTGATCTTTTATAACTGTCAAAGTGTTTAACATGAAAAATTGAAATTTTACAGAACTATTAACCGTATAGGGTGGGATTAGAAATCGAATGATTATTTCGAAAACATTATACAGCATGTCCAACAATTACGATTACACTTTCAAATAGAAAAAGTATCAAAACTTAATTTTTTTTAATATAACTACCTATTTTCCTCTTTCCTGTCAAATTGTTCTTACAAAAAATGAAGAAAATGTCATATTTTTCAAGAAATTGGGGAAAATATGTGTTGTAACACAATTTTCTTTAAAAAAAAGTACCCAGCAATGAGAATGTAGCTTATGAAGTTTTTTAAAATGTCATCCAACTTTGGAGATATTCAAGTTAGTCATATTAATCATTGGGAAACGATCCAGCATTGATGAAACGTTGAATTGCCAGCTCCCCTGGAAATTTTACGTTCTAAATACGTGGGGATTCGAATTGTTCCAGTAATGGGAATTGTGCCAGTTAAGCAGATCATTTATCGTAAAATGCGTTCAGATAATGTTGTCAAAAAATAATTCGTGCGACCATATTTAAATAAATTCACAAAAACTATATGTTTTTGAATGTTTGCCTTGACCGACATCCTGGTTCCAGCGCAGCTTCTCCTAAAGACATTGTTAGATATGGTATGAAGTATACATGACGATTTTCATATTTGCATCATCAACAAAAGGTTTATGCTTTTGAATTTTTGCCTTAATCGATCCGAAGTTTTTCAAATTCTGTATTATTCATTTAACTGTGTTTGGTGATAAGTTCTGTTTTTGTGGATACCGAGCAGCAAAGCTATCGTATGTTCTTTATATCGCTTTATTGCATTCCCCATAAATAATAAAGAAATTTAAATAATCTTCGTTCGTATAATTTAAAGGCACTGCGACATTGTTTTAATTGAAATCTAAGTGACATATTATATTTTTCATCAATGCTGGATTGTTCGGTAATTGTTATAACTAACTTGGATCTCTAAAGTTGGATGACATTTTAAAAAACTACACGAGCAACATTCACGTTGGTAGGTACTCTTTTTTTGGGAAGAAAATTGTATTACAATACACAATATCTTGAAAAGTATCCATTTTAGATGCATAATGAACTTGACACTTTTTTTGTAAGAGCAATTTGATAACAAAGAGAAAAATAGGTATTAACAAAAGATAGTTTTGACACTTTTTCCATTTGAAAGTTTAATCGTAATTGTCGGACACGCTCTATAATATTTTCGAAAAATTCATTCGGTTTCTAATCCTACCCTGTACGATCAACAGTTCTGCAAAATTTCAATTTTCCAAGCTAAACACTTTCGCAGTTATAAAAGTTCACATGCACTCGTCCATCTGTCAAAAATTTTCAAAAAATGCAAATATTTCGAATATGGTTAGAAATAGCAACATAGTTATCTCATCAAACAAGCCTTAAAATTGAACTAGGAATTCAAAAATGTAATAATATATAGGGTATTCTATTGAAAATAACGTTGACAGCTACTTCCGGTATAATCGGAAAATATTTTAGTTCACTAATACATATATATAGGCTTTAGAATAGTACCAAGTCTTCAAAATGTTCCAATGTATACCTACTTTTTCATATAACGATCGATACAGTTCCTCGTGAGACCCTTGTATATATTTCTAATTCAACTATAAGTTCAAAATTATAGAACATACTAATATAAACAAAAATCTAAAAGAAGATTTTGGACAAATATGTACGCAAGAATACTACTATGATATGATATACGAGAGTTGTTACTTCAATATAAAAATTTTAATTTTTTCATATACCTATTAGCGAGCAAAATTGTACATATGAAGGTGTAGCATTGTTGGAAATCGTATTCTCCAAAAGACATCTTCACGAGTTTTGCGCAATAAATTTATAATACGTAGTTATCTAATATAAACATAGACATTACCAACAATAATATATTTCGGATTGATTTTGGATAACCTTTAAATCTTACTCGAGGACATTTTTACATATGGATAGATATCTCTCTAATACTTAAATCATCAACAAATTATGTAAATAGACTTAGATAATTAAAATAAAATAGAAATATTCATTTTGCGAATGCAAATGTAAGAACTTCCAGATTAGTAACACTAACATTACATTAAAATGTGTAGCACTGTATCTAAACACTATTATTATCACAATAAAATAGTTACGTATAGAGATATTTTTATTTAAAAAATAATTATCGAACGCGTAGCTTCACCTTGCATTGAAATCTCCACGAGAAAAATGCATTTTAACATAAATTAGCACATTTAACATACTCTCTTAACTGTATATACACATCATACAGTATTCGTATTTGTAAATACTTCATCCTAGATATTTATACCAAATAATACGCTTTAAAAACGCACGTTACGGTCAAGTAATATGACTCATTGCATCGAACAACTGCAGCGTAACATTACAACGGTTAATTTTTTACGCAGAAACTTCTAAAATATTGAAAATTTAGGTAGACGTACGCATAGTTAATTAGTTACGGTCTTAATTATTTTAAAAACAAACAGTATACGTGTAGTCGCAATTATATATAGATACGAATATAAGAAATACTGGTTCTTCTTTGATAATTACGCACAACTTTTATTTGAACTTATAGATATTCATTTACGTGTTAAATAGTTACGTAGATGTGCCGCTTATTACAATCAAATACACCTCTAGCGAATATCTAATGATGTAACGAGTTGTAAGGAATCGCACTTTATAAACGCGGACAGTAATATTATACCTAAATAGGTATACGTATTTGAAAGATTGAAATTTGATAAACCATGAATAAAAATTAACAATATGTTAATAAACTTGAATTGATCAAATGTTGGTGTTAAATTTACTCTTTTTTGTCGTGTATCACGGAGTATTATAACAGCGAGCGGTAAATATCACACGCGTTACACCACGGCCGTTGGCGAACTGGTGCCGTGGCCATGTTGATGTTGAAACGTCGCGAGAACCAACCTTTCGATTTACCACGTCTTTGAGTTACCTTCACCTGTTCTACTGTTCACGTGAAGAGCTCATTCATTCGTTGGTTTCCGTTAAACTATCATTGAATACGCACAGACGAACATATACGTACATATATACCTATAATGTAAATAAGTAAATGTATTCTAAGCATTTTGCCATTATGTAATTCTGCTAGATGTATATAACTTCATCAACAACTCGTTTTTCAGATGTTTAGTAAAGTACATAACTACTCCTTATTCGCTATACAAAATGATTTATTAACTCTATGACAAACTTTGAAATATCTTTACGGAGTTATAGGCTCTAAAAATATCTCAAACCGTTGCATAAGTTGCATTGTAAGTTTGCATGTATGTCATCGATATTACGTTCTATATAGCTTTGAAAAAATCGATAATAATGGATTTAACACATGCGCACTCTAAAAAATTGAGGGAATTTTACCTCAATTATAGGAGTAAAATTCATCCAAATTCGGGGGAAGTTTCACCTCTTGTGAATGAAAACTGGAAGTGGGGTAATTTTACCCTATCCTACACCAGAATGAAGGGTAAAATTCACCCAAAATGAGGTATATACACTGAACAAAAAAGGCAGGTAAATAAAATAAAAAAGTACGTTCATGTAACAATTATTTTATCAAAATTGGTCTAACGAACGAATTTATCATTTTAATAAATAACTGTTTATTATATCGATGAACACATACTTTCGTATATACATTATATACAACAAGCGGATTTATTGATATAAAGAATACATTTATGAATGTCTAATGAAAAATCCCTAAAGCTTGTTTTTTATTTTAAATTAATTGTAATTTAAAATAAAAAACAAGGTTTAGGGATTTTGATTTATATCCCAATTACTTCGGATTTTTGGCTTTCTATTGAAAAAGCCAAAAATCCGAAGTAATTGGGATATAAATGAACTTTATTTACATATTTAGCTGATGGTATTGAAAACAAAAAAGACGTATGGCGGTCTTCACTTTATGATACGTTTTGCCAGCATCGACAGAAAGAAATTTAAAGGTGGCCATCCCTTTTTGATGATACGTTTTCTCGAGGCCAACAAAGAAAAATTCCAGTCTCACACTTATATTTGCTACAAACAATCAGTCCTTATTAGTCAAGCATTTAATGGCCATAATAAACAAGCATTTATTATATTGATAAACAGATTTTTTATAAACGTAGTCCATTGTTGTAATAAATTTATTAGTTAATATAATAATGTTGTTTTTTCAGTGTGCTCAGACTCAACTTATGGAAAACGCACAACAGTTCTTATATACGTTTTACACATGCGCATCGTAACTTGTGACCGCTAATGCGTCATAATCTAGTATTTTTAGTGATGATCAACGAATTATAAGTGCATAAACTTTAATTCAAAAAGTAAGTAAAGAACACATTTGTATCGACCTCACAGTGCTGGAAATATAACAAGGTTAGGCAATGATGTTAAGTGTTGAAACTATCTTTATATTTATTATTTGATATACACCTTAAAAGCTTTTTAATTTGTTTTTTTATTAATTTCCTAATTTTCTTTTTTACTTTCCATCTGAATACATAGATAGAGTACATTCACGGAACATTGTATGACTTCTTAACCACTTAAAATGAAATCATATTAAGAGACTAAAAACAACAAAAACTGAGTCTTGCGCAATAAAAAAAATCGTCAATTTATGCAATTATAAGCACCTCTAAAACCGGGACAAATCCATACCTTATAAATAGAGCAACGCAAACTGCGCTGAAAGCCTGTGGCGGACGCACAAAAGTTTACACAAAATAAACACGGCCGGGCCAATTCGGTATAAGCGTCAGTATAACTGCGACTCGAAAGCCGATCTGTTGTGTATGCATCTACGCTGTCGTATACTATATCGTAGTTCTACGTTTGTTTTGAAAATGTTTCCTACGTCGCGAAAACGACCAAAGTTGGACACAATAAGAGAATTTATTGCAGAAATGCCTGATTTAAAGTGTGATGGCGCTAAAATTCAATGTGTAGTGTGTAAAATAGATTTAATGTGTTGGTCGAAAAGTGATTGTCTACGGCACGTAAATAGTGCAGGGCATGTTTCAAAAAAAAATTCCACACGAGATTATGACAAATTTAAATTTAATTTATGTGTTTATTGCATGTAATTTACCATTTCATTTACTAAGGAAGAAAGCATACGTCTCGTTTTGGAATGAATATTCGGACTTTAAGTTACCAAGTGAGAGAACATTACAGAGAGTTGTGCCGTCTGCTCGTGAGCATGTCGAGAAAAGAATTAAATCGGAGTTGCAAGATAAAAAACTGTGGTTATGTGTGGACGAAACAACAGATCGTAAAAAACATTCTGTGGTTAATGCAATGGTACGCACAATGGAACCACATCGACCGTCACCCTCAATTTTACTAGCTTCCAGACGAATACAACAATGCACTGCCGAAGTAATTTCAATGTTGGTGTTAAATACATTGGAAAAGTTTGAACTTTCAACAAATCAACTGTTGATGTTTATGAGTGATGGTGACGCAAACATGCTTGCTGTAGGTCGATCTCTTAAAAAACAGTGTGCTAACTTGTTGCATATTACATGTAAAATTCATGCTCTCAGTCTCGTAACGGATAGTATCAGAAAATGTTATCCCGAGGTAGACGCTCTAATAGCACATACAAAAGCTGTGTTTGTAAAATCCCCAAAACGTATTCGGGAATTTCATAGACTATGCCCCGGTATTCCTGAACCACCACAACCTATTCTTACTCATTGGGGAACATAGTTAGAGGCTGCATTTTATTATCTTAAATATTTTGAGAATATAAAGAACGTGATTTTAGAATTCGACCCAAAGGAAGCTGCGGCTGTCAAGGTAAGCCGCTTGAAATTTCAGGATAGTCAAGTTAAAACAGATTTGGAAATTATTCAGAACAATTACGTGGGACTAGCGGATGCGATAGAAAAACTACAAAATTCTTCGGTGTCGTTAGTGGAATCTTTGCAAATAGTGCAACATGTTCACGCACAGCTATGCGCGATAGAAGACGCAAGAAATGTTTGTGTTTCAGAAAAGTTTCAAAGCGTTTTAGATAAAGACTCTAATTTTGGCACATTAAGACAAATTTGTGAAGGTGCGTCAACAGAACCGTTAAGTTATTTGAAAGATTATTTTACTTACGCAAATATAACGTCACTAAATGTAGAACGTTCGTTTTCGGCATACAAAAACACTTTTTCTTCACGCCGCACTCACTTTGCCGAAACAACTTTGGAAACATATCTAATGTTACAAATATTAAATAGACATTATCCACTTTGTGATTTCACGGAGGACTCTTAAAACGGTAAGTGTTTGAGCACGTATCACATTTAATTTATTTTGTGTAAACTTTTATGCGTCCGCCACTGGCTTTCAGCGCAATTGCGTTGCTCTACTCATAAATCGAGTTGGCACTTTCGGACGACGCGCCAGGATCGTACTAAGTATGTATGTACATACGTTACCCACAAACAGATAGTCGACTGGGCGAAGCGAATACTAACATCGACCGCCGATCGGAGATGCATGATGGATATACATAAACATGTATAGCACGTATATCGCGTTCGTATGTTCCGTAGTAAAGTAAACCGCTAAAATATATGGACAAGTGTTACAATGTTTGCCCGCTATGAAAGTATAAGGCGGGGAGCGCGCGAAGCGAATCAAGGACGCTCCAGCACAAGCGACAACATTATTCAATATATGCATGGGACTCGCGATTATAAATGAATCCTTACGTACCCTAGTATATGTGACAGTAAAGTTGTAGCACTGTGTTCGGTACAATAACTTAACGTAAATAATAAGAGAAATAAGCCGTATTATTAAAAACATTGTAAAACACGTACCTTCTTAACAGTTGTTATGAAATAAGGTACCATAAACTGGATAAGATCCGTGAAACGTTTGCAGCCCCAAATATGTTTCCACATTTCTCTCGGTTAAGAATGTTCGCCGCGATGAAAAAATGTTCTTATATTTTGAGGAGGACCGTTCAACATCTACCGATGTAAGACAGGCATAATTAAAATAATCTTTGAAATTAGTTAAGATATATCACAAACTTTAAAATATTTTAACACCACTATAAGATAAATCCGGAAAGTCACCGATAAGCACATTCATTTTCCTAGCACATGGTTTCTTGTAACCTTTCGCACGTTCGACATAATTATATATCTATTACGCGTATGACAAACGTCTCCTAGTGTTCGAGTTAAATAATAAATATCTTCTCTGAATTTAGATGAGTTTTATTTAGTTATATTTAGTAAAAAAAAAAATTAATTACGTAATTTTTAATTTGTATATGTTACCAAAGTTATATAACAATATCCAACACTATTTGCAAATAATTACAATATCTATCTGGCAATTTACAATAGCATTTGCAAATAATTACGAAGCGCGTGGAAAGATTTACAATAATTTATTACAAAATGGATAGAATGATTTACAACATAACGTTTTAAAATTCGCAACCCTTTTTTGAAATAAAAGCACGACGTGTTTAAAATTACAACGTCTGCCGATGGCAACAAATAGCAATCGACAGTCGTTGTAAATTTACATAATTTCTTTTATAGCGATACCATATTTTTTGTAGTAATCCACAGTGGTACTAATGTTTAATTTTGATATTTGCTTTTATCTCGCTCGTATACCACATAGGGTAATACGATTTTGTTGCTGTTTCTATCGGTACAAATATATCAAGTGGACAATAAGTCATATTATAAAACTCGTAATGAACAGATTCACGGAGACTTACAAGTGTTTACGCTCAAAGAGTATAAATAAATAATCTCCGGGGCCACTCGAAGAACACATGGAAGAGTCGCACCTGGCAACAACCCCCTGGTCAAAGGAAAGTGAAAAAATATGACAAATCGTGGTGCACCAGTATATCTTTGGGGTGTCGTTAATGAACGCAACATCGGGCAGTGGGAATTTGGCTACTTCTTTGATATCTGGAAGGTGCAAGGGCTCCGGCTCAACCTTAGTAGCAGACCGCGGATTTTATCTTTTATAAAACTCAGTACCTATATACATCAAGAAAGGGCCAATTAACGTTGCAGAGACTATTACATAAAGAAATGTAATCAACTTTTAAAAAATTATACTGCATTTTAACCGGAGAGAATCGCACAGTCTTCAGGAATCATATTACTTTCAGTACGCTGAACTGCAACATGAAAATCAATGTTAGATATAAGTCCAAAATTCTACGATCAGAATTTTCGATATAAGTAATTGAGTTGTTTAGCTTGAGTGATATTTAAAAAATCTTGTAAGATAGTATAAACATTCTTTGTATCAGATATTTGAAATAAAAGAAACAGAAATAAGAAATTTAGATACAAATATTAAATCAATTCCCGTAGAAGCTAAAATAAAAGTTTATGATAAGCAACGTGATGCCAAAATTATAAGAGAAACGTATTTAATATAAATATCTTTTCTTATGTGCCCGTCTGTTTCTGATTTTCTCATTCTTCAACAAAACTTCAAACTTACATTGCTTAATCAAGTTAATCTTTATTACTACCACCGTACAATGGCCCCTCTGCCTCTTTTATGGGAGTGTAATTCCTGTAATTGCAGAACGCAATTACAGGAACTATAGAATATATAATAATTGCAACACATAAATTAAATAAATGAGAAAGAATAAAATTCTCTACTTGATCGCAATACCGAACAAAATTTGCAAAGGGACAAAAAAAGCAACGCTTGCTTGCTTTGATTTATATTTTAAATCTTTCATCTTAAAATCCATCAAATCTCTGTTGTCTCTGATTTAGCAGTCTCTTTCATCGTATCTCTTTTGTTTTTCATTTTAGGGCTATAGTACTAGGGATATTTTACGAGTTTCATTTCTTATTGAATAATTGAAAAATATACACAGTGTTCAATTTAAAAAATATAAACAACTCAAGTTATCTCTGAAATGCGAGGTACAATTGTTTTTTCTCAAAACCATTGTGATCAGTGGAAAAATCGCTACCTCTTTGCTAATGTAACCAACATCGTAGCTGCAGTAATAACAAAGTTACCGGTAGTGGCCCGATAACTTTGGACAACCTGTATATTATTATAATTGTGGAAATACATAAATAACAATTTATATCATTAGTTCAGTGAGACCCAGAGCACTAGTGCTGAAAGCTCTTGAAACCGTGGGCGCGTCTTTGAAAGGCAGCATCTCAAGTCATGCTTTGGTTGCAGTCGGCTCCTAATCATAATTTTTGTAACGGAGAGTGCAGAAAAACCAGCTTCACATAGGTAGTTAGTCGAGAATAGAAATAATACTTTCATTGCTTAAAATAGGTTTTTCTTGCTTCAATTTTATCCAAAATGAACACAGTGACTCGGTTTGGCTTTGAAAACCGTGACGCGAACTTTTGTCACTTTGGACTTCAATGAGCTCTTCTCGAAGATCAACAATGTCTGAAAAAACATTCAGGCAAGTCTTCAACGTCAATGTCAAAAGGATTGCGTAGCCAACTGTATTTAGCCATATAGGTTTCTGCAGGTGCTCAATTATTATATTTTTAACCTCTGCTAGCTTGTTGTTTTCGTATTCCACAGGCAAGTTCAATATCGGGAAGGAAGCCACCTTATTTTGTTCTTTTTGTTGTTTTTCCATAGTTTCAACTTTCCTTGGAATGTTCTTATTTTCTCTGAGTGATACAGATGTCTGTATTCAAAGCCCTTTTCTATGCACATCTGAGTAAATACTCCGTTCTTAAGTGATATTGCTTTTATAAAATTTACAACCTGAACACAGCCACACAATTTACAGCCTGAATTGGCTGGCAAAAGAAAAATTCCTCTTCCATTTCAGCTAGTCCGACATAGCGTACGAAGGCTAAGTAAACAAGTAAAATAATACTGTCAAAAGTCAACTAACACTAAAGAGTATTCGAATCTTTTATAATTTTCAATCGCAAATCGCACAACACTATCTCACTAAACATTCACTCACTAACAGTACTGAACTACCAAAACGTTTAAAAAACTATGACGACCCATCTCGGAAGCGACGGCGACCCAAGTTTGGGTGCGATCCTGTTGGTTTTAGCTCGGTATATAGCTGCTTCTAGTATTTACTCCCGTTTACATAAACTAGAGAGATGAGAAGTCATAAGTCAGCCCATATTTTATTTATATTTTGAAAAATCTATTTTTTTTAATATCGTCCATTTGGAACATTTTCAATATAAAATCGATTTCAAGATAAAAATACGTAAAAGTACAAAAGCTAACTGCATCATATCATTCTCTCAGATAAAGAATATTATGCTACAAAACATTCTAATAAGTTAAGTAATGCTTTCTTAACAAGATTTATTAATGAATAGTGATTAAATTGGTAATCGTCGTGTATTAAGCCTGTTTTACGCGCCGCGATTTATTGGCCAATTAATTGAACAAGTTCTTGGCCAAGAAATCGGTAGAACTATGCTGCCTTTATACGCTACAATAAATTGAAGAATTTTTTAACAATCGTGAATACTCGTTTAGATTCGTTAATAGCTGAAAGGGGAAATTATTAAGTAGGAGATTTTCATCTGCTTATAAAAATAAATTGACAATCTGCCTTTGTCAAATGTTTTGGCAGTTTTGGTATATGCACAGATTAGCTTAGGTTTCAATTACTTAATTAAAATTATCCATTACATCATAATCGTCGCAACCTTTCAAAATTTATCTTCACTTTACTTTAGAAACACTAAACAAAATTCGTAGGTACTTCTCTGTTACTAGGTTGGTATTAACACGATACGATAAAATCGAAGATCAACTTGTTCAATTAATTAACCAATAAATCGCGGTGTGTAAAACAGTCTTTAAGCAATATCCCAGTCTGTTAGAAAACCCTTTTAACAACACCACGAGGAGTTATTTTTGCCGCTGTGTATATTTTAACATTAAGCTTGTAGGGCAAAGAAAATGAAAATAATACAATTTTTGATAAAATTGGCTACATACTTTGTTTGATAAGCAAATCAGGAAATCGTATTAATTATATAATGTTTACAATATTTAATACTATTAACTATGAAAATGAAAGAACACAAGATGTAATCTTTATCTGAAGTAGTCGTCGCATACAAAACTTATTGAAATGGTTTTTCAATCATTTAGGAATTAAAACAAGTGAAAATAATAAATCATTATAATTATAATTTGAAAATAATTTATCATTATAAATTTATTTATTTCTCCCCGCTTCTAACATAACGAATTAGATCTGTATTACCAAATGGTTGTAGACGAACACATAACCTGAAAGCAAACGTCATCTACTTTTCTCTGTTAGTCTCAGTTTGTTAGTTTGTGTTAGCAGTGATTTGCAGTTATGGATCTTCTTAGTGTATTAGATACATTGAATAAATGAAACCAATATTGCAGTTATTTTAAACATTTTATTGTTTATAATAAATAACATTGCTTACTAGCGAAAGAGCGATATTAATCCTTGTGTTAAGGGAAGAATCAAGTTATTTTGACGGACGTAACTAAAGTACTGGAGGAAATACCGAAAAATTCAAGAAAATAATCTTATATCTACCTCACGCACAATGGCTGATGTACGGGATATTATGGAGCTAGAACAACCTGCAGCTCCAGAAGTATCACGAGAGACAATTATTGGACAAAAGAAACGAACTACCACAACACAAAAAATGCCTAAGCGACCAGAAGGTATGCACAGAGAAGTATTTGCACTACTTTATAATGATAATAAGGATGCACCACCATTATTCCCATCGGATACAAGCAATGGCTACAAGCAAACAAAAATTAAACTTGGGATGCGTCGTCCAAGGAAATGGGAATGGATGCCATTCACTAATCCAGCGAGGGCTGATAGTGCTGTATTTTACCATTGGCGAAGGCCATCAGATGAACCAAAAGAGTACCCTTTTGCAAAATTTAACAAGGTATGTTGAGAGTGAATTTTCTCCGTCAAGTTAGTGTTTATGTATGTAGAAACATGTTTGTTTGATTATAGAAATTAGATATACCATCCTACACGGAGAATGAATATAACCAGCACTTAAAATTGGAAAGTTGGACGAAAGAAGAGACAGACCACTTAATGGATTTAGCTAAAAGATTTGACATGCGATTTATTATAATGGCGGATAGATATGATACTGAAAAGTTTACTAAACGATCTGTGGAAGATTTGAAAGAACGATATTATAAAATATGTGGTATTTTAGCAAAGGTATTCAAAAAACAGATATTTTTTTAGATTAATAAGAATAATTAAATAATTATAAGCCCATAAGTCAATTACGATTATGTGTTCTATAATCGTTTATGTAGCTTTTTGTTGAGTCCAGACTTTAAAACTGTGGCTTTACACCTGGTATGTAGTGAAGAAAGAGTGAAATTAGCAAAATATCATAAATTCCAAATTTATGATTCAGCTTTGGGATGAAATACATTGAAATTTTGGAAAATATAGGTATTCATTGTGAACGCTTGAAACGAAAACAATAAGAATTTAATTTATTAGTCTAATAACATTTCAAAACTTTTTGTGTTGTGGTTTTTGATTAAAAACTTTGATTATTATTTGGTTATTACTCTCTCTTTTACTCTCATTTTTTGGTTATTTACATACACCATGCATTTTTTTTTACTACTGAACATTTACATTTACCTTTCATGCATTGACGCGTATTTTTATAATTGAACCAAATTGAACATATGAAAGTATATAAGTAAAAACTGTCGTACGATTCCCAAAGATTCTTCTAATTTCTGCAAGCTTGGAATACATGTTGAAGATTCTGGTTCTTCTTTCTCATCCTCTTCGCTATTTTGGCCTTTATCGCAAACTACTTCCAGAATTTCTTCATCGTTTAAAGATGCGCAAGTGGCAACGTTTTCATCAAAATTTATAAAATCAGTATATTCGTCGTCTTCGGGCTCATTATTGTCATTCCTTTTTTAAATATTTAACCATTCTCCCAAAGGAAAATCATCGTCTTCATCAAAATCGGCTTGTCGCCAGCCAGCATGTTTAAAACAGTTTTCAATTGTGCTGGTGTCAACAAGAGACCACGCCTTGTGTAAGTAGTTTACGGCATCTAAAAAGGTGATTTGGTATTGTATTGTATGTACTCTTCCAAATCCTGGAGTAATTTGTTTACTAAAAGTTTTCGGTAGTGTGATTTTAACGAACGAATTATGCCTTGATCCATTGGCTGTAGAACGGATGTTGCATTAGGAGGTAAAAATTCAAGTTGAATGTTTTGCGGGGTCTTTATTTTTGGATGGGCAGTGCAATTATCTACTAGCAGTAGAATTTCTCGTTTTAATTTTTTATCCCAAGCTTGTAGGGCATTCTCAAAGAGCAGGGCGGTCATCTAAGCTTTTTTGTTTGATTTATAATCAACCGGTAAATTTTTGATCTGCTTAAAACATCTGGGTTTAGCTGATTTGCCAATTTAATTTTTTCAGAACCCGTCATGTTGGCGCAGACGAATGCAGTAATGCGTTCCTTTGAATTTTTTCCGCCTTTGCAATTCTCGTTTTTAAACTTCAAGGTTTTGTCTGAAGTGAGTTTGTAAAAGAGTCCTAATTCATCGCCATTAAAGATGTCTTTGTCATCGTATTTTTCTCGCAATTTTGACCAAACATTTAATAACCAATTATCGACACTTTCTTGAGGAACACTTTTTGATTCACCACAAATTTTCCCATAGTTGATGCTGTGTCTCTTTTTAAAACGATTCAACCAGCCGTTGGACCATTTTAGCTCAGGAGAATTTTCAATTTTTTCGGAAAATTGCTGAGCTTTTTCTTTCAACATAAGACCGCTTATCGGTACATTTAATTCAGGATTAGTCCTAAACCATGTAGCAGAACGTAATTACTTTACTTTTTGCCACGTTCGAAATCGTCGATAATTTCTAATTTTCCTTTTACGGAAAATGCTGCACGACATGTTGGAACGTGTGTAACACGCTGTGGTTAGAAACTTACTGAAGAATTAGCAATGGTGAAGAACATTGTGCAAAATAGGCATTCTGAGAATACATTTTGATATTTGCAGGAACTGATACATTTGTTTCTCCATCAAAGCACGCTCGTTTCTCCATCAAAACACGTGTGTTCTATTTTTTTCTACGAATGGTTCGTTATAAACGATCTAGGTAATAAAATTTCTCGCTATTACCGATCTGAGACGCAAAAAATTTCTCGTTATATCCACGTTTTTAATAAAAAGTACTCGTTATACAGCAAAATTTTTACATAGATTGGTATATAAACGCGAAGGGACCATGTGATTTACTCGTAATAGCCGATTTTTCGTTATGACCGGGACTCATAGAGGGGTTCTATTGTATTGAATTGGTAGAAGACGGAAAATCTAAGATTAAGAGGTGTATGAGATATGTTCTCCATAAAATACCAAGAATTGCTCCAAGCAATTATCAAAAAAAAATAATAATTCCGAGGGTTGCATACGTAAAAAGAAATTAAAGTCTAGCTACATACTGAGGGAGAAGCTAAAAATTGAATGTTTTGTGCTATGTAGAGGAAAATCCTGTCACACTATTAAACACAATGGCACGATATTTTAATATTTCCAGATCGTCTGTTGAAAATGTACAAATACAAATCTTATAAGTTTTCTAATTTCCACCAACTTTTTCAAAAATACAATAGATTTCAGTAAAATGTCATTTGATTTGTTAGACGAAAATGAAAACATGACAAACGAAATACTTTTTACTGATGAAGCATTCTTTTCAATCAGTGGTACAGTCAACTCTTAAAATTATCAGTAGGTATTTGTTCACAGTTCCTTTTTCTGTTTAATTTTAACTTGTTCATCACCCCGACAGGTATTGGTAACGTAAAAATGGCAGAATTCAACGTACACAACGTAATTATGTTGTACCACATATTCAAGTTATCGAGGATCTGTGGTTTCAAATGGACGAAGCTCCATCTCATTCCACTGCAGCAATTACCACTTTCTTAAGTGCTAACTTTCCTGGCCACTGGATTGGGAGATTTGATCCAATGGCTTAGCCAGCTCTGTCGTCGGATTTATCTCCGAACGATTCTTTCTCTGGGGTTATCTTAAAAAAGTAATATATACATTGGCGGTTTAAAAAAACCAAACCGAATCATCTAGTAAATTGCTTTCAGAAATTGCACAATCGGCTTGCAAACTGTATGGAATGTGAAGGTGGGCGCTTCAAATACTTGTTGAAACATTAAGCTCTAATTATTTTATTTTATATTTCCATTTCGATTCCCTTTTCAACATTTTCTTTGTTAATACATAATAAACCACTACCGTAACGCTTTTTTGTGACTCGTTAATTAGACAGGATTAGATAAAAAATTAAATGTCAAATTTCAAGTGTTTGTATTTTATTTTCTGTAATAATCTCAGTAGCTACTCGCCCTGCCAAACGTCCAGATGTTCAGTTATTAAATTAAAAAAAACGGGTCAATGCATGAAAGATACGATGTAAATGTTCAGTGATGAAAAAATGCACAGTAGATAGGTATGATGTTGCCAAAAAACACCAATCAATTATTTTTTTCATACAGATCAGTCCGCTCAACTAGATACACCCCCGTGTTACGAAATCATCCGACGAAAATCGACAAATTTCGAATAGGTGCGCGAGTATTTTTGAATTTGACAGTTCGTAATAATGACGTTGAAACTTTAACGATATCAAACGATACGTATAGTAGTTGTTCAATTGTAACGTTTTATTCAAATAAGAGTCATTATAGCTTGTGAAGACTCGGTGTTTTCTATTCATTGAACTCTAACAAGAAACTGGAATGAAACAGGCATCAACCGTTTCTGAGGCAAATTTATCTATAGAAAGAGACCCAGAGTAAAAGGTGTAGGTGTCTCTTTCTTGCTCATTATTATAAAGCGTGACAAACGGTTGCACTCGCTGCATACAAGGAATCGAGTGGGCGTTCGGTTATTATCGGTTGTTCGGTGTGCGTGTACTATGGATATAATAGTACACGAACACCGATCAACCGATAATAACCGAACGCCCACTCGATTCCTTTTATGCAGCGGGTGCAACCGTTTGTTACGCTTTACATTATTAATATGGCAAAATCTAACGAATTATTTTATTTTTTAAATTAATGCTCAACTGTTAATGAAAGTTTAATTTTTTTGTTGTCAATATATAACATATTTTTCTTAAAATACCTAAATGTAAAAATACATTTTAACTTACTTGTAAAAGACGATGAAAAGTTGGTGAAGAATACCCTAGTTACTTCAAAAGGTAAAATAAAACGTTTTTAATTTATTTATTTACAAAATAGAAAATATGTAAACTTAAAATAATAACTTTATAAGAACTAGACCTTAACTAATACCTAAGCTATTAAAAAATTAACTTATCCCAGACAAGATAAAACAAAAATACAATATTTATGAAATTTTAAATAACTTGCACATCGACAATTTTTGAACAAAATTAATTTGGTCATTTCCTGTCTGACACTGCCTGACATTCCTAAAATTTGTACATTACATAATTTTGATTAATGGTGCATTCTACACTTTGTTAAAAGCTTTGTGATTTTTCGAATTAATTGTACCTCGTGGGACACCTCTGACAAAATTTCTTTTACTTGAGAAGTATTTGATAGCCGAGTTGGAAAGCTTGCTTTTGAGGTGAAAATTGTATTTAAAATGTTTTCATTTTCAATAAAGAACTGAAATTGTTTTTCGGTGAAATTTATAATTTTAAAAACAATATTTAAGGCATGCAACAATCTAGCTCGCGTAGCATTACATTTTTTAAAATCTAGGTAAATGAGGAAAATGCAGCAATCCTTTACTTTTATAATTTTTCTTCTGGGTAAAACAGCTTTCTTTTGCAAATGTTTAGGAAAGCAAACAAATTGAATCACATCAGGCTTAAGGACTTTTTTAGTAGACCCTGATCTTGAAAGTCAGACAGTAGAAAATGCTCTGAACAAAGTTTACTTGTTTTTGAAGGTTTTCAATTTTTAACTCACAACCCACAACTAATAAATCAACAGAATGTTTTTAAAAAACTCTTTTAGCACACGATGTAGTTTTCGGATAAATCCAAATAAACAGAAAAATTAAGAAATTATTAAAATAAGCTACGCTCTAACTATTTCGACAATAAATAGACACGTGTATGATAAAGACTACCACCCCTTTTACTATCGATCTCTCTCAAATGCAAAATGTGCCTCAGCAAAGAGATACTCGGAGCACGTCGGGTCCCTTCCAGTTTCGTAGATAGAGTTCACTGTTTCTTTTTCAACGCTAACAAATGTTTACACGCCGCGCCGTATCGATATATCATCACTAGTCTGGGCAAACAGCGGTAACAGTCAGTGTAGTAGATTTGCGGTGTGGAGTCGGCGATTATTTATTTCACGCGTTCACAGCGTCAGTACTAAATCGATGCGGTATGCGAGTAGTTCTGTGTATATGTAGGCTGTCGCAACTTATTTCGTAATTGTACGCTTATGTTTACTTTAAAAATGTCGCAGTTAGGTACGTCGCGAAAACGACCAATGGCAGACACAGTTAAAAACTTTATAGTGGACATGCCGGACTTAATTTTTGATGGCGCTAAAATTCAATGTCTAGTTTGTAAAATCCCTTTAATGTGTTGGTCCAGAAGCCATTGTCAAAGTCACATCGAAAGCAAACAGCATTCTTCTGCAAAAAGTAGCATACGAGACCAAGAAAAATTTACATTTGATTTATGTGTTACTCTTATTTTATGTAATCTATCGTTTCGTTTACTAGACAAAGAAGCATTTGTCTCCTTCTGGAATAAATATGCGGACTGTAAATTACCTAGTCGGACATCGATACGAAATGTAGTGCCATTTGCTCGTGACCATATAGAAAAAAGAATGAAAACGGAATTGAAACATAAAAAACTGTGGTTGTGTGTGGACGAAACAACAGATCGTCAAAAACATTCTGTGATTAATGTAATGGTACGTACAATGGAACCACATCGACCGTCATCCTCCTTCTTACTTGCTTCCAAAAGAGTTATAAATTGTACTGCCGATGAGATTTTAAAGATGCTGTTGAGCTCATTGAACAAATTTAAAGTTTCAACTAAGCAACTTTTAATGTTTATGAGTGATGGTGCCGCAAACATGCGTTCTTTGGGCCGATCTCTTAAAGAACACAGTGGTAACTTCTTACATGTAACCTGCTACATGTTTTCCACAAGTAAATGCATTGATTGCTAGTACAAAGGCAGTGTTTCTAAAGTCCCCGAAACGTACCCGACTATTTCATAAACTGTGTCCTGATTTACCTGAACCACCACAGCCGATTGTTACACGTTGGGGAACATGGTTGCAGGCTGCGTTTTACCACAACAAATATTTTGATCAAGTAAAGAAGGTAGTTTTAAAATTCAATCCGACAGAAGCTGCAGCAATCAAGAAAAGCCAGGAAATATTTCAAGATAGTCAGGTTAAAAGAGATTTACAAACTATTCACAATTACTTCGGACTAGCTGAGGGAATAGAAAAATTACAAAATGTTTCGATGTCGCTAGTGGATTCTATTCAAATTGTGAATGATGTTCACGCACAGTTATGCGCTGTAGAAGGCGAAACAAATTGGTGTGTAATACGAAAATTTGAAAGTGTTTTAGAGAAAGACTCCGATTTTCTTATATTAAGACAAATTTGTGAAGGTGCGTGTGAAGGTGCATTAAGTTGTTTCAGAGATTTCGGCATTAAAATACATTTATTCCGCACGTCGTACTCACTTGACTGAAACAGCTACGGAAACATATCCAATGATTCAAATATTTAACAGATGTTACCCAGTTTGTGATTTCACGGAAGACTTTTAAAACGGTAAATGTTTCAGCACGTTTTATAATTTATTTCTTACCTTCTACTTTATGTGTAAACTTTTATGCGGTCGCCACGCCTCTGGCTGTTACCGCATATTTGTCCAGGTTAATCATCACACTTAATTTCAGTAAGCCTTAATTGTATGCAAGCCTTATTTAGAGCGATCTGCGTGGTATTTTTTTAAAGAAATGAATGTCTATGAAACAGCAGAGAAAGTATGAATTATTAAATGGTTTTATGCAGGTTATCACAGAAATTCCAAATGTTTTTCATAATGCGTCTAACGGGCATTAAAATAATTTTTGAAACACACGGTTGTTTATCTCCATGTAACCATAAGAAAGAGCCATTGGTTAATAATGAAGACAAAGAATTATGAGAAATAGGACTCTTGCAGAGCAAGATTTTACTTAATCTAGTTATTCTATTGCCAAACATTGTAAAATATCGCCGCACTAAGTTTATTGAGACGCCAATATTTATTTATTTCATTCGGAAGTCGTTTAATAAGTAGCCCTGGACATATTTGTTGGTCAGCAAGGTCGCCGGATTTGTCCCCAAATGATTTTTGCTCTGGAGTTATTTAAAAAGTAAGATATTTAGATACCTGCCCAAAGAGCAAATACTTTGGATGAATTGTGACGAAAAATCCAAGGCGAGTTGCAAACATGCCAGCAGAATATTTATTCAAAATAAGGCATCAATTTTATAACAGATTAAGGCTACTGTGTGTTTGCACTTGGAAATCGGGTTGAACACCTGCTTTAATATTTTGCGTTATTGGGTAGAATTTAGTTTTGGTTGTTCGTATTTGAGAATATTATTTTTTGCTGTGTATTAATGTTTTTTAATATTTCCAGTTCTGTCTTATATTTTTAGTAAAGAATACCTTTCTTTTAATACTCACTCCTTCTATGACGTTTTTAGAGTGTCCTTTTTGTTTATACCTTCTAAGATTTTTTTATTTTTGAAGCTTTTGCTTAGGCAATCTGAATGAGCCTGCACTTGTGTTTAATAAGAGAGAATTATTATTTTAGTTTGCTTGCCATTTCATTCTCATCGTTTACCAACCTAAAAGATATGCCAGTACCAGTCTTAAGTTTGATCTTAAGTAGAGCAAAAATATTTTATACGGAATACTATCGAAACATCTGATATATTTAAATAATAACACATATTATTGTTAGAAAAATTGTTTTGTAGACGTACTGCAATACAAAGTTTATGATTAAATGCATTGTAGACTGTAGAAGAGAACGTTTTGGTATCTTGTCAGCCTGACTAGATACAAACATGACGATGAAATCGGTCTTTGTTTGCCTTGTCACTAAATATCGATACGGCGTGGCCTGTAAAATATTCGTTAGCATTGAAATAGAAAACACCGATTCTTTACAAGCTGTAATGACTCTAATTTGAATAAAACATTACAATTGAACAATTACATACGTATCGTTAAAGTTTTAACGTCATTATTACGAACTGTCAAATTCAAAACTACTCGGGCACCTACTCGGAATTCGTCGGATACAGTCGGATGACTTCACAATACATCTAGTTGAGCGGACTGATCTGCATATAAATTTGTATAGACCCTACATTATAAAGTACTTATTAATTACTATTGTTCATTGTAATAAAATTAAAAGTGGCCCATAAAACAAATTTGTTATGACGCAATTTTTAACTAAACTGTATTTTATATACAATTTTGTAGTTAAATGGCGAAAAGAAAATTTACACTTACGATGCAGATCATGAAAGACGTAGAAAAGAACAACTTAAAAAATTATATGAAAGAACAACAGAACAGGTACAACGAAAATAGACTACATGATAACCTGGGTTCAACTTAATTTGAAATATTATAGATTGAGGAAGAACAATACTTATTAGGAGAACTGAAAAAAATTGAAGCAAGAAAAAAGGAAAGAGAACGAAAAACTCAAGACTTGCAGAAACTAATTAGCCAAGCTGACAACCAAAATGATACTCCTAGAAAAACTGACAAAAAGATCCCTAAGAAAAAAATTACAAATCCTTCAAGGCCCTCCAAAGTAGATACAACAGTAAGTTTTTAAAAAATATTTACACATCTTTGTTATAATTTGGAAAAATGTGTCTTTATCCCTGTATCAGAGTTCGGCAGAATTTATTTATATTTTGCTTTGTGTTGACCAGTACATTTTACAGGCTGCCGAAACTGCAGGTATCAAGTTTCCTGATTATAAAAATAGTGGTGTATCCTTACGATCACAAAGAATGAAATTACCTGCAAACGTTGGCCAGAAAAAATCTAAAGGCATCGAGCAAATGTTGCAAGATATGGGGTTAGGTAAGATATTTAGATATTAGATCTATTTAGATCTAATATATTTAGTTGCATTTTCAAAACAAATACAAGAATTTATTCACAAATACTACTATTGTTTGTTATTTTTAAGAATGCATTACTTAGCTTGGAAGCTATAAACATAAACACTATTTGTAAGACTGAATATATTAGTAATACAACAAATCCATCCTCCAAGCAAAAGCTTTTTCTCGTTTCTGTTTAGCTGCATTTAACTTGACACTTTACCTTTGATTGAGATTTTTTTTGGAAAATCGTATATTTTTTGTTAGTTATGCAGGTAAATAGTAATAATTATTTATGTGTTCGTTTATTGTTCTCGATAAAAAATTTCAGGTAAAATTGTCTATATCTAACAAACATTTTTGTAAATTTGCTTTTTATGTGTTCTTATTTCTTTAGAACTAAATCCAACTCCTACAGAAGAAATTTGCCAGAACTTCAATGAATTACGTAGCGACATGGTATTACTTATGGAATTAAAAGCAGCTTTAGGAACATGTGACTATGAGTTACAATCATTACGGCATCAATACGAAGCCGTAAATCCCGGAAAGGTAAGGAGACACTAACATTTGAATTCATCTAAAATTAACGTTTTAGACTTTAACGATACCTTCACAACTTTTATCGAATGATCAAGATGGAAATAAACACCTAGGACCTGAAATTATAGATGTTGTTGGATCTCCTGGAACTCCTTCTATAACATAAAAGAACAATTTTTTCGACTATTTTCAATTTATATTTACGATTAAATGTATCAACAATGAATTTGTTTTTTTGTGATGATATTTTTACCTATATTTCCATTATAATTATTTTTATTTATACAAAATATGGTGTGCGTAGATAATAGTTTAATCTGACTGAAATATACCAGTCTCCGCTATGGAAGTACATAGATATAAAGGCAGGAAGTTGTGCAATACACGAGAATGTGAATCATCGGTAATAAACTAACTACTGGCGTGAGAGGATTGTTCTAGACTCTACGTTATAGTCTGAGTTGATTTATTTCGTTGATTATTAGAGTTGCAACTCTCGGCGGCACGACAGGACGTATATATACCGCCCAAGAAACTAAATTTTTTCAGTGCCTAGCGCAATATATTAAACGCACACAGTTATGGGATTGTAATCGCGGTGCTGCGCCGCTTCCGTCACCATATTCGTCAGTTCATGGATTAAATTGCGACTCTAGTGGTACCGAGTATATTGCTATTCCAATTCGAAATCCAAGAAAATATTTATTATATCACATAATAACGAAAATCTGAGTTTAATTAATAAAGGAATTAACTTTAAAATAATATAACCTATCAATTAAAAGTAATGTATTACAGAATCACAGAATAAAAAATTGTATTCTGTTAAAGAATCCTACTGCCTAAATTAAAAAACTTAAATGTTTGAAGTAAAAAGACAGAGCAGAAAGGTAAACAATCGTGTGTTACTTCTTAAATCTTACTCTCTAAAATAGGAAACTAAACATTTCAAACGAACACTGGATTCAAAAATAAAATTTAAGTCGAACTGTATCCTTCACCCAATAAAAACAATAGCTGGAACTATTATTATGAACAACTAACAAATAATAAAGAAAAATTTGCTTGTTACACAAAATTAGAATTTCTAAGGAATGATTTATATCAATAAATTAAATCAAATGCTAAACAATTGCGCCGTTTTTTTGTTAACATTGCGTTAGGCACTGAAAAAGTTGGGTTTCCTACGCGGTAGATACGTGGTTTGTATACCAGGTGCGTTATTGGTGTGTCAATGGAATTTAGCGTGAAAACAACCAAAGATAGCAAAATGAGATTTTTGTACGTATGTAGTATAGCATTGCGTAGTTTGAAAAATGATTTATAAATATACAAGGTTCCAAATTTCCGCAACCGCCTCTAACTTTCTTGTTTTAGAAATAGATTGCTATAATTTTTGATAACCATTTTGATATCTACTTAAATTACCTTTGCAATGGCCTATGATTATATATACTTTCGATAATTACTTTTGTCTATATTGAAGCCTGAAAACATTTGTAGTGTCGTGAGTTACTCTTCTATCAATTTAGGTATATATTTATCAATATATACAGGGTGTTAAATATATCGTGCAGCATTTATCGAAATTTAAGCGTTTTTTGTCGATTTTTTAAAATAGAACTTGTTTTTTGATATTGCTAGCAATTTCCTTTGTAAAATTACCTTTAAAATCGTACCAATAAGGTAATACTTATTTTCATTATTTTCGAAAATACACTTTTATGGGAAATATAATAATTTTCAAACAAGAATTAAATATCAAATGGTATCCTTAATATTACGCGCATAGTTATCGCCTCTTACCATAAAAAAATTACATTGTTATATTTATTCCCAGCACGTTCTTATGTATGACAATTCTAATATGTATAACCACATAACGCAGAAGGCAATAAATAAGTATCATGTTTCACTTGGTTTTAAAATTGTGAGATAATAAAAACCATTGTATTCAATTGTTCTTTTTTGTGCAAATTGTTTAAACTATTTATAAAGTAATATGAAACACGTAATACAATATTCTTAAGCGTCTTTATGCGGACTGGCTTATATTTTGAGCCAAGTTGTCCTCGCTTAGCTGAAGAAAGGCATTTCTTATTCGTGGCTTATAACAGGCCATAAAAAAATATCACAAGTAGTATTCTACAAACATTCTTGATGCTAAGAGCGCATTTCTGTTGCAAACGCCAAGAACAAATACCATGTCTATGAACTCCTCTTACAAGAAATTCATTTTTAGTTAATGGAAGTTTGTAAAAAATAGCAACGAAACGATATAATAACAGGATTAATAATAATTACATAATATCTAATAATGAACATATTTATAAATTAGCGCGAATAAAATTATAACAAATACTAAAACGCAATGATATCAAAGAAAAACTACGAAAGTTAACTTTATGTGGAAATTTTAAGCAGAAACTTGACGTTTCGCTAGCTAGGAGTTTTTGTTTGAAAATCATGGCCATCTAGCTGTATCAGCTGCCCCGCATATTGAATATTACAAATGTATTTCCCATGAAAGTGTATATCTTCTTTGAAGATAATTTTATAAAGAAATTGCTAGCAATATCAAAAAATATAGGTTCTATTTAGAAAAAGCGTTTGAATTTCGATAAATGCTGCAGGACATATTTAACACCCTGTATATATTTCTACATTACACCACCTTAAAACATAAAAACTGTGAGCCCCTAAATTGATAGCAAAAGAGTAATTCGAGACACTACATCCGTTTTCAAGCTAGGTCTTAAAACGTCAAAGTCTGCAACTATTAAAAATGTTAACAAAATGTGCCATATAGCCAAAAGTTATTATCGAAAGTGCACATTACCATATGTCATTGCAAAGGTGACTTAAATGGCATTAATCAGAATGATTAACACAAAATATAGCAATCCATTTGAAATAAAAAAGTTAAAGGCGGTTACGAAAATTTAGAACAGCCTGTATGTTTGTAAATAATTTTAAAGTACGGCGTGGTATACTATATATGTAAAGAAAATTTCATTTCTCCATCTTTGGTAGTTTTCACGCTAAACTCCACCGGTACACTAATGGCGCACCCGGTATATCAATCATGCATTTCTGATCGGCGGTTGATATTCGCTTCGCCCAGTCGGCTATCTGTTAGTGGGTACGTATTAGAACTGTTGGTTT
Source organism: Dynastes maya (assembly GCA_029619315.2). NCBI lineage: Eukaryota > Metazoa > Arthropoda > Insecta > Coleoptera > Scarabaeidae > Dynastes > Dynastes maya. Next base: position 53,529,018 of record JAROYE020000003.1, on the reverse strand, counting down.
TGAACGTGAACACGAATCACACGTGTACACGTACGTATACACGGATGTCGAACTGTACACGGGTACAGACACGAACCGTTCGCCTAGGTCGAACTTTCACGTAGGTATTTCACGTGAATTTAACAATACACGTTACATTACGCACCTTCGATACACGTGCAGTTCGCATACGTGCCGTCCTGAAGAGGTTCGGACTAGTTCGTGTACACGTATTCGCGCCGCCCAAAAGTTGCAACCCTATTGATTATCCTTACTTGGAATTTTCTCTGGCTTCTTTGTTGTTTTACTTTTATCTCGTAGTTATATTATTAAATATCTATCATTCCTGTAATTTGGTTTCAGAAAACGTTCCTTTTTGTATGCAATAGAATTATCTTTTAAAAATGTATCAAATAAGATTTCCGAGCTGGTGTCGAGCAGTTAACTAATTTGTAGTCGTGTAAGATTATCTAAGAAAGCATTGGGGAAGCTTATGAAAAGCATACCTGACACAAGCGGCAACAGTATTCGTTGTATGTACGAAAAGAACTAATCTAAACTAGTGTTGGGCATAATCGATATATTTCAATAATCGAATGAATCGAAATAGTCGTTTAAAATAATCGAATGATCATTCGAAATCATCATTCGAAAGTTACTAACGATTTCGATTATTTTCCACGATTATTTGACAGAATCCGAGTGACGGGTGAATTATTTCGAAACTCGAAACCTCGCAGTTTCGAATACAGATCTCGAATCGTAATCCGTTTGTGTGCTCCTGCGCAGTCGAAACGAATAATGAATGATTTCTGAACCATAATCGAATGATCGATTATTCGGGTATAATCGATATATCTCGATTATATCATTCATAATCGCCCAACACTAATCTAAACGTGCAAGAGTAAAAAAAAAATATTTGAGCTAAGAGCCGTTTTCTAACGATGCAATAATTTATGCGTACATTACTTTTTGTAGAATTTTTCAATGACAAAATTGCAGCGTAGCAAGTGTATAAGTAGGCGACAATTTACTGTGTAATAATTAATACAAAATAATTTAGAACCTACTCTATTTTTCTTGTAAATTCTACGAGTGAGTCGGCGCAGAAAATGAGTGCACTGTTCAAGCACTTCTAATGTTACAAATTCTGAGAACTGTTAGTTCGCCGTTCGAAGCGTTCCGAACGGTTCTAACAGTTCTTGCAGTAGAGCAAGTATTTGTAATTCTCGCCGAATTTGAGCATGCGCAATCATTACTACGATAAAAATATACTGTCCATACAAATTAAGTTTTCATAACTAATTTATTTACGAAACTAAGGTATTCCAATATCTTTTCAGGTTATTCTTTTAATGAATGTTTAGATTCTCAGATTTTCAAAACAAGAAAAAGTCATGTACCAATAATATGTATTGTATTTGTTGTGGAAATATCGAAAAGTAAGCTTCATTTGATTTATAAATTTAACAAAAATACATAAAGCCCGGATGTTGCAAAGATAATGCCTGGAATCTAGTTATTTCGCTTTTTATCATAGTTACACAATTCTCTACTACAAACCCGTTCGACCCCAAGGTTGGTAGAATACATTTACTCTAAAGGTGGTCTCAGTTTAAAAATAGCGTACGCAATAACGTCAGTGGTAGTGGAATATAGAACATATGAGATCCATCCATTTAAACGTTGCTACGAACAAGTATATCAATATATATACTACCAATGACGTCAAAATATGCGCCCTTCACCCCTCCATTCACGAACTTTCGGTCAAGTATTGCAAGATAGGAACTGAGACAACCTTTAGAATACATACAGTATGTACATTTTACCAACCTTGGTTGGACTCTACTCCGATATTAGAACTGGAATTGATAGACAAGCGTACAACTACTTAAGAATTTATAATTCTCGAACGGTTCCAAACTGTTCTGAGGAGTCGGGTTCGAACAAATCCATAGTAAAATGTTGCCGCGTTGCAAACAGTTTAACGGATTAGAGCCAGATAGAAATTGTGCATTTTTTGTGTAAATTTCTTTGCAGAAAATTGTTCAGATTATTGCATTGTTATAAACGGGCCTAATGAATGAAAAGTTACTTATTTCAAGTTGATTTTTAATTCTTCCGGGTCCAACGGACTAAATAACAAAGTAAATGCTCATATAAATATTATACGTATCCGATCGAGGCATCCACTTCCACATAGTATAATAGCCAATCCAGTATGATCGCTCGCCTTTATATTCCCAACTTTTTTCTAGAATATTCTATGTTTCCATTTAAATCGTCCAAGTCAGTTACAGCAAAATAATCAGGTTAATGAAAAAAACGCAAATTCGCAATTCACCGATTTTAAAGATGAAAAAAATTGTAGACGTACAAAATTACCCGTTTTACTTTGTCAATTGTGCATTTGTATTTCTTTCACTGCTTCATCAAAACAATAATATTAAACGTTGATTGAAAAATTAGTGTATTTTATTTTCCTGGGTACAATATATCCATACAAAAACAAAAAAAAAAATATATTGACCATTATAATAACTAACAAAATAGTAATTATTACAATAAAATGTTAAATACAAAAAATACTGAAAGAAATTCGATATCAGGTAATTTCGTTGGCTACCGAACGTAACTTTTAAACATTTTCTGAAAATTAGATAATTGTAACAAGTGCCTCAAGTTTACACCCTTTTTATCATTTACGCACGCTTTTGATTTCGTAATGCAATTTATTATAGACCTTACCAGCGGCGGCGCATGGATTTGATAAATGTATGTTCTGCCTTTATGAATTGTAAAAGAACTTAAATTATACTTACGTACGCATTATAACATGGTTATAGTTATATTTTTATTTAAAAGAAACCCAATTACTTATTTTCACTAGATTTAGAATATTTTTGCAAAAAGTTAATGTTATATAGATATTTTTTGTTATATTGATGTTTTAAGATTATACTATTATATCTATATGTGCATAAGATACATATACTTATTAACTTAATAATATCACAAAGTAAGTACAAATGTAAAGCTAGATAATAAAGTTTTTATAATTGAAAATTAGAACCTGTAGCAGTAGAAAAAAAAAGTTGGAACGTGGTAAAATAATAGTAAACGTGTTATGTGTTTTGTTAATAACATTATATTTTTGTCATAGTAAAGCTATAGGTATTCTAAAAAAGATACAGTAATTAAATTACCGCGCGCCCACATTCACCACAACCGTACTTTTAGTTGGTTGCAAGGTGAGGGAAAAAGTCTTTAGATGCTATTTATAAATCTTTTCGAATGAATAAATTTATTCATAAAAATCGAAAAAAAGATGCTTTACTTGGGATTCAAACGCTGAACCTTCAAAACGTAGAGTGAGTGGTTAACGCACTCGACCACCATACATTTATAATATATTAATGATATAATTCCGTTTAAGAAACGTCAAATTAAACTATGTAAATTAAATTTTATTGAGGAAACGTGATTTGCAGAAAAACATCGTGGTAAATATGATATCGCATTTATATTCATCTCGTATGCGCGAAAATCAGCACCCACACCGCCGAACGTTATTGAATGAATTGTTTGTGGCTGCTTTGACTGCACTGGTTAGAAATATTTTAATGTGTTCTGCAGCCACAATGCATCAGTCCCCCCTGGATTTTACAACCCTTCATATGTGTCGTGTGTCATATTGTCACAGTGTAGGGAGAATACAATAATGATGACGTTAGCCTATTTGTGAATGAAATGTCAGCTAATTTTGATTACATTGAAATGCTGTTGCTACCGCGACACCCATTCTAAACCAATGAAGGACTATTTTTTGGTGCCACGTTCATCCCTAAACCAATGGAGGACCGATTTTTGGTGCCACGCGCATACTACGTTTTGAAAAATTGGCTAACTGAAAACAGCCGACTGTCAATAGATTTGTTCGAATCCGACACCTCAGAACAGTTCGAGAATTATAAATTCTTAGTAGTTATACGCATAGATAAAATATACGTAGTATTAGTAATAGTAGTTATACGCATGTCTATCAATTCCAGTTCTAGTATTGGAATAGGTTCGAACGAGTTTGTAATAGAGAATTGTGTAACTATTATAAAAAGCAAAATAACTAGATTCCAATAATTATCTTTGCAATAACCGAGCTTTATTATGTGTTTTTGTTGAATTTATAAATCAAATGAAGCTTATTTTTCCATATTTCCACAACAAATACAGTATATATGATTGGACATTTTCCTGCTTTGAAAATCTGTGAATTTACATATTCATTAAAAAAATAACCTGAAAAGATATTGAAATACTTTAATTTTGTAAATAAATTAGTTATGTATAAAAGCTAATTGTATGGAGAGTATATTTTTCTTATCGTAATAACGATTACGCATGCTTAAGTTCGGCGAGAATTGCTTGCTCTACTGCAAGAACTGTTAGAACCGTTCCGCACGGAATTTGAATTACGAATTGTGTGGGGTTCGAACTAGTGCTGGCAACAAATCCGATTTATCCGGATATTCGAATATCCGAAATCCGGATTTTCGAATATCCCGATTTATTACCCATTTATTCGTTTTATTCGAATTAACAATATTGTATTGTAAATTGCTTCTCGAATAACGAATCCGGACATTCGAATATTAGTTTATTTGGATTTTCTGAATTTACGAGTATCCGGATAAAATCCGTACTTTCGAATAAAATCCGTATATTTGGAAAAAATTCATATATTTGAATAAAATCCGTTAATCCGGATATCCGTTTTCCGGAAATTCGAATTTCCGGATTAAGAAATTGACGGATTTTGCCAGCACTAGTTCGAACAGCGAACTAACAGTTCTCAGAATTTGTAATTCTAGAATTGCACGGCTCGAACAGTGCACTCATAATACACATGCGCACCAGTTTTAGAATTACTTAGAACTGCGGGTTCAAACAAACCTATTACTATATTTTCCCTCTTCATATACTGTATATTATCTTCCACTATAACCACAAGCAATTTCATTATTACACCAGCTATCCCACAAATAATGTAATGTGTACAGAATTAATACTTGAGAATGATGAATTGCAACTAAATATCTTATTTTATTTAATGTGAAAGTTTAAATGCAACAATGTTTTATTTGAAACTTTTATAGCTTTTACAAAACAAAATATTCAAGAAAATCCAATTTTAAGCTATAAGTTAAAAACTATTAGCTGGAAATAACTTATGAGGTAATGAATAATAAAATGTTACGTCAAATACAATATATAAATCCTAATAATAATTTACACCTAATGAGAAAGATACCGTATTATACTGAATCAAAACAAGTGTGACAAACTTAACTTAATTTACAGTAAATGTGGACTTAAGGGACTAAAATATAGTCCGTCCGGGGTCGTTTTCGAGACTGACATTGATCTTCACCATTATCAGTGGAATTGTGTTCACGTTTCTTTTGGGTATTCTAAAATTATACAACTATATAGAATAGCAATAACAATATATATTACCTTTATACTTTTTTTTCCCAATGTTGATGTAAATATCTCAATAAAATGCTAGTTTTTTCTGTTACTATCACTACAAAGGAGTTATGATAAATATTAGTAAATGAATATAAAATTAGTCAATAAAAAATACCTTGTTCCGAAGGATAATCTTTTGTTGGCACATAAACAGATGGTCTCTTTAGAGGAGGTCTATTATTATTATCTACATGAAATTTAGTAAAATTGTTTTCATTGTAGGAAGGTAGACCTTTGAGAAATTCTGCAACCGACTATTAACACGAACATTTTACTATGTGTATGTATAATCTACGAATTAATTACACATACCATACTTAATAAATTAAAGCAATAGATCCAATTTACGACTATCAACCCTTAGAAAATCAATTATCAACCTACAGACTAGCAGATGATAAATGTCAAGCAAACAGCAATGTAGAAATCAGTAAAAACTTACAAACCCAACTGAAGTGTTGGACGTAATTGTATGTAACATTCGCCTTACATTACTGAATAGTTTTCTAAAACGTATGTAAGTCGGATTGTACCAAATGCAATTACAAAGATAAGTATTTTTAAATCACTGCCTTTACATTGAAATTTTCTCCAACCTGGTTTTTTCTTTTTTTTGGTTTGCACCCCTTAAATTGTCAACATATGGGAATGTTCTATGTGTCAGAGGACTAGTAACATACTAAATAAACGTCAAATACATTTATCAACCATCATTACATTTAGTAGTTTGAAATTTCCAGAAAAATTGTGTAAGTAACAATCTTATAGATATATGTCAATGTGTTTCGCGACCATTCATATAAATTACATGAGTCATGAAGGTTAAATCACTAATACTTATATCAGTTTTGATAACATTTATTTAAAGATAACATTTCTGTTAATATTAGTAAATGATTACATTTCTTCTACAATTGTGTTTATCTCAGGTACGTAATCAGGTGTTTTACATCCTATGTGCTTAATAATCTGTTGTGCTGCCCAACATCCATATTTTAGACATGTATGTGGGGTATGGTTTTTAAATAAACCTAAAACAAAACCAGCTACAAACGAATCACCTGCACCAGTTGTATCCACTATTTCTTTGGTTGAAAGTTTTGGTACTTCAAAATTATTTATTTCTCCTTTACTATGAATACATACAACTTTTTTCGATCCATTTGTTATAATTATCATTTTTCTGTATTTCCAATTTTCATTTATATTTTTACTATTTAAGTATAATGCATAATCTACTACGCTTCCTTGAAAGTTTGTAGCTTGTATTAATGTTTCATATTCTATCATATTTCCAAATAAAATATCACAGTTTTCGGCAAAATGTTCTACATCATTTTTATTTTCTTGGCAAATATATGGTGCACTTATATTAAAAGCAAATAACTTATTTTGTTGTTTTGAAAAATCCAAAATATATTTAACACATTCTTCACGATTGGGAATAAAAAAGCCTTCCATATAAAACAAATCTACTTTACTTAATAATTTAAAATTATTAGTAATTTTCTGAAGTAAATCAGATGTAACTTGTTTAGCTGCACCGATAGATGCTACCAAAGATCGGTTTTCCTGATTAATAATAGCAATTGTTATTCCTGTAGACTTTTGGTTATTTAATACATATCTAAAATACTTTTACACTTAATTCTATTATGCATCCTCTTATTTGTTTTTTGCATCTACCTTGTTTCAACACCCGCATTTTCCACTAATCTCTTTAGGATTTCACCATTTTCATCCTTACCAATTCCGCCTATCATATAAGCAGTTTCTGATTTTCCACATAACCACTGAAAAATTCTAAGAGTATTTTGAACAGATCCCCCTGGATTATATTCTACAGGTAAACTAAAACATGTTTTACTTGTCACAGCTAATTTTTCATTGTATCTCATTTAACAAACTCTTTAATATCATCTAATAAGGACTTCATAGTAATATCATCCACTTCCCTTTGATCGTCATCTTTAAGGTTATATTTTTGTAAAAGCTGTTTACAGTTTGTTTTTACTGTTATATCCAGCAAAGGGTTACCAAAACCAGCTATGATTACCATATTATCGATAAAAACTAAGGAATTCCCCTAATTGCGTAATTTTTACCGATTCAGTTGGTAATAGGTTATGCCATATAATTCGTTGCAACTCGTTGTAAAAATGTTATTATTCGACTTCTAAAGGTATTTTTATTCCGTTGTATGTCCTTGGTAAATATACACTGCAATCTCTTAATTTGATCATATGTTTCAGTGTGCTGTGCTTGCATATGTACTACATCGTGTGTGTGTGTATTGAAAAGCATGCGCAGTTGTATACCTTCATAATTTACTTTGTTACATACAATTATACCAACGTGTGTTTATTATTTATATTAGTTATTCAGAGTGGAAGTGTTTTATTATCATTTCATACTTAAAACTATTATTTGAGATAGTGTAAGAACTAGTATTATACAGCTTTATTATAATAGAAATAAATGTAAATATTTTCAGAATCATGGCAACTGCCTTCAATCCAAATTCAGGGATTCACCAACTACCATCAAACTGTTATCCTCCATCAGAATCAGATGATGAAGACTCCTTTGTTGTCCTTAATAATTCTCTTGGTCCTGATGTATATACGGATAGAGTACTTTTAAATACTGAACCAATTTCAACACAGACTATACAAGTATCTTTGGATAGTATCGCTGATATTTTAGCACAACAGACAACGCAGTCATTCACTAATGGAATAGAACAGTCGGCAATTGTGGTTGATTCAGCTCAGGCAAATTATCAGTCTACAGAAGTTAGTCCCGACGAAATACAGAGAAAAGTTGATAATTTAATTGCAGAAAATTTAAATTTAAAAGGTAAGTGTTAAAATAAAATAGATAATTTTACAATAGTCGATTAATTTATTTACTCAGGATATTGTAATGTTTCCTTTTTCTAAATCAAATAATATCAAACATAACAATAATACAGTAATAAACAGTAGTATCCAATGAATGTTTAATTTACTTGTGTGTATTGCCTCGGTTCCCAATAAATAATTTATATATTGCAATTTACTATTTTTAAAGTGCTTGTAGTTCTGTGGGAACCATAAATATAAAATTTTGTAAATATAGTTGTAAAAAAGCATAACTTTAATACATACTGTTTTATTAAAACAAAAGTTGAATGCTGTAACTTACCAGTCTATTGTGGACTTAATGATTACATGAACACGAAAACAACCGCGCTTTTTTGTCGAGAATCAGTTACGCTATAAGGTAGTATAAATCAAAATTAATAAAAAAAACAACTATTAGCTAAAAAAGGTAGAATAGAACTGATAGCACAGCACATGTACCCTTGTGAGACCTATGAATTAAAATAATGAATAAATATGTGAGTATTTATTTGTCTTTATTTAGTCATTCCATGTCAAGTGGACCAATTTTCAGAATCAGCCACGCTCGACCATCTCAGATTTGAATAAAATTTTGCATAAATGTTGCCTATTGTATGAAACTAAGCTGTGCAAAATTTGACATTATAAAAGAAGAAATTGGAGGTCCTTGAATCAAGGGTGCCAAAATGTCGCGCAAGCCGTACAGCATTTTCGTCCAACATTCAGAGGCTTTATATACAAATGTATTAGTAAGAAAGGAGGTTTGGAGATATTTCAGCCATGTGGCATTGTTAGTTTTCATGCGCGACAAATTTGTAGCCATTATGGCAGGCCTGTATCATCAAGAGCTGACAAGATGCAGAGCTGTCTTTTGATAAGCCGTCAGAGAATATGCCTGTGATAAAGTCCTCCAAGTCTCAGTGCTTCATCTTGAATACTTGAATACAATTGTTTAAAATTACTACCAAAAATTTACGCATGAAATTTTGATAGTTTTTAGGACCCTGTATCTCAAATTTGACAACTCCAATTTTCTTGTTTTAACTACCATTAGAAAAGAGCAAAAATTGTTCTATCAGAAAATGTTACTTTTATTTTAGAGACATCAACCAAGCGTTCAAAATAAAAAATTCTAGCATTTATGCGAACTGCTGTAACATACCTAAAACTTACTTTAATAGCTTTTGTTTTTGGCTAAAGTATAGATTATTTGCTAAAATTCTGCAGGATAAACATTAACACAGAAAAGTGTTTTTATGCATGTTTGCTATGTAACTCACAAACAAAATAACCGACACCATCTTAGGTTAGGTCACCTGGTTTTTATTGCTTATACAACACTAGAAAAACACTGCAGGTACCACCAATAAAGTACGGAAATGTCACTACACAGTATTTTTTTTTAATAAAACCAATATAATTTGAATAAACTAATTCAAAACGAAATAATCGATCCTAACGTATGAAAACAACCAACACCATCTTAGGTTAGGTTACCTCGTCTTTATCGCATCAGAAAAGGTTTTATCGCTTATACAACGCAGGTATCACCAACAAAGTGCGGAAATATCACTACACAGTATTTTTTTAAATAAAACCAATATAATTTGGATATTTGCATAAACCAATTCAAAACGCAGAGATGGTCTCAGTGTGTAAACGCGTTTATATGGCCTAAATATAAATACGTCAGTGCCTGCTGACGTCAAAGCTGTGGGGCCTTCTTTATATCGTAGGTAACGACAAAACTCTCTAGTGGGTGTCCAGGATAACATGAAATACATGGGTATATTGGAAACCGTTAGAGATACAAGGTCGGTTAAATGGGGAAAAAGTTGCGCACTTATACGGCTAAGTACAATCCAGGATTACATTTAATATAATATTTTCTTTATTATAAAAAATATAGTCATAACATTTTCAGCATAAGGGTAGTTAGTAATGAGGACTTCAAAAATGGCCATAGAAAAATTCTAGGGTCACTGGGTTCTTTGCGTTGGTACCCAACTTTTGTTTTTCTTATAGGCGCCATTTTGGATTTTTACACTTTTGAAATGGCCGTAAAAATGCTTTTCCACCATATATAACATCCCTATGTCCAATGAAAAAGAAACTATGAAAAATAGCAAAATTACGATTTGACCGTAGTAGGCTGTGATTTAACGTATGTGCTTGCTCAACAACTGTAAGCGATCGTACTATTTAAAAGTGGTTCACAAGAGCACTGATATAAATTTGACGACCTAGCATCACTAAAACAAAAATAAGAGTAATATGAAACGTACTAATACTATTTAATCAAAATGACCGAAATCAGTAACTGAGACAACAATAACAAAAAATTAACAAATTCCATTCTTCTTATTTCGTCGCCGTTTTGAAGCCCTCGGCAGGGTCGCTCCCGATAAGGATGGTGTTTGTAACGTTTTAAAATGCTACTGGCTGTTGATCGGGCAACGCCGATGAAGAAGTACGGGGTTTCTCAACTACTGTTTGCAGGACCATATTCTCTTTATTTTCATATGTGCTTATTCCTTTGCGACTTAATGAAACTTGCGTGATTTATTAAATTTTCACCTAATCGCCGAAATATGCTGGCTGAAGTCTTTCTGGGTATTTATTGAAATACATTTCTGCGGCCATCTCATCATTTCTCCGACAGAGAATAAGACACTCCAACATATATTTATCTCTGTTCAAAAAACAATCTATTTTAAAATCACAAATCATTGACTTTTCACACCACAAAAACTGTTTGACAGGTAGAAAATTCATAGCCCTTGCGATTGTTTAATAAATGTATGGATGGATAGGTGCTAGCCTACTACGGTCAAATCGTAATTTTACCATTTTTCATAGTTTTTCTTCATTGAAAATAGGGATGTTACATATGATTAAAAAGCATTTTTATGACCATTTCAAAAATGTAAAAATCCAATATGACGCCCATAAGAAAAACAAAAGTTGGGTACAAGCACAAAGAACCCAGTGAGCCTAGAATTTTTCTGATGCCATTTTTGAAGTCCTCATTACTGACTATCCCTATGCTGAAAATTTGATGACTATTTTTTATGATAAAGAAAATATTAAAGTTTTTAGAAAACACACACTTTTGGTTTTCGCCTTGTATCTCAGTAACGGATTGGATTTTTAAAAATGTAATCCCGGATTGTACTTAGGCGTATAAGTGCGCAACGTTTCCCCTATTTAACCGACCTTGTATCGCTAACAGTTTCCAATATGTACTTCATGTTATCCTGAACACCTGGTATAGGTACTGTAATGTGGTAGTCTACCGCAAAGGCTGCCAGTGTCTCTAATGGAGGCCTCACTGAACATACCCCTTAGAGCGGAACTGTAGATATCTTCTTTAATTTTTTACGGGTATAGGGTTGCAACGCAAAATGTTTTCTATACAGCACAAAATACTGGAATAATAAAATTTCGAAAGTGCAGCAGCCAACTTTCCGATGGCACCAATTTTAATTGCGAAACGGAAAGAACACAAAAATCGGCGATTACGGCACAAAACGATGGCATGGTCTAATTTTGAAAATTTGAAAGTGTGGCTGCCAACTTTACGTGCCTAGTGTAAAGTGCCCAAATTAATCTAAAAGTCGACCTGTCGCAAGATTTTTCCAAAACATCTTTGATTAAAAAATTATATGTCCCATACTTTATAGACACCATACCTATACATTTTGTCAATTTTTGAGTATAGTAAAAAGTATAAATTGTTTATTTTATAGAAACTTTGGCTCAAAATAATATGGCCATGAAGAAACAAGTAGAAACAATAACTCAGTGGCAAACAGAAGTTCAGAGAGTGCAAGAATCACATAAAGAAAAATTTAATGAAATGAAGACGTATATAACAATAGTGAGTCGTTTTTTTTATAGTATTGGTAATTTACGTAATCTTTTTAATTGTATAGTTGAAAACTGAAAATGACAAATTGAAAGATGTTATAAAGAAATCTGAAAGTCCAATTGAAGAAAACTCAAAAAAATCCAAAGAAGAAGTGCTTGTGAAACAAATGGATAATGTTAGGCGGTTTGAATTAGAAGCTTGCCAGAAAAAGATCGAAGAACTGGAAAAAGGGTTAGATATATTGAGTTTAGAAAGGAAGAGTATTTCTGATCAACTTTCTGAGAAGGAATTAGAGCTAAGCAATGCAGTTGAAGATAAAAAATTGGTATTTCTTACTTTATGTCCTTGTCTTCAACTGACCAATACTGACACTATTTTTATTTTTGCAGTTGCTGTACGAGTTAAATTTGTTGAAACAGAAAGAGAAGAAACAAACCGCAACTGCCAATGAGATACAAGCACTTAAAGAAGAGATTGTTGAACTACGGGATAGTAATAATAACGTAAGCATTTACTTTACGTGAGGAATATTAAAAAAAAAAAATTACGTTTTAGCTAAACGATGAAGTTTCAAGTTTGCAAATGCAAAACGAAAAATTAAAAACCGAACTAACGGAAAGGGAAGAAAAACTAGGTATCGCCCGCGATTCACTTCAGACGTTCGAACAAGAATTATCCAAAACGAAACAGCAGCTTATGGTTTCTCAAATGCATATTACTGAATTGAAAGAAAAGCATGCGCAAATAACTTCTGATCACGAAAATGAAATTGAGTCATTAAGATCGAAATTTGAACAGGTGCAATTGAATGTTGACGAAAACGCTGCACTTAGAGCCCAAGTAAGTACTTAGCAAAACTTGAAAATGATCTTTTACTTAGTTTCATTTTTTTAGCTTGAGTTATACAAAAATGATTTTGAGATGGAAAGAACGCAAAGAAATGAACTGTTTATTGAGAAAAATAAGATTAGCGACGAGTTGCAACAATTGCAAAGACGTAATAATCAATTACACGAAGAAATCGACCAAATCAGATCTGGTTTTGTGCACGTTAAGAAAGAAGAGGCTCCACCTAGTCCAACTCATGTAAGTTGTATTTGTATTTACTTATTTGTTCTTTATATCAAAATCAACAATTTTGATATTACCGCGTAGTTCGGTGAATAGGCAAAGATTTTTTTTAAGATGTACCTTTTTACCTATAGTATGGATGTTTAATGAAATATTTCGTGATTTCGTCTAAAGTGGAAGATATGTTCAATACGCAATTAAAGTTTTCTAGGCTGCAAATTACTTAGAAATAGGTAAAATTGAAGTGTAATACGTATAAATTATTAATTTCCGTTGCCATACATTTAAATGAATTGAGATTAAATTTATTGGGTATACATATCGTAATGGGATATTGGGGTGAAATGCGTGTAGTTGCACCTAATATTAATTTATATAATTATAATTTGAATTTTCAATTAATGTCAAAACTACACTTTATATTTTCAGAATTTGGATACTTATTATCATTCCAATTCTGACATTTTGATAATTTATTTAGATTATTAATTCTTTGTTCTTGAAAAAAAAGACTCAATTAAAATTAACTTATAGGGAAGTTATTTTCAAGAATTTACAATTTAATAATAATAATTGTCAAAAACACGGGAAAGATCTTCATTTGAATCTAGTCGTAAAAATCCTTAATGTTATTATTGTAATTGGCTTCCGTCGGTAATGAATCTATAATTTTGAAAATTATAGAATCCTTAATGTTGTTTGTAACATTACATACGATTATTGATAGGCCAACCATTAAAATATGGAAGTCCTTGAATTGGTATTGCTGTGCCGACGAATAAACAGGCAGAATAGAATTTTTTCGATTAAACTATCTAGAAATTATTTAAAAAACAAAAGAAATTAAAACCATTTAGAAGCAAAGAAAAAGAAAAGTTTACGTTGGAGGACTGATCAAAAAGGGCTTACAACGTTCATAGAAGGAATAGAATAGGATTTTAATAAGAATTTATTTATACACATTCACACACAAGGAAACTTGTATAGTTTATTTCAAATTGTAAGAATATAACTTTGAACGGCTTAAATGCTGTTTTTGCACCACCTGCGGTAATAACTACGTGGATACGCAAATAAACTGCTGAGGACCGTAATGACAAAATTTAAGTGAATTGAATAGAAATGGAATTATGATTTGCGATATGCGTAACTACCTGTTTGTACATTTAAATCTCATTTAATATGTAAATTCTTTAATTACTTGGAACATCGAATTGCTTACTATGTAAATTTATACTGTTTGTAAAATATATATACATAAACATATAATTATCCTATAGGGCTGTAATTTATAGTCAATACGACCCCTAGATTCAATATGCATTGCCAGGTTATTATCGTCACAGAAGGTGCAATAAAAGTATTAAAGGCCTTGTAAGTCTACAGTCATATTCTTATAATTTGAAATAAACTATAAGTAAAATTTTACTAAATTTCTTGTAAGTAAATGATTGAAAATAAAAGTATTTGTGATTATTCTTAATTCTATATTTAATTCAAACTTGTATACAAGATTATACCAACCCTGAGTTATTTAGTTTTGCATTTTACAATGGGTAATTATCAATTTGTCAAATCCCAATTCTAAAAGCGCAAATTATTCTTGTTGTTAAATTCTGCCCGTTTGATATTTTTGTTCCTTGTTTTGCCATTGATTTCCTTTATTTGTTACTGCTTTGTTAATTGTTATTTTTTTTACTTTATTGCACTTTATTGCAATTAATTATAGTATAATAAAGTAAACAAATGACAACAATTAACAAAGTAGTAAAAATAAGAGAAAATAATAACGACACCGAAGAATGGAATAAAAGCTCATTTAGACGGTGCCTCCTTCTATGCAACACTGTATGTAGCGATGCGAAGCATGTATTAAAAAGGCGTACGTCGAACTGTCTACACAGGTAGACCACATTGTAACTATACTTCATTTCTTTTAAGAATGCAATAGGTGGCGTTGTAGGCGCAGAGCAATTTACACAGACAAGATTTTGAATGTTTGTTATGACAATGATGACAACTTATGATCGATCAGATGTTCGATATTATATTCAGCGAGGTTATCTTATGATGCTGTCGCATATGTATACAAAAATTTATGACATGAAATTATGTAAATTTATAATTCAATACAAATAAGCATCATATGTTCGATATACATATATATTACTTTAAATTCTTAAATAATCTAGGAATCAAATTAACAAAATTGCAAGAAAAGATTTTGTGAAATTATTACGAGTGATTATCTTAGTAATTTTCAAAAACGCAAGAAACTGAAGAAAAGGCAATGAAGTAAGGATTTTTTCAGCGAAGTGAATTTGCCAATATTAATTGTATTGAAAATAACCTTGATTTATACAGCCGCAAGAAACTATAGAGAGCAACGAACCTTGTTGCACTTCACCAGAGAAGCTAAAAAAGGATCATTCCGATGGAATGATTCTGCAACAAGATTATTTTTAGAAGGATATTAAGAAAACGATGCATTGTTTAATGAAAGAAGTCTAAAAACAATGCTTGACTAAAAATTGCATACAGTATGCAAGGAAAAGGATATGCTATAACCGCTGCATAAGCAAAAAATAAATTTAAAATAGTAGAAAAACGGAGCGGAGAAAAGTTACGTGTCCTTGTGAAAAGTATAAAATGTAAATGTTTGTGTTTTGCAGTATATCTAATATTTTTTCTATGTGTAAAGATTTTTTTTATTCAAAACACATTTATAAATTTAAATATAAGGCATTTATCGAAATATTTCGTTTTTTCCTTTTTAAATCTTTAAATTTCTGTGGTTATGGATGAAAAATATTCTGTGCCAAAATCTTGTCAAAGTGTGAGGAAATGATAGGCATTTGCGTTCACGTCGTTTACACGAGCTTTTTGCGTTAAAGTTTTTTTCAAATTTGATTGAACTCAACTTCCCTCTAGTTCATGAGACGCGAATAATCCTTTTGTTAAAAAAAAAAACGATCCAGGAAGAGATATAAATATCTTCAGCTTCAGATCCCGTCTTTTTCTTTGTCAGCTTAATGTGTTCTCTATAAAAGTATGATCGCAGAATTTTATTCAAAAATTTTTGTGTCAGTTGAACATTTCATGGCCAATTGCCTTTGGTTGAATGCGCTTTGCTGCATGAAAAGAAACATTGTTTAAATGAACTTTAAGAATAATTTGCGGGTTTAGAATTGCGGGTTGACAGGTTGACAATTGTTAAAATTATGTTTGGTAACAACGAACTTTTTCTATAAACCTTATTTGGCGCTTTTCCCTAGCCAACCTTAAAAAAAGACCAGGTCAGATTACCAAAACCACATTGTGATATTTCTTTAATTAAAGTAAATATATGCTTGAATACTTCAGAGTCTCGCTGTAAATTACTCATCTTGTAAAGTTCAGTTTTAATTAGTTATCCTGATGTACCATTGATGATCGACTTAATTTTGAAATATCGCGCCTTTACTTCAATAGTGACTCTATAGGTAAATTTCCAAATTAGTTTATGTGAATTTTGTCGCTACTTCTGTAAAATGTTTTGCAGTTTTGAAATTGGTTTTAGTGACTTACATGTTTATATAAATTTATTGCGAAATCCAATCATTTTGAGCGGAATTTTTTAATCTGATGGAAATAAATACATCAAACATCAAGATTTTAACTTAGTTCGCACTGTATCCTGCGCATGGGACACCAACTCCAAAGCAATATAAATACCATTTAACACCGAAAATATCCCCCGTCAGTAGCAGGAATCGTAGCAATTCGACGTTTCATGCGATTGCATCCAGTGACTGGATCGATTGATCCAGCCACTGGATGTTGTGTTGAGAGTTCGCCAACCATTATGCCTGTAGTACTTGGCGCTAAATCTCTTCACTGTTGAAGTCCCCACCGACCATACCGCAAATATGTACAACCGAATTCAATTCTGGCGTAAAACCAGGCCAAGGAAACAACCGTGAATAGTGGTCATCTGACCATCTCTTAACCGAACGTCCAGCATCTGATCGACTACACATTGCGTCGGGTTGCTGCCATACTTGCCGCTGCCTGCAGATAAACATTAACAAGCTTAATATAACGAAGCGGGCACCATCTTCGGTAAGACTCTTTAATCCATTGCGGGAGGTTTTAAAATTAAGTACGGAAGAAAGGGCATTCAAAAGTAAACTAAAAAACATACTGCAACAAAATGGACAAATTCGTTGGCTTGTTCAACAATTGAGCTGGTTCTTTGTTGTATTTGTGTTTTATATGCTGTTCCTATAATGTATAAATCAGTTGTGTTATATTTAGTATATAGCTTATGTCTTAACTTGCCCAACATACCGCTATGTATCGACTAAGGAGTGAAATATTATATTCTCGGCACTAAGTACTACTCAACCAGGTAACCAAGTTAATTCCCCACGTAAGTGCTTTCGTTACTTATTAAGTATTATTTACTTGTAAAATTATAATGCATTTGATTTTGGAGGTGCAGGTGTGAGGACATACAGTACCGTTCATGGAAGTTCGGGCAAGCTGACAAATTATATTAACTGTTTAGGAAAAAAATTTAAAATTATATAATATACATTTCTGTGGGGAATTATTAAAACTAACCTTTTCTGGAAGCCTTTTACCAATTTCCCAGGTTGTATTTGTCTATTATAAGACCGTTATCATAAAATATATAATTATGTTGGAAATCCCCAATAATTACAGTGACAATAAAGCTTTATAATAATCCCTAGGAGGGTTAGCTGATTCACTCGTGTTATCTGGAATTATAACATTTGTAAACGCAGTAGTTCTGAGGAGATTGTTGTTGTGAAGGTATCTGTGGTTGTGCAAGTGAAAAATAAAATAATTTCGGTTTGACTGCTTAAAATGCCCCATGGAAAGCCTCTAGCTGTTTCAAGACGATCTGCTATTGTTACCTTGCATCAGGACGGGTACGCAGAAAGACAGATTGCGGATAAATTAAAAATAAAAAAACCTACAGTACATAATACTATAGTTCGATTTAAGACAACCGGTGACGTGCAAGATCGTAATCGGCCAGGGCCGTCAAGAAAAACGACTCCTGCGGAAGATTTACGAATAAAAATAATTAGTAAGCGCTATAGAAGACTAACAGCATCAGAAATTGCGGCAGAATTCAATAATGAGCGAGATTCCAAAGTTTCTGTAAGTACTGTGAAACGTCGGCTGAAAGAGGCTGGGTTGCATGGGCGAGTGGCTTGTCGTTACTCCGAAGAGGAAAAGAGGAAATAGGCTGAAACGACTGAAATGGACACAAGCTCATAGAGATTGGACAATGGACGATTTTAAAAACGTTTTGTGGACTGAGGAATCCAAGTTTGAGGTTTTTGGAAATAGACGGAGAGTTTTCGTACGCAGATCAAGAGGGGAAAGAATGTTACGGGAGCGTATAATTCCTACGGTGAAGCATCGAGGCGGATCTAATGGTTTGGGGTTGTTTTTCCTTAATCGGAACAGGGGACTTGCTCAAAATTGAGGGCATAATGAAAAAAGAAGAATATCGGAAAATCCTGGAGGAAAATGCCATACCGTCAGAAGTCCGATTAATTGGTCGTGGATTTGAATTTATGCAGGACAATGACCCCAAACATAAATCTAAATTGTGCACAGATTATCTGCAGCAAGAAGAAAATGAAAGAATCCTAAAAATTATGGAATGGCCGCCACAGTCCCCCGATCTGAACCCGATAGAGTTGTTATGGGACGAATTAGACCGATGTGTTAGGAAGAAGTGTCCAAAATCGAAGGAACATTTGTGGATCATTCTCCAGGAGGTATGGACAAGCTTGTCCAATGAAACATTAGTAAAATTACTGAATCGGATGCCGAGAATAGTAGCAACAGTCCTAAAGGCAAAAGGTGGATTTTTCGATGAAAATCGGATTTAAATTATTTGTATTACATTAACTTTTTCTTTTTAATAAATTTGTGTTTGAAAATATGTAAAATCATGTAAGTAAGTATTAAATACATGGCCATTTAATATTTCTCTTATTGTCTTTGACTTCCGTATATTTTTTTTTCTTGCCCGAACTTCCATGAACGGTAGTGTACATTTGGGCAGCATCGTATATAGTTAGGCACTATTTAGTAAATTTCGTCATAAAAAATTCATTTAAATAAGTTTATCTAGCATGATACATCAAGGTGTCTATTTACAATAACCAACTACGCGGAAATATCTGTTTTTGGGTATTTGATTTAAATGTTTCTCTTCTATTGCTTTACAGTCACCTCCGCAACCAAGACATATTTGTCCAATTTGTAGTTCAAAGTTTGGATCAATTCGTTCACTTGAAGACCACATCGAATATTGTTTAGTAAATGCACGCACCTAAATGGTAGGCGAAATTTGTAAAATATTTTAGTTGATTGGTATGTTTTACTGCTATTAGAAAATATTATTATTGAAGGGGATATGGTGCTTGTCGCTTTCAATTTATTAATATGAAATCTGGATGTGTATTTTTCAATTTGGGCGTTTTCATTTGTAACCAAATTTTTATAGAAAATCTTGCTCGATCGAATACCAAACGATTCGCTAAGAAATATATAATGTACCAACCCATCAGCCTGTTTTTTTTTTGTTTTTTCACAAAATATTTGTACTACTTATCGTTGTTTTAATCAATATGTATTTATGCAAATGCATATTGATTTACAAGAGGATCTGAAGGATCCGAAACAATATCGTAAATATTGTGTGTATGTTGCGAAAATCTACAGTATACATTTGACCAGTGGCGGCTGGTGTTGACGTAAATGGGAGATCAAGGACAAGACTTAAATTTCCTCGTGTATTTCCGTTGTATATCGTGTACATTGTACTTGACAAAAAATACACAAGGAAATCGAAGCGTTGTCCTTGACCTCCTATTTACCTCACCACCAGCCGCTACTGCATTTGACTTCAATAAAATACAATTTGTAAGTTTTACTTTAATCATATTGTAATCCATACAACAAGTATTTGCTATTTAAGTAGCAGTTCTGCGGCTAGAAGTGAGGCTAGGGAGGAGCAGATTGTTTTATCTCAACATCTAGAGCAGCGGTCGCTAACCTTTCGCAATTCACGGACCCTTCCCCCTACACATATGTAGGATGGGATATAAAGAGTTTTATAATAATCATTAAACTTTCATTGATTAATTAAAAATATCTATATTTGTGTTACAATTGTTTTATAAAGGTTATCAATATCTAACGAAGTTTATATATTTTTGTACATATTACTATATTTTTATTCATCACTACTAGTCATCAGTCATGAACTTAGTAACTTTAATATTACAATGTTTGTGTTTGGTACTGCCACAGCGCAACAGTTTCTCAGGCAAAAATATTTGCTATCGATGTGGGTGTCGAGACACTCTTGAATAGGTGTATCAGACACAAGATGATAAAAAACTTTTCCTAACATCCAGGCTACACAATGAGCTCTCGGGACGTTGAAAATTTCCTCCAGACTTGTAGTTGGATGCAGGAGAAACCTTGATATAGCCATAATATAGCTAATCTCGCCAAAGGCTAGAAATACCAAGTCTACCTTCATCGGGACGCACTGACATTGATGGCAATCAGGTGGTCGATGCCTGCCACTGATTATAGAACATCTAGTCGGCATATCATTTAGCAGTGCCAAAATGCGTGTTACCCACCGGGCCGAACAAGTCTTTCGAAACTGAAGTGACTCCGTAGGTCTATGCGAGAGCATTTACAGCCAGGCATTTATCTTGAGCGGTGAAACTTGAATGCGCAATGATGAGCGGCCAGTAGTATTAACGGCGCTCATTCCTGTAGTAGATTTTACATAGTGCACAGCAAAAATATATCGATGGAAGGTAAAATGAAAAATAAGGTAAGTACATCTGTTATTGAAAAATATTGTATTATATGCTGCACAAATGACTGCTCAAGATAAATTTGCCCGGCTGCAGGAAATTTTTAGAACTTCCTCTGTCAGGGTTCTAGCGAGAATCTTTACTAGCCAGGCTCGATTAAGGAACACCTGCACAGAATGTATGTAATGGGTCGTTCAAGATGGGCAGAGCATCTATGCACTATGTCCTCTTGGAGAAGGAGTCGTTTGCAGAATTAGATTAATTCTTCTCGGCGAACTTTAGGATTACATTGCCAAGCTACAATAAATATAATAGTGTATCCTTGTCTGATTTTATTTCTATTATACATAATCAGGGGCGGCTGGTGTTGTGGCTGCGGAGCTGCATTACAATGCTTCGATTCCCTCGTGTATTTTCGTTGCATATCGTGTACATTATACTATTCAACGGAAATCCACGAGGAAATTGAACCTCCAATTTACGTCACTACAAGCCGCTACTGTACATAATTAAAGGTATAATCTTTTAGCCTGAATAAGGTTAATACTCTCAAACAAAGAAAAACTCACTTAGTAATGTTTTCTTTGATTGAATATAAGAAATGTTTCACCAAGAGCAATTACTTAGTCTAACTCTTTGAAGTGAGTACTTTCAATAAAGGTGAAGATATGATATGTGAATTGTCATTTTCATTTTTGTTAAAGATATCACTTTATCCAGGTTGAAAGAACAATGGACAGATATCCTTTTTTTAATTAAATATAAAAAGATTCCTAATTCGCATGCGCCTGGCGTTCTCCGCTTACTCCGATTTTGATGTGATACTTAGAGTAAGCGCCATAGACGTGCAGTTTCTTCAATATTTATAATACCGAAAAAGAAATAATAAAGCGAACAATAATAAAATAACTAATCAAGAATTATAATATCTGTACGGCTGTGAAACACTCGCCCTCTTAAGCAGCGTAATCAAGTAGGCTGGCGGATTGCATTGGAATTACTGAACATGAGAAGTAGAAGCACCATCAGTATTATAACCCAGTGGATAAGAATCGTAAAAAATTGATAGCATTAGATATGTTTCAATAGTTGTCTCGTGGAACCGTGTTCGCAGTGGTGAAAAAATGTGTTTATATTTGGAGAAAGATCGTTCGACATCTACCGATGTAATACATGTATGATTAAAATAATCTTTGAACTCAATTAATGGATTAGTCGAAGTACCATTACAAATTTGTTGTAATATGATAAAATTGGAATCTTTCTCTCACACTCTCCAACTTTTTTTAAACGCGAATATTTTTTGCGTCATCTATAGTGCGTAGCAGAGTATGTTCTTCGTCCACTATTTGCAGTGACTTCGCTAACGACAACGCTCTATTTTGTAATTGTTCCAGTGCGTCATATAAGCATTTATAGTAGCTATGAATACTTTGTAAATCTGTTTCAACAGAAGTATCTTGAAATTTTGACTGGCTCTCCTTAATAGCTGCAGCTTCGGCAGGATTGAATTATAGAATAACAGCTTTTACTTTTTTGAAATGTTCAGCATAATAAAAAGCTGCCTGCAACCAGGTTCCCCAACGTGTAAGAATCGGCTGTGGTGGTTCACGAAGACCGGGACACCGTACGTGAAATGTTCGAAGACGTTTTGAAGATTTGAGAAACACTTTTTTTGTACTTGATATTAATGCATCTACCTCGGGATAACATTGTCTAATAGTTTGTGCTACAAGATGTAAAGCATGCACTTTACAAGTTATATGTAAACAGTCGCAATTGTGTTCAAGAAGAAAACGGCCTACCGCACGCATTGTCGCTGCACCATCGCCCATAAACATCAACACTTGACGTGTTGAGATTTGAAAGTTTTTTAACGTAATAAGTATCACTCATCAACACACAATCAAAGCAACTGATTTTTTAATGTAGATATGATTTCATTTTCCACCTCTTTACGTACAAATAAAACATGCTTACGTGCTGTTGCCGTAGTAGGCAACTTCAACTCCGGGTTGTATTTGTTCCAAAAGTTCTTAAACGATTTCTTATCCAGTATGTTAAGTGACAAATTACATGTTATCATCATGACAAGTAAATCGAAAATAAAGTCATTTCTATTTGACGCGCCGTTATTTCTATTTCTGTGTTTTGCACGATTTACATGCTTCCTACAGTCGTTCTTTTGCCAGCATATCAAAGTTTTCTCGCACACTTTACAAACTATTTTAGCACCGTCGTGCAACAAATCTGGAAACTCACAGATAAAGTTGTTTACTTTATCAGCAAAAGGTCGTTGTTTAGCCTTGCGCACACTGGACATTTTTAATTAAAAATTTTCTTGAATAACTAGTATTCCGCTCGCCTGATTTAATTCACACGCACACGCCGCGCTAGTGATGATGAATTTGAACTGCTTTGCCACCCGGCACATGTTTACGCATCGCATCAGACAGGCGCGCACCGAGTTCCGTTGGCTGCTCCAGCTATTACGGCTATGCTGGGACGACACGATCATCTTACCTTAGTGATAATTGAACTACTAACTTTGACTATTTTCAAACAATCAGAACAGCGCATTTGTATTCCAAGCCGAAAATCTACGTATAGACATTACAATTTTCCAAATATACATACATTACATGTAAGTAAGTCCTTACGGACCACCAATGGTCCGTGGACCATCGGTTAGCGACTGCTGGTCTAGAATAGCATCGTATCGCTTCGGTAGACATCACTATCTCGATTAAACTACTTAAAGTGAGGAAAATGCAACTACATACTTTCAATCTTTTTGCTGGTAATGTAGTTCATCTGCAATATAAAGTATCAAAAGGAATGCAAAGCATATGCTGCATTAGGTTTTTCTTAAAAATACGCATACTTAAGAATTGTGAGAACATTAATATACTTAAGGAACAAAACGTAGTGGACCCCGGTTAATGAGACTCCGGTTGATGTTATCACCCGCTTTAATCAACTATGGGCCGACGATATACCAAAATATGCTAATATTCTCATTTATTATCACCAGTTCGATTATTGTTGTCACCTTCTGTTTTTGTGATTTTACTTTTCTAGCTATTATCCAATGACTAGTAACAAACTTCCTATTACTATTAAACAAACTTAATTTTCCGACAATTTAGCTTGGCAGTTCAACGATAAGGATCATATCTGTATGTATTACGCCAACGAATTAGTGAATATGTATGTGCTACCAACTTCAGTTATCCACGATAATGTTAATTACATTTTTATAATTATCCGGCTAAACATTTTTTTCAGATTCTCGTAAATTTTAAGATGCTCAGACATCCTGAACATCCTGAATGCTATTTAATAATATGTAATGAAGTTCTTATTTTTAATTAGCGATGGCTACGACGCTCGAGCCCTTGAGCTTCTCATGAGAACCCGCCACTACCCAAAACCGAAAAACAGCGCATGATTTCATTATAGATGTGATATGATGTAATACATCTTTACAACTGATTGCCAACATATATAGTAGACGAGTTAAGTGTGTATTTAATAACTGTAGGAAGTTTATTGCTAACTATTGTTAAATAGTTAGCAGTTAAAAATCGGCAATCAATTTCCTTACTGTTGTTGTGGATACAAACCTGAACTGGCATCGACACATAGAAGAACTTGCAAAAAGACTGTCGTCGGCTCTTTATGCTATAAGGAGATTGAAGCATATTGCAACACATGGAGCAGCAAAAACCGCATACTTTGCAAACTTTCACTCTTTCTCTGTTATGGGATACTCTTCTGGGGCACATCGGTTGAGGTTCACAGAATCTTTGTCCTACAAAAACGTGCTATACGATTCCTATGTAACCTACAATACACAGAGAGCTGCAAAAGACACTTTGCAAAAGAAAAAATACTCACCCTACCATCTGTGTTCATTATTGCAGCAGTTACTTTTGTTCAACAGAATAAAGCAGCATTTCCCCTTAATAGAAGTCATCATACATATTCTACATGTTCTCGTCACGAAATGAGAGTTCCGTACCACCGTCTTACAAGCTCACAAAAAGCGCTTGATTATTGGAGAGTTAAATTATACAATAAATTACCAGAAGAATGGAAAGATCTTCCTTTTATCAATTTTAGAAGAGAGGTGAAGAAAATGCTGCTGGAGAGAGAGTGCTACAGTATCGAGAAGTTCTAGTCATAGTATTTTTTTTTTATGTCTTGTTTGTCTTTTATTTATTACATTGTCTGTTTTATACATCCTTTTCTGTAACTTTTAGATTTTATTTATACTTTTATTATTCATTTTTATTTATACACGTTGACAATTGCAATTCATTTGCATGTAAAAGAAAAACAACAAATTGACTTTTTCTGTAATGGTTTGATTACAAAAAATAAATTATTATTATTATTATTATTATTATTATTAAATAAAATTTTCTTAACTTAAATTTAAGCTCAAATTCAAAACAATGAAGATGAAATTTGATAATAGCCGTACATGTGATAATTGAAAATATTTCTTGATTTATCGTGGTTTCGTACTTTTTTAAAGCTATAAAAATAAGCATGTGACAACAACCGTAATTTTATAATCCATGAATGTTGCACGTACTGCTAACATGGTAATTGGGTCTATTCTACATAATCTTAACATTAATCCTAATGTATGCAATCCATACATTTTCATTCTTCAAATTCCAAACACGTTATTTGTTGACATCCTGCACAATATAAGTATTTAGGTTTTTTTTAACAGAATATTTATTACAATATAGTTAAATTAATATCGCAGCACTTCATATAAACGATATTTTTTTCAGGAATATCCTTGTCCAATATGTTCGTTTAGATTCTTCACGTACCAAGCTCTAGAGAATCACGTCTTCCGCTGCATGGAATTAGATGCTTTGCCATGAACGATTATTATGATGAGTGTTTGAATTTATTATACTTTATCCTATAATTATGTATATAAA
Organism: Dynastes maya; assembly: GCA_029619315.2. Taxonomy (NCBI): domain Eukaryota; kingdom Metazoa; phylum Arthropoda; class Insecta; order Coleoptera; family Scarabaeidae; genus Dynastes; species Dynastes maya. The sequence continues at coordinate 53,502,842 of JAROYE020000003.1, read as the reverse complement.
ATATAATTAGCATTGTGATCGACACTGTTGATGTTATCTTAGTAATACCGATGTGACTGAAATTCTGTTGTATAAACACAAGCAGGATAAGGTTAGGACTAGCGAAAGAACTTGTATTAATTTTAGTTATTATGACTTTTAATAGAGAGCATATATTTTAGCAAATAGTTATAATCTAATAATAGGAATTCAAGTAGCTGCTAAGTTCTTATGTATTGATTATTAATCAATACATCACTAGTAAATCGTCGTTGAAACCAAAAATATATCTAACTCTTCTGAAATAAACATTGTAGAAAAGGAGAAAGCAAATTTTAAAGTTGTTAAAATTCAGCGATTTAAATGTATAATATAAGTCAAAAAGTGGAGCTACACAGTTTTTTAGTTTCACCGACGAAATGCATACATAACATGGTTTTCCACGCAACCTGTTTATAAAAAATTTTCGCAGTTAGCATCTTATCCTACTTCTGAAAATTTGTAGTAAACAATAAGTGCGTCCGCTCTATTATAACAGATTATTTTTCGACCCGTATTACTTCCAGTTATACCGGAAGTCAACCAAAATGGCATGACATACTTTTTATTGCTTATTAAGATTCGATTGATTATTATGGAATGATCTGTATTTAGGTTCCTTATCTCTAAGACCAAATGATTTTGTCATTTCGATTTTTGTTTCTTTTTTTTTTTACAATATGCTCTTTAAAATTACAGATCAGAAATTGTTGTTATATTAAATAAAATGAACACTTCTGTAACGTGCAATGCTTTATTGTCACCACTTTTTATTGACACTGGATAAAACCTTACATAAACTACCACCACCTGGCACGTGGGGTCCAATCCCTCTACACACCAAAACACTACTACCTAAAAGCTACCAACCTCATACCAATATTGCCAACTTAAATATATAAAATTATTTTCCATTTTTAACACCCCCACTAAAACAATTTTATTATACTAATCCCATTAAACTTGTACAAAGTGAATGTTGAATTTTTACTAAACTTTTAGTTAGACAATCTGCTACCATATCTTTTGTGTTTACATATTCTAAATCTATATTACCATTATCTATAACATCTCTAACAAAATGGAATTTAATGTCAATGTGTTTGGTTCTTGGTCTGTAACTATGCGTGGATGCCAAACAAAGCGCACCTTGATTATCACAGCGAATTGTCATTGGTTCGTTCACCTTTTGGAGTTCATGTTGAAGATTCTTCAACCACATTGCTTCTTGAATCGCTGCTGACAACGACATGTACTCCGCTTCAGTACTCGAAAGTGCTACTGTTGTTTGTTTCTTAGTACACCAAGAAATTGCACTTCCTTGAAGCATAAAAACGTATCCTGTGACTGATCTCCTATCATCGGTGTCTCCGGCCCAGTCTGCATCACAGTATCCGATTATTTTTGAATTACCACTTTTGTTGAATTCAAGTTTCTTTTCTGTTGTTCCTTTGAGATAGCGCATAACTCGTTTCACTGCAATCCAATGCGGTTTTCCAAAATCTTTGTTAAATCTTGATAAAGTACTGACTGCGTAAGAGATATCAGGTCTACTTATCTGTGCGGCAAATAACAGACTGCCTATAGCTTCTTGATAGGGAATTTTCTCTACTTCTAATCTTTCAGCAGTACTTTTAGGGCTCATTTCTTTCGTCAATCTTTGGTTGGGATCCAATGGCGTACTCACAGGGTGACTGTCTTCCATGTTAAACTTCTTCAGCACCTCTTGAATATACAATTCCTGGTCCAACCATAATTTGCCTGCGTTTCTGTCTCTTGTAATTCGCATGCCCAGGCAATGACGTGTTTCTCCAATATCTTTCATTTTAAATTGTCTTGACAAGCTCATTTTCAATTCTTCTCTTTGTCTGACATTGTTGGAGAATATCAGCAGGTCATCTACATACACAGCAACTATCAGTATGTCTTTTCCTTTGATCTGATAATATATACATGGATCGACTACGCTTCGCTCTAAACCAAATTCTTTCAGAGCGCCATTTAATTTCAGGTTCCAAATTCTACTTGCCTGTTTTAAGCCATAAATCGACTTTTTCAAGTGACATACCTTTTGCCCCGTTCTGAAATGTTCAGGTTGAATCATGTATATATTTCCATCTAATTCTCCTTGCAGAAAGGCACTAACTGCGTCCATTTGATGAATATCAAGATCATATTTTACTGCTAAGGAAAATAGATATCGAATTGAGTTGTACCTTATTACAGGAGCATATGTCTCTTCATAATCTATGCCCTTTTTCTGCGCACATCCTTTGATAACAAGCCTTGCCTTGTATCTGCAAATTTTACCATGTGCATCACGTTTTGTTTTGAACACCCATTTATTGTCTAATGCCTTCTTTCCTTGGGGCAAATCACAAAGATCCCATGTGTCATTTTCAACTAGTGATTTGAGTTCTTCATCCATGGCATTTAACCATTGCTGCCTGTTACTGCTAGTTAGGGCCTCTTCAACTGTAATTGGGTCGTTAAATTCAATACTTTGTGCCATGTAAGTTACATAGTCATCAAATTGCTTGGGTTTTGGCTCTCTCGTAGTTTTCCTTCTTACTTGATTTTCTTCGATAGATTGATTCGGTCTATAACTATCATCAGAATCTCTTCCGTCTTCCTCTTGCGTTTCGGAATCTACTTCTTCTTCATCTTGGCTGCTATTATTGATTGTGTTGACCCCCACTGAAGTGTGATCATCTTCAGGAATATTCTCAGCTACAGGTTTATCTTTTGTCCCTTCATCGACTTGTTGGTCGTCTAGGAACAAGAACAGCTCGTTATTATTGTCTGATGAAGTACTTACCAGTCCTTGTAAGTCCTCCATAAACTTCACATCTCTGCTCTTCCAAACAGAGTCTGCTTTGGGGTCATACAGCCTGTAAGCTTTAGATTGCTCACAATATCCAACCATAACACATTCCGTCGATTTTGGATCCAATTTCTTCCGCTTTTCTTTCGGGACGTACATCATTGCTTTGCAACCAAATATTCTTAAGTGCTTCAGCTCCGGTTTATGACCAGTCCATGCCTCCTCAGGTGTGGATACCAAACCGCTGACTGGTGAGCGATTTATTAAATATCCTGCAGTTACCACTGCTTCGGCCCAAAAACTTCTGTCCAAATTAGAATCACACAGCATGGATCTTGCTTTCTCCATTATTGTTCTGTTCATCCGTTCAGCAAGCCCGTTTTGTTGCGGTGTATACGGTACACTGGTCTGGTGTATAATACCCTCACTCCTAAAGAATTTATTCATGTCTTCACTACAAAATTCAGTTCCATTATCCGTCCGCCAAATTTTTATTTTCTTATTTGTTTGGTTTTCCACCAAAGCTTTGAACTCTCTAAATTTAGTTTTGACTTCATCTTTTGTCTTTAATAAGTAAATAAAAACTTTCCTGCTATAATCATCCGTAAACGTCAAAAAATAACGTTTTCCGCCTTTAGATGGAATTTCTATAGGACCACAAACATCGGAATGAACTAATTCTAATACTTGGCGTGCACGCTTCTGACTGCTTTTGAAAGGGTCTCTGGAATGTTTCCCTTTAATACATTCTGCACACAAGTCTTTTGACTTTCACTAAAGTTAACACCAATTGCCAGATCATTTCTCAATCTTACTAGATTCTGCATACTCAAATGTCCCATTCGTCGATGCCATAAATTAAAGTTGTTTTCTGTTACTGTCATACTAATTTCTTTGGGTACATTTAATTTGTATAAATCTCCCACAAGTGTGGCAGTAGCAAGTAATTCTTTATTTTCATTCAGAATTTTGCAACCTGCCTCATTAAAAGTACAGAATTCCCTTTTTCGGTAATTTTACTGACGGACAGTAAATTTGTGCATAAATCTGGTACATAGATTACATCTTTCACCTGAATTTTATTTACTCCTTCGTAACCCATCACATTGAGAGACAAATTTCCAATACCTTTGACAGCTTTTTCTGTGCCATCTGCTACATTGATATTTGATTCAATTTTAGAAATATTTTCAAGAAATCTTTGATCGCAAGTCATATGGGCTGAAGCCCCTGAATCAACGTACCAATCGTGTTTTCTTATTGCATTATTATCGATACTGACACTAAAAGTACTTAAAAACGTGCCATGGTTTGTTGATTCGTTTGCGTTACTTCCCGTTTTATTTCTCCTACAATTCTTGGCAATATGCCCATGCAATCCACAATTGTAACAGCGAGGACCTTTCTTTTTGAGGTTAGGTTTTGTTTTACTTAAAAGAACTGACTCTTTGTTCGGGCCTGTTTTGACCTCTTGCAATAATTTAGTTTTAATTACAGTACCTGTTATCTTCGAGCCAGAGTTTTCGAGTGCCATTATCATCGGACCATATTCCTCCGGAAGTCCTGCTAACAATATAGCACCTACCCACTCTTCGGACACCTGTAGGCCGCATTCGCCAAGTTTATGTGCTGTCGTAATTATTTTATTAACATACGTCTCTACTGTATCACATTCTTCCAATTTGGTGCCTAATAAGGTTCGCAATAAAGCTATTCTTCGTGTCAACCCTGTATCACTGAACACTTCTTTAAGCTTTGCCCAAATATCTTTGGCAGTAACTGCTTCGAGGATGTGATGGTGATTTGTCTTATCCACTAATAAAATTAATTTTGACCTTGCCTGTATTAGTTTCGTTGCGTCTGTCTCTTCAGCTTCTACACATTCCCACAACCCCTCATGTTGTAGGTAAGCTTTCACTTCAAATGACCAGGACGCGTAATTTTCTACACCTTTGAGTTTATCAATAGCTGCTAACAACGCCATTTTATATAGAAAATTGTTTATATACACCACTAACACAAATGCAAACATTCGTTCATGTATCTGGGCCCATAACCTGTTGTTATATTAAATAAAATGAACACTTCTGTAACGTGCAATGCTTTATTGTCACCACTTTTTATTGACACTGGATAAAACCTTACATAAACTACCACCACCTGGCACGTGGGGTCCAATCCCTCTACACACCAAAACACTACTACCTAAAAGCTACCAACCTCATACCAATATTGCCAACTTAAATATATAAAATTATTTTCCATTTTTAACAGAAATGCAATCGAATGAATTTATGCAATATTTTTTCCGGAGAAAGTGGGAACACTATCGTTAGCAAAAACGCAATCACCATCAATGTATATTAGGTGTCCCTATACCTGTCTTGAGTAGTTTAGGAGTTTTAAGCAGTTATTTATATCAATTAAAATTTTACAACAGTTAGCCTTGGAAAAATAAATTTAGAGCAGTTGTAAAGATATAAATAATATATTTGGATACGCAAACCTCTTCACAAACAGTCTTCAAAAGATCTAAATTGAAATATGTTAAGTAAATTTTAAATAATTTGTGTATGTAACATAACAAACGACATAAAACAGAAAACAGAATGAAAAGTACATTATATGATATGAAGGATGGAGGACTTGAAATTAAAAGTTACAGATGTTCCAAATGTCCTCCATTCTGTTGGAGAATCTTGTGTGTACTTTTGTTCTTGTAACTCTTCGAATTTGATCTTTTATATAGCTCCATAACTAAAAATCAAGGGGACTACGGTCGGGAAATCTAGGTGGCCAAAGCCAAACTCCATTGGGACCGATCTTCAAAGATATTTATTTTCATGATATCCGTCATGTGACAGGGTCATATGAGTGTGCAGAAGCTCTACCCATTTGAAACCAACACTGACAAAGTATATTGTGCGGTAGATTGTTCCATTGTCTCCGGTACAGATATAGCATAAATTCAGTCAATTGTATTTCTGATATATAATTTAAAACAGTACATTGTAAAAGGGAAAAGAAACTAAAATTAAAATAACTCGAAACTAGTTGATTTTAGAGATGGGGAACCTTAATACAAATCATACCATAACAATCTATAGAATTAAAAAAAAAACACAATAAAAAGTATGTAATTCCATTAAAAATATCAAAGTTGATTATGACTTCCGTTATAACCGGAAATAATACGAGTCTAAAAATAATTTGTTATAATAGAGCAGATGCGTTTATTGCCTGCTACAAACTTTTAGAACTAAACTAAGATCCTAGCTGCAAAAACTTAATGGACGGGCTGCGTGGAAAACCTGTATATGAATATAGGTATATATCAACAATATTGTACCATATTTTATCTGTTGTTAATAGCTAGCTTTCCTAAAATTAATCTAAAGTATTCAATGTATTCGTTATCATAAATTTAATTAGTCGTACCCTTCAAGAATTCACACATTTATATACATGTATATTTATACATTTACGAATATACATAAATTATTCCAAATTCAAAAAAAAAAACACTGTTTGCTAAATAAAAGATTGTACAATGTTATAAAATAGTGTAATAATTAAATGTGTTGCTTTATGTATATACATATTACTATAAAAATAGAATTGATATTTTTATAGTCTCTATTCACATAATATACGAATATGCAGTTAAATAAATAAACTATAACTATTGATGTTTTTTTTTTCTCTGTGGTGAGTTACAAGCTAAATTGCTTATATAATTGGTTCTATTAGTGCCACTTTCTCGGAGTAAAGAGTGAAGCGCAGTTAATTATGTTCCAATGTGCGAATAGTGACAAAAGGTGCATCAAACTCACCAGAAAATCTGCCGTTATTCCTGGTTGGAATTCATACACTATAAGTTAATAAGGCCCTAGCACCAAGCTGTTGAAAAGGACTTTTCCTATTACATATCCTTACAGATGCATAATTTCCAACAAAACGACAACCTTATGGTGACCATCATCATATTCTTCGTAAGTATATGGACATATGAACATGTACATGAACCGCTTCATTGTAATCTAGGATTTAATAACTCACGTCATTCGGCTCATTAAATTTTACGATTTTAAATTTACATATTGCATGATTTATTTTCCTTATAAGGTTAGTTTTTCACTTAGCTTGTTAGTTCAGTCTTGCTGCTGATGATGATAGCTTGGCTATCGAAACGTGCGTCCAGTACGAATTAAGTGTTGTGGTAAGGGTATTTTATATGGACATAAGGTAATTGCGAAGTTCAAGTTACGTCAGGCCGTTGGTTTTTTGATGCTGTAAATTTTACTGCCTTCCAAAAATTAGAGAAATATGAGTCACAATAAAAACTTGCTTCATTTAAAAGAAATGTTGAAGTGTGTCTTTACCACAGTATAACAGTAAGAGCATACATTAATTAGTGTCGCAATCTTTGATTATCCAAGAGGTTTTTTTCCTATATTTCTAAAATATCGAGTAAGCTTTGCATGTAAAGCACATAAATCATTTGAATCACCCTCTTGCTATATTTTCTCAGTTCTTACTAACTATATTCAAAGCAGCAACTTCTTTTATATTGCAATGATATTCTATATAAAATTATTTAATTACTCAGGGATAAAGTTTTATAAATCATTTAAAGGTGGAGGATCTACTTATTCTTTTGCTAAAGCCTGTTTTACATGTCGCGATTTATTGGTCAATTAATTGAACAAATTGATCGATTTTATCGTACCGCGTAAAACAACAAAAATCGGTACGATTTCTTGAACAATTTGTCGTACGATTAATTGAATTGAATAGAATGTGATCTATTTCTGCCACGATTTTTCACTAACTTTGCTGTTTTAATACCAATCCAGTAACAGAAAAGTACCTAGGGTTTGTTTAGTGATTTTAAAGTAAAGTGAGAATAAATTTCGAAAACTTACGGCGATTATGATGTAATACATAATTTCAATTAACTAAGCTAATCGCGATATTTCTATTCCTAGTGCACTTGTGTATATATAGAAAATTTGCAGCTGCGTGATTGGTCCTTTCTTCGATAAACTTCGTAAAACGAACGAGACGTATGTGCTTTAAATTTGAAACACGTTGTAACGTTATGAGGAACATAAACGTTGTGTGAAGAATAAAATAATATGCCTTTTTATGGTGTAGAAGCTAAATAATAAGCGCGAAAATGGAATTTGTTAAATTTGAAAACAGTTTATTCATTTCTGATAAAAAAAGCTCTACGTGATGGGTATTTCCTTCCTTAATTATTTTATTCTAACATTTAGATATTAAATATACTTCCGAATACATATGAAGCACTTGTAATTGGTTATGATAAAGATAATGAAGGCTTTTCTATAGAATTAAGGGTAAAACTTACGAATAAAGAGGTAGCTGTCATGTGGGAAAGTGATTTTGAAAAGAAAACCAACACTTTCACAGAAAATTCAAAGAAGATTATTTTCAAGGTATGATAAGTGTCGATTTTTACAATTTGTGAGTTAGTGAATGGTATAAAAATAGACTCTTCAATGATGACTGCTCTTCATACCTTTGGAAAATAGTCTGGGTTACCAATAAAAGAGAGAAAAATTGTATAACCAATGTATGACGTATAACCAACAGCTACATATAACTCACAGGAGGTTCCCTTTAGGAGGAAGGAATACAACCTCCGGTAGACCTCCAAAAAGCCACAAAGATTATTCATTTCCCAAAAAAAAAATATGTCATGCTATGGATTTACCTGTTCCAAAAAAAAGTCTCATTCATTAACGTATCTTGCAGAAAATACATAACATACAAAAAATATGGCTAAAAATACATGTATATTTTTTAATTACGCAATGTCAAATTAAATGTTACAACTTAACGGCTAAGAATATTAAGTTTAATTAATTTAATTCCTTTTTTTGATAAAAATCGACTTTTTCTTCTAACAAAATTAAAACATAATAAAAAAGGTCAAAACAAAATGTTGACTTTTTCATTATGTTTTAATTTTATTTAAAGAAAATGCCGAAACCAAGGAAAAATAATTAAATTAATTTAACTTATATACGTTGGCATGCGGGTGTAGGTGCTGCATTTTTAAATTAATAGGTAGATTTATTTTAAAAGCTGTTTTTAAAAATAATATTGTGTTAAGAAAATGAAACACATTTTTCCGACTTTTACAGTATGTTATGGATTGGTACTAATTGTTCTTTTTGCAACTATCTACTCCTTTTTACATATTACACATTAGTACACGAAAGATATAGCAAGAAATATATTCAGGTCTATTCAAAACACATTAGGGATTGAACAAAAAGTACTGCAAGTTAAACACAAAATTATAAAATAGAGATAAGTTTCCAGTACAAAAACCTGGGTACAGGACAAACATAAATATTTTTGTAATTATATGCAAGATAACTAACTATATATAATGTAGTGGGATGTTTCAACGTGAATAGCGTATGTTAAATTCACAATAATTACTATTATATCAAAATTCGCCGAGAATAGATTTTAATAGAGTTTAATGCGGAACTTGAATTATTTCCGATTAATATTCGAGTTCCGACATTATTGATTATTTATATTATCAATTTTTTCTTTAAAAAAAAACTCAGTTAATGACATGTTACAAAGAAGAGTGAAAATCTCAGCTTATTTTAAGTTATTTATGTATTAAAGACATTAATTGTAAAAATGACACAGATACACACAAAAATCACATTGTATTTGGAAATGACCGTTAAAATCCTTTGCGTTACCTACGACACCGAATTGGAAGTTCAAAACATTAAAATTAAAATATCAAGTCATTAGCTTGGTAGTGTTAGGGACGACGAAAAAAAAAGAGAAGTCAGCAACAAAAACAATTCTGACAGATAATAACATCTTTCCGATTGACTTTTGGAAGTTTGAGACAAGAAAGTTAAAACATCGTGAAAGTATCCAGTGCATATATATAAAAAACATTTCTAGTGAACTATAAATGATATTCAACGATTCTTAACGATATTTAATCAGTCACGAAATTTTTTAAAACCATTTGAAAAAACTTAACCGACGAAAACCATCAGAGGGCTTCCAAACAAGGGGACTCAACGAAGCAGAGGGAAGGAGGAATAAAAGATAAGAGGATTTCACGAAGAAGAGGGAAAAAGGAACCAGCAATTAGTAGGATTTTACACACACACACACATTAAAAAAAAAAACACGCCTCAATAACTGTAAGTAATCTTAATTAGATTAAATTCATTTTTCTATTGTAAGTAAATACTTAAAATAAATACAAAAACAGATTATCTCCTCAATTCAAATCTTTTAATTAAATTTGTCACATAACAATAATTTCTCTTTTAACGTACACATTTAAATATATATTTTGAATTGCCGCCAGTAGCAAATGCAGCAATCACGCCATCCTCATACACAAGTGCACTAGGGATAGAAATGTCGCAAGCTAATCAGTGCATATACCAAAACATTTGACAGGCAGATTGCCAACCTACTTTTATAAGCAGATGAAAATGTCCTATTTAATAATTCTCCTGTTCAACTATTAACCAAACTAAAGGAGCATTCACGATCCTTTAAACATTGTTCAATTTATTGTAGCATGTAGAGCAGCGTGTTTCTACCGATTTCTTGGTCAATAACTTGTTCAATTAATTGACTAATAAATCGCGACGTGTAAAACAGGCTTAATAGAAATCAAATGAAAAATTAAACAATTTTTAGCGCTCTACAGTTACAGTATTTTATTTAATTTAAAAGAAATTATATTTCGACAAAATTTTGAATTTTAAAACATTGACCTATCGCAATCCCTGTCTGACAGCTATATTAAAGTATTTATGAATTTATTTTAGCTTTTGACATTTTAAATTGAATTTTCTTGTTTATTTAGCCAAATAGTAAATTCTATACGTACTCGCTGAAGTTTAATGAAATGTACTTCGATGTCCGTTTTTGAAAGTCTTAGCTCGAAGCTGCACCTGATTGAAAATCAAATATATTCTTCCTTCAATTCTTGATTAGTTTCATAATTTTGTTATTTGACGATCCAAATAAGTTTAGTAATCGATATTTATAACATTTGTGATGAAATAGTTTCGTATATTATTGAAACTTTTAAATTTTATCGAAGAATTTTGATGTGGAACTTGTTGAAAATTGTTTATCCCGTCTCATTTTGTTTTTCAAATCAAATCCACAGTTTACTATCTGAATTAAATAAATCAAATGACATCCTTGGTTATTAAAATCCATCGAAAATACCTTGCTTTTGCTTCCATGGTGATGAAGTCCAAATTTTCAAGTACAGTAATGTCAGAATGGTTACCATAAAAACAATTCTAATTTAATGCAACAGCATGATTTAGAAATGAAATATATTTCCGTTGGTGAATTTAGTTTCTCGCACTAAAAGTTATTTACTGGACTTTTTCCTTTAACAAAAATTCTCGCCTACATGTGTGAGACAAATCATTAAAGTCAAATAACTTTCTTATATTAAATTGAACATCCTGTATTCATTGTCGTATTTAGATTCTAATTTTAACCATTTATAAAATTGTATTAAGGTTTCCTATACTTATAATATCTTATACTTGCTTAGTAATTTAACACATTCGATTTCGTATATTCATTTCTTTCCAGTTTATTTTTCGAAAGTAGGCTTTGACGGAACTGACGTTATTATTACTCAGAAACGAACATTATTTGACAGTAGTGATTAGTTAAATCATCATCGTTCTTTGAGATTGTTTAAAAGTCGTTTTAAAATGAAAACTTACTCCCAAAAAGAGAGGATTGATATGATTTTTGTAATTGGGGAGTGTTTAGAAAATTGCTCGTTAGCATCAAGGGTTTATGCTCAAAAATTTCCTAACAGACGTCATCCTGACAAGTGTTCGTTAGAAAATTTGCTGCAATTTTTCCGAAGGACAGGAAGTGTGTCATAAAAAAAATGAAGCGACATAAACCAATTACCAGAAAAGAAGAAAATTAATTTTTTGTTATTGAATCTCTAATTGAAACTCCGCATACAAGAGATGTTTTTAAATCGTTTAGTTTTAATACACTATATTTTAAATTACATCACCGAACGTAGCCATTTGGATGCTGACATATGTAAATGTCATATTCGCAGCAGTGAACGTATTGCAACAATTATAATAACTTGTTCTACAAATACCCTACTTAAAAATGATTGTGGGAAAAGTAATGATAGATTAGGTAAAACACCACATAATAGGAAAAATAGATTAGGTAAAACATCACATAATATGAAATTAAAGACCCTGGTTAAAAATAGCATGTCTGTAAATGTTCTTGTGAAGTTGAACAAAATTTCGAATAAAATTGCAATTAATGTATCATTTCAACCTTAGTTTCGTCCAAATATATGCACAATTACAAACAATAATAATTAGTCGATTAAATATCAACCACAAATACATCTTCCACGAGAACGGTGCTCGATTACGTGTTTGGTTTTTTGCTTTGAAACTTCATTTCTCCAAAATAGAATCGAATGGGATGTGAAGAAGGGCGAAGTTGGGGACTGGCATCCTCCGGAAGCCCTTCAAAACTTAAAAAAGAAATGCAAAAAAAAAACGATTCTTTTATCGCTTAGGCTAATATCGTGCATGGCGATACATCGCCTAAATAACGTGACGTCATCGAAGAATTGTAAGGCTTCTATATTGGTGGTAACGGCTGAGGTCATGTTATATCGTAAGTAACGACTCGCCTCGTGTAAATAAGGCAATACGGTATCCACTTGCTCATATTGGCTTTGGACAGTTCGCTTCACATAGCAAAATATATAGTGTTCCATCAGTACCATCATTTTCATAAAGATCTGGGACAAACAATACTATTATGACATTATCCATTTTAAACATGTCTTGTAAAATATGATAATTAAATAATTTAATGTCAATTGTCTGTCAGTGTCAATCGTAAATCGACAAGTGTTGTACAGTAGTTAATTATTGGAGTATAATAATAATGCCCCATCAATGTAATATCGTTTTCAGTAAAAATGTTTATATTTAAAAATAATCTTTGATAAGTTTTTGCTAAAAGCAAACAGTTTTTAAAATAAACGAATATAATGTATAACTTTTAGGTTAAATACAAAAGTCTGTTATAATACCCAAAAAACGTTAAAATGAGCTCATAAGAGTTGTCCCAGATTTTTATGAAAGGGATACTACATGCCCATGAATAAAAATCTTATTTACACCATAACATAATACAAGAGAACATGAGGCCACGCGATCATAATTGTTTTATTATTTTCGCCAGCATTTTGTTATAAATTTATATTTTCAATTCCATTATTGTCATTGTTAATCTCCGACTTTTGGAATACGTATTCGTCTTACTGTAGTGGAAGATTTAAGCTAATTAATAGAGTAACCAAAACTTGCGGACTCGCATAGGCGTCGGTATTACGGGTTAATATAAGAATACGAAAAATTCATAAATAAACTTACTTGCTAATTATTCAACAAATTAGAGGCATCAGGATGTGAACTACTGTAAACTTGCATCATTGCAAAAAATTACTACATAGGCAACAATCTGGTCTCACGCAAATTAACAATGAAGGACCTAGGGGTAATATTTGATGATCAACTTCTCTTTTCGGAACACATTTTCGCAGTATGCAACGCAGCGTCTAAAACCCTAGGGTTTTTGTTGAGATCTTGTCGTTCGTTTACTACCACAGCTCCGCTAAAAACATTGTTCAATGCATTAATAAGAAGTAACTGGAATATGTATCGGTTGTGTGGTATCCGATTTTCACGTACTTAAACCTAACATTAGAAAAGATACAGAAACGTTTTCTGAAATATCTGTCGTATAAATTAGATGGCACTTACCCTGCACGAAACTCAGATTACAACCAGCTATTACAAAGGCATCACTTCACATCGCTTTCTAGTCGTAGAGAACGTTATAGTGCACGATTTCTTTATAATCTATTAAATAACCAAATGGATTCACCGCATCTATTGGCGCTTATAGCAATAACAGTACCTGAGCATAACACCCGCTTAACTGATCTACGTGTTCCTAGTTATAGGACGAACGCGCTACTTAAGGCTCCTCTAACGCACATGACACGTAACCTTCATAAATACTATCCTGATCCTTTCCACTAATACTTTTTTCCAGTCTTTCCTTCACTCACTCTTTTCTTTTTCTTGTACCTATTCACACTTTCTTGTTACCCTTGTATATGTATATTCAATAGTAGCTCTGTACTTTTGAAATTCAATGTATCTATTATGTTTGTCTTGTAATTGGTTTTTGACTGTTGGACAATAAAGATGTATTATTATTATTATTATTGCATATGTTTCCACAGTTACTTCTTTAAACCTTGTGCGTCGACAAGAAAAAATATTCTTATACATAGAAAACGATCTCTCCATACCTAAGGAAGTTACATTTGCATGTAGAAACTGTTTTTCAAAATCACTTAAAAGTTCACTATTCTTACACTTATTATAAACGGCCTCTAAAGTATTAAAATCGGGATTTTTCCTTAAAACATCTGCCAACTTTTGACTAGCGCATAATCCTGGCGTATCATTTAATGTGTGTAATTATTTTTTACACTCTCCACTATGTCTAATGATTCCTGCAATGACAATTCAGTACATTGTAGTTTTCTGATGGCATCTAGTAATACTATATAATTGGTACATATTGTTGTTAAATCTTCTAAAAGTTGAGGAATTTGAAATTCTCTTTGACTTTCTCTAATTGCTTTGGATTCATTCCGATTAAATCGCATTATAACTGATTGAATTTGTTGAAAATGGATCAAATAGTAAGAAGCTGCTGTTAGCCAAGTACCCCATCGCGTTAAAATTGGTTCAGGAGGTTCTGGAATACCTGGACAAAATTTACGAAATTCTTTTAAACGTTTAGGAGATTTACGAAACACTGCTTTAGTACTTCCAATCATCCGATCAACGTTTCCGTAATGTTGTCGAACAACTTCACCAACTAAATGCAAAGCATGCAGTACGCAGGTTATATGTATTAAGTTAGGAAATATATGTCTTAAGGATCGCCCAACACTTAACATCGTTGCTGCACTATCTGTCACAATCATCACAACTTGATCTAGGGCAATTTTAAATTTTTTCAAAGCGTTCATTATCACTTTTTGAATATTTTCCGCGCTACATTGTTGAACACGTTTGCAAGCTAACAAATATCGAGATGCTGTGTTCTCGCTAGATAAAACGCGAGCTATTACATTCACAATACTGTTTTTCGTTATATCGGTCATCTCATCCACGGTAATCCATATTTTTTTGGAACACAAATCACGTTTACACACATTTTCTAGCATCTCTTTCATTCGCGGCAAATGATTCTGTAATTGTGTTTGTGAGGGTGATGGGTACTTTGGAACGTATTGTCGCCAAAACGTTTTAAAAGCTGCTTTTCTCACCAGCGACAACGGAAGATTACAAGAGGTAAACATAATTAATAAATATATGAGGAACAGTGTATAAGGTATTTCAGTTCTTGCATTTCTCATATGCTTAATACCATTGACATGCCTCTGGCAATCAGTTCTGCCCAATGCAGCCAAACGAACATTGCATATTAAGCAAAAAACTGCATTACCGTCATATTTTAAATGGGGAAAAAGTGACACATACTTATGTACATTAGTAGCAAATCCATTACGAGGCATTGTTTTCTTAGGTATGTAAATATTAGTTCTATATGAAACGATACACTAATTACTTGGTATAATACTACAACACACAAAAAACACCAGCTATATTTTCAAAAGCGACACGTAAGTGCATAACCTTGACCGTTCGACTAATCTCTGCAACAGCTCAACCGGTACTAAAACGAAATCTCTCTCAGCGCGGTTTAACATGATTTATATTCAAGGTCGACACTACATGCCTGCTTCTCTACCGGTTTAGTTTATTTAAGAATTTTTCGTATTCTTATATTAACCCGTAATACCGACGCCTATGCGAGTCCGCAAGTTTAGGTTACTCTACTAATTAATCATAATAAATACTTTGCTTGAGATTATAAATATCTATGCATAATAATAATATATTATCAGGGGCGTCCTCCTTTTACAAACTAACTGATCTTAAACTGAAATGATTTGCAAGTGATTAGAAAGTGAACCAACTCAATTGAAAATTAAGTGATTATATGTCAGAAAAAGGAACATATTTTAATTCACTAAATATTCAGTTAGTAGGGTAAAAGGAGGACGCTTCAGCTGCCACGACACCGTAAACAAGTAATGGCGACCGATGACACGTATTTTAGAAGAATGCGCCAATTTGTTCAATTTCAGTCCTCGAAACTAATATTCCATATATCTTTGTATTGTGTTCACATCTAATTTTTTCTACCTTCTTATGATTTATTAATTTCCAACCACGTCGTTATGGATTATTTATAAAGTTTAGTTGCAAAGCGGCGTTTCGTGTTTAAGCTAAAAGTTTAACTAATTTACCATTTTAATAACCTTTTGTGTTGTGGAGATCCATAGATTGAAGTTTAGTAAACAAGAATGTGTTTCGAAAATAATATTAAGCTTCCTCATGGTATTGATGGAATCACTCGCGGCAAAAGCAATGTGAGGAGATAAAACCAGCCAACGGACATGAAGATATATATTATCATCATTTTGGTTATTGTTTTTAGGCATTTTTTGACGTGTTTTTAATACATAATGATAGGCCTGTGGGAATCATTTACATGTGCGCTCAGAGCGCTCAATACAAATGAAAAACTAAACTTTCAAAAAGTTTCAAATATAAAAGTTTAAGAAATTTAATGGCCATTAGGTAGCTAAACACTAACTAAATTTACAAGTTCAGTGAATTTAAAAGATACTCGTATATCGTTATATCTACCGTTAATTTGCGAATATATTATAGAGGTTTATTAGTTTCATTGGTTGGATTTAATTTAAATCACCTAAATATTCTCTTTTGTTATAAATATGTTACCTAGTTTGTATGCCAATTAAATATGTAGTAAATCCTTCAAAATTAAGTAATGCAAACGTATTTTATAAAGAACTTTCACATAAGAATAATTTACCTAATGGTTTGCCATTTTGTGTGATGTACAATGTAATCTTATCATTTGTCATATCAGTATATCACTCAGTATAGTACTTAAATATACATTTCATATCTTTCCTGTGGTTCAAGTGAAGTTCACACTAGTTCAGTGCGGTTCAGTCATAGATAATATAAACTGATAGATAGGCAACTAAATACAAACAAAAAGGACCGAGTCAGCGTCCTCTACTGAGTTTATTGCCAACTAAATCCCTAGCGCGCCAAATACAAACCACGTAGGTTCGTATTGCTTACTAATTCTTAGAATAAAAAACGCAAACGTTTAGATACCACAAATTTATTCTTAAATTTGTGGTATCTAAACGTTTGCGTTTTTTATTCTAAGTGTTGTGGAATACCATCAAGTATCGGTACAGTCTATCGATTGTTTACTAATTTCCTATTCACATTAAATATATTAATTAACAGAATAAATCTATTCGTAAATGTTTATTGAAGTGACGATTATGAGCTAATAACACTAGTATAATTCATACTTTAAACTGTGTAGGTATGTGAATAAATACATTAAAAAACCTTTAGCAAACAATTTTATTATTATTTATTTTCTATACTTATATAATACATAATTTCTGGCATGCAAATATATTTTATCATTGCCCTTATATCTAAAGTCACGGCCATTAACAATGCGATTTATACCAGTCGCCCAATTATGTGCCACAAGAACAGCAAATTGTTTTATAACAGTCTTTTTAATAGTTTCCACATGAGTGCATTCTTCCTTAAATTGGAATGGTACATAATTATGTAAATAATATAAAATTGTATTGAAGCCATTTTTTATGTGCCCTACTTCTGGCAAAAGAATTTTTAAAATTGAGTATGCAGTGCATAATCCTTTCACTAATGTAGGCGTTGCATACTTTAGCTTTCGCGGCACGTTATTAGAAAATTCTTTAGCCTCAGTAAATCCATGCCATTGTTGTTCAATATTTAGGCACAATAAATTACTTTTACACATATCACAAGAGTACAAGCTTTTATTTTTCGACATAAAAACCCACTTATGTATCCTATAGCGTATGCATCAATCTTAGTAACATCTACATTCACAATTTGGTTTAAAACGATATCAGGAATACTATATGTTGTATCGATTTCAATCTGCTGGTTAACAAAGTTTTTAACTGTGCATAAAATTTGAGACGTGTCCTCTTCACAGTTGGAGCTAACTGAATGTTTCGTAGCAAGATTATTGATAATAAGAGTTTTATAGTTGTTTTGAAATTGTGTTGCTGTTGGATTAATATTTCTGGAACCTCTTTGTCTCATCTGCCCAAAAAAATTTTCCAAGGGGTCTTGATTAAATTGTCGTAACTTTAAGAAAATACTTTATCTTGTAGCATTTGAAAAATATCTTCAATCCCATGAACTACTGTTTGCCAATGTTTTAATGAGGGTGGAATGGATTTTACACCATTCCTTTCAAAATACATATTTTTAAGGGCGTCTTTTGCTCTTGCATAAAATTCTTTGTGCTGCGAGCTCTTGGAAAGAGCACATCTCAATTCTTTACCCCTTCTAGGATACAACAAAGTCCCATTGATGCTATCAAATAGTGAATCAAAAACTTTAAGATTTTTGCAGTACCTAATGCAGATGCATCCAACCCACAATTATTTTCATCATTTGAACCTAAAAGAAATACACAAACGTTATATTTTATTACTGTATAAATAATACGAATAAAAGTACCTGATCTTACTAGAAGATTAATTGTTGCAGCAACAGTGTGGCTAAACGTCTGTGCTGCAAATGACACTTTCATTTTACGAATTTTAGTAGGATTGCAATGCTCCTCTGTTAATTTGGGCATACAACGAAGTTGACCTGAGGCATTGTCTATTAAATATGCATTATAAATATCACCCCATTTAGAAACATATACATCACTTCCATCCTTCCAAATTAAGTTTTTGGTGAGGAGATTATTTCTAATCCCTTTTAATAAATGTGGAGGATCAAAAATATGGTATATGATTTCATTGTTGATCATATAACATTTACGATTAGGGTACTCTTCCGTCATCACGATGTTTCCCATTAAATAGTTAATTGCCGACACATTAGACGTTCCCTGGTCACTGACAGTACCGACAACTCGTAGAGAGATATCTTGACATTTTTTTATAATGGCTTTTATCATTCTCACTAAATCTGTTGATTTAATGGTATTATGCGAAAAGGCAAATGCCACTGGTTGCTTCCAATTCTTGTTTATTCCACGTAACATGAAGACGATTGCATGATCTGCGATCCGACAAGACGAAATGTCTCCAAAATCTTCAAACCCTTCAAAATATCCTTCTTTTCTATTAAATGTAATATGTGGTTGAATAGTCATCTCGTCGAATAATAACAGACACAATTTGTCAATTTCATCCATTTTTTGGACATTTGTTTTTAAAAATTCAAAGATATGTTCATTTATACCAGTCTCCAGATGAACTCTTTGTAATAATGTTGTAAGAGTTTTTTTGCTAGGAACACTGAATAATTTTGAAAACGTTCTATAAGCATGTGGACTTTGTTTGTATAATACTAGTCCTAAACATTTATCGTTGATACTATATCTTTTACCATGAGGTTTTGTTCGCTGCAAACGCACTTGGCTTTTTATAAATTCTGCAACATGTCTGTTTAATGGAGCTGTAATTTGCTCTAACAGCTCATATTGAGTATAGGATTTGATTTTGTGTTTAAACTCCAAATTTCTTCTTTTTAATTTTCTATTTGATCTCGCCAATTTAACTGTACTTTGATACAATTTTCTAGCCTTAGGTGTTAAATCTAAGGCTTTTGTAATACCTACATCTTCCAACGCAGTACCAGTTCCTAAAAAAATAATGATGTATGAAATATTTATAATTATTTCGTGGATGATTTCTGTTCACATATACTACTCAAGAAATCAAGGGAACACCTTTCCATAATACCATCATAACTTTTATCTTCTGAAATTGTATTTAACAATCATTGAATATTCAACGGATTCAGAATTTTAATATTTGAGTTTAATCTATGAAAAAATATATAACGCTCTATTTCTCTAAATTTTTCGAGTAGTATCAACTATCTATGAGTCAGAGTACTTTTTCACTAGGCTCACACATTTGTTTATTAGTATTTAAAGGTAAATTTACGTTTTCGTTTGGGAGTATGAAGTTCTACGAGTTCTTGCTCAATCGCAGATGAATTTTCCTCACTAGTTGACGGAATAATTGCTCCTAAAGGCTGGGTATCTGTAATAATGGTTAATTGTTATTGGTACAATAGGGTTCTTAAAAATGAAAAAAGAATCGCACATATATAAAGTATACACATACAAATTAAAATATAGTTAAAATATACCACAGCATTAAACAAAGTTGTCTATATATATATGTATATATTTGCATGTATAAATTCTGAAGCTTAATTACTTTTTCGTTTTGGTGTTTGAACAGGAATATCTTGCTCAGTTTCTGGAATTATCTCTTCAATATTTAATATGGATTCTGCATCTGAAGACTGTTTATCTGCAATGAAAAACCAATACAATTACTTTTCGTTTCAAATTATGAGATATGCTTTTTATATTTGCATTTTCTTCATTTAATATTATTGTTGCAAATGTCACTTTATTTTTCTTGAGATTTAACCACCACATTGTTTATTTTTACATATGATAAAAAAAATTATTTACCGATATCTGATATATTTCCTTGTTCCAATCTAGATGGTAAATAAAGTGAAGGTATGGCAACACCCTTCTTTAAGTATACATTTGATGATATATCGTTCGGTGTAAAATGTATGTGACATATCCTTTTCTTTGTATACACTTCATTTGGATTCATTTCAGCCAAATTATTATCTCTACATGCAGCAATCCATTGTTTGAAAAGAGCTGGATATTTAGAGGGATCCGGAAAAATGTGCCTTGGTGACTGTTTGTCTTCGCAAGACTTTATCGCACACGTATAATATCGCACCATTATAAACCTATACCTAAAATAATACAATTTTATACCATCTCCAAGCAATTGCACTTAAAAAATATATTTCTTCTTACCTATTTTAAAAACGTCCAAAATTAATTATTACACTTATATATACACATATAGTCCCTATTCTACAATACTAAAATTATCTATACACAAGAGAAACACAAAAAAAAAATATAATATAATAAAATTCAGTTACAACTTCAACTAGCAACGTCCAGAAGCAAAGCAAAAGTGGCAAAAATGGCGGTTAACCGGTTATAAAGTTTACGCAAGTGACTATGCAAGCATGCAAGTGACGCTCAACCTCATTCGCTAGAGAACCAATCACAGCATAGCATCAGGATAGTGTCGATTGTGTGGCATCTAATGAGTTTATTGCCAACTAAAAGTAGAGTTACAAACCCGGTCCCAGCTGCTAGCATATAAGTGAATACCCCCTGGGTTCAGTCAATCGTGTAACGCTGTGTGGTGAAGTAACGCATAACAGATTGTTGCAGTTAGATCATATGTTTTTGACTTGTAGTTAAATCTGTGTTTTCGAAGTACTGATACTAAAATTAGTGAAAACGATACCTAGTGAATCTTTAATAAACATGGAAGTGTTCGTTTTATTACCAAATTATGCCAGTAATAATGAGTAGAAATAAGGTCAAAGACCCGCCACATTTAGGATTTTCTCCTAAAGAAATTGAATTAAGTCGTAAGCAAAATAAACTGGTATTGTTAGCGTTGAGACAACTAGAAGGCATCTTTGATAGATGTACAAGTACACCAATTTACAAAACGAAATTAGAGTTAACCATGGACGTATCATTTAGTAAATATCAAAACATAGCTGTACAGATAGATAACGATAGCGGGTATGTATCACATAATCAAGAATCAAACGAATTATTGGAAAGTGTTTTTGAAAACAAGAAAATAATGTCGAATATTAATACAGTATATATAAGTGAAGACACTTTATTAGAAAAACCAGAACTTAAGGCAGATTTGGGTTCTGTAGGTGATAGCGAAGAGATAGAACCATCAGTGACTACAGAAAGTGAGAGTTTTAGTGCACTACGTGCTAGTATATCTGACATATCAAATGAGTCTGCAGCAAGTGATGATATTCCTATCCTTGGCCCAATAATAGTATCTGAAAAATATTTTAATTCTGATGAAAACTGTGATATTAGTAGGGATTCAAATGTAGAAAACAATATCAACTTTTTAAACATGTCAAATATCTCAGAACCATCAAACAATAGTAATTCTTACATTTCAAACTTTGATGAAAAGGTGCGAACATCATATTTATTGAATGATTTCAATAAATCACACGAACAAGTTAATAACCTTATCACTAATATATCTAGGCCACTAAGTCCAGAGCTATTTTCCGATGAAGAAACAGTTGAAGAGAAACAATTAGAAATATGTAACAAAAACATTGTATGTGAGGAAAAGTACATATTAAAACAAGACCAAAAATTAATAAGAAATGTACAGAGTACATTATCTGGTGTACTACCACCTCCAAGTTTAACTACTATTCATCTTACTACTGATGAGATTTTGAAAAGGATCAAAGAAAATGAGGACTTATTTTCCCTAGATTATCTAGCAGTACAAAATACAAATGAAAAATCTGGCAGCAACAATTGTGATACCAATGAATCTAAGAGATGTAAAGGATCATTGTTACTTACTACCAGAGATCCCCAATGTTTGCAAAAGCCGTGGCCAGAAATTATGGAGGAGAGATATCATGGATTAACGTAAGTGATTTTTGTTTACTATTTTGTAAGGAAATGTATGTGTGTACAACTTGTTGAATATTCTCTACATAGATATCAAATTCGCTCAGAAAATATAACAAAGCATTTGTTTGTTATACATTCTAAATACAAATTAATGAAAAGGCACATTTTATTGTCCATATGGGCTTATTCTATCTCCTCAGTAAAAAGATTGGAGTGATGTTTATCTTTTTATTTTATGTTGAAAATGAGCTTGTATTTCTAAAAATCAGTCCACTGGATGTTCATTCATTTTTCACTAACTTGTATCAATTAGAGATTCCATAAATAAAAATTCATTTTCTTCTTTTTCATTAATTTGGAGTGTGGTGCGTCACCTTGTATAAATAAATACGTATATGAATGCTATTGTTCGAAAACAGGAACGTATTCGGTCCTAGAACAGTACTCGAATGCCCGGATTTTGGGTACCAAAAAGCGGTTCTAGAACCGAATAGTTGAATACCAGGTTCCGGTTACTCGGTTTCGAGTTCCTGAAAAAGACGGTTTTCGACAGCCCTAATATATATCTTGGTTTGTTTAACCCGGAATTTGTTTTATATTACTAATATGTGTATTATATTACTAATATGTGTGTTATTGAAGAGTTTCCCTCTATTTAACACAATATTATCAAGCTACTGACAGTGAGATGAAGAAGCAAAAACTAAATATAATCTATGAGTAATAGCTGATTTAGTTGATTCTTATCTAAACACTAAATGCAAGCAAAATATTTATCTAAATCCATATTTGCTAATTATTTGTCCATTATTAACAATACAAGTAAAGAAAATACACCGAAAAACTTTCTAATTGTCAAATGTTTATACAAGTTCATATAAATTAGCCTATAACCGAATGAACGAAATAAATTGTTAGTAAGCACGCAAATAGTTAAAAATAAATTATCCGAACATTATGGCCATTCCCTAACGATCAATAAGTTTCTAAGTTTGTATAAACACTCATTCTAATAAAATTGTGCTTATATCATCTAAATAGTAGACGTGTTGTTTATCTACCAATGCACAATTGACAACATTCCGAGCAATAAAACGACAGATTCCCTTTTTTGTCTCTTTTTCTTTAGTATTCGGTGTTTATTTAATTGTGTAACTGTTTAAGTACACAGCAGTTTTCCACATAATATTGGTTTTATTCTTGAAGATTAGAAAATATTGAAAAAAGAATGGGCATCTGGGTTACCTCTCCCGCTTGGAATGTTTAAAATTCCGTGGATAATTAATGTTGGTAGTTCCGGCGATAAAGGCAAAACTCGCTAATTTCTTAGCATAATGCATGCGAATATCATCTTTATTGCGGGAACTACCAACTAGCCCTTTCCAATCAAATGATTCCATTTGGAATCATTTCATAGATTTCTGTATATTTTTTTCAATATGATCCCAATTGGAATAATTTTTTTAATGTACCTATTCTAATAATTTAAATATTTATAATCTATTTTCAGTCTGCTAATCGTGGGAAAAAAACGCACAGTTTTTAGGTAACAAAATAATTTAGGCTGGAAAGGGTTAAATCATCCGCGAAATTTAGAAAATGCTAAGTAGACCGTCCTCTATTATTTTCTTTTTAACAATTCTTAACCTAATTTCCAAGGCTATGTAATATCTCGTATCTCCATTCTTTCTGGGTGTTGCATGGGGGTTTAATATGGATAAATCTGATCATATTTAATAAGATTTAGGTAAACAGTGAATTGATAGTACACACTAACGACTTAAATTGTATTGAGATGTACAACGCGTCCACCTAGTACGTCGGCAGACGATAATTCTTTTCCTTTTCCTGACCAGTACACATAAACATATATTCAAGTACACAGGTGTTCAGTTTCCACAGCGCACGATACCATTTTGTTTTTTTTAATGGAACACTCTGTCTATTATTACGTTCTTGGATGCCTCTCTTCAGTTCAGGTCAATTCTCACCAATATTCCTTATACCTATCTATCTTAGCTTTTGAGATAATTGTTATATCGTAATTTGAGATTTTTGCGAAATGCCGTTGTTTCTTTATGGCCGATGTCTTAAATGCCTTATACTTTACAGGTAAGTATTCCTTGGAATTTTCCGAAATGTATATATTGAAGAATTTTTTCTATCAACTAGCTATTTTATTATTTTTTTTAATAGAACATTCTGTATATTTTTTAAGAATCTCGGGGAAATCGTTCTAGATTTTTTTTATGGACATTCCCTGTACCTAAAATGTTTTGTTCCATAGTAAATTAAACATGAAATTATGCAGATACTTTTTTCGTTTGAAAGCAGAGTGCTGCGACAGAATACTATAAACTTTTGTTTTGCTAAGGGTATACATTAAAACTAATGCATACTAATATACCGTGTTAGTAAGTTCCGTAGTAAAGTGAACCGCTAAAATATATGGACAATGTTACAACGTTTGCCCACTATGAAAGTATAAGGTAGGGAGCCGCGCGAAGCGAATCGGGGACGCTCCTAGCACAAGCGACAACATTATACGCTATGTATGGGACTCGCGCCTATAATTGAATCCTTACGTACCCTAGTATGTATTAGGTTGTATCAAAAGTTTCCGCCACTTTTCGTACTTACCACATATCCTTGACAAATACTCTTTATAAACAAATACGTAAACAGAGGAATGGTTGGTATCGTGACCAAATTCGAAAATTAGCTGAAGGATGGCGTATGGTAATCGAAGTTGATGGCGCTTACATTGCACACAAGTTGTTTTTCGTTTTTGTAATTTCTTTAATTTTATATAATAAATATTATATGTCCGAAAAGCGGCGAGAATTTTTGATACAGCCTAATAAAAAAAAAAAATAGCGAAAATAAGCAGACAAATTAGAGTTCAGCATAAAATGAATAGATTTATTTAAAGCATGGCACACTGTTTTCTCAACAGTAAAAACTAATAAGAACATACTGAAAGTTGTTTAAAAGATTTCGCAATTTAACTAAATAGAAATATTAATGAAAAATCTTTCTGGGTGAATGTCATAAGTAAAGCCCTGCATATCCGCGGATAATTTACCGATATCCGGTACATTTTTGCGGATGAGGATAAGTTTTATTGTTGTGCATTCGGATACGGATACACTTATTAACACAACATGTTTATTAACGTACCTTATAAATTTTAAAGCATGTTTACTACAGATTTACTGCAAGTACCACAAACATTTATCATTGAAAGCTATTTTCGCAATGGCCAAAAGCAACAGAATAGAGAACGGCGTTATTCTATGGTACTATGTATGGATGAATTTCGCCTTCAGTTTCCACATTTTGCAGTATCATATCTTGATTTATATTAACAAATTGTTCTCTGACTTGCTAAATTTCGTGAAACTGGTGCAGCAAGTCGCAAACCCGGTAGGGGTAGACTCAAGAAAAGAATTGCTGAACCTATTGAGGATGTGAGGAAATATATCATTCGTCTAAAAAATAATTTAGAAGGCCATACAAAGTTTTCACAGGAAACTACTTTGTCATATAGTACTTGTCAGCATATTCCTAGAAAAGATCTCGAAAAATATGCATATAACATTTGAGTTGTGCAAGAACTCAAGCACATTGATCACATAGTGCAATATTGCAATTGGTTTGAAAAAAACATGAATGATGATATAATATCTTTGACAAATCCTTTTTTTCAGACGAAGCTTGCTTCCGCCTTAATGGTTTTATTAATAAACAAACCATACATGTACGGTCCAGTGAAAAGCCTTATAATACACAAACCATTGCATTCTCAAATAGTTGGTGTTTGGATAGTAGCTTCACGGGGAAAAGTTATTGGCCTCTTACTTTTTTATGAAACGGTAAACGCAGACAGATATCGTAATAAGTAATAACTTACTGCAACCTTTTTTAAACCAGTTGCACAATGTCTAACTAAGGGATGGCTATTTCCAAAAAGACGATGCCACATCTCATAAAACACTACAAACAATGAACGTCTTACATTAATATTTCGATAACTACACATATGTAGTACAGGGACTCCCAAACTTTATCAGTCCGAGGCGCACTTACAGGTTTAGAATTTTGTCCCGGCGCCCATGTCAAAATGTATGCACAATAACATAAATCAGGTACAGAAATGAAAACAACTCTTAATATAAACCTCACAATGTAAAGCCCACATTTATTAAAATTGAATCACAAGAACCATCAAACTAATACATGAAAGTATAAAAAAATATGAAATAAATGGTGAAAACCTTCAACGACAAGTAAGTTAATGTGACGGGTGAGCTTGCTGATCGCCACGCATTTTTTCAAAACACGGAATAAGACACTGCCACTCTCATTTCTCGCTCCACATCCATTTTTGAGCAATATTTGCTTTTTATTACAGCTACAGCTGGAAATCTGGCTTCGCATAAATACCTGGAGCTTTCATGACCTTCCTCCTGTAGACAAGTGTGAATTTCTTGACGTAGCTCGAATGCACGGGATAAGACGTTGCCACGTGGAAGCCATCGTGAACTGCAGTAGTATCGCAGGGCCGTGTGTTCAGCTCCCATGTCCATGCATAGCTTTTTGAAAAATCTGGCTTTTAGTGGCCTAGTTTTTATGTAGTTTACTACGTCTACGACACGTTCTAATACGAAATTCAATTGAGAGCTCATCGACTTTGATGAAAGTGCTTCCCTATGGATGATGCAATGGGTTCAAATAGCATGCGGTGCCTTGCTGCGAATAAGCCCCTGCAATCCTTCATAACGACCAGACATTGATCGAGCTCCATCAGTACACATACAGATGCATTTTTCCCAATCCAAATCATTTTCGGTGATAAACTTGTCAAGCAAGGAAGCGTACATAACAAATAAGGCGTGCGTCTTTATTACTGCCAGTAGCCTCATCAAGTTGCAGACCGAATTCCGTGCCATTCATTTTCTCTATTAATTGATCATTGAGATCCAGAGCTATATGATAGATTCTTCGGCTAATAGTGTAGCTGGACGAAGGCACCTTTGAAATTAATTTTCCCGCCGATTCTCCCAGCATAATATTAACCATGTCAAGAGCAGCCGGTAGAATAAGCTTTTCTGCGATGGTGTGAGGTTTGTTGCACTTCGCCACTCTGTATGCGACTTTAAAAGATGCTAGCAGTGCGTTGCTTGGTACTGAGGCTTGTTTAGTACACACCTTTTTGTCCGATAGTATGCTATATAAGTCTACTAGAAGGTTCTATAAACTTCACGAAAGTTCGGTACTTTTCTCTCTTTCTATGTGCTGAATGTTTCATATCTTTCTAGAAAGTTCTACAAGCTACGGGAACGATCTAGTCTAGATGTTTTAGAAAGTTCTATTGGCTTCGAAGCCGTTTCGAAATGTTCATTCTAGAATGTTCTAGACCGCTATGTCTGCCCGCGTTCGTAGGAGTGCCTCGCGGCGCCCCTGTTTACTCTCTACGGCGCCCAGGAGCGCTGCGGCGCACACTTAAGGAACCCCTGGTGTAATAGATTTTCCTCCATGTTCCCCTGATCTAACTATTTCATATTATTTTGTTTTTCCATGCCTAAGAAATACAGTTTTTAAAAATACACATCACAGAATACAAGAACATACCGAAGCAATTCAAAATGTTTGTGACAACACGAAATGACGTGTAAGGATTTGTATTGAAACCGAAGGAAATCACTTTGAGCATTTACTATAATTGCTGAATTGCTCTACTTTTACTAGGAAATAAATGTTATGTTACTATCCACTTAAAATTACTACATTAGCCATTCAAAACAGAAACTTATTTGCATCATTAACCATTACTGTCAAATATGTCAAACATAATTTGAAGTTTTAATTTTGGATTCAACTGTCAGATGTAGCGGTTGTAACCAACATAAAAATAATTCAGAAAAAAACATGGTCCTGTTGATGTTTTTTTATGATCATACTGTATTTCATTTATTTTTGTAGTATTTCGAGGGTGGGTAAAGACTTATGCCCCCAGTGTGTATCATAATTATTAATAATGACTTGAATCACTTTCTAATTGAAAAGGTTTTATTGTATTACCATGTATGTTTAATTACAGTTTAGGTAAATTACATTCTCTTCATTTCACATTTTCCATTTTTGCCTATCTTATAATCTCTGTAAGACATACATAAATATGTATGTCAAAATTAAAGAGACAATTTTTTTACATAAACTGATTACTTTTAAAATGATTACCCATAAGTATTTAACTAAATACTTGAATTTTAAACGTTTAACATGTTTTTGTTTCTTTGCAGATATAATCGAAACAAATTTTCTGAATTGTTCGAAATGCTCTGTATGAAATACGCGGACAGATACATTGGTTGTGAAACTCAATCTACATGCACAGTTTTCCAGCAATCGCTACCGTCAAGTCCGTCGAAGCGAAGAGCTAACAGACTCAGATGGGCCGTTAAATCCCCGGGAAGACGCCTCAGTCACTTAGCTAGAAGAAGAATAACATTTTCTAGTGCAAATCTTCAAGCCTCGGCAAGTGGTAGTGCTTTAAATGCAAATACTCGACAAGTGGTTATGGATTCAAAGTAAGTTGATTTTTTTATAGTAATTTTAATTTCGCAGTAAAGCATTTAATTTCGCGTTAAACAAAGTTTTGCATTAAAAGATGCCATGTTGAATTGCTTTACCCCAATTCAAATTATACACTCTACGGTTACATACTATGGATATGGCTGCTTCAGTTTTTGCTGAAGTATGTTTGAAAGTCGTGAAATATGCCTAAAAATTTTCTTTTTTTATTTTTCTTAAATATTCTTGAACAACCACTTTTATTTTACGAGGGAGTACCCAAAAGAAACCGAACTAATTTTTTAAAAAAATATTTAATTTTTTTGCAAAAATCTTTCAATCCCCTTCAAAGTACTCTCCATTGGAGCTAATAAATACACTTGTCCAATCTTTTATTCCATCATTCAAAACATTTTTTAAATTCGTTTTCTGTGATGCCCGACAGCGCCCCCGTCGTTTTTTTTCTACACCTCAGCAACGTCGGCAAAACGCTTTCCTTTCATGTCTTTTTTCATTCGGGGAAATAAAAAAAATGTCGCAAGGGGCAAGATCGGGCGAATAGGAGGGATGAGGCACAGGGGTCGTGGCATTTTTGGTCAAAAGTTGTTGCGCAGAGAGGGCTGTGTGAGCAGGAGCGTTATCATGGTGGAAAAACCAATCGCCCGACTGCTACAAATCGGGCCACTTCCGCCGCAAACTGTTGCGCAATCTTTTCAAAACTTCCAGGTAGAAAGCCTGGTTAACTGTCTGACCTTGTGGAACAAACTGAATGGACGACTCCTCTCACATCGAAAAAACAAATCAACATTGTTTTGACGTTTGATTTCACTTGACGAGCTTTTTTGGGACGAGGCGAACTTGAAGTCTTCCACTGGCTTGATTGTTGCTTCGTTTCCGGGTCGTAACCGCAGCACCATGATGTGATGACCTTGGAAAAAAAGTTTAGATCATTTCTTTCAAAGCACAGCATGTTTCCACTCGACCTTGTTTTTGTTCAGCAGTCAGCAGTCGAGACACGAATTTGGCAGCCACCCTTTTCATCCCTAAATCTTTCGTTGAAATTCGCTTAACTAAACTCCAAGTCACTCCAGACAACTCCACAACTTCTTCAATGGCCCGTGGTCGATCTTCCAATATGATTTCGCGAATTTTTTCAACATTTTCATCGGTTCGGGCCGTGGAAGGATGACCAGCGCGATTGTCATCAATTGACATTTCACCTCTTTTGAAACGAGAAAACCACTCAAACACTTGAGTTTTCCCAATGGCATCATCCTTGTAGGCCGTTTCCAACATTTCAAGAGTTTCTGTGCCAGTTTTTCCGAGCAAGAAGCAAAACTTTCCAGTAGCGCGCTGTTCACGAGAATCTGCATTGCAAAAACGACGAGCACAGAAAACAGGTGTCACTAAAAAATTCACACAAGCCGAACTGAAGCTTCTTTAGCGACGACGCTTGGCTTACTGTCTCGCGAATGGTAGCTCTATACCCTCCTAGCGGCAGAACGCGGTACTATAAAAATTCCGCCCACCACAACATCAGTTCGGTTTCTTTTGGGTACCCCCTCGTATATATCATTTCATCGAAAAATCAACGCTGTTATCCATCTTTGGTCGACACACGTATAATCGAGGTTCTCGTTTAGCTCAAGTACATAAGGAACACAATGGCAAGAAAGATGAACTAACGGTAACCACTGCGTTTTTAACCGCTTGGTGGCCTGCAGTGCACCTACCGTGGCAGAGTTACGCGTTATGCGTTCGAGTCCAACAGTGTCAAGTGGTAGATTTGTCTGGTGGGTCCAGTGCAATTCATCATTCGTATGTTACGGAATAATTAACTCTATGACGAGGGTATGGTAGTAACAAAGCCATGGGAGACTTACACACTATAGGCTCCTGAGGCTATGACAAGTTCTAAGACTTATACCCCGTTGGGCCGTTACCACACGTAAAAAAAATGAACAATGAAGTAATATATCGAAAAATCTATATTTCCTTGATTTTACCGATGTAATTAAATTCAATTAACGAAATCAAAATCACGTTAGACGCCAGTAGGATTCAAACCTACGACTCCCGTTTGCCGGATAGGCGTGCTACCACTACACCACAGAGTCTCTCGTAGGATCAAATTACCTAGATGTCCGATGCCTGCTGATGGTAGCGCGCCCGTCCGGGAAACGGGAATCGTAAATTCGAATCCTACCGGCGTCTAATGAGATTTTTATTTCATCGGTTAAATTTAATTACATCGGTAAAATCAAGGAAATATCGATTTTTCAGTATTCACCGATGGAAGCCATATACAATTAATAAATTATATAGTTTTATGTCACCTATTAATTGTATTTAATTATAACGTTCTTTTACAGACGCTTCCAATTATTATCGAGAAGGCGA
Source organism: Dynastes maya (assembly GCA_029619315.2). Taxonomy (NCBI): domain Eukaryota; kingdom Metazoa; phylum Arthropoda; class Insecta; order Coleoptera; family Scarabaeidae; genus Dynastes; species Dynastes maya. The sequence continues at coordinate 53,471,125 of JAROYE020000003.1, read as the reverse complement.
AGTCCTTTTAAAAAGAGCCCTAGAAAAACGCCGAAAAAAACACCTAGAAAGAGTCCAAGGAAAAAAATACGTACACCATCTAGTTCCACTAAAAAACGATTATCGCAACAGCTTCAGACTATGTCTAGCCAAGGTACCTTAACCGCCCCCACCTCTTCAAGGGCAAGTGCAACAAAGCGAGCTTTATTCCAAAGCCCAGATAAGAAGCGGGGTAACAATTTGTCAAAACCTTTGTTTCCAAGTAAGTAGGATAATAAAAGCATTCTTCACATAAAATTTATGTCTTTGCTGTCTTGTTAATTTTTACTTTTCCCATCTACGCTTGTTAACTCTCCCTAAAACTCGTTTGTGTTAGCTCTTATTTAAACAAATTTATCTACGCATCTGCCGAAGTATAAAATTTACTGCGGAAGACACGTGACTACATGTATATTTTAACCTTTGTGTTTTGACCAGCATGCCTACTTTTTGCATTGTTGCGTATATATATTCAATTTTATTTTCTTGCCAAGCAGGCCAAACTATGGTGGCGGTTTCTCATGTGAGGTTCAAGGGCTTGAACCTCCCAACCATCGCCAATTGAAGAAAGAACTTGATCATATTTCACTAAATACTTTTCGGCATGTAAACGTCCTGAATCTGAATTCCTTCAAATTTATGTGAATCTGAAAACATGTTCTTTTCTCTTCCCATATACATTCGTATTTGACAATAAATTGCACGTACAATTGATAGATACTCGTAACTGCACGTGATTGATAAAGTCGACCCCAGGATAAATATCGAAGCATGTCATTGATTGTAAATGATGTAATATATTGCGCTGTTGTCAGAACACGTTGAGAATCACATGATTTGTCATTAAATAGATGTTAGGTTATGTTCATTATCGTGGATACAGGTATGTAGTTACCTATATTACCAAACGCAAATGTTTCTCTGCTGAAGATATTTATTAAAATAATGGTACATATGAAAGAAATGAGAAAGATATATGAAGGTATAAGGTAAAATTTATTTGTATTTACTAACATAAGCAATAGCCTAAAGAAATGGCACAAATGTCAGATAATGTTGACAGAAACGTACGGAAACGGAGTACTTCGATACCAATAGTTACAAGAAAGTCGAATTATTACATTAATTGGTAATAGGCGCCTAGGTGTTTTGTGGAAGAAATGTATTTTTGGCTATTTATTACACACTTTGTAAATATGCTGTTGTACGATTTATATCTGGGTATGCTTCCGTTGTGTGGTATCCCTACTACTTATATCAAAGCCTAATGATCGAGCGCATTCAAAACGAGTTTTTGAAATACCTATCATTCAAACTAGACAACACTTATAGAGCGGAGAGACTAACTGTAGTACTTTACTCTCTAGACATGATTTCACCTCCCTAGCCGACCATTTAAAAAAGCAAAGCGGTGAATTCCTTTCGAATACTCTTAAACATAAAATAGATTATTCAACCCTTTTTGTTAATAAATGTTATAGTGTCTACTTGTAACAGTCTGTCCTTCATCACCTTTTAACCTCCCAAAGCAAATACCAACATTATAACAAAAACACCTGTCTATCACGCGTTGAAAAATGCAAATAAGCCCAATCTCCTTCAACCACATGAATTTAAATTGTTTGTCTGTTTTGTATGTGCGAACATTTTACAAAATGTAAAACAACGTTTTACGGTAAGCAATATTTCCGTCAGAAATATTAGGTTCATCATTATTAATCAATTCGGTTCCAATTGGAAAATCTACATCGTTTTATCATTTTTGCAACATTATGCAATACTGCACAATACATGATTAAAGCTGGAATCTTGGAAAACTTAGCCGTACCTTGTATAGTAAAATGGAGAACCGTTGCTTACGTTGACCAAAACAATGTTCAATTCCACATTCTCCTTTAACAGGTTATTATATTGGACTTGGTGCGGTGTATTGGGATTCTTATACGGGGCTGAAAGAACGTGTAGGTGACACTCTCGGACCTACGGACTTTACGGTACTTAGTATTTGCGTGGAAAAGTTATCGGAGAACTGGGCTGGATCCGTGTTATTGGATAATGGCTTCCGATCCGAAAATTCGAATTCGAGAATTTGGATGGCAGATCCGGATCAGAAGTATCAGACAACGGATTTGGATCCGAGGTTGCGGATAACAAACCCGAATCCGAGATATCGAATAACGAATCCAAATTCCGGATTTCGTATAACGGATCTGGATACTAACACCAATATCCAGATAGTAAATTATCCGGATCCAGATAATAACTCTTTAATGTTATCGAATGTGTGTTGATGAATTAAATTATTTTCGTCTGTTCAATTTTCTTTCCATGGCATTTTATTTTCTTCCGCTTTCTTACGCTAGCTTTGGACTGATTCAAAGTTCCTCGGTTTCTTTGCTTTGTGCATGACATGGCATTAAGACAATATCATTATATGTCCAACGTTTTTCTCAATATTTTTAACGAACAAAATTGAAATTTAAATGCGTTTTATTTCAGGTACTTCAGGAATGTCTAATTTATCTCCTTTCAAGAAAAGAGTGACAGCAAAATGTGCATTATTTACTTCCCCTTCAAAAAGTTCTGTGTCGAGAAATGACAATAAAAGAAAACGGACTGATTCTGACGATTTTAATCCACCGAAATTGTTTAGAAGTGTTTCCCTGCAAGAAACAGGATCGAGTATTTCTAACAATAAACGTGAGATGTTAAAAATGAGGAGCGAAATGAATATATCATCACAACATACTGGCGAATTGAGTGCTCATCATAAGAAGGTAATAGTTGTGTTTTGCTCATTTTACCAATGTTTTCGACTAGTATTTCATTTTTGAATGTTAAATACATTAAACCATGATTTCAATTACAGAAACTACAGTGGGCTGTCTATGAAGCATTAAGAGGACAAAATATCGGAATTAATCATCTTCAATTTAAGCAATTTGCTTCTGTATTGGCGCGAGTTACAAGAAAATTTCTTCCAAACTTAGCAGCTAATGCACCTAGACCAGAAGGTGGGACGAGTGAGCGTATGTTACGCATTGCTAGACAACACATACATGCTGTTATGCAGGGAAAATCAGTAGATGAAATTATACAGCAATGTGAAATACATCGCTTGAAAAATACAAAACCAATTGGTTATGTTGGTTTAGAAATCCAGCAGAATGATATATCCGTTGCGAAAAATAAAGAAAATGTTTTTCGGGATCGGTTAAATACCATGTCCAACGAAAAAATAAAACTTGGCCTCAATCGTGATGAATTAATAAAGACTACGTTATCAAAGGCAGAGAATCGTATGGATCGAGTACGTCGTATGATCAAATTTGATGATGAAAACAACAGTGATATCAGATGACCAATAAGTTTTTGTCTATATTTTTCTCACCTACCTGCTTTTCGTTGTAACTAAAGTGTTTTTTTTATGTTTACTTGTGTATTTAACTTCATCATGGTTGGGTCAATAATTTGGGACATCAGATATAAGCTTTTCTGAAATACTTTCTTGTGTATTTTACCAATTTTTTTATATATTTTTTCTTTTTTAATGTAGTATTTTAAAAATATATCTATGTAAATGAATATTTCACTGTATATAAAGTATCAAATATAGGGATATTTTTTATGCATTTCGATCACAATAACGATTATTAATGTAGTCGAGGCAGAATAAAAATCGATGCACGTGATTGATGGTAAATGCCTCATAAAACACGTTGAGAATCACATACCGTGCATTTTTTTTAATCGCTGAACATGTACGAGCGAGCGTACTATGATCACCTAATTTTACACGAACTCAGCGCATCTAAGCGTCTGTTGAATATCACTGTGGAACGTCATTTGCTTGACAAAATTGCGTAAATGCAAATTCCTTCATGCACCTTACGTTATGAGCGGCGCATTCGTTCACGTACATGTGCAAGCTACGACTTCGCTCTTGCATTTCGGAAAACACCTTGCTCACGTATAAACGGCATATTCGTTCATGTACACATGTCAGACACGACTCTGCTCTCGCATTTCCGAAAAATGCCCATTATGCTGGTTGATCATAGTACGCTCGCTCGTATACATTTACGAACATAGGGGCGTTTAGCATGGCGAGTAGCTACTAGGATTATTGCAGGAAATAAAACACAAATACGTCAAATTTGGCGTTTAATTTATACGTCAAAGTTGACACTTAATTTTGGATCTAATCCTGTCTACGGGTCACAAAAAGGCAGAATTGATTGTTTATTAACGAAGAAAATATTACAAAGGGAATCGTAACGGAAGTACAAAATAGAATAAGTAGAATTTAATGTCTCAACAAGTGTTGGAAGTGCCCACCTTCACAAGGGAAGAAATTAAATGTCAAATTTGACGTATTTGTGTTTTATTTTCTGTAATAATCCTAGTAGCTACTCGCCACGCTAAACGCCCCTATGTTCAATTATAAAAAAAACGCGTCAACGCATGGAAGGTAAATGTATATGTTCAGTGATAAAAAAATGCACGGTATAATTTGACATTGAATAGATATTAGGTCGCGTTATTTATCGCGGCTGTAGGTACGTACCTATACTACCAAATACAAATGTTTCTCTACTGTAGATATTAAGATAATGGTAATCCTATAAGTAGAGCAGAAGTGCTGGCTGCACACGTTAGGACAACGGTGCTAGATGGAAAATCATAATGGCTGCAGTCCTCATTATAGTTTCCAATCTTCTACCGATAATCGTATAATACATTAGTTATGAAAAAACGTCTGAAGATGAACGTGTACAATGAAAATTATTAAAGCTAAAGGCTGCGTCCACATAAAGCAGCGCGCAATTAGTGTAAGAAAGAACATTACATGGTATGTTTATTAGCAGTTTCTGCAGTAATCTGCACTAACTTGGCGCTACCCTATATGAACGCTACTTAAAATCATATACAGGATCCTACACTAAATTCTTGTAACATAAACTGGCGAGGGAATTCCATCAGTTCTTGTCAAGGATCGTATTTTCTCCAACGGACTATTTCTTTTAAAATAATCCCTAGAGACAAAACGCTTGCATAAAATATATCAATCCCTCACAATTTGTAAGACTATTCCGCGTAATGTGTTATTCTAAGATATCAAAATATTTAAAAGTAGTCGCCATCATTATCTAAGACTCTGCCATCTTTTCTGCAAATTTTCAATTCCGCTTTTGTAAAACTACGCTGGCTGGGACGAAAAAGAGTTCAAGGTGTGGCATCGAACATCATTAATTGATCGAAAATTTTTATTTCTTAGTGTATGATCTAAAGATCTGAATAAATGATAATCGGATGGGGCGATATCTGGTGAATATGGGGGGTGAGGTAAGACTTCCCAATCCAACTGCGTGATTTTTTCTTGAGTCACCTTGCTGCGTGAGGTCTTGCATTATCATGTTGAGGCAATGCGTTCTTTCAGTTAACCAGAGCAGGCCTCTTTTTCAACAATTTAACATTTAATTTTTGCGCTTCACCTGGTTGTAAAAGTTCACAAAAGATTACGTCATTGGAATCCCACCGAACGCACAGTAGGACCTTTTTCAGCGTTAACGTGGATTTAGGGGTTGGAATTGGTGATTTACAGAGAGCCACTGTTTGGAGCGATGGGTATTGGAATAAGGAAGCCACTTTTCGTCTCCAATTACAATTCTACTAAGAAATGGATCAGTTCTTAGTCTAGCTACAACAGTGAATTGCAGATTGTGCGACATTGATCTTTGTTCGCATTCGACAGTTGGCGTGGGTCCCATTTACCTAGCCTGGAGACTTTACCAATTTCATGGAGATGTTTTTGCACTGTCGACCACGTAGAGCATACACTAGGCTCCGCCAATTCCTGTACACTTAATTTTGGATCAGTCTTGTTTTTAAAGCCTCGTTATCAAATTCCGCAGGTCTTCCATTACGAGGTCTATTAGAGAGATCAAAATCACTTGATGCAAATTGTCTGAACCAACGTTGACAATTGTTTACTTTTAAAACATCATCATAAATATCGCAAATATTCTTAGTTGCAACTGTTGCATTCATTCCGGCATTGGTTTGAGTTATTGGTTATCAAAATTTGCAACATGATATGTTGATCTGCATTATTTATTGAATAGAGAACATGGTGAGTTATTTCCATGCGCTCAGCAAAGCGTGCCTTTGTGAATGGAGATCTTCCACTTGGATCATACGTGGTACCTCATCAGTTCTCGGGTATCCAAAGAGTGTTTATTTTTAACAAAACATTTTATTTTTGAATACTTCACAAATACTTCAGAAAAGTCTGACAAGACGCCACTATGTTAGTAGTCTAAAATCAACTGTTTTCTGGTTATATCAATTTTTTATTAAAGGTGGTTGAAAGAAACGTCCACTTTCTCACAATAACGATTTAATGAAAATGAGCGACCGGTTTCGGGACTAATGTCCCATCTTCAGGCCCGACTTAATGTAATAGTAGGAAATTGTCAAATCGATAAAAAAAAACTACTACACATTCTATATAACAGTCAACAACTGTTGGATTACTTGTGTGATAATTAGAGTCAATGAATTTAAAATACTTGTAAAATTGGACAGACACAAACATATTAAAAAGGGCCAAGTGTGATAATAAACTGATATCAGTTTATTACCACCAATATGTATTGCTCACACAAAGCCGCATTAGATCAATACAACCTTGAGGTCAGTTAAGTAGTCAGCGGCTAACGCCGGCGTTGTAATTTTGGCATGAAAAACTGTGTGTCTCCGGTCTTAGCAGCCAGAGACAAATTGTCCTTGGCCATTTTTTAATGCGTCAGTGATTTATAGGGCCTCTCGACGACAAGAAGAGGTGTAATGTTTCTGTTCCAGCCACTAAAATCGTCGATTTTTTGTAAACGTCCCGCCAAAGACAGCGGTACCCTCTACCAGGTCTAATAATTTCATCCTTCTTTATACCATAGCAATATTAGTTGTTGACCTTATGGTCAATGTCTGGGGTCCACGAGAGTTTCTTATCGAAGATAATACCGAGGTATTTGACTTCTGAGCAGAAACTAAGCGGTACATTTACAAACGAAGGTGCTTTTACCATGTCTATCTTCCTTTTCCTTGTGAACAGATCCATCTCCATCTTGGTGGTATTAACAGATTGTACTTAGATGCAGGGACCTACATTTAGCACTTCTTAACGCCATTTACATACGCTCGCAAAGTGTATTTTTATTTACTATTATCGCCAAGTTGTTAGGATAAGCAGTTGTCAGCGTAAGCACCAACCGTCTACATCCAGTCGGCAGATCTATCTGCCACAGTCGACCGTCTCGGTGGTCGAATGGTTAGCATACTTGCTTTTCGATCCGAACGACGCCGGTTCATATCTCAGCTAGGACGGTTGGTTTTTAATTACGGATAGAAATCGGAGTATGCCTTACCTCGGATAAGGAAGAAAAACCGTAGGCCCCATGTCAATCCGATGTTTGGCACGTTAAAAATCCCTACCAAAGGTTGGAACATCTCTGGATTCGGCAAAATTCTAGTAGGGTCAATGTCTAGAAGTGCGAGATATATTCCGTAACGCAATGCTTCGCGCATTAATACAACAACTTTTTTGTTCCAAATGGCCACTATAAAGAATTGAAAATATAGCAAAATTCAAATTACTACAAAACGGCCATAAACGCGCTGCTATTGGTCGTGACGTAAAATTGTATAATCCGTGTACGACGTCCATGTAACAAGTAGGTGGTGACCCATTTATAGCTTTGTTTGCTCATGTTTTTGTCGATATTTCTTTGATTTTAACTTTAATAACTTTTATTATAAATTTTTGATAATTAACTTAAGTTGTGGTTGGTGTCCATATAACATACCGACTATGACTGAAAAAGGGTATTCCAAAGGTTGCTGATATGTTTATGGTAGCAAATTTTGCTAAAAATACTAAAAATTTCTCTCTTGAAAGCATAGTTTGTGAACGTATGCAAATGGAAATACAAGCGTTAAATATTGGTACTGGGACCACGAACGATCTGTTGTTTCAACTAAGATGAAGATGACTGTTCACAAGGAAAATGAAGATAAGGCAGCAGTAGTAGGATGGAAAGTACCTTCGCTCTGAATGTACTGCTTAATTTCTGTGCCCAAATATCTCGGTATTAGATAAGAAGCAATCCTGGAGCCCACACATTGACAATAAAGTTAGCAGCTAGTATTGCGTTTGGGCAGCGCCGCAAAATTCTGCGGACCCGGGGCTCCCCCATAGTGTTTATGTCGATTAACATTGCAGTAATCAGATTTTTTAAACAAACAACAGCAACACAATATGGTCGAAAGACCTCTGTGATATTCCTGGTAACGAAGAAGCTGACAGACTGGGTAGGAAGAGATCAGGTATGACGATTTACGGTCCAGAACCCTACATCTGATCGTCTACGACTACGCTTTATGAAAGGATCAGAATTGTTACCCGTAAAAATTTCTTGGAGAGATGGAATCAAATTAACTCCTGCGCATCGCTAAAGCCACTTTAACTTATCCAAAAAAGCAGACAGTATTGAGATATCTGAGATTGTCAAGAACAAAGCTTCGCATGGTTGTAGGAATTTTCGACAGGGCATTACTGGCACTTCTTCAGGATGGAGCACCTGTCTGCAGCACGCGCTGTATCAATAAAAGGACCATCCTGGGTGAGGAGCGACTTCGTCTAGTCGCCATTAGGATAATCTCTAGGTAACGTCCCGACAAGACAGCTTTTTTGCTATCATGAACTGGTACAACTAAGAATACACTGCAAACTGTACATGAGCGTAGATAAGCGTAGCAAAGGCAGTTTAATTTTTAATCAATAATAACGGTCGTAGTATAAATTATCTGCGAAGACAAACACTAAAGTTTGTTCTCTACTAATATATGCATATATACTAGATGCACACACTAATATGACGAAAATGTGGAAACAACAATAAATACAGCACTGCTTATTGACCACTCTGAATACTTCTGTAGCTGGTTTATAATAAGTTATACGCGACAGTTATCAATAATAACTGTCGCATGGTATGTGCTCCACTACTTTTACGCCTTGCGCTACGTTCTGAGACAGTGTAGAAAATGCAGCACCAAAGTGACTTTCTGCCCTGTTCTGCATGCCAAACGAATTAAGTGAATTGCACTAAGCAATAATAAACGTCTTATTGCAAAAACTGTACAATAGTTCACGATACCAAAGCTACTGAGTTGATTGACGACCCAGAGGTCTCTCCAGTATAGAGAGCTACGTAATGGGTCTATTGTGGTTTAATTTCTCACTGCCTACTTGTCTATAATCATACCCATAGAATAACTTACTAAAAAGGCAATTCTGGCCATGGACGTGGACCCGTATTTTGGCGCTTCTCGTAGACACCGAAAACTATCAGGTAGAATACGCGGTCTATTTTAAATTTTCTTCAATTTTTGTAAAATTTTAAAGTATAAAACACAAGATTTTATTTACATATACATTTATTAGCAGAATTTAAGATTAGATATGACACAGTGATCATGGGTGTATGGGTGTTTTTCGATGTAATGCGTTTTTCAATAGAGAAAATATATTGTCCACATTAAAGCAAAAATATTGCATTGCTAATTTTTGTAGGAGGCTAAAAAACTTACTGGCCCATTAAATTGGGATCTATGATGATACTACTGGAAATAAACATATTTTTAAGTAACATAATTTTCAAATAGAATAATGAAGGGATAGAATAATGAACGTACCTATTGCTGCAGTTGTAGTACTTTGTAATTGTTAAATTTGAAAAGACAAATCCATTATAATTCACTGAACACTACAGACAAACGTGCAAAACAGTAGACAGTAATAGGTACGTGTATTATTTATGGTATTTGTAAATTATGTTACTTAAAAATATGTTTATTTGTGGTACTATCGTCGTAGACCCCAATTTAATGGGCTAGCTAGTTTTTTAGCCTTCTACGGAAATTCGCAATGCAATATTTTTGCTTTAACGTGGACAATGTATTTTCTTTATTGAAAAACGACAAAAATTAAAGAAAACTTAAAATAAGTAGATCGCGTATTCTGCTGGTAGTTTCCGGTATGTTTACGAGAAGCGCCAAAATACGGGACCACATTAATGACCAGAGTTGCCTTTCGACTATGTTATTTTATGAATGACATTTTCAATCACAATTGCTTCGGTTACAAACATCCAAGCTTCGAAGCCCTAGTTCCAAACTAATTATGAAAGAGATAGATGTAGCTTAATTGCGGTATGTATACGAAAGGACAAAAAATAGTTTTCTCCAAGTTATTCTATGGTTTTCTCATTAAATTCTAATAGTCCCCATCCCCTGAACACGGCATTCACTTGGCGAATGACATTTTCAACCACAGTTATTATGGTTACAAACATCCAAACATGTTACAAACTTCGAAACCCTAGTTACAAAACCAATTATGAAAGAGATAGATATAGGTTAGTTGCGATGTGTCTGCGAGAGGGTCGGAAATAGTTTTCTCATTGGATTCCAACAGTCCCTACCTCTGACCATATCCATCCTAAACCCCGTCGCAGCGTTGCCAGAAACAGTACTAAAGCACTATTTGTAGTACTTTTTTAGTGCTGCAGTACCAAAGTGCTACTTTTTTTTGTGGTGTGGTACGGCCCAACGGGGTGTATAAGCTTTCTAAAGCTTGTCATAACCTCAGGAGCCTTGAGTGTGTAAATTGTGAATTTAGAAAACGAATACTTTTTTTATAGGGATGCCGATTTTCTGTCACACATTGAAACGCTCTTTTGAAAGAAAATGCTGACGCTGATCTTCGGCGACGGAGAGAGACGCGGTCGGTTTGTGCTACCGCGGACGGGAGGCAGTCCAGCAACGCCAGCTTACTACTATAGAAGTTCTTACGTTACACTTATCACTAGAGCGGGCCAAGAGCGCCACGCGCCAGGTTCGCAATCAGGCTGCCGGGCGCATATATGTATGTAAACATAGGTAATTTAAATATGTAATTATTAGGACGAGGACCAAAACCACTGTCTATTACGTCGTGAAGACGCGCAAATATACACCTGCAGTTTGGGTGTTCGTTGATAAATAGGGCGTTGTTCACAGTGGGCCACTACAAAAAAAAAGTTCATTCATCGACGGCTACGAACTAACAGCGCGCTTATTCATTTACGGATGACGCGCTCTATTCATCAACAAATGACGAGTCTGCAGATGTTACGTTTGCACCACTTCGTGGCATACTAGAAACAAGCGTCGGTGTGCTCGCTTTAGTTATTATGTCTAACGTAACTATTAAAAATAAACGGCCATTACCTACGAAAGTTAATAAATTTCTTAGTGAATTTGTGGATTTACACTACAATGGGAGTACAATTTTCTGTAAAGTTTGTAAAAAGAAACTACTGTGCTGGAGCAAACGTGATTGTGAAAGACATATAAATAGCGCACACCACAGAAATAAAAGAAATGGTGTGTCACAACAACGTCAATTTCAATTAGAATTGCTTTCAACGTTTATGGTATGTGGTCTACCACTTCGTATACTTGATAAAAAAGCATTTCGAAAATTCTGGGGTACATACAATACCGAGTGGATACTACCATCTCGGACAGCGTTACGGAGAGATATTCCACGAATACGTGAGGACATTGAAAATCGAATTAAAGCCGAATTAAAAGATAAACAGCTGTGGCTATGTCTTGATGAGACGACAGATTGCAAAAAAAATTCTATTTTGAATATAATAGTGCGCGTATTAGATCCTATTAAACCAAATTTTGCAATTCTATTAGCCAGCAGAAGATTAAAACAGTGTACTAGTAAAGCAATTACGGCCGTAGTTCTTGAAACGTTACAAAAATTTCAAGTGTCAACCAGTCAACTGTTGTTGTTCATGAGCGATGGTGCAGCAACAATGTGTAGTGTAGGCCGTTCCCTTAAAGAAAAGTGTGAAGGACTTTTACATGTTACGTGTAAAGTCCATGCTTTACATCTTGTGGCACAAACTATTCGAGAGTGTTACCCGGAGGTGGATGCATTAATAGCAAACACAAAAAAAGTGTTTCTCAAAAGTCCTAAGAGGACTAGGGCATTCCACAGGTTATGCCCTGGTATTCGAGAACCACCACAGCCCATTCTTACGCGTTGGGGAACGTGGTTAAAAGCCGCTTTTTATTATAATGAACATTTTCAAGAAGTCAAATCCGTTATTTTGCAATTCGTCCCTGCCGAAGCTAGAGCTATTAGGATGAGCCAGAAGGGATTTCTCGATATTTCTGTTGAAACACATCTAAAGAATATTAGCAACAATTACAAAGGGTTAGTAGACGCGATAGAAAATTTGCAAAATTCTGGATTGTCGTTGGTAGAATCAGTGCAAGTCGTGGACGAAGTTAGTACATTGTTACACAGTATAAACGATGCAACAAGTGGACGAGTTTTAGCTAAGTTCGATAGTGTTTTAAAAAAGAATCCGGACTACACGAGATTAAGACAAATGTGCGATGGGGCATCTGCAGATTCCTTGACTAAGTCTAAAGATTATTTTAATTACGCCTGTCTTACTTCGGTAGACGTGGAACGGTCGTTTTCGAAATATAAGAACATTTTTTCGTCTCGGCGAACATCCTTCACCGAGGCAAATGTGGAAACTTATCTGATGGTGCAACTTTTTAAACAAGCCCTCGTAATCACCTTAATATGCATTTATGTACTGAAAAAAAATATTTTAATATTTTGAATACAAAATAAAGAAAAAGTGATAGAAAAAGATATAAATTAAATGTATTATTAATTTGGCGTAATGAAATCCTACAAAATAGGCGGTTAACTGGTTATTTTAAGAGATGAAATGATGTCGTTTGTGTAAATACATGATATAAATGAAATGTGAAAACAGCAGGTGGAATTAGTACAATTTAGCGATTTTCAGTACTTTTTTTTGTCTTGCTAAAGTACTTTTATGTTGGTACCCCTGGCAACGCTGCCCCATCGGCATTTGTTGTCACTTTAAAGACAGCGATTATGAAGTTACTTAATAAATATAAAAAGATCACTTTCAGCCCGTAGATCCGGGATTATCACCTAGACACTCTTGCGGCAGGTTAAAAATGAAAAATACAAATAATGTTTTAGAAAAGATAACTTGATGAAATAAGGAAATTAACCTCAAAATTTGACTTTTATGCGCCTGTCTATGTTAGGGCGTCAAGTAATAAAATTCCGCGTTCTTTTAAATGACGGAACTTAAACTAACCTTGGTCCTGAAATAAACTTCTAGCACTACAACTCTTGAATTGAAAATAAACCACTTAGCCAAATACGTCTTCTTTCAAATGAGTATTTGAAACAGACAATACTTTCTATTCTTACAACTTAAATTTTCAATCAATTAAATTTCTTTAAGAATACCATATTACAGCCTGTAATATACCACTAGAGTTCCCGATCTAACGTCTAACAAACTGACATTAATGAGTATCAACTGGAAGACATTTCCTACCGGATTTACAAAGTGATATTCAATTTGCGAAATTGAGTGATAAAGACAAAATAGAATTTATTCTCTACGTGCTTGTAGGAAATAACATTAAAACCTGAAGAATATAGAGCGAAAAGAAGATAATTAACCGGTTCCCCGGAATTATCGTTGGCTGGAGATAGATTTACATAATAGAACGTCGAGGACAAAGATGGGGGATCAGGGGCTATATAAGCCGCTGCAGAAACCGAAAAATTCGGATAAATGTTGCCGGAGCGGAACTGGGTGAACGCCACTTCATGTTGTAATTTTAACAAAGTAGCATATATTAATTAGGTATAACTTCATACTGTTTAATGCGTTAATTATGGCATCCTCCACCGCTACAAAATATTACCTTATACTATTTAAATGAGTTGAAAAGAAATGACATTGCGAATGGAATAGGTAAATATCTATTATGACGTCAGTAAAGGCGATGCTTTTTGGTTGGTTAGCGCACGATTGTTTTGACGGCATTAACTTTATTATATGCGGTTCGCGATATTAATGTAGAAAAGGAAAACATGGCCGTACTTGCGGAATCGAAACAATTTTCGTGTGCTTAAGTTGATTAAAATAACATTATATTACTTTTGTAAGCGTATTACTGCTATTTTACCGATCTTACTTATCGTTGTTATCAGAAAATGTATTTAATGCGGGTACAGGAAGTAGATTGTAAATTTCTGATAATATTTAGCAATACATTCACAGAACAAAACGTCAATACTTCAATACTATTTATACACAGCAATAAATATGCGTAATATGTATTTCTAAATCACTATTTTCACTTTGATTCATTTCCCATTAATTACACCTCTATATACTGCTATTTATTTTCTACTCATACATCAAATGATAAGATTATCTCAGTTTGTCATAAATAAGTATGTATATGAAAGGTAGATACACTTTCCCACTTTACAACAATATATTTAGCGTGTTAGAATAAGGATATTAATATGGGCAACAACGAAAGTCAGATAACAGAAGAAAAACTAGAAGAATATCTTCAGTTAACATTTCTGACAAAAACAGAAATTCTAAGGTAAGCAATTTTTATTTTTTTGAGCAAAAACGCGAGTGCCTACTGTGAGTATACATATGCATGTATATTTAAATTATAGATCACGTATACTGAGCTTCTAAACAATAACATCTCAAAGTTATATTTTAATACAGTAAAAAATGTTACCGTTATTTTAGTTTATACAAAAGATTCTCTGCGATAGAACCAGATAATGTCAAAGAAAATATTATGCATAGAATTCCTGTCGAATTAGTAATAGAAGCATTTCCTCAAATAAAGGTAAAATAATAATAAAAAAAAGATACCCAAGAGTTTGTGACTTGATACTTATTTTCTTTTATATACTGTAGTACAATCCTTTCTGTGATAGAATTTGTGACGTATTTTCCGCACTAAAGGATGGGTGTTTTTCTTTTGAAGACATACTAGATTTTTGTTCTGTAATGTCTGAGAAATGTCCCAATCATGTCAAGGCTCTTTGGGCATTTAGAATTTTTGGTAAGTAATATGCATTCGATATCCACATTTAATTTACTCCTTAAATTTAAATAAAAAGTTCGGAATTTAGCTAATGATTGTTTTATTTTAAGTTACGTAAAGTTGATTTTATGCGATATAAGGTTTGTTTCTGCAGCCGATTTGTGATAGTTTGATCAGAGGTTAATTTGGATTAATCTACGCATGCGCGAACTAAAACTGATTTCAAACTGATTTAACAATTTAACTGCACGAATGCTTTTTTTACAATTATCAGGCGATGTATAAGTTACAAGCGTCTTTAATAGACTTAAGAGAGAAAATATACTCAAATATGCAGATGAAAACTGTTTCGTGTGGGGGTGTCCTATTATTTAAAATATAAAACCAGCAACTTATTTACTGTGTATTAGTATAAACTATTAATCTACAATACTAGATACAATACTTCATGCAACCATATCTGGGGATTCCCCATTTTCGTGTGTCTAAATATTAAAGTCCTAACGCTCAATATGTCTAATTATCTAAATATATAAACACCTCCCTTTTTGTGATTAATCTTAAAACAGTTCGTAGTCCCTAAGTTTCAACGGAATTACTTTATTTCGTTGTGGTCGCTTATCTGGTTCTTGTAATTTAGTTTGTTCTTCAGGTTCCATGCTTTCCGATTCAGTTCCCGATGTTGGGGTTTTTATTTCCATATTGTTCTTTGAAGGTCTGAGATGGTAGCTGTTTCTTCTTACTATTCCGCCACTTTCCGTTTGTACTACATATGATCTTGGTGTGTTTGCTTTCTCTACAATTCTACCGGGAGTCCAATCTTTGCCGTCTCTTACTGTAACATTGTCCTTTTCTTCGAATTCTTCCTTTTCCTTGGCTGTCCTATCATGGTATGCTTTCATCAGTTCTTGCTTATTTACTAACCTTTTGTGCGCTTGTTCTGTATCCACCTCCCTTGGTATCAGCGTCTTCCTGAGTGTAGGTGATTTCGTCTTCAATTGTCTGCCCATAAGCAGATCAGATGGTGATAAACCTATCTTCTCTATGGGTATCGTTCTATAATTTAATAGTGCCGCGTGCATATCATCATTTTTTTTTAGAATATTTTTTGCGATTTTGACAGCACTCTCTGCCATGCCGTTCGATTTGGGGTATCTTGGACTTGATGTTATAAATTCAAAATTCCACTTAGATGCAAACTGCTTGCATTCGTGGGAACCAAATGGCATGTTATCTGCTATTACCTGTTTTGGAATACCGTGCACTGCAAATATAGATTTAAAGGCTGCTATAATAGCACTAGAAGTCTTTAGTTTTAACGGTATTACCTCCAACCATTTGGAGAAATAATCTATTACTATTAGATAATCCTTACTACCATATTGGCATATATCTGCAGCTAGCTTTTCAAACGGCAATTCTGGTATCTCATGGCACATCAAAGGTTCCTTAACATTTGCCGGTCTATATCGTTCACAAATCTTGCATTTTAATACCCAATTTTCGATGTCAGTATTCATTCTCGGCCAGTAATATAAATTTCTTGCTTGAGCTTTAGTTTTAGAGATCCCGAAGTGACCTTCATGCACTACTCTTAAAATGCCTTCCTTCAATTTCTCCGGGACTATCAGTCTATTTTCGTAAAATGGTAGTCCTTCGATTAGTTCGATATTTTTTCGTATTTTATAATACATTTCTAAGTCTCCATTTAATGTATTGTTATTTGGCCAACCTCTCTGCAGATATTTTTTGACTGCACTTAGAATTCGGTCCTCTTCTACTGCTTTTTGGATTATTTTGCTTTGCTTCTCAGTAATATTGAGAATAGTTTTTACTGAGTGCACTATCTCTAACATTTCTGGGTCTTCTGGAGTATCTCCTGTTACAAAATTTCTAGATAATGCATCCGCTACTAACAAATATTTTCCTGGGCAATAGGATACCTCCAAATCATATTTAAGCAGCTTAATTTTTAATCTCTGCAATCGGTTTGATCCTACATTTGCAATATTTTTACTCATAATTGCTACTAGTGGTTTGTGGTCTGTATCTATTTTCACTTTTCGCCCATATATAAAATTATGGTATTTGCTACATGCAAAAACAATTCCCAATAGCTCTTTCTCTGTTTGTGAATAGTTCTTTTCACTTTCCGTCATACTCCTTGAGCTAAAATATACGGGTTGACCCGCCTGCATCATGCAACATCCTAATCCTTCTTTTGAGGCATCTGTTTGAATTGTAATGTCTTTCGCGTCATCAAAGTTGGCTAATACTGGAGCTGACGTTAAAATAGCTTTAATTTTATTTAACGCTTCAGTATGATATTCTAACCACAAAAATTCATTTTTCTGTTTTAACAATTCCCTTAATTTGTGAGTAAGATTCGATAAGTTCGGTATATAAGCTCGAAAATAATTGATAAGCCCCAGCATTCTTTGTAACTCTTTGACATTACGCGGATTTTTCATATCCAGTAATGCCTTTACTCTACCTGCATCTGGTGTGACTCCTTCTTTACTATACAATTGGCCTAAATATTTTACTTGTTTAACTTTGTATTGTAGCTTTTCTACATTGAATTTTACATTTAATGTTCTGGCTCTTTCTATTACTTTTTGTAGAATTTTATCATGTTCTTGTTCATTAGCCCCTGCTATTAATATGTCATCGATATAGATCATAACACCCTCTATATCACCAAAATTTTTACAATTTACTTTTTGAAAATGTTCAGGTGCTATATTTATTCCAAAAGGAAGTCTCAAGAATTTGTAACACCCAAAAGGGGTTGTAAAAGTACACAAGTCTGTTGACTTTTTATTTAGCCTAACATGATAAAAGCCATTTTTGATATCTAGAACACTAAAAAACTCTTTTCCTGAGAGTCTTGACGAAATTTCCTCTCTTGTGGGAATTAGAAATGGTTCTTTCTTGATATACTTATTTAATTCTCTTGGATCCAGACATAACCGTAAGGATTTGTCAGGCTTTTCTATAATTACTAAATTGTGTGCCCAGTCGGTAGCACCATTTACCTTTTCTATAACTCTTAATTCTTGCAGCTTATCTAATTTCGCCTTTACTTTATTTCTTATTGCTAAAGGTATCCTTCTTGGTGGATTTACCACTGGTCTAGCACCCTCAACTAGCTTTAACTCTAACTCATCTTGAAATTCTCCTAACCCAGTAAATACATCCAAATTATTTTTTATGAAATTTTCCTTATCTTCTATACCTAACGTTTCTCTACTAATAGCTTCTACTTTACTATTTCTACTTAGCAAATTTAAAATCTTGCAAGCTCTTAAACCTAATATTGGCTTCGCATCTAAATTTACTACAATGAAATTCAAAAGAGATTCTTTATCGTTAAATTTACATCTAAGATTAACTGTACCTACTGGTTTTATTTTAAACCCTCCGTAACATTCTAAAGTTATTCTACTTTTACTTATCCTACCTTTATATTCCAATTTTCTTAATAATTCTAATGTAATAATATTTACTTCGGCTCCAGAATCTAACTTAAATCTAATAATTTTATTTTCTATTTTTATTTTTTCATACCATGCAGTATTTTCATTTGCTTCGTTTCTTCCACAACTGTCAACTATAACGCTATTTATTAACAACTCTTCTATTTCTTCTTCTGTTGTTTCTTCCACTTCTTTTATTTTCTTTGTCTTGCATGCCACAGCCCAATGATTTCTTCCATTACACTTCCGACATACTTGACCATACGCCGGACATTCCCTTGGCTTGTGGTTTCTGTTGCACTTATAACACTTTTTACCCTTGTCTTTTCTTTCGTTACTTCTTTTGTCCATCCTTTTGTTTATAAAGTCCAGATCACTCACCTTATTTTGTAGCTCCTTTACTTGTTTTTTTGTTATTTCACTGGATTTACATATTTCTATCACCTTTTCCAATGTCAAATCTGTTACGTTTAGCAGTTTCTCTTGTAAAGTATGGTCTCTGATTCCTAACACGATCCTGTCTCTTATTAGTTTATCGTTTTGTTCTTCAAATTCACAAGTTTTGGCAAGTGTTCTCACCTCTTCGATAAAATGTGATACGTTTTCTCCTTCTTCTTGGTGTCTTTTGTAAAACACAAATCTCTCGTATATCTCATTCTTTTTCGGGATCATATATTTCTCATACTCGTCTAGAACTGTCTTATATTCTTTCCTCTGTGCTTCGGTCAATGTAAAATTGTTGAAAATTTCCATACCTTCCTCACCAATAATATTTAGAAGTGTCGCCACTTTCACCTCATCTTTTTTGTCATTCTTGCCACTAGCAATCATATATATTTCGAAATTCTGTTTGAACTTTTTCCAATTTAATTTAATATCGCCATCTAGGCTTAACGATGCTGGTAATTTTGCTTCCATTTTTACTTGACCACACCTTTTCATATATTTTTATTTTCTCATATAAATTTAATATCGGCCTACCCTCGAAATTTAATATGTCCGCAGCGCCATGTTTCGTGTGGGGGTGTCCTATTATTTAAAATATAAAACCAGCAACTTATTTACTGTGTATTAGTATAAACTATTAATCTACAATACTAGATACAATACTTCATGCAACCATATCTGGGGATTCCCCATTTTCGTGTGTCTAAATATTAAAGTCCTAACGCTCAATATGTCTAATTATCTAAATATATAACAAAAACAATAGATTTATCTTACATTCAAATATTACAAAAAGAGGTAAGCGAAAACAGAAATAAACGCGAAATGTTTAGACAGAATTACAATCTTAAAGCAACTGTTAATTCCGAACAAAACCACAGACGTGAATAAAACGGCTGATGTGTGAACATATACAAAAAAACCTATAACACAACTTTTCACTTCACAATATAATAATGCGCATGCGTCTGATGGATCACTGGACGATAATCTTCAAACTGGAGCAACTATCAGCAAACGGTTAGAAATTAATTTGGAGATCTGCACGAACGTCAAATTACGTCAAACTAGTAGTCAGAGTTTGGCGTTTTAACTGCACGAACACTATTTTTGTAATGCGCATGCTCCAACGATTTCAAACGATTTTAAATCGCTGCAGAAACAAACCTATAGTTTGCTGAAAATATACAATTTTCTCAAAAAAAAATTGGGGTTTCACAAGATTCGTTTCATTTTCAGTATGCTTTTTGTAAATTACACTTGCGATATATTGATTTAAAATTAGTATCAATTGTAATTTTTAGATTTTAACAATGATTCCTCGATAGATAAAGATGATCTCATGGAGATAATTAACAGATTAATAGAGGATGGAAAAGCCGGAGATTTTTTATACGAAGAGAAAAATTACATTATTCAAATAGTAAGTATAAATACTAACAGTTTGTTAGATTTGTATTACACAATATGTTGCATTAGCTGTTTGCCCTTGTGCTTATATTAGAAATAATGAGTAGCAGACCTTGACCAATTTCAAATAAATTTTTGGAATAGTGTGAATACTTTCATAACAATATGTTTGTATTTGTAATATTTTAATTTATAAGATAATTGTATAGCAAAATAAAAGAAGAACTTTTTAACTATATGCAATTAGCAGTGGAGTACTTCCGTTTAATTAATACATCCTGTAAACTAAACACTTAAACACACCATTTCATTTTATATCTTTGTAATTTCGAAATTTGTTTATGGTTCAGATAAATCTTTCCAAACAAAAAATAAAAGAAACACATTTTAATGATATAAGTTTATTGTCTCGTGTTTTCTATTATACAGGAACAGGATCATTCACATTTCGTCGCCTTAGTAAGAAAAGCCCGTAACTCCATTAAAAGGAAATGTACAGACCAAAAAAACTGTTTGGTTCGTATGCTCACAATGTAAATTCTTGTTTTTCTTTTAGAGGCTATTGTAGAATAATTTGAATGATTTTTGGGAACAAATAATTCTAACCTTTTTCTTAATTATTATTAGGTGGCAGTTAAATCTCATTTTTGATAAAAAATTGAGTTACGTGCTTTTTTTATTAAGACAACAACTTGCAATTTTGGTGGACGATATTATAGATAAGGGTCTATTTTTAAAAAATATTTTTGGTTTCATAGCACCTCTTGATTAAATCGGAAACGGATACCAACTTTCTTATTTCAAATAGAACACTCTGTATGTTATGAATTCTTTGCGTAAATTATATTGAATATCACGGCTCTCGCACAATTTCTTTTTTCTGAAACGCTATTAAATAAGTTTATTCAAGAGTAACTTAAAAAAAATAACCTAATATGCCAATAGAAATATTAGTGGCTAAATCCAGTTATTAATTTAAATAAATGCAAAATGGTATATCCCAGAAACAAATTTTCAAAATTTGTCTCTATTCTTCTGAACTTTGTTTTAGTCATGAATCATGAATTCCTTTTCACCCTATCAATTACAGTTATGATCTATCATTAGTTTACATAAACTAAAACTTACCTTGTTAATTCAGTTGTTTTTTTATTGAAAAATTGAAATGTTAAGAATTTCTTTAAATAACGGCAATCAGTGAATTTAGGCCCAAAATATGTACAAATGATCAAAAATAGGGGTTTAGGGTTTGCTATTCGAAAAAAATGACTTTTTTACAGTTGAATATGTTCATATTTAGAGTGGAGTTTCGGAACTCCTTTGATAACATTTGATATTTATTGATAACTGCAAATAGCTATTTAGGTAATTTCAGGACTCTCGAGATTTACATGGTTAATGCCAAAGAAGAGATATTGATGTTTAAATTGAAGTTTGCATCTATCAAAATTTTCAGAAAAAAATTCCTCAAAAGTCGATATACACTACCGTCCATAAGTTTGGAAGCAAGGTGAAACTCCTTTAAAATACTACAACTGTTAGGCATATCGTGAAATCGTTAATCCCTATTATAAATTATTCTATGCAAATATAAAATTGTTGCACATAATCCGTAAATCCCGAACATTTAGGTACAAATTTCACCCGAATACATTTTATTGCTCTTTTCCAAGAATACGACTATTGTTTGACGGGGATGGGGTAGGATACCTGCAGTAATTACTTTTGGTCAAACGGTTTAGTACTACTTCGGTAATCGTTTAGTGCATGTGGTAAGGATATTAATCTTTAGTGTCTTATCGCTTTCCTGTGCGGAATTAGTTTTTTGAATTCACTGCGCAATTATAACAATTTGGTAGAGTACTGACCGTAAAAATGCCAAAACGCAGACAGTTGACTGCAGAACAACGATGTACTATTTGTACTCTTCGCGACGAAGGATATACCGAAAGAGAAATTTCTCTACGGTTAGGGATTCCACTGAAAGGTGAGCATTACACATTGGCCCAGAGAAGAGAGACAGGGCAAAATCTTAATAGAAGACGAAGTGGGCGGTCACGGGTGACTTCTGGAGCTGAAGATAGATTTATAGTAACGACTTCGAAACGAGATCGATATCTAACGGCACCGGATATCGCATCGCGCGTTAATACACAACGACGAACAAATGTTTCTGTTACCACCGTCAAGAGGCGATTATTGGCAACAGGTTTAAGGGGATGCATCGGACGCAAAAAAAAACGTTTTTAAAACGTGTGCATAAACATAAACGATTAACTTGGGCAAGAGAGCATGCAAACTGGTCACTGGATGATTGGAACGCAGTTGTATGGACCGACGAATCCAAATTTGAGTTATTTGGTACGAAACGGAGAGTTTTTGTTCGTCGACGACCAGGGGAAAGAGCTAGTGAGGCCTGCTTAGTGCCGTCCGTCAAACACGGAGGTGGTAGTGTTATGGTTTGGGGTTGTTTTGGTGGGATAACTACGGGTGATTTAGTGAAAATTAGTGGTACAATGCGGAAAGAATAGTATTTTGATATTTTGCAAAATCATGCTATTTCGTGTGGAAGCCGTATTGTTGGTGAGCCGTTTGTGTTCCAGCAAGACAATGACCCCAAACATACGGCTCGAATCTGTAAAAACTTTTTAGAGGAGAAAGCAGCAAGAAATGAACTAAAATTAATGGTTTGCCCTTCTCAAAGTCCGGATTTATCCCCCATTGAGCTCTTACGGGACGAGCTTGATCGAAGGGCTAGACAGCGACAACCTGAACGCATGGCAACAAATTGACGCGGACTGTCTTGAAAAATTGCTTCGAAGAATGCATAAACTTTGCGCAGCGGTTATCAAAGCTAAAGGAGGTCACATAGACGAAAATAAACTTACGAGCTAAATAATGCATAAATATTATTATGTTTGAATAAATTTACTGTTATTTGACGATAATCACTTATGTTGTATAAATTCATTAATAATCACAATAAAATTTTGGTGTATCTGTGACTTGTAAAATCCGTTACTGTTTCCAAACTTTTGGTCGGTAGTGTATGCGAGATCCGTGATATGCAATATTATTTATACAAAGTATTCATATTATACAGAGTGTTCTATTTGAAATAAGAATATTGATACCAGCTTCCGATGTCCGATGATCACGAATGTTATCATATTGAAAATATTTCCAAAGAATAGATCTCTATAATATCGTTCACCAAAATTTCAAAAAGATATACATACATTTTAATTACTTTCACAGGTATGTACATCTAATAGTCCATGCATCGTTGTGAATGACGCTGTGCATGATTATAGTTCTCCTTTAATTATAGTTTGATTCATATCTAATAGCATATTAAAAACAGTTAGCACAAAAATATACATAGAAGCTTGTAAACTCATTCTCGTAGAGAAACATACGTATGATTTGTCTTGTAAGACAAAAGTATTCAAAATGTCAACAATCTACAATTGTTTTTTTTTGTAATTTAATCAAAGAAAATTTAACTTGCATCTCCCAAAACCTCCCATATCAGTTGTAATTGCAACAATTAATAATAATTATCATTAATCGACGTAAAATTGACCTCTTCAGATTAAT
This sequence comes from Dynastes maya, assembly GCA_029619315.2. Taxonomy (NCBI): domain Eukaryota; kingdom Metazoa; phylum Arthropoda; class Insecta; order Coleoptera; family Scarabaeidae; genus Dynastes; species Dynastes maya. Next base: position 53,447,117 of record JAROYE020000003.1, on the reverse strand, counting down.
TCTCAGGAAATTAAAGTTAAATAATTTTTTTTATAGTTATTAGCATCCATGGACATTGAAAATAATGGTAATATTGGTCAATTAGAGTTTACCCATGCTATAGGAAAAATGGATGACTTCGGTAGTGCGTTAACATTCACAGTATAGTTAGTTTCAACTAAATCGTCCCAAAAACCTAAAGTTTATGTCAGCCATATCAATAATACAGAAATTAAATTATAGAATTGTATATTATAGTTTAAGTATTCTTTAAATATCTACATCTTGGAACAACATGTAATAATTAATTAATGTCCCTTATGTTTAACAAATGACTAAATGTAAATAAGACAATAATTATAAACAGAAAAAGTAATTTTATTTACAAAACCTACAGACAAAGGACTAGTGCTCAAACAGTGGTGTATATAAGTATGTTAATACGCTTTAACACTTAGGACGTACTACATACAACATGAATACATACATACCTATCTTGTTTTATCTTTTATACGAAATATCACTGTACGGTGAAAAACGACCAATAAGTGCTCGCTCTGGCAAAGAAGGCATACGATTGGTTCTATGTAAAGTTAATGGTAAAACAGGGGGAGTCTTATACTTAGTATAATATTGCGGAAAGTTCATATATGTACTAGAAAAGAATGCATATGTAAGTAAGAAGTTAATGTTACTAATCATAACTGTACCTTGTGGGATCTGGCGGACATTGGAATTTATACTCGCCGCTTTTAAAGTAATTTAGAGGGTGCCGTTGTCCAGTGTGATCCTTGTATTGATCTCTGTGCATTTGAGATGCCTATGGTTTAAGTGAAGTGAATACTCAAAGGTTTTTTGAAATAAACCAGAATGCTTACTTTATAAAAATCATCAACTTCTTGCTGCCTTCCGGCGTCTAGCAATGAAAAAACAGGCCTTGGCATTTGCAGCATTTTGTTCCAGTTGGTTAACTTTCCGCTTATTGAGATGTCTGGTCTTGGAGTGTATGGGGTATTCATAAAACCCCATTCATACGGTGGCATCTGTAATGTAAAGTTGTTCAACTTTTGCTACTTAATGAATAAGAATTGGCAAGTCCATAAAATAATAAATAAGCTAAAAACGGATCTCAAATCAATAGAAGACTACATTTTGTTCTTTTATAAACGCAACATAATAGGTATTTTTACAATCCAAGGGTTGAAGGATAAAATGCAAGATTATTTTTTGCGAATTTAATACTTATATATACTTGGCTAGCATATTTTCATGAAAATAAATCTACATTCATTATCCATAAAAATAAACGTATCATATCTCCCATAAATGTAAAGTGCAATAAGAGGAACTCGTTTTTTTATGTGGCTGTCGAAATATTGAAAGGAAAACTTTTTTCACTTTTTTCACAAAAATTATAAATATACTTCTAACTAAAAAGTGCAAAAGTTGTCTGTTGCCGCCAATTAGAAATGGAGATGGGGGTATCATTAGATCAGAGTATAAGCAAAAAGAGAAGAACTGAGATGCCTTCAAATTTTAAGTGTAGATATAGTTCTGTACCTTGACGTTTATTATTTGAAAACATTACCGTAAATTTGGATAAATTTTCATTCCTATAATTCTGAAAGTGCGTTATATTACCGGACTCATATAACGACCCGTAACCTGTTTTGATAGGCGGAGTGGCACCCATAAACGTAGGTTGCAACGAAGGTGGAAAATAAGTTGCCTTCATATCCGATAACTTGATGTCTCCCATTCTGACTCATTCGCAAGTAATTACTAGGAATTTTGTAGATAATTCTAACTGATACAGTATTAACAATAATTTTGATACATGTGAAGTGACACTGTCAATTTACGTACATTTTTGCGACATTTTATATTTCGCGGCAATATTTTGATTAGTGCATTTTTTCTGTGTTTATCCAGCTGTAATGAAATCCGTTCGAATACGTCGCAACCACATATCGTATCAAAACAAACATGAGCAATTGTACATGAAGTAAATGATTATCTAAACTATGTGAATAATTCTAAAGATACAATAGATATGCAGGTCGGTAATTTGGAGGTTTTATGACAGCACTAATTTTACGCCTTATAACAAACTCTTCCTATTTAGTAGGTACTACATTTCTTTTTTTACGAAACTATTATAATTAGATATGCCAATTCTATAAATAACGTAGTGCAAATTAGACTAATAACATTGGTTATTTAGGTTAAGTTAACTATGTAGTATATATCAAGATTTTCAAAATTAGTCAACTAAATAACAAACTTTCTTACAGCTACAAAGACGGTATTAATTTTTCTGGAACAATTTGTTGTATTTCTAATATGGTAATGGATGGTTACTATTTTCACGATCAGAAGCCCGAATTATGGGCAAAAATTAACTCTTTGCATCTAAGTTACTTAGAGATGGAAGAGAGTCCTCAAAAACTTGACCATAAGATAAAGCTTGATGATTGCATAAAGAAGTTTTTATGTATTGCTCCTCATAATCAGAAATTTTGCTTTAAAGAGACTGCAGAAGTACTGCATAGGTCGGCTAGTAGTAAGAAAGATTTTAGTGGATATAGAGCAGCTTTAGGATGGAATGCGATAGGAATGTATGCTGGAAATTTGATTTCACAACCATGGAGACAGGAATATCGACAAATTAAAGTTAGTGTTATCGTTATTTAAATGAATATGTTTATTAATTATATATATTTTTAGATGTATTCAGGATTCTATAAACATCAAATAGAAGCTAATTTGGTAGGTGCTGAGATTATGTTTGAAGCAATGGGTTATAAACATGCGGGGAATGGTATTTTGGTATTAGAAGGCCCTGTTTGTCCAGATACCGTAAAATATGTTTCTCAGGATTCGTTAGTTGCCTATGTTGAATGCCAGGTATGTTATTACAACAAGAATTATTGAAGTAAAGGAATGTACTTATAAACCATTTATTAAAGCATCAATCGTTGAGGTGAAGCAGATATAATTCGCAACAATTTTAGAAGAGAAGAATTGGAGAAATATCATAATGTTTACATGTCACTTAACTAGAATTCTCAAGTTGTTTTTGTACTACTTACAATTTTTTATGAATCACAATCATAGACTAGATACTATCATGGAAGATTTTTGAAAGTATGTATTTGCATTTTACTACTATAGACATATACTATGTTAATGTTCTGTAAAATATAAGCAAAAGCTGTGGTTAGAAAATTAATATGCTGGCAAAATATTCCCTTGTTTATACCATGCATTTTTTTTTATCTCTGAACATATGCATTTACCTTCGATGCGTTGATATGTTTTTTTTTATAATTGAACATAGGGGCGTTTAACATGGCGAGTAATTGCTGGGATTATTACAGAAAATAAAACACAAATACGTCAAATTTGACATTTAGCTTTTTCTCCTTAGGAATTTCACAATCGCCTTGCAAACTGTACGGAATGTAAAGGTTTGCACTTCGAACACTTGTTGAGGCATTAAATTCTACTTATTCTATTTTGTACTTCCATTTACGAATCCCTTTGCGTTAATACACAATCAATTACCGCCTTTTTGTGACCCGTTAATTAGACAGGATTAGATCAAAAATTAAGTGTCAAATTTGAGGTATGAATTGAATGTTGGCGTATATGTGTTTTATTTTCTGTAATAATCCCAGTAGCTACTCGCCTTGCTAAACGCCCCTATGTTCAATTAAAAAGAAAAAACGCATCAACGTATGGAAGGTAAAGATATATGTTCGGTGATAAAAAAAGCATGGTATATGCATTATACCAAGTGAGCCAAAATGATTGAAGATCATTTGAAATTCCTGCAAAGAGAATTATCAATTTCTACTATTGTCAGAACTGCAATTTGTTATTTGAGATGTGGCCAGTGGCGTATCAATGGATTATTTCATAGGGGAATATGAGAGCAAACCTTCAAAATTTTACAACTAATCTTAAAATGTGAAAATATAAATTAATGGTGGGAGTATTCCATTCTTCAATATATACAATAGGTGGCCAATGAATTAGAAACTTTAAAAATTAGAACGTTTTTAATATAAATATTGTGATAAAATGTTTTTATTGTTTGATTTTTTTTTTATTTAGTTAATAAACGTACACATATTTGAAAATAGTAACTAATTGTTAATATTTTGTAGTTCCTCCCTTATTTTTTATTACTTCTTGTATTAGTCTTGGCATGCTCTCAATGCACTGGGAAATCATTTATTTAATATCCGGATCATTGTGCCATATTTCACCAATTCTTTCCTTAAGAATTCCTACATTTGGGTTTGGAAACTGCTTTACTATTGTTTCTAAAAGTGCCCAACAATTTTCAATGGGATTAAGGTCCGGGGAGTTACCACACCAAGGAAGAAGAGGGATATTTTTTCTTCAAGGTACTTCTTGATAGATTAGCGGTATGGCATGATGCCCCGTCTTGCATACAGGTGTATCTGGTATACGGTTTTAAAACACCATCCAAAACCGTTAAGTACTGTTCTTGTCGAATAGTTCCGATCACAAAATACCTGGGACCCGGACCTTTTGCCGAAATGTAACTCCATATCATCACTGAAGGAGGATGTTTGACAGTGTCTACCATACACTGTGGTCTGTACTTTTCGTGAATTCTTCTACGAACGTACACCGCACCTTCTGACAGAGATTCGAGACGACACTCGTCACTGAAAATGACCTAATAAAAAAGTGAGTTTGTGTTTCTACCTCCAAATAGGAATTATTTAAACACAGTAATATTTATTTATCATATACCTGTTTCCAGTCATCCACTGTATAATTTCTGTGACATTTAGCCCATTCTAGCCGCGTCTTTCTCATTTTTGGAGTTAATCTCGGCTTTTTGGCGGGGCGCCTGCACTTCAGGCCGGCTTCATGCAATCGTCGACGAATTGTCCGTGCCAATATATCAATGCCTTATCCTGTTATCGTGTTATGAATTGTTCTTAAGGATGCCCTACGGTTTTCTAGGGCTGTTCCAATTATTCTATGGTCTGTCCGAAATGTGGTTTTACGTGTATGCCGGCAATTTTGTCTTCAAGTCATATTCGGGGGGATGTTTTCTTTCATATTTCTCGTATTCGAAACACCGTAGTACACGATACCTTTGCTTTTCTAGCAATTTCCCGCTGACTGAGATTGGAATGTATCAATAATGTAGAAATTTCTACTTTCTTTTCAATACTGATGTCTTTTACACGACCTATTTTATCGAGATACACGTTTAAAGGTTTTTCCACGATAACAACTGTTTAAATAGTTAAAACATGACTCAAAATATTCTTCTATTCTATTCTTCTATTTATTGCAATAAATAATTTGCGCGTAGAGAACTGAATTACCTTTATGATGCACTTATTCATTCGCTGGCGATAATAAACTGATGGTTTGGGACACAATGTTCTTTTATCTAGCTGTTTTAAAAAGGGGTGGTATACGTGGGGCAATAAATTCTTGCAAGTATTAGAATTGTGAAATAAAGGATTATAATGCTTTTTTGTTCGTTTGATCTTATTTTACTATTAATAGGAATTTTTGTTATAGGTTTTATTGAATTTTACCCGTTTCTAATTCATTGGCCACCTACTGTAATCTACATATTCAATTTTAATGATTAATAAAATTACAGTAAATGTAGTAACCAAGTAATAGGTATTGAAATTCTTTATAAAGATTCTAATATAGTACGATTTCTCTATTTGTCAGTATATTGAAGTATGCTTGAATAGTACGTCTGTCACTAACACAGAGGCACAGTAATGCTTATTGCAATCAACGTATAAGATTTAAGAATAAAGAATTGGAATGCAAATTTCAATTTAAATATCAATTAAATACATAACAAAATATAAATTTCATATTTTACTTTACAATGAATGTTCAAAATGTCTGCCATTATTTTGTAAGCATATTTGTATTCTTCTCCGCATATTTTCAAATACTCGTTCGAGGGTTTGCACTGTTATACTATTAATTTCTTGTTGAATCACTTCTTTAAGTTCATCCAGAGTATGTGGGCGATTATGAAAAACGGTGTTCTTCAAATATGGGAATAAAAAGAAATCTAATGGGGTTAGATCAGGTGAACGTGCTAGCCAAATTCCATTGCTAATTAATCTATTCTCATAAAACTCTTCTAAATACGTCAACGTTTCGTAAGAAGTATGTGCAGTTGCCCCGTCCTGCTGAAAATACCCATTACTTAATTCTTGGTACGCTAATGACAAAACGAAACTCTGTGACTGTTTACTTATAAGGCGCACCGACATTATTTGCTTAACAAAAATGCGGGAAACTTAAATGATCGTCAATCATTTTGGGTCACTTGGTAGTAGAGGAATAGAAAAGTAAAGATGGGCAGAATGAAATAGGAACTACAAACTACAGCTAGAAACTACGAATGAATTTTATAATAAAAATTGAAAAAAATAAATCTGAGGTAAAGCTCTCGATTATTGGCGAGAAAAGCAACGCTTGCTTGCTTTAATTTATATTTTAAATCTTCCATCTTAAAATCTATCACACATCTTTTGTCTCTCATTTCGGAGCCTTAGTGTTATAAGAGTAATTTATTTGAAATGTCACTCTTTATCGATTTGTGAAAAAATATACAGGATGTTTAATAAAAATTTATCCAAACGCTGAAATACAATGTGCAATTTTTTTTTACCGCCATTTTATTGGGCAGAATAAATTACATATCTTTCGTGTTTCGACTATCTCAATAGCTGCTCTAATAATGATGTTATTACAGTTTCAATTGTCCAATATAAATTTCATCGTGTCTCTTTTGTTTTTCATTTTAGGGCTATGGTACTATAAGGATATTTTGCGCAGAATTTCATTTCCTATCGAATAATTGAAAAATATACAGGGTGTTCAATTTAAAGAATATAAACAATTCAAGTTAACCCTAAAATGTGATGTGCAATTGTTTTTTCTCAACTCCATTGTGATCAGCGGAGAAATTACTATATCTTTGCTAATCTAGGCCCAATAACTTTGAACAACGTGTATAAAGTTAGGTTAACATGACTTCAAAATATTGAAATTTTAACCTTTGTAAACAAGAATATATATAAAAAGAACAATAAAATACTAAGGTAGTGATAAGTGCTACTCTCTCGAAAATCATAACTGCACGTGCACGAACCCAGGATAGTTACCATATACTCAAGAACTGAAAAAGGGAGCCCAAATAATATAGAGTTGTGACCAGTGAAGGTAATATGTAAAAAAATCGCGCAAAATCGTATACTTTAGATGTCCGCTTAAGAATTCACAAATTATGTGAATAATGTTAATAACCGGCGGGGTGTCAACAAATGGGTGTTTTACCCTACTCCTATGCTGTCTAAAAATTGGAACTGTGTCCACTACATTTAATTTCTCTGTTTAGAAACATTTCTTTATAGTGTTGTGATGTTGATGATGCATTTTCGACTTTTTATCATACAAAACTTTAAATTTGTACACAGTGTGCCCACCTAGAGCGTGGGCGGGAAACGATTCATTCCCTGATCTGCATAGCATCATATTCAATTTACCAAAGAAGGATGCTTTTTAGGTATAAGGAAATGTTAATAAAAAAAAATCCAAGAGAGCTCCTCTATTAGATTCTGATGAAATAACATGAATCAAACATGACAACGATTTCAATAGCCATCTTGTAGAGTCTAATAAAGCTAAGCTAGATAGCTATAGGAAATGTTGAAGAAAATTGATATGAACTGAAGAAAGGCATTCAAAAGCGTAATAATATATAGAATGTTCTATTTTAAGAACCGAACTTGTGTGCAACGGAAACTGAACATCCTGTACACTTGAATATAATTTTGTTGTGCAGGATTGGTAACCGAATAATTTTTATTTGAGTTTCGCTCATGGTGGGAATTATTTTCCACCCGCGCATTAGGTGGTCACGTTGTAAGGTTTACGAAATTAAAGTTGAATTTTGGTTCTAAAATTGTAGATTTATTTTCTTACTAAAACTTGTTTCTAATTTTTGCAGATTTTAAAAGAAATTTGGGAAGAAGTATCTCCATCGTACAAGATCAGTTGGTTGGATGCTTTAGAGTTCCGTGAATCTCACCTCTGTAGTCCCAAAAAATCGATCGAAGCTTTAAAATATCAAATCCAGCAACGTCAATACCAAGATCAGCAAAGGCCTTATTGTCAAACCAATAATGATTATTCTACTAATAACAGCAGATTTTCTACTCATTTGCATCAGCATATAACGTCTCCTACTTTACCATCAACTCATTCCTATCCTCCTTTAACGAGCCACGCACATTTGCCCATGCCCATTGCACCAGCGCTGGTATCACCATCTCAATGCATCCACAACAATGGATATTATCCTAATAACTACACAACTTACGGAGTTGTCCCTTCCGTCTATAATTTTCCGAGTCCCAACGTTTATGGACATATAACGAAACAACCCTACAGTGGTAATTACTATTGCAATGGTTATGTTCCACAAACATGTGTTATGCCAGTGCCAACGGGTCAATTGATCGAGATCGAGCCTCCACCTAGACCGAGTTATGATATAAGCGACAGCATTGGTAAATCTCAAAAAAATTATAGTTCAGATGAAATCTATAACAAGGATATAACAGATTCGAAAATCAATAGTCCACCAAAAACTTACGACAAAGATGAAGTAACTGGTACTTTTGAAAGTTGGGATTATGTCTATAGAAATTTGGAAAGCCAAGGTTACTCAAAGGATTTAGGCGAGAGGGGCGACGTCTTAGGTGTTAATCGCAAAGAAATTAAGCAAAAGGAACATGAATTAAAAGTAAGTGACAGACCGTTGAAAATTAACGAGGCATTAGAAAAAATGAGAATACAAGATAAAACGAAAAAGCTGGACAATACGGAACGGAAAGCTTCAACCGATACTTTAAGCAGCTCGTATGATAATTTGTCCACTCACGAACTAGGTAGAAGAGCAACAACTAACGTCAGAAATAAATTTACTTCCGTAGTTCCAAACGTTGAAGAATCCGAGTCTCAAGGGCGGCAAATAAGTAAAACTCTCGATCTTAAAAAATTGAAAAGTAATCAAGTCAAAAGTAAACCCCTGGAAACAAAGCAAACTCTAAAGAATACTGAAACATCCCGAGGTAACGAAAATTTAAAGGCAGAAGTCTCGGATAAATGGGAATGCGGTTCTTGTACATACCTAAATAATAATTCTAAAAAAATTTGCGACATTTGCAGTAAAAGTAGGGTCGTTATTAGTCAAGAAATGGAAATAGGCGGATCTGAATGTTCAAAGTGTACGCTTGTCAATCCTAAAAATAACAAAACATGCGAAGCTTGCAATTCAACCCTTCAAAATTCTCCCACGTACATATAAATTTATTACGTTTGTTCTTATAATACAAATATGTATCTAACGTTAAATACTTTTATTTTGTACTTTATATCGTTAGTTTGCAGAATGCACGACTATTCATTGACTTACTTTTTAATATGATAAAGTTAATCGGTTACTAATTAATTGAAAGATTTTTGTTAGTTAAAGGAAAAAATAGTGGAATAGTTATTCTAAATTTTATTTGAAGATACTATTTTTGCAAATTTGAATAGGGGTGATATAGAAATAGTATTCTGCAATAATATAGTGACATTATCGCTATAAATATAAATTGGAACACTCCAGATTCCAGCAGTTTTATAATTCATATTCTCAATTCCTAAATTAATATTAATCATTACTTGGCGAAACATCTGTTAATATGAGAAATGCAAACAGATTTATTTTTTCTTCAGATAAGCGCAAAAAATACTTATTATTGATGTATTACAGCCAAAGACATAATAATTGGGGAATTCTGTGGTATTAAGGCGATAAATTTAATAAAATTATAAACGATACACGGTCCTAAAATATTTAATTCAGTTATTGACGTAACTAAAGCCGATCAGTCACCCCCCTTAAAATTTTATCAACCCCCACACACAATGCACGTTTTTGTAATTTTTTATAGAAATTTCCAACCTGTTCGTGTTGGTATTCGGAGCTTTATTGACAGCTAGAATATCGTAAACATTTTTTCCCATTTATGTTGCCTTAGACTGTATACATGTAGATATATGCGACATATAGATGTCGCCGGTGTTCATAACGATATTCCAGTCGAAAGAGCTGCAATTTACAGGAAGATCACGACAAATCTTGAAACAAACAATACCTAAGGAAAATTTACTACAAATATATCAAATTAACAGAATCCTAGGACTAGGTTGGATCTGTGTTTGCAAAATCTATTCCAGTTATGTGTAATATGTCACCTACAATTTTCATTTTCTTTGAAATATTGGAAAAAAATCTGTTTTTAGGTAGTTGCGATTGATTTAATACATGATCATAATTTTATGATTAGGTTATATCATTCAAAATTGTGTTCAAGGTTGGTCAACTTAAATTACGTTCAAAATTCTAATTGTAGCGCTTGGAATTCGGTAATAAAATGATGGGTATGCTTACTCATGAGTAGAATTTGAAGAATGAAGAAAAAACTATAAATTTCACAATTGGTGATCATATTTCCTCCCTCATCTTGGGTGCATTTTGCACCAAAAATTATATGGTAAATTAGCAATAGAGGGTAGGTAAAAGTAGCATCTGATAACGCTGCGGTACTGTTCTAAACTGCACAGTTATGTAATTGGAAAGCGCTTATTATAGCAATGTTTAGAAGCTGCTCAAGTCCTATCCTTTAGTTGAGTAATGTTGCATTCTAATCAGTGGTGTATGAGATCGTGGTGGCCCCCTGTAGACGGACGTATCCATTATGTGCCCATGTGGATTAATTTAACGCAGATGGACATTTTTCTTTTTTATTTTTTTCAGAAAATTCTGCTCTTTATGAAAGTCTCTAATTGGTTCATAGTTCATATATATTGGCAAATTTTTTTTTTTTTATTTTGGGTATAGAGTCAAGTAACATTTATCAAAATAGTGAGAAAAGTTATCAAAAAAAGTTTCTTGAAATAACATGATATCCCTAAATACAAATTTCGACAAAGGATTATAAAATGTAGTTTTTTTACTCTTTTTACCAGCACCGTGCAATCCTATCGCAAGTTGTGTTTCTGCAAAAAATCGTCAAACACCGTTTCAAGGAAACCTCAGTTTTATGAAGAAGTGTATTTCTTGATAATTGGATAATTCACTATATAAAAGAGATTGTTTTAGTGTTAAATAAAACGATAACATTTCATATATAGGCTCTGCAAAAAGGGAAGTAGTACAGTAGCGGTGCTGGCAAATTTCGTTCTCGTTTTAGTTATAATTATTACCATAGGTGTAGCAAGGGTGGGAAAAATTTTGACCTATTAGGGGGCGTAGTAGGTACTATTTCTCATCTTGCGGAAAAGTGACACGTTTTTGCATTTTTTTGTTATGCCTTTTACTTTTCTGTGAATGGGCACGAGTTTCAGTATGGAGAATGAAATTTATGTAGTTTCAAAAGTGTATTATTACCTAAAATTGAATTTTGTTTTTTTGAACAGACATTCTGAGGGAAGCGGAAGACAGGTACCCACTCCTGCCCTCACCTGGCTAGGGTTATTGGTATACTTGGGTATACTTAGTTATTACATTGAAAAATTATAAAATCTGTATAAATCTAAATAGTCATTGAATGCATTAGAAATAAACAAATCAATAAAAGAAATCAGACTTAACTGGCTAGATTACTTCTTTTTGCGATTGCACAGAGCTCACAGCTGTTAAATGTTTTGTTATTATCAGCTAAAAATTGTGATACACATTTATCTGCATAGGCTACAATAACAAAGTATGCGTTAAATAATAAAGCAAACGATAAGAATAGTTAGTGACTTTTCAAAATAAAAGAGAGAAGGCTGGTTGAGGGTTTTGTTTTATATAAACATTATGTTTTTTTATAGCAAGTGAATGTAACTATATTATTTTATTTATTATGTACAATACGAATATGTGAGTAGACTCTCAAACTGAATCGTAGGCGTTTTTAATTATCTTATTTTATTATATAAAGGGAATTTAATGCATCCTGCGTTTATGCAGAGAAATACTTTACACTTTTAGGTTTCAATTTTGCTTTAGCACTGAAATATTTACTAGTCTTGGGAAATAGCTAAGGGGAGTAGCGATATACTATATATATTGAAAAAATTCTTATTTGCATGCATCAATGATATAGCAATGATTTCATCTTCCTTATTTAGAAAGTAATTGTAATTCCTAATTATTATCTCCGTTGTATTTATTTTATTATACAGCGCAACACGAAGTATTTATAAGCAAAGCATTTTACTTATGGAAATTATGTTTGTTATTACCTATTTTTATCGTTGTTAATTGTCACAAAAATACTTTTGTATTACTACTTACTGTATATATTTGTAACATAGTGTAAATATACTATTATTCACAAAATTAAAAAGATATATATTGTGATAAATTGTTTTGTGCTTGTTTCTTCCTTGGTTTGTAAGTAATAGATTACAACATTGATTTTGCTTGCTTTTTTAGATAATAAATTTTAATTGACAAATACAATTTTGACGATCAAGTTTGTTTTAGTTATACCAGAACAAAACGTGGTTTTGCGGTCTGGAGTTTAAGGGGCACTGTCGATTTTTAACTGTATTTCGTACATTATTAATTGGGAGATTGAGGTGGCCATGGTTCCAGACTTGTTTTTTTTTTTTTTTCCTTTTTGAAACTAATTTTGGTTGAGTAGGGATTAGCGTTTCGAGTTGTCGAAATGTAGAATTGAACCTATAGAATCTATCCATACAGAAGCGACGTACAACCTTTCCCCGCGAAATGAAATTTTAGTGCGCATGGATCACGCCCTAAATAAGTGATAAATCAACTAAAATAAAAGACTACTTAACCTTATCCAGTCTTTTCAAACCTCGTGTGTTTCTTATTTCATATTACTTCTTGGTTTTAATTATAGAAAACGTACTATATTTACAAATTCTCTTTTTTTCTTAATTATGCCATTTTCGGTATAAATCCATCCTGAGTCTTTGCCTATGTAATTGGAATAAGTGGTATCGGGTGAGTGAAATACACTGGGTACCGTTAACGAACACTCTGAACTGCGAACAAACCGGAGAACGAACACTTTCGCGAAGAATTCTTTTGTTTGGGCAACAAACATATGATGAACGATCTCCCTAAAGATCTTCTATTAAAGATTTTTAGGGTGGGTGAGAGAAAGTTGGACAATATCATTCACTTTGGAAAAATCTTGCATAAGGAAAAAGACAATCAGAACATTGGACTGGTTCATTACTGTTAACAAAAAAATCTAGTTTATTTCTGTGATTAAGTGGTATCGTTTTCTCGATATGCCAAGTTAATATATCATGAATGATATTTTTACAATCCATAAGCCTCCTTTCACATGAATGACTTTTTGTCGTGGTGTCATGTACGGCAACGATATCGTGTATAGTGTTTACGCATTGTTTTAAATGGAAGCTTTCACATGACACGATTTTATTTGACGATACGACATGACTGTTGTGGCACCGCGGCAAGGACACTGCGACGAGTCGTATACAGCAATGGTATAAGCAACTCTATACACACTCTACACACTTGCCGTGCGTTGATACGACAAAATCAAAAACTCCAAAATTTAATAGGTATATTTCTGTGAATAATATAGGCTCTCGAATAGAACATGGCTATCTACATAAGGCGAGTTCGGGTATTCGTTCGGAGTGTTGAAATTAATATTTAGTAAGTATATTCCGCGCCTTGTCTATATGCAACTAGATTGACATTCAACATTGCACGCTTTGTACACAACTATGTTACTTCTTAAGTTTAATAGGTTGCATAACGATACATTGTAATCTACAGTTGTTTTGTTTGTATTGAAGAACGATTATTTCATTCTTACTCTTTTATTGTGATATATTGTTTATCATTAAAAACCTCTTTTCACAGTCAGTGTGCCTACTTATTTTCCTGTAATGAAAACCACAACACGGAGTAACTCTATTTACTCCAAGTACCTTACTCGCGCTCTTTAACGTTCGGAAATATCGTAGAGTTACTCCATCTATTCGTTTAGAGGTATGGCTTGAGTGATCCACTGTTGCTTTACTCCTGGTCCAGACCACGTGTTCTATACTTTTGATCTGCTCCGAATGAATACCCAAACTCAGCTATAGATCTAGCGTTGCCAACCGATCAATGAATAAAATCTGTAACGTCGTCTTAAAATTTCCGTACATATGTTAACCATGAATGTGGGGGTTGTGTACAAGAAATAGGTATGCATTACATGTATATAAAATCTTTTATTCAAACATGTACATATTTATTTAATAATAATTTACACTTATTGTTAGGGACAGCACACACCCAGTCTCTCTGTATTCGGGTACATCCGTCCATATATTCTGAAATTTCTACATAAAAAATACAATAAAATTAAAGGTAAAATAAATTGTTATTAACCAATACCTGTTTTCTATACCCATAGAAAACAGGTATTGGTTAAAACCACCCGGTTTTAATTCTTTTTGGATTAATATTCTCATTACTTTCGCTACTGGACATGTTTGGCTAGAAAAATGTAACAAAATTTAAGGAACAAACAACGTAAGAATCTAATAAGGATATAACATTCAACAAAACCATACAATCTTTTACAAAGTTAAAAAAGAGTTTATCTTTGGTCACAAATTTTCGTACATTTTGTGTACGGAAAGAGGTTCGGTTCGTATTCCGTCAAATTCGCCCACTGGATGTCTTTTCAAGTGGACGAATCCAGTATTTTCTTGGGTTTCCTTAACTTTCTACGATATAATCACTAGCAATATTCGTCGTAATGGTTGACCTGTTGTAAAATGATACACCACACTTTTCTATTAAGATATTTAATAAACAAAATAAACGTTTTACTAGTTTTCATTCTAGCGTACGTTTTTTTAATATATATATGTATATGGACATTCCCTATATGTTTCAGTAGGACCAATCCATACATATTTTATGTTCCTATAACAGTCGTTTTCTTTCATCCATCGTAGTACACGTACTTGCCAAGCAAGGTTAATTTATTTATAATTATGCGGCGTCATTCTCGCACTCTTATTAGAGTGCATTTGCATTTTTTTATTTCATATGTACTGCATTAGTATGTATGAAATAAAGGGCTCCAAAAGGGCTTTTCTTTTATCTAAAAGAATATACAAACACTGCACCTCTACCAATCTTGAAATGGGGAACGTACTTGAGATTCAGATTTTCACCAACAGGTCGCGTTCCGTTGCTACAAAATAATAAATTAAATTTTGGTTTGTTGGTAAATATCTTTTTCTAGTTATTCAATGTCCGATAAATATGATTTCGAACAAATTCGAGTTTAAATTTAGCGTTCTTTCATAGGCAATACATTTTAAAAATACAAGGGTTGCTGTCCCAAAATTTTTCTCTGTATGGAATCTATTGTCTTCAATAATTCTCCAGATACATATCATAGCTTTGTTCCTTCGGCCTATATTAACTACTTCGAGCAACCAGTATAAAAATATACGTTCGTTGGACGTGCGTGCAATTGTACACAACCATACACCTACTTGTGACGTCCAGTGACGTTATTTCATACTACACTAGGGATGGGTCGGTATTTTAGTAACGGTATTTTGGAGCGGTATTATGTTGTCGCGACGAATCACGCGATCTGCATTCGCGATGTTCCTGGTCGCGTTCTCATGTAACCGATTAATACACATGGTATGCGTGCATATTGTTCAAATAGTAGATGCTATTATGTAGCGTAATACAAGGATAACACCTTTAGACTACACATTCGTTACATAATTCTTAATTGTAGCAGTGTAAAATAAATATGTAACTATATTTATTTACTAAATATTTACTCAAAGTAAATTGAATTCTAATGAAACAATAAAAATATTTAAATTTAAAAGTAGTTATGACGTAAAGAAGTTAAGCAATTCCTTTGTTGTAATTTAAAAATAATAATAGTTTTACTTTAGCTGAACTTAATCTGCTTCTTCTATCTGATAGAATTTTATCAGTTTTTAAAAATACTCGTTATAGATCTCAAATTACAGTGTGCTTCATGTAATTATACATATAAAGGGATCAATCAGCGTAATAAGCGACCATTTCATATCGGTTATATTATATCGTTCCAAAGTAACGCTATTTTGTCGCGGTATTTTTGTGTCGAGGTCGCTAAAGGAACGTTCCATGAGTGGAGCGGTATTTCCCAACTCTATACTACACCGAGTAAAAAGTGCAGCCCGAACGAACAAACCTCATGAACAGGGATATGATTTCTGCCCACCGCTGAGATACGAAATATGAAAATTTGCTGTTCCTTGATACGGATTGCGTCGTTGGTAGGGATTGCGGTCTGCTGTGTTTAGTATGGTCATGGTATGGTTTAGTCAACGCTATATGATGGTTTACACAAACATTTATGTGTGAAGCAATATTATTAAGATGTTTCAATAATTACTTGTAACAGTTTTTGTTCCTCAATTTACTATTAAAACAAATATTGAAGTAATGTATGATTTGCAAAATGTCTAAATGTCGCTAAAATATGCATTCAAACAAAAAAATCTATCCTAGAAACGTCTCCATAACGTCTCTTCCAAAAGTGCTTTTTAAATTAGTAATAGAACGAAATAGGGAGTATGAGACAAACTCAAATCAGAAGTCTATAATATTTGTTGAGATATACCGTAAGAGCGAGCGTACTATGATCAGCCAGCATAATCGGCATTTTTCAGAAATGGGATAGCAAAGTTGTGTCTTACACGAGTGCGTGAACGAATATGCCGTTTATAATGTGAGCAAGGTGTTTTTGGAAATGCAAGAGCGAAGTTGTTGCTTGCATATGTACGTGAACGAATACGCCGTTTATAACACGAGCAAGGTGCACAAATGAATTTGCGTTTACGCAATTTTATCAAGTAAATGACATTCTACAGTGACATTCAACACATCACACGTTTAGATGTGATCTGTTGAATGTCTGAGTTCGCTGAGTTCGTGTAAAATCGGGTGATCATAGTACGCCCGCTCGTACGATACCTATAATTATAAAACGAATAACACCCATCAACAGATATGAGATAACAGTAAAATAATATATACACAACTGTGTGCGAAATGCTGCCACAGTCAAGTCACCTTTGATAAGCGGCAGCATTCATTAAGAATTTGTTTCTTTTATTGTAACAAATTGCTTCTATTTATACCATTATGTACTAGTCTGACTTCTATTGAATTTGTCAACATTTTTAGTTGATTAAACGTACTGTCACTTACAAATAATTGTTAGTCTAAGTATTGCCGCAGTGCATTATTAGGTTTGTTTCTGTAGCGATTTAAAATCATTTGAAATCATCAGGGGCATGCGCATTACAAAAATACTGTTCATGCAGATAAAGCGCCAAACTCTGCCTATTAGTTTGACATAATTTGGCGTTCGTGCAGATCTCCAAATTAATTTCTAACCGTTTGCTGATAGCTGCTCCAGTTTGAAAATTTATCGTCAGACGCATGCGCACTGTTATATTGTGAAGTGAAAAGTTGTATTATAGGTTTTTTTTGTATAATATTTTCATACTTCACGCCTGTTTTATTCATGTCTGTGGTTTTGTTAGGAATTAATAGTTTCTTTAAGATTGTAATAAGTTTGTAATTTTATCTAAACATTTCGCGTGTATTTCTGTTTTTGCTTGGCTCTTATTGTAATATTTGAATGTGAGATAAATCTATTGTTTTCATCTGCATATTTGAGTATATTTTCTTTCTTAAGTCTATTAAACACGCTTGTAATTTATATATCGCCTGATAAATGTAAAGAAAGCGTTCGTGCAGTTAAATTGTTAAATCAGTTTTAGTTTGCGCATGTGTAGATTAATCCAAATTAACCTCTGATCAAGCTATCGCAAATCGACTGCAGAAACAAACCTATTATCACGCCAGTCGAGCGTTCAATCACAGTATATTTTCACATATGGTGAACTGTCTCCGTACTGGGGGAGTGTCAGATTCAGCCAATACCGATGCCGGTACAGTCAAGTGAAGAACGCAACGCTAGTGAGTGGCCTGAAAACGCATCCCTGCTCATGAATGTAAAAATGACAAGTTCTTTTGAAAATCGATAGACTTTACATGTGTTATATGAAATCTATCGACAATTATTGAGTAGTATTGGGTAAGATGAATAATTTCAATATTTGCTGTAAAATAGTGGGTTTTTTTAGTACGAATAAATATACTTTCCCTTCTAACGATTATTTTATTTCTTTAAAGGAATATCAAGTGCTAGAATTTATAAATGAGGTACAGGCAAATATACGACAAAAAATTATAAATACATTTTGATGCCTCCATATTTACAATTAAATTATTCTAGAAGTTATTAAATACATACAAAAAAAGCAGAAAGTGCGATACATACTTCATAAAAGACAAGGAGGTTCTGGTCACTTGTTTTGGCGAATATAAGCTCGATATCTGAAAATCTTATGCTTGTGCAGTAAACGCTCACATATAAATATTGTAATCGAAGTTATGTAACCGAAAAATAAAAGATAAAACGCAGCTTGTATATCGTTTAAGTCTAAAGCTGAAGGGATAGCGGAACTAATTAAGTTTAGTTCATATTTCTTCTTCATTATTATCTTGTTGATAAAATCCTGGTACCATTTATCTAATAGACCAGCTTGAAAAAATTTTGCGATTGCTGAATTGAACTTTTCTAAAAAAGGAAACCCCCTCGGTACAATGTAACCCAAAGGATAAGAATTAGGACACTGCTCTAGAACGTGCAGTAGAGGATACCCGTCTGAACGCAAAAATTTGGTTTGCAATAAAAAATCAGCGTCTGATTTGCGTTCAACTGCAGCAACGTCTCTATTGTAAGCAGCTCGATATAATGAAGTACCTGGTATACTTGGAGTTATCAATCTTTTGCGTAGTTCTTCATGCGTATTTGAACGACTATTGTTGAACATATCGGCTAAACTGGTAGAGATAAGTAAATCCGTATTTAAAAACTGTTTTATAGTATTTACATCACCGTAATAAGATGTCACACTGAAAGCGGTTGCTAGGGATCCTTGGAATATTCCCATTAAAATTACATTCAGCAACATACAGGCTGCTAGAAGAATTTTTTTAGATGAAGATCTAGTATGAACACGTTGTGGTACAAGGAACATACTAGTTAATATCACTAAGAAAGAGCAATCGTCTTTCTGTGAATGCATTCTGATATAATGTGACTGGAAATGTTCTAGTAGGTACCATACGAGTGTAACTAATAGAAAACTGGCAAGAATAAGTAGCCATGTATCCGTCGAAAAGCTATGAAAGATCATCATCCATTGAGGTATTCTTCTTGACTTTGGAACAATTAAACACAATATTTCATAACTAACAATTGTAGTAAATTCTATGCTATCCGTTTTGTAGAGCTTCACAAATCTAGCATTTGCTGAAAAATCAGCTCTTTTATAAACAATATCTCCCAGAGAACCAGTGAAAGTATTATTTATCAACTTTTCACCAAAATCGTCACCAATGGGCTCAAATATTATAGGTGTAAAATTTAGGTAAGTTGCCATGTTTTGCAAAGTTAGACAATCCAGACCTCCGTATCCACCAGAAACAGTCAAGTTCTCTTGTACATGGTTTAAATAATCGAGTTCCTTTATTGCAGTGGGATTTCTTTCGAACATAGTAACACGTATGGGGTATCCTCTAAAATTACGTAAGTCGCTTACCATATTTTTGGGATTCTTTACTAAGAATTCCAATGTAAATCGTTTAATTATTCCCCAACTTCCGTTATAATCTAAAGGATCAAATGTAACTATCTCTTTGTTTGCACACGAACATGGTGTATTAATAAGTAAATTTAGTATATAGTGTTCCCAAGAATTCCATAATATCTTACTAATATCTTTTTCTATGTCACTGCAGCTTTGATTTCTAATAAAGTAAAAAATAAATAACGGAGTTCTCTTCTCAAAAATTAGTTTATTTCGAAAAATGTTTTTGAAATTTTTTCTGTTTGTTACTAAAAGGATATGTCCAGAATTTGATTCGAGCGTTCCCTTTCTCCTTTTAGCAAAATGGACATGAAGTTCTACAGTATTTTGAGTATTAACCTTAGCAAAAGTTATGAGAAAATCTTCAACGATAGTTACTGCATCTTTTGCATCGATTATAGTTATAGTTATTGATGTTGTATTGGCGAAATATGACGACAATAATTTCCAAATTGCTGCGTCGTTATATATACATTCTACTGATGGTGATTTTGTGTCAATTATTGTAGCTACTACTTCTGGCTTTAGAAAGTAAATAAGTAAGCCCACTATTGTAGTCTTCATTACGTTGTAACTAAAAATTCAGATGACATCGAAACATTGAAGGTACACTGCTTTATATCAGTTCTTGATAGAATGAAAAGATTCTTTAATAGCACTATGTGTAAACAAACAATTTTCCGCGACATAAATAGAACCTTATTTTCCTTGCGAGTATATAATATTTTATTTATTGTACGTAAATTTTCATGGCGAGGCTATTGTTATTGTAGTAGTATGTACATAAAGATTTGTTTTTTAGGTAACCACTAATGTCAGTGATTTTTTACAGCATTATTAAAATAATAGCGAAGAATTGCTAAGTTAAGTATAAAGTGTCCTGCTACAAATACGCATTTTGGGATTTATGCAGGCCCGGCCTGACACGTTTAATATCTCGCCCCGGCACATTTATGTGCGTTTTTTTATCCACCGGATGGAGGCAGTAATGGCATCAGTTATCCACTACCATGTTTTTAGTTGATAGTTGGATTTGTGATGTATCCATTAGTTATTGTTTTTGCTTGTATTGATGATGAGTCCATCAAATGTCAAATTTTTTCACTTGCTTTTAAAGTCTGTGGGTGGTAAGTGGGGAAGTTGCCAGATGTCAGTTTGATTAATATTGTTATTGTGAAGACTGGCTGAGGCGTCCTCCTTTTACAAAATAACTAAGTGATTATAAACTGAAATGATTTGCAAGTGATTAGAAAGTGAACCAGCTCAACTGAAATTCAAGTGATTGTTAGGAAAAGGAGCACGCTTTTATTTTTCAAAAACTGTCATTGAAAGTTGACGTTTACATATTTGTAAAATGTCAAAACGATTATTTTTTCTACAGAATGTAGAATTCTTTTACATGCAAGATGTAAAAAACGTTTACATCCACCCACAAAAATCAAAGGAGATGATATATATTTTATTTATTATTTCCAGTAAAAATTTAACAATCATTACTTCTAAAGTTTAAATTTAAATTCATAACTATACAATTGTGGAAACTGATTGTAGTTGAGAATGGTAAGTTGCTCATGAGGGTGTTTTTGAATCTTAGATTTTTACAATTACAATTGAAGCCTTATCTTCAATATCATCTATTGGTAAATTCAATAGTCCGCTTCTTCTGCACGGCATTAGGCATATATGTGGATACGTACCTAATATTTAAATAACCTGAAACAATATTAGTACTTTATCAATGAAACCATATACAAATATTAATTGATTAATACAACTCACCTTCATTAATAAGACGACTTCATTTGGTGCCTTTTCTTAATTTCCGCTTTTCTTAAAACTTTTGACTTTTTTTTACAATATCCTACACATTTATTTTTCAAATAAGCTACTAACTTGGGATATTTTCCTATATCTATATTTTGTTTCACGTTTAGTGTCCCCTTTACCATGAGATAAATAAACCATAATCTTGGCTGCACTTAATTTTACATCCAAGATGGCGAATATGATATTTTCAAACACATTTTTTTAATTTCTCGAACTTGCAGAAATGTCATTTCGCAATTTAGTATCAAAAACAATTATTTACGTAACCACAACGTAACTAACCAACAAAATAAATGATTACTATTTGAACTTTGAACAAGAACACCTGCACAGAATGGAGCTCGTTCAAGAGGGGCAATGCCATCTATGCCTAGAAGGGGAGAAAACAGTGGCGTACATATTTTACCACTGTCGTCTGCAGAATAAGATTTTCTTCTTGAATTATTTTCATTATACATAATATAAGATATAATCTTTTGGTTTGAATAAAGTGAATACTGTCAATCAATCGAACTCTCTTTGATCGAGTGTAAGAAATGTTTCACGAAGAACAACTCATTTCCTTTAATTCTCTAAAGTCAATACTTTCAATAAAGGCGGAAATATGGTATTTGAATCATAATTTCCATCTTTGTTAAAGATATCCACTTTATCCAAGTTGATGAAAGAATAATGGAGAAATATCCTTTTTTAATTTAAATATAAAAATATGCCTAATTCGCATGCGCGTAACATTCTCCCTTACTCCGATATCTATGCGATAATCGTACTAGTTGCTAAAGTTGCAACAAGACGGCAATGGACTATTTCCAAACGATCAGAACAGCGCATTCGTATTCCAAAGCGAAAATTTATGTGTAGACATTCAAATTTTAGAAGCATATATTAAATAGAAGAAGGTTCCTACGAATCATCATTTCTTCACGGACGACCAGTGATCCGTGGGCCATCGGTTGGCGACCGCTTTTCTAGACTACTTTAGGTGATTTTTAGAAAAAAATCAGGTTTGGCCATTAAGATCCGAAAAAATATTTTTTAAGGTGGCACTTTACGTGTTAATGTAGTTGTAATAGTATTGATATAAAGTCAAGCAAAAATTGTTATTAAAGCATCGACAACCTATTTGTTTAACAATTAGTTTGTTAATAGTTATCTATTGATCGCCGGACCAAGAAGTCTTATACTAGTAAATGTTTGGACAGGTCATTGTCCATAAACTTTGAAAGCAAAGCTTGTTTATAAAAAAGACGTTGAAATCCTTACTATATCAAAGAAAACAGGTATTATTCAACCACTTCAAGTATACGGATTTAGGACATGGAAGGGATTTATTAGACGATTTTCTGACCTAATTGTTGTTAGTAACTATGATGAAACAGTTCACTAAAACCCTTACCACAACACTTAATTCGTACTGGACGCACGTTTCGATAGCCAAGCAATCATCATCAGCAGCAAGACTGAACTAACAAGCTAAGTGAAAAACTAACCTTATAAGGAAAATAAATTATGCAATATGTAAATTTAAAATCGTAAAATTTAATGAGCCGCTTCATTGCACAGGACTATAAATAGCCTAAAGGTAAATGAGCAGAATGACGTGAGTTATTAAATCCTAGTATTACAATGAAGCGGTTCACTGCACATGGTTAAAATTACAACTATAAATGATTAAACATGATGTAACAAAGGATAAAGGCTGGAATTTAGTGGTCCTAAATCTGAATTCATTAAGTGAGTTTTGTTTTTGTAAATTTCCATGCCTTCATAACAATTTAATTGAGCAGTACTCTTTACGTTTTTAATTAACTTTATATTATCAACATTATGGTTATTTTCAAGCATATGTAGGGCAACGCTAGATTTATCAAACCTTCTGAATTTGAGATGAGCCAAATGTTCTTTGTACCTAATTTTGATTGATCTTTTTGTCTGCCCAATATACACTTGATCACAATCTTTACATGAAATTTTGTAAATTCCTGATTTATCCATGTTATCCACTGGGTCTTTGGAATTTCCTAAAAGGTTTTTAAGGTTATTGCTCGAAGAGAAAACAATCTTACGGTCAATCCTAGAAAAGATTTTTTGAAGACCCTTGGTGTAACATGGATAAAAGGGTAATTTAACATATTTCTTATTATTACGGCCGTCAATGCGTTCTAATGTGCTTACATTTCTAATTCTTAATCTATTCTTATGTTTCCTAATAGTATTATAGACGACATCTTCAGAGAATCCGTTAAAGTTAAAGTTAAGCTCAATTAAATTGTTATGAAGGCATGGAAATTTACAAAAACAAAACTCACTTAACGAATTCAGATTTAGGACCACTAAATTCCAGCCTTTATCCTTTGTTACATCATGTTTAATCATTTATAGTTGTAATTTTAACCATGTGCAATGAATCGCTTCATTGTAATACTAGGATTTAATAACTCAGGTCATTCTGCTCATTTACCTTTAGGCTATTTATAGTCCTGTGCAATGAAGCGGCTCATTAAATTTTACGATTTTAAATTTACATATTGCATAATTTATTTTCCTTATAAGGTTAGTTTTTCGCTTAGCTTGTTAGTTCAGTCTTGCTGCTGATGATGATAGCTTGGCTATCGAAACGTGCGTCCAGTACGAGTTAAGTATCGTGGTAAGGGTTTTAGTGAACTGTTTCAGTGTTCCAGTGCCACAGTTTTAGAGTACGCGTTTAGTAACTATGATATTAACCTACATTCAAGAAATAATTCAATTGTCATCGTTTGAATATACTAGTCTGTTTACATATACCTGGTACAAGAGCGGCTTGAGCGGAATATCCCATTAGTTTTGTTTTCTCAAAACCAAAATTTCCTATATCCGGATGGCAGTTTTCGGTAGGATACCACATTCATGGTATAATAACTTTTTATGCCTTGAGAAGTTTTTTGGAGAATTTCATAACCATCCATAGATCTAGCTTTTTTGAATTAATTACATTTGTATTCTCTGCATTGATACCACTATTAAAGTTTGCTATATTTAAATGAATGTGGTATATGTCTTTGTAAAGGTTTCGAAAATAAGCATTACAAAAGCAAGCAGTGTTATATTTTATGTTCCTCTAATGTTCACATATAAACAAATCCACATTTACTTGTAAGTTATATTAAAAAAAGATATAATATTAGAGATTAAAACTAAATGTTTTCTCATAAAAAGAGAATATTTTTTTTAATCAACATCTGTGTATACCGAAAATATGTTGCTTTTGCGATAGGTTTTCGATAGTCGCGGGACTTCTTCAATCCATCGATCCAATCCAATTGTGCAGCAGAATTATAAAGTAAATACAATCACAGCCCAAGGGAATATGTTCAAGCGATATAGAGTTATTTAAGGATGAGACATTATGTTTATTGCTTACAACATATAGTTGAATAATAAAACTTATTTATCATCAAGTGATGAATTGACGATATTTATTTTAACAACACTCTATATATTGGGAAAACATTATATGGTTTTAAATGGAATTGAAAGACAAACAATTTTTATTTAACACATTTCTTCGTATTGCGCTTAAACGTCACAGTCTGTCAATCACTTCTAAAAGACAATGGTACAGCGTTTGTATTTATCCCTTCTTTTTATCTTTCTTTGTATTTCAGTTATATTGAGAGAATCGAAAATCAGCCAAATTTCGAAGGAGTATTTCGGCAGATAGCATACCCTATATTTCCATCAAGTTACATTACAATCTGAAGTTGATACTTGGAAGCCTTTCATTGTGAGTTTGGTAAAGTTTAGGCCTTTGAAGTCAGAACAAGTAAAACGAAATTCCCTCCTAATACGAGGCAAGTGTCTTTAGTTTTTACAAACGACGACTAGATGGCGCTATTGAGATTTGACATTACTATTTTCGTAAAATTTTACATTTCGTCCCGTTGATAGAAAAGTGACACAAAGTCAAAAATGACCGTTTTTGAGATAATCAGATTGTGTTAAAAATATCTGGGTATAGAATACAGTAAGGGTATGCGCCCACTGGTGGCGACAATCTGTTACTCTTCAGTATAAGCCGTTGAAGGCATGGAGATGCGCACACCAGGCGACGTGACTGTAGAGTGATCTTTTTGTCACTTGAGCAGACAACTTCCCCGTGATGAAACTGTCACTCTCATATGCGCACATGGGTAATAGTCACTTTGAGAGATGTTATGTTGTATTTTTTGTGATATTCTTTTCACATTTTATGTTCATAATATATTTGAAATATGCATTTATTTCTGCATTACTTACATTTTGTTTGATTCTCAGAAAAAATGTATTTTGAAAAGTAACCGAAGGTGTCAAAAGCTGCAGCAATTTGTTAATGCTTTTTACAGTACAAAAAAAACTAATAATAATATAATTCTTCAATTTCTCGTGCAAGGTACCCAATATTAATCAATCACTCCGAACTGGATGAACCCAGTAATATTTTTTCTTATGTTTTTTCGACATTTAATTAAAAGAACGCACACAACTGCAGCCTCGTTGAAGTCCATTTTAAAAATAAATTGAAAATTTTTAAAAGGTCAGCCTGACAGTCACTTATTCGTTGGCGCAGCCGAATTTTTGAGGGTGACAGTTATAGAAACTGTTGCGTGACAAAGGTCACCAGTAGACGCATACCCTAAAACGTACGTATGAACCGTACATATGGCAACGGCGCGCTCGGCCGCTCGATCACAGTATGCTTCACAATCGTACCATTGGCATTGCTTTGATAAATTTGGAGATAACTCATATCATTTTGACGTTTTTTGAATATTTTGACAATGACAATGCTAGTATATATTGATGTGGGGATTATCGCCGTTGCCACAGTTAATTCCCATCCGCAGAAGCTTGTAACACAACCGGATTAGTCAAAATAAACCCGCAAAGCCAATATATTTATATACATTTTAACAATGTATTGAAATATTTTTCTCAGAGGATTTTGGGAAAATTGTTAAATTTTCTAATTTTAAACTAAATTAACAATTCTTAGTGGGTTCGGGAGTATCCCTGGATACCCTTTTGGCAATTTTATAACGAATTTCCAAATTAATAAAACGAAATTAACGAATTTTAAAATTACAAATGTAATTAACCTTGAAATTTGAACGATGCCAAGGTTATATAAACTCTCTGTTTATATAACCTCTACAGGAAACTGCCTGTTCTGGAAATTTAATCCTTTTCTCTCCAAATAAATACTTTGATTTTACAATCGAGCACTTTAAATTGGGATCGGAGTTAAGAAACACTTTGATCCAACGAAAGCTGAATAAAGATTGATGAAAGATTTATGGCGTTACTCCTCTTTCTTTTATTTTAAATCGCGAAAGACCGACGATTGTTTCATTCCACAGCCAATTTTGATAATTTAACCCAAATAGAAACTTTTACGATGAATTTCGAAGAAATGAAATTATTTCTGCAAATAGCATACGAGAATGAATACAGTGACGCAACGAGGAGGTTGTATTTCGCGGATTCTATGATAAAAAATGTTACTGACAAGCTTTAAAACGTAAAAATTCTCCAACAATTTACTTAAACCTTTCGAATAAAGATTTAATTGATGAAATATTGTTTAAAATACCTTTCAATTTATGCTGTTGCTTATTTTAGACGATTTCTACATGAATTTGGACGAATTACGTGAATAGGAAAATTAACTGACGAGTAGATTTGTCCATGATACCCTACAACCGTCGTTATCTGGACTTATATTTTTAATATAATGTCTTCGCTCCACAGCCAGTTTGCTGGAGGGGAGATGGTGACCGGGAAATTAGTTACCAACAAGTGGCTAACCTGACATTTAGTCCTTCAGAAGTAACAGCCGAGGCTGTTGTTGTCGTACATACAACGTTGAACATAACAGTATATTAATGCCCTGCTCCATCAACGGAACGATTTGTTATTATTGAAGTAGTGACAGCACAGAAATCGGCGGAGTAGTTTATTTACACTGAGCGTTTAAAAAAAGCAATTTTGTGAAAAATCAGTCTTAGTTAATCTTGCCTCACTTGTTCTCACTAGTAAGACATTCGGTTGGTAAAAAAATGCCACTAACGTACATGCATGTAATTAATTTTGTACGGAATAATATAGAACAAATAAAATTGCTCATTCATATTTAAAACTCACCACGCACTTGTGTGTAGTAAGCTTAAAAAATGTATACACAGGTGTATGTTATTAAGATAGCACATTATAACATTATCCTTTTTGTAACAAAAATTTTACTTCCTGACTTTTTCCCGTTTCCTTATCACGGTGAATCTCTAATTATGGATGCCATGCTTTACAATCAATATTCCATCACCCTTCTGAAATTATGATAAATCAATATTTCACCAAGGAATGCAATAAATGAAACAATGGTACCAATTATGAAAAAGTAAAATGCCGCTTCAATATCGTTGAAGGCTACAGGCATGCACGTCAGATCAGAATTTGTGGAGTTTTTTTTCTTTTTATAATGATTTTCTACTAAGTGGATATTAATAAAATCTTTGTACCACTTATCTGTTAGACCAGCTTCGCGGAATCTCCGTAACACAGAATTAAATGCCGACAGGAAAGGTGATTCTTTGGGAACAATGTAAACTAAAGATTTATAAACAGGACATTCATTAATATGTAAAAGGGGAAAACCATCGTGATCTACGTATTCAGTTTTGATTAAAAGCTCGGCATCAATCTTGCGCTCAACGGCGCACACATCTTTATAATAAGCTGCCCGATCTAATGAACTATTGTAGATTTGATGTGCCTTTTTCTCGTGTAGAGCTTTTAAGATTGGTGAAGTTGCATTGTTTAATATGTCTAAGTTGGTTGAAATTAATAAATCGGATTTTAATAATTCGTCCAAGGTGTTTATATCAGGATAGAAGGAGACTATGCTGAAAGATGTAGCCAAATTCCCTTGAAAAATTGCCGTTAATATAATATGCAGACATAGACCACCTGAGAGAAGAATTCTCCCAGACAATGATGAAGGAAAATTGTTATGTACTAAAAATACTATCGAGTAAAGTGATAAACATAAATTAGGTTTCTTCTGCTGGATGTGCTTGTATAAGTTAGATTCAGTTCTTTGGATCAGAAACCACGCTATTGATAACAGGAACATAGTAAGGAATATTAAAGTCCAAGTGTTATAAGAGAAGCAAGTAAATATTTCCATCCATTGTGGTATTTTATCTGACTTAGGTACTATAAAACAAAGGTGTACGTTTGTTATAAAATCCGTATTGGATATTCTGTCAGATTCGAAATGTTCGAAAAATCTGCTATTCGCAGATATATCGACCCTACCATAAATAACTTCTCCCAAGGATCCAACGTAGGTACCATTATCTTCCTTCCAACCGTATCCGTTAGAAGTTTCTGTAGTAAGTGGCGTAAAATTTAGGTAATGCGCCATATTTACTAGCACCAATCCATCGAAGCCTCCATAATTACTAGTGATAGATAAATTTTCTTTAACATACCATGGAGAACGTGTATATTTTATTGAAGTAGGAACCCTCGGAAATACTGAAGTTCTTATAGGGTATCCTTTAAAATTTTGCAGCGCTGGGAACAGATACATTCGTTCCTGTTCAAATGTATAGATAGGAATTTTCATTACTTTACCTCGACCATTATCAAAGAAAAAAGAATCGTAGGAATAAAATTCATCCTGGAAGCAATAGCATGGTGTATTAATCAAAACGTTACGTGTACGATTATGTATCCAGGATCGTATTAGCGTCGTTTTAATCTCATGGAGTAAATCACTGCACACTTTCTCTAAATTGCTCAAGTAGAAAATAAAGTTAAATTTTCTTTTGTTCGATAAAAAATTATTTTCGAAGAGGTGTCTGAATTCCTCTTTACCCCGTACAAAAAACAAATAAACATCGGTTGTTCGCCTTATTGCTAGTTGCGTATCGTGATTATTCTCCAAATTGTACTTCATAATAGTTATTGGTTTTTCCACACGTTGAAATACTTCTCTTAGTAATATACCGATGTGTTCATGAATGATGTGATCTTGCGAATCTAAGATGCTGATGCTTAGTGCAGATAAATCTGGAAAAAACAAAATTCATCAAATAAGTTTTGTTGTAATAATGATAGCAAGGACTGTGGGGTAGTATGGCAAACAACATTAAAGTATCGGCACACTTCGCACCACACAATTCAAGTAACAGTGATACCTGGCAACTAGGCCTGGTATAATCGGTCTTCGCGACAGAATAGATAAAGAGTGTATGTGTGACACACCCGACAGAAGTGAAATTTAGAAATCAATATCCTATGGTAAAAAATGAAAACTGACGCAATCCTGGACGGGTGTGCTAACCACTACACCACGAAGACCCTGATGCCAGGAACGTTCAAATTTTAATACCTAATTATTATTCTTATCTGCAAATGCAGGGTGGGGCAGAATAGAGTCCTCCATTTGACGGGTGAATTGTGACAAAACGCTTCAAGATAAAAGAAAAAGGTTTTTATTTTCGGAAAGCACATATCATGCCATTTTTTTGCTTAAGTTTTAAAAATGATATCATTCATGTGGCTTCCTTGACGGGCGATTCACATATTAAGTCGTTCGACAAAGTTTTTGGTTACTCTTGCCAGCATATCTTGCGAAATTCCGGTGATTACGTCCTCAATTACTACCTTCAGGGCTTTCAGGGTCCGAGATCGAAATTTGTAAACCTCAGCTTTGAGGTAACCTCACAGAAAAAAGTCGCAGGGGCCCAAATCCGGTGAGCGGGGTGGCCATGAGATATCTCCTCGTAAGGAGATCAGGCGACCGGGAAACATCTCCTGTAAAACTTCACGTGAACGACGGGCAGTATGGGCTGTTGCTCCATCCTGTTGAAACCAGAAGGCTTCTCCGTCATACTCTTTCATTTTGAAGCGTAAAAACATCTCCAGCATCTCACAATAACGTGCTGAAGTCACGGTAACAGTTGACCTCCTTCTTCAAAAAAATAAGGCCCAATGATGCCTATAGAGGACACTGCGCACCAAACTGTCACTTTAGGGCTGTTGAGAGGTTTTTGGTGCAAATGACGAGGGTTTTCACTTGACCAGTAACGAAAATTTTGCTTGTTTACAGTGCCGCAAAGGTGAAAATGCGCTTCGTCGCTAGTCCACACAATAGCGCCAGGAGGTGCAGCTGTTAGGATTTCATTGCAAGCATCTTTACGTTTCACGTAGTCTTGCGGGTTCAATCTCTGAGCAATCATTATTTTGTAGGGATGTAACTTAAGGTCTGTGTATAAAATTCGCCTCACTGTTCTCGACGATATTCCAAGGGCAGCGGCATGTTTTCGCGCAGAACGCGTTGGAGACTGTTCGATAGACGCTCTAACTGCCGCGATGTTTTCGGGAGTTCTTACACTTTTAGGTCACCCGGCTGGTTTTTTAGGAAGTGCAGATCCCCTCGTCCTGATCCATTTCCGAATGGTTTTAGAGTCAGGAAAACTGTCGTGACAAGTTAAACCGAACCGCCTGCGAAAGGCCCTCTGCGTCACCACCACACTTTCCCCGTTTTTAAAGAAAGTCTCCACGACAAAGCCCCGTTGCTCACCCGACCACCACATGGTGACTACCGACAATGGCGTTGTTCCCCCGATCTAACGGTACCTACCCCACCCCTCTACCTGTTCTAGCGCCCCTTGAGTGAATTTTTAAAACTAGGGACTCCATTCTGCCCCACCCTGTATTTCATAATATTTCAACAATTTTTTACTCTTGCAATTTTAATTATATGCCAAGTACTAAGTACACTAATTAATTAATATATTTTGGCTGCTGTCGGTGAATTATGAAAATCTATAATTTCCTTGGAATTTTCGACGTAATTAAATACATGAAAAAAATCTCGTTCCGGTAAATTCCAAGGAAATTACAGATTTTCATAATTCATCACATAATTCAAGGTGCAGGAGAAACTGTTGCAATAAGCCCTAGTGCATACTGCAAAATACACGATATGGAACGGAAATACACGAGGGCATCGAAGTTTTAACATTGAACTCCCATTTACGTCACCACAAGCCGCTACTGTATCATATAACACATACAAAATTGAAAGTAAAGGAGACATTTACAATTAAACGCGACTCCTGTATTTGCACATCGCATCCAAGTGGTTTCTGGTGTTAGTATTGTTTGGCTGCCATGGCAACAGTAAACAAAACATACTGAGATTGCTGTTCTTAACTGTTGATTCAAAATGTTGAGTCTAAGTAGCTGATTGCGAAATGAAGTACATAAAAGGATTAAGTAGTTCATACTGTATTTTAATTACATTACATGTTACTGTTTTTTAGATTTTTTTGGATTTCGAATTGATGCTGACATATTTATGTTTACATCACTTATTGCTGGCCTGTACGAACTTTTATTAAAATATTGTTTTCCTTGTTCTTTTTCACTATGAAGACGCATTAGTATTATAATTGTTTTTCCAGTATCGTCAAATCCTAGCTTTAATTTGACAAATGTCAAGATAACGCAACTTGTAGGTACATCCTACCCGCTAAAATACACAATTTCTTTCACTTTTCTCTAATACAGGGTGGGGCAGAGCAACTTGCTTATTTAAATTTGGCGCCCTGAAGCGATGGTTGTTCCGAGGAAGGTGGGGGTAGGCACATTCGAGGGGGGGGTGTATGGTGTATGGAGATGTATGGTTCCAGCAGGACGGTGCCACGGCACACATAGCGCGTTTGTCAATGACTGTTTTGCGGCAACACTTCCCAGGACGCCTCATCTCCTTGAGGGGCGATCTGCACTGGCCAGCACGGTCGCCTGATTTAGCCCCTTGCGACTATTTTTTATGGGGCTGCCTAAAATCACTTGTTTACAACGATCGTCCTAGGACCCTGGCTCACCTGAAGAACAACATTCGTCAAGCTGTCGCCAACATACTCGTCGATATGCTGGAAAGAGTTGAACGAAACTTCCGAATTCGATTAACGCAGTGTATTGAGAACAATGGACGCCATCTGCCTGATATCATCTTTAAAACTGGGAAAACATAAAATTTAAATGTTGTACTTGATGCTATTCAAAGAATTAAACGTATATCTGCATTATTTTTTTTTTCATTGAATTTCTAAATAAGCAAGTTGCTCTGCCCCACCCTGTACATGAATTACAACTATTACCTAATTCTTCTTTACTTAGGCTCGAAATGTTGAATCAACAGCCTAAGATCGTCAATGTTAGTATGTTTTGTTTACTATTGCTATGGTAACCAAATTATATTAACACCAGAAACCATTTTGATGCAATTTCCAAGTGCAAGACTCGTCCTTGACTGCAGGTAGCTGCTTGGGTCCAAAATTTGGAATTAATAGTTTAAAAGCATCAATGTTAGTTTCTTTTGTTTACTGTTGTCATGGTAATAAAATATTTTTTAGAAAAATAACAAAATATAATTCATGTGCTCACTTGGAAGGACATATATTTTACATTTAAGGCGGCAGCAATTTCCTATTTTCTCTGTTTTATTACCTTCTATTACTAACAATAAGTGCACATATTCGCTAACATTGGTTTCTACAGATGATTGTATCACTACTGATACCAGTTGTAAGAGTCCAGGGAATAAATTTGTAATGTTTTTAAATTTTGCAATTATACAGCCTGCTTTAAAAACCAACATAAATTCATTATCGATAATGTTATACGAAAAAATGTAATGCCTTAAGCTAAAACAGTTGTAACATAAAGAAGAAAAAACGTCTTCGTGTTTTAAAATGTTGAATCATTGAAATTATTGTTAATTAAATACTGACAATACAATATAAATGAAATTTATTTTCTTGAGGAATGAATTCGCTGAAGTAGGACCGAACAGGGTTGACTGTCTTCTTGTCGGACAAAATGGGTTTATGGAGCTGAATGGATTTGTCGCGCCTAACGGGCTTGATGGGCCGACAACTTGCGCAGCTGTTGGGCCGACTAACGGGCGGGCTGAGCCGGACCGAGTCGGGCCTACGTAAATTTCAAGATGCCCACCTCTAATCACCAACTATGGGCCACGAATTAAACTGTCATCGGTAATACCGCGGTTTTGTGGCTGGCTTCTCAATCATTTCCTTTATGTGTTTTTGATCATAAAGTAAAATTTTTATTTTGTTTTCTTTTTCTTTCCGTGAAATATTTTTGTGATTGTATATTGTTCATCGTGTTCTCTTCATAATTATTTTTATCCATAGATATAAATAAAATTTGAAAATAGCAGTGGCGTCATTTTTGCATAAAGTTATAATTTTTCATTACTGTTCTTTTGCAGAGCAGGTTTTACTTTTTACGATTAAATCGTAACCTTTATGGGTTTTGTGAAAGCATTTTATAAATGCATATGCAGCGTGCCCACCTGGTGGGTGGACGGAAGATAATTCCTTTCCTGAGCCATTTCGAGAAAAAGTTTTCAAATAAAAAATATTCGAAGACAAAAATGCTGCACAGCATAAAATTATATCCAAATATATATGGCGTTTAGTTTCCGCTGCACACGATACAAGTTTAGTTTTTTGAATGGAATATTCAAAGTGTTCTTCCCAAACAACCCTCTCATTATGCAGGTCAACTTCGAGCAAACTGTACCTAGGACCAATATACCAATCTTATGCAGATGTTTGCAGGGTTTATGAAGGCTACTGCGAAACTAATCAAATAAAAGAGAAAGTTGGAAAAGTAAAATTTACCCTACTAATCCACGAATTAAATATAGGTCTTTTTGAGACAAAAAAGAGATCAGTGCGATCGATGTATGTTTTGCACATAAACTTCAGAATAACACTTCTGATGTAGAGTATCAGTCTCACCTGGCCCAAAAAGACAGAGCCTTGAAAAGTGAAATTACATTACTTGTAGCAGATGTACAAGCTTTACAATTAATGCCATGTACGAAAGCTGGAGGGCTTTATTTTAAGCAGAAGTTGGCGTGCAAGAATTACACTGTTTACATCCTAGCCACGAAGAAAGTGATGCGTTGCGTATGGCACGAAGGAGAGGGGGGTATGAATTCCAACAATTTTGCGTCGTGTCTCTATGATCTTTTAAAGTATGAAATATCAGAAACTGAGAAAAATAAAGACACGGACTGTTGTAATGCGCAAAATAGAAATACACTTTTGGCAAATGCACTTCAATACTTCGTTAACACCAGTGACAATATGTGTACATCTACTATCACACGGAAATATCTGGTTAGATGACACACTCAAATGGAGTGTGATAGTATGGACGCCAGCATGGAGAGACGAAAGAAAAATAGGGAGCTTTATTCACCAGCAAACTTTGTGGAAATAATAAAAGAAGCCACCTCTCGGTCCATAGGAGGTGAAATATATTGATCATATTTTTTTTAATGACTACAGCGAAATTATTATAATTCATTTCATGCAGGTAAAAAATTAGGTGAACTTTGTGTTACCGATCTTGGTGCCCTCAGGTACGCAAAAAATAAAGCAGTTTAATACAAAACAGATTTTGACGAGGAATGGAACCTTTTGCCTCAATGACTGAATTTTAGTATATTATCTGATGGGCCAAAAAGATTATACAGTGCTCCTCTTCCCATATCCAAAACAAAATATGAGCATCTGCAATTTTTGAAACCAACCCCAGTTTTATGATAATTTGTATTAGTCAGTAATTTTAATGTGTTTCTGTTTTTTCAATACCGTTTCAGGTTTTGGATGATTTCAGGTTCATGATATACGTTTATGTACTTTAGGGGTTCATTTTGCTAATAAATGTATGCAATTAACTTGATTTGTTTTATTTATTATATGTAACTCAAACTCGTATCTTCTTAACAAACGTTCAATTGTAAGGTGCTACGCTACACCTTGTATCTAATTTTAAATTTCTAACAAAAACGTAAAAATGAATTTTTCTCTAATATGATGCAACTAAGATATCGACGATCCTTGCTTAAATATTATATAAAAAGTATATACTTTCGTAGTAATATTCATTAAAATACTGCAGTTTTTTATCTCTTCTGAAGAATGCTCATAATCTAGATACGTGGTTTAAGAATAATCGCGTCAATATACTATATTTCATCATCTACTCGAGTAACCATCACTTTCCTACATATATTGTCTAGTTGCAAGTTAACCAGCATGTATAAACAATAAACAAGGAAAATAAGTAGACAAATGTTAATTAGAGTTCAACATAAATAGAGTAGATTTATTTAACATCGCACACTAAGTTTTTTCAGCTGTAAGAAATATAATAAGAATGTACTGAAAGTTCACAATTTAGCTAACTAGAAATATTTATGAAAAAACTTCCTGGATGAATTTCTTAAAGCAATGCATAACATGGACATTCCGCAAAATAATACTTCAGAGATGTTAGTAAATGTTCAATAAAATACAAGGAATCATAATATAGTTTTAGTGTTCATTTCTAACAGATGTGAAATTTTATGCATGAATTAAATTTTGCAGTTTATTTTTAATGAATATCTTTAGAAAAACAAAAGTTTATAGTATTTCGTCACAGCACTCTATGAATTTTAACAAAAGACTTACTCGCATAGTTTCATATTTAACTTACTAAAGAACAACACATTTTAAGTACAGGGAAATGTTTATGAAAAAAATTCTATTACAGTTTGTCTATCACATCGCGGAAAAATATACAGGATGTTCCATTTAAAAAAAATTGAAATAGCATGAATCAAACATGTCAACGATTTCGATGGCCATCTTCTAGACTCCAGTTAATATAAAAAATTTTTCGATGTATCCAAGAAATAATCAATCGAATAAAATTTTACTCGTCACCCTAGTGTCCTTTAAGGCCTTTAAGATATCTGTTAAAGAAACAGCGACATTTCGCAATGATCTCAAGGTATGTCAATTATCTCAAAAACTAAGAGAGAATAGGTATAGGGAATATTGATGAAAGTTGACATGAATTCAAGAGAGGCATCCAAAATCGTAATAATATACAGTATATTCCATTTAAAAAACTAAATTTGTATCGTGCGCAGCGGAAATTTCTTGATCCCGTGTACAGTTTGTGCGTTACAGGATGGCGAACGCTTCAGATGCGCGGTGGAAATACAAGACTTTATTTTTTAGTCGTTTTTTATTATGCTAAAGTAATTTAACAACTAAGTCGAGCTACGCCACTGTTTATAAAAACAAAAATTAGTGAATAGAGGCACTTTAAAAATTCAATTTACACAACCGTTCATGAAATAAGATTAAATCCAAACAATGTAACAAATATAATTTCATATTTGTTACATTAGTGTTTATTTTTATGTCTAAATGTCATTACATTTAGATAAAAGGTTGTTCTAATAAGGGTACTTCATTGAAGAGATTTGTAAATATTCACATTTAACCTATAAACGAGGACAACTTATTAACTATTTATGAGTTAGCGAAATAGTTGCCTGTAATATCCATTATTAAATTATACAGTGTAGAAAATTCAATAAGGTTAACACGTTTGGCAACCGCATTGGATATAATTTTATGTTGTGCGGCATTTGTCTCTGAATATTTTTTATTTGGAAACCTTTTCTCTAAATTGCTCAGGAAGGAAATTACCGTCCGTCCACGTACTAGGTGGACACGCTGTATAATATGAAAATAAAAATTGAAATTGCTTAGACTGTCTCTGTTACCAGATTGTTGTAAACTGTAAAGTATATTAAAAATGCCATCTGCAAATAAAATAATTAACATTGCCCAACTAATTTGTCCCTAGGCTAACTAGTTTTTATGCGGTTTTGTTCGATGTATTTTAAATTATAAATGCATGGTAGATGCCCTCTTAGCCTTGTTTAAAAATGTAAAGAAAATGACCGTCATTTGGTTGAATTCGAGGTTTTTCTGATAGTCTATTAGTAGCTTAGGTTTTGTTTGCTTGTTGTTTATTTCTTCAAGAAAGAACTTTGGGCTACAAAGTACATCTCAAAATTTATTCTAATTTACATAAAACTACTGGAATATTGAATTTCAATAGAAATTCTTTACGTGTTGGGCGCCATCGATTCTGCTTTAATTTCAATATGAGAATATGTATTCCAGTAACCTACAAATCTAGTGCCTTGATTATATTTTCCTCCCTTTGATACAAAATGCACTGTAATAAATTCCAAAATAGATAATATATAGAAATAGACATACATATGTGTACATTATATTAAATTTATGACTACATGTTTTTACACTTTTGTAAATCGTTGAACATTTATGTACAGAGTGTAGAGATGTATTTTAACCAATACTTATCCGACCTTACATGAAAGGTATAATTTACCCACATGCTGATAATCTTTTTAAACCTTTCGACACGAAACCAAGTGGCAGAGCACTGAAAGTTTTAAAAACTTATGTACAGTGGGGATTATATATTTTTTCATAGAGTAAATTCTATTCATGGAGCTTCTTTAATTTTGACCAAAATACTCAAAAAGGTGGTCAATAGAGTCCATATATGCCCATTATCCACAGAAAAAGATATGGAAATTGCTTCTTGAACTAGTTACAGCTAATTCAATAATTATTACAATATACAGACCTCTCACAGAAAATTTAGAGGTATTTTTAGATAAACTGAATGAATTAGTATTCCTACTAAACAAGGAAAGGTTACTAAAAAACATATTTATAGCAGCAGACTTTAATGTGAACTTCTATATCAGAACAAAAATTACACAGAAAGTATTAGACATCCTGGGCGCGTACAATCTCAAACAAGTATTCAATGAACATTCAAGAATAACACACACAACGTGTTTGTTGATAATATCTTCACCAACGTCGCTCTTTTTGCACTGGAAAGACATTCTGTTGATATACATCTGTTCGATCATATGGCACAAATTTTGAGATACGTGATTCCCAAACTCAAAGAACTTATAAAGGAACAAAAAACCATAAGAACCATAAGTCTTTAAAGAATTATTGCATGCAGATCTATACTTACCCAATGATATTTCTGATGCTAACGATATTGTTTCCATACGAGCTTTTTTACATTATTCGATAACTATTTCCCTGAAAAGAAAATAAACATTAAACACATAAAACAAGACAAACCTATAACTAACCACGAAATTCAAAATCTACCAAATAACTAGTAACTTTGGCAAAATATACAAAAATGCCAGAATACCGTAGTCTCCAATGAAAATATTTACAAAAGGTAGTAACCGCTAAGCGAACAGTCAATGCGACATACATACGCGACAATGCGACATACATACAAACGTGGGTAATAAGTCCAAAGCAGTATGGAACATGATCAACAAAGAATTAAATCAACCAAATGTTCATATCCATCACAATACACGCAGGGAAACGTTTACTTGTATCAAAACTGTTTTAAATCAAAAGAAATATTTTCTTAGCGTTTCTTTCTCCACTTAAGAGAAGTATACACTTGTAATGAAATAATTCTATTTCTTTGTTTAAGACATTTGTTAATTTGATTCAAGAAAATCTTGCAGAAAATTTGAAGAAAGCGATTCTTAGTATAAGTAAATGACCATTATAACACAAAACAATATTTTCTTAAGGATAGTAATTAGTTTTCTTAATTCCAGAAAGCGTTTAGGTATTGTTCATAAACCAAATAGTTTCATTTTCTTAAAATAAAGCATTTTTGACTCAGAATTTTTGAAATGCGTATTATATATATATATGCACATTATTAATTGCGTTTACCTTGTTTAAAACGGTACGACATATCCGTACATAATGCAGTAAATTATTCACAGTGCTTGTGATTTCAAAAAGGCTAAAGCAGAGGTTATCTACAGAATAATGTTCAGACAAAACTGAATTTAATGTAGAAGTACACATGAAAAAAGTGCCTAGAAACAATAAACAAGATAGATAATGTTAATGAATAGCTCCCGGTATTGATAGAATCACTACCGGCAAAAACAATATAAGAAGAAAAAAGCATTAAAGCTACTTGCTCTTGGTCACTCTGCTCTTACATCTCTCAATTTATGTCACTAATCTTCAAAAACAGCAACTGAAATATTTCCTGGCGCCACGTGTGCCAGTAGTTATAGCCATGCCATCCTAAAGAGTAGTGAATATAGAAACCGAAATATAGATGGCATATTTGTCTATGCAATGATACAACCTTTAACGTACGACGCTTTATAAA
This sequence comes from Dynastes maya, assembly GCA_029619315.2. Taxonomy (NCBI): domain Eukaryota; kingdom Metazoa; phylum Arthropoda; class Insecta; order Coleoptera; family Scarabaeidae; genus Dynastes; species Dynastes maya. The sequence goes on along the minus strand of JAROYE020000003.1, from coordinate 53,407,217 downwards.
CATTATCAAAAGATACCGGTTAATATTTTTTGTCTTTTTAATAGATACTATTTACCACGTGTACTAATTTAACTATAGTTTCTTTATACAGTGTGGAACAGCCAAGTGGAATAAATTTGTTATTTCAATCATTGTGAATATTTATAAAAAATCCCGAAACATGTCAATTTTAGATTTTAAAATTACATCCTACTGCGTAAAAATTTCATCCCTAAATTTAACACCCTTAGAGTGAGGGTAACAACCCCTACATTTTTAAATGTGGAGTAGGGGCTTGTGATACATCATTTAAAAGGTCTCTTTATTGTCTATTCGAAAATTATATTGTTTCACAAATCTAATGCAAAAATTAACATGAAAAAAAATTAAATCATCTGATTGACGAAAACATAGGGTGGCGAGGAGCGATAGAATGGCCAGTACGATCACCTGATCTTACGCTATTAGACTTCTTCTTATGGGGATATGTGAAAAGTGTTGTATACAAAACTAAACCGCTAGATTTAGCTGACTTAAGAAGAAGAATAACGCTTGCGACTAGGTCGGTCACACCACGGATGTTGAATAACGTTAGAAGATAGTTTTATTTAAGATTAGGATGTTGCCAAAACGTCCGAGGCGAGCATTTTGAACATCTACTACATTAAGTTTTATGTTCTTTTTTTTACGTTATCTAGAACTAAACGGTACTACCTATTAAGTTCCCAATGTGTTGTGACGAATTTCGTCAATCAGATGATTGATTGGGTGTTAAATTTAGGGATGAAATTTGTACGCAGTAGGATGTAATTTTAAAATCTAAAATTGCCGTGTTTCGGGATTTTTTATAAATATGCACAGTGAAATAACGAATATATTCCATTTGGCTGTTCCACACTGTATATATAATAATAAAAAAGGGATAAATAAACTTAAATATTAACTCATCAATTATTAAACTACATAAAAATAATCTCTATTTAATTACATTATTAAAGAAATAATCTAATTATACTGTAACCCATAAAAAAAATGTATTAGCTCATTCACTTGCTCCTAATTTTAATTATTAATTTTAGGTTTTTTTCCATTAAGTGTTATAATTTTTCTTTTATTGGATATCCTTGTAGCTGGCCTGATGTGTTTTTTTAACGCGAAACTAGTCGCCTAATTTCTCAATAGAACTTTGTGAGATCTGGATCATTTTTTCATTCCTACCTATAATATGAATACATACTTTCTTAACTACTTAACTATATTTTCTAACTACTTAACTAATGATGAAGAAACATTTTTCTGTCTTGTATTTTCTTGATTTCCTAACCCTAAGAAAATATTTATTTAATCCAAATAAAATTTCAAGAAAATTATTTTCTTATATTATTCATTTTTATTGCATTGAAATAAAAATATTTTCTTGAATATAGACTGATTTTTGCAAGAAAATCTATTTTCTTGATGCAAGAAACCATTTCTGTGCGTGCATATCGTTAACCGCTGATGCTCTTAACAAATATTTTTGCGAGATTGGACAGGGGATCACGAGCGGGATACAGGCTAAACGCTTATCGACAACTACAGAATAACCACTTAGAAAACGCATCATAATTTTATATAAATCCAGTCACATCTGGAGAAATAGAAGAGACATTAAAAGAAATGAAAGAAAAGATCACAAGAGATGTGCATAACATTTCCGTTTCGCCCTGAAAGAGCTACGCGAAGAGGTATGCGTACCTCTAGCGATCAATTTCAATAGGTGCATAGAATAAGGGGTATTTCCAAAGTTTAAGGTAGGCAGAGTTGTTCCGGTGCACAAAAAGGGAAATGAAAATAACTGCCAGAATGATTAGCATTCTACCAGCGATGTCGAGCAAGCGATTGCATCGAGACTAGTCAGGTACCTCGGAAATTAGCAATATCCGAGTCCAAGCCAACATGGATATAGAAAGGGCTATTTTACGACCACTGGCATCTTGAGCATAATCGAACACATTTATAAAGTTTTCATCGCAGAAGAACATGCTGAATTGAACATATTAGATTTAACAAAGGCCTTTGACTCGGTGAATCACAATATTCTAATAAATAAGTTGGAATATTATGGAACAAGAGGCGTACCTCTTGATTCACTGAGATCTTATCTGATAAGCAGATTGCAGTTAACGGAATGGAACAACTTGCGGTCCCGGCCGATGACCATAACATGTGGCGTTCCCCAGGGTTCCACTCTTAGTCCTCTGCTCTTCGTCATTTACACCAATGATATTCCGGTTAGAATTAGTGAAGTTGCGGTATGCATGTTCGCCGATAGTACTTCCCTATTACTCCAGGATACCGACCAGAAAATCCTCCATAAATCCGAAGCTGCTATTGGGGATGCGAAAATATGGTTTGCGGCTAACAAACTAAAAGTGAACGTTGACAAGACACAAAACAGTAGTAGATAGTAATCTTACATGGTACCTACATGTCGAGCACCTGGCGAAGAAGCAGTTAAGGCGGCATATTTCGCAAATTTCCACTCCATATTGTGCTACGGTTTACTCTTTAGGAGGACGTCTTCGGAAGTACAGAGGATTTTTATACTGTAGAAGAAGGCTAACAGATTCCTGTGCAACCTGGAATATAGAGGCCGCTGTAAAACTGACTTTAAAAGAGAAAAAATACTTACTCTTCCATCTGTATTCATTTTGGCCGCTGTCAGTCACGTTCACCCGAACAAAAAACATTTCTCCGAAATGGAAATTTCCATAGCTACCCTACCAGATCAAGAAATGAACTAAGAGTGCCGTATTGCGGATTGGTCAGTTCCCAGAAAGCAACTGATTACTGGGAAACAAAGTTATATAATAAATTGCCAGAGGTAATCAGAACATTACCTCTAACCCATTTTAAAAGTAAAGTTAAGGCAATACTTTTAGAGCGGGAATTCTATGACATCCAAGAATTTCTAGTCCCCTAGTGTATATGTATGTACATGATACATATACCCAAACAATAACCCAAATAAATACTAATTAATTGATCTAATGTGACTCTGTGCGAGGAGTACATATTAATGGTTGTGAGAGAGTGGATTTTGTTTTCAACCACCATTAAAATATTAATAATACTGGCAATAAAATAATGCAACGAAGCAACAAAAAGTCCTCCTTTTTCTACAATTTGTTGTATACTTACATATTTTGGAAATAAATGTTGAAAATATATCCCAGAAGGCTTCGTTTTTTGCGCAGATATCTTCTAAGCCATTATAATTTTGTGTTTGAGAAGAATAAGTGAAGTAAATAACTGAGATGAAAATTAAAACTTTACCCGTGCTTCCCTTCATCGGAACAGGTGCGTGTAATGTTAAAGCTGCTGACCGTCTACGTATGTAAATGTATACAAACTGCTCATTTATAATTTTCTAATGATTTATTGTGTCAATAACGTGGACATTGCAATAACGGTCGGTCATTATGTATGTATAATTTTACATCGAATCAAAATAAATGTCGTGTTTCTATAAGATGTTCGCCAATTATAGTATTAAAGTAGGTACATTGATTGATGGCGCTTTTATGGAAAATATAAAGGGCTCTTTTCCGGTTTTGATAGTTTTTTCTATGATAAATCGGCTTGTATAAAATTTAAACGCTCGAATAATCTGGTACATACAAGCTTTTCTTGACATTTTCAATTGTTTTGTTGTACATAATGGAAAGGAATACAATGACTATAACCAAAGAATAACAAACATTATTTAACATGTCTTTATATTTTGAAAGAACAAGGAGCATTAAAAACTAAACTAATTCACAAGCAATCAATAGGCCACTGCTGTATGATAATTTATTTAGGGAGTCCTGATGATATAACTTCTAATTTCAATGCAGTTAACTGGGAGTACTTGGTACAGTTTTGACTCTTTATGAACGTACATACTTTTGCCTAGATTAATCTGTTGATATGTTTAATTCAGGGAAATTGTTAAAAAATTTGAATTTTTGTTACTTCATTAAATTTTTAAATGAATTGTGGGATTCGGAAGTATTCTTACACACTCTTTCGGGAATTTAAAACGAATTTTGATATCAAATAAATGGAAATTAACGAATGTTAAAATTGAAAAATGCAACCTTGATTTTACGAAGATGACATATAAACACTATGTTCCTTATGACATTCATAGGAAATCTGCCTATTCTAACCTCCAACCTTTTTTTCTGCCTTGAATTTATTCTCTGATTTCAATATTAGACACTTTAATCTGGGAGCGCAGCTAAAATACGAGCTAACTCGATGAAAGCTTGACCAGAAGTGATTAATTTAATTAGCGTCCCACCCTCCTTTATTTTAATCGCGATGGCGATTGTTTGTATCAGCAAATTTTGATGATTTCTATCCAAATATAATTTTGTGATGAATTTTGATGAATAAAGTTATTTTTAGAAGTAGCATAGTCGAATGACTGTAGGGACGCTACTTGATGACTCAAAATAGACGACTCTGTGATACAAAATCCCCACGACAACCCTAAAATATTAAAACTTCCTGACATAAATGACGATACCTTAATGAAACATATTTAATATACAAAATAATGCTAGAAATACCTCCGAATTTATGCTGTTTGTTTTAGGAGAATCTTACGTTAATATTGAAGAGTTACGAGAGTAGGATGAAAGATGAACTAAAGAGGAATAACTTCACCGTTTCTCTACGTTTGTCGTTATCTGGATTTAAAATAAATTTGCAGTACTCCCACCCCAGTCGGGCTGGGGGAAAATTGTTGCTACGGAACAGAGCTAATAGCCGCCAAAGGGAGTTTCATATGGAACGATTGGCCATATCGAATACACTATATATACCGGACTGACAGCTGCATTTGACGATTTAAATATTTAACATAACACTATATATACAGTTTTCAAATAAAAAAAAATATACAGGATGCACGATATTATGTCCGTCTCTTATTACTCGGGCTGTATGCCAGATAGCTATTTGACATTTCGGGAATGTAATTTAATATTAATTGTGCATCTTTAGAAAATATATTCTGATATACTGGGTGTTTTATAAAAAAGGTGGTACAGTAAACTTCATTTTTTTAAGTGGAACATCCTGTATATTTTTACATTATTATAGATCGCTAACTACGCTCCATTCATCCCTAGATTATGAAAATAACCTGTTTTGTAGTTTTCGCGTTGCAACTGTTTCTATTAAAATAATCGAAAAATCACATATCCCAAAGAAGGTATTCCTACATCCAAACCCTTTCAAATTTAGCAATAAAATTTTTTGTGTGGATTGGTTGAGATTGGGTGACGATGTCAGTAAATTCTTTCTAGCAGCGCGTGGTCATCAGGAAAGTATTGATTTCACCAATTCCAAATACTTTTTCTCGATTTTGTTAAGTGGAACTCCCTGTATATTATGACAAGAAGAGAGAGTTTTTGAAAAACTAATGACGAGATTCATTGAAACGGAAATGTCGTTACAAGAAATGCGAAAGAACAAAAAGAGCAAGAAGTGAAGGAAATGAGTTCTGTTGGCAATTACTGAAGACCCAAATACAAGCTAAAGAATTGTAAGTAAGAACACAGGTGTAAGTGGACGATCTGTTCTGTGAATATTAATGAAAAATCATTTACATCCTTATCATATTCAGTTATATGAGGAGCTTATTGAACAGGATTTAGAAAAACGTTTTCATTTTTGTAACCGGGCCAATGATAAATTACAAGAAAATCCCTATTTTATTTTTAGAGTGTTATCCTCTGACGAAGCAAGTTTTCACAAAGATGGATCGGAAAATAAGTATAACTTTCATTATTATACAGATGAAAATCCTAGAATTTTGCAACAAATGGATCAGCAAGATCGGTGAAGCGTTAACGTTTGGGGAGGCATAATTGGCGAGTATGTTGTAGGACCCTATTTTTTTGAAAATAATTTGAACTGACCTATGTACTTAGAGTTGTTGCAAAATGTATAACCACGATTATCGGCAAATGTCCCTCCTGAAATCTGAGAAGAAATGTGACTCCAGCATGACGGAACACCTTCACACTGTTCTTTGCTGTACGAGATTATCTAAATAACACGTATCCCAGGAGATGGTTGGGAAGGAACGGTCCTGTAAGATGGCTGTCTAGATCTCCGAACCTAACACATCTTGATTTTTATTTATGGGGACGTGTTAAAGAAATTGTATTTGCTGAGGCTTCAACAACAATAGAGCACAGGCAGAGAATTAACGTTTTTGGAAGTATAACATCTGAAGAAGTAAGGTGAATTCAGAGAGCATTCATATATAGAGTAAATTTTTGTTTGGGACAAGAAGGAAGGCACTTTGAACATATGTTATCTTAGGTTTTTCTTTCCTTCATTATCATTAATTAATTTCGTCAAGTTTTGCATTACTTCTAATATTACATGCTAATATTTTATTTCTACTTTTGCGTTTCAATAAATTTTGTTATTGATAGGTTTTTTTTTCTTACAAGGAAAAAACCTTCGTCCGGTTTTTCTTTAAATTAAATCACTTAAAATTTATTTTAGAATAGAAAAAAAAGTGAATATTGGAATTTTGATTATTCTGGATTATTGTAGAAACTGCTAAAAATAGTATAGGGAAACTTAATATGCACTAATGCAGAATATAATTCAGCATTACTTCTAGTCGTAATATACAGGTGTACCATTCAACAAAATCGAGAAAAATCATTTTGGAATTAGTCAATACTTTCCTAATGAGCACCCTGTACATCTGGTGATAAGAACAATTTGCTGACAACGTCACCCAATCCCAACCAATCTACACAACAAATTTTATTGCTAAATTTGAAAGCGTTTGGACGTAGGAATGGTTTCTTCGGGATATGTAATTTTTCAATTTTTTAACAGAAACAGTTGTAACTCGAAAACCACAAAACAGATGACTGTCATAATCCGGGGATAAATGTAGTGTAGTAAGGGATCTTTAATAATGTAAAAATATACAGAGTGTTTCACTTAAAAAAAGTGAATTTTACTGTACCACCTTTTTCATAAAACACCCAACATATCGGAATATATTTTCTAAAGATGCACAATTAACATTAATATTACATCCTCCAAATATCAAATTGCTATCTAGTTATCAGTTTTGATATTTTTATTAGCAATATAAAATACTCGTTATTGCTATAAATACATATCCAAAATGTTGTACAGAGTGTTCCAAAAACCTAGTTCAAACACTAACATATTAAAACAGTTCAGTAAAACTCTTACCACAATACTTAACTCGTACTGGACGCACGTTTCGATCATCATCAGCAGTAAAATTGAATTAACAAACTAAGTGAAAAACTTCAGTTTTTGTATGCCTTCCTCGTAAAATGTTGCCACCTGTGTTGTCAACCATGTGGTAGCATGTTCTTTAACCGTAACATTGTTGAATTTTTGACCACCAAGGAACGTTTTCGGGTGCAAAAAGAGATGGATGTCGCAAAGGGCAGGGTTAGGACTGTACGCAGGGTGGTCAAACTGGGTCTAGCCAAAATCCTGTAAGAGTTGTTGTGTCTTGTTCGCGGTGTGAAGTCGAGCATTGTCATGAATCAAAACAATACCGTTTGTGAGCATTCCTGGGCGCTTATTCTGTATTGCGCGACGCAATTTCCTGAGCGTCTCACAGTAAACATTTGCATTGATTGTTTCATCTCGCGGAAAAAATGCACCATCAAGATTTGCTTAGCTTTAGTCTTTCTTGGTGACGAAGTGTATCTCCATTCCATTAATTGTCGTTTCGATGCAGGGGTTTCATAAGCGACCCAAGTTTCATCCCCGGTCACTATCTTGCTTAGAAAAACATCACCATCTTTGTTGTAACGCGTCAAAAAATCAAGTGCACTGCCCTGATGTTGTTTTTTGTGTTGCTCTGTAAGAGTTTTCGACACCCAACGAGCACAGTTTTCGAAAATTCAGTTTTTCAGAAACAATTTCATGAAGAGGTGCTCTTGAAATTGGCGGAAATTTCATAGGGAGATTAGATATTATAATCTTACGGTTTTCCTTTACGAGTTCTTCAACTGCACGAATCAATTCTTCATTAACCAAACTTGGACGCCTACTTCGTTCGTTATCGTACACGTGATCACGTCCTTCATAGAACTGTCGGACCCATCTCCTTACCATTGAATCAGTCATCCCATTTTCTCCGTAAATCTCGCAAATTTGTCGATGAATGTCGACTGCTTCACTGTTCTTCGCATTCAGAAAACGAATTACAGATCTAATTTCACAAGCGGCGGGATTTTCAATCAACTTCGCCATTTTAACCAAGCACTATAAACTGTAAAGAGCAAACAGCGATCTCGAAATGGCGTCATCTCCATCTCCTTAACTTAGGGCAACTACAGCGCATGCGCCGAACTGCGATTGCAGCGTTACCGCGGCAATAAATACAAACGGAACTTATTTCCTGGAGGTGCCTCAGATTAAATTGTTTATTAGTAAATGTTTAATTAGTAGCAATAACATAAATTGAAAACAGGTACAAAAAATTAAATACCTCAATTATTCAAAAAATTATATAAATTAAAAAAATATGTTATAGATGTTCGAAACAATCTCTCTCTAATTGCAGACACAACGATATTTTACGGTGCACGGAATTTACTGCCCTTTGGACTTTTACTTTGCTAAGATTGACAAAGGCTTTCCTTGTTCGCCGTTCTAAGACTTCTTGAGAATAAATGGGACTGTCGTAACCCATTGTTACACCAAGAAAGAAATCAAGCGGAGTTGGGTGAGGATCTGGCTCGCCATTTTCAAGGTCCTAACTTCCTCATGCATCGATCATTGAACATTTATCCGTAACGAGGTGTGCAATGCGCTGGAGTTCTATCTAATTGGTACCAACATGCTTACATTTCGTCCACATTTAGACGATTAATAAATTCCATTATGGTAGTTTGTAGTAAATTCGAATCTTTAATGCCATTTACATTTTCGTCATAAATTTGACAAGGAAGCGTCGGTCTATATTAGTTTAGAAAGAAAGATTGGATTCTGACATGGGTACAAATGCAATGTCATTATTGCAGTGTTCATTTGTCATCAGCTTAAACAAAACAAAGGCAACCTTATCGATTTTGGTTATTTAATAGTAATAAATAACCTGGGCAAATATGCGGTAACAGCCAGAGGCGTGGCGAGCGCATAAAAGTTTACACATAAAATAGAAGGTAAGAAAAACACTTACCTTAAAGTCTTCCGTGAAATCAAAAACTGGATAACATCTGTTAAATATTTGAATCATTAGATATGTTTCCACAGCTGTTTCAGTGAAGTGAGTACGACGTGCGGAATAAATGTTTTTTAATGCCGAAAACGACCGTTCGACATCTAGCGATGTTATATTTGCATATTTAAAATAATATTTGAAACAACTTAATGCATCTTCACACGCACCTTCACAAATTTGTCTTAATATAAGAAAATCGGAGTCTTTCTCTAAAACACTTTCAAATTTTCGTATTACACACCAATTTGTTTCGCCTTCTACAGCGCATAACTGTGCGTGAACATAATTCACAATTTGAACAAAATCCACTAGCGACATCGAAACATTTTGTAATTTTTCTATTCCCTCCGCTAGTCCGAAGTAATTGTTGTGAACAGTTCGTAAATCTCTTTTAACCTGACTATCTTGAAATATTTCCTGGCATTTCTTGATTGCTGCAGCTTCTGTCGGATTGAATTTTAAAACTACCTACTTTACTTCATCAACATATTTGTTGTAGTAAAACGCAGCCTGCAACCATGTTCCCCAACATGTAACAATCGGCTGTGGTGGTTCGGGTAAATCAGGACACAGTTTGTGGAATACTCGGATACGTTTCGGGGACTTTTAGAAACACTGCCTTTGTACTAGCAATCAATGCATTTACTAGTGGAAAACATGTAGGAATCGTTTGTGCCGCAAGATTTAGAGTATGGATTTTACACGTTACATGTAAGAAGTTACCACTGTGTTGTTTAAGAGATCGGCCCAAAGAACGCATGTTTGCGGCACCATCACTCATAAACATTAAAAGTTGCTTAGTTGAAACTTCAAATTTGTTCAATGAGTTCAACACCACCTTTAAAATCTCATCGGCAGTACAATTTATACCTCTTTTGAAAGCAAATAAGAAGGAGAATGACGGTCGATATGGTTCCATTGTACGTACCATTACATTAACCACAGAATGTTTTTGACGATCTGTTGTTTCGTCCACACACAACCACAGTTTTTTATCTTTCAATTCCGTTTTCATTCTTTTTTCTATATGTTCACGAACAAGTGGCACTACATTTCGTATCGACGTCCGACTAGGTAATTTACAGTCCGCATACTTATTTCAGAAGGGGACAAATGCTTCTTTGTCTAGTAAACGAAACGATAGATTACATAAAATAAGAGTAACACATACAACAAATGTAAATTTTTCTTGGTCTCGTATGCCACTTTTTGCAGACGAACGCTGTTTGCTTTCGATGTGACGTTGATAATGGCTTCTGGACCAACACATTAAAAGGATTTTACAAACTAGACATTGAATTTTAGCGCCATCAAAAATTAAGTCCGGCATGTCTACTATAAAGTTTTTAACTGTGTCTGCCATTGGTCGTTTTCGCGACGTATCTAACTGCATTTTTAAAGCAAACATAAGAGTACACTTACGAAATAAGTTACGACAGCCTACATATACACAGAACTACTCGCATACAGCATCGATTTAGTACTGACGCTGTGAACGCGTGAAATAAATAATCGCCGACTCCGCACCACATATCTACTACACTGTTTGCCCAGACTGGTAAGAAATAATCGATTTGATATATTTTTTTTTTAACTCAGAAACGAGGAAATCCAGGAATAGGAAGACAAATATATTTTACTCGTATTTTTTCAAGTAGAATATGTAGACAGTCTTAAAAATAGGGGTTGCTATTTATAAAAAATAAATAATATGAATGTTTAAAAAATGTTTATTAATTTTGTTTTAGATTAGTCTCGTTATTAATAATTGCTCCAAAATACTTAAACTTTTACATTTGTTCTAATTTAGTTTTAATAATCTGCATAACCTTTTATTATTAGCTTTTGTTTCTCGGGTATCTTCGTAAGCAATTATATTTTGATAGTACTCGAATTGCACAAATTTTAGTCCCAGGAAGATAAGCCTATACTTGAACTGCGCAAAGTAATTAGAAGGGTCACTTAATCCGATACACGAACTGCGCAAAGACAATTAACCTTTCCTGGAAGTGGGGTGAATAAAAATTATTCAAAATGTATAGATATAGATGTTAATGTATACAAATTAGAAAAATGCTAGTATAGCAAAAATAATTTATTTTAAAAGCTTTACAAAAACTTGCGTCAAAATACATACGTATACACATGTATGTACATACATATTAAAGCATATAAACTTGAAAAATTCTAATATTATTATTACGCGGCTATTTTATATGAGCAACACTTTACAAAATCTGCTCTTGAAATACAATTACTTTGATATTGTTCAAGCTTCTTTTCTAAAAATATTTGGCGGTCCCTTACGTTTTTACGAGATGTACAATCAATACAATTAACACTATTAATTTTAATGTACGAATCTGTTTGAAGGTTTATTATGGTGTTTATAAAAACATAAATACTTGGATGTGGTGACGGGCAATACGAATTAAGTTTACTGTAGAAGGATTCACACGTATTAGTAGTTCTTATACTAGTGAGCTATGTGCAGCCCAAATTTGGTGGAAAACGCGATTCATCATCTACTAGGGTAGGTAAGGATTCATTTATAGGCGCGAGTCCTATACATCTAGCGAATAATATTGCCTTTTGTGCTTGTCCTCTCCGCTCTTCAGTCCCCTTAGATAAGCGCACACATTCGCAAATCAGTCGCCTAGAATACGTAGTCGAGGTAATAGCATCGGCACAGATTTTAGGAAATACGTAATACATCTTATTTGATTTTTGTCCTATTGATGGACTTTAATCGTTGACTATTTCAAAATAAATACTAGTGTCGTATATCAAGCAAAGAAAACGTCCTTTAAAAGGAAAATTACGAATTCTAAAAGTAAATAGAACCTCTCATTGTAAACTAACTAGACTACATTTTTTCATTTTTAAATATCCAATATATTAAATGTTCAAATGATAATAAGCTCATAACGAATACTTACACGTTTTATAAATCTAATTAATGGAATTTGATGGTAAAATGAATCATATTTGTAGGTGTAAAAATTCAGTTGAACGTATTATTATAATAAATGTTCAAATAAGCAGTCATTTGCAGTACTGCCTCTACCCTAGTACCATTTAGCGACTTCTCAGTTTATAAGAACATAATTAAAAGGAAAAATTCTACAGTATAATTTCAGAGACACAAACAAAGCAGATCCTCTCCTGACGGCGACTGAATTATTACTAGAGTTGCTCACTAACGCCAAGGGGCAGTGGCGGAGGTTCGATACAACCCTCAGTTTAACTGCGAGTCTCAACCAGATCTATTGTGTATACATGTACGCTGCCGTAAATACTATTTCGTAGTTCTATGTTTGTTTTAAAAATGTTGCCTACGTCGCGAAAACGACCAATGTTGGACAAAATTACAGAATTTATAGTAGAAATGCCTGACCTAAATTATGATGGCGTTAAAATTCAATGTGTAGTTTGTAATATCCCTTTAATGTGTTGGTCCAAAAGGGGTTGTCTACGTCACGTAAATAGTAAACAGCATTCTGAAAAAAAAAATTGCACACGACACTACGACAAATTTAAATTTAATTTATGTGTTACCTTTATTGCATGTAATCGACCGTTTAATTTACTATACAAGGAAGCATATGTCTTCTTTTGGAATAAATATTCGGACTGCAAATTACCAAGACGGGCATCGTTACAAGGAATTGTGCCATCTGCTCGTGAACATGTTGAAAAAAGAATTAAATCGGAGATGAAAGATAAAAAAACTACGGTTATGTGTGGACGAAACAACAGATCGTAAAAAACATTTTATGATTAATGTAATGTTACGTACAATGGAACCACATCAATCGTCACCTTCAATTCTATTAGTTTGCAGACGAGTACAACAATGTACTGCCGAAGTAATTTCAAAGTTAGTGTTAAATACATTGGAAAAGTTTGAACTTTCAACAAACCAACTGTGGATGTTTATAAGTGATGGTGCCGCAAACATGCTTTCTGTAGACCGGTCTCTTAAAAACTTTGTGCTAACTTGTTACATATTACGTGTAAAATTCATGCTTTCAGTCATGTGGCAGATAGTATTAGAAAATGTTATCCTGAGGTAGACGCTTTAATAGCGCATACAAAAGCAGTGTTTGTCAAATTCCCAAAACGTATTCGCAAATTTCACAGACTGTGCCCCCGTATGCCTGAGCCACAAGAACCTATTCTTACACGTTGCGGAACATGGTTACAGGCCGTGATTTATTATCATAAATATTTTGAGAATATTAACAACGTGGTTTTACAATGCGATCCAAAGGAAGCTGCGGCTATCAAGGAAAGCCAGTTGAAATTTCAAGATAGTCAGGTTAAAACGGATTTAAAAACTATTCAAAACAATTACTTCGGACTAGTGAAGGCAATAGAAAAATTACAAAATCCTTTGGTGTCGTTAGTGGAATCTCTGCAAACAGTGCAACAAGTTCAGAAACGCTTGAAAGTGTTCTAGAGAAAGATTCTGATTTTGCCACATTAAAACAAATTTGTGAAGGTGCATCAACAGAACCGTTAAGTTGTTCCAAAGATTATTTTAATTACGCAAATATAACGTCACTAGATGTAGAACGATCGTTTTCTGCATATAAACACACTTTTTCCTCACGCCGCATTCGGTTTACCGAAACAACTGTGGGAACATATCTAATGTTGCAGATATCCAACAGACATTATTCACTTTGTGATTTCATGGAAGACTCTTAAGACGGTAAGTGTTTGAGCACGTATTATATTTTATTTCTGACCATTTATTTTGTGTAAACTTTTATGCGCCCGCCACTGGCTGTTGGCGCAAATTGAGCAACTGTCACTATTACTGATAGATTCGTTTCGCGCGACTTCCCACCTTATACTTTCATAGCGGGCAAACGTTGCAATACTGTCCACATTTTTTAGCGGTTCACTTTACTACGGAACTTACTAACGCGGCATATAGTTTTTAACCAAATAGTCTGCGAATTGCACCACTTTTGGATCTTCGGGCTGCGATGACACAAAATCGAAAAGGAATGCATCTCCAACTTCTTCTGGGGGTGAAAAAGTTTACCCAAAGAGATGACGCAACCACTTTCCCGTCTCGAATGTGAAGTCTTGATACTCATTGCTTAACCCGACTTGTATCTTCCGATACCTAATAAGTGACATAAAATATTATTTGTAAGAATATATTATATAATATTTTAACTTTAACAAGCTTGTACCAAATGAAATCTACAACCGAGGATGTTAACTCCCGGAAAACTGTCGGCTACACTTTTCTGAAGTCCAACTTCAAAATCCATCACTATGTTTTTCGGATTTAAATGAAAACCTACATTGACATATTTGTTTTTTAGGTGTTGAAAACATATATCATAGGTCTGCTTCTGTGTGTTTTTTAAAAGGCAATATGCAACAAGCGCGTATGTATTATTTTGAAATGCGTGCAGTGCGAATAATTGTAAATAGAATTTCTGCAATATTCGAAGGTACCATCACCATACAAGATGTCACTGCCACAAATAAATTGAATGTTGCTTTCACAAGTAAAGATTATGATGTGTAAACTCTTATTGTTAATTAACAAAAAATCTTCGCCTTTGATAGTTTTACAAACCATTGCACTCAAAAAATCTTGATCTTCATCTATAGATTTCGGCAGTTTTGGGATAACTTTTCGTTTTTCATTGCCGATATTATTTATTATATATGTAATGTCCTTTATATTAAGAATACTTGCAGCCTCAGCATTTTTTCTAATTTCGGAATGAATGATTTTCAATGGCCTCTCACCGAGCTGTTCGGATGCTTTTCTTTTAATGCTGTTATTAATTTTTTGCCGTAATAAAACATTGGATGAAATTGCTTCGTGAGTGTGGATTCCGATAATTTTCGCCTTGCATGATTTTCTCGTACATCTCCAATAAACTTCACCCGTAGATACCATGCCCGAAATTTATAATATTTAAAATTTTCACGCATAAACAACACTTTTCCTCTTTCACTAAACATTTTGTTAATGCTTATTAATGTGCTCTTTTCGAACTGTTGATGTTTATATGCACACATTTTGTTTGGGGAGTATTTGATATTTACGCCCATTTACTGTACTTATTTTATAAAAGTAAATGTAAATTTCTTTAACTTTGTAAATATTCTTAGAAATGAAAATAAAGGGATTAAAATAAGCCTTTACTGGTTTTGCGCAGTTCGAGTGTCGGATTAAATAGGGGTCATTACTGCTGGTCTAGGAAAGATTAAATTTTGGGCAGTTCATGTGCACCGTTAATTTTATAGTTTATGTTTTCTCCTCGTGTCTACTTTCATACATTTTTTGGAGCTATGAAGGTAACCCCCTTGATTTTGGACAGATATGTGTGAACAAGTTTACTTGCGTCGTTAAAAACATGAGTTTTCGTTTCGTTTGTACATCATCGATCATTCTGCGAGTCTTAAAAAAAGCGAAATTTCTTTCGAAATTTAAATGAATTGCACGTACAAGTTTCCTTGTATACGGACGGAAAGTTCTGCCTTTCCATTTGCTGTTGGGTCTGATTGAGGTGCTTTATCTTTATCACACAACTGTCAATGTGAACGACATTTACGCACGCGACCCATTCTTCGTTATTTTAAATAACGAAGGCAAAATAAATAACTTATTTATTTTGCCTAAGAAAAGCTTATCGCTTTGATCTATAAATTTACTGTAACGAAATGATTATACTATTCTAACATATTTAAAAGATATCTTAAATACACACTAAAAAACAGTTTATATTTTACTCAAATATAACTCAAACTAAAGTTAATTCATGTCCAATCCTAATAGAGTAAACGTTTAACATTAATGTTAGAGCTCTGATTTGGATATTAACCAATCCTTGGTAGACAATTTTACACGTATATAGTTAGCTTTTCCTTGAAAAATATGTCTGTTCCTTAAGAGTATTTTTTCTTTACTTATTTACTTTACTTAGTCCTAAGCCTTTCTACCTTTAGGTATAAGGCTGTTGGGATTGAGTTCTGCATTTCTGTCTCCATCCTTTCCTATTTTGTGTTAGGTTTCGTATTTTCTCCCATGCCATTCCCTTTTTCTTTACTTCTTTTCTGATTCCGTCTATCCATCTAGTTCGAACCATGAGTTGCCCTTCTATAATATTGTCGTTAATTGTTTTTATCTGGAGGCTTTGCTTAAATGTTTCATTTCTTATTCTGTCCGTCCTTTTTTTGTTTTCTATCTTTCTCAGGAACCTTATTTCCATACCATTAATTCGGAATTTTCGTTTCTCCGTTAATGACCATGCCTCACTACTATATATGATCGTTGGCCTAACCACTTTTTTAACCACCTGTGTTTTTATCTTTTTTGGTACTTCTCTTTTTCCTAGGAATATTGTTTTCAGTGTAGTAAATATGTTTCCAGCTCTTCCCAATCTTTCATTTATTTCCCTATCCTGTTTACCGTTTTCTTCTATAATCGCTAGTAGGTACGGGGTCACCTGAGCGTGGGAAAAAAAACCGGAAGTAGGCAGCGAATTCCAGGAAGCGGCTCCTTTGGATAGTAGGTAAGCTATATATGTACGAACTCACTTTAATCGAGCTTTTAATCGAAGTTTGATTAGCGGCTCGCGCTTTTAATCCGCGGGTAATTTCGCGGAATCGAAGTTTGATTAGCAGCTCGCGCTTTTAATTCGCGGGTAATTTCGCGGAATCGAAGTTTTATTAGCAGCTCGCGCTTTTAATCCGCGGACGGCTTTTGAACGGCTTCTGAAAGGCTTTTGAACAGCTTCTGAACAGCTTTTAAACGGCTTCTGAACAGCTTTTGAATAGCTCCTGAACGGCTTTTAAACGGCCTCTGAACGGGTATCCGTTCAATGACTATATCTCTTGGCACTAGGTGGCGCTAGGAATTTATTTCCGGGTGTGATACATCGCATGGAAGCTATTGTTTGTGAAGGTGACTCATGTTTCACATGTGTTTGGGGGCCAGATAGGCAGTAGTAGGTAAGGGGTCACCTGAGCGTAGGGATCGTAAACAGATAATGAAGATCACACGCTTCCCCGTACCAGCATAGCCTACTTACTATCCAAAGGAGCTGCTTCCTGGAATTCGCTGCCTACTTCCGGTTTTTTTTTCCCACGCTCAGGTGACCCCCTACCTACTATCGCTCCTAAATATTTAAAGTGCTCTACTCGTTCTATTTGCTTTCCGTCAATCTTATTTCACGTGTTTTCTTCGTACCAGAAATTATCACTGTTTTCGTTTTTTGAATGTTTATTTTCATATTTATCTTCCATAGTTCTTCCTCTAGTACTTCGAGGTTATGCTGTAAGCTTTCCTTGTTATCTGCCATCAAAGCCATGTCATCTGGGAATAGTAGTTCCATCAGTTGCGTTTGTTTCATTTGCCAGTATCCGAGTGTTAATTTTTTCATCTTTTTCTTGGCCTTCTTCATTGCTTCGTCCACTACCACTGAAAACAAGAGCGGGCTCAACAAGCATCCCTGTTTCATTCCTTGTCGTATAACGAATTCTTTGCACTTTTCATTGTTTGTTCTTACTATATCCGTGTTATCCCTGTACAAATCTTTTACTATTTCCATTGTATTTCTGTCCAATCCCCTTTTTTGTCATATCTTCCAAACGTCTTTTCTTCGGATTCTGTCAAACGCCTTCTCCAGCTCTATGAAACAAATGTGTATTTCTCTGGTTCTGTAAATTAATTTCTCACTCGCTTGTCTGGTTGTGAATGTGAAGTCTTGCGTGCTTCTGTTCTTTCTGAATCCGCATTGTGTCTTCTAAAGTTGGTTCTATTTTGGCTCTTATTTTTTTTCCATTATTCTGGTAAATACTTTTCCCGGAATACTTGATAGAGTTATGCCTCTCTAATTATTGCAGTTTCTCTTATCACCGCTCTTATATATTGGTAGGATAATGTATGTTTTCCAGTCCTTTAGCACTTTTGCTCTCTTTATTATGTCTTTCATTAATTCTTGATCTCTGGGGTGATATTGTCCTTGCCCGGTGCTTTGCCTAATTTAATCATTTTCATTGCCTTCTCTAATTCTTCTCGTCTTATGAGTTCTATTTCTTGTTCCTCGTTTGGTTCCTCTTCCTCCTCCTGGTCATATTAGTTCCTTAAAATATTCTCTCCATCGTTCCATTATTTTTCCTTCTTCCGTTACTATACTTCCGTTCTTTTCTTTTATATTCGGCATTGTGTATTCATTTCTCTGTCTGAGTTGTTTTAACGTGCCAGAGAAGAGTTTTTGATTTTCTGTCTAGTTTGTCGTCATTTTCTCTCCAAATGTCTCCCATGATTTATCTTTTACCCTATTGACTTCAGGTCTTTTTGCAGTTAGATATTTCTTCCATTTGTCTTTCTTGTTCTTTATTTTTTCACGTATTTCTTCTGTCCACCATTCGGTTCTCCTCGTGTTGTTATTTCAGCTGCTATCATTATGCGGTTTTTGAGGTGTTCCCATTTTTCCTCTGCATTTGTGTTATTTCATTCATCTCTCATTGTCAGTGCAGTGGCCAATATTTCATGATATCTTTTGATATTTTTCTTCTCTTAGTTTATAACTTTTTATTTTTTCATTTACCTTTCTTCTTCTCTTATCTACGTTTTCTTCTTTTGTTTTCTTCAATCTCATTATTCTGACCAAATAGTGGCCACTACCAATCTCTGCTTCTCTTTTCACTTTTGTATCTTCTACTCTTTTCCATTTACTTTTACTCACCAGAAAGTAATCAATAATTGATTCAGATACTTCCTTTCCCATGCATTCCTCCATTCCTCTATTGTTACTTCCGACTCTACCATTTAAATCTGCCATTATTATTATATTTTCCTCTCTGTTGTCAATTTGTACTTGCAGTTCTTCAAGAATTTGTCTTTTTCTCCTTTTCTTGCGTCCTCATTTTCACCATATACTGTTATTATAGACCATATTTCCTCATCCACCAATTTCATTTTAAACATTAATAATTGTTCGTTGAGATATTCTTCTTGCATAACATCTTTTAATTTATTTGGGGCTATTATTAGCCCTACTCTTTCCTTTGTCCTCTCCTTTTTGTCTACTCCTGAAAAAAACCAGTATTCTCTCTGTATTTTCTTAAAACATTTTCCATTCATCGTTGTTTCTTCCACCAGGTCATCTTCTTTTCCCTTACTACTTCTCACGTTCCCTGTCCCCATTTTAATCGGCTCCCCTGTTTTTCGTTTCCTTCTCTTCACTCTTCTTCATGTTTTTTGTTTTTCTTGTTTTCGTATTTTGCTTTCTCAAATTTTTATTCCTATTCATTGCCTTAGTCATCATAATTTTGGGTCCCGGCTCGGGAATTCATCTTAGTTTTTTGGGGTCTTTTGCCCGGTTCTTATAATTCTTTGAATCACTTTTCCCTTATCATTGCCACATTTCCACTCCTTTCCATTAATATTTAGCTTCATGTAACCTATATGCGTCTCGTTTCCCTTATCTTTTTCCTCCCTCGCCATTTTCCTTATTTTGGCCTGAATTTCCCTCTCTTTGTTAAGTCCGAGTCTCTATATATATATTGTGTCCTGTTATATCTTTGAGACTACTTTTGTTTTTTAGCATATTCACCTTATACGTCATCTTCCATTTCCGCTATATATGATTTTTCACCTATTTGTCCAGCTCCTCTTAGTTTAACGCGTAACTCCAGGTTTCTTTCTATAAAGTATTCCAGTGCATCCTTAATAGATTTACTATCATTTGTTTCTAGGGTTAGGCCTTTTCTTTAACGAATGAAAAATATCTCTTTGTCAGTAGATTATTCCACATGCATGAGAACAAATTCACTCTGCATAGAATATATTCTAAATACATGTAGTATGTATACTTTCTCTATGTCGGGTTGTTTAAAATGTAGTTTTTACAATTCATGTGTTAAATATATTTCCGGATAATTAAAAGTTATTTATCTATATTAAAAATTGGATACATTTTAAAACCGGTAATATTAAGGTCACATGGTTGGGAATATAGTAGAAAGACAAATATAAAAGAAAAACGTTTTGCCCCGCAGGTTATAATATAGGCGTAAATGTTGTACTTATAACAGTTCTAATAAACTATGACATTTAAATAAATATACACAAACTAATGAATACTATAATAGTATATACTGTAATGTTACAAATATCAGAAATTTGTTTTCTTTTGGAAGCTTAAACAAATTATAAATTGCCAATAATAACGTTTTACAAAAAATTAAATTGATATGATAAAAACTAATCTCAAACTTTGATGTTAACTGTGCGCTCTCTGGTTACGAGACACGTAAAGAACAAAACCCTGCGTTCTTTTGAATAATCGAACCTGAATTAAACTTGTAATTGAAGTAAAATTCATACATTACAACACTTGAATTTGCTTCGACATTGAACACAACCAAATACGTTTTCTTTTAATGTCATTTCGTCCCTTCACTCCTTTGTTCCCGATAGCATTTATTAAAAATCAGGGCCAATTACGATACACATTTCGAATATACAGTATTTCACATTATTTCCGTTAAATTTCAATCAAATAAAACTTCTTTTCTTTAAAAATAACATATTACAGCCTGCAATGCGTCATAGTACTTGGCGATCTAACGTCTAACTATTTGACGTTAGCTAGTACCGGCAACCGTTCAATGTGGATACTTACTACCAAATTTGACGACTTCTTACTGAGTGATATTTAATTTGCGATATTATGACAAAGATAAAATAGAATTTATTCTGTACATGTTTGTAGGAAAATGTTGCATTAAAAACGATCTTTAAGAATGTGAAGAAAATGGAGTACGAGTAACATTACCATTCTCCCGGGATTAAGCACAAGCGTCACGTAACTTTTTTTGAGTTCTATAAAATTATTCAATGTAGTTATCAACTGTAATAGAGCTTTATGTTGCAATTAACTCAACAAATAACGCACAAAGGTGTCAATAACTTCCACATTTTTACGCCAACTCTAAAATTTTTCAGTAGCTTCTTACCCTGTACAAGTCACTTGATGAGTTCCCAAATTAACTTTCTATAGATAACAAAGAAGTAATACATATTTATGTGAAACATTTTTCAAACCATTCTTAAAAATAAATTACTTTTTACGCCCTCAGGTGAAATTCATGAAAATGCGTTGTGGGGAACTAATAAAGTACGGTATCGCTCCAGTTTCATTTCAATATCCTTCGCAGTTTTAGATACAAAACGACTTTGATGTTAGGGATTACTTTATGGTTGATATTGTTCTCCAATTAGTTGCACGAGTACTTTAAATAAGGCTAAATACTGAGAAACTAACAGTATGTAAATAGTGTTCACTTAACCGGTTAGACCTTTCCTTTCATAAGGTTTCCCTGACTATGTAAATTTGAACCGTATTTATAACAGGTACACGGTCGAGAAAAGTTTCCCGGAATATCTTGCTTTTGTTAAAAACAAAAAATTACTAAAAGCCTTCCAGGGGATATACTTTTGTGGTATAGTACGTACTATCTGCAAAATAAGAAATGTCTCCCCCTATCGCTAGGTGTGCGTAATAGTATTTAGATGGGAAAATAAGTCGTACAATTTCGGTAAAAGCAGATTATAATCGGCGAAGGGAGAACGCTATAAAGTTACAATTACATTTACTATTACTCAACATCCATTCCAGCGCATAAGCTCAAAATTGTTTTTTTAGTGTGAAAGGGTGAATATTCATGGATTTTACATGTAAATTGGAGCGAGCAAATATACAGGTACCACCCCCTCGACTAATAGAAATTTGGTATTCATGCACTTGTAATGTGACAAATTAATTGTTGATTAAGTACAAACTTACTTATTATCAATATGTACTATCTGCAAAATAAGAAATGTCTCCCCCTGTCGCTCGCTGATTATCAGTATTACCTTCCACGCGGGCTTCGGGTGTGTTTAGTGTCGTAGGCATGAAGAGCAGGTAGATGTAAAGATGATTTACTTCCGAATTTATTGTTTGTAGGTTTCTATAATATATTTGCTCGAGATTTTGTGGTTTACATCGCTTCAAGTTTTAGTTTTTGATTCCCAGTTAGATATTTAAATTTTCTCTTAGTAAGGGTAACGTTATACTCTCTTTAAGTCCGTACTCTATCGTAATTAATATCTGATGCGTAAATAATTATCCGTAGATGGGGTGTAATTAGTAATTCTGTATAGGGACTGTGCTTACTTCTCTTTAGAACAGTACTTATGCTTAATGTGTGAGGATGCACATGTCAATATATAATTGATTAAAATATTAGAGGTATTTGCATCTGGTTGAAAGCATTCCGAAAGATTTTATAGAAATGAGAATTAATTTTAGTATAAAAAGCAAAAATGAATTATTTATAATAGAACAAAATAATATACAGCGGACCTTATATGGTATTAATCCGGTTAAAATTTGTTTAATAAAAGGAGTGATAATCTCTTAAAAAAATTATAGTAGCAGCTTGCGGAAAATTAAACGACCCATAATCTAAACTGTGCTAATTATAAAGTTACAAAATACCTACTTTAGCAGATGAAAATAAAATCTACAATTGTCAGATTTTATTTTTAGAAAGAAACAACAAATAAATAAAATAACAAAAATCAAATAAAAAACCACTTCCAAAAAGGAAAGTAAAAATTAGGTTTTCTTGATCTCTTAATCCTAAATATAAATAGAAAATATTTATTTAATACAAATAACATTTCAAGAAAATTATTTTCTTATATTATACATTTTTATGGTATTGAAATAGAAATATTTTCTTAAGCAGAGACTGATTTTTGCAAGAAAATCTATATTCTTCGTGCAAGAAACCATTTCCCTATGTTCATGTTTTTTATGATACGCTATGACAAAGAACATAATCCGTTTATAGCCGAAATTAAAGTGATGGTACACATATTTTTTTCGTTTCTTTCTAAAAATAAAATCTGACAACAATTGTAGATTTTGTTTTCATCTGCTAAAGCAGGTATTTTGTAACTTTATAATTAGCATAGTTTAGATTATGGGTCGTTTAATTTTCCGCAAACTGCTACTCGGAGCTGTACCAGCACACCAAGTGGTTAAATAGAACACATGACACGTGTATATGTGCTGTACTGAAACAGCTCCTTCGCCCCTATCGAAAGCACCTTATGAGATCTACACAAAATTAAAATGAAATAGAAATTTCTCTTTATTACGGTATTCATCATTAAGTGGTATATTCTATATTGAGAGCAACCATAAATAAAAACAACTTCAGATAATCATATTAAATTGACTTTAATACATTCATTACTCTGAAAATAAAATGAAATTGACAAGTTTATTAGTAGATAAGCGCAAGTGGACGCGATTGAACTGAAACTGACTGAACTGAACTACGATAAGCAAAGAACCACACAATTTTTCATTTCTATAATTTTTTAAAGAGATTATCACTCCTTTTATTAAACAAATTTTAACCGGATTAATACCATATAAGGTCGGCTGTATATTATTTTGTTCTGTTATAAATAATTCATTTTTGCTTTTTATACTAAAATTAATTCTCATTTCTATAAAATCTTTCGGAATCCTTTCAACCAGATGCAAATACCTCTAATATTTTAATCAATTATATATTGACATGTACATCCTCTCACATTAAGCATAAGTGCTGTTCTAATAAGAAGTAAGCACAGTCCCTATCAGAATTACTAATTACACCGCATCTATGGATAATTATTTAGGCATCAGATATTAATTACGATAGAGTACGGACTTAACGAGAGTATAACGTTACCTTTACTAAGAGAAAATTTAAATATCTAACTGGGAATCGTAAACTAAAACCTGAAGCGATGTAAACCATAAAATCTCCAGTAAATATATTATAGAAACCCACAAACAATAAATTACGAAGTAAATCATATCTACATCTACCTGCTCTTCATGCCTACGACACTAAACACACCCGAAGCCCGCGTGGAAGGTAATACTGATAATCAGCGAGCGACAGGGGGAGACATTTCTTATTTTGCAGATAGTACATATTGATAATAAGTAAGTTTGTACTTAATCAACAATTAATTTGTCACATTACAAGTGGATGAATACCAAATTTCTATTAGACGAGGGGGTGGTACCTGTATATTTGCTCGCTCCAATTTACATGTAAAATCCATGAATATTCACCCTTTCACACTAGAAAAACAATTTTGAGCTTATGCGCTGGAATGGATGTTGAGTAATAGTAAATGTAATTGTAACTTTATACCGTTCTCCCTTCGCCGATTATAATCTGCTTTTATCGAAACTGTACGACTTATTTTCCCATATAAATACTATTACGCACACCGTATGTATATGCAGCGACTTTAACACAAATTTTCTGAAAGATAGCAACGAAACATTACAAGTTTTAAATGTCATCATTTGGTTTTCATACCCTAGTTCATGATGATATACAAATCACAAACACTGCGCACTCTTTAATTGGCCTATCTTGAAACACATGCCAAAATAGAGAATATTTACCTGTCTGATCACTAAGGTGCGGATCGACGCGATAGCTTTTCGATACAGTCAGACACGTGGACAGTCTCAGCTATCGGTTAAGCGAAGGCGTATTTGTGCTCGTCTTGGGTTTTTATTTATCAATCGCTCAAAGAGGGAGGTGGTATACAAGCGTGTTTTAAATTTGCCCTTTTACAAAAATTGTTATATATGTATATATATTGACCAATGTTTTACTTTTTACGTGTTAGCTTGGGGTTCCATTATTTAGGATTAGTTAGAATATTTATAACTAGACCCGGCACAGAGAGCTTCGCGCCAGGCTAGAAGTGAGGTTCCGCGCCCACGATGCGACGTCTGTATGCAGATGAATCAGCACGGGTTACCCCAGCGAATGAAATTATTGATTTATTGCAACAGTTTCTCATTAACCCTTCACAGCGTTAGTCGTAATTATAAAGACAAATATATGTAACTATGTCTAACATATGCAAGGAAAATAAACGACCGTTAGCTAATGAAGTCAATAAATTTATGATTGAATTTCGGGATTTGAACTATAATGGAACTAAAGTATTGTGTGGAGTTTGCAAAATACCTGTAATGTGCTGGAACAAAGGCGACTGTAAAAGACATGTAAATATTAAATTCGAAATTATTTTAATTGTGCCTGTGTTACATCCGTAGATGTTGAACGGTCTTTCTCGAAATATACGAAAATTTTTTCATCATAGCGAACATCCCTCACCAAGACAAATGCAGAAACATACCTGATGGTGCAAATTTTCAACAATCCTATCCACACTGTTAAGAAGTTCCGTTTATTTATTATATTGTTATTTATTGTTACGGTATTAACTACAACAGATGTTTGAAGAAATTACTTTGTTTACTTTTTACTGTTATTACATTACATATACAACAAATGCCGTTTTCAAACAAAAAAAAACTAATAATGGCAATAAAATACTTTAACGTGTGCATGTATTCGTTTTATTTACCAATAATTTTTATTGCCTCAGCTTTTATTTTTTACACTGGGGTATTGATTTCAAAATATCACCTCTGTCGGCTGTGAGTCACACATACACTATTTAGAATCCGCGGCCCATACGACTTATCCGATTCTGTTGCGAAGACCGATTGTGCCTGTCTTAATCATCACTAGAGCGGGCTAAATTGCGCCATCCAACAGAATCGGAATCAGGCGCAACGGCCGATTATTGTAAATAGCGTATATGTGAGTCACAGCAGATATGTGATATTTCGAAATTAATACACAAGAGTAAAAAAATAAAAGCTGACGCAATAATAATGTTTAGTAATTAGAGCGGATATATATATATATATATATATATATGTGAGGTGTTTTTATTTTCATTATGATTTTTTATTTGATTGAAAACGGTATGCGTTGTAAATGGGATGTAATAAGGAAATAACTGAGAAACTGAACGCTTTTTTTATTCTGTTGTACTTAATAATGTAACTGTAAATAAAGATATAATAAATAAATTCTATCCTTCTTAATAATGCGGATAGGCTTGTTTAAAAAGTTGCACCATCAGATAAGTTTCCACATTTGCTTCGGTGAAGGATGTTCGCCAAGACGAAAAAATGTTCTTATATTTCGAAAACGACCGTTCCACGTCTACCGAAGTAAGACAGGCGTAATTAAATAATCTTTAGACTTAGTCAAGGAATCTGCAGATGCCCCATCGCACATTTGTCTTAATCTCGTGTAGTCCGGATTCTTTTTTAAAACACTATCGAACTTAGCTAAAACTCGTCCACTTGTTGCATCGTTTATACTGTGTAACAATGTACTAACTTCGTCCACGACTTGCACTGATTCTACCAACGACAATCCAGAATTTTGCAAATTTTCTATCGCGTCTACTAACCCTTTGTAATTGTTGCTAATATTCTTTAGATGTATTTCAACAGAAATATCGAGAAATCCCTTCTGGCTCATCCTAATAGCTCTAGCTTCGGCAGGGACGAATTGCAAAATAACGGATTTGACTTCTTGAAAATGTTCATTATAATAAAATGCGGCTTTTAACCACGTTCCCCAACGCGTAAGAATGGGCTGTGGTGGTTCTCGAATACCAGGGCATAACCTGTGGAATGCCCTAGTCCTCTTAGGACTTTTGAGAAACACTTTTTTTGTGTTTGCTATTAATGCATCCACCTCCGGGTAACACTCTCGAATAGTTTGTGCCACAAGATGTAAAGCATGGACTTTACACGTAACATGTAAAAGTCCTTCACACTTTTCTTTAAGGGAACGGCCTACACTACACATTGTTGCTGCACCATCGCTCATGAACAACAACAGTTGACTGGTTGACACTTGAAATTTTTGTAACGTTTCGAGAACTACGGCCGTAATTGCTTTACTAGTACACTGTTTTAATCTTCTGCTGGCTAATAGAATTGCAAAATTTCATCAAGACATAGCCACAGCTGTTTATCTTTTAATTCGGCTTTAATTCGATTTTCAATGTCCTCACGTATTCGTGGAATATCTCTCCGTAACGCTGTCCGAGATGGTAGTATCCACTCGGTATTGTATGTACCCCAGAATTTTCGAAATGCTTTTTTATCAAGTATACGAAGTGGCAGACCACATACCATAAACGTTAAAAGCAATTCTAATTGAAATTGACTTTGTTGTGACACACCATTTCTTTTATTTCTGTGGTGTGCGCTATTTATATGTCTTTCACAATCACGTTTGCTCCAGCACAGTAGTTTCTTTTTACAAACTTTACAGAAAATTGTACTCCCATTGTAGTGTAAATCCACAAATTCACTAAGAAATTTATTAACTTTCGTAGGTAATGGCCGTTTATTTTTAATAGTTACGTTAGACATAATCACTAAAGCGAGCACACCGACGCTTGTTTCTAATATGCCACGAAGTGGTGCAAACGTCTGCAGACTCGTCATTTGTTGATGAATAGAGCGCGTCATCCGTAAATGAATAAGCGCGCTGTTGGTTCGTAGCCGTCGATGAATGAACTTTTCTTTTGTAGTGGCCCACTGTGAACAACGCCCTATTTATCAACGAACACCCAAACTGCAGGTGTATATTTGCGCGTCTTCACGACGTAATAGACAGTGGTTTTGGTCCTCGTCCTAATAATTACATATTTAAATTACCTATGTTTACATACATATATGTACCCGGCAGCCTGATTGCGAACCTGGCGCGTGGCGCTCTTGGCCCGCTCTAATCATCTTATGTATATCTAGAGATTGTAGAACGCTTTCTGAAGCGTGATGTTTTTAAATAGTGCCGTGTACTTTTTCTGTATCCACCATCTAGAAAATTTATATCTCGGACGTCATTGTATAATGATTAGAGTTTGTTAAAAAGGTGGTACCGGCAGTGGCGCACCACATAAAAGTAGGTACGTAATATACAATATTAGTGAAAAATAATATTGTTACCTTTTCCTGTCGTCTTGATGTCCACTGTGGCAATTGGCAACCGCCCTGGTAAGCTGCGGAGAATTGCA
The DNA here is from genome assembly GCA_029619315.2 of Dynastes maya. NCBI lineage: Eukaryota > Metazoa > Arthropoda > Insecta > Coleoptera > Scarabaeidae > Dynastes > Dynastes maya. The sequence goes on along the minus strand of JAROYE020000003.1, from coordinate 53,378,931 downwards.
AGATCAGCAACGCTTCCATTGTCGATTCATTCAGCCGTCGACGGTGTTGTGAATACGTTGTATACTTCGAAAATGATCGTTCGACATCCAGTGAAGTAAGATTTGCAAATGTCAGATATTCCTTTTCCTCATCTGGGCATTCTTGATTTTCAGTTATAGACCGAACCTTTTGTAAATCGGAATTTTTTGTTGAAATTGCACCAAATTTTTGAGCAACATCGACTCCTATGGTGTTTGTCAAGTTTTCTAGAGCGGCTTGTAAATTGTTTATGCAATTTAATGCGTCTCGTGCAGATAAGTGATAAGTTTTCAAATTGCTCAATAGCTTGTGCAACTTCAGAATAGTTCATGGAAATTTCATCTATTTGTTGTTGAACGTCCGAATTGGAAAAAAGTTGCAGACTATCTCGAACTGCTGCAGACTCATTTGAATCAAGTTTCAAGATGACATTTTTCACTTGTGAAAAATATTTCTGATAGTAAGATACTACCTGGAGCCATGTTCCTCATCGCGTTATTACAGGCTGAGGTGGTGGTGGTAATTTCGGACACAATTGTTTGAATACACGGATGTGTTTGGGAGATTTGATGAACACTTTTTTGGTAGATGCTATTATCTTATCCAACATCGGATACTTCTTTCGAAAGGTTTCTGCTACGAGGTGACATGCGTGTGTGAGGCATGTTATGTGAAGAAAAGTCGGAAAGCATATTTTCAACATCCTACCAACTCTCAGCATTGTTGCGGCTCTGCCTGTAACAAACATTGTGACTTGGGTTCCTGCGATACAAAATTCTCTCAACGAATCTTCTATTATCTTGACAACGATTTATGCATTAGTTTTCTGGATCCTTTTACTGGATAACAACAATGAAGCTGGTGGACCATCACGTTTTAAAGGACGCGCTACAACATGAATGACGCTGTGTTTCTGAGCATCAGTTGTTTCATCCACATATAGGCAGGTTTTCTTATTTCTCGACTCGTCTTTTATACAATCCTTTACTGTACCTTGCACACGTGGCAAATTGTATCGTAATTGCATAGATGTTGGCAGCTTCCATGAGGGAACGTACTTAGCCCAAAAAAGACGAAAGTGTTCATTAGATACTAGATGTTGTGGGATGTTGCACACACTTAACATAAAAATAGAAATATATAAAAATTGCCAGTATGGAATACTGTTTCTTAAATTCAATACATGACATTTACTTTTACAATGTTTTCTACATTCAAACCTATCGGGACTTAGCAATCCGCTATTGCATATTGTGCAATAAATATGCGGACTTCTATATTCTAATCCAGGGAAAGGCCTGAGATATTTATTCACATTCGAAGGGAGCGTTACACCCTTTGGGCCTCCCATCTCCGCTCAAAATTTTGAACCCAAGTAGCTACATGCAATCAAAGGCGAGTCTTACATTTGGAAATTTCATCCAAATGTAAGTAGTGTTAAGATTGTTCGGTTACCATGGCAACACTAAACAGAACATACTGACATTTGACTGTTAATTCAAAATTTCGAGCCTAAGTAAAGAGGAGTAAGGTAATAAGTATAATTTATGTATTAGGAAAAAGTGAAAGAAATGTATTTTAAAAAAGGTGTATTATAAATGCTAACGCATTTTTTTAGCGAAAAAGAACAAGGGCAACAAATTTTTAATAAAAGTTCATACAGGCTCACAATAAGAGATATAAACGTAAATATCACAGCATAAATTTAAAATCAAAACAAGAAAAAAACTAAAAAAAATAACATGTAACACAAATATTGAAATACACTATGAACAAACGTAATAACCTTTATGGTAGTTTTTATTACAATAATTAATAGCTGTTTTACTTTCAATCTTAGACACATGCACATCACTATACAAAAACGTTGAAGATATAAATTTTCTATACGATGGACACAGAAAAAGTTTATGGTGCTGTTTAAATCACGATTCAGATGTTTGGGTTTGACAAAGTTTGGTCTTCAATACTGAACACCCTATAGACTTCGATGGCGTTCTAATACAATGTCTGGATAAAGCCAGACATTGTATTAGACATAGTGACGTTATATTTGCGTAATAAAATAATCTTTGGAACAACTTAACGGTTTTGTTGACGAACCTTCACAAATTTGTTTTAACGTGGCAAAATCAGAATCTTTCTCTAAAACACTGTCAAGCCTTTCTAGAACACAAACATTTTTTGCGTCTTCTACCGCGCATAGCTTGCGTGAACTTGTTGAGATTCCACTAACGACACCGAAGGATTTTGTAATTTTTCTATTGCCTCCACTAGTCCGAAGTAATTGTTCTGAATAGTTTTTAAATCCGTTTTAACCTGACTATTTTGAAATTTCGACTGGGTTTCTTTGATAGCCGCAGCTTCCATTGGATCGAATTGTAAAACCACGTTCTTAATAGTCTCAAAATATTTATGATAATAAAGCGCGGCCTGTATCGATGTTCCCCAAGTGTAAGAATAGGTTCTGGTGGCTCAGGCATACGGGGGTACAGTCTGTGAAATTTGCGAATACGTTTTGGGGATTTGACAAACACTGCTTTTGTATGCGCTATTAAAGCGTCTACCTCAGGATAACATTTTTTAATACTATCTGCCACATGACTGAAAACATGAATTTTACACGTAATATGTAACAAGTTAGCACAATGTTTTTTAAGAGACCGGCCTACAGAAAGCATGTTTGCGGCACCATCACTCATAAATATCAACAGTTGGTTTGTTGAAAGTTCAAACTTTTCCAATGTATTGAACACTAACTTTGAAATTACTTCGGCAGTACATTGTTGAACTCGTCTGGAAGCTAATAGAATTGAAGGTGACGATTAATGTGGTTCCATTGTACGTACCATTACATTAGCTACAGAATGTTTTTTATGATCTGTTGTTTCGTCTACACATAACCACAGTTTTTTATCTTCCAACTCCGATTTAATTCTTTTTTCAACATGTTCACGAGTAGGTGGCACAATTCTTTGTAACGATGCCCGTCTTGATAATTTGCAGTCCGAATATTTATTCGAAAAGAAGACATACGCTTCCTTTTCAAGTAAATTAAGCGGTAGATTACATGCAATAAAGGTAACACATAAATTAAATTTAAATTTGTTATAGTGTCGTGTGCAATTTTTTTTTTAAGAATGCTGTTTACTATTTACGTGACGTAGGCAATCCCTTTTGGACCTACACAATAAAGGGATATTACAAACTACACATTGAATTTTAACGCCATCATAATTTAGGTCCGGTATTTGTGCTATAAATTCTGTAACTTTGTCCAACATTGGTCGTTTTCGCGACGTAGGCAACATTTTTAAAACAAACGTAGAACTACAAAATAGTATTTACGGCGGCGTACATGTATATACAACAGATCTGGTTGAGACTTGCAGTTATACTGAGGGTTGTATCGAACCTCCGCCACTGCTCGTTGGCGCTAGTGCAACTCTAGTTAGCGATTGAATTCCAAAAATTAGATGTAGTTTATTCGGTCACAAAGTTTGATTGCTAAAATATGCGAGGTAGGACTTTTTACTACAAATAGCTACAAGTTCGAAGGTTGTTATGTAAGACTTTAACACTTGGAGAAAAGGCAATTGTGTGATAAGTACGCCCATATTTGTTTTAAATTGTTCAGCTGGGAAAGATGAAACGAGGAAATACTAAGTTCGTGCAGATCGTTTCGCACACTTGTTACACATGTAAAGTCGATTCACTCTAAGTTCCGTCTTCCCCCAAATTGAGGGCTGATGATGCCAATCAAGAAAAACAAAATTACCAAAAACATAATTTAAAGAATACAATTGCTTTTTGTGTTAGAAATAATTTAACACCTTTGGAACTATAAGAATATAGTAATTGAATTAAATTGAACTAATATTTCAATTATTGAAGCTGTAATATAGAAAAAGAAAATTGTATATAAAATAACTTTCACCCCTCCACAATGCTTCGTTGCAAGATAACCAAAACATCGTTGTTTACTGTTTCTCGTGCGTTGACGTTTTTTTTATTCCATTTTGGTTGCATTTTGTTATTATATATCGTGTTATATACGTTTTAATAACTGTTCTTTTCAGAACAAATTGTGCATTATGCCGAGAGGTTTAAATCGCAGTCAAAAGCGCTGGTCGCGTCACTTATAAATTATTTTGAAAGAGAACGTGATAATGGTGGACCCCTTATTCCATTAGTCTCTGTTCGTCAGGTAAAAATTATAAAAAGTATTATACATATACTACAACTTAATTTTTAGAGAGTTGCAGATGCCCTGTCAATTAATAAATCTACCGTTTGTGGTATCTCGACAGAAGTAAAAGAATGCCGCCCCCTCAGTAGCCCGAAGAAAACCAGACACCGCGTAAAAACAGTGACAGCTGTTGATGATTTTCACTGTTGTGGCAATCCGAAATGCACTCTATACTATGTATAGACAAAGTAATACTATTACATATTCTAATGCGGTTTGAAGTGCTAAATTTGTATCTTTTCAGAACAACAAGTAACATTAACTTTACTTTTACAAAAATTGAAGGATGATGAAATTTTCTCTGGGGGGAGAACTTCGTTAATGAAAATTTTAAAGAATATTGGGTTTTCTTGGAAAAAAGACGATCCTCGCAGAGCCATGATGGAACGTTCGGATATTGCTCTTTTAAGAATTGATTTCCTTCGAAACTACGTTCAAAATATTAAAATAGTTATTTCTGGGACCCGGTATTCCTTGATGAAACATGGGTATTTGAGAATGGCACAGTTGGTCGATCCTGGCAAGATACCAGCGTGCAAAGTGTTAAAAGAACAAAAATTGATGGGAAAAGGTTAGTGAACTGATATTATAGCCCCATGAGGTCCACATGAATATTATTTTAATTATCATAGTACATGCAGGTAATCGCAGTGGTTTTATTCCTGGTGCATCATTGATTTTCCCATCAAAAACAAAAAATGCAGATTACCACGGAGAAATGAATGCAGAGACATTTTTGGACTGGTTTGAAAATTATTTATTAAGAAACTTGGAAAAACCGTCTATGATTATTATGGACAATGCCCCATATCACAGAACATGCGTCATGTTTCTTCCACAGCAGCTTGGAAAAAACAGGACATTCAAACTTGGCTGACACAAAACACATTGTATATGCTGCTGATATGTTAAAATTGCAACTATTACATTTAGTTCAATTGTAAGTGTTGTTTTACTATTTTTTAATATATACAATACATATATATATCTATTTTAGACATAAACCAAACAAAATTTATGCTGTGGATGAACTGGCACACCAGTACGGACATAGAGTTTTGCGATTGCCACCGTACCATTGCATATTCAATGCTATTGAGAACATTTGGGGTATAAGTAAGGTTTACTATAACAATCATATCGGAAGAGATGGATCTGGGATGGAAAAGTGTTGAGTATGTGGCAAGAGTCAATTGACCACATTACAACGGAAATGTGGTCCAATACTGTTAACCATACAGAAAACACTGTCATTGAATGTGGGAGAGAGAAATTGGTTTTGACCAAGAAGAGTGTTACCTTTGATAATAAACCTTGAAGGGGAATCTTCAGATGAGAGAAATTATCTCAAGTTCGGAACCTGAGAATGAATATTGAGTTTTTCACATATTTAATTACATTTGTACTCATTTCGCACCTATGTATTTAAAATCCAGATAACCACTTGTTTCTCTTGTATATTTCTCACTACAGCAATAAATGACTTGAATGAATTTTATATGTCTTGCATAATGTATTCAACAAATTTAATAAACAGTCTAGTTGTTTCGCATTTATTTCTTTCTGTATTTGATGCATTCCCTTTTTTGTTATTCTGATAGAGTAATACTTCAAGGTGTATTGGTCAAGTTAATATAACGTCTTGTATCTGAAAATTTTGCAGGTTAAAACCATTACTTATCCTCTAGCAATGTAAAATCCGTTTATAATTTCGCAATCGTAATTATGAATTTTTGAAATCTTGCATTGATAACAGGATAACTATAGAAATATCCAGAAATTTGCCTAAATTTAACAGAATGACTAATTACTGACTATCTCCATATTTTTATTGGTTTTATTCGGTGATTTAAAAATCTTGTGATTTCTAACCTATATTGGCTAACGTCAGTTTGGCGGATTTGGCATCACTGTGGAGGGGAAGTGCCCTTTAAAAAGACGGAACTTACAGTGAATGGACTATATAATCGATATCTTACATACCGCAGCAGATTTGGTGCGTCCACAAATTTTCTTCTAAAAACGAATTAAGATACGGGTACAAAATTTGCGGCGTTTCGTGCACACATACATTACAACTTAATGCTAAGTCTATTGTTATTTTTCATTTTCTTCAACCCAAATTGTTCGTGCGTCATAATCTTCAAGTGAAATTGTTTCGTCATTCTTGAGCAGTCTTTCAATGCTGTTAAAATTGGAATTTTCATTTATTTTGTTCTTCATTCTTTATGTGTGTTCTGTTTATTTGTATGGTTTCGTTATAATAGTGTAAAGTGCACTCTGCTTAATGTAGTGTCCGTTTATGTTATCACCCGCTGATTGTTATCGTTTTAGTCAAGAACAGGTCGACAATATGCCAAGACATGTTATTTTTCCTAGGCAAGAAACAACCCTTCTAAGGATTATCCTGAAGATGATAGTAGATACAATGCCGAAACATCGGATTATACCAATCCCACAATTAATGGAAATAACCCAAACAACAACTCAAATATACCAAGATATGCAAATATTTTCTTTTATTGTAATTATAAGTTTTGGAATTAAATTGATGAATCCATTCTTTTATATTGGTTCACATTGGTATACATTCAGTTATAGTGGTGTTTGGTAGCAAACTATTGTATATAAACTTAACTTGAATTTAAATTGAACAAAATGCAAGGGATGAAACGTTAAAGAAAATGAAATGCTTAATTCAAGACAAAAAGTGTCAATAATGCAGAATTTTGATCTGGCTTGCTTACAATACCTATTTTTAATTTACCAATGTATTAATACCGCTTATACATACATCACCTTCTTCAGTCGTTTCTGCTTCTTCTTCTTCGTTCTCTTTTTCTTCATCTTCTGACAATTTGTTGTTGAGTCATCCCTTTTATCACACACAGCTGAATCAGAGGACAATTCAATAACTTTCTTTGATAAAATAGTAGATTTTTTAGGAAATAATCTTCTATAACCTGATATTAATGGATCGGAAGTAATAAGAAATATATGTTTTAAATCTTCCATTCTTGAAGATTTTCGAGTGCAATGTTCTTTAAACTTCCTGCAATCCTTGTTTCAGTAAATTTGATATTTTAAGATTATATGATGAATAGATACATATCTGCATTATGTGCCAAATTTATACGTATTCTCTTTTTGTAAGCTTATTATCAATATACGAAGCCAATGCCTGTTCATTAATTGGCCTGATTGGCAACACATGTAACAGCAATCTATTCGTTCTTTAATCTTTGTTGTTATTTACAGAGAGCTTTGTAGTTCTTTTACAATTACTGCACCCCGTTTACCTTTCTGTTGTAAACGAATTTGATTAGCGTAGACCAATTCATGAGACGATGAAGATTGCAAAATAGGTTGTTCTACTTTTTGTTTAGTCGGAACGTTTTCTGAAATTTTTTAAAGTTGTTCTTCTACCTTTGCGACTTCAAATGTACAATTAGAAGATATAAATTACTATCTAGCCATTGCACTTTTGCCGCATGTCTTTAAAGTGAACACAGAAATTATCACTAATGCGTTCGATATTCACTTTCAAACCTTCAGCATTTTCAGTTAGCGACAATCCAAAATGTGGTTAAAAACGCAAATATTTCTCGTAGCTACATTCCCTGTGTTTAATGCATCGGTAAAATCAAAAGAAAAGTTACATGTATGGACGCGTAACTACGGTTGAAATATTTTGTAAATATAATCTCATATAAGTACTTTTTAAAATTATGAAAACTTTTTGTGAAGTAATACAAAGTACGACAGCTATTTATTACAAATTAAATGTCGAAAATTTTGAAAAAATTGTTTCGTGTTTATATGTAATTAACAATTTATTTCTTATGCAAAGTATAGATACCGTTTCATGCAGTACTCATAATAGAAAAAAGTATACGTAATAACAGTTTACCATACGCTTCTTTGAAAACAAGTTGAAAATATGACTGAATTCAGATACCGAATCAAGTTTCATGTATACCAACTTTAATCCGTTATTTCTAATGAATTCTAAGAATTTTTAAAATATTGATTACTTCTAAATGTGATGTAGGGATTACTGCGGAACAAGTACAGTGAGGGCCTAAAGTGTCCTCGTCCCCATGCTAACTTTTGAACGACAGAAGCTAGCGTTTTTAGAAAAAATAGGTCGATTTCTATTTTTTGTAAACTAACTTTTGCCGTTATCAGCATTTCAATAGTATTTCCGGTTTCACCGGAAGTGACGTCAACTTCCTTTTTTTAAATAGAACATCTTGTATATTTTTACGTTTTTGGAAAGACAATCGAAACGCAAATCTAACGATATCGCATATGTTATACTTTAGTTTAAGAAATATGACGATATGCAGCAATAAAAGTTTTGGTAATCTGTTTTCGTTGTTACGCAAAGTTGGCTAGAAAAGAGCAGCAAATTGTTTCTTGTGACACCAGACTGATCTAAAAAGCTCGTTGCTAAGCAAAGTAATCATAACAATTGCCAAACTGTCAAATCTCAATTCCAAAAGTGTAAATTATTCTTGTTATTTATTGTTATTATACCTGCATTTGTCATACTTTCGTTCTTTGCGCTCGTTATTATTTTCTCTCATTTTAACTTGGTTTGTTAATTGTTGTTTCTCCTTTTCTTTATCGAACTTTATTGTAATTAATTAAGTGTGGTAGGTTTGTTTAAATTTGTTAGTTTTTGACAGGCAGTGTGCTTAAGTTTCAATTTTTTATGTTGTTGATATTACAATGGCCTCCGCATGGATCACATAAGATAACCATCAAGCACCTAATTTTAATATTCGGTAAATTTGAAAACAACTACACAACGTGGAACATAATGAACACTGCCTTTGTACAGCCGGAAATATTTGAACTTTGCATTAACAATAAGTAGGGATGGTACAAAATTTACAGAGCGAATTGCTTAAACAGAAGATAATTAATATGATTTAAATTATTTCACAGTTTGTTGCGCAACCACGGCAAGTAAGGTGATAATTGTTGCTAGATTACATAATATTAAAATTGACCCAGCAATTTTACCCAGCAATGGTTTGTGCCGAAGCCATCATAAAAGTAACAACACAGAAAATCAAAAAACAGACGTATTGTTCATCAAAAACTATCAAATTTAAACAAACCTACCATAATTAATTAATTGCAATAACGTGCAATAAAGTAAAGAAGAAACAACAACTAACAAAACAAGATAAAATGAGAGAAAATAATAACGAGAACAAGGAACGAAAGTATGACAAATGCAAGATATAATAACAATAAACAACAAGAACAATTTGTCATATGTCATATGTCCCGCTAGAATCGGTATTTGGACCATTGTAGAGCAGTAGGAGTTAGAGGTGCGAATGGGCTGAGCTTCTTTAATAATGCGCAAGTTAAGTACATTCATAATTTGATACCGAAAAATTATATAAAATAAAATAGCTCATATGTTCACTTATAAGGGCAAATATTTCACATTTAAGGCAGCAGCTATGTTTAAGTCAACATATTCGTTAGCATTAGTTGCTACAGATGATTGTATCATCGTTGGTACCAGTCATAAAAGTCCACGGAGTAATATTGCAATGTTTCCAAATATTGCAATAAAAATACTGCCTTGAAAGGCATCATAAATTCATTATCAATAATTTCATACGAAAAAATGTAATTCGTAAAACAGTGTTGTTATAAAAACCTCTTAGGAAATGTGCAAATTTTATAAAAACACCGAACGCACGTTATAAACTCATGTTTCAAATCGGAAGATTTCTGGATGAATTGAAAAAGTCACTAATGAACTTTTTAAAAGAGGAGATAAATCCAATCTACACAACTATCGCTACCAATTGCGCTGTTGTCAAATATTTCTAAAATTTTTGAAAAAACAAAAGCAACAAAAGCAATTCGCTCTGTAAATTTTGTACCATCCCTACTTATTGTTAATGCAAAGTTCAAATATTTCCGGCTGTACAAAGGCAGTGTTCATTATGTTCCACTTTGTGTAGTTGTTGCCAAATTTACCGAATATTAAAATTAGGTGCTTGATGGTTATCTTATGTGATCCATGCGGATGTCATTGTAACATCAATAACATAAAAAATTGAAACTTAAGCACATTGCCTGTCAAAAACTAAACAGAGCGCATATAGGCAAGGCAGATCTACTGACACGACAATCTATCAAGTAGTGTCTGGTATTTTAAAAGCCATTAATAATAACGAATGTGTTGCAGGGATGTTCATGGACCTATCGAAAGCTTTTGATAGAGTCGACCACGAGATTTCGCTTAAAAAGTTGGGAATAATAGGTTGCCGTGAAATAATACATGAATTACTAAAATCTTATTTACAAGACGGAAATAATGCACAACAATCACTGTAAGTGGTGAAACAATGTTCGTCTTGGGGTATGATTAAACGAGGCGTCCCAACGGTCTATTCTGGGTCCTGTTTTATTCTTGATATATATGAACGTACTTGTTATTCGCCTAATTCTGAGAGCTTGCAGTTGCAAAAAAACGATTATCTCTCGCATTTGTGACTTGTTTCCTATTTTGAGCACGTCATCTAGAGTGCGATCCGGTTTCCCTGAATCCTCCTAGAGTCCGTTCAGAATGTTAACGTGACATTACGCATGCGCACAAACCTGTTCTTACTCAAATTGCCATCAGATTGCCGTTTTTGTAGATGTCATTGTCGTCGTAATATATTTGTTATTAATGGTTTTAATTTTCGTATATTATAAATTTTCTGTTCTATATTTTTAGTAAATACTGGGTGTGTTCTCTCGATTTCCCGCCGCGCTAAAATTAGTGACGTAATGTCACGTTCTCATTCTGAACGGACTCTACCATTCGATTGACTGTCGCATGACTAACGCCACATAACGTCACATTGTACGTCCTTCTTCTAACGAAGTTGAAGCTTTTACACATTCATCGCAAAAAGTTAACAAACTCGTAACTACGACTTAAATTATGCCTGAACTGTAATTTAGACTATTTAATAGAACTTGACATTACCTTGCGGCCATTTTCACCAGAAATGTCAAAATAACTTTGTAGTGGCATAAAGCTATTAGATTGTGTTCTGTTAAACCAAAAATTTTTAGAAAATACAAAAATTATAGGAAATATATCAGAAACGTTGAGTGGTGCGTTAATTTTGAACATGAGTTTAGTATGTTGTTACTTGTATTTCGCATACCCCGTGTGATTACACTAAAACTAGTGCAAAGTCACTAACGACTACCAGTTAGCTTTAAATGGGAACTTATGAATTCTACAATCAAATTTGAAACGTTTCGAATAATTTCCGGAAAATTATGATCTTATCCGTTTTATTCAATTGCCAGCAATTCTAACGATTTAAATTGCCGTAAAAATATAAATAGGAATAGCGTTGAATTAGATAAAATCTCTTACTGGAATTTTTTTTAGTTACCAACTAACTTTCTGAATAGGTCATCAAAAGCATGCGCTAGGAAATATAATCGCGCTAACTCGGTGGCAGAGGTTGCGCCAAATGTTAGTATACCCTCAACACAAATGTTAAGGCAACATTCGCGTCTCTGCGTGCGAAATATTTGCACCTGTTGATACGCTATCTCTGCATTACTCTTACGCTTAAAACTCCTCTGTTTTCATTTTTTTTGTGAAGTGTGCGCCACCTTAAGTTCGGGAACACGTAAGTATTGTCTACGTAAATGTTGTGAATTAGTTTTAATTTAGAACTTTTTAAAAATAAACAACAGACCCGTATTGTGTGGGCACATTTATATATTCACGAAGAATAGTTTATGTATGTATTTACGTGCTTGATAATACGGTAGTGTTAATTTACTCTATGAAAGATATGTATTTAATTTTCTCACGATAAAATTCGAAATTTCGAAGGTTACATTTCCATTTTACTGTTGTGTTACTGAAAATTGGCGAATATCAACACTTGTCAGTTACTATCATAAATCTACTAAATATAGTTAATATTTAAGAAGTAATGATTTCATGCCTCTTAAATTTTCCTTGTATTATAGATGCATACATACTTATTCCACTACACAATATGATCATAAAATAATGTAATCGAGAGGGTCCAGTTTTTTTTTTAATTATTTTCTTATATTGGTTACAACTAACCTGGGTAAATATGCGGTAACAGCCAAAGGTGTGGCGAGAGTATAAAAGTTTACACATAAAATAGAAGGTGAGAAATAAATTATAAAACATGCTGAAACACTTACCGCTTTAAAAGTCTTCCGTGAAATCACAAACTGGGTAACATCTGTTAAATATTTGAATCATTAGATATGTTTCCACAGCTGTTTCAGTCAAGTGAGTACGACGTGCGGAATAAATGCTTTTTAATGCCGAAAACGACTGTTCGACATCTAGCGATGTTATATTTACATATATATATATTTATATATTAATAATCTTTGAAACAACTTAATGCATCTTCACACGCACCTTCACAAATTTGTCTTAATATAAGAAAATCGGAGTCTTTCTCTAAAACACTTTCAAATTTTCGTATTACACACCAATTTGTTTCGCCTTCTACAGCGCATAACTGTGCGTGAACATCATTCACAATTTGAACAGAATCCACTAGCGATATCGAAACATTTTGTAATTTTTCTATTCCCTCCGCTAGTCCGCAGTAATTGTTGTGAATAGTTTGTAAATCCGTTTTAACCTGACTATCTTGAAATATTTCCTGGCTTTTCTTGATTGCTGCAGCTTCTATCGGATTGAATTTTAAAACTACCATCTTAACCAGAGCAAAATATTTGTTCCCCAACGTGTAACAATCGGCTGTGGTGGTTCATGTAAATCAGGACACAGTTTGTGAAATAGTAGGGTACGTTTCGGGGACTTTAGAAACACTGCCTGCATACTAGCAATCATTTACTAGTGGAAAACATGTAGGAATCGTTTGTGCCGCAAGATTTAGAGTATGGATTTTACACGTTACATATAAGAAGTTACCACTGTGTTCTTTAAGGGATCGGCCCAAAGAACGCATGTTTGCGGCATCACTACTCATAAACATTAAAAGTTGCTTAGTTGAAACTTCAAATTTGTTCAATGAGTTCAACAGCACCTTTAAAATCTCATCGGCAGTACAATTTATAACTCTTTTGGAAGCAAGTAAGAAGGAGGATGACGGTCGATGTGGTTCCATTGTAGGCAGCATTACATTAACCACAGAATGTTTTTGACGATCTGTTGTTTCGTCCACACACAACCACAGTTTTTTATCTTTCAATTCCGTTTTCATTCTTTTTTCTATATGTTCACGAGCAAATGGCACTACATTTCGTATCGATGTCCGACTAGGTTATTTACAGTCCGCATATTTATTCCAGAACGAGATAAATGCTTCTTTGTCTAGTAAACGAAACGATAGATTACATAAAATAAGAGTAACCCATAAATCAAATGTAAAATTTTCTTGGTCTCGTATGTCACTTTTTGCAGAAGAATGCTGTTTGCTTTCGATGTGACGTTGACAATGGCTTCTGGACCAACACATTAAAGGGATTTTACAAACTAGACATTGAATTTTAGCGCCATCAAAAATTAAGTCCGGCATGTCCACTATAAAGTTTTTAACTGTGTTTGCCATTGGTCGTTTTCGCGACGTACCTAACTGCGACATTTTTAAAGCAAACATAAGCGTACAATTACGAAATAAGTTACGACAGCCTACATATACACAGAACTTCTCGCATACAGCATCGATTTAGTACTGACGCTGTGAACGCGTGAAATAAATAATCGCCGACTCCGTACCACATACCCACTACACTGACTGTTACCGCTGTTTGCCCAGTCTAGTTACATCTACATCTGACAGTTAAATCCAAAAGCATGTTTTGGCGTACTCCGGTTATCTTACCAAATGTAATCGAATAATTTTTCGTGTAAAACAATGACTTCATAAGTTTAACAATTTAACTTTGTTAAGGTAAACATCTTACTGTGCTTTACTGCAGGGTATGCTTTGATTTACTATTTGCATTCTTGTTTACTAGATTCGATCTCGAAATCTAATAACAGTACTTTGTCCATCTCTGCTCTCGTTTTGAAGCTTTTCATTCTTCTTTGCGCTGTTTCGTTTATTATTACTTCTATTATTAATTGAAGGTTATATGTGACTTTATAATTTTGACATGCTGCTTTCGGGCGTTTTGGTTTAATGACGTAACTGGTAAGCTAAACTTTCTAAACCGGAGCAGTCAACTTTGTTTATGTCGCCAAAAAATGCCTCAGGATTGAAACTTCAAATTACGTTCGATATTTATTAATAAGGTTGACAATTCAAATTGCATTTGATATCTTAAATTAAATTTTAAATCAGGTTTACTACATATCAAACATTTATTAATGGATGCTATTTTCGCAATGGACAAAAGCAGCAGAATGACGAATGGTCTTATTCTATGCAACTATGGATGGATGAACTTCATCCTCAGTTCTCACATTTTGCAGTATCACATATATTACCTTGATTTATATCAACAAATTCTTTGCTAGGTTGTTATATTTCCTGAAACTGGTAGTCGCAAACCCGCTAGTGGTAGACTCAAGAAGGCATATAGATCATTCGCCTAAAACGCTAATTAGAAAACTTTAACGGGAAACTAATTTGCCATATGGTACTTGTCAGCACGTTCGTTGAAAAGATCTCGAAAAATATATATGAAATTCGTGTTGTGCAAGAACTCAAGCCCATTGATTACGTGGTAAAAGTGCAATACTGCATCTAGTTTGATAATCACATGAATGACAATCCTTCTTCTCAGATGAAGCTTGGTTCCACATTAATGGTTTTATTAACAAACAAACTATGCGTATATGGTTCAGTGAAAACTCTTATGTCATGATACAGAAACCATTGCATTCTGAAAAGGTGATGTTTGGATAGCAGCTTCACGGAGAAGAATTATTGGTCCATTATTTTTCATGAAATGCAGAAAGATATCGTAACAACTTATTGCAACCTTTCATAAACCAGGGTGGACAAATGGTTGATGCAAGGGTCTTAGACGTAGTCAAGGGATGCCGATCTCCTGGCTACAACAAAACTCTAAGAAATGCTCACAGTTTGAAAAAGCGAATTAACAAATCCTACTTCCACGTCCAAGAAGACATAAGTCGCGTGACCACTGGGCAATGCATGGCGTGCAATGGGTGTACGCTAACGGAAGAAGGTGAAGACGAGTTTCCGGCGCCTTAAAACCGGAACCTAGCGGGTAAGGGAAACAACCCCGAAAGATAAACCTGGTCCTTCAAGTATTGGGGTTAGGGCATTGTGTTAGCAGCTCATTTCCTGTAAAAAATATTAAAACGCTAAAAATATCAAGAATCAGCCTCGGAACCTAAACGGTAACAAAATTAGACGAAGATTAGCAATGAAAAGGACTATGAGAATTGGAACCTGGAATGTACGCGGTATATCGGATAAAATGGCAGGAACATTGGAGCAGACGAAGAGGTATGATTTGGACATCATGATAATGAATGAAACGAAAAAGAAAGGCAGTGGAAACGAAAGTGTTGATGGCTATGTTCACATCTGGTCAGGTCTAGATAAATCTCAGAGAGCGAGTTGTGGGGTTTCAATTTTGATTAAAACTTGTTTAAAGAAATTTATATCAAACGTTAAATACGTTTCAGAGAGGATTCTGACAGTTGAGATAAAACTATACGGACATCGAATAATAATAATAGGTATATATGCTCCATGTGATTCTGCAGAGAAATTTTATGAGGAATTAGATAAAGTAATTTTAAACATTAGAAACAGTAAAGATATTATACTAGCGGGAGATCTAAATGCACGAGTAAAGTGTCAAGAAAATGACGAAATAGTGAGAAAGTTTGCAGAGGATGTCGAATATGATAATGGTGAAAGACTGTTGGGGCTGTGTAGTCAACATCAGATGAGGCTTACGAATACGTTTTTGCACACAAAGATATCCATCGCTATATATAATCGATTATATAATTGTCAAGACTAAATCCACATTCAGAGTATACGACTGAGTAAAAAGAAGAGCTAACTGTGGAACAGATCACCATCTGTTAGTAGCCAAAATAGTTTACCCATTTCCATGTAAGCGATCGAGAAACAAGACGCCAGACCCACAGAACTCAAACAAAACTACAGAAATAACCCCGAAGCGATATAAAACATATTTATTGAAACAACAAGGTATTAAGGAACTCTATCAAAAGAGATTAGGCCATGAGCTAAGTTGTACACTACCATCAGATGACATTGAGAACGATTGCAATATTATCAAAAGAATTATACATAAAGCAGAGACAAATCGTTAGGTGAACACGACGATAATCCCATAAGGAAACACTCTATATACATAACAGACGAAATTAGAGAATTAATTGAAAAAAGTATTGATTGCATAGAAAATATTTAACAAATAAAACTGAAACTAATAGACAAGAATATAATGAAAAAACAAAGATCTCTGGAAAAAGATAAGAGCGAAAAGAAATGAATATTGGGAACGAAAATGTAGTGAAATAAATGCTTACGAAGGTGGAGCACATTCAACAGAAGTGTGGAAGACAATCAAAAATATAAAAACGAACAATAAAAGAAAATTGTCTCTGATAAGCTTAGAACACTGCAAAGATTATTATGTATCGTTATTAGGCGAAGAAAGAGAAATCTTTATAAACATCGAAAATGTTGAAACAGATGTAAGAGATTACAACGAACCTAAGCTTATTTCAATAGAAGAAGTACGAGAGAGTGTTAACGATCTGAAAAATGGGAGAGTTCTAGGGACAGGAGATATTGTAGGCCGAGCCGATAAAAGATGGAGGAATAGCGTTGCTTGAAAGAATTAAAACATTACTCAATCATTGTAACCAGCGTTTTAAATAGATTGGGGGGGAAAATTTTGCAAAAAAGAATCAGAGAAGAGGTGGGAAACAAAATATCAGATTTAGGAGTCATGGTGGAAAAACAAGAGCTAGGGAGATACAATATATAATATATAATATAGTTGTTAGAGCTCTAAATGGAATATGGTGGGACAAAAATATCGAGTCAGTGCTGTGCTACGGGAGTGAAATATGAGCCAGGATACAAGAAGAGAAAAGAAAATTATTGGCAGTGGAGATGGACTATTTACGGAGAAGTGCCATAGTATCAAGGCTATAACGAATTAGAAACGAAGAAATCCGCAATGGAATGGCAGCTACAGAAACAGTTATACACAGAGTGAAAAAGAGTGAAAAAGAGAGGACTGTAATGGTTCGGACACCTTATGCGGATTATGGATACAAGATGGCCCAAGCGCGTGTTTCAATGGTCTCCTCCGGGAAAAAAAAGGGGACGCCCTCGGCGTTCATGGAATGATTGGATGAGACAAGCCGTGGGAGATCGAGATATTGATGAGGACCTGGCGTACGACCGACAACAAATATTTTGATAACCATGTTGTAGATTTTCCTCCACGTTTTCGTGATCTAACTAGTTTAGATTATTTTATTTTTCCACACCTAAAAAATACAGTTTTTAAAAATACACCACACAATACAAATACTTACCTAAACAATTATATACAGTGAGGACCTAAAGTATCCCCCCCCACTAACTTTTGAACAACTGAGGCTGGTGTTTTCGGAAAAAATAAATCGATTTTTATTTTTTCTGGGCTAACTTTTGGTATTATCGGGAGTTCAACTGCATTTCCGGTTTCACCGAAAGTGACGTCAACTTTTTCATTTTAAATAGAACAGCCTGTATATTTTTACATTTTTGGAAAGGCAATAAAAAAACGAATTCAACGATACCACATTCGCTATACTTTTCATTAAAAATATCCTGATATACATGGATAAATTGTACTTGTGTGAGCAAAGTAGACTAAAAAAAAAAACTACAAATTGTCCCCTAAGATTCTATGTTCATGTGAAAATCTTGTTACTAGGCAATTAGAATAATTTGCGCTTATAGAACTGAGATTTGACAAACCGACAATTGGTGTCACAGGAGACATTCATAATAACAAAATAGATTACTACCAACTTTATTGCTCCATATCGTAATATTTCTTAAGCTAAAGTATAATAAATGTGGTGTGGCTGAATTCGTCTTTCTATTGCCTTTCCCAAAATGTAAAAATATACAGGCTGTTCTATTTAAAATAAAAAGGTTGACGCCACTTCCGATGAAACCGGAAATTAAGTTGAACTCTCGATAATACCAAAAGTTAGCTTAGAAAAAATACTTTAGGTCCTCACTGTATGTATTTAACAACATGAAACGAGGAGTAAAGATTTGTATTGAAACCAAAAAAGATCACTTTGAGCATTTACCAGTAGCGAAGGGTGGCAACGTAAACGGAATGGCGCGGACAACGATTAAATCTCCTCGTGAAATCTCCTCGTGTATTTCCGTTGCATAGTACAATGTACATGCACAATATGCAAGGAAGATACACGAGGGAATCGAATCGCTGTCCACGCCCTCCTGTTTCAATCATCACCACTCGCTACTGGCATTTATCGTAATTGTTAAATTCCAAATGCTAAATGCTAAATTCTTCTTTTACTGTCACTAAGAAAACATTTTTTTATTCTCTTTGTTATTGTTGACATAGATGAAGCGTAATTTGTTTCAATAAGTTTCAATCTTGATATGATTTAAGCAAGATTAGACTGTCAGATATAGTCGTAACCTACATACATAAAAAATTATTCAACAAAAAGCATCTCGATTACGTTCTTTTATGATCATATTGTATTACGGCCACTTAATTACAGGGATTTTTATTGCGTGTTTACATCAATTAAATATTTACTACGTACATATTGATACCGCATTGTATTTGTGTTACAAACCTTCTTGTTAGTAGGTTGTATAAATAAAAAAAAGGACAAAGGATTTAAAAAAATTACGAAAACATTTTTATTTTAACTAATGTTTACATTTTTACTTCGAATAATTTGTTAGCGATAACTAGAGCAGCGCAACTGCGCTGAAAGCCAGTGGCGGACGCATAAAAGTTTACACAAAATAAATTAAATGTGATACGTGCTCAAACACTTACCGTTTTAAGAGTCCTCCGTGAAATCACAAAGTGGATAATGTCTATTTAATATTTGTAACATTAGATATGTTTCCAAAGTTGTTTCGGCAAAGTGAGTGCGGCGTGAAGAAAAAGTGTTTTTGTATGCCGAAAACGAACGTTCTACATCTAGTGACGTTATATTTGCGTAAGTAAAATAATCTTTCAAATAACTTAACGGTTCTGTTGACGCACCTTCACAAATTTATCTTAATGTGCCAAAATCAGAGTCTTTATCTAAAACACTTTCAAACCTTTCTAAAACACAAACATTTCTTGCGTCTTCTATCGCGCATAGCTGTGCGTGAACATGTTGCACTATTTGCAAAGATTCCACGAACGACACCGAAGAATTTTGTAGTTTTTCTATCGCATCCGCTAGTCCCACGTAATTGTTCTGAATAATTTCCAAATCTGTTTTAACTTGACTATCCTGAAATTTCAAGCGGCTTACCTTGACAGCCGCAGCTTCCTTTGGGTCGAATTCTAAAATCACGTTCTTTATATTCTCAAAATATTTCAGATAATACAATGCAGCCTCTAACCATGTTCCCCAACGAGAAGGAATAGGTTGTGGAGGTTCAGGAATACCGGGGAATAGTCTATTAAATTTCCGAATACGTTTTGGGGATTTTACAAACACAGCTTTTGTATGTGCTATTAGAGCGTCTACCTCGGGATAACATTTTCTGATACTATCTGCTACGAGTCTGAGAGTATGAATTTTACATGTAATATGCAACAAGTTAGCACAATGTTTTTTAAGAGATCGACCTACAGCAAGCATGTTTGCGGCACCATCACCATAAACATCAACAGTTGATTTGTTGAAAGTTCAAACTTTTCCAATGTATTTAACACCAACATTGAAATTACTTCGGCAGTGCATTGTTGTATTCGTCTGGAAGCTAGTAAAGTTGAGGGCGACGGTCGATGTGGTTCCATTGTGCGTACCATTACATTAACCACAGAATGTTTTTTACGATCTGTTGTTTCGTCCACACATAACCACAGTTTTTATCTTGCAACTCCGATTTAATTCTTTTCTCGACATGCTCACGAGCAGACGGCACAACTCTCTGTAATGTTCTCTCACTTGGTAACTTAAAGTCCGAATATTTATTCCAAAACGAGACGTATGCTTTCTTCCTTAGTAAATGAAATGGTAAATTGCATGCAATAAACACATAAATTAAATTTAAATTTGTCATAATTTCGTGTGGAATTTTTTTTTGAAACATGCCCTGCACTATTTACGTGCCGTAGACAGTCACTTTTCGACCAACACATTAAATCTATTTTACACACTACACATTGAATTTTAGTGCCATCACACTTTAAATCAGGCATTTCTGCAATAAATTCTCTTATTGTGTCCAACTTTGGTCGTTTTCGCGACGGAAACATTTTCAAAACAAACGTAGAACTACGATATAGTATACGACAGCGTAGATGCATACACAACAGATCGGCTTTCGAGTCGCAGTTATACTGACGCTTATACCGAATTGTCCCGGCCGTGTTTATTTTGTGTAAACTTTTATGCGTCAGCCACTGGGTTTCAGCGCAGTTTGCGTTGCTCCAGCGATAACTCTGTATTTATTTAAGGCAAAAACCTGAATTAGAGGTTTTTTCGATTTTAATTTATCGCGGAATAGTGTCGCGCTTTGTGTTTCATTTTCCTTATAAACGCTCACCGAATGTCAGGATTATAATCGTTGAACGGGTGAATCGTTGGAAACGCGAGGAAGTTATTATTGTCACAATTTTGTTGCGCGCTAATCTCTATACAGTTAAATATATTATGCATACCAGACTGATAAATTTGTAGAAACTCGAAAGTTTTAGAAATCTCACAAACCCCACGTCTCAACCGGAATATTCCAAACGATATTTATTCCGGAAACTTTTACCTCAGCGATTGCAGAGTGTTTTGTAGCAAGTTTAATTTGTTTCTTTTCAAATTCTCACTTACTATTATTAACGCATAATTTTGTATGTATTACGAGCAAAGCCCAGGATTATACTATGTTAACGTTGTACAAATATGTTTGTACATTATAGGCATTGCATAGCTAATAAATACGAAATCCGAAATTTCTTTCCTCTGATGCTTTGTATAGTACTACATGTACAATGTGAGTATCGTACAGTCCCGCTTGTGCAAAGCTGATTTTATGTAGGAATACATTTCTCAAAAAAAGGAAAGGTCTGATCAACAGTTAATTATTTATTACTGGATTGATATATTTATTTGTACAGTCCAATGCATGATGACGTTTTGAATTACACTTTAATTGGTTTCTATAACAGTAGCATTTGACACCAGCGCAATTTTTCGCACAGTTGCAGCGTATGAACCCTTGCCCCTCAAACTCAGACTGCTTCTTGATAGCCGTCCGTAATGTACATTTTCTCTTGGAACTTCAAATAAAAATTAGATTTACAGACAGCAATTTGGTTTTCACTATAGGAATAACTGAGACGGAATTCCGCTGAATGTCCCAATCTTGTAAAAACTGTATCTGGTTACCTACCCATTAAATATAAAATGTTTAAACCTTGGGAAATTGTTTTGGGTATACTGTTTGAAGCTGACCCCAATTTAGCTGTTCTGCCAAACATAGTTTCATACGCTGTTTGTTTAATACTTGACTAGTAACTACTATTATTTTGAAATTGATAGAAGCGCAAGTCTTCACTCCGTTTATTTCTTTTATTGTCTTCCATCTAAACTACAATCATGTCTTCTACGTGCACTACATTGACTTTGTGCACTACTTCTAGTTTCGCCCTCATGCATTTTAATTCATTTGTAACCCTCTCGGCCATTCTCTGACTGTAATCCTGATGGTACACCGAAAATGCATATGTCCAAAATATGCTATGCTATCTCAGCTTTTTTTGAAAGTCCGAAGTATTAGTTTGCTCAAATGATCTCGGTAATTTAATAGTAATTTATACTTTTTATCTGAAAATGTACTAATTGTAAGTCAACTTCTGCTCGTGCATCGATCTCATTAAAAGCGATAGGTTTAATGACAGTTCCCTTTTTAGGGTCCATCCGTTTCTACAAATGAGACTGACACTTTTCCAGAAATGTTTTATAATCTCTCTTGTTATTTTTATAATCTCTCTATTATGGTTTGCCTTTTTCATCATACGTAGCAGCCTTGTGAGCGATCCCTCTACGTAGGTTTCGGCTTCTAGACATTCCGAGCTCATTACTGACACAGTACGTGGGCGGCAGTCTCCTCTTCCGCCTGGCAAAATCTTGAGCCTACAATGTCGTGTTATCAGACCTACTATTGTTCTAACAGACTTTCTGTCTCTGCCTAGTAGGTCTGCCGTAAATTTAGGCCTGTACCATTCAGGAATTGCTTGGCCTGTCTGTGATCTGGAATACTCTTCCACCAGTCTTGAGATTTCTTATCTTTCCATTGTTTAGTAGTCGTTTTGACTACCGTATATGCTGTACCTACAGAGTGCGTTGGGTTTTTGTCCCTCGGGTTAATTCGTTTGCCTTGACATTCCCTCGATGGCCCTCGTGTCCTGGTATCCAGGTTACCTTACTTCAGCTACCCAGTCTATTAAGCGCATTTATGCAGTCCCACATCAATTTGGACTTCACCTGTGTGGAGTCCAGTGCTTTTAGTACTGCTTGACTGTTTGAATAGGTAGCAATAGATCGATAATTAGCTTCTTGCTTATCTAATTCTTCAGTACACCCCAGCACCGCTACTATTTCGGCTTGGAATACTGTGGCGTTTTGAGTTAGGCTTAGTGACTATTCTTGGTCTAATCCCATAAATTCCGGCGCTGATTTCAATCTCTGTCTTGGAGCCGTCTGTGTACCGGATAGATTCAGCTTTGATGGGCGGGCCTTTCTCCCATTCTTCTCTATCTGGTATTACCGTTTTATAGTTCTTATCGAAGCTGTATTTGGGACTGATGGCGTCATCGGGCCTGTTTGTGATCGGTTCCGCATTGAGTTCCTTTAACTTTTGGTGTTCTGTCTGTAAATTAACTTTTATGACAAAGAAAGACAGAAGACAACATTGGACACACAAAGCTGTGCAGTGCCGATATTGTACAATTACCTCTGTTTAAAGTACGGTGAAAGAAAACATATTACGGACTTTGTGTGTGCTGCTGGGTGTGCAATATCAACTGTGTGGAAAAGTATATAATAATAATAATAATATAATCTTTATTTGCTACAACGCACATCAAATATTTATAAATTGTAAGTATATTAGCATATTTGTACAATGTCAGCATTATACAACGACATTGCTCGTGACGTATGCATGTAAAGAAGTTCTTCAGTTTTCATTGTCCTTTTTTTATCCTAACGTCTACAGAAAACAAACGATCGTATACAGAGTGTCATAACCTTATAGAATTGAAAAACCGTACCTAATGTACAAATGGTAGGAGGTCAGAATTGTCATAAGATATCTGGGAAAAATATGTCCGTATATACAGAATGTAAGCTAAATAGTGAACTAGACATCTCCATTGCTATTTTTAATAGAAAAACCTGTATATTATTATGTTTTTAGTTTTTCCATCTGAAAATAAACCCATGAAGTTGGTTTATTTTCAGGTCTATTTCTAGTAAATTTCGAGATATTTGTAATTTTGTCTTAAAAAAATGCAAATACATTTTGGCGTAAATTTCCACGAGCTTAAATTGCCTCTATTTAGACAAGGTATCAGAACGACATGGAAATATTCAAGGTGTTCAATATTGAACACCAAATATTGTGCAATTCAAACACCAGAAACATTATTTTGTATATAACACATTTTTTTTCTGTATTCACCGGATAGGGAATTTATATTTATATGATGATGTATGTCAAATATTCAAACTAAAAGAAATATTCACACTTAAGCGAAAGTCCTACACTTGACTATCCATCCAAATGGTTTCTGGTGTTACTGTTGTTTGGATACCACGACAAGAGTGAACAAAACATGTGAGCATTAATTTAAAATCAAAACAAAAGAAAACAAAAAAAAACAGAAACATGTAACATAATTAAAATACACTATGAACAAAATTTAACAACCTTCATTGTAATTTTTATTGCAATAATTAATAGCTGTCTACTTATTTGCCCACCTACGATCGAAATTCTTTGCTTCCGCCTCGATACATTTGCGCAATCGTTTGTAAAAGCTATTCTGCACTTTCCTGCACACTGAGTGTTGCACTCCAGAATGACTGCGTTATCTTTAACTTAATAGATTAGATTAACTTCTTTATTTCAGAAAAGGCAAGAGAACATAAAGTAAAAAACAAAAGAAAAAGTATTAGTTTCAGTTATAGTATCTACTGTATAAAATATCTTTGATACAAAAATTTGCTTTACAGCTTTCTTGAAACGATTGAAATTCAGCTCTTTTATTATTTCAGTCGGTAAGTTATTAATGAGTTTACACCCAGTGTATTCAAGATGTTTCCGAAATAGTGTAGATCTACATATGTTGGGGTGGTAACAGAGTACCCTTATGACGTGTACTATGTCCTCGCAGCACTTGGAAGTTATTGAAAAACTCTGTCTTTATGTACGTAGCATAATACTTCGTAAATATATAAAGAAAATACGGTTAGTATATTTAACTATTTAAAATGGAATTTGCAGGACTCCCTTTGGACTATTATCCGAACAGCACGTTTTTGTAACACAAAAATACGCTGGCTTTCTGTTGACATTCCTCGTAAAACAAGGTAAATGCAGCCGAAATGGAAGTTCAGGAAAACAGTTTTGTTGCAGTGAAAATCTTTGCCGGGCGAGTACATGATTCATCAATATCACTTTAAATCATTGTCAACTCACAAACCCAACAACTTTGTAGTTGTGAATAAGGTGATATTTCCAATCCAAAGTTCGTCATATTCAGTGTTAGGTTTGAAAATAACAAAGCTCGATTTCTCGCGGTTGAAGTATAATTCTAACCAGTAGAAAATCTTATATAGTGCCGATGTTGGTAATTCTAGATTTTGGCGCATTGATGATTAGCGTCATCAGCGTACAATACAATAGTGCAGAAATCAGTCGAAGCATATTGAAATAGATCATTGATGAAGATCGTAAAAAGTGCTGGTCCCAGTATAGATCCTTGAGGTACGCCCGTTTTCACATTTTTCACGCCGGACTTCATTCCATTCCGAACAACTCACTGCATTCTACCACTTAAATATGATCGGAACCTGTCCAGAGCTGTCCCTCTAATTCCGTACCTCTCGAGTTTTCTGAGAAGTAGGTGGTGGTTGACACGCCTTTCTGTGATCTATGAATACTCCCATAGGTATGTTTCCAATGTCATACTCCTTTACGACAAGCCTGATATAATCAGACAATGCCGTGTTAACTCCCTTACCTTTTATAAAACCATGTTGATTAGCAATTAGCAGACTGTTCTGTATAAAAAATGCCATTAAATTTACATTGCCGCTTTTAAATAATGCCGCTCTTAATTCTTCAGCTAGTTTCAATTTATGTGTAAATGCTCCCTTGGAAAAAGATAAGTTAATCACGTATGATAGTACTTTAGAGATATACTGTGCAATTGATTTTGAGGTAGAATTCGAAATATCATCGTATCCAGAGGAGTTAGAGGACTTTTGTGTTTTAATCACAGTCTCTCTTTTGAAGTGAGTGACAGGTATCAGATAAAAGTATTTTCCGTGAATTTCAATATTGAATAGTAAGTCTTCATGAGTTGTATGGTGGGCACTACTTGAAGATAAGGAGTTAGCAAGCGATATCAAGTAATTGTTGGAACAGTTGGCAGCATCAAATCCGTTCAGTCTATTATTACTATCATCTATCACCTCTAAATTCTCGTCGAATCTGGAAGAGAAAATCCTTGTATTTGATTTTATAATTTGCCAAGCTTCGTTTTATTAGAAGAGACCGATAATAGGTGATCACAGTGATTACGTTTTGCATTGGTAAGTAGTTCTTGATAGTACTTCTTTTGCGCATTTAAATACTGTTCGAAATATTGGATACTGCTTGCTTAGGTGTTCCAGTAGCGAAAGGTTACCTTTCACATCAGTTAGAGCAGCAGTAATCCATGATGATGACTAACGCTGGTCACGAGCGGTACCGCGCATCGGCGTAGAATCAGTTCGGACCGAGAGGAAGGGTAGTACTACTTCGTCTGCGGAGCAGTACGGACATTTTCGCTGCCGGTCATTTGCGCAATTGTTTATCTGTTCTAGAAAAATTATGATTTCGTCAGCAAAACGACCGCGGTCGGACAAACTTCGAAAATTTATTGCAGAAATTCCAGACTTAATATATGAAGGTGCTAAAATTAAATGTGTAATCTGTAAAATCCCGTTAATGTGTTGGTCCAGACAACATTGTCTACGACACGTAAATAGTGAAAAGCATGTCTCAAAAAGAAATTGCGCACGAAACAATGAAAAATTTATATTTAATTTATGCGTTACGTTTATCGCATGTAATATACCGTTTAATTTACTAGACAAGGAACCATTTATCTGCTTTTGGAATAACTATTCGGAGTGCAAATTACCAAGTCGAACATCGTTACGAAAAATTGTGCCATCTGCGAGTGAACATATTGAACAAAAAATAAAATCGGAATTGAAAGATCAAAAATTGTGGTTATGTGTCGACGAAACAACAGATCGGAAGAAACATTCTGTTCTTAATGTAATGGCACGCAAATTGGAACCTCATCAATCGGCACCTTCAATTCTATTAGTCTCCAAACGAATACAACAGTGTACTGCCGAAGTAATGTCAAAGTTAGTGTTAAATACATTGGACAAGTTTGAACTTTCAACAAACCAACTCTTGATGTTAGTGAGTGATGGTGCTGCAAACATGCTTTCTGTAGGCCGGTCTCTTAAAAAGCATTCTGCTAATTTGTTACACATTACGTGTAGAATTCATGCTCTCAATCTTGTGGCGGATAGTATCAGAAAATGTTATCCTGAGGTAGACGCTTTAATAGCGCATACCAAAGCAGTATTTGCCAAATCACCGAAACGTATTCACGAATTTCACAGATTGTGTCCCCGTATACTAGAGCCACCAGAACCTATTCTAACTCGTTGGGGAACATGGTTGCAGGCCGCGTTTTATTATCATAAATATTTTGACAATATTAAGAACGTGGTTTTACAATTCGATACAAAGGAAGTTGCCGCTATCCAGAAAAGTCAGTCGAAATTTCAAGGTAGTCAGGTTAAAATGGATTTAAAAATCATTCACGACAATTACTTCGGGCTAGCAGATGCAATAGAAAAATTACAAAATCCTGCGGTGCCGTTAGAAGAATCTCTACAAATAGTGCAACATGTTCACGCACAGCTATGCGCGATTGAAGACCCAAAAAATGTTTCTGTTCTAGAAAAATTGTTTTTGAGAAAAATTCTGATTTTGGCACATTAAGACACATTTGTGAAGGTGCGTCAACAGAATCGTTAAGTTATTTGAAAGATTATTTTACTTACGCAAATATTACGTCACTAGATGTAGAATGTTCGTTCTCTGCATATAAACGCATTTTTTCCTCATGCTGTACTAGTTTTGCCGAAACAACAGTTGAAACATATCTAATGTTGCAGATATTTAACAGACATGATTCACTTTGTGATTTCATGGAGGACTCTTAAAATGGTAAGTGTTTGAGCACGTGTTATTTAATTTTTATATAAAAGATGAGCGAAATTATTTGCGGCAGCAAACATCTCTATTAGCAGAATAACTCCAGTGGAACGCGAGGCCTGGTCGACTCTACGCTACTGCGCGGTACCGCTCGTGGCCAGCTTTAATGATGACTTTAACGCTCTATTATTGACCTTTGGAAAGATGATGTCATAGTAATAAGAAATTCATAAACACATTAAATGAAGAATTAGGACATGCTTCTTTATAAACTTCTTCCTACTTTTCATCTTTTATGTGCGAAATAAAATTATTCATGTTCGTGTGGTTAAATAACCTAATGTAATAATTATTTTTTATGTTGCTGTTAGTATTTTTGGAACATATTGCAATACACTGAGCGTACTGATTACTCAAATTGTTTGCAGTATTCTCGCTTAAATTTGTACCACAAACCAGTAACTAAAATATTGTCTATGCAAAATGATGTACATTTAGTTACTCTGGTTGGTAATATCCACATTAAAAGAGTTCAAAATAATAATAATAAAATTTACCTTGGATGACGTAGGTATACGTGTGGGTTTAGTCAAAGCAAACATAAAATTAATAGCGATATCCATCATTAAGAAATTCATTTAAATTATACAAAACTTGATCAATTAAACACGGTTTCAAGTGCCTCTTGCCAGAACTAAATAAAATAAACTGAATTTAATTGTTCCTTTGTTAAGATATACTTTAAATTTCGAAAAAGAAATGGTAAACTGTTTCATTTTGAAACAATTTGATTGCAATGAATTTTTTAGTTTAAAATTTGATTCATATTTAAGCCCAAAAACTTCAAATTTTTAGGTTACTTTAATTTAGGTATGTCAGTTTAGGTGTTTGTCGATGATGTCTATGAAATAACGCAGTCAACTGGTTTTTAACCTGCAATGTAACGCAGCCATTTAAAACCGTATAATTAGATTTTTTTTCTTTCCTGTTTATATACTATGTTTTGTAAAAATTGTTTTTGTTTACATTAGTGCTTAGTATTATTTGTAGAGTTTGTTAAAAAAGTGGAACCGGCAGTGGCGCACCGCATAAAAGTAAGTACGTAATATACAATATCAGTGAAAAATAATATTGTTACCTTTTCCCGTCGTCTTGTCAAGTCTGTGGCACTTGGCAACCGCCCTGGTAAGCTACGTAGAATTGCAACATCAGCAACGCTTCCATTGTCGATTCATTCAGCCGTCGACGGTGTTGTGAATACGTTGTCGTATACTTTGAAAATGATCGTTCGACATCCAGTGAAGTAAGATTTGCAAATGTCAGATATTCCTTTTCCTCATCTGGGCACTCTTGATTTTCAGTTATAGACCGAATCTTTTGTAAATCGGGATTTTTCGTTAAAATTGCACCAAATTTTTGAGCAACATCGACTCCTAAAATGTTCGTCAAGTTTTCTAGAGCGGTTTGTAAATTGTTTATGTAATTTAATGCGTCTCGTGCAGATAAGTGACTGTTTTCTAATTGCTAAATAGCTTGTGCAACTTCAGAATGGTTCATGGAAATTTTATGTTGTTGAACGTCCGAATTGGAAAAAAGTTGCTGACTATCTCGAACTGCTGTAGAATCATTTGAATCAAGTTTCAAAATAACATTTTTCACTTGTGAAAAATATTTCTGATAGTAAGATACTGCCTGGAGCCATGTTCTCCATCGCGTTATTACAGACTGAGGTGGTGGTGGTAATTTCGGACACAATTGTTTGAATACACGGATGTGTTTGGGAGATTTGATGAACATTTTTTTAGTAGATGCTATTAACTTATCCACCATCGGATAGTTCTTTCGAATGGTTTCTGCCACGAGATGACATGCGTGTATGAGACATGTTATGTGAAGAAGAGTCGGAAAGCATATTTTCAACATCCTACCAACTCTCAGCATTGTCGCGGCTCCGTCAGTAACGAACATTGTGACTTGGGTTCCTGTGATACAAAATTCTCTCAACGATTCTTTTATTATCTTGACAACGGTTTTTGCATTAGTTTTCTGAATGACCATCACGTTTTAAAGGACGCGCTACAACATGAATGACGCTGTATTTCTGAGCATCAGTTGTTTCATCCACACATAGGCAGATTTTCTTATTTCCCAACTCGTCTTTTATACATTCCTTTACTGTACCTTGCACACGTGGCAAATTGTATCGTAATTGCATAGATGTTGGTAGCTTCCATGAGGGAACGTACTTAGCCCAAAAAAGACGAAAGTGTTCATTAGATACTAGATGTTGTGGGATGTTGCACACACTTAACATAAAAATAAAATCATATAAAAATTGCCAGTACGGAATACTATTTCTTAAATTCAATACATGACGTTTACTTTTACAATGTTTTCTGCATTCAAACTTATCGCGACTTAGCAATCCGCTATTGTATATTGTGCAATAAATATGCGGACTTCTATATTCCAATCCAGGGAAATGTCTGAGATATTTATTCACATTCGAAGGGAACGTTACACTCTTTGGGCGTCCCATCTCCGCGTACTTATTTGGCGTGCAGCGTGCAACGTACTGTCGCTTTGAACTCTTTCGCGGTACTGTCGAGATCGACTACGAGTTGAAAATTACCCCTACCCACGGCGCTACCGCTACACTACTGCCATCCGGTACCACCTTTTTAACAAACTCTAATAATGATGCATATGTCTAACATTGAAAGTAAAAAATATATATATAGTTAAGCGCGAGTTCTGTATTTGGGTATTGGATCCAAGTAATTTCTGGTGCTAGTATTGTTTGGTAAACAAAAGTTACTGACATTGACGTTTTTACACTATTAATTCAAAATTTTGACCCCATGTAGCTACATGCAGTCAAAGGCGAGTCTTGCATTTGGAAATTTCATCCAAATGTAAGTAGTGTTAAGATTGTTCGGTTACCATGGCAACACTAAACAAAACATACTGACATTTGACTGTTAATTCAAAATTTCGAGCCTAAGTAAAGAGCAGTAAGGTAGTAGGTATAATTTACCCCTACCCACGCCGCTACCGCTACGCTACTACCATCCGGTACCACCTTTTTAACAAACTCAAATTATTTGTAATAATGAATTCAAAAGGTATGAGAGTAGCGCACATTAATATTCGTTCTCTTCAATCTAAAATAAATGATCTAAGGCAATTTATACAAAACAACAATATAGATATTTTAATATTTTCTGAAACATGTCTTAATCAATCTCTAGCAAACGCGGCATTGTATATTGAGAACTATATTTTCTCTAGAAATGACAGGGCTGGTCGTGATGGAGAGGTTGTAGTACTGATGAATTTTACTGCTGCGAAGTTTTTAATATCGATCTTTATAAAAGTCATTTGCCTTCTATCTCATATTTTAAATCTTTCTTGCACACTATAGGCGCAAGACAAATTATCTGTGACCCTACTAGAATAACCAATACAACACCCGCTCTATTAGATTTTATCATTGCTCACGCCCCTAATAATATTAATAGCGATATCATTAATTGCTATAAATCGGACCACGAGTGCGTGTTCTGTGATGTTTCACTGGCAGAACCGTAGAATGTATCTATTTTTAAAACCTATCGCGATTATAGAGTTATTATTGAGTTCCAAACAGATTTTCAACGAATTAATTTTGATTATATGCTGCATATAGAGAGTGTAGAGGATGAAAAGCCGTTTTTAGTTACAGCACTTTACAATTGTTTAATAAACATGCGCCTCTTATTACGGGCAGATTCACCAAAAAGTACATTCCGTGATTATCCGATAACTTAAAACTATTAATGAATCTTAGAGATCAAGCTAGAACCAAATATCGTAGAACTAGGAGGCAATGCGACTGGAACTATTACAAATCCTTTAGGAATTTAGCGAATCGCACCTTTGATTTAGAGAAGAAAGCGTACTTTAATTTTATTTCCCGTTCGAATGGCAGCGGAAGATTATGGAGGCACTTCAGCTATATTGGTTTCACAAAAATAAAAAAGCAAATCCCTCAATCATTATCTGATCCCATGCAATTAAATAATTATTTTATAAATAGTATTTCAGATTCTACACCTTGCGCACCGCAATATTCTCAACAACGTAACTCAAACAGTTTTAACTTTCGATTAATAGATAATGCCATACGGCACACACATTATTAATAGTTGCATTTTACTAAATGCAATCCCATCCAGCTGGAAGCAAGCTGTAGTTATTCCAATTCCAAAAGTTTAGAGTTTAAGAACCTGAGACCGATTAGCATTTTGCCTGTTCTATCTAAAATTTTAGTACACGCATTAGAAAGTCAAATTAAAAATTTCGTTATAAATGAAAATCTACTACCCGATGGCTTTCGCTCTGGCTATAGCTGCACAACTGCATTACTGTGTGTGACGGATGATATCTTACATGCTTCGGATCGTGGATTGATGACTGTTCTTGTGCTGCTGGATTTTTCTAAGGCCTTTGACACAGTGTCTTAAAGTAAACTATTGGAAATACTAAGTAAGGGATTTGGCTTGGATTCTTTAAAGTTATTAACCAGCTTTTTGTCAAACAGATCTCAGTGTGTGTGGGTAGGAAGTGAAACCTCTCTACCTTTCGGAATAACACAAGAAGTGCCGGAGGGTTCCATTTTAAGCCCACCTTTATTTTCATTATATACGGCGTCTTTCACTCAGAATATTAAACATTCTAGAGCCCACACTGTATGCTGATGATATCTGTACTATTCCTTTGCGCCTTGTGATTGGGATGTCGCTATCTCAAATTTCAACAATGATCTAGCGTCCATTTATTGCACTTCCTCTCTGCACTCGTTGACTATTAATCCAGCTAAGTCGAAGGTATTGATCTTTGGTATTGGAGACATTTGCGCCACTCTAAGTACGCTAATCGACGTCAGTATTAACTCTTCTATTCCAATTGTAAACAGTGCTAAGAGCCTCGGATTACTAATTGATAATTTTTTCCGTTATCGAGACTTTATTGGTAATTGCTTACGGCGATCTTATACTAATTAAAAAAAAATTATACCAGTTCCGATCAGTTTTAAATCCAAATATTAGAAAAATATTCTTTGTGAAGCTTACGTACTCTCCGCATTTACATACTGCTGTGAAGTTTATCATCCTTGTTTGGATTATATGACGTCGTATCCTATTCAGAGGGTGCAAAACAGTCGTCTTCGTTATATACAGCGTGTCTCACTAAGGGTGGGAACCAGCGATATCTTGGAAACTACAATAGCTATAGTGATGGGAAAAAAGTTTTCATGACTAAAATGACAAAAGGAAACTTAATGAAAATATTTTAAAATTCCAAACATGCTAGGGGGCGCGGTTGCTAGGGTCAACAGTAAATTTTAAATTAGCAGGCAAAGGTTCCTAACTATGATTTTAAACGCTTTATTAAAAAGCTTATTTAATTACGCAACACTTTGGTTAAAGACGTTTTGTCATATTGTAAATAATAAGTGTAGTAGGCGTTGCCGAATCAAGTAAAACTAAACCTGCTATAACTTCTGCAGTTTTTACCCGAATTAAAGAAGTGTGGATTTGTTCCAAAGGGCTTAGGCGTTGTTTTAGACGTAATTTGTGCCACCCATTAATGTTCAAGAAACGTACCAGATGGCGTTATTCCCAACTGTACGAGTTTTTCTCAATTATCTCTAAAAATTCAAACGCAACAATATGCTTTCCTTATGTTGTGCTTGAAGAGTTTTTACAGACTAAAGTACTGGCGAAAACCGTGTAGTGATATCTTTTACCTTTTTCCAGATAATAACGAAAACAGCCCATTTGGCAAGACAGTACCAATAGTACCTAATATGGTGTTACTTGAAATTAAAGTAAACAATAACTTAAATTTATTTTAAATGTTTAAACTATTTGCCGTCATTATTTATACGCAGATTTAGTCTACGACGAGTGCTAATTACTGCTGCTTCGGTTTTTACTCTTAGTAGGCTGGCAATATCTTTACGAATTGCTTGAATCATCTTTCATTGTAGGACGTGTTTGGTAGACCAGATCTTTTATCCTTCCCCATAAATAAAAGTCAAACACAGCCAGATCTGGGGATCTAGCTGGTCATGGAAAAAGAGATCCTCTTCTAATCCACTAATATGGAAACGTATTGTGAAGATAGTCACGGACGATTCGTAAACAATGAGCTTGATAGTCGTCATGCTGAAACCACCGTGTTTTTCGAGTTTCCAACGAAACAACTAAAAGTGTTGGTAATTCGTTACGTAAAATGTTTAAGTATGTTCGGCTGTTTAAGTTGCTTTCAAAAATAAATGGTGCAATAACTTTATTGCCTAAAAGGCCTATGTTAATGATCAACCTCTCCCATCCAATAAAGATTTTCTCTGGACCAGTAATGCATATTATGCAAACTTACCGGCCCATCATTAGCAAAAGTAGCTTCATCAGTCCACAACACACGGTGTAGGAAGGCAGCATCTTTATGGTAGATATCTTTTAACCAATTACAATTATTGAGTCTATGGTCAAAATCTGTATGGGTGTGACGTATTGTCTATTAGGGTGCGATAAATTGATGACTTACTTTTACTTACAAAGAAAGACATTTCTCTAGTGCCTGTGTGAGGATGAACTTCAACATATGCAAGGGCATTTATCACATTAGCTTCAGTTCTAACTACGCGTGCTCTAGTATGATTTCCACGAGGTTGAACATACCCGGTTTCACGTAATCGCGTCACCAAACGTTGGAATACTTCTCGGCTGAAATGTTTTCTGGATACTTAACAGCATATTCACGTTCAACAATACACGCGTTTTCAGAACGCAACAATATGCTTTCCTTATGTTGTGTTTGAAGAGTTTTGACAGACTAAAGTAGTGGCGAAAACCGCGTAGTGATATCTTTTTCCTTTTTCCAGATAATGAAAACAGCCCATTATTGGTAATAATTTCCCTATTAGTTATAAATACAATTACAATACACGCGTTTTCAAAACATTGAAAATACACTGCAAGCATATCATACGCCTCTGCATTAGAAAACTACATTTTTTATCATTCAACGGCTAAGCAGTAATCTTTAAGGGCAAGTGCGCAGTAAAATTCTATGTACTTGTCACAATTGTAAAATAAATAATTGTTTCCATAACAAGCTAAATTCTGCTGTTGTATTCAAATCATACTAGATTTTGTTACCTTTATTTGAAAAGTGATCAAAAGCAAATAGTCATATTAAACTAATACCGATACAATTTTGTGTGTAAAAGAGTAAACGTTGTCATCCCTTTGTTTCATCGCCAATTATGATTGGGATCGATATTATTAAGTAGGTATTTGTAACTGATACGGAAATTATTACGGATAATGGGTTGTTTTCGTTATTATCTGGAAAAAGGAAAAACGTATCGCCATGCGGTTTTCGCCGCTACTTAGTTTGTCAAAACTCTTCAAACACAACATAAGAAAAACATATTGTTACATTTGAATTTTTAGAGACAATTGAGAAAAACTTGTACAGTTGGGAATAACGCCATCTGGTAGATTTATTGAACATTAACGGGTGGCACAAATTGCGACGTCTGAAACAGCGCTGAATGCCCTTTCAAACAAGTCCACATTTGTTTAATTCGGGTAAAAACTGCAGAAGTTATAGCAGGTTTAGTTTTACATGATTCGGCAACGCCTACTACACTTATTATTCACAATATGAATATAGAAAATAAAATAATATTCCAGAAAACCTGAAATCAATCATCTATACATGCTTTCAAACATAAGCGCTGCAGTTGGATTGGCTCCTAGGATAATTGGTGTGCACTCTCAAGCTCACAAGTTTGCTGTTCAAGTATATCTTTCTTTTGCTATGTAGTTTGTTTATTTGTTTACTGTGTACTTGGAAAATCTGCTTTAACTTACATAGCTGCACTTTCCTTATGTAATTGTAATGTTTACTGTTTTGGTGTATTTGATTTAGCACACGAGCAGTTACTTATCTTTTTTTTGTCCTGTTTCTCTAGAATTAAGATTAGTATGTAGTCATAGACTTTGTTTGTCATTTTTATTCTTTATTTCGGGTTTAGGTTAAAGCAGTCCACATCAATTTGATAAATTTGACTAATTCTATCCAGAAATGCATTACACTTACGATGCAGAGTATCTCTATCTTTATTAGTAATCATAATTAGAGTTGCTCAATTTGCACCAATAGCCAGTGGCGGGCGCATAAAAGTTTACACAAAATAAATGGTCAGAAATAAAATATAATACGTGCTCAAACACTTACCGTCTTAAGAGACTTCCGTGAAATCACAAAGTGAATAATGTCTGTTAAATATCTGCAACATTTGATATGTTTCCACAGTTGTTTCGGCGAACCGAGTGCGGCGTGAGGAAAAAGTGTGTTTATATGCAGAAAACGAACATTGTACATCTAGTGACGTTATATTTGCGTAATTAAAATAATCTTTGGAACAACTTTTCGGTTCTGTTGATGCACCTTCACAAATTTGTTTTGCGCCAAAATCAGAATCTTTCTTTAAAACACTTTCAAACCTTTCTAGAACACAAACATTTTTTGCGTCTTCTACCGCGCATAGCTGTGCGTAAACATGTTGCACTATTTACAGAGATTCCACTAACGACACCGAAGGATTTTGTAATTTTTCTATTGCCTCCACTAGTCCGAAGTAATTGTTCTGAATAGTTTTTAAATCCGTTTTAAACTGACTATCTTGAAATTTCGACTGGTTTTCCTTGATAACCGAAGCTTCCTTTGGATCGAATTGTAAAACCACGTTCTTAATATTCTCAAAATATTTATGATAATAAAACGCGGCCTATAACCATGT
Source organism: Dynastes maya (assembly GCA_029619315.2). NCBI lineage: Eukaryota > Metazoa > Arthropoda > Insecta > Coleoptera > Scarabaeidae > Dynastes > Dynastes maya. Next base: position 53,342,041 of record JAROYE020000003.1, on the reverse strand, counting down.
TCCCCAACGTGTAAGAATAGGTTCTGGTGGCACAGGCATACGAGTGCACAGTCTGTGAAGTTTGCGAATACGTTTTGGGGATTTGACAAACACTGCTTTTGTATGCGCTATTAAAGCGTCTACCTCAGGATAACATTTTCTAATAATATCTGCCACATGACTGAAAGCATGAATTTTACACGTAATATGTAACAAGTTAGCACAATGTTTTTTAAGAGGCCAGCCTACAGAGAGCATGTTTGCGGCACCATCACTCATAAACATCAACAGTTGGTTTGTTGAAAGTTCAAACTTTTTCAGTGTATTTAACACTAACTTTGAAATTACTTAGGTAGTACATTGTTGTACTCGTCTGGAAGTTAATAGAATTGAAGGTGACGATTGCTGTGGTTCCATTGTACGTACCATTACATTCGCCACAGAATGTTTTTTACGATCTGTTGTTTCGTCCACACATAACCACAGTTTTTTATCTTTCAACTCCGATTTAATGCTTTTTTCAACATGTTCACGAGCAGATGGCACAATTCTTTGTAACGATGCCCGACTTGGTAATTTGCAATCCGAATATTTATTCCAAAAGAAGACATATGCTTCCTTGTCTATTAAATTAAACAGTAGATTACATGCAATAAGGGTAACACAATTAAATTTAAATTTGTCATAGTGTCGTGTGCAATTTTTTTTTAAAGAACGCTGTTTACTAATAAGATAGCAAGGACTGTGGGGTAGTATGACAAATTGGATTTATTCGGTAACTCGGTTGAAAATGGGGGCCCATTGATCCTTTGAAACGGCGAATTAATTAATAATATTTTGTGTGGTGAGGGGTGTGCGGATACTCTGTGTTGTTTGACGCTGTTTAGTATTTACGTGACGTAGACAATCCTTTTTGGACCAACACATTAAAGGGATATTACAAACTACACATTGAATTTTAACGCCATCATAATTTAGGTCAGACATTTCTACTATAAATTCTGTAACTTTGGCCAACATTGGTCATTTTCGCGACGTAGGCAACATTTTGAAAACAAACGTAGAACTACGAAATAGTATTTACGGCAGCGTACACGTATACACAACAGATCTGGTTGAAACTTGCACTTATACTGAGGGTTGTATCGAACCTCCGCCACTGCCCGTTGGCGCTAGTGAGTAACTCTAAGCATAATAGATGTATCGTCAGCTATACAAATTCGTAAATACCTTGTTATCTAATATATTGTCTTCAATATTTCAATTGGTTGAATTGAAGGATTACCCCAACTTAAAATTAATCGAAACATATTGATTACGGTAACAAAAGTAAGATGACAATCACTGCAATGCAACCCCCCCCCCCCCCCCCCCCCCCCCTAATACCTAGATTTTCTAACTTTTCTATCAAGTCAGCATGGTTGACGCAGTCGAATGCCCTGGTGAGATCACACATGACAGAAAAAGCCGATCCAAAAGATGTGCACAAGCAATGTGAAAGTTTTTATCGGATCCTATTTACATGTAACCGCATCGTATCGCGTAATGCCTTTATCACAACTGGCACAACCTATCGCCATGACAGCTAGCTATTCTATAAAATATATAAATCATATCATTCAACACTTTTTAAGTACTTAATTTCATAGGCAGTTACTCAGGTTTAACCTTTTGGATCAACAGTTAATAACAGTGATGTCAGTATGTTTTGTTTACTGTTGTCATGGTAACTAAACAATGCTGACACGAGGAATCACCTGGGTGCAATATCCAAACGCAGGACTTGCGTTTAACTGTAAATATCTCCTTTACTTTTAATACTAGACATACGCAACTAACACCAATTTATATTGCCCACTTATGGTTACGCAGCGAAATATCAATTTGATATCCCAGTTTTCTAGTTTAAATCACTAATAACTAAAATACTGAGGGTAGCTAGATTATATTTACAATATGTTTTTCAGCAAATCTGTTTTTGTCCGAGCTTCTACTTTTGTTACTTTCTTTGTTATATGTAGTAAATACAATTAGTTACTTTTTCAGGATATATGGTGAATGTATTTAGTTATTTATGTCTGGCAAGAAAGCTGTCCTTTGTTTAGATTTAAGTTTCTGTTGGACAATAGAGACGATTATGATTATGATATGACTACAATATGCTTCACTATACAAAAACGTTAGATACGTATATAAATTTCCTATATGGTGTTTGGTATTTGAATTTGGCAAAATTTGATATGCATCACTGTATACCCTGTATATTTCGAAGGCGTTCTAATGCAGTATCTACATAGAGCCAATATGTATTTTAATCTTGTAAAAGTACATGCAAAAATGTATTTGCATTTCAGATTTTTGGAATGAAATAGATATATCTAAATTCGAAGGAAAAATTATAAATCTCGAAATCTGTTATATTAGTTTATTTCTAGATGAAGAAACCAAATACGTAATAACATACAGAGTGTTATATTCGACATAACAAAGTAAGTGTCTGGTTCGCTACTTATCGATCACTCTGTATATACGGAAATATTTTTGAAATATACTATATGATGTTTCCTACTCTTTATACAATAAACACAGTTGTACAATTCCAGAAGATTGGGACACTTGTATGTGTATTTTCGCTATTTACTAGTTATCTGTATTTGCTGACTTGCTGGATGATATATAGGAACTTGTGGTTTATGCAGAAAGGAGCTCCAGCTCATTACCATCAAGCAGAGGGACTTTATTTAGATGCAAAGGCTTTGTTTGGTGTTTCCGCATGCACATGGTTTCGTACATTACAATTTACTACATTGCACTATTTTATGGGCGCAGTTTGCAAGGAGTGTAAATAGTGTGGATGTAATGCTGACAACCTATTTTGCGTTCGTTACAGTTAAATGTAATTGTATATGTAGTTCACAACCTAACTCTAATAAATATTTTGCTAAGTATTATTCGTTGTCGTTATGATATGCTTATTGGATTCCATCTACTTTCTTTGTCTAGTACTTTATTACACGTGGAAAAAATGCCTAGTAACAATAACCAAAAATTAATGCTAATATAGCTCATGGTATTGGTGGAATCATTCCCAGCAAAAGCAATGTAGCAGAAAAATTAGCACTAACACACGGACATGTTTCTGCCTACCCGGCGTCATCAGCGTGGTTCTGAGCAAAATTTTCTGCTGTATACAATTGCATTTGCCTCTCAGTTTATGTTGCTAATGTCTAAAAACAGCACTGAATACGTCTCTCGGTGACACCTATCGCCAAGAGACACAGTCATGCCGTCCTAGAGGGTAGGGTAGCAAGATATGCTGATGACGCTGGGTAGGCAGAAACATGTCCGTGTGTAACTGCTATTTTCTCTGCTACATTGTTTTGCCGGGAATGATTCTACCAATACCATAAGCTATATTAGCATTAATTTTTGGTTATTGTCACTAGGCACATCATAATAAGCCTGCGGGATCATTTGCACGTATAGATGTCGTTACGCTTAGGCGCAACGCCTCCTTGCATTTGGCAGTCCAGGAGCTGCCCGACAGGTAGTGGACATCTACACTCCGGTTTGTCTTGTTACCCTCTGGGACGGTATGACTGTCCCTTGGCGATAGGTGTCGCCGAGAGACATATTCAGTGCTGTTTTTGGAGATTAGCAACATAAATTGAGAGGCAAACGCAATTGTATACAGCAAAAAATTTTGCTCAGAACCACGCTGATGATGCCGGGTAGGCAGAAACATGTCCGTGTGTTAGTGCTATTTTCTCTGCTACATTGTTTTTGCTGGGAATGATTCCACCAATATCATGAACTATATTAGCATTAATTTTTGGTTAATACTTTGTTATTTACATTTTTTATTCGAATATTGTAAGAGCGTTTACAGGTTATCTCACGAGTAACGCCTTGGCATATAATAGGCAAGCCATGTTCTTTTTTCCGGAAACCAGCTTCGTAGATACATCTAAGCCGTTTGAATCTACTATAATATTAAAAAGTGCAACATCAAAGATAGCTGTCATTAACGCACTGTCGGCAATGTCAACTTCTGGCAGGGTTAAGCCGTTCTGACTTCTGACTTCTTTTTCTATTTTCCAGTGGTTTGTATAGCCTCAGGTCCACCTCTCCCTGTCCCTGGCGTTTCATTAGGTGGTTCTACCTCCAACCAATGATAATTTCAGGTGAACGGCTAAATAACTTGCCTTTACGCCATTTTCTTCATGTCCTTAATCTTCGTTCTTAATATAACATTTTCCTACAAACACGTACAGAATAAATTCTATTTTATCTTTATCATAGTACGGCAATTTAAATATTACTTGATAATAAGTTGTAATGGGTGGTTTCACTATAACGTTCATATATGAAATTTAAGCTCGTACTTTCCACAGACTTTTTGGTTCATTTATTCTTTCACAACAGAAGTCAGCTGCGAACTGCGATTGGGCATCAAAAACAAAAAAAAGAATAAACAAATCCCGATAATCCTAAAATAACTAGGTTACTAAGTTATTCCTAGTTATTTTAAAAAAGAAGAAACCTACTTACTGTAGAAATTTCGCTTTGTGTAGACTCCCTTATTTAACTAGAATATCTCAAAACGATTCAGATTCGAAGTGATATATGTAACACAATAGCACATTTCTATTTAGTGAGCAAAGTAGAACAAAAAGAAATAGTTTATTGTGCGAAATCTGCAATGGGACTCTGTAACATATTTGGAAAGCGATAGCGATGAAGATAGGGAAGAGATATGAATTGCCTTGTATTAGACATGCCAAATAATAAGATTTTGGTGCGTTTGATTTAACATTTAGAACAAATTGTTATGGTTTTTGGAAACATAACCAAGGTTTTGACTATATAAAGCGTCAATACACGCTAAGAATTAGTTGACTTAAGTATTAGATTAAAGAAATGAATCCATTGCAACGGATTCTAATGCAAGATGAAAGATTATAACGTAATCGCCAACTTCAAATGCACAAACACGTTTTACGTAATCAAAGTGATCCTTTTCTTCTTAACGAATCTTCCGGATGGAAGATTCGTTGGGTTATTCAGACTCAACAGATGTAGTGCAAAATTTGTTTGAACAGTGAGGGAATAAAGTGTCCCGCCCCCATACTAACTTTTGAACGACAGAAGTTTTTAGAAAAAAATATGTCGATTTCTATTTTTTGTAAACTTTCCATTTTTTATGAACTAACTTTTGCCGTTATCGGCATTTTAATTAATTGTATTTCCGGTTTCACCGGAAGTAAGGTCAACTTTCTTTTTTTAAATAGAACACCTGTATATTTTTACGTTTTTGGAAAGGTAATCGAGAGACGAATCCAACGATACCACATATGTTATACTTTCATTTAAGAAATATGACGATATGCAGCAATATAGGTTTTGGTAATCTGTTTTCATTGTGACGCAAAGTTGGCTAGAAAAGAGCGCCAAATTGTTTCTTGTGACACCAGACTGATCTAAAGAGCTCGTTGCTAAGCAAAGTAATCATAACAATTGCTAAACTGTCAAATCTCAATTCCAAAAGCGGAAATTATTCTTGTTGTTTATTGTTATTATAACCTGCATTTGTCATACCTTCGTTCTTTGTGCTCCGTGGACCTTTAATTTCCTTTGTTAGAATTCACTTTGGTACTGCTCGAATTTCTTTTATATTGCTTACATTACTTAGCGTATGACTTACAATTAAGTTATTATGTGTAATAACTTTATATTTATTGAAATGTAAGTTTAGTACATTACAGCTGTTCTTAACAACTTCTTATTTTGGCAAGCATTTGGAGTTTTCTACGGCGGTGCACGTGCAGTAGTCCCACTATCATTTTGAGTAGAAACTTTTATCCAGCAATATTAAAAAGCAATAAAATCAAGTTCCGGTAATTTCTGTGATAAAATTTCTTCATAAATAAGCATAATCACACAATTAATCGTGGTTTGTCCTCGCAAATAATAGCCTGTTTTTCTAACCTTTTTAGATACTGCCTGAGTGACAATTAATATTCTGTAATATCTGTCCGTTAAAGCAATCGCTTTCGTGAAAGATGTATTTGTGGTTGATATTTAATCGACTAATTATTATTGTTTGTAATTGTACATGTATTTGGCCGAAACTACAGAAGGTTGATATGATACAGTAATGGCAATTTTATTCGAAATTTTGTTGAATTTCACGAGAATATTTACAGACATGCTATTTAACCAGGGTCTTAAATTTCCTATTATGTGATGTTTTACCTAATCTATTTTTGCTATTATGTAGTGTTTTACCTAACCTATCATTACTTTTCCCATAATCATTTTTAAATTGGGTATTTGTAAAATAAGTTATTACAATTGTTGCAATACGTTCACTGCTGTGAATATGACATATGTCAGTATCCAAAAAAATCCAGAACGTTTATTACATAAATTTGAAAACATTTCTTCGTGTTCAAAAATAATTTTGTTAAATATAACGTAAGAATATAAAACTATTTGAACAATAACATCTTCACGTTTTTTGTCAAATACAACGGACAGTTAGGGAATTCAGTTGGAATAGCATCTTTTTTAAGCCTAGGATATTTTAAACTTACACTTATAGTTTCACCGATCCTTGAATCTGTAGCTGTCGAAGAATAAATAATATCTTCTTTTATTTACAAACTGTAACTCATAAACAAAACAACTGATACCATCTTAGGTTAGGTTATCTCGTTTTTATAACACTGGAAAAACACTGCAAGTATCACCAATAACGTACGGAAATATTACTACACAGTATTTTTTTTTAAATAAAACCAATAGAATTTGGATAAACTAATTGAAAACACAATAATCGATCCTAACGTATGAAAACAACCGACACCATCTTAGGTTAGGTACCTCGATTTTATCGCTTCAAAAAAGGTTTTATCGCTTATACAACACAAAAACTTTGCAGGTATCCCCAATACAGTACGGAAATACCACTACACACTATTTTTTTAAATAAAACCAATATAATTTGGATAAACTAATTCAAAACGCAAAGATGGTCTTAGTGTGTAAACGTGTTCATTGGTCTAAATCAAAATACGTCACAGCCTGCTGACGTTAGAGTTATTTAGCCTTGTTTTCTCGGAAGCAACGGTATAACAGCTTTGATGTGAGACACTATTGATAAGTCGATCCACGACAACTTCAGCTGAAAACATATTATAAATCATTTTACTACTGTTTTAGTTCACATACTTTATTTACAACATACGCTTGAAGCTTGGAAGTTCAAACTATAATTGATTCATACGGCTTATACTTCGCTTTTCTCGTGGGCCATAAATTATTCAACAACAAAGTATGTAACAAAATAAGTTAAAAAAATAATACATTACAATACCCAATGCGTACACGTACATACATGTTTACCACAGTAACAATAAAAATAATGCATGCTACCTAAATCGATGTTATATTTAACCTGGGCAAATATACGGTAACAGCCAAAGGCGTGGCAAGCGCATAAAAGTTTACACATAAAATAGAAGAAATAAATTATAAAACGTGTTGAAACACTTACCGTCTTAAAAGTCTTCCTTGAAATCACAAACTGGGTAACATCTGTTTCGGTCAAGTGAGTACGACGTGCGGAATAAATGTTTTTTAATGCCGAAAACGACTGTTCGACATCTAGCGATGTTATATTTGCATATTTAAAATAATCTTTGAAACAACTTAATGCATCGTCACACGCACCTTCACAAATCTGTCTTAATATAAGAAAATCGGAGTCTTTCTCTAAAACACTTTCAAATTTTCGTATTACACACCAATTTGTTTCGCCTTCTACAACGCATAACTGTGCGTGAACATCATTCACAATTTGAATAGAATCCACTAGCGACATCGAAACATTTTGTAATTTTTCTATTCCCTCCGCTAGACCGAAGTAATTGTTGTGAATAGTTTGTAAATCTCTTTTAACCTATCTTGAGATATTTTCTAGCTTTTCTTGATTGCTGCAGCTTCTGTCTGATTAAATTTTAAAGCTACCTTCTTTACTTGATCAAAATATTTGTTGTAGTAAAACGCAGCCTGCAACCATGTTCCCCAACGTATAACAATCGGCTGTAGTGGTTCAGGTAAATCAGGACACAGTTTGTGAAATAGTCGGGTACGCTTCGGGGACTTTAGAAACACTGCCTTTGTACTAGCAATCAATGCATTTACTAGTGGAAAACATGTAGGAATCGTATGTGCCGCAAGATTTAGAGTAGGGATTTTACCCGTTACATGTAAGAAGTTACCACTGTGTTCTTTAAGAGATCGGCCCAAGGAACATGTTTGCGGCACCATCACTCACAAACATTAAAAGTTCCTTAGTTGAAACTTCAAATTTGTTCAATGAGTTCAACACCACTTTTAAAATCTCATCGGCAATACAATTTATAACTCTTTTGGAAGCAAGTAAGAAGGAGGATGACGATCGATGTGGTTCCATAGTACGTATCATTACATTAACCACAGAATGGTTTTGACGATCTGTTGTTTCGTCCACACACAACCACAGTTTTTTTATCTTTCCATTCCGTTTTCATTCTTTTTTCTATATGTTCACGAGCAAATGGCACTACATTTCGTATCGATGTCCGACTAATTTACAATCCGCATATTTATCCCAGAAGGAGACAAATGCTTCTTTGTCTAGTAAACGAAACGATAGATTACATAAAATAAGAATAACACATAAATCAAATGTAAACTTTTCTTGGTCTCGTATGCCACTTTTTGCAGAAGAATGCTGTTTGCTTTCGATGTGACGTTGACAATGGCTTCTGGACCAACACATTAAAGGGTTTTTACAAACTAGACATTGAATTTTAGCGCCATCAAAAATTAAGTCCGACATGGCCACTATAAAGTTTTTAACTGTGTCTGCCATTGGTTGTTTTCGCGACGTACCTAACTACGACATTTATAAAGCAAACATAAGCATACAATTACGAAATAAGTTACGACAGCCTACATATACACAGAACTATTCGCATACAGCATCCATTTAGTACTGACGCTGTGAACGCGTGAAATAAATAATCGCCGACTCCACACCACATATCTACTACACTGACTGTTACCGCTGTTTGCCCAAACTATTCATAATTTTTGTATAAATAGTATACTAGCGTTGGAAAAGATTCATTTATAAGAACCAGCCCCATACATATAGCGAATAACTTTGTCATATGTGTAAGCATGCCCTTCTCACTCTTCAGTTTCCCCACACGCATGCCAGATGTCAGCCAGTCGCCTATCATACGTGCTTGAGGTACGAGCTCGACTTCACTGCTGATTTTAGGAAATACGTAATACATCTTATTTGATTGTTATGGTATTTATTAAATTTCATCGTTGATTATTTCCAAATAAATACTTAATTGTAATATTGCTGTATATGAAGCAAATAAATCGTTCTCAATTAAGAAGAAAGTCCTAAAAATAAATAGACCCTCTCGTTATAAAATAACTAGATTACATTTTTTCGTTTCCAAATAACCGATATAACAAATGTGCAAATAATAGAAAGTGCATAACAAAAACATGAATTCCAAAACAAAAACACGTTTTCTAAATCTAATTAAAGGAACTTTACATCAAAATGAATCGTATTTGTATGTGTAAAAATTTAATTGAACCTATTATTGCGATCGATAATGGGTAGATATTCAAATAAGCAGTCATTTGCAATACTGCTAGTAACGTAGTATCATTTAACGACTTCCTAGAAAGAATATAATTCAAAAAAACTATTCCACGGTATAACTACGAGATACAAACAAAGCAAATCAAAAATTACAAAGGAGCAAAAGATCGAGAAATCCAACGACAATCACGTGACTAGAGTCCAGTGCGATCCTCTCATGACAGCGGTTAGATTATTACTGATACTGATTCATTCCCGTCGCACAACTTCCCGCCCTTATACTTTTATAGTGAGCAAAATTTGCAACAGTGCCCATGTATTTTAACGGCTCACTTTAATACGGAACTTTCTAACACGGTATAGTTCTTGCAAAAACGGAATGGGTGAAGTTGGCCCTCGTACTTTCGAACTCAAAAAAATTGAAAATGTTTTGTATCCGTTTTGTGCCGCAAAGATTTTATTTTGTGCTGATCCCCTTTTCAAAATACGCGAGAAGCAAAGTATACAGGAATGGGGGCTCCTGGGAACCATTACTGAATAGCCACCGCGCTAAATTTTAGGTTTTTATGGCCGTTCTGTGCAAACCGAACATAAAACGTTGCCATTATTAAGTTCGAAAAATTGGTGCAATGGCTGCTAAATAAGAGTTTGCAGCGACCCTTATTCCCATATATCTTGCTTCTTGATTATCTCGGAAAGAAGATGAACACAAAATAAAATCTTTACGGTAGGCATCAGCACAAAACGGTAGCCTAGTTAAATTTTGAGAAAGTGCGGGAGCAGTGTGAAGTTGGCTCCCACTTTTCAAATCGATTATCTCCAAAATGGAATTAACACAACAAAAATGTTTACGATATAAATCAAATTTAAAAGAATCGAAAGTTTACGCACCCGCAGAAATGTTGAGAGTATAAAGAAATTACGTATACCGTATATAAGGGCCAATACAGGCTTGCCATAAATACCACAATATTATGTACTTTGTATTTCTTTTGCAGATAAAAAGTCGGAATTTTTTAAGTTTGGTGGTCATTCGTCGATGTACGCACTTTCATACTATACATAAAATAATTGAAAAACCTTGGCTATAACAACTGATTGTAAATAAAGAGTCTATAGCGCTTACTTGTTAATGGTTAGTGCGCAGCTATGTAGCCGTTACTGGGTTTATGATCTCCATTTATCTAACTGCGTTTAGCTGTATGGGTATATGGTCGAATAGTATGTATCGTTTTTGCTTTATTTCATTAACGGCGTAATGTGTTTAATGGGGTTAGCAAAACGTAAGGCAGTAATTTCATGAAAATAAAACACAAATAAATGTAAACTACTTTGCTGGTTTATTTTATAGCACTTTTTACACACACTTCATGTTCTTACATCCAAAAAAAATAGACAATGCCGGCTATGAGAAATATAATACCTTTTAATATAATTTATTACTCCTTTCATTATCTAGGGACGACCAAATAAGGGGTATAATAATATATATTAAAAAGCACGTACATATGTACCAGATATGAAAAGGTATGATGATAAAGGTTATTAACTCACTTTTATCATCAACTCTCTCGAAAGATTAGAAAAATAAGAAATTAAACTACTAATAAATAACTACAAGTACTTATTGCTGAAAGCGAAACAAATTATTCGCTATGGAAAGTGACAAGACATCTAAATAGACCTGTTTATCACAAACCTCCGTTAAAAAGGGACGGTGGTACATGGGCTAAGGAAAATAAAGAAAAGGCTGAATTATACTTCGAAAATGCTTTTACTCCAAATCCAAGCGAGGAAGATGCAATGAACGAAGAATCACAAAATGTACCTCCTGTCACGCCAAAAGAAGTACAAAAAGCAATAAGAGAACAAATAAGGCTCCGGGGTACGACCTAATAACAGGACAGGTACTTAAGAAATTACCAAGAAAAGCCATTGTAAAGATAACCTACATAATAAATGTTTCATTCAAAATGAGATATATACCGAATATATGGAATCTGGATCTGGAAGTACTGATGACACCAAAACCAGGGAAACCTCCTAATAAGATGGATTCGTACAGGTCAATATCTACTCTACTAATAATGTCAAAATTATTTGAGAAGTTATTGAACAAGCTTTAGAAGTAAAAGTAATATGTACAGCAGTGTTTCTGGACCATTGATAGGGTGTGGCATAAAGGATTAGAATACAAATTAAGAGCTCTACTACCCAAACAGTACAGCAACATCTTAATATCATACATAAAAGGGAGAATCTTAAGGGTGAAATTCAAGGATGAATATTCTAAAACCAAACACATAAAGGCTGGTGTACCACAGGGTAGTGTAGTTGGCCCATCCTTGTACCTGTTCTATACAAATGATATACCAAACACAGAAAATACCTTGTTATCTACATTCGCAGATGATACAGTGATACTCTCAAAAGGTACAGACTTCGAAGAAGCTGCAGTTAAAACACAAAGAGCTCTAGATGGCATAACAACATGGGCAGAGGAATGGCGAATCAAGTTAAATGAGCTGCAGTCGGCACATATTAACTTCACCTATAAGAAAAATAGGAAAATCCAGCTCGAAATAAATGGACAGCCCATCTCGTTTCTTAATGAAGCCAAATATCTAGGTATAAACCTAGATGTTAAATTAAAATGGAAAGAGCACGTAAAAAAGAAAAAAGAAGAGCTTGAAATCAGAAGAAAAAACTTATTATGGCTGATAGGACGAAGATCACGAATGCCAGTAGAAAACCAACTACTGATATACCAGCAAAATTTAAGACCAGTATAGCAATATGGAGCGCAACTATGGGGGTGTTCTAAACTAAGCAACATCAATATTATTCAAAGATTTCAAAATAAAATACTCAGTCAATGCTCGCGGAAGAACGTGCAAACAAGAACTGAAGCCGCGTCACGGGACGTTGCTTAGATTTGTATTTAGTTTCAGCCTAGGAATTTAAGTTAGAAAATAAGCTAGTGGTTAGTCTGAGTTGTAGATTAGGAATAGCAAAAGACATGGAAGTGTCACATAAATAAAAAAAACTTTTATCATCTAGGTTTTATTATCTTTTTTTTGAGTGTACCATCTTAACACGTTCAAATATACAAGATGGGATATCGAGGAGTTCAAGGTTAAATGCAGCTGGTAATAGTGTTGTAAGTAATATCCCATAGCATAATTCAAAATCCCCCGCGATTCCTAAGTTTTTCCTTATAAAAGCTAAAATTCTAAAATTTTATTCCACAAAACAGACACATTGGCCAATTTTTTTAGAAACTTGAAAGGTAAAGAACACAAAACAAATATCGCTAGACGCAGTCGAGTCGATCGATCCCCTTCTTGTCCTCTGGCCCCCCTACTTCTGCGACTTTTCGGTAGAAAACGAAAATAACACGTTAAAGTAACAGCTCAAAAAGCATTTCTTTATTTTCTTATCCTCTTTTCAAATTGTCGATGTTTCCGTATATCTACCCGTTTTGCCTGTTTTGAAGTTTTGAAATTTTTCACGAGTTGGCATTATTGGCAGGTTACCAGCCAATATTTGCAAACAAGTTCTGCATAACATAACATTATGCCCAAGCATACAAATGACAGAAGTTTGGTTTTTATACAGTGCAGTCCTAAAGCATCCCCCCCCCCTCCCCCATGCATACTTTTGAACGACAGAAGCTAGCATTTCTAGGAAAAGTAGATCGATTTCTATTTTTTGCGGGCTAATCTTTTCCGTTATTGGCAGTTCAATTGCATTTCCGGTGTCACCGGAAGTGACGTCAACTTTCTGATTTTAAATGGAATACCCTATATATTTTTACGTTTCTGGAAAGGCAATCGAAAGACAAATAAATATGACGATCTGCAGCCAAAAAGGTTTTGGTAATCTATTTTTGTTGTTACGCAATGTTGGCTAGGAAGCAGCGCCAAATTGTTTATTGTGACGCCAAACTGATCTAAAGACCTCGTTGCTAAGCAGAGTAATCATAACAATTGCCAAACTGTCAAATCTCTATTTCAAAAGCATGAATTATTCCTGTTATTTATTGTTATATAACCTGCATTTGTCATACCTTCATTCTTTGTTCTCGTCGCTATTCTCTCGCATTTTAACTTGTAATTAATTATAGTAAGTTTGTTTAAATTCGTTAGTTTTTGATAGGCAATATGCTTAAGTTTCGGTTTTTTATGTTGTTGATTTTACAATGGCCTCCGCATGGACAGCGTAAGATAAACTTCCAGTACCTAATTTTAATATTCGGTGAATTTAGCAACAACTACCACGAAGTGGAACATAATGAATACTGCCCTTGTGCAGCCGGAAATATTTGAACTTTGCGCTAAGTAAGGATAGTATAAAATTTACAGAGCCAACTGCTTTAACTGAAGATAATATGATTTGAATCATTGCACAATTTGTTGTGCAACCATGGCAAGTAAGGTGATAACTGTTGCCAGATTACATAATACCATAATTGACCCAGCAATTTTGCATGATTCGTGCCGAAGCTATCATAAAAGTAACAACAAAGAAAATCTAAAAAACAGACATTGTTCATCAAAAACTATCAAATTTAAGCAAACCTACCATAATTAATCAATTGCAATAACGTTCGATAAAGTAAGATACAACAATTAACAAAACAAGTTAAAATGAGAGAAAGCAATAACGCCAACAAAGAACGAAAGTATGACAAATGCAGGATATAATAACAATAAATGACAAGAATAATTTATGCTTTTGAAATTGAGATTTGACAGTTTGAATAATTGTTATGATTATTTTGCTTAGCAACGAGCTTTTTAGATCACTCTGGTCTCGCAATAAACAATTTAGCGCTGTTTCCTAGCATATTTATTAAGTAAAAGTATAACATTTGTGGTATCATTGAATTCGTCTTTCGATTACCTTTCCAGAAACGTAAAAATATATGGGGTGCTCTATTTAAAATTAGAAAATTGACGTCATTTACGGTGATGAATGCAATTGATCTGCCAGTAACGGCAAAAGTTAGCTCGCAGAGAGTATAAGTCAACCTATTTTTTCCAGACGTTAGCTTCTGTCGTTTAAAAGTTAGCGTGACGGGGGATACTTTAGGACCACACTGTATATTATTACGTTCATCTCGAACTTCTCCTCCAATCTATCTTAATTTTTAAAATAATTGAGATAATTGGAGATCTTTGCGAAATTCCACTGTTTCTTCAACGGCCGATATCTTAAACGCTTTACATGCGAGGGCGGTGGTCCAAATTTTATTCGATTGAGTATTTCCTGGCAATGCATCGAACAATTTTTTGTATCAATTGGTGTCTACAAGATAGCCATTGAAATCGTTGCCTTGTTTGATTCGCGTTTATTTTTTTAAGAGAACACTTATATTTTTCCTGAATCTAACTCAAAAGAAACCCAAAAACAAATGTTTATAGCATTTGCGTTTAGTCCGACTTGAGTAGAATATAGTGTTAATTTCATTTTACAGCACCAAGAATATTTTCATTCATTTCTAGAAGAGATTTTTTTTTATTTTTATTCAATGAGTATTCAAAGAATACTCATTTATTTTGATATTATTTACGTTTATTATAATCATCTACCTACTACTTCACTTTTACTTATTGTTGAATGTGCCTTATTATCTATTATTTTTTTATAGCCACGACAATTTTAATTGTTTCGTATTAAGTTTTCAGTTCACACGTGTACTTATGATTTACTGAAAATTGTAGTAATATGATTTTTTGTTGATAGGGGCATTCATAATTGTCATAAAAATGTAATCTGTAATACTTCAATTATTCATGAGACAATTCGATTTTTCGCAACAGCTTCTCTCGAAGGCTAGTGATAGAACGGGCAGATCCGACTGCGTTGTATAGATTATAGTCGCCTGCGGACTTGCGTTAATGCGTTAGTATATGGAAAGAAACATATTAAGGTGAAAACGTATCGATAGTGTATAGTCAAGGATCCGTGTTGGGCCCTTTGTTGTTTATTGTTTATGTGAATGACGTGTTGACCACTGTAGCACATTCGAATACAGTAATGTATGCTGATGAGTGGATGATACCAGCTTCCTCGTACCTAAATGGACTAGACCGCATTTGGTTCTGCCCACACAGAGGCTACTTGATGCTTTTGTTAGTTGGTTTAATAGCAATAAGTTATACGTTAATAATGAAAAAACCGTTTGTACGCGTTTTAGTCCAGGTTCTAATAAAATGCACGAATGTGACTTAATAAAAATAAATTCGCGCACAATCCAGCAGGTCCAACATATCAAATTTTTAGGGGTCTACTTGGACAAGAGTTTAACATGGGAAACACATGTCACAAATGTATGTAAATAGCTTTCAACATCATGCTATGTAATATATAAATTAAAGACTGTTGCTAGTAATGAAGTTGTAATGCCATACTACTATTCGTCATTTCAATCTAAAATAAAATACGCGATATTGTTCTGGGGTGCTTCTTGTCACATTGGAAAGGTGTTGCGAATACAAAAATTGGTTATTAGAAATATGGCTGGTGTATCTAAGTATACTTCATGCCGCTCCTATTTCTCTTCTATGCACCTTCTTACCGTGACTGCTCTTTATATACTAGAGATTGTGATGTATGTTAAAACTAATGTAGTGGGATGCTCCAACGTGAACAGCTTATGTTAAATTCGAGTTCCGACATTTTGATTATTTATATTATCAATCTTTTACTTCTTAAAAAAAGGGAGAGAATCAAAATCTCAGCTTATTTTAAGTTATTTATATATTGAAAACATTATTTGTAAAAATAAGATACACAAAGAACACACTGTATTTGGAAATAACCGTCAAAATCCCTTACGTCATTTGCGACACCGAGTTGGAACTTCAAAACATTAAAATTAAATATCAAGTCGTTAGATTGGCAATGCTAGGGACGACGAAAAAAAGAGAAGTCAGCAACAAAAAACAATTCTGACAGATAACAAACATCCTTTCGATTCATATTTAGAAAATTGCAACATAAAAGTTAAAATATCGCGAAAGTTATCAGTGCAAATGTATTAAAAAGCATTTCAAGTGAACCATAAATCACCACCAATGATTAACGCTGGCCACGAGCGGTACCGCGCATCGGCGTAGAATCAGTTCGAACCGAGAGGAACGGTAGTATTACTTCGTCTGCGGAGCAGTACGGACATTTTCGCTGCCGGTCATTTGCGCAATTGTTTATCTGTCCTAGAAAAATTATGATTTCGTCAGCAAAACGACCGCGGTCGGACAAACTTCGAAAATTTATTGCAGAAATTCCAGACTTAATATATGAAGGTGCTAAAATTAAATGTGTAATCTGTAAAATCCCGTTAATGTGTTGGTACAGACAACATTGTCTACGACACGTAAATAGTGATAAGCATGTCTCAAAAAGAAATTGCGCACGAGACAATGAAAAATTTATATTTAGTTTATGCGTTACGTTTATCGCATGTAATATTCCGTTTAATTTACTAGACAAGGAACCATTTATCTGCTTTTGGAATAACTATTCGGAGTGCAAATTACCAAGTCGAACATCGTTATGAAGAATTGTGCCATCTGCGCGCGAACATATTGAACAAAAAATAAAATCGGAGTTGAAAGATCAAAAAATGTGGTTATGTGTCGACGAAACAACAGATCGGAAGAAACATTCTGTTCTTAATGTAATGGCACGCAAATTGGAACCTCGTCAATCGGCACCTGCAATTCTATTAGTCTCCAAACGAATACAACAGTAGTAGTAGAAGTAATTTCAAAGTTAGTGTTAAATACATTGGACAAGTTTGAACTTTCAACAAACCAACTCTTGATGTTAGTGAGTGATGGTGCTGCAAACATGCTTTCTGTAGGCCGGTCTCTTAAAAAGCATTCTGCTAATTTGTTACACATTACGTGTAAAATTCATGCTCTCAATCTTGTGGCGGATAGTATCAGAAAATGTTATCCTGAGGTAGACGCTTTAATATCGCATACCAAAGCAGTATTTGTCAAATCACCGAAACGTATTCGCGAATTTCACAGACTGTGCCCCCGTATACCAGAGCCACCAGAACCTATTCTAACTCGTTGGGGAACATGATTGCAGGCCACGTTTTATTATCATAAATATTTTGACAATATTAAGAACGTGGTTTTGCAATTCGATACAAAGGAAGCTGCCGCTATCCAGAAAAGCCAGTCGAAATTTCAAGATAGTCAGGTAAAAATGGATTTAAAAATCATTCACGACAATTACTTCGGGCTAGCAGATGCAATAGAAAAATTACAAAATCCTGCGGTGCCGTTAGAAGAATCTCTACAAATAGTGCAACATGTTCACGCACAGCTATGCGCGATTGAAGACGCAAAAAATGTTTCTGTTCTAGAAAAATTGTTTTTGAGAAAAATTCTGATTTTGGCACATTAAGACACATTTGTGAAGGTGCGTCAACAGAATCGTTAAGTTATTTGAAAGATTATTTTACTTACGCAAATATTACGTCACTAGATGTAGAACGTTCGTTCTCTGCATATAAACGCATTTTTTCCTCATGCCGTACTAGTTTTGCCGAAACAACAGTTGAAACATATCTAATGTTGCAGATATTTAACAGACATTATTCACTTTGTGATTTCAAGGAGGACTCTTAAAATGGTAAGTGTTTGAGCACGTGTTATTTAATTTTTATTTAAAAGATGAGCGAAATTATTTGCGGCAGCAAACATCTCTATTAGCAGAATAACTCTAGTGGAACGCGAGGCCTGGTCGACTCTACGCTACTGTGCGGTACCGCTCGTGGCCAGCTTTACCATTGATTGTCAAGAATATTAAATCAGTTGGGAAATTTTAAGAAGTAATTCGAAGAAATTTAATTGGAGAAAACCATCAAAGGGCTTCAAAATAAGAGGATTTTACCAAGAAGAGGGAAGAAGGAACCAGTAGGATTTTACACACACACACACGCACGCGTATAAAAAACACGCCACAACATAACTGTAAGTAATTTTAATTAGATTAAACTCATTTTCTTTTTTAACAAAACTGATTATCTCCCCAATTCAAATCTTTTAATTATTATTTGTAACATAACACTAACTTAAGTTTATTTACTAGGAACGCTAATTTTCATATGTACGATACTAGGAACAAAGATAGTTTATCCGTACCAAAACATGAATTGGTGACGTATGAGAGATCTCTAGTGTATATGGGGATCAAAATATTTAATTCGCTGCCTGCTTCTATTAAAGATTTAGAAAATATAAAAGTTTTTAAAAAAGGACATTCTTTATAATATTTTCTATTCATTAAATGAATTTTTTAATTATGTTTCCACTTACGATTAGTTGTTTAGTATTGCTAAATAATATGTATCTTCATAAATTGCATGTGTTATTTTCTATAGGCTGCATGTTACTTGCAGACATATCGTTTTCTTTTTTCATTGATGTTGTAAATCTATTTTTTTGTATGTTTTCTTGTTGACTTATCTTATGCCGTATGGTCCACTAGATCAATAAACTATTATTATTATTATTATTATTATTATTATTATTATTACTATATAAACACATTAACCATAAAAATACATACATGCATAATAAATTAATGGTCAATATCTAATGTTATAGTCTCGAAATATAATGATATTGTATATCTTCTAAATCGGGTTGTTCGAATAGTAATAATAATCGTCTAATCGACTTCTTGTCATGATCGCGATTAACCGACTAATCGACGAAGTTTCACTCGAATAATCGATTAATCGATTGCCAGCATTACTTTGAACCTAGTTCCAAATACATTGGCGTGTATTAAGAAAGACAACGCAATGATTTTAAATTTATTTCTGGACATAATCTCCCTGTAGCTCAATACACTTAGTCCAGTGATGTTCCAACTTTTTTAAGCCATCCAAATAATAGGATTCGCAATCTCTACAAAATAGGCCTCTGTTTCGGCAATGACCTCTTCATTTGACGTGAGCCGCCTTCCGCCAAGCCATTTTTCCAAGTTTGAAAACGGAAGAAGTCACAGGGGACGAAATCTGGCGAATATGGTGGATGAGTACCAATTCGTACCGTAATTGGACTAGTTTTGCTGTCGCAATTGCCGATGAATGGGCCGGGGCGTTATCATGACTATAGAGAATGTTTTTCTTTGCTAGGTGGGCCTTTTTTCTCTTTAGTTCAACGTCGAATTGGTCTAATAAATCAGCATAGAACTGTCTCGTGATTGTTCTTCCCTTCTCCTAATAATCAATTAAGATTATACCTCGCGAATCCCAAAAAAACGTCGCCGTAACTTTTTCGGCTGATGGAATCGTCTTCGCCTCCTTTGGTGCACGTTTGCCGGGAAAACATCATCTTACCGACTGATCTTTGGTTTCTGGTATGTAGTGATGTCTCCATGTCCCATCTACAGCCATCTAACGCCGCAAAAACTCACTCGTATTACGCTTAAACATGTCCAAACATTGCTTTAAAGTTATTACGTGATTTCGTTTTTGATCAATCGTCAGCAAACGCGGCACGCATCTCGCCGATAGCTTTCTCACATTCAATTTCTCGTGAAGGACACGTTTGCACACGTTCAATTGAGATGTTTACCATATTAGTAATCTGTCCAATCTTCACGCGGCGGTCTCTTAACACGATATCCTGAACTTTATTGATCATATCGTCCGTAGTCACCCGAATGGGGCGGCCTGGGCTCTCCTCATCAAAGACGGATTTTCAGCCACGCTTAAATTAAACCAAATTGAACAAGTATCTGGTAGTAGTCATCGAAGGTGCATGATCCTTATAAACTGTATCCAACAAAAAAAAGAAATCGAGTCACTGACAGGTATTGTTCTTTGTCCATGATTCTACAAATTTATAAACTTGCTCACTTTCAACAGCTCTCAAAACAACACTACTCAGTGAATCTCTTCGAAATTTCGACAGACCTCGACTAAAGTATAGTACTCATAGTCAGCAATGCAGATTTTAACGCAAAGCGCCATCTGTCTTCAAACATGGGTACTACTCATACTATCCTCATATATTCCTGTTCTTCTGACAATAACGTGTTAAACAAGTACGTATACTGAAACAGTTCACTAAAACCCTACCACAACACTTAATTCGCACTGGACGCACGTTTCGATAGCCAAGCTATCATCATCAGCAGCAAGACTGAACTAACAAGCTAAGTGAAAAACTAACCTTATAAGGAAAATAAATGCAATATGTAAATTTAAAATCGTAAAATTTAATGAACCGCTTCATTGCACAGGACTATAAATAGCCTAAAGGTAAATGAGCCGAATGACGTGAGTTAATAAATCCTGGATTACAATGAAGCGGTTCATTGCACATGGTTAAATTACAGCTATATAAAGATTAAACATGATGTAACAAAGGATAAAGGCTGGAATTTAGTGGTCCTAAATCTGAATTCATTAAGTGAGTTTTGTTTTTGTAAATTTCCATGCCTTCATAACAATTTAATTGAGAAGTACTCCTTACGTTTTTAATTAACTTTATATTATCAACATTATGGTTATTTTCAAGCATATGTAGGGCAACGCTAGATTTATCAAACCTTCTGAATTTGAGATGAGCCAAATGTTCTTTGTACCTAATTTTGATTGATCTTTTTGTTTGCCCAATATACACTTGATCACAATCTTTACATGAAATTTTGTAAATTCCTGATTTATCCATGTTATCCACTGGGTCTTTGGAATTTCCTAAAAGGTTTTTAAGGTTATTGCTCGAAGAGAAAACAATCTTGCGGTCAATCTTAGAAAAGATTTTTTGAAGACCCTTGGTGTAACATGGATAAAAGGGTAATTTAACATATTTCTTATTATTACGGCCGTCAATGCGTTCTAATGTGCTTACATTTCTAATTCTTAATCTATTCTTATGTTTCCTAATAGTATTATAGACGACATCTTCAGAGAATCCGTTAAAGTTAGAAATATTGATGATTTCTTTTAGTTCATTTTGATATCTATCTTTCGTTAAAGGAAAATTGAGTAACCGGTGCACCAAAAAGTTAATAGCCGAAAGTTTGTGTTCATATGAGTGATTAGAATCCTGTAAGATGAATCTATTATTACTAGTAGGTTTCCTATAAACGTCTATTTCTAACTTATTTTTATTTCTTATTACTAACATGTCGAGGAAAGGAATCCTGTTGTCTTTTTCTTCTTCGTGGGTAAATTTGATAGAGGGAAATTTTGAGTTAAGTTGTTCTATGAAATCCGTTATTGAACATTTACTGATGTCAAAGATGCAAAAAATGTCATCGACGTATCTGATCCAAAGCCGAGGGAAATAAGCGAATGTATTCTTCAGGTCAGTTTCAAATTTACCCATAAAGAGGTTAGCCATAAACGGAGATAAGCTGTTACCCATTGCTGTTCCTTCCGTTTGTTGATAAAAAGTGTTGTTAATTTGGAAAAAGTTTTGTTTCATGCAAAGTTTTGTCAAAGAAATGAAGCTAGTAACTTCCTCTCTATCCATTTGGTTATCTAACAAAAGTGTTTCTAAATATTTCAAAGTTAAATCAACTGGAACACTAGGGAACAATGAACTTACGTCAAACGAAACTAAAATTTCTTTGTCAGTAAGCTCAATGTCCTTAGTTTTTTCAATGAACTCGTAAGAATTTTTAATAGCCAAATCCGGAAATTGTACAGGTAACTGGTTCAATTTGTCAGATAACCACCTGGAAAGTAAGTAAGTTGGACTGTTGATATTCGAAACAATGGGTCTCATGCTTTTTCCGGGCTTGTGTATTTTAGGTAAACAATACATCCTAGGTAGTACTGGGTTTGACACCGTTAGTCTAAATCTTAAATTGTCGCTAATGACAGCCTTACATTCTAACATGGTCTTTTTGGTTTCTGTAATCATTTTAGACAAAGGATTTTTTGATAATTTTGAATAAGAACTTTGTGACAAAGTGGTGTTGACTCGACTAAAATAATCTTCTTTGTCTAAGATGACTACAGTGTTACCCTTGTCGGATTTTAAATAAAAACAATTTTTGTTTTTTAGTCTTCTAGCAATGATTTGATCTTTTCGTGCAATGTCAGGTGCATTCCTTTGCATATTTTCCAAAATTTGACTTTTACAGGCGGTACGAATAAAATTTTTTGTGTTATCATCAAAATTACTGATCGCGTTTTCTATGCCAACTATAATTTCTTCAACCGGAGGCTTATTAAATTTCAGGTTGTATTTCAAACCTTTGTTTAATAAGTCGATCTCTTCTTTGCTAAAAGACTCATGTGACTCGTTTCTAACTAATGCAGTTGGGTTAATTATCTCGGCAGGTTTCGGTTTGTTAGTGGTGACTAATTTGGAAAACTTTTTCTTGAGAACCTTTTCTTTATCTGAAACTTTCTTAGCAATAACGTCTTCAATCCTGTTGAGATAATTAATCCATTCAAAATATTCTAAAATACATAGATTGTTACAAAGTTGTAAATGTAAACTATATGCTTCTAACTCTAGTTGACTAATTTTAAAATACTGATACTTAATTTCTGAATTTAACCAACAACTTTTGGCCGAAGAAATAGCTCTATTAGCCGAACTTGATTTACTCTTGCAGTTAATTTGAATGAAATTCGGAAAAACATTAAATTTTCTACAATCTTTCAGAAATTTAATATCAGCATTAACTAGACTAATCTTACTTCTTACCTTAAAGAAACGGTTGAGTAAACTAGACCGGGAAGCCATCACACTAAATGGATACTCTAAAACTGTGGCACTGGAACACTGAAACAGTTCACTAAAACCCTACCACAACACTTAATTCGCACTGGACGCACGTTTCGATAGCCAAGCTATCATCATCAGCAGCAAGACTGAACTAACAAGCTAAGTGAAAAACTAACCTTATAAGGAAAATAAATTATGCAATATGTAAATTTAAAATCGTAAAATTTAATGAACCGCTTCATTGCACAGGACTATAAATAGCCTAAAGGTAAATGAGCCGAATGACGTGAGTTAATAAATCCTGGATTACAATGAAGCGGTTCATTGCACATGGTTAAATTACAGCTATAAAAGATTAAACATGATGTAACAAAGGATAAAGGCTGGAATTTAGTGGTCCTAAATCTGAATTCATTAAGTGAGTTTTGTTTTTGTAAATTTCCATGCCTTCATAACAATTTAATTGAGAAGTACTCCTTACGTTTTTAATTAACTTTATATTATCAACATTATGGTTATTTTCAAGCATATGTAGGGCAACGCTAGATTTATCAAACCTTCTGAATTTGAGATGAGCCAAATGTTCTTTGTACCTAATTTTGATTGATCTTTTTGTTTGCCCAATATACACTTGATCACAATCTTTACATGAAATTTTGTAAATTCCTGATTTATCCATGTTATCCACTGGGTCTTTGGAATTTCCTAAAAGGTTTTTAAGGTTATTGCTCGAAGAGAAAACAATCTTGCGGTCAATCTTAGAAAAGATTTTTTGAAGACCCTTGGTGTAACATGGATAAAAGGGTAATTTAACATATTTCTTATTATTACGGCCGTCAATGCGTTCTAATGTGCTTACATTTCTAATTCTTAATCTATTCTTATGTTTCCTAATAGTATTATAGACGACATCTTCAGAGAATCCGTTAAAGTTAGAAATATTGATGATTTCTTTTAGTTCATTTTGATATCTATCTTTCGTTAAAGGAAAATTGAGTAACCGGTGCACCAAAAAGTTAATAGCCGAAAGTTTGTGTTCATATGAGTGATTAGAATCCTGTAAGATGAATCTATTATTACTAGTAGGTTTCCTATAAACGTCTATTTCTAACTTATTTTTATTTCTTATTACTAACATGTCGAGGAAAGGAATCCTGTTGTCTTTTTCTTCTTCGTGGGTAAATTTGATAGAGGGAAATTTTGAGTTAAGTTGTTCTATGAAATCCGTTATTGAACATTTACTGATGTCAAAGATGCAAAAATGTCATCGACGTATCTGATCCAAAGCCGAGGGAAATAAGCGAATGTATTCTTCAGGTCAGTTTCAAATTTACCCATAAAGAGGTTAGCCATAAACGGAGATAAGCTGTTACCCATTGCTGTTCCTTCCGTTTGTTGATAAAAAGTGTTGTTAATTTGGAAAAAGTTTTGTTTCATGCAAAGTTTTGTCAAAGAAATGAAGCTAGTAACTTCCTCTCTATCCATTTGGTTATCTAACAAAAGTGTTTCTAAATATTTCAAAGTTAAATCAACTGGAACACTAGGGAACAATGAACTTACGTCAAACGAAACTAAAATTTCTTTGTCAGTAAGCTCAATGTCCTTAGTTTTTTCAATGAACTCGTAAGAATTTTTAATAGCCAAATCCGGAAATTGTACAGGTAACTGGTTCAATTTGTCAGATAACCACCTGGAAAGTAAGTAAGTTGGACTGTTGATATTCGAAACAATGGGTCTCATGCTTTTTCCGGGCTTGTGTATTTTAGGTAAACAATACATCCTAGGTAGTACTGGGTTTGACACCGTTAGTCTAAATCTTAAATTGTCGCTAATGACAGCCTTACATTCTAACATGGTCTTTTTGGTTTCTGTAATCATTTTAGACAAAGGATTTTTTGATAATTTTGAATAAGAACTTTGTGACAAAGTGGTGTTGACTCGACTAAAATAATCTTCTTTGTCTAAGATGACTACAGTGTTACCCTTGTCGGATTTTAAATAAAAACAATTTTTGTTTTTTAGTCTTCTAGCAATGATTTGATCTTTTCGTGCAATGTCAGGTGCATTCCTTTGCATATTTTCCAAAATTTGACTTTTACAGGCGGTACGAATAAAATTTTTTGTGTTATCATCAAAATTACTGATCGCGTTTTCTATGCCAACTATAATTTCTTCAACCGGAGGCTTATTAAATTTCAGGTTGTATTTCAAACCTTTGTTTAATAAGTCGATCTCTTCTTTGCTAAAAGACTCATGTGACTCGTTTCTAACTAATGCAGTTGGGTTAATTATCTCGGCAGGTTTCGGTTTGTTAGTGGTGACTAATTTGGAAAACTTTTTCTTGAGAACCTTTTCTTTATCTGAAACTTTCTTAGCAATAACGTCTTCAATCCTGTTGAGATAATTAATCCATTCAAAATATTCTAAAATACATAGATTGTTACAAAGTTGTAAATGTAAACTATATGCTTCTAACTCTAGTTGACTAATTTTAAAATACTGATACTTAATTTCTGAATTTAACCAACAACTTTTGGCCGAAGAAATAGCTCTATTAGCCGAACTTGATTTACTCTTGCAGTTAATTTGAATGAAATTCGGAAAAACATTAAATTTTCTACCATCTTTCAGAAATTTAATATCAGCATTAACTAGACTAATCTTACTTCTTACCTTAAAGAAACGGTTGAGTAAACTAGACCGGGAAGCCATCACACTAAATGGATACTCTAAAACTGTGGCACTGGAACACTGAAACAGTTCACTAAAACCCTACCACAACACTTAATTCGCACTGGACGCACGTTTCGATAGCCAAGCTATCATCATCAGCAGCAAGACTGAACTAACAAGCTAAGTGAAAAACTAACCTTATAAGGAAAATAAATTATGCAATATGTAAATTTAAAATCGTAAAATTTAATGAACCGCTTCATTGCACAGGACTATAAATAGCCTAAAGGTAAATGAGCCGAATGACGTGAGTTAATAAATCCTGGATTACAATGAAGCGGTTCATTGCACATGGTTAAATTACAGCTATAAAAGATTAAACATGATGTAACAAAGGATAAAGGCTGGAATTTAGTGGTCCTAAATCTGAATTCATTAAGTGAGTTTTGTTTTTGTAAATTTCCATGCCTTCATAACAATTTAATTGAGAAGTACTCCTTACGTTTTTAATTAACTTTATATTATCAACATTATGGTTATTTTCAAGCATATGTAGGGCAACGCTAGATTTATCAAACCTTCTGAATTTGAGATGAGCCAAATGTTCTTTGTACCTAATTTTGATTGATCTTTTTGTTTGCCCAATATACACTTGATCACAATCTTTACATGAAATTTTGTAAATTCCTGATTTATCCATGTTATCCACTGGGTCTTTGGAATTTCCTAAAAGGTTTTTAAGGTTATTGCTCGAGGAGAAAACAATCTTGCGGTCAATCTTAGAAAAGATTTTTTGAAGACCCTTGGTGTAACATGGATAAAAGGGTAATTTAACATATTTCTTATTATTACGGCCGTCAATGCGTTCTAATGTGCTTACATTTCTAATTCTTAATCTATTCTTATGTTTCCTAATAGTATTATAGACGACATCTTCAGAGAATCCGTTAAAGTTAGAAATATTGATGATTTCTTTTAGTTCATTTTGATATCTATCTTTCGTTAAAGGAAAATTGAGTAACCGGTGCACCAAAAAGTTAATAGCCGAAAGTTTGTGTTCATATGAGTGATTAGAATCCTGTAAGATGAATCTATTATTACTAGTAGGTTTCCTATAAACGTCTATTTCTAACTTATTTTTATTTCTTATTACTAACATGTCGAGGAAAGGAATCCTGTTGTCTTTTTCTTCTTCGTGGGTAAATTTGATAGAGGGAAATTTTGAGTTAAGTTGTTCTATGAAATCCGTTATTGAACATTTACTGATGTCAAAGATGCAAAAAATGTCATCGACGTATCTGATCCAAAGCCGAGGGAAATAAGCGAATGTATTCTTCAGGTCAGTTTCAAATTTACCCATAAAGAGGTTAGCCATAAACGGAGATAAGCTGTTACCCATTGCTGTTCCTTCCGTTTGTTGATAAAAAGTGTTGTTAATTTGGAAAAAGTTTTGTTTCATGCAAAGTTTTGTCAAAGAAATGAAGCTAGTAACTTCCTCTCTATCCATTTGGTTATCTAACAAAAGTGTTTCTAAATATTTCAAAGTTAAATCAACTGGAACACTAGGGAACAATGAACTTACGTCAAACGAAACTAAAATTTCTTTGTCAGTAAGCTCAATGTCCTTAGTTTTTTCAATGAACTCGTAAGAATTTTTAATAGCCAAATCCGGAAATTGTACAGGTAACTGGTTCAATTTGTCAGATAACCACCTGGAAAGTAAGTAAGTTGGACTGTTGATATTCGAAACAATGGGTCTCATGCTTTTTCCGGGCTTGTGTATTTTAGGTAAACAATACATCCTAGGTAGTACTGGGTTTGACACCGTTAGTCTAAATCTTAAATTGTCGCTAATGACAGCCTTACATTCTAACATGGTCTTTTTGGTTTCTGTAATCATTTTAGACAAAGGATTTTTTGATAATTTTGAATAAGAACTTTGTGACAAAGTGGTGTTGACTCGACTAAAATAATCTTCTTTGTCTAAGATGACTACAGTGTTACCCTTGTCGGATTTTAAATAAAAACAATTTTTGTTTTTTAGTCTTCTAGCAATGATTTGATCTTTTCGTGCAATGTCAGGTGCATTCCTTTGCATATTTTCCAAAATTTGACTTTTACAGGCGGTACGAATAAAATTTTTTGTGTTATCATCAAAATTACTGATCGCGTTTTCTATGCCAACTATAATTTCTTCAACCGGAGGCTTATTAAATTTCAGGTTGTATTTCAAACCTTTGTTTAATAAGTCGATCTCTTCTTTGCTAAAAGACTCATGTGACTCGTTTCTAACTAATGCAGTTGGGTTAATTATCTCGGCAGGTTTCGGTTTGTTAGTGGTGACTAATTTGGAAAACTTTTTCTTGAGAACCTTTTCTTTATCTGAAACTTTCTTAGCAATAACGTCTTCAATCCTGTTGAGATAATTAATCCATTCAAAATATTCTAAAATACATAGATTGTTACAAAGTTGTAAATGTAAACTATATGCTTCTAACTCTAGTTGACTAATTTTAAAATACTGATACTTAATTTCTGAAT
Organism: Dynastes maya; assembly: GCA_029619315.2. Lineage (NCBI taxonomy): Eukaryota > Metazoa > Arthropoda > Insecta > Coleoptera > Scarabaeidae > Dynastes > Dynastes maya. The sequence continues at coordinate 53,313,442 of JAROYE020000003.1, read as the reverse complement.
TTAACCAACAACTTTTGGCCGAAGAAATAGCTCTATTAGCCGAACTTGATTTACTCTTGCAGTTAATTTGAATGAAATTCGGAAAAACATTAAATTTTCTACAATCTTTCAGAAATTTAATATCAGCATTAACTAGACTAATCTTACTTCTTACCTTAAAGAAACGGTTGAGTAAACTAGACCGGGAAGCCATCACACTAAATGGATACTCTAAAACTGTGGCACTGGAACACTGAAACAGTTCACTAAAACCCTACCACAACACTTAATTCGCACTGGACGCACGTTTCGATAGCCAAGCTATCATCATCAGCAGCAAGACTGAACTAACAAGCTAAGTGAAAAACTAAGTTTTTCACTTAGCTTGTTAGTTCAGTCTTGCTGCTGATGATGATAGCTTGGCTATCGAAACGTGCGTCCAGTGCGAATTAAGTGTTGTGGTAGGGTTTTAGTGAACTGTTTCAGTGTTCCAGTGCCACAGTTTTAGAGTATCCATTTAAGTACGTATAAATGAACTGAGAGACAGCCACTAACAATGGTTCACCTCACAACATCTGCGACAGTATGTAATAAAACATTAGAAAACGAAAAACAAACCTCCTTCTCAAAACCATAACAATGTATACGTATTTGAAAGCCGTAATGTCGCTTGTGGTCAAAAGAAGAGGATAAAGGAAGAGATAAAATTGAAGCTATTAGTTTATTTTCAATACGAACAAATAGCAGCTCGTTGTGCATGCCCATGAAAATTTCTTGTTGTAGTAGACGCACAGTGTAAGGTTTCACTGCTAACATAATTTACTTTTCATTATAAATAATAGAGGAACCTCTGTAGATCGCGATGCCGTATTCTTTTAATATACTTTCAGTTTTATGGTACCATTTTTCACCGTAAAATAGAATAAAAACGGTATAAGACTGATATACGTTAATATAACTTATATGTAAGTGCTTACTTAAAAATCAAAATATAATATTAAAGGTGGGCAGTAACCATAGCCGTACTGCAATTACTTTATATTGCAGATTACATTTTAATTAAATATTTTGTAGCATCTATACTCTCGTTTGCAGGTTAGCATGCTACAAATTAGATTTTGGTAAAAAACACAATGAATATTGCTTATCTTTATTAAATATTTTTTATATTAAATTGAATTATTCGACGTCTATGCTTTCAACCATAAAAGTTATATTAACATTTTTCCAGAGGTTTATTTTTGTGACGAATACAATTTAATATAATCATTGTCTGTAACAAATTTGAAAAGGTCTATTGTACTAAAAAATCATCATGATATTGTCATTACAATGTATCGAAATTTAATCCGTTTATACATAGCTGCATTTTTGGTTTAAAGAAGAATGATAAATAATCAAATAATCAAAAAATTAGATGTTAATGGTCCAATAATGAGATTTTAATGGTTTGATTTAGCTTTTTATTTGTCTAAAAAGCACTCACTTATTGTTACAATAAAACTAACAGGATCAGGACAGGAGTTATTAGGACTTAAGGTCTTACCAAACTGCAATAATAATGTAATTTTCAATATAAAAATAACTTGGTCTTGCACGGATAATTAATTGAACTTTAAAATAGCTAAATGCTATTTAACTACCTTACTAGTATTATGTAAACGTAAAACAATTTTAAAACGACTACTTCAAATAATAAGAATAAAGACTAAAATTTAAAAAGGCTTAAAGTTAACATTTTCTTGATATCAGGAAGATAAATTAATTATTCAACAATAAAAGCATCGATTAAACTTTCTTGATTTCATATAGGTAAACGACTATATCAACGTTAATCTGCCCTGCCCTTTCATTCTCTAGTTTTAGTTATTTCAAGTTATTTATGTATTAAAGACATTAATTGTAAAAATGACACAGATACACACAAAAATCACATTGTGTTTGGAAATGACCGTTAAAATCCTTTGCGTTACCTACGACACCGAATTGGAAGTTCAAAACATCAAAATTAAAATATCAAGTCATTAGATTGGTAATGTTAGGGACGACGAAAAAAAAAAAGAGAAGTCAGCAACAAAAACAATTCTGACAGATAATAACATCTTTCCGATTGACTTTTGGAAGTTTGAGACAAGAAAGTTAAAACATCGTGAAAGTATCCAGTGCAAATATATAAAAAACATTTCAAGTGAACTATAAATGATATTCAACGATTCTTAACGATATTTAATCAGTCACGAAATTTTTAAAAACCATTTGAAGAAACTTAACCGACGAAAACCATCAGAGGGCTTCCAAACCAGGGGACTCAACGAAGCAGAGGGAAGGAGGAATAGAAAATAAGAGGATTTCACGAAGAAGAGGGAAAAAGGAACCAGCAATTAGTAGGATTTTACACACACACACACACACATTAAAAAAAAACACGCCTCAATAACTGTAAGTAATCTTAATTAGATTAAATTCATTTTTCTATTGTAAGTAAATACTTAAAATAAATACAAAAACAGATTATCTCCTCAATTCAAATCTTTTAATTAAATTTGTTACATAACAATATATATACCTTTTCCTCGAGAGTAGGGATAAACAAGCATGGCAGAATTAAGAAATTTTTTGGTTTTTCGTTCAGACTTATTCGGTAACTCGGTTGAGAATGGAGGCCCATCGAGCCTTTGAAACAGCTATTCCGAGTTAATTAATATCTTGTGTGGTGAAGAGTGTTTAGAAATAATGCTTCTTCATATCAGGTAGTTAACCGTTTGATTACGATGAATAAATATGTAGCCACCTTGTTAGCTAATTCGTATGTATTGTTAATCTTATTTCTATCACATATTATTTTTAAGTGTATTCAAAAAAATATAAATATTTGGACACTTTAATCTTCTCAACACTGAGCGTCTTATTCCAAAGAATAAGCGAGGGTAGTCTGAAAAGTTTCCAGCCTAACGCAGAAGCAAGTAGTTTCCTTGTCAAATTCAGTTTTATTTCTCAACATAGTCTCCTTGTAAGTCTGTACAGCTTTCCCAGCGATGCTCGCATCTCTTTAATGTATCCAAATAGAAGTTGGCATCTTGTTCTGCAAAATAGGCGTTTACAAATGTGGTGCCCTCTTCATTTGATGAAAATCTCTGTCCTCAGAGCGAAACTTTGAGCATAGGAAACAGAACAATGTCGCCGGAGGCCACACCTGGTGAATAGGGTGGGTAATCTATCAATTCGAACCCCGATTCGTGAATTTTTGCGAGCACTGAAGTGTGAGACGGTGCGTTGTCTTGGTGGAACAAAATTTCCTTTTTCTTCAAACGCAGCCATTTCTCCGCAATTTCTGCATTCAGCTTGTCAAGTAGTGATGCATAGTATAATCCTGTTATTGTTTTTCCTTTTTCAAGATAGTCGATTAACACAATTCCATGATTACCCCAAAAATAGTCACCATCACTTTCCCGGCCGATGGAACGGTATTCGCCTTTTTCGGAGCTGATTCACCCTTCGCAATTTACTGTTTCGACTATGCTTTGTATTCAGGAGTGTACTGGTGCATCTAAGTTTCATCTACAGTTATTAATCAACGCCAACACTCTAACTCATTTCACTTAAATTGCTTAAATAGAGCTGTGGAAATGTTCTTTCGAATGCGTTTCTGGTCCTGAGTGAGCAAGCGCGGCGCCCAACACCCAAATCTTCAGTCAATATACGATAAGCACGTTCTTTCGAGATACCCACAGCCTCTGCTATCTCTTTAACCTTAATTCGACCGTCCCCTAGCACCACTTGATGAACTTATCCGATGTTATCGGTAGTGGTTGCAGTTTTTGGTCGCCCTGAATGTTCATCGTCAACAAAGCTAATACGTCCGCGTTTAAATTCAGCTGTCCAAAATTTCATTGTGACAAATGATGGTTCAGAATCACGCCTCGAAACTTGATTTTGTCCATTTTTACAGAAGCACTAACATCGACTGGTACAAACAATTGTTAAACAACTGAGCGTCCAACATGGCTGAAATTTTCAAAAGTATCTTTCAACGCATGCGCAATTATATTATCAGAATATTTTTGACATATTGAGGCTTGAAACTTTTCAGACCGCCCTTGTAATCTTAACAATTACCTCTACTATCACACCTATTGATGGTAATTATTAACTATAATTACTATTGTATCAATATGCAATAATTCATAGAGGAAGATAATGGTAATCACAAATTCACTTATTTATAATTAACAAAGTTCCTGTAGTATATGTACAGTACCGTTCATGGAAGTTCGGGCAAGCTGACAAATTATATTAACTGTTTAGGAAAAAATTTTAAAATTATGTAATATACATTTCTGTGAGGAATTATTAAAACTAATCTTTTCTGGAAGCCTTTTACCAATTTCCAGGTAGTATTAAATCTATTATCATAAAATATATAATTATGTTGGAAATTCCCAATAATTACAGTGACAATAAAGCTTTATAATAATCCCTGGGAGGGTTAGCTGATTCACTCGTGTTACCTGGAAATATTCGTATACCTTTTATAAAGTATTATAACATTTCTAAACGCAGTAGTTCTGAAGAGATTGTTATTGTGAAAGTATCTATGGTTGTGCAAGCGAAAAATAAAATAATACTATTTCGATTTAAGACAACCGGTGACGTGCAAGATCGTAATCGGCCAGGACCGTCAAGAAAAACGACTCCTGCGGAAGATTTACGAATAAAAATAATTAGTAAGCACAATAGAAGACTAACAGCATCAGAAATTGCTGCAGAATTCAATAATGAGCGAGATTCCAAATCCATTCTGTGAGTACTGTGAAACGTCGGCTGAAAGAGGCTGGGTTGCATGGGCAATGGCCCCAAACATAAATCTAAATTGTGCACAGATTACCTGCAGCAAGAAGAAAATGAAAGAAACCTAAAAATGATGGAATGGCCGCCACAGTCCTCCGATCTGAACCCGGTAGAGTTGTTATGGGAAGAATTAGACCGATGTGTTAGGAAAATGTGTCCAAAATCGTTAAAAAAAACATTTGTGGATCATTCTCCAGGAGGTATGGACAAGCTTGCCCAATGAAACATTAGCAAAATTAATGAATCGGATGCCGAGAATAGTGGCAGCAGTCCTAAAGGTAAAAGGTGGATTTTTCGATGAAAATCGGATTTAAATTATTTGTATTACATTAACTTTTTCTTTTAATAAATTTGTGTTTGAAAATATGTAAAATCATGTAAGTAAGTATTAAATACATGGCCATTTAATATTTCTCTTATTTTCTTTGACTTCCGTACATTTTTTTGCTTGCCCGAACTTCCATGAACGGTAGTGTATGTCATATAGCACGTACATACGTTTCCACTTCAAGTTCTATTATTATGCCATGTTATTCAACTTGTACAATTTCATCGTGCGAATGAAGACTATGTAACTGTTAATTCGTAGCACAGCTACCATCAGTTAACACATGCAATTACATGAATTGAATTTCAAGTTCCCACTTTCATTGATTATTGTTCCTCGCTTAAACTGTTCATCCTTCAACTTGTAGTTTCTCTGTCTTTTGTCTCTAGTATCTACTAATATTTGACAAAAATTGCTATCCGGTACTACCATTATATCACTTGTACATCTTAATTAATTTATCAATTTGAATTTCATCAATTCTTAATCGTAATTTTTTGGCAATTTAATTTTTGTATCTATTTCTTCGTTTCGTGGAATATTTAAACAACGTGAAACCGTTAAAATTTGCTTTACACGTTCTGTATCACTCATTGTGAATTAAATTGTATACAGTATGACCAGGGTCAATTTTCGGAACACTTTCAGGTATACAGAGACATTCATGACGATTTTCTATTAGATCTCTCTCTATATTAGTAATTAAAATATCGAAATTTTGATGGACGATATTATGGATAAAGATTTATTCTTTATTCTTAAAAATATTTTTCATTGTATTCTTTGTTAGACCGGAAAGGTATATCAACCTTATATATCACTTAGATAGTTTTCTTAAATATAGGTTAGATAATACAGCATATCATAAGTCTAGAATGTACCAACTTTGATTAATTTTTTTTTGAAAATTTTTACACATGGAAAGTTCAATTTGAACATCAATATATTTTCTTTAAAATTTCTTTGAACTCAATAAATATCAAACATATTATACAGGCTGTTCCGAAAATCCAATCCAAACCGTGAATATATCCAATTAGGAAAAAGTCAATTGAAACTCTCCAAGATTTGCTCTTTTTTGATCAATGGGATTGATTCACATATTCCTCTTCTTCTGGTAGTAACCGGCCACTGCTGTAACTTCTTCGTCATCAGAACTACTGCTAACAAACATGGCGAATATGTCATTGCTAGATGTTAACTAAAAAATCGCAGCATCGGATCGTGCGGTGGTAGTTATTTATAAATTTTAAAATAAGCAAAAACTTTTATAAAAAACAATTTTTTCAAAAATCCATAATAAAAATATTTTTCTTTTTTACACCTATTCGGTAAAACTGTCTATATGCAAGTTAAATGGAAAACCAAGAGCAGACTAATATTGAGCAAACCACTAACATAAAATGTAAAAGATTGTTGATATGGCGCAAAAAATCCCATCAAACACGAGTTCCCAATTTATTTTGGAGAAACTAAAAAGTTGTTGCAGATGGTGTTCTGTATGTTAAATAAATGATAAGCTAAAAAATAATCGTATCTGAAGGGGTATAAAAATGCTGCTAACAAGGAAAGTACGCGAACAAATTCTACGTGTCTATTTATTTAGGATTTTATTGTATCGAACTAGAAAACCTATCGCAGCAGTGCAAGCGAGGTTCCAAAAAGCCACGTTTATAGTTTTCTTCGATTCCTTTAAAATCAAATAACGAAATTCAATATCAGATGTTGGTTGTGAAGAATAGAAATGTACGAGAAAGTATCCAATTACGAACGATCATGCAAGCGTCGACATTTCGTATAATTGGACAAAGGTCAAGAGAAATTGTTACTAGTACAAAGAATACTAGGATATTGTTATTGAATGACGTGTGATATGTAGTTTAATAAATAGTTTCCAGACATTAACGCGATAACAGGTTACACGCATTTTAAAAAATATATAATCAAAGTAATTATTAATATAGTGTGAACAAAACAATATATTGTTGCTTTAGTAAGAAAAGCGCGCAACTCCATTAAAAGGAAATTTACGAGGAGACCAAAAAAAACAATGTAAGCACTTGTTTCTCTTTTAGAGGCTATTGTAGAATAATTTTAATGATTTTTGGGGAAAAATAATTCTGAAAACTTTTTTCAGTTATTATTAGATGACAGTTAAATCTCGTTTTGGATAAAAATGGAGTTACGTGCTTTTCTAAGTAAGGCAACGATATGTGAACTTCATATGACTTATTAAATAAAGTGCACTCTGGCTACTTTGCAAGGCCACATACAAAAACAACAACAACAAAAAATAATGTCTACAAAAAGATTAAAATTCAAAAATTATTTTAATAAAACGATCACGTTCGAATATGCCTGAATATATACGATTGCCATCATGACGTCATGATATTTATTTATATCTGATTTGAGTGGTGTTTACATTTATTTCAATCATTTTTGTTTGTGATAATTCTACTTTGATTTTATTACTACTATTATTTATTACTATTGTTGTTATTGTTTCGTAACAAAGCGGTACAAAATAAACATGTGCGAGAAGAAATTTGTTGTAGCGCAAAGCGACAATCTACCAGATGTATTGCAGAAATTGTAGGCATTAAAGCAGAAATGTTAATAACCATCTTAATGCGAAAAATATTAACGTAAAGAACGCATAAGCACCAAATTTTCTATGTTTTAAGTGCATTTAACAAAGTTTTATGTTCCTGTTCTGTGGCAGATATTTAATAAAGTGATGAAATACATAAAATTAAAACGAAATGGTAATTAATGCAGCATAATCTGTAACCATAACTCTCTTTTTTATGTTTTTTACTCAGACGACGACGATATGAATATTTTTGCTAGCGTTTTAGTCAAAGGTGATTAGCATATAATGGCACAATACAATATTTAGAATTACTTTTGTAAGTTTTAATTTCCATATTCTACAAAGTGTTAAGCGTCACGTTGTTTTCTTTTCCTAAGAATATCTGACGTCACGTGTGTTTTGGCGGTCATTTAAAATCACAATTTTCATAGGTTTGTTTTGTTAATACAGTTGAATTAAAACGATTTTGATTTAATTCCTATTTACTGCATTAAAGAGTCTTTCATACTATGTAAATTGCTCCTGTACTTCATTGTGGGAATATACACTATGTCCTACAAATTTAGAATAAAATTCAGTAATCATTTCCTACTAATTATTCTTTGCAGAAAAACCTGAACAAATCGATTTTTGTTTTTAATCGGCCACCGGTAGAAAGCATTTTCTATCCCCCATCTTCAGCAATCTACGGGGTAGGCGCCATGAATTCTCGGCCTGATATAGAAAAAGTAAACTTGGTAAAATGTAACAATTTTCATTTTCAATAAAATCTCCCCTAACTTCAATACATTTATTGCGACGATCAATTAATAATTTTATCCCTTTCTAAAAATAATCTAAAGTTTTTCCTTCAAAATGTCTTTCTCGGACGAGGTTCATCGGGTGGCCGCCATTCCATCGATTCCTTTTTGGATAGAGGATTATAATACAGAACCATTGTTTCATGTCCTGTGACAATGGACTCCAAAATCGGTTTCAGGTTGTCTCCACACATATTTAAAAACGAACGTGCACATTCGACCCGACATTCACGTTGGAGAACGCGGTACCCATCTTGCACTAATCTTATTCATACAGAAATGGTTATGGAGAATTCGGCGAATACTTGTTTGAGAAATGTTAGACATCACTGCTAATTCCTTCACTTTTTAAACGACGATCTGCTAATACCATTTCTTCAATAATTGACATGTTTTGGCCGACCGGGACGCTCATCATCTTTAAGGGATTCTTACCCCAAACGAAAACATATGGCCCACTTTTTTACAGTGGAATATGAAGGAGATAAATCACCATAAATGTCGTCTAAACGTTGTTTAATGTGATTAGGCGTACCCCCTTCTTTTGTTAAAGATTTAATGACCGCGTGGTACTCAATTTTCATTACCTGAGACATTTCCATGCACTAGTCACGTTGTCTAGCTGGCTACTAAAAACTACTACTCTTCGAGCCGTAATATATATGTGTAGGCCTCGCGCATGTACAACTATCATGCAACTGACTTCGTAAGTCCTAACAACCCCAACTTTAAACTGCACGCATTTTAAACCATTTTTTATGTTCAATACAGCAGATTTTTTTTTACTTTCTTGATGAATAATGTGGGTATCCAGCAAAATTAGATTATTTGAAAATACCAAGTTACTGTTAATATTTTAAAATTAAGTATTAGAAGGGGTACCTTGCAAAAGTAAATACATCAGCAAATTTCAACAAATAGGAAACGTATCCAGCAAGATTTCGATTTTCCATTATAGTGAGGTAACGTAGGGAGTTTTACCCCACAATAGTGTACAGTAACTAGCAAATAAAAAACGAATGCTAAGTTGAACATTAATTCATTAAATTTTTAGGGATTGAATATTTAATTACGTGAAACTTAATTTAACTTCAACCAATTTTGTTGTAATTAATCAATCAATTGCAGTTTACAACTGGAATTAGTTGTGTTTAAATTTAATTGCATTTAAATCTAGTGGAAATCAATTGTAACTAAAGGATCTTTTATAATTGAGTTTTTTTTCTTGCTAATAGGGCTTAGAGGATCTTTGGACCACTAAAGTAACTGCATCAATGAATATCCAAGTAAATAGTACAAAATAAAACAAGCTGTGCAATAAATGTGCCCTTGTTAATCTTCCAGAAAAAAAGTCAAAGTTGTTAACCAAATTTTTGGGAAGAAAATTGTATATTATTAATACTGCTTCTATTTTCAACATTACGTTTAACTACAAAAATGTTATTATGTCATAATTAGTATCCAAGAAATAATTCATAATACACAGGTTTGGCGAATGAAACTTGCAACAGCCGTATCCCGTGCGTGGAATGAAGAGGCTTACTATATTTAGAACTGCTTACGAGCAAGCATATTATACTACTAGAGCGACAAATAAGAAATTATAGAACTTTCAGCTTTATTTTTTAAAAAAGGTTTCACAAAAAGATGAAGGGATTTTCAAATAAAGTATGTATCTTTCTGACATATACATGAATCGCATGGAATTCCCGCCAAATCTGTACAATTTTATGCTACTACATATTCTACTCTTACCACATCATTATTTATGCTAGGTCATTCCATATTAAATGGTCTAATTTCTCAAAAATAAAATAGGTATCGGTTACCAAAATATTAAACCAATATTTTTATTACTTCCAGAGATACGTTTAAAAGGTGGTAATGACTCATACTATATATATATATATATATATATATAGTAATAGTAAACTTCCATATGTTACAAGTTATCTGAGTGTTTTGCTCTAATATTTGTTAGAATAGGTTTAGACCAACGAGAATTCCGTCCATGTACTTCCTTTAACTCATCTATACACACTGAAACAAGAACTACGTATTTTTTGGTGATTTTAGACAGACTGCTTCTAACAAAATTCATTCAAAAAGCATCCACTCATTTTGTGTGCATAATTAATAAAGCATCCTAACTTGAAGCTACAGAAAATTGTCGTAGATTGTCATAGCGTTGTAAGTCTGTCTTGCGTGCAAACTAATAACCGCAAGAAATATCTCAGGAGTTTAAGGCTATATGGAAGTTATTTTAAGTTATACAGAATCAGTACACAAAGTTTTATTAAAATCAGTGATGGTGAGGCAAGGACCCTAAAATTCTTGACATGGCATGGCCGTACTATTAGTTGACCACATCTCAGTTAAATAAGAAAAATAACTGCATCAGTTATTCATTGATTTGCTTATTTAACTTTCAATAGTCAATTGTAATTGATTTGGACAATTACTTTCATTTTTGTAATTGCTATTATTAATTAGCTTATATAAATTTTACTCAGCTCTGTTTGCGAAACTAAAAATGGGCTTAATTACTTAATGCATGGTAATTTCAAAACAAAGCTTCTAGAATTAGGTCTAACTAACTATGCCAACAACCCAGTACGAGGGTAGATTGACAAATTTCCGAAATCACTGCTAGGGGGTTGCTTTTTTCCAAATACTTTACGTCGTTGTGTTGGCAACTCTTTCATATCAATTGACTGTAAATGCCAAATCGATCTGTTAAATAGGCTGGTTTTGGAGTCAAGTCATCAAATTTTTTTATTTGGAAGGGAAAACCGCAAAGGAAATTAAATCAAGGTTAGATGCTGTTCTTGGGAATTCATCACCTTCATTTTCCACCGTGGGTTTTTGGGTTTCGAAATTTAAGCGTGGCCGCACGCACACAAGTGACGAACCACGTTCAGGACGTCCAAAAAACGGCTACCACTCCAGAAATTGTGGATAAAATCCATGACATGGTTTTGGCAGATCGTCAAATAAAAGTGAGTGAAATTGAGAAAGCCGTGGGCATCTCTTATGAACGAGTAGTTCATATTTTACATAATAAATAGGGTTTAAAAAAGCTTTTTGCAAGATGGGTGCCGCATTTGCTCAATTCGGAGCAAAAATGCATTCAAGCTCGAACCTCAGCCGATTGTTTGGAAGTGTTTACGAGGAGTCCAACGGATTTCAAGAGACGACTCGTGACCACGGAAGATACCTGGATTCACTACACACCAGAAACAAAAATGCAATCAAAACACTGGATTGAACGCGGTGAGTTGATTCCGAAGAAGGCAAAGACCATTCACTCGGCTGGGAAGGTGATGGCATCGGTTTTTTGGGACGCAAAAGGAATTTTGCTAATTGATTATATTGAAAAAGGAAAAACTGTTACTGACCAATATTACAGAACACTTTTGGACAAACTGCAGTTCAGGAAAAGGTCCGGGAATGGTCAACAAAAAAGTGTTGTTTCACCACGACAATGCGCCCGCTCATTCAAGTATGATCACTCAGCAAAAATTTACAGAATTGAAGTTCAGAGTCCTTCCGCATCCGCCGTATTCGCCTGATTTGACTCCATCGGACTTCCACCTGTTCCCGAATCTCAAAACATTTCTGGGTGGAGATTTTGGTCGAACGAAGAACTGATAGAGGCTGTAAACGATTATTTTGGGAACCTCGAAGAAAGTCACTTCCGGTAGGTAATCGAGAAGCTAGAAAAACGTTGGACCAAGTGTATTAAGCTTCGATAGGATAATATTGAAAAATAAAATATAACTTGAATCCGATTTATTTTGTTTTCATTGTCATTTCGGAAACTTTTCAATCTACCCTCGTAGGTGTACGAAATGTCAGGAATGCTGGCGCTTGTGTTTTTGTATGTTTTTTTTTTTAGGTGATAATGATGCATAAAATTGTTTTATTAGAAACATACTGAGTGCTAACGCATTACATTTCCCTAACTACGGTACCCCGTTCTTCATAAGAACATTGATGTATTAGGAGCCTGCAAACGTGGCGAATACAAACAGTAGTAACATGCTTTATACGAGTAGTAGAGCCACGGCAATTTCCCACGTTTTGTTTAATACCATCTATCTTTAGTCTCTTTTATTCTTATTCCTTACAAATATATTGCACCACTATATTCTATTTCTGATACTGGAACTTTTTAGACACTTACATCCTTTAAAAACCCAACAGTAGTAATAAAATACTGCAACTTAAAGAAACGCGTAAACAGCATTTTTTATTTTACAGAATAGTGTTCTGTACTACTAGTTATTTAAAACAAGTATAGCAGCAATAACATTGCATATTAATGTGACTTGCAAAAGCTTCCATTATCCCAGAATACTCCAAACACGTAAATTTGATTCTAAGGTATGTCGTAGAGAAATTTATTGGTTTCATGTGTTGAAAGAAACGTGTGTGTTAGTAAAGTTTCTTAGAGATCTTTTTCTTATGTGTTGTAGGATTTTCAGTACATCAGCCTTAATCATCCGAGCTTTACTTAATACATATAATGCATAGATGTATATATATTGTGACGCCAGTACATGTTTTTAAAGATTTTACGGATGCTAAGGATGATAAATCTCGGGAATACTTCTCTGGAAGGGAAAGCGATACCCGATACCCACAGCCTCAGCGAAACTTCTTCTGAAACATATATCTAAAATAATCGATTTCACAAAAATATACTACAATTTAAACTTCAAATTTGGTGGATGCGCTAGATTTTACAGCTTAAAAATAGCTTTAGTAACAACTATTACGTATTTACTTATGCTAACTTGAAATTTAAAAGGATTTCAAGTAATTTCTTACTTTAAATATAGTTTATAGGTACTTAGTTTTCAAAGAGAGTTGTTATTTTAACTTTACAATACATTTCCCATAGTTGTATACTACTCATTACATGGCAGCTACATATGCAACGCCATTATTTTCAATGACATAGCAGATATTATTACAAAAACTAAATTACTTATACATACCTAATGTAGAAGTATAATCATGCATCGTACGATATACATTAATACGACTGTTTTTGTAGAAAATTGCAAATGCTATATCAATTCCATCTATTGATTGAAGCGACAATTAAAGGGGCCGGAACGGTCTTGTTAACGGCGCTTTTAGAATCTTAGAACGTTATTAAAATCTAAGGTATGAATTGAGCAAAATGGCGCTGTTATTGATAATTTTAATTGCGCAAAATGTTTCAATACTTGGATACATTATGCATTTTTTTCTAATTTAATTTATACAAGAATTCCTTTTTGCTGTTTTTTACGTTAATATTACAGGATTATAAAACATATTTTGGTGAAAATATCAGACTTTCATTATTGTGCAAATATTAAATTTACTGATCTGAACTTTGTTTTATTGAACTAAAATTCGGCTGCTGTTTATTGCCTAATTCAAGGTGTGTTAAAGTAAGCACCGTTTTGAAATTCTGCTACCGTGAGTGCTGCGGCGGCTTTCTACGCTTGCGCGCTGTGTACCTACATCTATTGACAAGACTCTATTACAGAAAGATTCGATCGTCTTTTCGTTTGTTTGTCACTATTTAAAATGTCTCCGCCGATCGAGAATCCCGCCGACTGTGAAATACGCGCTGCGATTCGTTTTCTTAGTGTTAAAGGTATTAAATCGGCCGACATTCATCGTCAGGTCTGTGAAGTGTATGGAGAAAACATGATGAGTGGTGGAATGGTACGAAAATGGGTGAGAGCTTTTAAAGATGGCCGCACGAATGTCCATGAGGAGGAACGAAGTGGGCGACCTTCTGTCATTACTGAAGATTTGGTTCAGAAAGTTGACGAAAAAGTGAAAGAGAACAGACGGTTTACGATTTCATCGTTATCTGATGAGTTTACTCAAGTTTTCAGAAGTGTTCTCTATCAAGTTGTGACCAGTGGTTGTTAAATCAGGCGGCAAACTTCTATGACGATGGGATTTTGTAAAGCTGATTGTACGATACGATAAATGCCTCAATATTGGTGGAAATTATGGAGGAAAGTAGAATAAGGTACAGGCTTTCATGTAAAAACGAAAATTATTATTTGAAAACGGTACTTACTTTAAAAACACGCCTGGTATAAATATTAAAACCTGCCAACAAGAGACGTTTCTGGTTAGTTGAAATGTACACCCCGAAAAATAAAGATGATCACACTTAAACCTTATTACGTCTTTTATGACATTATAAAAGAAACTGATGGGCTTAAGCAAATAATTTAAAGCACATTTTTTAAGAAATAAAATGAGTACATATAAGAAGAAATCAAAATTCTTCCAGATAGCAATTGTACTCCTGAATTATTTGTAATATTTCTGTTTATTGTAAATCTTTTGCTGCACCTGATTTTGGATATGCCTTACATCCAGAATTCCAAGATCATCAGTGGAAACACGATCAATACTATGAATGCTGCTAATACTGCCAAGGGTTAACTTATCCTGCAATGTAATAACCATCATTTGATGAATGATAGACTCTTACTAGCACTTTACATGTTTCGATATCAGCTTCGAAACAAATTAATGTGTTACTAATAATGAAACTTACACTTTCCAAAACTGCTGTTTTAGGTGAATTAAAAAATATATATATAAGAAAGCAACACTGAACTGTAAATTTTTAGGTAATAGGCAGTGCAACTTTTGTTCGCTTTCTTTCACATATTTTTACCACAAAATCAAAGAGGTGTTTATGCCTAACGTAGACAATCTTATTTGCCATTTTTTCACACTATTTATGGAATTGTTTCCTTCAGGCCTTCAAGTGTTCAAACGTTTGTATTTTGCACCATTTATAATCTCACACTAAGCGATTGTCATACGTTCCTTCTTTGTTCTCGTTATTATTTTCTCTCATTTTACTTTTTTTTTGTTAATTGCTGTTGTTTTTTAAGTTATCGAACTTTATTGCAATTAATTAATTAAGTAAGTTTGTTTAAATGTGTTAGTTTTTGATAGACAATATGTCTGTTTTTTAGCTTTTTGTGTTATTTATTACTTTTAGAATGGCTTCGGTACGAACCATGCAAAACTGCTAGATCAATTTTAATACTATGTAAATCCGGCAACAATTATCACCTTATTTGCCATGGTTGCGCAACAAATTGTACAATAGTATTGTCACGGACCACCGTGACAGAGGTAGCTCAGGTTAGAGTCGCTCAAATTCTACACAGATATATAAATTCACCCATCTGCTAGAGGTACGTAGATTCCAAAAAACAGGCAACTCCACTTTACGCTCTTTACTTATCAACTCAATACAGCTCTATGCCCGTAATAGATTACCTATTACGGACAAAGAAACTCTCCAAGAGTCCTCTATGATTACACATAACTTATATTTATAGACTATGGAATCCCTTCTACTAACTGTCCTTCCGGTGCTTGATCGGCAGCATCAAAGTTCGATGTCTTCGAATTGACCGAGAGATCATAATCTTACACGGCAATTGTCCAGACGCTCAGTCAGCTCGACGACACCGGTCACCGATCGAAAAATGATTACAATACAAAAAACATAGACGATGAACGCAAAGCAGCGGAAGTCCAGTTAGCGTCTTTTCTAAAAGTAAAAGCAAAGCGCTTATTCGCGACAGTATAAATCATATTACCTTCTGTTAGAGCAGTTTACCCTGTAAATTTTACACTATCTATCCTTATTTAGTGCAAAGTTTAAATATTTCCGACTGTACTAGGACACTGTCCATTATGTTCCACTTCGTGGTAATTGTTGCCAAATTCACGGAATATTAAAATTAGGTACTTGATATTTATCTTACGTGGTCCATGCGGAAGCCATTGTAAAATTAACATCATAAAAAACTGAAACTTAAGCACATTTCCTATCAAAAACTAACAAATTTAAACAAACCTACCACAATTAATTAATTATAATAAGATTCGATAAAGTAAAGCAGAAACAACAATTAACAAAACAAGTTAAAATGACAAAATAATAACAAGCATAAAGAACGAAAGTATGACAGATGCAGGTTATAATAATAATAAATAACAAGAATGTTTTTCGCTTTTGGAATTGAGATTTGACAGTTTGGCAATTGTGATTACTTTGCTTAGCAACGAGCCCTTTCGATTAGTCTGGCGTCACAATGAACAAATTGGCGGTCTTCCTAGCCAAGTTTGTATAACAACAAAACAGATTACCAAAACCTTTATTGCTGCATATCGTCATATTTCTTAAGTCAAAGTATAACATATATGATATCGTTAGATTTACCTTTCCAAAAACGTAAAAATATATATGGTATTCTGGTGACACCGGAAATAAAAATGAACTGCCGATAACGGCAAAAGTCAGTTCACAAAAAATAGAAATCGACCTATTTTCTCTAAAAATACTAGCTTCTGTCGTTCAAAAGCTATCATGGGGGGGGGGGGGTACTTTGGGACCTCATTGTATAGATCTTATATTTCTTTTTCAAAATTGCGATTCTCCTTTATTTGTTTTAGTATAAAATTTAAAAGATTCAGTAGAAATACTAGTTTTCGTAAATTAAACTTTCTGTAGTAGTAATAAGCTAATAAATAAAATTCAACGGAAGGTCATTTTGAATGATCTTGCCTTTTTTGAATTCGTGTTAAACTATTAGAATTTTGCAGTTATTTGAAGAAGCAAGAAGTAAAAAATGTAGTAGAAAAACGCTAATGTTAAAAACCAATTAGATAATAATGTAAATGTTTTTCTTGATATTTGAGAAAAAGTATGATTTTTTTTAATATTAGCGTTCGAAATTTTTATCAATTTACAACTTTACTAAAAGCAATTATAAGTTTCCGGTGTGTCTCAACATCGCAAGAGTATGGTTTGATGCTAAAGTCTATAATAATAACCCTGCAAAGATCGTTTGACCTATTGCGTATAATTAAGTTGGGCCCTGTTTCCCCGAAAACAAATAAAATATATAGAAGTAAACTGTTATACACATTGCGCATATACACTGCTATAGTTAGTTCAACTCTAATGTAAAACTGAATTTGGCGCACTTTGACACTTTTGACACTACAAAAGTATTTAATTTGACTAAAAACTATGAATTGGATATAATGTCAATAAGATCTATTACAGTGATTTTATAAGTTTGGGGTACTTTACATTTTTGTATCATAAAAAAGGACGGCCGCCTTTAAATTTCCTTCTGTCGTTGTTGGCAAAATGTATCATAAATAGAGCAACGCAAACTGCGCTGAAAGCCAGTGGCTGACGCATAAAAGTTTACACAAAATAAAAACGGCCGGGACAATTCGGTATAAGCGTCAGTATAACTGCGACTCGAAAGCCGATCTGTTGTGTATGCATCTACGCTGTCGTATACTATATCGTAGTTCTACGTTTGTTTTGAAAATGTTTCCTACATCGCGAAAACGACCAAAGTTAGACACAATAAGAGAATTTATTGTAGAAATGCCTGATTTAAAGTGTGATGGCGCTAAAATTCAATGTGTAGTGTGTAAAATAGATTTAATGTGTTGGTCGAAAAGTGATTGTCTACGGCACGTAAATAGTGCAGGGCATGTTTAAAAAAAAAATTACACACGAGATTATGACAAATTTAAATTTAATTTATGTGTTATCTTTATTGCATGTAATTTACCATTTCATTTACTAAGGAAGAAAGCATACGTCTCGTTTTGGAATGAATATTCGGACTTTAAGTTACCAAGTGAGAGAACATTACAGAGAGTTGTGCCGTCTGCTCGTGAGCATGTCGAGAAAAGAATTAAATCGGAGTTGCAAGATAAAAAAACTGTGGTTATGTGTGGACGAAACAACAGATCGTAAAAACATTCTGTGGTTAATGTAATGGTACGCACAATAGAACCACATCGACCGTCACCCTCAATTTTACTAGCTTCCAGACGAATACAACAATGCACTGCCGAAGTAATTTCAATGTTGGTGTTAAATACATTGGAAAAGTTTGAACTTTCAACAAATCAACTGTTGATGTTTATGAGTGATGGTGCCGCAAACATGCTTGCTGTAGGTCGATCTCTTAAAAAACATTGTGCTAACTTGTTGCATATTATATGTAAAATTCATACTCTCAGTCTCGTAGCAGATAGTATCAGAAAATGTTATCCCGAGGTAGACGCTCTAATAGCACATACAAAAGCTGTGTTTGTAAAATCCCCAAAACGTATTCGGGAATTTCATAGACTATGCCCCGGTATTCCTGAACTACCACAACCTATTCTTAGTACTTGCATTCTATTATCTTAAATATTTTGAGAATATAAAGAACGTGATTTTAGAATTCGACCCAAAGGAAGCTGCGGCTGTCAAGGTAAGCCGCTTGAAATTTCAGGATAGTCAAGTTAAAACAGATTTGAAAATTATTCAAAACAATTACGTGTGACTAGCGGATGCGATAGAAAAACTACAAAATTCTTCGGTGTCGTTAGTGAAATCTTTGCAAATAGAGCAACATGTTCACGCACAGCGGTTTATCTAAAACACTTTCAAGTTTTAGATAAAGACTCTGATTTTGGCACATTAAGATAAATTTGTGAAGGTGCGTCAACAGAACCATTAAGTTATTTGAAAGATTATTTTTCGTTCGTTTTCGGCATACAAAAACACTTTTTCTTCACGCCGCACTCACTTTGGAAACATATCTAATGTTACAAATATTAAATAGACATTATCCACTTTGTGATTTCACGGAGGACTCTTAAAACGGTAAGTGTTTGAGCACGTATCACATTTAATTTATTTTATGTAAGCTTTTATGCGTCCGCCACTGGCTTTCAGCGCAGTTGCGTTGCTCTAATCATAAAGTAAGGATAGACTTACGTCTTTTTTGTTTTCAATACCATCAGCTAAATGCATAAATAAAG
This sequence comes from Dynastes maya, assembly GCA_029619315.2. Lineage (NCBI taxonomy): Eukaryota > Metazoa > Arthropoda > Insecta > Coleoptera > Scarabaeidae > Dynastes > Dynastes maya. The sequence continues at coordinate 53,293,995 of JAROYE020000003.1, read as the reverse complement.
TTCATTTAAGTTCCAATTAGTTCGAATTTTTGACTTTGTGCTGTAATTTAAAATAAACAAACAAACCTTAGGGATTTTTCATTAGACACTAATAAACATATTCTTTATATCAATAAATCCGTTTATTGTATAGGTATATACGAAAGTATGTGTTCATCGATATAATAAATAGCCATTTATTAACGCGATGAACTCATTTGTTGAACCAATTTTGATTAAAAAATTTGTTACGTTAACGCGCTTCTTCATTGTATTTATGTACCTTTTTCGTTCACTGCATCGATAAATGTATAATGTATATTCATGCTACTCTTTATATTATTAATGTAGTATTTACTGTTGAAATAATTATTACTCAATGTGACACGTGCCGTTATCCTACTTTTCGGTATTACAAAAACAGAACAAAAGGAAAGGTTTCCACGGCGCTTTAGTACACAAGATATTAAGAAACTGGGAGTGAATGCGCGACTTTTAAGTACTCTGCTTTTCACTACTTTTCAATAATACAAATCCTTAAAGTCAACAACTTCATCTTGCCTTGTCGTACAATTTAAATCGGATTTTGTAAAAAGTATTGTATAAAAATGACTAAACAGGACGCTGTAGTATTAATAAGGAGCACTTAAAACCTATATTACTTACTTAAATTCTATTTCGCTACTAATAATAAACTCTTGAAGTTAATATAGTAAATCCTGAATGTTTTCCGTCACGTGTAAAATTGTTGCAGATGATATGTTTATGAAAATTGTAATTACTAAGAAGAATATTATACTGGTATTATAGAGGCCATAAAACATGTCGTTTTCCCATTATGTAGTAGGGTGTTTCATGCATAGGGAACTTACTAAATTATTAGATTAGTTAGATGCGGTTATCTGCATTGCTGATTTGTGTGGTAATTTAATGTCTAATTGTTGTTAATAGACATGCGCTATTATTAAATTGTCAATGCAATATAGAAGATATGCAACAATAGTATTAATGTCAATAATCGCACTAAATCATAAAACAGTTGTTCTTAATAACAGAAGCGTACAAAGTGAAACAGTGTTTCGTGTGTTTCCATACACAGCGTGTTCAAAGTGTATGGAATAATTGTTAATATACGTGTGCATTTAATTTTTAATTCTTTCATTCTATTTTTAGTGAATAAAATCTACTCTGAAACATAAGGTTTTTTATTTAATCAAGTATTAAATTTTAAAATCGACAGCTAGAAAAGAGGCCTTTGTAAATCGTAGATTTTATTTAGGGAGTACTAACTTCTGGCTGTCTACATTCAAATATAAAACATTTAACAATTTAAATTTCCCGTCGATAAATTCAAATTAATAATTTCAATTTTCCAACAATCTCGGCTACTCGGTACACATAGCAATCTTAAAATGCCAAACGTGGTACTGTGTGGAATAGATACACAAAGTGAGTCGGGAGGTACGCACCAAACTCCAGGAGTGTATTGTACACGTAAAAAAACTCATGTTCTTATCCAATTTTCATTTGTTTTCAAGTTGTAGCGTGCAAATAAACAAAATTTCATACATTAACATTTTTTAATCATAGCGTTCTTTTAATAATTGTTCAAAAATACCGCCATTAACCTGTAAACATTTTATGCTTCGTGCTAAGGACACCTGTTGCTCTTCTGATTGCTCCATCCCTTTCTTTAATATAGGCTGCAGTATTTCTAATACGTCGAATTAGTGCATCCCGAGTCTCGACTTTTACCTCGTAAACTTTTTTGAACCAGAAAGTATTGATTCAGATAGCCGGTATGTCAATGTAATGAGAAGCGAAAAAAAGTTTTAATGTCGAACGCACCTGACTTGTTACTATTTTAATTAAGGCGCATTAACTCGAAAACAGGCGAAAATTTGGACCATTTACAAGAACGCTATTTAAATTTTTTAATTACGCTATAACTTGGAAACAAATGAAAATCGAATAAGAACATATGAGTTTTCTTACATTGTTTTTACGTGTATAATACACTCCTGAAGTTTGGTCCGTTTCTTCCGACTCACCCTGTATATCTCCTTAACTCACCCAATAACTTGTTTTCATTGAGTCGGTCATGTGTAGTAATCTCTAGTATACCGTGTAGCTGTTTATTAATGTAATAATGTAACATTCATTGATTACTGTATTTAAATTGACATCTAAGTTCTAAATGTTTTTATTTTTATACCTGTAAATACACATGTTTTGGGTATAATAAAGAAATAATAAAATTACATTACATAAACAAGAATAAAAAATGCAAAAATTGGTTTATTTTTATTCAATATACCTGACTGTATGTATAAATAACCTATCCAATGTTTTGCAAATAATCCCTACATGGAATGCCTATTACCTTAAATAATCCGTTTCCATGACAGCAATACTTCGATCCACACATGAAATGTGAAGCAGGCTATTGCAGTATCCATTAAAACTAGCTACCAAGGAATGAGCTTTGATGATTAATTATAATCAACGAAGCCGTTAAAAGAGGATGTCCTTTCTAGTGTGTAGAATAACGTTAATTAATGTGACTAACGCGTATTGATTTACCAATAAGAACTAGGTGTGATTTAAAGTAAAGAAGAGGGGGACATATTAATGAAAAAGAATTTGTATTTAAATCTCTATTACGAAATCATCCTGAGATACCAGCCTCGCAAGTCGAACAGGATCGTGCCCTTTTACTGTTGCAAAATTCGCCCAGTGCAAGAGAGCGTGGACATGAAGGTGTGAAACGATACGATGTATAACGATGGAAATAAGCAGAGTTCACAACTTCCATGCATTTTTTCGTAATCATTAGATAGCGTGCCCTCAATGTGTCCCCGTCAAATTACACTTAAATAACAACTACTATAATATTATAAAAATACAATGTGGAAGCTCGTTGTCATTAGCGCCATGTGGAGTGACGTTTATCCAAGTGCGATCGGAGAACCTACGTCAGAGTGCTCCTGTTTCTGATCCAGGATCAATTCTTCAGCTTGTATACCCACGGGTCTCTTCTCCTTGTTCCTGGCGTTTTGTTAGGTAAACTTATTTCTAGTCAACGATAATTCCGAGGGACCGGCAATATTACTCATCGTCGCTTACACAATATACATTCTATTGTGTTTGTATCATAATTTCGCAAATTAAATATTACTTGGGAATAAGTCTTCAAGTCTGGTAGTAAATGGCTATAGGTATATTAAGGTTACTGAAACTCGTTAACGTCAAGTCAAGTCGTAAGTCGTTAGACGAACTCGTATGGAATATTACAGGCTATAAATATATTTTTAAAGAAAAGAAATTTTAGTTAATTGAAAATTCAGTTTGTAAGAATTTAAAATATTGTCTATTTGAGATGTGTATCGTACATGCATAGAAACGTTTACTTGTATCAAGACTGTCCGCCACAATTCAAGACAATTACTGTTTCAATTATCCGCAATACAATAACGGTTTTAAATCAAAAGAAATATTTCCTTACCGTTTTTCTCGACGCCTAAGATAAGTATACACTTGTAACGAAATAATTGTATTTCATTATTTAAGACTTAACTTGATTCAAGAAAATTTTGCAGAAAATTTGAAGAAAGCGATTCTTACTATAAGTAAATAGCCGATATAACACAAAACAATATTTTCTTAAGAATAGTAAATAGTTTTCTTAATTCCAGAAAGCGTTTAGGTATTGTTCATAAATCAATAGTCTCATTAATCAAAATAAAGCAATTTATTTACTTAGAATTCTTGAAATGAATTAATTTATATCCACATTGGTTAATGGCACTTACCTTGTTTAAAACAGTACGACATATCCGTACATAATGCACTAAATTGTTCCCATTGCTTGGGATTTTAAAAAGGCTAAGGCTTATCTACAGAATAATATTCAAACAAAAGTGAACTTAATGTAGAAGTACACATGAAAAAAGAGCCTAGAAACAATAACCAAGGTGGTAATGCTAATAAATAACTCATGGTATTGATGGAATTACTACCGGCAAGAACAATATGAGAAGAGAAAAGCACTAACGCTTTATTCTCATGTCAATATTATTATTTGCATCTCAATTTATGCCCCTAATCTCCAAAAACAGCACTGAAATATTTCCCAGCGTCACCTAGTGGCAAGAGGTATAGTCATGCCGTCCTAGAGAGTAGGGAATATAGAAGCCGGAATATAGATGGCATACATCTATGCAGTGATATAACCTTTTTCTTTTCTTTTTTTTTACTATTTACCATGTATACTAATAAAAGAACTGATTTATCAGTATTTTGGCTGCAGCAGAGCTTGATTTATTATCCATTCATGTGTTTGTTTCGCGTTACCTGGAGACAGAACGTGCAAAATTATAAAGATATTGTTATGTCAATGGGAGACATAACCACAATTTAAGTGTTGAAGAAGCTGTGCGTGTAGTCACTCTTGCAGAAGAAGGTATGAGTCAGCGTTACATTGCTCAACGTCTTGCCGTTAATCAATCAACAGTATCTCGAGTGTTACGACGGCACCGGGACACTCAGTCATACTCAAGAAGACCAGGGCAGGGTAGAAGACGAGCAACAAATGCTGTGTCCAAGATCGTTTTTTGTTGATGCAAACGCCAAGGGAACGGTTCATTACGGCTTCAAGGCTTCAAAATAAGCTCGAAGAGACCCACAGTGTTCGTGTAAGCTACGTCACCTTAAGAAATCGTTTACGAAGTTTTAATTTAGCTCCCAGAAGGCCTGCAACAGGACCACAATTAACTACAGAACATCGCATAGCTAGGTTAACATTTGCTCGAGAACATGTCGATTGGTTGGAGGCCGATTGGGCACACGTTATGTTTAGTGACGAGTCTAGATTTTGTCGCCATAGCTGTGAAAGACGTCCGGGTGAGCGTTATGCGCAATGTAACATTATTTCAATTGTTCTGTTTGGTGGAGGTTCTGTAATGGTATGGGGAGGCATTACTTTAGAGGCTCGTACAGAGTTGGTGATAATACCAAGAGGCACTATAACAGCAGATTCTTACATTACAAACATTTTAGAACCACATGTGATGCCGTTTGCAGGAAATAATTTCGATTTTGATGATAACGCGAGACCGCATGCCGCCAGAATTGTACAGGACTATCTTGCCGTAGTGGGTATTACCACAATGCAATGGCCAGCCAGAAGTGCGGATCTAAACCTAATCGAGCACATTCGGGACATGATGGGCAGACGGCTTAGAGCACTTCCTCGGCGTCCAATTAACCAACAGGAGCTAGCACGGGCACTACGAGAAATTTGGGAATCTATTGACCAAGATGAAATGAAAGCCTTAATTTTAAGTATGGGTCATCGCTGTGAGGCAGTCATTCGTGCAAGAGGAGGAAACGCTAGATATTAATTGTTGTAATCAAATGTAAACATTTGTTATAATGTCTTTTGATATTTTCTTTTTGACTTTTTGCTAATAAACAATTCTTTTTTCTTACTTATGCAATATAAGCTAAAATTATTGTTAACATTTGTTTTAACACTTTTTTAGAAATTTTAATCTATTTTTTAAAAGTGATGCGTTACTTTCTTTTGCCAGTGTAGTATAAATAATAATAAAAAAGGGACAAATAAACTTAAATATTAACTCATTAATTAAACATACATTTAAACATATATACGTACATAAAAATAATCCCTGTTTAATTACATTATTAAAGAAATAATTTAATTATTAACTTTTGCATTAGTTCATTCACTTGCTCCTAATTTTAATTATTAACTTTAGGTTTTTTCCCCCATTATTGTAATTTTTCTTTTATTAGATATCCTTGTAGCTGGTCTGATGATGTGTTTTTTGAGTAGGTCGCCTAATTTCTCAATAGAACTTTGTGAGATCTGGACCATTTTCTTAACTTAAAAATAAATGATTTACTTGGAAGAAACACTTTTCTGTCTTGAATTTTCTTGATTTTCTAACCTTAAGAAAATATTTATTTAATACAAGTAAAATTTCAAGAAAATGATTTTCTTATATTATTTTTGTAGTCTTGAATTAAAAATATTTTTTTGAATGGAGACTGAAGAAAATTTATTTTCTTGATGCAAGAAACCATTTCTCTGCGTGTAATCGGCCGTGATTTTCGACAAATGCTATCCCTAGAACAAGGGAACGAAGAAACGCTGCAACAATCTGCGTCACATTTGAAAGAAGACGTATTTGACTGTAGTGCTTCAAGTACAAGTTTAATTCAAGTTTGATTATTTAAAAGATTACGGGTTTTTTCTTAACGTGACGTATTTCCAGAGACGTTAATGTTTGAGGTTGATTTTAATTCTATCAATTTATTTTTGCAAAACATTATTATTTATAATTCAGATTTTTTTTAGAACAGCCAAAAGAATGTCTAATCTAGACATTCTTTTAGCTGTTCTAAAAAAATCTAACACTCCCAGACCTACGACCGAGAAAATTATCTTTTATTTTGACTTTCTCAATTTCGATAACATTACAGTACATACGAACTAATTACTAGAGACGCTCATTTTATCGTTCATGCAAGTGGTGTGGTCCTGGGATGGCGGGGGCAGTTCCAAGGGATGTTATAGTAGTATCATTTATGTTACATGAAACATTGCGTGAGTGATCTCTACTAATGACATACCAATCATAGCATGCATGCGTCCTGATGTAACATATGCTTTGCTCAATGTGAAACTAGTTCGTAGCAAGTACCAGTTATTAAATACTAACTTCACTGTTTGTTAAGAATAAAACAAATGTCACTAATAATTCACTAACTTTTGTCTGTAGTAATTACAATATATCAGAGCATATGTACTTTTATATGTGAATTATGTGACTTCATATATTTCATTACAAGTTCCTAAATTTTGTAATATTAATTCGCTTTCTATTTAATATGTATTATAGTGGAACATAGAAGTGAAGTGCGTGGCACTTACACCTTAATTCATTATTTTTTATTGTTTTAATTTCAATATTCATTAATTATCAAAACGTAATTCAATATTTACAGAATTCCAATTATTTTTAGTTATTATTCGAATTCTGGCATTTTAATCCTGGAATAAAGAAATAAAATTTAAATCGAACAGTATCGTTCACCCAATAAAAACAATAGCCGGGGCTATTATTCTAATCAACCGATAAATAACAAAGAAAAAATTTGCCTCATACTCAAAACTAGAATTTCGAAGGAATGATTTATATCGATATATTAAATCGAGCACCTGGCTTTATACCAAGATCGTGTACCTTAGACGTAAAACTGGCACCAAAAAATGACGCCAACGGAGGTTTGTGATGCATTTTCCTCCTTCAATACCCCAAGAATATACTTACCGATTATAAACGAAAGCGAGCGAAGCTATTGTATAGACGCTAATACCTTTAAGCGGACATGTAATACCGAAGAAAAGAAGACGAAGACAACAAGTGGGTTGAATATATATATTTGAATTGTAAATATAGGAAGATTCAACGCAATAAATATACAGACTTTGCAAATTGTAGATTAATGTAACATAGTAGCTAAATAAAGGTTTATCAAACAAAACGACAAACTATTGCTATTTATTATTATATCCTATACATTTTTTATATTTTCGTTCTTTATTCTCGTATTGTTTTTACCTCTTTTATTAATCGTTATCTCTTCATTTTATCGAATTTTGTCCGAAGTAATTAATTATAACAGATTCTTTTAAATTTTTCGGTTTGGTAGACAATATATCTGTTTTTCAGGCTTTTTATGTTGTTACATTTAGGGTGGCTTTGGCAGGAACTATGCAACAAAATAATTATTATCTTCTGTTAAAGCAGTTTTCTCTGTAGATTTTATCCTCTTTGTTCTGACTCACTTGGCGCAAAATTCAAGTATTTCCGTATGCACAAAGACGGCGTTCATGGTGTTCCACTTCGTGGTAAATGTTGCCATATTCACGGAATGTAGCCATTGTAAAATTAACGACATAAAAAATCTGAAAAATGCACACATTGTCTATCCAAAATTAACAAATTTAAAAGATCTGCCGTAATTAATTAATTACAATAAAGTTGTATAAAGTGAGAAAATAACAATTATAGCAAAACAAGTAAATATAAGAAAAAAAAAATAATGAGAACAAAGAACGAAGATGTGGCAAATGCAAGATATAATAACAATAAATAACAGTCTCAACAAATTCTGTGATTGTTTTTTGCTTTAATTATATTATTTTTAATCCTTTTCTTAGAAAAGAATAATAACGAAAGTTCATCACATCAACATGGCACTCACACAGGCCTAGTATTATTGATATTGCAAAGTGTATTGTGCTATGTGTAGGATACGGTGCCACGATTTACCGAGGACCTAACTTACTGAGGCACTTTGTATCGAAATTTTTCTGGATTCGTCTGTATATTTCATAATCATTTCATGCTGTAGAAATTATGAATACTTATGGATATTGTGTCAAAAGTTTTTTTTTGTATTAGCAATTGAAAAATCTTGCATTATGGTCTATGCATTTCCATTTTGTGACTCTACTTAACCCAGACATCATTGGAATGTTCCTTGCCAATACTTCAGTAATAGATACACTTAATACCACTTCTTAACATTCAAGAAAAATTGGTAAATATATGCATCTCATTAAGTATTATAACTCGTCGTTTTCTCTTCTTGCATTAAAAATATATATACCATACGGTAGATAAATTATCGTAACGAATTTAGGGGCGTTAGAGTATTCTCTTTCGCGTATATAATTATATAAATTCGATCCTAGATATCACAATTATTTTAGTGAGTGACTATTTATAACTCAATATCTCTGTTTTACAATTAATCCGTAAAATGCATACATCTAGAGATATATTTTTCCAATTTTCTTATTATACATGTTTGAAATATATGTATACAGTATGTTTCACTTTACAGCTTGACATGTATCTTTGTTATTGGAAAGCCAATTGATTTTAAATTTTTATGAAGAAGTCTTAATGAAATTGTTGTATAATTAGAAAATTTACATACTGTTAACCATTACCTAGTACGATGAAAATTTAGGTGCAAAAAACCGAGAAAACATAGTAGACCTTGTTTGATCGTAGAAGCAGTTAAAATCGTTTTAGAACCACCTGAAAACCCTAAAATAAATTTTTTGTTAAAAAATTGAACAACAATTCTTTCATGCAATATAAAAGTTAAATTAAAACTATTACGTTTTTACTCTTCATTCTTAAAAACATTAGTATAGCGCTTTTATCTAAAAGCTATTATTGAAGTTGCTCGAACACATGTCTGTTTAAATTTCACTAGAGTACGCGTGCGATAGAGTGCGATAACGTGAACGGTTACGGAAATTTGATTTGTCTCGTATTGTCAAGTATCCATTTAAATTCATTGTGTTTTCAGCACCTTACTTAAGTTTTGTGGTTATTTATTGTGTTGCGAAGAATGGCTGAAGTTGCTGGCAAGGTAGAATTAGTTCGTTTAGGGAGTGCATTTGCATAAAAATGTTACCTTCTAAACAGTTGCAAATACTAATAATCTGGAATGGTGTTTTTGGTAGTGTTTCTAATTCTATACCTCAACGTGAAAATAGAACTCCTGCAGATGAATTGATCTTGGATACTGTAGGTGCTAATCCTTGGTTTCACAATCAAAAGTGTGGAGGTGTCTTTATCAGCACAAACTTAAATAATAAACCAACACTTCTGCATACACTTAAAGAAAACGATGAGATTAGAAGAATAGAATATTGTCTGCGAGCACAAGGAAATTTTTTTAATAACTGGATTTTTTTAATATTATATTTACTGATGAAGCTGCTTTTACAACTAATGGAGTCGTTTCATCACAAATCTGTCAATGGTTGGCATCTGAAAGCCCCACCCCTATTATAAATTGTAGAGACAGTGTTCCCAGAAGGTCAACGTTTGAAGCGGAATCCTGAATGATAGGATTATTAGTCCACTTTTTTCCATGAGAATTTTACAACACAACGGCTTCTCCATTATCCACGTACTTGATGAGTTACCATTTGCAGTAAGAAGAGATTTATACCTGCAATTAGATGGCACGCCAATACATAATGCCAGAATTGCGCGATAGGTTAAGTGAAAAGTTTCCACTGAGATGGTAAGGTCGTAGTAGCCACTTAATATTATGGCCCCTAGATCGCCCGACATAACTTTCTATGGGGAGTCCTAAAATAAAAAGTATATCCAGGTAATGTACAAAATAGAGAAGATCTGTGTAGCCGTATTAGACAAGCATGGGCGAAGTAACTCCACGACAACTGCGAAATACTGTCTCAAATAACAGAAAGCGGATTGAAAGGTGCATTAGACAATAAAGGAATTTGGTGCAAATCGGTAAAATCTAGTTTTGTATATTGATATGTTAATTATTAGATAAGAACATTGTATTATAGTCGCTAATAAAAAGCAAAAAGACAACTTTATTCTAACTTTAATATTGCATTAGACAAATAGCTGCTCGGATAATTTAAATATTATTCTAGCTTTTTTAAAGTACTGTGGTGAAATTTAAAATAAAAAGTGAATCTTTGTAATCGTATTATTAAACAAACATGTGTTTGAGCAACTTCAGTAATAACTAAAGCGTGACAAATGGTTGCATCCGCAGAGACGCCTGTATGGGGGGGTGTATGTACGTATGTGGATGCAGAGTTCAGTAATGCGGCAGACATTGAGGAGTTGGATCGTTCGGTTATTTATCGGATTCTCATTGTGTGTTTTCGAAAACATGGGACGTAAGCCTGGTGTACCTCTTGCATCGCATGTGCAGAAATATATTTGGCGTTTCCCCGGTTTGGAATTTACAAGTTCGCACATTCGTTGCAAATTTTGCGGTATAGGGTTGCTAGGTCGCACGACATTTGAATGTAGAAGTCATATTAAAAGTAAACGTCATGTATTGAATTTAAGAAACAATATTCCGTACTAGCAATTTTTGTATGACTTTATTTTCATGTTGAGCATGTGTAACATCCCACAACACCTAGTAGATAATGAAAACTTTCGTCTTTTTTGGGATAAATATGTTCAATCATGGAAACTACCAATAAAAAGACAATTGCGGTATAATTTACCACATCTGCAAAGTACAGTAAAAGACTGTAAAAAAGACGAGTTGAGAAATCAAAAAATCTGGCTCACTGTGGACGAAACTACTGATGCTCAGAAACACAGCGTGATTCATATTGTGGCGCGTCCTTTAAAACGTAATTGTCCAGCAGCTTCCTTGTTGCTAGCCAGTAAAAGGATTGCAAGAACTGATATCGAAACCGTTGTAAACATAATAAAAAATATGAATTTTGTATCGTAGGAGCCCAAATCACCAAGTTATTTTCTGACGGAGTCTCAACAATGCTGAAAACTGGTAGGATATTACAAGTATGCTTTCCGACTCTTTTTCACATAACATGCCTCATACACGTATGTCATCTCGTAGCAGAAACAATTCGAAGCAAGTATCCTAGGGTGAATGATTCAATATCATCTATAAAAAACGTGTTTGTGAAATCTCCCAAACATATCCGCGTATTCAAGCATTTGTATTCGCAAATTCCGCTACCACCTCAGCCTGTATTGACGCGATGGGGAACATGGATCGAGGCAGTATCTTACTATCGCAAATATTATTCCCAAGTGAAAGATGTCATTTTCAAACTTAACTTAATTCTTCTAATTCTCAAGCGGTTCACGAGGGTCAGCAACTTTTTTCCGATTCGAACGTTCAAACAGAAATAGATGACATTTCCATAAACTATTCTGTAGTGACACAAACTATTTCGCAGTTATAAAATACTCACTTATCTATACAAGACTCGTTAAATAACATCAACAATTTAGCAGTCGCTCTAGAAAGCTTGACGGATCCTATAAGACTAGATGTCGATCTATATCTGGAATTCAAGACTTCACAGAAGAGATACAGGAGTATTTGAATTTCGCAAATCTTACTTCATTGGATGCTGAACGATCATTTGCAAAGTATACGAGAACGTTTTCAGACCGTCGTCGAGGCCTGACCAAATCGACAATGGAAGCATTGCTTATGTTGCAGTACTACGTGGAGTACCATGGCAGTCGCACATTACCGCAGTGGTCATCGATACGTCAATAAAAGGTAACAATCTATTATTTTTTTATGACTGCTGTGTCTACTTCTGCGCGGTATGCCCCGGACGGTTCCACTAGTTTCTCGAACATTATAAATAGTACACGCACACCAATCAACCGATAATAACCGAACGCTTACTCGATTCCTTGTATGTACATAGTAAACACAGCTTCTTCCACGGCGCCTCTGCGGGTGCAACCGTTTGTCACGCTTTAGTAATAACTTTTAGACAAAACCACTATACTAATGTGTAAAATAAAAAGTAAAAACGTAATAACTTTAATTTAACTTTAATATTGCATAAAACAATTAATACTCAAACATTTTAAACATAAATTTGGTTCTAGGGTTTTCAGGTGGTCCTAAAACGATTTCTATTACTACTCCTACGATTAAACAAGGCCTACTATGTTTTCTTTTTTTTTGCATCTAATTTTTGATCGTAGTAGGTTAATGGTTGATAGTATGTAAATTTTCTAATTATACAACAATTTCATTAAAAGAGTTCTATACCTCATAAAAATTTGAAATCAATTAGCCTACAAATAACAAAGATACAGGGGTGTCAAGCTGTGAAGTGAAACACACTGTGTATACAGTAAGGTCCTAAAGTATCCTTTCCACTATACTAACTTTTGATGAACGACAGAAGCTATTGTTTCTAGAAAAGAAACGTCAGTTTCTATTTTTTGTAAAGTCGGCAGTTCTATTACATTTCGGGTGTCGTCGAACGTGACATCAACTTCCTTATCTTAAATAGAACACCAGGTATACTTTTTTATTAGAGGGTCAATGAAAAGACGATTCCAACGATACCACATATGTTATAGTTTAACTTAAGAAATAATACGATATGCAGCCATAAAAGTTTTGGTAATCTGTTCTTGTACACTCAAAAAGGCAGCTCCTCGCAAACTTTTGCGTTCTCGTACTGCAGTTGACGTTGGCGATAATCAGTTGCCAACGAGTGTGGTTACAATGGCAGAGTTCATTAAAATTGCGAAAATGTGGACTATCCACAAATTACATCGATTCAGTCAAGAAAGTGTTGAGTGGCTCCCACATCATTTTTTGGAAGAAAAAACATGAATACGATGCGATAGTACATTAAAAGTAGTAAATAAAATGAAAATATTTTTGCGGTGAGTAACAGATCCCGGCTATCGAAATTCGGTAACTGACGAAATTGTAAAAAAGGCACACGTATGGATTCGATTCCCAAAATCACGTGAAGAAATTATAGAAGCTAAGCAGCAGTGGCTATAGAATTATACTTTTCTTAATGCTATTGGAGTAACCTATTGCACCCATATAAGAATTTAAAAATTTAAAAGGTTTAGCGACGAATATATTAATAGAAAAGGATATCCGAGCATCAACGTTCAAGTGCCTTTTCCTTCCCTTTTGTAATATTCGGCAATTGTGACTTATCAAATACAACTTTATCTGCTTGTAATTTGTATACAAAGGCTATTGTGTTTCATGCTTATCGACACATTCATCATTAAATTCGATGTCACTTGTGTGGTCCATTTTATTGGTAATATAAATTTATACTGCAATTGCAGCTAGGCTGCTATAACTTATTTAATACAAACAGGAAACTAAAAGGAACTCTGCTCGAATCAAGTAAAAACCAGCATTTTAATCACTGGCATGTCAAGACGCATGAATGCGGGAATTGAGAGTAGAGGAGGACCTATAAAGTACTAACGTCACGTTGGATCCATTAATTCTATTGCTTTCGATTTTTTAAATGTTTTTCATTTTCTTTCATATTTCATTCATTTTCAACAAAAGAAGTGTTTAATGATTTAAAATAAGGTAATGTTTCGCTGATTTCTTTCTCAAATGATTGTATAAATCCAAGTTGTAAGTTTTCGTTAAATATAAAAGAAAATATTTATGTTATCGTTAAGAGCATGTAAAACAGTTTGAATCTTGTCTTAACTTTTTTTTTATATCTCTCATAATTTCTGAGCTATTGAGTCAAACAGCGAAGGGTATTGTTGAGCTTGGGGTGTTTTACACCCCGCCATTCGGGTCTATAAACCCACAAAGTTTCATTTAAATCGGTGAGATGCACTTACCGGTGTTTCATTGTTAGTAATAGAAAAAGATGGTTGTAATTCTTCATTTCCAACATGTATGTAATGCACTTTGGTTCCATCTAAAAGGATTATTCAACAGAAAAAGAATTAGTATTTTAAACATTCTTACCTTTTGTGAAATATACGGTCGCTAGAGTAAGGTATTTCATAATTTTCATATCGCACTTATTCTACAAACAAATTTGGCTAATAGAAATACCAGAAAATTAAAATACAATTTACCTGTAATTTGCAGCTGTGTACGTCATTGTGATTAATCGTGTATGTATGTGCACTCGCCAACAAGCAGAATGACCCCTCATCCGAGGATCTAATCACAGTCCACCGCACGGGGATGTATGCATATGTCAGTATCGGGCGGTAGACTGTGATCGGGTGCTCGGATGAGCGGTCATTCTACTTGTCGGCGAGTGTACGTAATATTTGTGATCTTATATTTGTACTAGCCTTCATGGCGAGCTCCTATTTAATAGGAACTATGTTTGTATTGACTAAACTTTGCTGTTTCACAACCTAGTTTACACACACGTGCGGTATCTTCGAAATCTCAATATTTGTATACAATTGGGCTTTGGTTTGTTCGGTGCCCGTTGGAAAATATCCTTTCAATCAGATTTAGTTCGTATGTTGCTAACTGTAAGATGTGACCGATGCAATACTCAAGTACTGGCGCCAGTGATTGTAACAATCAGAGAGTTACGATAGTTCAATACCCTGCTCTAGTACTCGAGTATTAATACAAAAACAATTGAATAATATACTATAGAGAAAATTCGAATTTTAGTTTTTTTTCTAATGGAACACCTCGTGTCTACCCAGTGCGAGAGAGGACGAAAGGTAATTTCTTCCGAGAGAAAGGTTTCAAACAAAACTTATTCTGCAATTCTGCACAGCATAAAATTATATTCAAGTACACAGAGTCTTTAGAGTCATATTTAATTTATTATTTAAGAAGGACGCAAATATGTAAGGTGTTCTATTGAAAAGAAATTGAAGTAACATGAATCAAACATAGCAACGATTTCGATGGCCTTCTTGTAAGATCTAGTTGATCTAAAAAAATGTCCAAGACACTACCCAATCGAATAAAATTTGAATAACCACTCTAGCGTGTAAAGCATTTGAGAAATTAAGCGCTAGAGAAACAACGACATTTCGCACAAATAAATACTTCGATCCAAACCTAGGATCATTTCAAGTATACGCCAAGTTTAGATATCTGCAAAGATATCATAAGATTATCGTCAGAACATGCTACAGGAATTTGGATGTTAGCTAGTGTTAGCGGAAGTATATAGCGTATTCTTAAACATAAAAGTTTTTAAAAAGTCTATCATTTTATTAAATCAAGTAAAAACATTAACGGAACATATTATGTCTTTTAAGGCAAGTATATTGAAATCTCAAAGCAAATATTGCGAGATGTCGCAATGAGACTACAATATTTTTAAAAGATTCAAATGTTTGTAATTTCTTTCGAGTTTTGCTATACGTCGTTTCTAATGAACAATGTTTACCGTATGAGGCGGCTGATAAGATGGATAGTTAAACATTGATCATCACAAACGACACTCGGCCAAACCCGGAAGAAGTTTCTACACGCAGAGAAACGTTTACTTGTATCAAGACTGTTCGCCTCAATTCAAGACAATTACTGTTTCAATTATCCGCAATGCAATAACTGTTTTAAATCAAAAGAAATATTTTCTTACCTTTTTTTTGCTCCGCTTAAGAGGAGTATATACTCGTAATGAAATAATTGTATTTCTTTGTTTAAAACATCTGTTAACTTTGCTTGCTATAACAATTTAGTTTGCTGGTGCACTTATTAACAGAAATTTCTAGCAGCAACGTGCCATACATTATTTGCTATCTTCGTACTATTCTTCTTCATTAAAAAGTTTGCAATAAAAGCTTTAATGTTAGTAAACCAAGGCATATTATACCATTACAGAAAATAAATTACGATTTTAAACATAACACCCCTCCGTTAATGGTGCCATTAAGGAAAATAATTGTTTCTAGTGTACAAAGAGGAAAGGGAAATATTCTTTTAGGCTAATTATTCACTTACTATAATACTTAACTTATGTCAATAAATTGAAAAACAAAATACAATAATAAATCAGAAATCAAACGTAATTATTAATATTCTCGTCCTTCGCTTCACTAACAAGCGTCTATATAATAATTAGAGTAACCAAAACTTGCGGACTCGCATAGGCGTCGGTATTACGGGTTAATATAAGAATACGAAAAATTCATAAATAAACTTACTTGCTAATTATTCAACAAATTAGAGGCATCAGAATGTGAACTACTGTAAACTTGCATCATTGCATATGTTTCCACAGTTACTTCTTTAAACCTTGTGCGTCGACAAGAAAAAATATTCTTATACATAGAAAACGATCTCTCCACATCTAAGGAAGTTACATTTGCATGTAGAAACTGTTTTTCAAAATCACTTAAAAGTTCACTATTCTTACACTTATTATAAACGGCCTCTAAAATATTAAAATCGGGATTTTTCCTTAAAACATCTGCCAATTTTTGACTAGCGCATAATCCTGGCGTATCATTTAATGTGTGTAATTTATTTTTTACACTCTCCACTATGTCTAATGATTCCTGCAATGACAATTCAGTACATTGTAGTTTTCTGATGGCATCTAGTAATACTGTATAATTGGTACATATTGTTGATAAATCTTCTAAAAGTTGAGGAATTTGAAATTCTCTTTGACTTTCTCTAATTCCTTTGGATTCATTCCGATTAAATCGCATTATAACTGATTGAATTTATTGAAAATGGATCAAATAGTAAGAAGCTGCTGTTAGCCAAGTACCTCATCGCGTTAAAATTGGTTCAGGAGGTTCTGGAATACCTGGACAAAATTTACTAAATTCTTTTAAACGTTTAGGAAATTTACGAAACACTGCTTTAGTACTTCCAATCATCCGATCAACGTTTCCGTAATGTTGTCGAACAACTTCACCAACTAAATGCAAAGCGTGCAGCACGCAGGTTATATGTATTAAGTTAGGAAATATATGTTTTAAGGATCGCCCAACACTTAACATCGTTGCTGCACTATCTGTCACAATCATTACAACTTGATCTTGGGCAATTTTAAATTTTTTCAAAGCGTTCATTATCACTTTTTGAATATTTTCCGCGGTACATTGTTGAACACGTTTGCAAGCTAACAAATATCGAAATGCTGTGTTTTCGTTAGATAAAACGCGAGCTATTACATTCACAATACTGTTTTTCTTTATATCGGTCGTCTCATCCACGGTAATCCATATTTTTTTGGAACACAAATCACGTTTACACACATTTTCTAGCATCTCTTTCATTCGCGGCAAATGATTCTGTAATTGTGTTTGTGAGGGTAATGGGTACTTTGGAACGTATTGTCGCCAAAACGTTTTAAAAGCTGCTTTTCTCACCAACGACAACGGAAGATTACAAGAGGTAAACATAATTAATAAATGTATGAGGAATAGTGTATAAGGTATTTCAGTTCTTGCATTTCTCATATGCTTAATACCATTGACATGCCTCTGGCAATCAGTTCTATCCAATGCAGCCAAACGAACATTGCATATTGAGCAAAAAACTGCACTACCGTCATATTTTAAATGGGGAAAAAGTGACACATACTTATGTACATTAGTAGCAAATCTATTACGAGGCATTGTCTTCTTAGGTATGTAAATATTAGTTCTATATGAAACGATACACTAATTATGTACTTGGTATAATACTACAACACACAAAAAACACCAGCTATATTTTTAAAAGCGACACGTAAGTACATAACCTTGACTGTTCGACTAATCTCCGCAACAGCTCAACCGGTACTAAAACGAAATCTCTCTCAGCGCGGTTTAACATGATTTATATTCAAGGTCGACACTACATGCCTGCTTCTCTACCGGTTTAGTTTATTTATGAATTTTTCGTATTCTTATATTAACCCGTAATACCGACGCCTATGCGAGTCCGCAAGTTTAGGTTACTCTAATAATAATAGTAATAGTGCACTTTCATATCAACGCATAAAATGCAGTTACAACTTTTTAATAAAATTTATTTGATCTTTTGGATCGGAGGAAATTGATACATGTATGTATATGTATATTTCATGTTAATTTTTGTATATTACAACATAATAATATCATAAGGGCCATAGCAAAGAGTTTTTACTTAAAATACAATGGGATATAAATTTTAATTCTAAAAATATAGAGAAAAATAGGTTTCGGGGATACATTAAAATGACGATAACTCCCTTAAAATTAATAACACATTAAGAAAATAATCCAAAATCAGGTAACTATTACTTTTTGTGCAGTTTAAAGATATAAAAAGGAAAAATAAATTGACAATACCTGTGGGCAGGAGCGAAAAGAATATGAGATTTTCCTAATCCTATACCGACCCCATGGATGCGCCACTCATTTCTTATCGTTTGAAATGTAGTACTAGTAATAGGGAACAATCCCTTTTTTAAATGAATTCGATTTCTCGTCTTGTTCCTGAGATACGCCAAAAAATGTGCTTTCAGGGGCTAACATTAAGCGTTAATTACACCCCCTCAAATAAAAAAAAAAGCAGCTAAAGAAAATATACAATCGCCAAATCGTGTTACGTTTCTTGATTTAGATCGTCTATATTTTATGCGCTTACGCTTTCTTAACGCTTAATCTAGGGTTATACAAAGTGTATTAAATCTTAGAAAAAAATTGAATGGATAACGCCACCCACCAAATAAAAACCATTTTTGAAAAAAATATTTACTTGATTTTTACATTAAATTGTTGTATAAAAACTACTTTCCAAGAACTTAAAAAATGTATGATGGCGTATAATTTCAAATTTTCAATACCCAACTACAGTATTACATCACTTGATTACATCATCGTTGTCATTTATTGGTCACTTAATATCGATTCCATGTCAAATAGTCTAATTTCAGAAAGTTGTTGCAACTCACCAATACAGATTTTGATAAAATTTGTATACAGAATTTTATTTGGCTTAAATTAACTCTTATAAAGTGTAAAACCATTACCGCCGATATAACATGGCTGCAGCGCTCTTCGATGACGTCACACTCAATAGGTGATGTAACGCAATGCATGATATTAGCCTAAGCGGTAAAGGAATCGTTTTTTTGCATTTCTTTTTTGTTTTGAAAAGCCTTCAGTTTAAAGAGGATGCCACTCGTCAGCTGAGCCCTTCTTCGCACCCCATTCGATTTTATTATGGAAAAACGAAGTTTCAAAGCAAAAACCAAAGACGTAACCGAGCACCGTTTCCGTGAAAGATGTATTTGTGGTGGATATTTAATCGAGTAATTATTATTATTTGTAATTGTACATTTATTTGGACAAAACTAAGGTTGAAATAATATAGTAATTGCAATTTTATTCGAAGTGTTATTCATTTTCACAAGAAAATTTACAGACGTGCTATTTAACCAGTGTCTTAAGTTTCCTATTATGTTGTGTTTTACCTAATATATCATTACTTTTCTCGCAATAATTTTTAAGTAGGGTATTTGTAGAACAAGTTATTATAATTGTTGCAGTACGTTCACTGCTGTGAATATAACATTTTTACATATCAGTATCCAAATGGCTATGTTCGGTGATATAATTTAAAATATATTGTATTAAAACAGAACGTACAGAACACCTGTTAAGGGCCGGCGAACACCTGCAAACAAAACAGCCGACGCCACAGTTTTTAGGTTACTCCGCTTTTATTGTTTCAGAAAAGGTTTTATCCCCTATACAACATTAGAAAATCATTACAGGTATCACTAACAAAGTACGGAAATATCACTACACAGTATTTTTTTAAATAAAACCAATATAATTTGGATAAATCAATTCAAAACGCAAGAAACGATCTGAACGTGTGAATGTCCAATGATCGACGACCTGCTGTAAAATATGTGATAGCCTGCTGACGTTAAAGCGCTTAGGCCTTATATATCGGAGGTAACGATTAAACTCGTTAGCGGAATATTTATGAACATATTGCTACAATGTTAGGGCGATCTGTCGTATCGTGAAAAATTAGTGTAACTTTATCTTGGGGTATTTTATTAATTATATCCTTGATTCAGGCATATCTATCATTTCGATTGACACGAGACGGGGATAAACGCACAATAAAATGTTTACGGCACAAATCAGCACAAAAGCGAACAATTTCAAATTTTAAAAAAATCGTGCCATCGGGGCCCTTCTTCACCCACCTTGTAAAAGTAATTTTTTGGTATAATTCCAACATCTTCTCGAAATGCATTTTTCGCGTACAAACTATAATGTGATTCCTTGTATTTTATTGAACATTTACTATTACTTCCTGTATGTGTAGCGTTTAGAAATAGAGCATTCCGACTTTGGCCGGGAAAAATCGAACTGTTCACTTACAGATGTGAAAGCTTAATCGCCTTCAAAATACTCTCCTTGGGACCGTACACACTTATCCCAGCGTTGGTGGTTCTGTTGGAAGCATCTCTGGAAGGCCGTTTTTGGAATGCGGTTCAGCTGCTCCGTCGCATTTTGCATAATGTCCTCCCGGACAGGAGGCTGACGAACAACTGGGATGCTGTGTTTGGTCAAGAAAGTCTGAATCCTGTCATCTGATTCAGACTTTCGCGCCGGTGCGTTGTCATGATGTAGCTGTCTACAGATCCGTGGTGCCGCACGGCATCACGAAGACGACGGAGGACTTGCTGGTAGTACTCCTAGTTAATGGACAGTCTGTGAGGGGCGTGCTCACGATGAACCACTCCACGGTAGTCGAAGAAAACTGTCAACATCACTTTCACATTGCTGCGGACTTGCCGTGCTTTCTTTGGCTTCGGAGATGTTGGAGGTTTCCATTGGGAAGACTATGCCTTTGTTTCAGGGTCGTACCCATAAACCCACGACTCATCACCAGAGATAACAGTCTTCATGAAGTCTGGGGCATCATTTGCCGCACCCAGCATGTGCTGCGCAATTTCTGCACGCAGTTCCTTATGCTCCGCCGTTAGCAACTTCGGCACGAATTTTGCGGACACTCTCCGGAAGCCTGAATCATCATTCAAAATGGCCTGCACGGAACCAATGCTTATTCCAACCTCGTCTGACAATTCTCTAATAGTGATACGACGGTCCTGCAGAACCAAGGTGTTAACCTTCTGAATAGTTTCGTCGTTTCAGCTTGTTGGGGGTCTGCTAAAAAGTGCGTCACTGTCGACGGTCGAGCGGCCATCTTTGAACCGATTGTACCAGTCTTTCATTTGTGTAGTACCCATGGCATCGTCGAAAGCTTCCTGAATCTTCCGAATGGTATCCGCTTGAGTATCACCATGTTTCTGACAAAACTTGATACAGTAGCGCTGCTCCAGTCGTTCCGTCATTTCATGAAATTTGCAAACACAACGAGTCGTCAGCACACTACCGCACTCACGTATTTGCCACTGCCGAGGATCACGAGCTGCGTACGGGATATTTTACACACATGCACACGAAGGCACTCCACAACTCTCTATCAAATATCATCGCACTCGCTTTATTACTTTCGCGGGAAACATAGCAGGTCGGGTATATTTTGAACAGACCTCGTACATATACGCCGTCATTATTTTTATAAATATGCGAGTTTGTTAATATTAATAACATTAAAATCGACTTCTGTAGACATATTCAATTAAAAAAAGTTCGAAAATCATTAAGAATAAATACTAGTGCATAAAGACCGCATCAATTTTCCTAAACACTGGACTTACTTCTAGATACTACGCATCTTCTTAATAAATCATCTCGTCCATAATTCGTGAAAAACACTGTCTCATCTAACCAGACCTTTCAGACTTAATCAGTTGTTGCAGCATATTGAGAAAGTTCTCCCATAAAATTAAAATATGTAAACGAAGAAAAGTTTTTATACATCGAAGCGAAGATGTAAATCCTGGTTCAGTTAATTCTTTGTGAACAGCTTTCCACAACAGAGACGCTGGAAACAAAAATTCGATATTTTCTTCCGATATAAGAAAGTGTTTCCGGCCTGCATTCATCGATTTCGATGACATTTGATTACGATGATGATATGTTACGATCAATGTAACACGTTCGGTTACTATAATTAATAATTACCGGCTATTATTGATGATACACTCAAAAAGATAAATATTAGCAATTATGAGAAATATAAGACCTTTTAATATAATTTATTATACAGGGTGCGGCAGAAACAGTGACCGATTTCAAATCGCGCGCCATTGTTGAACGCAGCTTCCTAGAGAACTCACGTTGGTACCAGTGCGTAGTGCAGTTCAAAGCATTATCAGTCATTATGGAGCGGACAGTGTCGTGCGAACGCAGCGTTTGTTTCGGCAACATTTCAACATTGGTCGGAACGGACTAGTTCCGTCGCGGAAGGCGATTATGAGGTAGGTTAGGCAACAAACAAGAAGCCACCTGGTAGGCCACGTACGGTTCGCACACATTGCCATAGTAAGAGCTGGGTTAGAGCAAAGTCCAACGTGATCAGTTCGTCGACTTTCGCAAGTCCTTAACATCTCGGACAGAAGTGTGCAATTATTGCTCAGAGATTTAGAGGCACGTCAAAATTTTTATAGACAGTTCCTGGAAATGATAAACACACAATCCGATTTTCTCAACAATTTCATGATGTCTGACGAGGCCCACTTTCATTTATCGGGCTATGTAAATAAACAAAACTTTAGGTACTGGGCGCCTTGCAATCCTAATCAGATTTATGAACGACCACGTCACTGCGCAAAAATTACTGTGTGGTGTGGCGTGTCTGCACAGGGTATTGTCGGTCCGTATTTTTTTGAGAATGACACAGGCCACACTGTCATAGTCATAGCTGATCGATACGTTGTTATGTTGCAACAGTTTGTAACGCAGGAAATGGAACATCCATATGCAGTCGTGTTGGTTCCAACAGGACGGCGCTACCGCTCACACTGCCAGAATGTCAATGACAGCCCTACGCAGAATGTTTCCAGAGTACCTTGTTTCCCGGTTTGGAGATGTCAACTGGCCACCCTGTTCGCCCGATTTATTGGCATGTGATTTTTTTGTGGGGACTCCTGAAATCCAAAGTGTATGCAAACAATCCAAGAACTATTCAGGAATTGAAAAACAACATTCTCACCGAAATTGAGGCCATACCAGGCAACACTCTTCGTTAGATTATGGCGAGTGTGCGTGCTCATGCCAAAGATTGTATCACCAAGAATGGTAGTCACCTGAAGGACATAATTTTCAAAAAGTGACAAATGTAAGGAACGGTAAGAAGTGTTCTTTCAAACAGTGTACTATAATAATTTGTAATTGTAATTCTTCATTCTTAATTTTAATGTGTAAAATGGGTCACTGTCTCTGCCGCACCCTGTACCTCTTGCATCTAAATGATGCCGGGTTGGCAGAAACATGTCCGTTGGCCAGTGCTTTCTTTCCTCACATTGCCTTTGCCGTGAGTAATTCAATCAACACCATGAGCTATATTGATTAAAATTTAACTGGTTCAAGCTCTTAGTTCTAACGACAAAGAATTTAACTTGTAATACTTCCGTGCCTTTCTCACTCTCATCGAAAATGATGATAACTTCATTTCAAATGAGTAACAAAATACATTTTTAATCTTTTGGATTTAATTCCTTCAGACTCTTTTGTTTGGAAGTATTTAAAGAAAAGGTTTTATGTTAACAAACCGTTAACTATTCAAAATTGAAAATATTGAGGGAAGGTTTCACCTTCACCAACAACAAATGAAAAATCACTTGACCGATATGATTTTCCACTGTTAACATTAAAATCTTTAAGAGTAGGTCGAGTTAATATGAACAAAGATCTATAAACACAGAATGTTAAGATGCGAACATCTCTTCATTTTTAACTATAACGTTACATTAGAAAAAAACAGTCACACCATTATAGCACCATAATTGGAAAAGAATTTGTAAACTTAAGGAAATTTTTTAGATCATCAGACGACGGCTACATACCCAAATAAAACGCATTTTTGAAGAATATCAATATAAACTTCAAATACTCAATTCGAAGTTACATATTATTTTGAAACTGATTCGGACAGAAGATATAAATGTGTTTAATTTAAAAGTAGTTTATACTCAAAACATATCTTTAAAGGAAAACAATGTTGTTCGAATTAAGTATAGGAACTACCTATATGAAGTAATCTAATATTGTTACAGGAAGTATTCCATAAATTTAACTCAAAATTAAGGTAATTTTATTTACAACTACGAGGGTGTATTAAATATAAACGGGACTGATAGTCCAGACTTGTCACCTTGTGACTTCCATCTTTTTGGACCCCTCAAAGAACCGCTTGGAGGCCAGCGTTTCGACGACAATGAAGCGGTGGAAGCGTTTGTGCTCCAATGGTTACACGAACGTTCGAAGAGATTTTACGATGATAGAATAAAAAAGCTCCCAATCCGATGGGAAAAATGTATTTCTAGGGCAGGAGAGTATATGGAAAAATAACATATATTTGTAAGCTTAGCTAAATAAAATTAGAATATTTTAAAAAACGAGTTCCGTATGTACGCGCATACTCAAAACAAGTAGAATTAGTACAAGATTATTATTTACTTGCTTCAATACATATTTTCTAGTGTAAGGTAGGCCGACTCATTCGGTATTTTATATAATTATATTTTGAATTTTCAATTTTATAAAACAGTAGTCATTTTCAAGAATGTAATTATTTTTTTGTCAAAAAGCACATAAAAACATTTAATATCATCAATATTGGAATGAAGTCGTTAAAATTTATAACGTCATCTATATAAAGACATTCAATCAGCAAAGAGGTCAAACGTTTAAATATGGAAGTCGTTGGATTGGTATCCTGTGGAGACGGGTAAACAAATAGACAGAACAGTATTTAACAGAAGAACAACGTTTCGAAGAAGATAAACTTAAAAAATATCATTGAAACAAACTTAAAGAACATTTAATTTATTAAACAATGTTAATACAATTTGGAAGTTAAGAAAAACATAAAATTGAAAACAACGACGTTCAAAGAGGGACCGAAGAAGATATTACACAATATAAGGAGGGACCGAAGAGAATATTAGAGAGAACCAGGGTCAAGTCAATATTATTGAGAATAAACAAATTCAGTAGGCGATGAGAAAACAAATACACACTGTTGTTTAGGACAACTCTGTATCTGTCAGCTGGGATTTAGTTGTTATATTTCGTTAGTTAGAACCGAAGTTTTTAATTAACTGCTAACATAGCTGAAAAAATTGAATTAACTAGAAAGCATTTTCGGAGAATAATTTTAGAAAAGGTTTAAGCGCTTATGAGTGCAAAGAAAGCTTTGATTTAACCTTTAATGAAAAATCACCTTCTTGGGCTACAATCTATCGATGATATAAAGACTTTGGAATGGGAAAAAGGTCTGTTCAGCATCAGAAAGAAGCAGGACATCCTCGTACGACCGTCATAAGAAAATATTGTTGCTGTTAAGAAATTAATTGAAGAGGACATCACGTATGTTGTAATAGAGCATCAACTCAAGATTAGATCCTCAGCTGTTAAGACAATCATACGGTATCGTTTACATTTAAATAAAGTTGTCAGTCGTTTTGTGCCGCACCAACTTTCTGACTTTCAAAAAGCAGAGCATGTAAGAATTTGCAAAAAACATACACATCTTCCAGATCTGGTGATTTTTAATCCATAGTTCAAACAACATACTTCACCGTTAAAAAATTTTAAAGTTCGTTCACTTATTTAAAAATTTACAAAAAACTACACGCTAATTGTCACACCATATAAAATACACAGTATAAAACCCAATATGGCGTTTGTTTGAATATAAAACCATTAAACCGCAAAATTGTACCTTTATACATTTATGCAATAAACGAAAACAAATAATAATAAACACCAAAGTTCTGTACTCGGTGGATTGAAGGGGTGACGATATCTAAATGCCTAGAAAACAAAAATTCGATTCAAGTTAATTAAAAACGTAGATTCCATGCAAAAATATGTGAAAAAAATTGAATAAACCTAAATACAAAAAAAGCATACAATAAATAATAAAGGATTCGGTGCAGTGGCGCCCCAGCATTTTTTTTAGGAATGGGGGAGGGAAGGTTGAAACATGATAGGTACGTATTATTGAAGAAAAAGAAAAATGCTGTAATTCGAGCGAATTTATTACCTATTCACAGTGTTGCAACGTTTCACATGCACCTTTCGCAAGCTAAAAATTATAATTAACGCGTGACAAACGGTTGCACTCCCAGAGGCGCCGTGAAAGGAGCTGTGTTTACTTTGTACATACAAGGAATCGAGTGAACGTTCGGTTATTGTCGGTTGATCAGTGTGCGTGTACTATTTATAATGTTTGAGAAACTAGCGGAACCGTTCGGGACGTACCGCGCAAAAGTAGACACAGTATTAATGAAAAAATAATAGATTGACCACTACGGTAATGTGCGACTGCCATGGTACGACGCGTAGTACAGTTCAGCATCGAATGAAGTAAAATTTGCGAAATTCAAATACTCCTGCATCTCTTCTGTGCAGTCTTGAATTCCAGATATAGATCGAACCTTTTCTAAATCCGGATTTTTATTTAAAACTGCACGAAATTTTTGCGCAACATCTAGTCCTATAGGATCCGTCAAGCTTTCTAGAGCGATTGCTAAATTGTTGATGTTATTTAACGAGTCTTGTATGGATAAGTGAGTATTTTCTAACTGCGAAATTGTTTGTGTCACTACAGAATAGTTTATGGAAATGTCATCTATTTCTTTTTGAACGTTCGAATCGGAAAAAAGTTGCTGACCCTCGCGAACCGCTTGAGAATTAAAAGAATTAAGTTTGAAAATGACATCTTTCACTTGGGAATAATATTTGCGATAGTAAGATACTGCCTCGATCCATGGGGAACATGGATCGGGTCAATACAGGCTGAGGTGGTAGCGGAATTTGCGGGTACAATTGCTTGAATACGCGGATATGTTTGGGAGATTTTACAAACACTTTTTTGGTAGATGATATTAAATCATTCTGCTACGAGATAACATCCTACCAGCTTTCAGCATTGTTGCGGCTCCGTCAGAAACTAACATGGTGATTTGGGTTCCTACGATACAAAATTCTCTTAACATATTTTTTATTATGTTTACAACGGTTTCGGGATCAGTTCTTTCAATCTTTTTACTGGCTAACAACAAGGAAGCTGCTGGACCATTGCGATTTAAAGAACGCGCCACAATATGAATCACGCTGTGTTTCTGAGCATCAGTAGTTTCGTCCACAGTGAGCTAGATTTTTTGATTTCTCAACTCGTCTTTTATACAGTCTTTTACTGTACTTTACACATGTGGTAAATTGTACCGCAAATGTCTTTTTGTTGGTAGCTTCCATGATGGAACATATTTATCCCAAAAAAGACGAAAGTTTTCATTATCTACTAGGTGTTGTGGGATGTTGCACGTGCTCAACATGAAAATAAAGTGATACAAAAATTGCCAGTACGGAATATTGTTTCTTAAATTCAATACATGACGTTTACTTTTAATATGACTTCTATATTCAAATGTCGTGCGGCCTAGCAACCCTACACCGCAAAATTTGCAACGAATGTGCGAAACTGTAAATTCCAAACCAGGGAAACGCCAAATATATGTCTTCACATGCGATGGAAAAGGTACACCAGACTTACATCCCATGTTTTCGAAAACACACAATGAGAATCCGATAAATAACCGAACGTCCAAACTCCTCAATGTCTACCGCATTACTGAACTCTGCATCCATATACGTACATACTCCCCCCCGTACAGGCGTCTCTGCGGGTGCAACCGTTTGTCACGCTTTAATTATAATAAAGCAATTGGGATACATGCAAAATCCTCTACAACATTAGCAACACACTCTATTGATTCGAATCATAGTTTTGATTTCACAAACCCAACAATTTTAGACATAGAACCTAACTACAAAACAAAAGATTACTTTCTGAAATGTTTCACATTAAATTTAACAAAACTTGTAATTTTAAAACAGATATACATAGATAATTCGATTAACCATTACAACATCCTTTTCAATAACTAAATATACGTTCACTTTTTCTTGCACCTACATCTTTATTTTACTATTTCTATTTTTTCCTATTTGTTACTTTATTTACACTTAATTAATGTGGCTCTTTTAATGATACCAGTTTAGTGGTTTTAATATTAATTTTACTTCCATAACACTTTGATACATGTTTTAAAAATTTTTTAAATACCTCTGTAACTACATACAAAAACAGGACTGATATATATTTCCATAAAAAGACCTACATACGTGGGGACGCACATTGTCGTCCGCCCGCCTGCATTGTAGCAGAACCAATAGATTGAATTTCTTATTTTTTTTTTTAATTTAAATTTCAAATTTCAATTATTAATTTTCTTGTAATACTGCAATCGTTAATTATAATAATTATATATCATGTTACTATTTCATTATATCTATGACTTTGATTACCGAATCCCAATTGTTTTATTATAATTTTTAGCTTGAGAAAGGTGCATGTTAAGTTAGCAACGAAACGTTGCAACAATGTGAATAGGTAATTCCAATAAATTTGCTCGAATTATAGGATTTTTCTTTTCCTTCAATATCGACGTGCAATTAACCCATCAACATGGTACGTATCATTCTTTTCCCAACAAATATCCGTCTTTATACATCGGACATCTCTATTATCCTGACAAGTTCTTGGAACCAAACTGGAGCCTATATTTTCATATGCAAATAATATTCCTTAAGCGCCCGCTGTAATAAACGAACGCACACACTGCTTTGTAGCATGAAACGAACAAAAGTCTCTAATAAAAGGACGGGTAACTCATATACCCGGACGAATTACATAGGCAAAATAGACGATTCACTGATATGTGTTGGGTGATTCTCCGTTCTACAATGCGCCCAGCAATGATAAAGTTAGTTATTTGTTTTCTAGTTGTTGAAGTCGTATAAAAAAATTGCTCCAAACAAAAAAGTACTTACTCTAAAAAGAAAAATGTGAATTTGTTAGACAAAAGGAAAGTGTCAGTACATTATTTTGCAAAAACGGTTTAATATTGGAAAAACACAAGCGGTCGAAATAGCAAAAAATAAAGCAGACAATCGAGAATTAAAGAAGAGTTTTTTGAGTGCTGAAGGTTCAAAATTGACAAAGGCTGTTTTTAATGGTTTGTAAAAGCCAGATCAAAACATTCCTATGTCAGGACCGTTGGTAAAGACCAAAGCTAAGAGAATAAAAATTGGGCATTGATACATCTCAAGCTTCCGGTTATTCAAGAGAATGTTAGCTAATTTATAAAAAATTTCAAACCATGTTGCTTGGTTACCGACCAGCTTCAACGCAGATGAAAGTTAACTCTTTTCCACGTGTTATCAGAAACACTTTATCGCTGAAATCAGAAAAGTGTCCAAGTGGTAAACTATCTAAGGATATATTAACTATTTTGTTTTGTGTAAATATGGCGGGTCAAAATGAAGATTTATTGGTGATTGGGGAAGCGTCTTGTGCACGAGCTTTAAAAAATATTGCACCCGAAGATTTACTAGCCACATGAAAAGCAAACAGAGTTGGATCAGGGTATCATAAATAATATTAAATGTTATTATCGCGATCTATTCTTTAACCACACTATATCAAAAATGGATTGCGTTTAACCAGTGTCTAAACTGTCAAAATCTATAGCTGTGATAGATGGTTTGTACTTAATTAATGCATGGCACAAAGTAAATCCTGATAGAATTTAGGAACTGCTTTGCAATATCGAAGTTTTTGAATTTGACACGGAAACAGAAGTTTTTCAGAACGAATCACGAAATGAGCGTCAAGTATTACAACAGGATTCTAATCCCACAACTATCAATGATGATGTCTTGGACGTTATTTCCAAACTGAAAAAAATTACCAAGAACGATTTTACTGCGTTTCAACATGTTAATATCTTGTTTATATAATTTGAAAGTTGTATCATCTTACTGAAAAAAGCTAATCTTCATCAATTAAGCATTTTGTTCAAACAAACATTAACGGATAAGGTGTACGTTGTTGCGGTAGTACCCGTATTTGCATGTATATATGACGTTGATTTATGTACATACATTGCTCAAGTTCACGCCTTAGCTTTTTTTTGTTTGACGTAAATTTTTGGGAGAATTTGTATTTTTTATGTTGTTGATACATTTGGCATTTTGAAAATAACATTTTTTTAAAAAGCGTATTAATTCAGTAGAATAAAACGCTTTAATTTCAATAGTACCTTCTAAACGGACACCTCATAACCGGACGGAAATCGTGGAACCGTCGGTGTCCGTATATGGGAGTTTCCACTGTATACTCTAAATCCATCGAAATTTACAAGATGTATTATTGTTTATACTATTCAATATATAAATATATCTCTTAAGTAGGTATAACTGTGTGTTCTTGTACTGCCAGTGCTTAAGGAAAACTTAATTTCAATTGATCTTCAATATAATAGTGTACTTATTGTACATTAATCCTTCACGTTTTTTAAGTGTTACATTTAATCTTTGAAAACATTGAAAACCTGGGCAAATATTCGGTAACAGCCAGAGGCGTGGCAAGCGCATAAAAGTTTACACATAAAATAGAAGGTAAGAAATAAATTATAAAACGTGCTGAAACACTTACCGTTTTAAAAGTCTTCCATGAAATCACAAACTGGGTAACATCTGTTAAATATTTGAATCATTAGATGTGTCCACAGCTGTTTCAGTCAAGTGAGTACAACGTGCGGAATAAATGTTTTTTAATGCCGAAAATGACCGTTCGACATCTAGCGATGTTATATTTGCATATTTAAAATAATCTTTGAAACAACTTAATGCATCTTCACATGCACCTTCACAACGTTGTCTTAATATAAGAAAATCGGAGTCTTTCTCTAAAACACTTTCAAATTTTCGTATTACACACCAATTTGTTTCGCCTTCTACAGCGCATAACTGTGCGTGAACATCATTTACAATTTGAATAGAATCCACTAGCGACATCGAAACATTTTGTAATTTTTCGATTCCCTCCGCTAGTCCGAAGTGATTCTTGTGAATAGTTTGTAAATCTCTTTTAACCTGACTATCTGGAAATATTTCCTGGCTTTTCTTGATTGCTGCAGCTTCTGTCGGATTGAATTTTAAAACTACCTTCTTTACTTGATCAAAATATTTGTTGTAGTAAAACACAGCCTGCAACCATGTTCCCCAACGTGTAACAATCGGCTGTGGTGGTTCAGGTAAATCAGGACACCGTTTGTGAAATAGTCGGGCACATTTCGGGGACTTTAGAAACACTGCCTTTGTACTTGCAATCAATGCATTTACTAGTGGAAAACATGTAAGAATCGTTTGTGCCGCAAGATTTAGAGTATGGATTTTACACGTTACATGTAAGAAGTTACCACTTGTGTTCTTTAAGAAATCGGCCCAAAGAACGCATGTTTGCAGCACCATCACTCATAAACATGAAAAGTTGCTTAGTTGAAACTTCGAATTTGTTCAATGAGTTTAACACCACCTTTAAAATCTCATCGGCAGTGCAACTTATAACTCTTTTGGAAGCAAGTAAGAAGGAGGATGACGGTCGATGTGGTTCCATTGTACGTACCATTACGTTAACCACAATGTTTTTGACGATCTGTTGTTTCGTCCACACACAACCACAATTTTTTATCTTTCCATTCCGTTTTCATTCTTTTTTCTATATGTTCACGAGCAAATGGCACTACATTTCGTATCGATGTCCGACTAGGTAATTTACAGTCCGCATATTTATTCCAGAAGGAGACAAATGCTTCTTTGTCTAGTAAACGAAACGATAGATTACATAAAATAAGAGTAACACATAAATCAAATGTAAATTTTTCTTGGTCTCGTATGCCACTTTTTGCAGAAGAATGCTGTTTGTTTTCGATGTGACGTTGACAATGGCTTCTGGACCAACACATTAAAGGGATTTTACAAACTAGACATTGAATTTTAGCGTCATCAAAAATTAAGTCCGGCATGTCCACTAAGAAGTTTTTAACTGTGTTTACCATTGGTCGTTATCGCGACGTACCGAACTGCGACATTTTTAAAGCAAACATAAGCGTACAATTACGAAATAAGTTACGACAGCCTACATATACACAAAACTACTTGCATACAGCATCGATTTAGTACTGACTCTGTAAACGTGTGAAATAAATAATCGCCGACTCCGCACCACATATCTACTACACTGACTGTTACCGCTGTTTGCCCAGACTAATTATAAGCGATAAATTGCATCTGTATACATACAGATACATACATGAAGTCCGAATGCCCCCCCGCCCCCTCATGTTAACTTTTGAACGACAGAAGTTAGCGTTTTTGGAAAAAATAGGTAGCTTTCCATGTTTTATGAATTAACTTTTGGCGTTATCGGGAGTTCAATTTCATTTCCGGTGTTACCGGAAGTGACGTCAACTTTCTTATTTTAAATTGAATACCCTATATATTTTTACGTTTTTCGATAGGCGAATCGAACGATACCTCGTATATTATACCCCAACTTATGAAATATGACCATATGCAGCAATAAAGGTTTTGGTAATCTGTTCTTGTTGTTACGCAAAGTTGGCTAAGATAGAGCACCATATTGTTTCTTGTGACGACAGACTGATTGAAGAGCTTGTTGCTAAGCAAAGTAATCATAACAATTGCCAAACTGTCAAATCACAATTCCAAAAGCATAAATTATTCCTGTTGTTTATTGTTATTAGGAACGTATGGCAAATGCAGGATATTTGCCATACGTTTCTTCTTTATTCTCGTTATTATTTTCTCTCATTTTAGCTTGTTTTGTTAATTGTTGTTATTTCCTTACTTTATGGTAGGTTTATTTAAATTTGTTAATTAGTTAATAGACAATGTCTGTTTTTTAGTTTTTTGTATTGCTTTCTTTATGATGGCTTCGGCGCGAACCATTCAAAATTGCTGGGTCAATTTTAATATTATGTAGATTTGGCAACAATTATCACCATATTTGCAGTGGTTGCGCAACAAATTATACAATCATTTAAATCATATTATCTTCTGTTAAAGCAGTTCGTCCTGTAAATTTTATACTATCTATCCTTATTTAGCGCAAAGTTTAAATATTTCCAACTGTGCAGGAGCAGTGTTTATTATGTTCCACTTCGTGGTAATTGTTGCCGAATTCACTGAATATTAAAATTAGGTACTTGATGTTTAACTTACGTGATCCACGTGGAAACCATTGGAAAATCAACAACATAAAAAAACTGAAATTTAAGCATATTGCCTATCAAAAACTAACGAATTTAAACAAACCTATCATAATTAATTAGTTAATAGTTAAATTCGATAAAGTGAAGGAGAAACAGCAATTAACAAAACAAAATGAGGTAAAAAAATAACGAGCAGAAAGAACGAAAGTATGACAATTGCAGGATATAATAACAATAAATAACAAGAATAATTTACGCTTTTGGAATTGAGATATGGCAGTTTGGCGATTATTATGATTACTTTGCCTAGCAACGAGCTCTTTAAATCAGTCTGGCGTCACAAGAACCAATTTGGCGCATGTCGTTGGATTCGCCTTCCGATTACCTTTCCAACATCCTAAAAATATACAGGCTATTCTATTTAAAATAAGAAAGTTGACGTCACTTCCGGTGACACCGGAAATGCAATTGAACTGCCGATAACGACAAGAGATAGGTCACAAAAAATATTAATCGAGCTAATTTTTCTAGAAACGTTAGCTTCTGTCGTTCAAAAGTTAGTATGAGAAGGGGAGTATACTTTAGAACCTCACAGTGTAGACTATATATCAAGTAATCTTGCAACAAACTAAAGTTACAATTTAGGCTCAATATAATTATCTTGGAATATTGTATTCCTTTTGGCCGCACCGTATCCTTTATCACGAAATCATAACTGCTTGAAAATAATCTGCCATTATTTAATAATAATAATAATTGTATGTGCACTGCTCTAACAATTGCCTATAAACTAGTCTTACGTACTAGATGTTCCGCGTGTGCGGCAAGAAAGAAGAAAAAAAAATGAACCATAAATTGTCTGCACCTTATAAATTTTGGTATGCAAAGCAAAGCAATCACAAAAAAAAAAGATAAAATATAAAACATAAAATATAAAACAGCACATATCAACCAAGCTATAATTGATTGCGAAGCAGCATGGATCTGCATCTCTGTCTAAACTGACGACAACTAGTTTGTTTTAATACTTCTGTCAAATCATTATACTTCCTATAGATGCAGTAGGAAAATGATCTTTTGAAAAGAGCGGTTTTGTGAGCTGGAGGTGAAATCAATCCCCTAGACCGAGTCGTGAGATTGTGTACATCCGTTTGGTAGCGAATCTTAGCGTACAAATATGGAGGTGTTTTCGATGTCAATATCTTGTGATATAAAGAAAGAACTTGAAGTTTTCTGCGATTGTACACTGTCAACCAGCCCGTTTCTGTTAATTTATATGAAATATGCTCATACTTTCTGATGCCATGAATAAACCTAAGAGACGTGTTTTGCACTTTTTGTATACGGTAGATGGCTAAAAGATCCAAACACGAGTGATAGACTTCGGAACAATATGTGAAGTTCGACAAAACGAATGCCTCGCACAATGTTTTCTTGACATTCTTATTCAAAGTTGACCGATACGGATACAGTTTTTTCAGATTTAGGTACGATGAACGAATGTAATTATTAATGTGATCTTTAAAGCGAAATGTATTATCGATCACCAAACCCAGATTTCTAGCCTTATCGACGACCGGAATAACAGTCCCTTTAATTTTAATTGAAATTACCTCACTCGAGGCTTTACACGATTCTTTATTACCAAAAAGCAATACCTGGGACTTCGACGGGTTTAAATGCGATGAGTACGCCTCAGAGACATCGCTTAAAGTTGCGACATCGCGATCGATATTCGCAAGAGCCGCGATCCTGTCAGAATTCTGGAACGAGCAATATAGTTGTACATCACCTGCGTACAAATGTGATTTCATATAAGTCAAATTCTGAATAAAGGAAGAGGTGTATAATGAGAATAAAATTGGGCTCAAGATGGATCCCTGTGGAACTCCCCGTTCTAATATTAAAGGCCGCGAAATTGAGCCCAGTTCCAATCGCACACGCTGAGATCTGTCAGAAAGAAACTCTGTTAAGAGTCTCACAGCATCGTGACTAAACCCCAAGCCCAATAATATGTCCAACAGAGTTGTATGATGAACAGTGTCAAAGGCCTTCGAGTAATCCAACAAGACGACAACAGTAATTAGTCCCCGATCAGTTGCCGCTATAATGTCGTCCGTCACACACAGCAACGCAGTGGCGCAGCTATGATCACTATGAAAACCCGACTGCACCTCGGGCAACAACTTCCTTTCATCCGCATAGATCTTTATCTGCCTCCAATGCAGACGCTCATACACCTTAGACAATACTGGAAGCAGGCTAATCGGCCTAATATCTTTAATTTCTTCAACTTTATCTCTTTTCGGCAATGGTATTACAATAGCCTGCTTCCAGCACTCAGGAAATACACTCTGCAAAATGCAAGTATTTATAATATGTGCAATGTAGGGAACAATGAAGGGCGAACACATGCGTTCGGGGTAGGTTTTAATTTCCAAAGCCCCCTCAGGGTGCGCCTATGATCCAATATATCAATTTACTTCAAAATTATCGTTAACTCTTAGTATAATAATCATTGCATTAATATGTTTAATTTTTTCTTAAATGAAATATATTTTGGACATTAGGCTAGTCATTATACTGTAAATAATGGAGAAATATCTACTCTTAGATTATATAACATTACGGTGTATTTTTATCTTGATTTCCATGCTAAATTTTTAGTCAGTGCGAGTCTCTCGTATAACAAGCAAAGACGTAAATGAACGACAACACAAATTCGAAGGAGATATTAAGCCCATCAGTCTTAATCTAAAGAATCCGTTGAATTCGATTACTTCGTATTACACTGAGCGAATTTCAATTTTAAAGTAAGTATTTTAAGTGAGAGACTATAGCATTAACGAAATTCAAATTTACAATCACAGGAATATAAAAAATCGTAGTTTGATCCAATTCCATTCAAAAATAAACTAAGAACAGGTAAATTATCAACGAACTAAAAAGTGTTTCTATACAATCATAAGTTTACTCTCAAATTGTTATTAGTAGGATTGTATTTTCAGATAGCGTGCGAGGATCGTAGCCAGAATCGTCAGATCGTAGAAACAAATGGACGAAGCGAATATTTACATCGACCGCCGATCAAAAATGCATAATGGATATATACTGTGCGCGGCAAAATTATGGAATAAATTCATTAAATTGTAGCAGTTTGTGCATAATTGAATTTGGCGTTATCGGCAAATTCAATTATGCAGAAACTACTAATAAACATACCATGTAACGTTTCAGTGCAATTCCGTGCGTTAGAAAAGCAATTGATGATTTCAACAGATACATTTAAGTTAGGTTATGACAAAGCAAATCACTGGACTTAGTTACACTAATTTCGCGCTACCCTATCTGAACGCAGCTTAAGACTTTTGTGTTTAAATGTTACACCGTTATACAGACATTTTTCAAATTTGCTGCGTAATACAAGTAGAATCTTCTTCCGAGCTTGATTGTGTGTCGTTTGTGGTGATTAACGTTTAGTTGACCTTCTTACCAACCATTTACGCCAAACGGTGAACATTGATCACCAGAAACGATATATGGTAAAACTGCGAAATTTTAAAAATATGATTCTTTTAA
This sequence comes from Dynastes maya, assembly GCA_029619315.2. Taxonomy (NCBI): domain Eukaryota; kingdom Metazoa; phylum Arthropoda; class Insecta; order Coleoptera; family Scarabaeidae; genus Dynastes; species Dynastes maya. Next base: position 53,256,818 of record JAROYE020000003.1, on the reverse strand, counting down.
AAATATAATAGTGTTAACAGATTATCACACTAAACTTTAATTTCAGCTTACCAATCATCGAGCAACATCGGATGGACGGTCAAAACTCAACAAAAATGGAAATTCTAATTGATGGCAAAGTAATAGATACAGAACTCGGCAAAATCTTTCTGAAAAACCTATCATTGCTGGATATTTACAACATGAGCTTCCAATTCGATAGCATTGTTTCATATGACAACGAGAACTATACTTCAATGGAAACTTATAATTATACTATAGATAATGGGATATGTGAACCTTGCGAAATTGCCGCTTTAGCCTGGACAAAATTGTACGCTAAATATCATGGTCACCTTTCTATAATCATATGCGTGTTTGGCACCATAGCAAACATATTTAACGTAATAGTACTAACGAAGAAAGAGATGGCCTGTGCACCTATCAACCGCATACTGACTGGTCTCGCAGTAACTGATATGTTACTAATGATCGAATATATGTCATTCGCCTACTACTATCATATGGAATTACCTGAAAACTTAAACTTCCCGTTTTGGGGTGCTGTTTTCATGCTGTTTCATACACATCTGACGCAAGTATTGCATACGATATCGATATGTCTAACACTGACCTTGGCCGTGTGGAGGTACTTAGCCATAGGGTAAGTAACTTTTTTATCATTAGCAGATATTTTTATATCCAGTGAAAATAATAGAATACGAAGTTATTTCTTAACAATTTTTTGTTGACTTATATTGGGTCAATTTTGACATTATTACAAAATTTGCAAACCTACTGCGATAATTGCAATATTTTTTATGTAAATAAATATTGAACGAAACCGATATTTTGTAAAAGTAATAATATATTTCTTAGTACCAGCTAGTAACAATTACGTCAGCTATACATATAAATAACCTGGGCAAATATGCGGTAACAGCCAGAGGCGTGGCGAGCGCATAAAAGTTTACACATAAAATAGAAGGTAAGAAATAAATTATAAAACGTGCTGAAACACTTACCGTTTTAAAAGTCTTCCGTGAAATCACAAACTGGGTAACATCTGTTAAATATTTGAATCATTAGATATGTTTCCACAGTTGTTTCAGTCAAGTGAGTACGACGTGCGGAATAAATGTTTTTTAATACCGAAAACGACCGTTCGACATCTAGCGATGTTATATTTGCATATTTAAAATAATCTTTGAAACAACTTAATGCATCTTCACACGCACCTTCACAAACTTGTTTTAATCTAAGAAAATCGGAGTCTTTCTCTAAAACACTTTCAAATTTTCGTATTACACACCAATTTGTTTCGCCTTCTACAGCGCATAACTGTGCGTGAACATTATTCACATTGAACAGAATCCACTAGCGACATCGAAACATTTTGTAATTTTTCTATTTCCTACGCTAGTCTGAAGTAATTGTTGTGAATAGTTTGTAAATCTCTTTTAACCTGACTATCTTGAAATATTTCTTGGCTTTTCTTGATTGCTGCAGCTTCTGACGGATTGAATTTTAAAACTACCTTCTTTACTTGATCAAAATATTTGTTGTAGTAAAACGCAGCCTGCAACCACAGATTGTGAAATAGTTGGGTACGTTTCGGGGACTTTAGAAACACTGTCTTTGTACTAGTAATCAATACATTTACTAGTGGAAAACATGTAGGAATCGTTTGTGCCGCAAGATTTAGAGTATGGATTTTACACGTTACATGTAAGAAGTTACCACTGTGTTCTTTAAGAGATCGGACCAAAGAACGCATGTTTGCGGCACCATCACTCATAAACATTAAAAGTTGCGTAGTTAAAACTTCAAATTTGTTCAATGAGTTCAACACCACCTTTAAAATCTCATCGGCAGCACAATTTATAACTCTTTTGGAAGCAAGTAAGAAGGAGGATGACGGTCGATGTGGTTCCATTGTGCGTACCATTACATTAACCACAGAATGTTTTTTACGATCTGTTGTTTCGTCCACACATAACCACAGTTTTTTATCTTGCAACTCCGATTTAATTCTTTTCTCGACATGCTCACGAGCAGACGGCACAACTCTCTGTAATGTTCTCTCACTTGGTAACTTAAAGTCCGAATATTCATTCCAAAACGAGACGTATGCTTTCTTCCTTAGTAAATGAAATTGTAAATTACATGCAATAAACACATAAATTAAATTTAAATTTGTCATAATCTCGTGTGGAATTTTTTTTTGAAACATGCCCTGCACTATTTACGTGCCGTAGACAATCACTTTTCGACCAACACATTAAATCTATTTTACACACTACACATTGAATTTTAGCACCATCACACTTTAAATCAGGCATTTCTGCAATGAATTCTCTTATTGTGTCCAACTTTGGTCGTTTTCGCGACGTAGGAAACATTTTCAAAACAAACGTAGAACTACGATATAGTATATGACAGCGTAGATGCATACACAACAGATCGGCTTTCGAGTCGCAGTTATACTGACGCTTATACCGAATTGTCCCGGCCGTTTTTATTTTGTGTAAACTTTTATGCGTCAGCCATTGGCTTTCAGCGCAGTTTGCGTTGCTCTAGTCTGTAGACAGACAAACATACAGAACTAGTATCGTCCGACTCTGCAGCGCTTTTCCTAACGCATATGCATGCCGCGGTTAAACGAATGTATCGTGCCCCACTCTGTCTCAAGCGTCGGCGATAGAGGCGGTCATCGAACGGTATAAGCATAACTAGAGTCTAGTGCGATCCTCTCATGGTAGCTGCTAGATTATTGGTGATTGATTCCCATCGCCGTGCATCGTGCGGCTTCCCGCCCTTTCCCCTATACACCTTTATAGCGGACAAATTTTAGGACACTTTTGTTTTCTTTTCAATTTCGTGAATGTTTCCAATCTTTAGTCAATACCAGAGTTGCATTTGAAAATCGGTAATTTGTTTCAGTTTTTATTAAACATCTTTATAAATTCATGAATCCGAAAATTTTCGGGATTTTAAATTTATTTCTTTTCGTCACTTATTACTAGAAATTTATGTCTGTTCGCTATTATAATGTTTTCTCTTGTCAATCTCAACTTAGCTTGAAATACCTTGTTTTTATTTTTCTTGGTTTTGGTTTAACTACTTAAATATTAATTCTTGTTGGGTTTTAGGCCGTCAACAGATGAGAAAAAACACCTTTCTTTCTTTTCTTACATTTATCTCGTTTCGGTGATTTTTTGTCAAGTTTTTCAAGCTACACATCTACAAAGAGGTTTTGAAATTCAACGAGTTGCAATTGTTCTCTTTTAATTTTCTATCTATCTTACCATCCTCTTTTTGTTTTTATTTGTTTTTTTCGTTTTATTTAATATACATTTTTTCACTAACGTCAATGAAATCATGTGTAAAGTTCAAGTCATGAATATTTTTAAAACATTTTCTTCGCATTTGTTAAAATTCTATTCAGGCCGACACAAATAACTAGACATATTACTAATAACTAAAATGCTCACTAGCGCCAACGGGCAGTGGCAGAGGTTCGATACAACCCTCAGTATAACTGCGAGTCTCAACCAGATCTGTTGTGTATACATGCACGCTGCCGTAAATACTATTTCGTAGTTCTACGTTTGTTTTAAAAATGTTACCTGCGTCGCGGAAATGACCAATGTTGGACAAAATTACTGAATTTATAGCAGAAATGCCTGACCTAAATTATGATGGCGTTAAAATGCAATGTGTAGTTTGTAATATCCCTTTAATGTGTTAACAGCATTCTTAAAAAAAAACTGCACACGACACTATGACAAATTTAAATTTAATTTATGTGTTGCCTTTATTGCATGTAATCTACCATTTAAATTACTAGACAAGGAAGCATGTGTCTTCTTTTGGAATAAATATTCGGACTGCAACCACATCAATCGTCACCTTCAATTCTATTAGCTTCCAGACGAGTACGACAATGTACTGCCGAAGTAATTTCAAAGTTAATGTTAAATACATTGGAAAAGTTTGAACTTCCAACAAACCAACTGTTGAAGTTTATGAGTGATGGTGCCGCAAACATGCTTTCTGTAGGCCGGTCTCTTAAAAAACATTGCGCTAACTTGTTACATATTACGTGTAAAATTCATGCTTTCAGTCATGTGGCAGATAATATTAGAAAATGTTATCCTGAAGTAGACGCTTTGATAGCGCATACAAAAGCAGTGTTTGTCAAATCCCCAAAACGTATTCGCAAATTTCACAGACTGTGCCCCCGTATGCCTGAGCCACCAGAACCTATTTTTACACGTTGGGGAACATGGTTACAGGCCGCGTTTTATTATCATAAATATTTTGATAATATTAAGAACGTGGTTTTACAATTCGATCCAAAGGAAGCTGCGGCTATCAAAGAAAGCCAATCGAAATTTCAAGATAGTCAGGTTAAAACGGATTTAAAAACTATTCAGAACAATTACTTCGGACTAGTGGAGGCAATAGAAAAATTACAAAATCCTTCGGTGTCGTTAGTGGAATCTCTGTAAATAGTGCAACATGTTCACACACAGCTATGCGCGGTAGAAGACGCAAAAAATGTTTGTGTTCTAGAAAGGTTTGAAAGTGTTTTAGGAGAAAGATTCTGACTTTGGTACATTAAGACAAATTTGTGAACGTGCGTCAACAGAACCGTTAAGTTGTTCCAAAGATTATTTTAATTACGCAAATATAACGTCACTAGATGTAGAATGTTCGTTTTCTGCATATAAACACACTTTTTCCTCACGCCGCCCTCGGTTTGCCGAAACAACTGTGGAAACATATCCAATGTTGCAGATATTTAACAGACAATATTCACTTTGTGATTTCGCGGAAGACTCTTAAGACGGTAAGTGTTTGAGCACATATTACATTTTTATTTCTGACCATTTATTTTGTGTAAACTTTTATGCGCCCGCCACTGGCTGTTGGTGCAAATTGAGCAACTCTACTAATAACACGTTTTGTATTATTCTAATATTACATTATCTTATAACATCAAACAATGGAATGGTCAGTAAGTTTATCTTACATACAATATATCCTAAAGTGCCAACTGACAAATTTCCTAATAGTCAACTTCCCTAATACCTTCATACCATATATAATATAAATTTATAGCGTTTACTTTCTGCATTTGCAGTGGTTAGGGTGTATTTAATTATATACTCTCATCCATACAAGTTATCATTAGAGACGGGATTTTAGGACGTAAAAAACAGCTAAAAAGGCCCTTTTTTAGACCTTAAAAACTATGTATTTAGGACGAAAAACTGTGATTTAGGCATGTTAGGCAAATACTTAAAAAAAACGGTAAACACAAAAATCATTTTATTTTTAAAAAACATGAATAAGAAGACGATATCTAATGTAATTTTAGGTACATTTCAGCCATAAACAGAAATAAAACATACAAATTTTAACTAATAACTAAAATATGTAGATTCATTTGGTTTAAAATAATAAATAAATTAATTAATCGCCGTGTAACATGTCCTCAAATTTCGCGTTTGCGTAGCACACAAGATGTTTTTCCAAGTTGTCGTTAGTAAAATTTGTTCTTCGGTCGGAAAACAGCAGTTTGTACGAAGAAAATGAACGTTCTACGTCACACGAGGTTGTAGGACAAAACTTAAATATGGACCAGTCAGCTGTGGTATGAGCGGTAGCTTCAACTGCTTCGCCACTGAGCAGCTCAGCAAACTCTTTAACCGTTTTGAAACCTGGATTTTTCGAAATCACTTGGTTAAACTTTGACAAAATTATTTTGCCAACTTTTCCTGGGGCATTCTTGAGAGCTGCTTCGGCATTATTAATTACTGCAACAGAACCTGTAAGAGGAAGGCCGAATGTTTCTAATCTTTTGATGTTATCAATGAGAAATTTATAATGCGACATTTTGATTGGAAAAGTATTCTTGCGCTTGCTCAATACAGTTAGCTGAATCTTTGTCAAACGATATTACAACCTAAAACATAAAGCGTTAAATAAAAACAATCTTATTTAAAAATTTTGCTAAAAAAGTACTTACTGATTTTATTGCTTCGAAATTATTAGCATAAAAAACTACCGCCTCTAACCAAGTTCCCCAACGTGTTAAGACAGGTTCGGGAGGCAAAGGGAGATCTGGCAGATTTTCTTTATACACTGCCACACGCAGTGGAGTTTTTAAAAAGACTCTCTTGGTATTTGAAATTAAACCATTAACATTAGCATATTGATTTCTTGGACATTCACACACCAAATTGAGTCCATGTGCAAAACATGTTAAATGATTAAGATTTTTATAAAAAATCTTCAAATTTGTACCACATTTGAGCATATAAGAAGGCACCATCCGTGACTAAAAGCTTGACTTTTTCGTACTTAATTCCATCTGTTGGCCACAAAATACCTAAAATACGAGAGTTGCCTTTAACTTAAATATCTAGCATTAAATTTACAATATTATTAAAGTAAGTTTTTTGCATAATATATCTTACCTAAAGCTTGGTTCACGAATCTTGCCATTGTATTGCAATTTGTTCTTTCAAGTTGCTTTGTAGCCAGTAAATACGGTTTTCCTGGTGTTTCAGAACAAAGCTTACCCACAATCATATTTGCCATAATACGACCTTTAGAGTCAGTCGTCTCATCTATAGATATCCAAATATCGTTGTTACCAACTTCTTCGCGAATAGTATTAATAGTCTTAAAAAATTAATAAAAATATTATAGGTGTAAACAAAATCTTAATGACACTCAAGTATGAAAATACATTTTTAAATTATTATTTATTATATTAATTACCTCATTGTAACATTTTGTTACATATGTTGTTCTTAAGGTTTTCACGCCTGCCACATTCTTGTTGCAGTATTTAGTGAGAAAATTTCGCAGTTTTGAATAGTTTAATCTGTCCAGAGGAATATTTGCAGACATAAAAGCGTCGCATAAATCTCGATTAAAAACGTCGATTTCTCTTGAATTTTTGGTGTCTATTAACATTTGGTTCCTCAACGGTTTCCTAAGATTTGCCTGATGTCCAGGAGCAGTTGCATGTTGCTCTAAATGATTTTTCTTTTTGCAAGTTAACTACAATAATATTTTTGAAGCAAGTTAGGAAAGAAAAACAAAAACGTCCTTTACCATTTTTCCGCACGCTTTACAAAACAACTCTTTACTGTTGCTTGGATTCAGCTGAAAGACAGTAGTGCCTCCAATTGCCTTCAGCCATTTTTTAACTTTATCGCTATGTGATTCCTTGGATTTTGGCATTGTTGTAGATGGAAATACACAATACACTGAGTAGATAAACAAGCACAAACCGACAGAAAACTACCGAAAAATATTCGTTGCAAGCTACGATATAAATGAAAATTCAAAGTACGTCTTTCACTATATACTGATTCGTCAATAGTCCACCTCGTTATAGGAACACACACATATACGCTCCAGAGAAACATTAAGAGAATAAATATAAAATTCTAAACTGCAATATCAAGATGTCCACTGTATAAACTATGAATGGGCATCGTGTATTCATTAATCACGTTAACAGGGAGAAGAAATTTGCTTATATGGTTTAAATTACAGGGCGTAAACAAGCCGATAGGGATTCCCGTAAAATAAAAACGTGGGTGCTGGTAAATGAACCCGAGAGCGATAAGCCGATAATTGAGGATATATCTTCAATAGGGTAGTAATATAAATTTTACGGCAGGCAAATCCAAACTTTGCCCCTCACACAATAGACGGGAAAACCCATCGTTGTATTAGTTTATAGCATTTTAGCTGTAAAACTAAAATTTACATTTAAGAAAGATGTAGCTGTGTAAAAACCATATTTATTTAAAATTTAAAAAAAAACGTTTAGACCAAATAAATATGATTTTAGGACAAAATAGGCGAAAAACCACGATTTAGGCTGTTAAAAGTCCAAATAGGCAACTAGGCAAAATAAAACATAGCTAGATCGCTTTGATTTGTCGAGAAACATATAGATTTTGTATTATTTTTAATTTGCCTTGAATCTAAACAAAGAGGCATTTTGCCTAAAATCCCGTCTCTAGTTATCATGAACTTCGTATATATACGACTTATCAACTTAAATTGTCATCTTCCACAAAGACATGCTGAGGAGCTGTATGACAGCGAAACGCGACAATGTATAGTGGTTGATGGCAATTAGTTGTAATTTCATTGTTTGTTAATAATAAGATAGTTAGCAATAGTGACTTAATAGCTTTGAACAACCTGTGCATTAGGCTTAAGACTTAATTTTAAATAAAAAAAAAATATCATTAGGTTAGGTAAGTGGCCGTTATGTATTTCGTTAATTGCTATAGTACCTACTCAACCCGTGGGTTGTTGCCACTATATGCTGACAATTATTTCGAACGATCCTAATAGAGTTGATGACGATTCAAGATACATCTTTCAATCTCATTCGACAATTACGTGCGACATTTCTCGTACACGCAAACATTAGTAGAGATTCGAGAATCGGACCCCTGGTTTATTTTCTTGCATGTAATCATATCATACAATTAAAAAATTAAAGACAGACTTGTCACGCGCTCTGTTATAGCTTAATACAATGCTACATTAGCTTTTGTACTATTCTACCAAGGACGCTGATGTGTTTGCAGATCTAATATCTGTTCTTAATCTATGGAATGCATTGTGTGGCATCCCGTAACTTGAATTTATGCCGTAATATAGATTTTCCTGGAAATTTTTTTTAATTAATGATTTTAGAGAATTACGTAATTGTTAGAGAAACTAACTCTATTTCAAATTAAATAGTCAATTGCCTATTCATTTAGAAAAACGGTCATGACTAAAATAATTATCGTTGGAGGAGAAGCTTAGAATATTATTGATGCCTTTTCGCATCATTTCACACAAATTATAAACGCCGCGCACTACTGTTTTGCCACGCTATAATCACCACGAAAGTTGGATGCAATAAGTTTCCTTTCTTATATCATAACGAATAAAATTCTGTTTCTTTGTTTCAGATATCCAGAGCGAAATAGCGTCTTATGTTCGGAAAGAAGATGCACTTTGGCGATTTCTCTAAGCTACATTTTGCCCGTTCTTCTTTGCAGTCCAACGTACTTCGCGTTCGAAATAAAATCCACCAGCGTAGAAGAAAACGGCAAAGTATTCATTCTCTATCATACGGCTTTGAGTAAGATATCTAACAACGATAATTACTTGGTATTTAATTTTTGGATGTATGCAGTAGTAATCAAGTTAATTCCATGTTTAATTTTGACAATAATCAGTACATGGTTAATAAAAACATTATGCAAAGCAAAAAAACGTAAAGAAATTTTAAGAGCGTACGACAGCTGTCCTGTTAAGTCCGGAGACATTATCAAAGTTAAAACCAAAGCTGAAAGACGAGCTGATAGAACCACTAAAATGCTCGTAGCAGTTTTGTTGTTATTCTTAATAACCGAATTTCCACAAGGTATATTCGGTTTATTAAGCGGCATGAAAGGTAAATGCTTTTTCTTAAAATGTTACCAGGACTTTGGCGACGTTATGGATATGCTAGCTTTATTAAATGGATCGATTAATTTCATTCTATATTGTTGCATGAATAGAATGTTTCGCACGACATTTGGCCAATTATTTCGCAAAAGGATATTGGCAAACTGGGCGCCATCTAGTGCATCAGATATTCATACAACTTTCGTGTAGACATCAGCGTCATATTAGTAACATATGTGATATTACGCAAAAATATCGAACTTGCATTAAGTTTATAAAAATTTAAAATCATATTGAAATACTAATCTGCTTTAAAGAAATCAAAAAGTAGTTGCAATGTACTGGCATGTACTATTTCTTACTACCATACACGAGGGTAGTCTGAAAAATTTCAAGCCTCAACATGAAGATGGCGTTACTCGTCAAAAATATTCAAGCATTCGTTGAAAGATACTTTTGAAAATTTCAGCCAAGTTAGACGCTTAGATGTTGTCTAACAATCGTTTATGTCAATCGTTGTTAGTGTTTCTGTAAAAAAAAAAAACAAATATCTAGCCAGCATTAATTTCTCGCATTTTAAAGACAATACGCCTACGCAAATTAAAGCCGAGATGGACGCTGCTTACGGGGACGCTGTACCATCACCTGCCACAATGACATTTTGGGCAGCTGAACTTGAACGTGGTCGCACTAGCTCGGTTGACGATGAACGTTCAGGACGGCCAAAAACTACAACCACTACCGATAACATCGGAGAAGTTCACCAAATGGTGCTAGACGACTGTCGAATTAAAGTTAGAGTGATAGTTGAGGCTGTGGGCATTTCGAAAAACGTGTTTGTCATGTATTAGCTGAAGATTTAGGCATGAAAAAGCTAACCGCGCATTGGCTGCCGCATTTGCTCACTCCGGACCAAAAACGCATTCGAATGAACATTTCCAAGGGCCTACTGAAGCAGTTTAATCAAAATAAGTCAAAGAATTTTGGCGTCGATTAATAATTGTAGATGAAACTTGGATACACCGGTATACTGAAGAGAGACACAGTCGAAACAATGGACTGCAAAGGCGAAGAGGCGTTCCATCGCCCGGGAAAGTGATCGCGACTGTTTTTTGGGATAGTCATAGAGTTATACTAATCGATTATCTTGAAAAAGGAAAAACAATAACAGGGGCATTCTAGGTATCATTACTTGACAAGCTAGCAAGACCGAAATTGCGGAGAAACGGTCGCAAATGAAGAAAAATTAAGTTTTGTTTCACCAGGACAACACTTCACTGATTGCCATGGCAAAAAATCACAAATTGGGTTCGAATTGATAGACCACTCACTAGATCTGCCTCCCAGCGACTTTGTCTTGTTTCCTAGTCTCAACATTTCGCTTGGGGGACAGAGATTTTCATCGAATGTGGAGACCATTACATTCGTAAACGCCTATTTTGCAGAACAAGATACCAACTACTATTTAGATGCATTAAAAAAATGGGAGCATCCCTGGGAAAAGTGTATAGAGTTACAGTAAGAAATTAAACTGAATTTGAAAAAAAATGCTTGTTTTTATGTTAGGCTGGAAACTTTTCAGACCACCCTCGCAAGGTCCGCCTAAAAATCACGAACCCTAGGATGGTAGAAAATTTATAAAATCAAGAGTTTTTATTAAGAACGTTTTTTGTAAAACCGTTTTATTTCAGAGTTAAATGATTGAATGAAGTCTTCCATTTAAGCGCCTTGAATTACACTACTGAAAGTCAAATATATTAATAAGGTTGTATACTAAGTTTTTAAGAGGGCCAGACGTTTTGCAGATTTTTGTATTCCAATATTCATTCACTGTTCCATTTGAATATTCAAAGCATTCAAATATTCAAATCATTCAAATATTCAAATCATTCAAATAATCATATCATTCGAATATTCAAATTATTCAATCATCGAAATAAATATTGTTTGTGATGATAATAACTTCGGCTATTAGCAATACACTTAAAGCAGTGCCTAGTAACAATAACCAAAATTAATACTAATATAGCTCATGGTATTGGTGGAATCACCACCGACAAAAGCATGAGTTGTATTAGCATTAATTTTGGTTATTGTTATTAGGCACTTTTTTCATGTGTATTTTTAATACATCATGGTAAGCCTGAGGAATCACTTACGTATGTAGATTCCGTAGTGTTTAGTCGCAACGCCATGTTGCGTTAAACAGCCATGAGGTGCTCGATAGCTGGTAGGCATCTGCATTCCGGTTTGTGTCGCTACTTTCTAGGCAGTATGATTATATCTCTTAGCACCAGGTGGCGCCAGGAATTATTTCAGTGCTGTTTTTGGAAATTAGTGGCATAAATTGAGAGGTGAACGGAATGTAGGCAGCGGAAAATAGCGTTCGAAACCACGCTGATGACGCCGGATAGGCAGAAACATGTCCGTGTATTAGTGCTATTTCTTATGCTTACGTTGTTTTTGCCAGGAGTTATTTCACCAATACCATGAGCTATACTAGCATTAATTTTGATTAATTCTGGCTATTGTTTGAAAACCTCATGACATGGAAATAAAATCTGTAAAGTACCAGTAAAACAAGGGAATCTACGTATATAGTAGTACGATAGTATAGCAAACACTAAGGTATCGGTAGACTCCGCATCACACAAAATATTTAATAACTGTTTTGGCAACTCATGGATTTCCATTGCCAACCACTGTGCCGATACCTTAATGTTTATATTGTAAAATTGTACTAAATACGGGGAAGCATTTTGTGAAAAAAGTTAAAAGGTGATTTTTAAATGGGCCTCTACATACACACAAGCATACATCATGCCGTTGCCGGACAGGTGTCACAAGACGAAAGACTTTTTTATTATGGATTTATGAAAAAAGTATTGTTTATGAAAGTTTTTTTTTATTCTAAAACACGCAAATCACACCAAACTGTTGAAATATTTTTTAATGTTGTGTAAAATAGCCTTTGTTTGTAATTTTTTAAGCAGAAGTCCTTAATATTGTGGTATCCAGTTACATTGATCGTAGTCTTTTTCACGTCCTGTAGGTAAGTGACTACCATGCAGTATTTAATTATCAACATGACACTTACTGCTTATTACTGTTAGAAGTATAAAAAAGAGAGGAGTTATGTGTTGTGGAAGGCGGTGAAATTATAAAAGTCAAAATGATTGTGTTTATGATCATCAACAGGGCGTAAAAACTTCGCGATCAACGTAATTTGATATTAGGACAATATTAATAGGAATTCTGTCTCAAAAAGGTGTCGTGGCGGTTGCGGTCGTGGCAGATGGTCAAATTATTTTCCGCGGATTTTTGTGACGTCTACGGTCAGGCATACTTATACCTTCAATTTCTGCAGATGAGGTCGTCTCGAATTAAAGGAAAGTAAAGGAAGTATGGAATTTCGTATTAGGGAAGGCTACTTTACACACTGAAAATACAAACCTTATGGAAAAAAATTCAAGAAATAGGCCTGGTTCAATCATATAAAGAAAGGTAGGGAAACATCTTCAAATGTGTGGGGCGTTATCCTACATAACGTTACAGCACATTGGCGATGCTTGGATTTCAACTCAAGAAACCACTACAATGAACAGTAAAATAGAATTACTTTATGACTACTTCATGGACCAATGGCTTGAAAACCAAGCCATAACCAAACATATGTGGAACGCAGCAGATGGTTGGAATAGGCAGTTTAATCTAATTGTGAATGGGCTATATACATATACGATCTCATAAATCTATTCAAATCATAGGTTAACCGTTCTTCCTTGCTGATTCAGCGCAGCGATCACCAAAAAACGCAAGAAAATATACATAAATGTGGATAAAGACTTAAAAATTGCTGAGGAATTTTGAAACAAACTCATGATAAAAGATGCTTGAAAACATTATTCTTCGTGACAAAGTTTGAATAAACACTCATAGTAAATTGATTGAGTGAATAATTGATTACTGTTAGTACATAACGCCAACTTTTAGACACGTCAGTATTGAACTGCCAGCCCTAAGCCTGTGTAAAATGTGAAGGAAAGTTAAGGCTTGCGAAAACGTTTACCCTGTAGTTAATGACTCCTTCAAAATTGCAAAAATTGCCGTTTTAGAAATGTATTTCATAAGTTTTGTGTTATTTGTGAGTTTTATTACTCAACGCTCAATAACGTGTTTATTTCTCTTTAGGGCGGATTGTATAATAAAAGTGTAACGATACAATTTAGATAGAAAATTTAAACTTGAAAATTTCTTTAATTTAGTTAAACATAGATCAGAAGTTGGCAAATTTGAATTTTCTCCTTCTCAAAAACTGTAATGCAAGTTCTTCTCTGCGTGTAAGTATTTTAAGGACTGATAAAATAACAAATGTGGTATGTAATTATCTATACTCTTTAATATCTGTGATTTGTAAAAAGTACGAATATTCATATGTATGATATTCTAGCAAATTAACGTTTATAATCAAAGTAAAGGTTTGTGCTTGGTAGCAAATAAAATCATTAACTGTATGTATCCATTACGTGATGTTACTGTATTTCGTTAGACTATAATAGGATAACATAATCTCAATAATTACGACAGATTAATAAATATTGTTTTTCTTTTACAAGCGTTTTATTTCACGTCCTACCTACCTTTTGGAAAAATTCTTTACATACAGGATGAGTCAAGGGTTTGGCAAAGACCATTTATTCTTCATCAACCAAAGACAAAATTGAAATTTGAGGTACACCGGGTAATTCATTTATCTTGAGACGACTGAATAACTCAGAAACCATTTATTTAATCGAAAAAAAAATGTAGATAAACATTTTATCATATGAAGGGAGAAAGTATATTGTAATGTCCATGTGTGGTTTTAGAAGTGCCATCAATGTCTTTCGACAATAACATACTTATTAAAAAAATATAGGTTTTCATTTGGAAAAAGTATCTTAACACTCAAAGGACATTGATGGCACTTCTAAAATTAAACGTGGACCTTACAATATACTCCCCCCCTTCATATGATAAAATTTTTCTCTACATTATTTTTCGATTAAGTAAATGGTTTCTGAGATTTTCAGTCATCTCAAGATATATGAATCACCCCCTATAGTCATTATCAATGAATAACATACAAATAAAGGCATTTGTAATCGCATAACACTGTAGGTAATCAACTAAGTAATTTTTTTTTAATTATAAAGACTCTATATATCATTTTTGGATTCTACACTACATTCTCAATTTCAGATAAATTATATTTAACACTTTGGGAGATATTTGCAATTTTTTTCACAAATTTATTGTTTAAGTTCCTTATAATATAATTAATGACAGCGTTGATCAAAGACTGAATCCGGTGGTAGGCAGCTAGTATGGGGTATACCTCACTAGTTCAATGAAATGGCCTGCCACCGTATAGAGCGTTCGTTATACATTTATATACTTAAATAAATTGCCAAAATGGACAAAATTCGGTGGATATAAAGTTGTTAATTTTAAACGGAAGACCCTGCAAATTTCTACAGATTTATAATAGTTTCCCTAATACGCAGAAATGTTTAATGACCATAGCAACCTACAATAGCTGGGCAGATATTCCAATTTTTTTATTAAATTAATTTTCTTACAATTATCTAAATTGATAACTTGAAAATTCTTTTTATCGTATTTTTTGTCGTTTATTCGTTTTTGTTTAGTGTTTATTATATTTCATTATAATGTTGTGTCGATTTATGGGAGAGAGATCTTGGTTTCTATTTATACAGTGGCCAAAGAATTTCAGTCAGAAGAATTTAAGTTACATTAATTGTAATTTTCTCGACTTTGTACCTTCATTTATTTTTAAGATCCAGGGCCAACTTGATTTTTTAATTTTTTTTTTAGAATGTTTATTTTCATTTTTGACGGAAATGTAAAAAAATCAAATAGCTGAAAAATTTTGGTGTGAACCAAAGAACTAGCGATAAGAATTAGTTTTCTACAGAAAGTGCTCAAAATGTTCATCATTATCTTCTTGGCAGTAGTGAAGAAATTGAGTAAAATTTGATTTGAAATCTGTCAAGGTTCCCGTAGAAATGCTTGCAACTTCATCTCATTCGTTGCTTTAGATCTTCAATGCTTGATCTGCTTGGTCTTCTAACGTAAACTTTATTTTTCAAATATCCTCACAAGAAAAAATCAACTGGGGTTATGTCAAAGGACCTAGCTGGCCACTCAATTGCTCTTCTCCTCCTCACCTCAACACAACTGCGTCTTCTCCTCCTCACCTCAGCACAACTGCGTCTTCTACCTCCACCATCAAAATTTCAATTCTCTTAGTTTCACTTAAGCAACGTATTTTGCGACAATTATAAGAACTTGTTTGGTGACTTGATTTGTTTTAATCTGATATTTTTGGATAATTTTACCACATTTTTATTAAACGTACGTAACACAAGCGTGTATCGCATTGCTGAATTCGAAAAAAGCTCCTTTCAAAAATCATAAAACTTACCTGCCTTCCTACTTCAAAAAGATCAAGTTAGCCTTGGATCTCGAAAACAGATACAAAGTCAAGAATATTTTGCTTATTAATTCTTAAGATATTCAGCCGTTTCCAAACATTTTGATCACTTTGTACACACATAGTATCACAAAAATGTACTCTCCTTCAGCGGCCTGTCTTCCAATGTATGTCTTCTCTGTGTGGAGGAAATTTATATTTTCTGGTTACTCTGTTAATAGTTGACTACTATGTAACTACTATAACAAATAGTAAACAGTGACAACAAAGAAACAAGTAAATAAGAAAAAATTACGAAAATAAGAATCTTGCAACAAAATGTGCGACCAAATCATATTACATTCATATTTTATACGTACGAGGTAGACGCCATAAATTCTCGGCCTGATGTAGAAAAAATAAACTTGATAAAATATGACCATTTTTATTTTTCATTATAATCTCCCCTAACTTTAATACGTTTATTACAACGATCAATTAATAATTCTATATCCTTGTAAAAATAATCTAAAGTTTTCCCAAAATGTTGTATTACAGCTGCTTGCAACTCACTATAGTCCTTAAAACGACGACCCCTAAGATCTTTCTTTATATGAGAAAATAAATAAGAACCATTGTTTCATGTCCTGTGACAATGGGCTCCAAATCGGTTTCGGGTCGTCTTCGCACATGTTTAAAAACAAGCGCGCACATTCGACCCGACGTTCACGTTGGAGAGCAGAAAGAAGATGCAGTGCCCATCTTGCACTAATCTTATTCATACTCAAATGGTTATAGAAAATTCAGCGAATACTTGTTTCAGAAATGTTAGATATCACTACTAATTCCTTCACATTCAAACGGCGATCTGCTAATACCATTTCTTCAATAGTTAAAGTGTTTTGAGGCGTTATCAGTTGAATTGGCCGATTGACCAATTGGCGCTCGTCATCTTCAAGGGATACTTGCCCCAAACGGAAACATTTTGCCCGCTCTTTTGCAGTGGAATACGAAGGAGATAAATCACTATAAACGCCGTCTAAACATTGTATCATGTGATTAGGCGTATGCCCTTGTTTTGTTAAAAATTTAATGACTGCGCGGTACTCAATTTTCGTTACCTGAGACATTTTCATGTACTAGTCACCTTGTCTGATTGGCTACTAAAAACTACTACTCTTCGAGCCGTAATATATATATAGAGCACGCCTAGCACACGTGTAACTATGACGCAACGGAGTTTAAACACGCTTGAGCCTATCAGGCCGAGAATTTATGGCGCCTACCTCATATACGCAACTATTCCTACGAAATTATTAGTTACAGCCACTCACAGTGGTACTAGAACACTGAAAGACTGATAGCTAGAGCTAGCGCTTTCGTCGGCCCGGCAGGACTGGATTAGTTGTAGTAAGTGCATACATACGTATAGTTTATTTCAAATTATAAGAATATAACTTTGAACGGCTTAAATTCTGTTATTGCACCACCTGCGATAACAACTACTTGGATACGGAAACAAACTGCTGAGGACCGTAATGACAAAATTTAAGTGAATTGAATAGAAATAGAATTATGATTTGCGATATGCGTAACTACCTGTTTGTACATTTAAATCTCATTTAATATGTAAATTCTTTAATTACTTGTAACATCGAATTGCTTACTATGTAAATTTATACTATTTGTAAAATATATATACATAAACATATAATTATCTTATAGGGCCGTAATTTATAATCAATACGGCCCCTAGATTCAATATGCATTGCCAGGTTATTATCGTCACAGAAGGTGCAATAAAAGTATTAAAGGCCTTGTAAGTCTACAGTTATATTCTTATAATTTGAAATAAACTATACCTACAAACAGCCGAATGGGTGAACCAAGAATTGGCGGCGACCGCTGATCGGTGATGCATAAATATGCAGGTAGTTTGGTTCAGCTCTTGCGTTGGGTTGTTCTAGGTGTAATAAATGTACAATTAAATATGTCGAACGTGCGGAAGGGTAAGAAACGAGCATGAGAAAGTGAATGAGTTTATCGGTGACTTTCCGGATTTATCTTATAGTGGTGCTAAAATATTTTGTAAAGTTTGTGATATGCCTCTGATGAGCCGAGACAAATGCGATTGTAAAAAACATGTAAATAGTATAACACACAGAAATAAGAAAAATGGCGTATCACCGACAATTCATTTTATGTATGTTATATGTACGAGATATATATGAATATGTATATCCATCATGCATCTCCGATCGGCGGTCGATGTTAATATTCGCTTCGCTCAATCGGCTCTCTAGTTGTGAGTACGTATGTACGTACATACTTACTACGATCCTGGCGCGCCGCCCAACAGTGCCAACTCTACTGATAGCTTAACGAAACGTGCGTCCAGTGTTAGTGAAATGTTGTGGTAAGGATTTTATTTAAGTATATATACATCATACGCGCTCACATTTCTTAGACAATTCATCCAATTTGCAATAAAATATTCTAGTGAGAAAAAATAATTTTCTGATAATAAATGCATTCTTAAAGTACATATCCATAAATGTAGCAAGTTCAGCTACATTCTCAACATTTACAACGTAATTATTATGTTACAAATACGTTTCCTTAATAGTAATTGCCAGGTGGTATAGCGGTCATAAAATATGAATCTAAAGTGCATCTACTTCATGTATGTTCCTAATTTTACTGTAACCATAAAACTAAAGTTATAAAACAAGTCATTGAATTACCACGAAAATGTAATATGCATTATATGTTACATTTTGTAGCAATTTGTATCCATACTCTACCGAACTATATTAAACAGAAATTCAGAGCTTAGCGTAAATATCTCAGTAAAAAACCACTTCTAGGTTGTTTCAAATGTCATCTGTAAACAGAATTCATTTCGATGGCTAATCTAATGATTTAATCTAACAATACAATTACAACTAAGTAATTTCGCACTTATCTGCTTATCTTTAACGGCAAAGGAGACTCGGAGTAAATCCTTAATCTTCTCGAAGTTAAGTATTATTTGCCATTGTGGAAATATCCAGTAGAAACGGAAAGCTACAGATAAATTCTAATTTTCTGAATTGAGCAAAAGGATTCTCGTAATTATATTAACTACAAAGGTCGTGGAAAATCCACCCGAGTATAAAAATAAGAATAGGCAAAATGCAATCTATTAGAAAAATAAATATACGTTTCAGTAAAGGTACATTGACAGATTTATTTCTATACATTCATGAGTGAATAGTACACCAAGTTATAGGATTACAAGGTATATTCCGATGCAACCATATTACATTTAAAATATAACGAAAACAGAACATTTATTTTTAAAAAAAGAAAGTTAAAGATCTAATTCTAGCACATACCAATGATTGTTTTAATTAATAATAATAATAATAATAATAGCAATAATAACATATAAACAGGATTTCTTTCACACATTGTTGCATGAAATGTTCATCTAACTTCAGAAAAAGTATTTTCAATAAAACAGTTGCTCAACCCAACTAACACAAAAATTTCATGCCATATGTAGCACATTTAATACCACACGCTTCGAAATGGTGACCCCCTATCCGTCCTCGTAAAATTGGATGCTCACTCATTGAAACGCAGGAAACGTGTTTGTGTGTGACATGCAGTCCATCTGTACCGTTTCTGGCGTTAACAAACCTCTCGAGATATAAAGGTAGGGAAAACCTGGCAAGGTTGGTAGAATGCATTTACATACTCTCAAGGTTGTCTCAGTTCCTATCTTGCAATACTTGACCGAAAGTTTGTGGGCGGAGGGGTGAAGAACGCATATTTTGACGTCAGTAGTGGTAATATATAGATATACTTGTTCGTAACAACGTTGAAATTGATGGGTCTCATATGTTCTATATTTCACCACCGCTGACGTCATTGCGCACGCTATTTTTAAAGTGAGACCACCTTTAGAGTAAATGTATTTTACCAACCTTGAGAAACTATTACATCTCTGGTCCGGCATTTTTACAGTGAGGTGGATTAAGATAATAATAACAAATATTTTATTATTATACTTTACTTTTACAGAATTATTAAAAAGAACAGTAAATACACTCAGGTGCAAAAAATTCGATCCATTACTTGTTTCATCTTTATTTGTACTTCTAAAACTTTGGACTTGCGACATGGTGTATATAAATTTAGATTGACACGTATTATTAAAAGATATCAGTTTACTGACTTTTTGTTTTGCTTTGCCAACAAGTGTGCCTTATGTTTATTTTTGGAGCTAGACATTTTGACAGTTAAAAAGTGTCATTTTGACGGTTTAAAAGTGTTTGAAGTGGGAAACTTATCCAGTTTTCTTTCCAAAAATGTCTAACTTTAGTACTGACGCTGTGAACGCGTGAAATAAATAATCGCCGACTCCGCACCACATAATTATCAGTATTAACATCATATAGATAAGAGTGGCAAAAAGTTGACACCATTAGATGTGTTTCCACAGTTGTCTCGGTGAGCGATGTTCGCCGTGGTGAGAAAATGAGTTTATATTTTGAAAAAGAGCGTTCAACATCTACCGATGGATGTTATACATGCATAATTAAAATACTCTTTGTACTTAATCAGTGGATTATTCGATACACCATCACAAATTTGTTTTAGTGTGCTAAAATCGGGATCTTTCTGTAGCACACTCTTGAACTTTTCTAAAACGCGATTATATTTTGCGACATGTATAGTCAGTAGCTATGTATGCACTCCGTCCATAATTTGTAGAGACTCCAATAATGATAACGATTTATTTTGTAATTGGTCTATTGCGTCAGCTAATCCTTCATAGCAGCTACGAATATTTTTTAAATCTGTTTCAACGGAAATATCTTGAAATTTCGACTGGCTCTCCTTAATAGCTGCAGCTTCGGCAGGATTGAATTGTGCAACAACAGCTTTTACTATTTTGAAATGTTCAGCATAATAAAAAGCTGCCTGCAACCATGTTCCCCAACGTATAAGAATTGACTCCGGTGGTTGACGAATACCAGGACACTCTGTGTAAAATGATCGTAGGCGTTTGGGAGATTTCAAAAATACTTCTTTTGTGCTTGCTATTAATGCATCTACCTCGGGAGAGCATTGTCGAATGGTTTCTGCCACAAGATGTAAAGCATGCACTTTACACGTAACATGTAAACACTTGCAACCATGTTCAAGAAGAGAACGGCCTACCGAACGCATTATCACTGCGCCATCGCTCATAAACATTAACACTTTATCTTTTGAAATTTTTCCAACGTACTAAGTACAACCTTCGTAATTGCTGCAGCAGTACACTCTTGTAGTCTTCGGCTAGCTAGTAACAGTGGTAATGTATGTTTACTAAGGTCTGTTGTCTCATCAACACAACCAAAAAAACTGTTTTTTCAATATGCGTTTCATTTTCTTTTCCACGTCATCGCGTACAAATGCAACATGCTTACGTGCCGTTTTCTCCGTTGGCAACCGCAACACGAGATTGTATTTGTCCTAAATGTCCTTAAACGGTTGTTTATCGAGTAAGCCTAGTGGCAAATTACAGTTTATCAACATAAAAAAATGCACTTCTCGGTGACATGCCCAATTTTCGTTTTCTATGTTGTGCGGAATTTACGAGTCTTGCACAGTTCCACTTCTTATTTGACATCAAATGTATTTTGCACACTTTACAAACTATCTTACTCCCGTTGTAAAACAAATCGGGAAAGTCAGAAATAAACTTATTTACTATGTCTTGAAAGGGTCGTTTTTTAGCCTTCGACATGTTCACTAAAAACTACAATTAATAACTACGTCTGTATCAATAAATCAAAACGCACTACGCTAAATAATAACTACAATTAATAACTACGTCTATATCAATAAAATCAACACGCCCTATCCGCTATCCAATGCTAAACTGAACTGAGTGATGATTTGTCGTGTCGTATCATAATCAACCAGTCCTCCCCGCCCACCTAAACACAGTCACACCGTCGCTGCGATTGCTCTTCAGTTACCGGGCTCTATTTATAACGTTTTACTGCTACACTGCTATAAATGATGTTTTTTTTTGCTTTGGAATGCAACGGATTAATTACAAAGCAAATGTCCATATATCATAAAATCTACGAATTCAAAATTAATTATGTCTCCAAACCTGCCCATTATTTTTAAGGTGTTACCAGGATCGTTATTGAGTTTATGATATAAAACATATTTTTCTGAAGAATATTCAGCAAAATCAATATCCAAAAATCTATCATTACAGTTCAATACATAAAACACTTTCTTTACTCATTTGTAACAAAGAATCTTGTACAAACACATCTTTTAAGCAAAATGCTTGTACCACAGTAAATGAAATATTTGCGGCAGTTTTGGGCTGTTCTAACATTGACACATTAATAATTAATAGCAACTTGGCGAATGGGGAACTTGACAAAAATTTTAAATTGGAAAAAGTTACTACAAATCATAAGTATATATTTTATGAAAACATATATAATCAAAGAAATTATCTTTTTTTGTCCCAAACAGCCGCCATAAAGGATTGAAATGCAGTAAAATTCAAATTATTCCAAGCGGCCTTAAACGCGCTGCTATTGGTCGTGACGCCAAATAGTATCATCTATCTATGTGACAAGCTTGACTTGCGGTTAACTTATCTGTTTATGTTAACTTATTTGAATTTATCATAGCTACTATGATTGAAAAAGGATATTGCAAAGTCCGATCCGATATCTACCCTTTGTTGACATGTTTATGGTCGCAAATTTTATTCAAAATAGTGAAAGTTTCTATCTTGGAGAAGCTCGTGGTGTTAAAGCAAATAAGTAGGTACAAAAGTTGTAAAAATCTTTTTTAAATTAAACGTACTTAAGACATTTTTTAATCTAAAACCACAAGAAAAATGAATCCTACCTTTCTACAGGTTTACTCGATATAATATTTTAAAAATTTTAGATCTGGAAGAGAATCATATGGAGATGCAGCTGTGGGATTTGCACTATTGATGAAGAATCAAGAGAAGCAACGGACGTTTTACGCGTTTCTATTGTCGTACTTTTGCAAAGTGGCACCAGGCAGTACTTAAAGTATTTTTAATTATTCTTTTCCATAATAAAAGCTTAAAATTTACAATATGTCACAAAACAACTGTCAACAACAACCGTACGTCGGACAGTTGTCGGGATAAGTCATATTATATGACGTCGGCTGGCTTGGCGCGCTTTGGAGGTCGTTTGAAATGCTTTCGGAACGCGCGAAACTTTAAACATTTTTTACCAAGTTATTACTGGTTTTTAAGGGATTTGGGGAATAATCGTTTTAGACGTAACAAAGTGATATTATTGATAGAAAAAAAATTGGAAAGTTCCCTATTGGCGTTGTGTTCTTAAAAGTCAAAATGACGGTTATACACGACGCAATGAGTTTATTGCTCATATTACTATCAATTCACTTCCGCTATTACTATTCATAATAAGATATCCTTCCAAAGATATCCTGTTTCTATTCCTGAAGTTATGAATATGTTTCGAACATAAACTGAACTTCCACTGGAAATCCTATGTTATATGGGATATTATATAAATTATGCGCGATAAATAAAACACAAATGTGTTTTTTAAATTAATATATTTCAAACCTACATCCTACGTACTTCAACCACTTTAAAGATTCTTTAAACATAGGCTCGTGCCTTAACGAAATTAAAGTTTGATAAAAACATTTTTTATAATCGTCAGGGATTTCTTCAAAATTGATCATATAATGCAACCATTCAAGCACCTAAAATTAGTCTGTCAAAAACGCGTGTCTAAACGTCAATAATTTTCTACAGCAACCAAATACATAATCTATTTCTCAAATGATAATTATCAAAAAATTGTCGTTACCATCAACTAACCTGTAATACGTTGCTATTCCAATTATCATTTTTTAATTGGGCTGCCATGGCCTGTGGAAATAAAAACATCATTCGTTCCATATTTATATCATTTTCTGGTGTTAGAAAAACAACATGACTAGATATAGTAAGCATAGAGATCATCAATATGTCACACATAAAAGCTACTTGATTGGTAAACTGATTCGCATCAACCATATAAACTTGCGTCTGTCCCAAAAGTTCTAAAATCCAATTCGGCGTTGAAATGTTGCCCTTACATTTCTCCATTGCTTTTGACACGTGTTGTAACACGAATAACTGGTCTCTGTAAAATATAGAACTATTATGTAAATTTAGTAAATATTACGAATATTAAGAGTTTATTTTTGAATTTGAATTGATGAAGCCTCTACTATGTGATAGTTCAACATGATGAAAATAATTAAAGTGATAAAATACATAGTTAAGTGTTTTAATTATTCTCATCGAGTTTATTTTTCATATTTTTAAGAAATGTGTATATTGCTGAAGATCCAAACGCGAGGGTGGGCTGAAGAGAATGGAAAACGATTATTTCTTTATTTTATCAAATAAATAGATAATATAATCAAGGGAGGAAGAAGATTCGGCCCAGTAATTGTTAACTCACACGGATGATATTAGAAGAACGATAGAAATGCGCACAAGATTTTGCATCTTACAAGAGAACTTAGAGATCTACCATGCGCTGCTGATGAAATATTGTATAACACTGTTGAACAGTTGAAAGCTAAAATAATAATATTGCAATTTATTCACTGTCCCATTACAAATGTGATGTGAAAAGTCGGTCAAATAAATATATACAGTTTGTCCACCCAGTGCGTGGGCGAAAGATAGTCCTTTCCTGAGTAATTTGGAGAAAGTATACAGGGTGTTCAGTTTCCGCAGCGTGCGATACAAGTTTGGTCTGTTAAATGGACCTAATAATATACAGATTAGGTCTTTGGATGCAACTCTTCAATTCATGTCAACTTTCATAAATATTTGCTATACTTATCTATCTTTGTTTTTGATATAATTGATATCATTGAAGAGTTTTGCGAAGTTATAACGGCAGGTATCTTAAACGCTTTACAGGATAGGGCGGTAATTCAAATTTTATTCGGCTGAGTATTTCTTGGAGCTTTTGGCAATGCTTCGAATTTTTTTTTATACCAACTACAAGATGGCCATTAAAATCGTTGCCAGATTTAATTCACGCTATTTTTTTAACAGAACAACCTGTATATTTTTCCAAAACTGTTCTACAACTTTTTCTATAAATGTTTCCTTCGCCTAAAATGTGTCGTCCTTTAGTACATTAAGTATTAAGCTATGCAGATACGTTTTTGGCTTATCTGCATAGTTAATAAAATGCATAGAGTGCTGCGACGAAATATTATAAACTTTTGTTTTTCTAAACATAATTTGTAAAATTTAATTTATGCATATGTCAACATCTGTTCCAAGTGAGCACCATATTCGTATATCCAAACTGTAAAGCGATTCCTTGTATTTTGTTGAACATTTAATAACTCTGAAAGCCTTAGTTTTAGACAATAGCATTCCAAAAATACAATAATATACGGGGATTATTTAAAAACATTCAAACCTCAACAAGAAAATGGCGTTATTCGTCAAAAATATTCAGCTGATATAATTGCGCATGCGATGAAAGATACATTTGAAAATTTCGGCCATGTTGGACGCTCAGTTGTTGTTTAACAGTCGTTTGTGTCAATTGATGTTAATGTTTCTGTAGAAATGGAAAAAATCGAATATCGAACCGTCATCCAATTCTTGCATTTGAAAGAGAATACGCCTACTCAAATTAAAGCCGAGATGGACGCTGTTTGCAGGGACTCTGCACCGTCAATTGCTACAGTGAAATTTCGGGCAGCTAAATTTCAATATGGTCGTACCAGCTTGGTTGACGATGAATGTTCGGGACTTCACCAAATGGTGCTAGACGACCGTCGAATCAAGGTTAGAGAAATAGCAGAGGCTGTGAGCATCTCGAAAGAACGTGTTTCTCATGTTCGAAGGGTGAATCGGCTCCAAATAGGGCGAGGACTGTTCCATCGGCTGGGAAAGTTATGACGATTGTTTTTTGGGGGTAGTCATGGAGTTTACATAGGAAAAACAACAGCAAGGGCATACTATACATCATTACTTGACAAGCTGAAGGCAGGAATTGCAGAACGTTTTGTTCCACCAAGACAACGCACCGTCTCACGCCTCTGTGATCGCCATGGCAGAAATTCATGAATTGGGGTTCGAATTGATAGACCATACACCCTATTCACCAGATCTGGCTCCCGGCGATTTTGTTCTGTTTCCCAGACTCGAAGTTTCGCTTGGAGGACAGAGATTTTTATCGAATGAAGAGGCCATCACGTTGGTAAACGCTTATTTTGCAGAACAAGATGCTAACTGCTACATGGGCGGATTAAAGAGATGGGAGCATCGCTGGGAAAAGTTTGTAAACATACAAGGAGACTATATTGAGAAATAAAACTAAATTTGACAAAGAAAATACTTGTTTCTGTGTTAGGCTGGAAACTTTTCAAGCTACAGGGTACAGGGTGAGTCAACGATAGAGTAAAGTAAGTTTATGATTTATCGATAAAATTTGCGATAAAACTATATATCGTATGATATCATTAGTAAGTCCGCACATTTTAAAAATATATGAAAGTATACAGGGTGTGATAGAAAAGTAAAGCAACCAAAAGTTGTATTTTTTTAAACGGGACAGCCTATATATGAATTAATTTTCTAATTCTACGCCTAATTCTAAAACTTTTTTGTTATGTATTTCTTATGTTAAAACCTTGCAGTTTTCTAAATATTCAGCTTTAAAGAAAAAAACTCACATTTTCAAGCATTTATTTAATTGAAAATTTTACCATCATTTCTGTAAGAAAAACGTTTGAAAGACAAATGTTAAGTTAATAGACACTCTATAAAACATTTGAGATATCGGCTACAGGATGTTGAATATAATTGTCCAAACATGAAAAAAAATGAAATTTAAAAAAATTACTTTTCAAATGACACACCCTGTATATTTTTATTTTATCTTATAAAAGTCTAAGAACCCTCTAGTTCTTGTTGAATATGTCCTATACCTATCTTCAATTCTTTTTGAGATATTTTTTTTTTACTTTCTTGTATTGAGCAAATAAAATAGACCATGAAAAGAATATATTGTCAAAATTAATCAAAATGTATTTAACAAAGGAAGCTTATTGGTTAAAATAGTTAATTTCTTCTTAATAAATGTTCAAATAAATGACCTTCTTGTTGAACGCAGATATTTATTCATTTCCTTATGTCGTTTCTGACTCTTGACAACATTAGCGGTGTTACGCTCCGGCAGACATCTCTTATTTTATTCTGTGTCCCGGTCTTTTGTATAACTCCATAAGAAAAAATCTGATGGGGTAATATCGCAAGATCTTGGTGGCCACTCAATATAACCTCCACGCCCAATCCATTTTTGTGGAAATTGTTGATTCAAAAATTCTCGAACCTGGCCTAATTAAAAAAATATGGACCAATTATTCTGTTGTGATGGATACCACACCAAACATTCACACACCAATGGTTTTGATTTTGTACCTCCCGAACCCAAAATGGGTTTTCTGTAGTATAATAATGCACATTGTAGCGATTCACGACACCATTATTTTTAAACGAAGCTTCATCGGAAAACATTGTTATATAAGAAGTTTTCATTTGACTGCAATTGTTCAATCATTACATGGCGAAACTGCATTCGTCTTTCAAAATCTTGCCCTCAAAATTCCTTATGAACTTCGATGTGATACGGGTGATATTTCTTGTTGTACCATTCGCAGTTGATTGTGAGGTATCACACAACGTTGCTAACTTGAGGGTTTTCCAGAGTATTCATTAAAATTTGAAGTTCCTTATTTTCATTAGTAGCTTTTCTATTGACGACTTTACGTTTAGGATAATCAACACTACCCGTAGAATCAAATCTTTCTTTTAGATTATGAAAACTGTGCGCACTAGATGTCCGGCGTTCAGGAAACTTCATTTTATAAATTCTTGGTTGTCGGCCTTGCCTAATATATATGTAAATCATATCAATTAATTCATTTTTTGGATAATTCATTTCAAATGCAATAATTCACAAAAGTTGAGTGAAATAATAAAATATTATATTACTGTCACAACACTGCGCTTCTCTATATTGATTTAATAATAAACAAGGAAATGAAAAAAAAAATCTCAAAAAGAATTGGACATATTCAACAAAAAATAGAGGGTTCTTAGTACTTTATACGGTAAAATAAAAATATACAGGGTGTGCGATTTGAAAAAAGTGATTTTTTTTAAATTTAATTTTTTTCATGTTTGGACAATTATATTCAACATCCTGTAGCCGATATCTCAAATGTTTTATAGAGTACCTATTAACTTAACATTTGTCTTTCCAGTTACCAAATATAAACGTTTTTCTTACAGAAACGACGGTAAAATTTTCAATTAAATAGATGCTTGAAAATGTGAGTTTTTACCTTTAAAGTCGAATATCTAGAAAACTGCAAGGTTTCTACATAACAAATACATAACAAAAAAGTTTTAGAATTAGGCGTAGAATGAAAAAAATTATTCATATATAGGGTGTTCCGCTTAAAATGTGCAGACTTACTAACCATATCATACGATATATACAGTTGTTTTATCGCAAATTTTACCGATAAATCATAAACTTACTTTACTCTATCGTTCACTCACCCTGTATAACATACTCCATTTAAAAAAATACAACTTTAGGCAGCTATGAACTTATGAAACACCTGTAAGTTTCAATATAGTATTAAAAGATGCCCATACAGAACCCATTGCAAGAAAAAACCGTTTTCAAAGATCTCCAATCGCACTATCTGAGCCCACGAAGATGTCTCATTCTGTATATCCTTCTATCCCACCCACCCATCGGATCAAGATAGATAGTGCGACTATAGAAACTGTTCACGGTCTGTAAGCATATCATGGGCTTGCAAGCAAAATACATTAGTTCTAAATAGACTGTGTTATAATTGCATTGATCTATATTAAACTAGCAAAAACTGTTGTTAGATCAATTTGAAACTACTTCTTTTGTAAATTATTAACTTAATCCCTTTTTTTACTTACAAGCCCGCGATATATTTCTTCTAGGCTTTCGTCTTTTTTTGGGTTGATTATTTTTACAATTCTTACTATCTTGTTTTTTATATGCATTTTAATGAATGCAACTTACCCTTTCAAATCACCAGATATGTCAATTATTTCGTTAAACCAAACCATCGGTGATTCTTCGCAATTTCTTGCTATTGCACAACGTATTAAAACTGCTCTCCGAAAATTGTATTGCGTTATTTCTGACCAACATTTTGGCGAAATTAGTTCCTTTATATACTTAAACGGAAGCAAAATCAAACAGTCCAACAATTTCCTAAAGTTCTGTAAAGAAAATGTGAGAAATATTTAAGATTACATTTTAACTTCACCAACAAAATAAATTTTTACTTTTTTCCATTTGCTGTGTTTTTGTTCACAATGTAATTCGATCTTCACACTATGCTAATGAAATAAAAAGACATGCTTATATGAATTAAACTTACTTCGCCTGATATTGGCATATCTTGAATAGTTTCTACTGTTAGTTTTCCAATAACACTTTTGTTGACTTCGTGTATATCTTTATCACATAATATTATTTTAAAATGCGCAATAATTTCATCATATAACACTGAATCGTTATCTTCTTTTATCCTTTCCAAAGCAAAATTAATAGACAGCTCGATGAAGGGTTTCATAATTATAGGTTGAATACTATTGCATAAAGATTTTAAAGCTAATACTATAGTTAAAATATCTTCTTCCTGAAAAAAGAACCATTTACGATATTATAAAACAGTGTATGCACATTTTAAAACTAACATTTGGCTTCTCTGTAATTGCTGTTAGAAAATTTTCCATGAATCTTCTTGCTGTTCCAGATAGAATAACTTGATGTGAAGCTATCAACACGCAGTATTTTCTGTATTGCGGTATGTGTACAAGTTCATGTAGAAAGCTCCAATCACAAGGAGGCAAAGATTTGCTGTATTCTTGACTTAGAATATTCAAACAAGCTATTTCTATCTCACTTTCGTTTTTATACTAAAACATAATTCTTGTGAGAACATTTATAAATACTCATTATACTTGTAATACTATTATTTTTTCTAGTGTAATTTAGCTGATAACTCTTTGTAGTGATTTGCTTATCGTCTATTGTTTTGTTTTTATTGATAAAAACACAATTCTTCAGTATACTTTATACTTCTAGGTATTAGGATCATTACTAATAATTTCAGTAATTTTAGAACTTAGAGGCCTACGGTTTTACTTTCTAGTCGAGAAAAAAACATGTGTTTATACCTCTAAGAAAATAACTTTGCCAGTGAGAATCAAATATGCAGTAGATAATATAATAGTGGAAGGGAAAATCTCATTCCTAGATAAATAACCGTTTGCATTCTCATCGAAGTTTTCGGCAAAAGTGGAAAGATGAGTGAAATGAGTTTCGCTCTCTACGCTTAGGTACGTGGTAGGTGCCATAAATTCTCGTCCTGATGTATAAAAAATAAACTTGGTAAAATACAACAATTTTTATTTTTCAATATAATCTCCCCTAACTTCAATACATTTATTACAACGATCAATTAATAATTCCCTATCCTTGTAAAAATAATCTAAAGTTTCCCCAAAAGTTGTATTACAGTTTTCTAGGACGAGGTTCATCGAATCGCCGTCATTCCATCGATTCCTTTTTGGATAGATCATAATACAGAATCATTGTTTCATCTCCTGTGACAATGGACTCCAAAATCGGTTTCGGGTCGTCTCCACACATGTTTAAAAACGAGCGCGCATATTCGACCCGACGTTCACTTTGGAGAGCAGGGCGAATACTTGTTTCATAAATGTTAGACATCACTGCTAATTCCTTCACTTTCAAACGGCGATCTGCTAATACCATTTCTTTAATAATTGAAATGTTTTGAGGCGTTATCAGTTCAATTGATGGACCGGGGCGCTCGTCATCGTCAAGGGATTCTTGCCCCAGACGGAAACATTTTGGCCACTTTTTTACAATGAAGGAGATAAATCTATAAACTCCGGCTAAACGTTGTTTAATGTGATCTTTTGTTAAAAATTTAATGACCGCGCGGTACTCAATTTTCGTTACTTGAGACATTTTCATGCACTAGTCACGTTGTCTGGCTGGCTACTAAAAATGATTACTCCTCGAGCCGTAACATATGTATATAGTTTACACGTCGTATATGTGCAACTATAGCACAACGGAGTTTGAACACGCTCAAACCTTTATAAACCTGTCAGGCTGAGAATTTATGGCGCCTACCTTGTAGAAGTTATGTATTTTTCTGCTTAATATAATGTACTATTTCTGTAAAGATTGTATGTGCTGCGATAAAAATGAAACACTCTGATGTACGTTACCTGAACAGAGATTGCTGGAGCAAAAACAAGGGTTAATAGGGCTGATATAAGCCCTTCTAGTGATAATTCCAAGACGTACAAACTTGTAGTTCAACAGTAGTCCATGCAATGGTTTTTCAATTAGAAATACAACAAACTCGATTATTCGTGTATAGTAGGCTAAACCTTTTTTCTAAATAACACATTCTGTTACTTAACAAAATTAAAATTAAAATAACCAAGAATAAGCACGGATAATCGAGGGTATGTTGGAGATACCATTAACATCGGTATTCCAGCGGTCTGTCTCAAGACGGTCAGATTCTTTTTTGTGTTAGTACTTTAGAGGCTACAAAAACCACTTCAATTTAAAGAAATCTCAGCATCTTGGCTAATAACAATAAGATTTCTTTAATTTGCGTACAGAGACTCACACGGAGACCGATGTCCTTCTCAGTACAGGAGGCATTTGAGATTGCTTATAGGACCAAAAAAATTTGCCGACTACAATACATGCATTTCGGGTCAACAAATGCGCATGTAACTTGCAAAGAAATCACAAAACAAAACGTAATGAAACCATTGCAATTTATGACAAAGTAAGAAAGTAGTTTTTTATAGTTCTGGCTAGATGATGAGTGCTAAAGTGCTGTGTTGCAGGTAGAAAGATAGAAATACTTGTGACATACTGTGTAAATGCCAACACTACAGACCTCAACCAACACGCCCCTATACCTTACGCTTTAACCAATTGCCTATCTTCAATAATATCAGTTCTACAAAAAGTATAAATCGGCAGTCACGGAATTTTTCGTGAATCTTCTGAAAATATTATCAAAATAATAAATGAAATGATAATTTGACATGTCTTTTTAAATGAAACTCTCTCCTACTACAAATTCTCGAATTAGCAATTGAACTCAAATTTGAGATCGGCGTAAATTGTAATGTAAATCCTTTTGAACATACCGAAAGCATACAATGAGCGGAGACGAGGCAAGGTTCGAGTGAGAACCCATTTTAACTCTCCAAAATTCACAAACAAAAAAAAACAGGACATCAGGACATCCTTCCCTAAATAATTTCAAGAAAATGTTTTCAAATATTCGGAGACAAGTTCTGCTCAAGATAAAATTGTGTTCAGTTTCCGAAACACATGATACAAGTTTGGTTTTTTAAATAGAACACCCTTGTTCCAATAAAAAAATATGATTACATCTTTGGATGTCGCTCTTCAATTCATGTCAACTTTGATAATTGAGATAATTTGAGATATTTCCTTTAACGCTTAATATCTTAAACGTCTTAAATGCTAGAGTCATTTAAAGTGGTGATTCAAATTTTACTGGATTGAATATTTGTTGGAGTTTTCGGCAATATATCGAAAAATGTTTTAAATCAATTAAATTTTACGGCATGGACATTGAAATCGTTGCCATGTTTGATGTAAGTTATTATAATTTTTTTTTTTATGGAATACCCTATTTTAATTTTCCACAATTTGATAGAGCTCTTCTAGATTCTTTTTCTCCTATACCTAAAATGCGTTCTTCTTTAGTAAATTAAATATGAAACTATGCAGATAAGTTCCATGCTAAAATTCACATAGTGCTGCGACGAAATAGAAAAACGGGGGTACATTCAAACAAGGGGCGATCTCGGACAAGGCAATTTTTCCGTAATATAAAGAACTACACAAGCGACCTCTACCTTTCCTGTTCACTCTAACCTTTAAATTATTGTACTTAATTGTAGTGTATCTGCCTCTCAATAGTATTCTTTTTTTTAATATTACATTACACAGGTGTCAAGTAAGTATTTTCAGCTCACTTTCTTAAGATTTAACACTCACATAAGAAATTATTTACGATTTTTTGTAGAACAATGACAAAACTGGATCTATAGTAGCTGCTTTACTATTGCTAGAAATGCAAATGGCGGGAATATGAACTTGCTGTTGGGGCAGCTCCGGACGTAGATGGTACGTTCAGACGGGACCGGATGTGCCCCACTAGAGTCCGGTCTTGTTCAAATTTATGTTAGTCTAGAATTATTCAGAATTATAAGAGAAAAACTGAGAGGTCAGACATTTTAGAAGGTATAATGCAGAACGCTTAAGAAGATATCTATAATTAAAAATAAAGCATCTGAAGAATGTAGCTTTAAATAAACTTTTGTATTGTAGAGAAACTGACTGTGCTTTTTTAATTTCCACCTAATTCATTCCACAGAATGCATTTTCTGGATGTCGAAGTGTATGGACCATTTGACGCCTTTGACTACCTCATCATACTTAACAACCATAAAAATAAATATTTTGCCGCGACTCCCTTGCGAACCTTATTATTTACAGTCCACAATATAATGTACAAGTATAATAAAGGATTTCGCTAAAACCGGTATTTGATCTTTAAATTCCCAAGTTTTCAGAGATGATGATTTCCTGCGGGCATTAGCCGCTGACCAACCTATTAAAGTTTGTTAATGTGAGTGAATACGTGTACACGAATTAGTCCATACGGCACTTATGCGAACTGCACGTGTTTCTAAGGTGCGCAATGTACGCATATTGTTAATTTACGTGAAACGCATAGACGAAACATACGTGAAAGTTCGACCTGGGCGAACGGTTTGTGTTTCAAAACCCGTGTCTGTACTCGTAAAGTTCGACATCCGTGTATAAACACGTGAGTATAAAAAGTTGGTACATATGTGTACGCGTATGGTTCGTATTCACGTTCAAAACCAGCAGCTGTACTACAAACAGCTAAAATCATAGTAGGTAATGCGAACCGAAAACAAAATAATGAAAATACACAATTATATATCCAAGAACTCATAGAAAATATTTTAACTAAAGTATGCATAGGTATGCACCAAAAGAGAATTCGAATAACTGATATTAAACCACTCTCAAAAGTTCCCCAACGCAAAAACGTCTATAAAATCAAATAGAGGTCGTTCTAAAATATACACAGAAATTACAGAAAAAGCCAAAATTGGAGAAAAGCATAAAAACATAATTAATGAAGCAAAGGCAAAACAGGAAATACAGAAAGAAACAAAAATACTGACTAAAAAACAAGGTTATCAAGCTACAAAGACCAAACCGAGCAAACAAGCAATACAAAAGAAGGAAATAATGCAGCATCTCTTCTTCGCCAGATTCTGAAGATTTTGAAGATGTAATATGTGCATTTGGTGAAGAATATGTTGTGAAGCATATGATGTCATAACTGTTACGGATGATAATATTGTTATGGAATTACCTCCATCTGAAAGTATTGTAGGAGCTTCAAGAATTATCCCTCTTATTAGATTTTCCATAAATGACAAGTACGATGCTCAATGATAATAAAAATATAAAAAATGACCTTGTTACTCGATTTTCTTTAAATACTGTCTCTGTTCGAAACTACCTCATACATGTCCGTATCTGCCCCAGTTGGGGCAGTTTCACTTTTACAAAAATCTCATATACTTTGATATGGTGTTTGAAGTTATGTTTGTGCTCACTAGAGATGCGAATGGGCCGGGTCGGGCTGGAATATTTTAGGCCGAGCTGGGCTCTTTTAAAATGGAACGGGTGGCCGTTCGATCCGCTAAGCCCATTAGCAAACGTGTCGGGCCGGGCCAGGCCTACAAAAATCACAAAATGCGCACCTCTAGTGTTCACGGATAGTTAAACACTAAACTAACATACTACGTCACACATATAGTAGGATTTAAATTAATGTAACAGGAGGCTCTTGGCAAACCACTGCAGAAAACTGTCCGAATGTGCCTTGGTCGCCTCTACTATAAACTTATTTTTTTCCAAAGATATTCAAAATAGTCTGTAAATTCATTTTATGCATACAGTTTTAACACTAACTCTGAAGTGATCATCATTTTTCTGCATACATTGTCTAGCATGTTAATATGCATATACATATAATAAATAACGAAAATAAGCAGACAAATGTTGATTAGAGTTCTGCATAAAACGAATAGATTTATTTAATTGGCTGTAAAAAAAAATGGGGACTTATTGAGTTTTCAAAAAAAAATAAGCAAATTAAACAGAAATGTTTATAAAAAAAAAATTCCGGGGAAATTTCTTAGCGTAACGCGTAACTTCAACTTGAGTAGCACTTTATCTCCGAATAGTTTCCATTTAACTTTTTTTCCGAAATTACTCAAGAAAGGAATTATCGTCCACCCACGCGCTAGGTGGACGCGCTGTATAGCGTAGTGTTTATTAACATCTAACTCCATTTGCGCCTATACAGAGCTACAATTTTTTGTGCCTCAGATACTACTGAGGTTCTACTTCTATTTCGTCTAAGTTTACATCGTACAACATACATCTTACAAGAACTTAATGAACATACTTTGAGTTTAATGTGCTTCAGTAGTGCCTTTACTATACTGTAAATTTGTAGATAGTAGTAATCTCTTGGTTCAGCCCTGTTTTCCGACATAAAATATACACCTTTACCATATTCAGAAATTTCCTTCCTAACCCAATTGGAAATAAACTTTGTTATACATTCAAAATGTGCATAATTTCCATTTTTTAACATAGACAACCACCATTCCCCTACAATTGTTAATATACATTACAACATACATCAATACAACTTACTAAAAAATTGATAAATTACCCGAAGCAAGAACAAGTACATCAGCGGTGGCATCTCGATCACCAGTATCGTCTCTGTATATTTCTGGAAAATATCGCGACACTTGCTCATGACTGAAACAACTTAAAGTCTCATATGCTGCTTTAACAATCTCTATGTTTGTGTAATTCGTCGTATAATTCCACAATTTGTTTACAATGTCGGATATCATTTCGTCATATTTTGCTGCATCTGTATATAAGTTAGGTACCTCTGATAGTAAGTTGCAAAAGCTGCAATAAGTTTTATAAGTAGAAAATATTATTACTAGAGTAACCAAAACTTGCGGACTCGCATAGGCGTCGGTATTACGGGTTAATATAAGAATACGAAAAATTCATAAATAAACTTACTTGCTAATTATTCAACAAATTAGAGGCATCAGGATGTGAACTACTGTAAACTTGCATCATTGAACATGTTTCCACAGTTACTTCTTTAAATTTTGTGCGTCGACAAGAAAAAATATTCTTATACATAGAAAACGATCTCTCCACATCTAAGGAAGTTACATTTGCATGTAGAAACTGTTTTTCAAAATAACTTAAAAGTTCACTATTCTTACACTTATTATAAATGGCCTCTAAAGTATTAAAATCGGGATTTTTCCTTAAAACATCTGCCAACTTTTGACTAGCGCATAATCCTGGCGTATCATTTAATGTGTGTAATTTATTTTTTACAGTAAGAAGCTGCTGTTAGCCAAGTACTCCATCGCGTTAAAATTGGTTCAGGAGGTTCTGGAATACCTGGACAAAATTTACGAAATTCCTTTAAACGTTTAGGAGATTTATGAAACACTGCTTTAGTACTTCCAATCATCCGATCAACGTTTCCGTAATGTTGTCGAACAACTTCACCAACTAAATGCAAAGCATGCAGCACGCAGGTTATATGTATTAAGTTAGGAAATATATGTTTTAAGGATCGCCCAACATTTAACATCGTTGCTGCACTATCTGTCACAATCATTACAACTTGATCTTGGGCAATTTGAAATTTTTTCAAAGCGTTCATTATCACTTTTTGATTATTTTCCGCGGTACATAGTTGAACACGTTTGCAAGCTAACAAATATCGAGATGCTGTGTTCTCGCTAGATAAAACGCGAGCTATTACATTCATAATACTGTTTTTCTTTATATCGGTCGTCTCCTCCACGGTAATCCATATTTTTTTGGAACAAATCACGTTTACACACATTTTCTAGCATCTCTTTCATTCGCAGCAAATGATTCTGTAATTGTGTTTGTGAGGGTAATGGGTACTTTGGAACGTATTGTCGCCAAAACGTTTTAAAAGCTGCTTTTCTCACCAACGACAACGGAAGATTACAAGAGGTAAACATAATTAATAAATGTATGAGGAATGATGTATAAGGTATTTCAGTTCTTGCATTTCTCATATGCGTAATACCATTGACATGCCTCTGGCAATCAGTTCTGTCCACTGCAGCCAAACGAACATTGCATATTAAGCAAAAAGCTGCACTACCGTCATATTTTAAATGGGGAAAAAGTGACACATACTTATGTACATTAGTAGCAAATCTATTACGTGGCATTGTTTTCTTAGGTATGTAAATATTAGTTCTATATGAAACGATACACTAATTATGTACTTGGTATAATACTACAACACACAAAAAACACCAGCTATATTTTCAAAAGCGACACGTAAGTACATAACCTTGACCGTTCAACTAATCTCTGTAACAGCTCAACCGGTACTAAAACGAAATCTCTCTCAGCGCGATTTAACATGATTTATATTCAAGGTCGACACTACATGCCTGCTTCTCTACCGGTTTAGTTTATTTATGAATTTTTCGTATTCTTATATTAACCCGTCATACCGACGCCTATGCGAGTCCGCAAGTTTAGGTTACTCTAATTATTACGTACATTTAAAAAAATGTCCGTCGAGACAAATAACAAAAATTTACCTTTGTATAACATTTTCCCGATTTTCTGTTTCAAAACTTGGTGCTAATGTTTCCCATGCAGTAATGATATCAATTACGCCTCCAGTACATAAGTATCGCAAACCTTCTAACGCCAATGATGAGGCTATTCCATCGTCATTTTTGCAAGTA
The DNA here is from genome assembly GCA_029619315.2 of Dynastes maya. Taxonomy (NCBI): domain Eukaryota; kingdom Metazoa; phylum Arthropoda; class Insecta; order Coleoptera; family Scarabaeidae; genus Dynastes; species Dynastes maya. The sequence goes on along the minus strand of JAROYE020000003.1, from coordinate 53,218,698 downwards.
TTTAAAATTTTTGAAAGATGAGTTGCTAATTCCGATCCGTACAATTCAGGTCTGCAAAGAGCATTTACATTTGCAATTATATACTATGAACGTAGTCATAAAAATTACTTTCTCTTACACAGCTCCTTTAAGATATGCGCTTTGGTAACCACAAAGTTGGCTTTATCAGATGGGTTATCCTCAATCAACAATTTTTGTAAGTATAAGTAATATCTGGCGTCAGAACACCACAATTCATAAAATAAGTACATCGTGAACGTTTTCATCTTTGTAGAACTACTTGCTAGTACGTGAAGTGTTGATAGAATAATCTGTATATTTTCCTTGACAATACCCATTTTTGGAATTGCTTTTAATAATTCGAAGTGAATTTTTGAATCTCTCGTGTTTGCTAACTTGTACAATATTAACGTCAAAACATTGCTTGCTATTTCATTATTAACGGAAACATATTTTAAGAGTAAATATAGACATTTAGATATAATCTCTTCATTATAATCACATAGAAATATACCCGCGATAAATATATAAATATGTTTAAGAAACAATAGGGTTGAGTTATCTGCGTATTTTAAAATGTGCACAATGCGCGCATCAAGATGTTCTTTATCTTCAAGTAATTTGCAAACTTCAATAATAAAATGAAGTTGTTGATTAGTATTTTGATATAGTAGAACGTAGCGATTATGGTTGGGAGACTCGTTCTTGTCTATAATTTCATCACTGGGAGTATTTAATACATTATATAATTCATATACTACATCTATACAATCGTTGGTTAGTACGGACGGGTATAAAATCCAGTTCAATAAATTAATTTTTAAACATTGTTTAATAATAAAATGTATAAATCCTCTGGTGGATATATTTAAACCTAAAAATTAAGAAATATTAATTTACAAAAGAAGTAAGATTAAAAAAGCAACATTGGAAAACAAATGTAAAATCAATAAAAAAATTCCAAATGAAGAATACTTACAAAGTTTCAATAAATCCTTTAGGGAACTAAGTGGTGCTATTCCAATGCATTTTGATAAAATAACTAAAACTGGATTAATGTATTGGAAATGCTCTATGTTTTCTATAACTTTAGAAATTGTAAGGAGTAATTCAGTTGCATCCCATTTATTTAAAAACATTTCATGCATCAAGGAAACCATCCATAGCGTTACAAATTCATTAACTTCATTGTCGTTTTTCACTGAAGGAGCTTTAATGGCATCATTCAGAATATTACTTGTACTCACTTGATTGGCATGACAATATATCTGGGAAAGAAAACAGCTAAAATTAAATTTAAAAATCAGCGATTATAAAATTCCATTCTAAAATAATTCTCATAGGCTTAGTTTACATAATTGCTACAGTATAATTGTTTTTTTAACTTAATAAATTAATAGTATACATAAATCTTAGATTCATATACATATAAAGAATATTCCTTCTAATTACCATGTTTGTTTGATACTTTTACCTCAGTTTTCGATAACTAAGCTAACTTAATTTAATAATGTTAATATGTATTATTGGAATTGATATGACTTGGCTCCAAAATAACATCCACTGTTTTTTAATTTCCTCATCTTACGTAAATTTTGATACATTTTTACTAGAGGGTCATTTTAACTTATTTTTGAATTATTCGTATTTGAATGAAACTGTGAACAGTAAAGGCTGTCTTACACGACGCATAATTGTGGGCCTTGGTGCAATAATGAGCCATACGCCACTTTTTTTTTAATCGAATTTTAGACGACACATGGCTCTTGGCTATACGCTGCACAGTTTGATGTAATAACTAACGTAAGATAATCGTGTCATCCCAGCATAGCCGTAACAGCTGGAGCAGACAACGGAACTCGGCGCGCGCCTGTCTGATGCGATGCGTAAACATCTGCCGGGTGGCAAAGCAGTTCAAATTCGTACACATTCGCCATCACTAGCGCGGCGTGTGCGTCTGAATTAAATCAGGCGAGCAGAATACTAGTTATTCAAGAACATTTTTAATCAAAAATGTCCAGTGTGCGCAAGGCTAAACAACGACCCTTTGCTGATAAAGTAAAAAACTTTATCTGTGAGTTTCCAGATTTGTTGTACGACGGTGCTAAAATAGTTTGTAAAGTGTGCGAGAAAACTTTGATGTGCTGGCAAAAGAACGACTGTAGGAAGCACGTAAATAGTGCAAAACACAGAAATAGAAAAAACAGCGCGTCAAATACAAATGACTTTATTTTCGATTTACTTGTCATGATGATAACATGTAATTTGTCACTTAACATACTGGATAAGAAATCGTTTAAGAACTTTTGGAACACATACAACCCGGAGTTGAAGTTGCCAACTACGGCAACAGCACGTAAGCATGTTTTATTTGTACGCAAAGAGGTGGAAAATAAAATCATATCTACATTAAAAAATTGCTTTGATTGTGTGTTGGCGAGACAACAGATTGTAAAAAAATTCTATTATACATGTTATAGTTCGTGTACTGGATCAACATAAACCGACATTTCCACTATTACTAGCTAGCAAAAGATTACAAGGGTATACTAGTGCAGCAATTACGACTGTGATACTTACTACGTTAAAAAACTTTCAAGTCTCAACACGTTAAGTGTTGATGTTTATGAGCGATGGTGCAGCGACAATGCGTGCGATAGGCCGTTTTCTTCTTGAACACGGTTGCGACTGTTTACATGTAACTTGTAAAGTGCATGCTACATCTTGTGACACAAACTATTAGAAAATGTTATCCCGAGGCAGATGCACCACCACTGCCGATTTCTTACACGTTGGGGAACTTGGTTGCAGGCAGCTTTTTATTATGCCGAACATTTCAAAAAAGTAAACGCTGTTATTCTACAATTCAATCCTGCCGAAGCTGCAGCTATTAAGGAGAGCCAGTCAAAATTTCAAGATACTTCTGTTGAAATAGATTTTCAAAGTATTCATAGCTACTATAAATGCTTGCAAGATATTTCCGTTGAAACAGATTTAAAAAATATTCGTAGCTACTATAAAGGATTAGCTGACGCAATAGACCAATTACAAAATAGATCGTTATCATTATTGGAGTCTCTGCAAATTATGGACGAAGTGCATACACAGCTATTGACTATGCATGACGCAAAATATAATCGCGTCTTAGAAAAGTTCGAGAGTGTGCTACAGAAAGATCCCGATTTTAGCACACTAAAACAAATTTGTGATGGTGTATCGAATAATCCACTGACTAAGTACAAAGAGTATTTTAATCATGCATGTATCGGTAGATGTTGAACGCTCTTCAACATCGCTCACCGAGACAACTGTGGAAACACATCTGATGGTGTTAACTTTTTGCCACTCTTATCCATATGATGTTAATACTGATAATGGTGCTTCTAGTTTTACTGTTCCGTAGCCAAGGCTGCTTAAAACGGTGAGTATTTCACTACTTTTCACATATCATAATTATGTATTAGTTCTGTTATTTTTTTTCTATTTTCTTATTATTGTTTTTGTATACTAGGCAGGTACGGCTACGGCACGGCTCCCTGTTACCGAGCTCTAGTGATGATGATTTGTCATGTCGTATCATAATCGACCAGCCCTCCCCGTCCACCTAAACACAGTCACACCGTCGCTGCGATTGCTCTCCAGTTACCGGGCTCTAGTTATTAATTATTCTTTTGGCGATAATTCAAACACTAATAGATATAGCAAATTGCTTCTTTAACATTTTTTCTTGAAAAATTAATCTACTTTCCAAATATGGTTGGTGTAATAATTAGGTCATTCCATTTGAAATTTCTGAGAAAAATTATAAAAACTGTGATTTTCCTCCGCATGCTCTTAAATTCTTTTGATATTTAAATTTAAATTTTGGGCCATAGAAGGGATACTATTCCATAATTGTTCTTGAATACCACAGGTATTTTCTTTTACTACAAATTTTAGACATTTAAAAGTGATTTCTCGTTATGTGATATGCTTACATGGACATGAAATATCATCGTCACTAAAGCTAACTGATTTACCACTACAAAGCATTCATTAGCCAAGCATGTTGCTTCCTGTATTACTTTCTTGCACTTGTAGCAAATCTACAAATCGTAAAAGAGCACACAAATATTTATTGAAATAAGTATTTGACGTGATAATTAAAATTTAACATTATTTATTCATTAATTATTTCAATATTTATCCTACAAACTTCACAATTTTCTACATTTCCTAATACCGCGCCAGAACAGACAAAGATCGCTATACTAATGGAAAGAGATGAAGAGAAAAAACGCGCTGTGAAAACGCTAAAAGTTCAAGTTGAATTAAATTTTTGCGGTGCAAGCGTTTAGTGGCAGCAACGTTATTTTTGAATGCACCAATAACGTGCGCCTCGCTTTATAGCTCCGTAGCGTCGATAGGATGTCGGCTTTGGTTTGGGCGGTAGGAATATAGGATGGCGCACTATGACGTGTTGCAAAAACTGGCACATTGAAGCATATCTTAGACAGAAATATGGGCAGTCGATATTGATATTGAGTAGCTCCCTCCCTTCTTGTTGTAAATGATTGCATGTGCAATTGGTTCATAGTTTCGCCCAGGTCAAAACCGCATACGGGATAGCTACCAGTTCTTTTGTAAATTATAAACTTCGAGAATCTTCGTTGAATCTGCTCTACATGTGAGAATGCGTTGTATAAATTAGGTACCATACGATGCTGCCATACTCAAGCTTACTGACGATAAATGTGTTATATCTACAACAGTTTAATCGCAGCGATGTCGGTGGATTCCCAACAAGTTCTTAGAACGAATTCTAATATTCTGGACGCCGACCCACGCAACTCATTAAGATGAGGTACAAATGTGAGTGCACAGTCAAAAAGAATTCCAAGATCATGAAAGGTTCCACTGGTGGATAATAGTGTACCACACAGGAGGTAAGTATTAACTAGAGGTCCTAATTTTTGTTTTATATTTATTAGTTTAGTTTAATTTTCTCTATTTAATAAATAGCAGGAAAAGGTGATCCAATCATATGGAGTGGGGAATGATCAATATTGCAATTATGCCGCAGATCACACTGTAAACGATAGGAAAGACTTTTTACAAAGTGTTGTGTCGTGTCGTAATGTTGTGCTTTTAATTAGGGAAGCTAATAAATATATACGACTAATCAATATGTTTCTTTTAATATTGATATCTGACAACATTGTCTAGTTATGCGCATGCACAGATAAACGAAATGGAAGCAGTGAACTGCAGGATTACCCAGTTTATCTTCCACAAAAGAAATGTAAACACTACCAAGAATATTCTAAAAGCTTATCTTGAACACAGATTATTCGCAGGGACGTATTCAAAAAGTATTGTTTGGACAGTGCGTTGAAATCGAATACAATACAAAGCGGTTTCTTTTAATTCTCTCAAGAAGTTACTAGATTTAAACAATACACAATAAATATGCATCATTTTAATGTAATATTCGTGGATTTTTAATTCCGCTCAAATGTTTAGGGTAAATATAAGCAACAGAAGTAGATATCAGATATCTCTGAACATATTTATAAACAGAATGTATACTGTGTTGCCGGATAGACGTCACAAAGCGAAACTCTTTTATTATAAATTTATGAAAAAGTTTTTGCTTGTTTTAAAAATGTAAACATGAAAAATTGTTTCATTAAATCGGAACATGTGTTTCCCAAATTTCCGGATTTTCATTTTTAATCATACGACTGCATAGATGACCCATTTGTTTATCTTCTACTATTATTAATATTATTATCTTATTTCCTTGAAATTTTAATACCTAACTGTGGATAAAAATATATTAAATTTTTATTGAAATGTTTTATAATGTATATATATGTATTAAGATTATGTTATTAAGTTAATGCTATAATCACTTCCCTACTAAAGAAAACCATATTTCTTCTAATCCGGTCCATTTCCTCATTTAACCAATTTCTCAATACCTGCGATAAGAGGTTTTACATAATCTTTTTCAATTTTCAAATGTCAAATAGTTGTATCTGTCGATAAACTATACTCGGTAAGGAATTCTAAGAAGCGAAGAACACTGAAAGCCGTGATTACTGATTTGGCAGTAAATATCGAAAAGTAACGAATTTTTACATCTCTATATATGTAACTGATTATAAAATGATATAATATTAAACAGCATCAAAACGTAAGTGTTTGAAAACATAATTATTTGCTACCTGCTTGTTGGCTTTGTAAATTAAGTTTAATGTTCATATGGCGTCTAGCAATGGGTCATTACTTGCAAATTTTCTGTTTCAGTTGCATGTCTGCTCCTTGATTTCCGTTCGTCTGCAGTAAATCTGGAGAAGAATTCATCACATATATGTTCTACATCAGTTGTTCTATAGGAGTTATAAGATTATGGTCGTTATGATAGAATGTAACCATAAAACTTCATGACGAGCTACTTGAAGAAGGTTGTCAATGTCATGTTTTAAAACGTGGTTTATGCATTTTGAACAGACTGTATATCTCATCATCTTTATCATATTATCACCATATGAAATATTTGTTCGCGTCAACCATATTTTCATGTCATCTTTTCAGGATGTTGACGTAGAACACTTTTTTACTTCTTTATTGTGAAACGCTACGTTATCTATAACGAGAATCTCCAGTACGCTTGTTTGATCTCCCATGTGTATGTGCTCCTGGAACGAATCCATTCTCACTATTATTAAACGCACTTTTGCTATATGTCTTAGTGAACCACAGTGTGATCATTAGTCTTGGCCTCTTTTCTTGTCAATAGCGACGAATATTCCGTGAACAATTCCATCTCCTTTCACGAATACCATATCGTGCCATTATCAATTTTCTATTGATTTTTGTTTTGCGCCATGGAAATCCTATTTCTTTCATTGCTTTTCTTAAACTATCCGGACACCAGGTATAGTTTGTAATTACTAAAGCGAGGTAATGTCTCTGCGCAGCATATGCTTCCTTCAGTAAGTACAATACCAAAAAATAAGTAATAAATCGAATAATAATAACAGAACCAATCGAGAATTACACTCACCCTCTTAAGTAAATCGAAAATAAAGGCAGTTCTCGTTGGCACGTCCTTTTTTCTATTTCTGTGTTCTTCGGTATTTAGGTGTTTGTTACATTCCGCTTTGTCCCCAGCACATCAAATGTTTCTCGCAACACTTTACAAACTATTTTAACACCGTTGTAGAACAAATCTGGAAAGTCACAGATAAACTTATTTACTGTGCCAGCAAAGGGTCGTTTTTTAGCCTTGTTCACATTGCACATTTCAAATTAATAATTATGTATTTATAACGAATAACACGCAACACAAAACACAACGCACACTCTTGTTTCCTAAACTGAACAAAAAATAAACAAGCGGACGCTTTGGGCGAAGAACTTTTACGGTTGATGTTTTCTTTTCCATTGAGTAGAATCAATTTAGACAATCGTCTAAATTTGATTTGGTGTTAGTTTTGCTTCTCCTTTTATTCAGTATTTCAAAACTATTTTTCTGGCCGATTTTTATTTGCTATGCTCCGCGTATAATATTTCTAAGTGTGCGAATTGACACTGCCGTTGATTCAGATAGTCGTTCTTGCAACTGTAGCTACCCACAATATATTCGGTATTCCTTTCACCTCTTTTGACATAAAGTTCCAAATCCTATTTATAAATTCTCGAGCTTTACCATATAAAACTTTCTTTTTCACGTTATTTTTAAAGACCATCATTTCGCACATACAAACATTCACCATATTACGAAACGTTAGGATATCAAAAGAATAATAATTTGAAAAATACCTAACTATTGATAAAATCTCTCACGCAGAAATATCCAGCGAGAAAGGGAATACAACTATATAACTAGATTTTTAAATATTACGCCAATACTCATCCCTTTGTTTATAATTATCTTAATTCCATAAAACATTCAGCGAAATAAATATAATTGAAAAGCGAATAAAGTATAGTAGTAAATGTATAACTTTATGACGTAAAATTAGTTTCAGGGGATTAAACGTTTATACAAATGAGAAGCTAATACCTTTAAATTAAGAAAGTTTTTAAATTGTGTGATAACTCCAGTTTCAATTAATAACAAGCTTATTTACGTACCTAGTAGGCTTTATTTTTGCCGCAGATTTTCTTTTCATGGTTTGCGCATCTCACCAACAAAGCTATTTTCGTTGCAATGTAATTTAATTTCTGCGATAAAAGTTTTATAGATTTGAGAAAGCTACAGTGTCTTCTAGTTTCTAGTAAAGATACATTTTTTTAATTCCATATTTGCAATAGGTTGCTGTAATTCTACGCGAAACCGTAGTTTACGTTCTGAACGTGTCAAAAAAGTACATCGCATAAATTTCTTCCGCGTTTTATTTGTTAAATGTACTTTTTTGACACTTGGACGTAAGCTATTTCGTTTCGCAAATACAAAACAATACCTATTAGACAACGTACATTTTGCAAAGTTACGATCGGAGCTCCCCAGCGATCCGTCGTAGGACCGCTCTTGTTTTTAATTTATATTAATTATATTTATGTTTATAGCTCCGATGTACAATTTGTTTTATGCGCTGACGACACAAATTTGATCACAAAAGCTACTGACTTACCTTCCTTGGATATAGTGCTGGAGGGGCACAGTCGAATTATTGGTGTTTGGCTAATGATCTTTCATTAAACCAACAAAAAGCACAGATTACACATTTCACATTGAAAGATACAGACAATTCAAAAGAAGATGCGCTCTGTTTCCTCAGTATAACCCCACATACTATATTGTTATGGTGGCTCCATATTGATAGCATTGCTGCTTCTATCTGTTCAGCTACTTATTTAATACGTAACCTCTCTGGCCTCTGCGGCCTTCGTATATGGTACCCTGGTGTGGGGCTACTCAGCTGCAGCTAATAGAATTTTTCTTCTACAACGACGTGTCATTAGAGTTATTGAAGGTTTGGGTTATAGAGAGGACTGCAAAAGGGCATTCATTCAATTAGGAATTCATACTTTTCCGTCGTTATACATTTTTCAATGCTTACTACATGGTATACGAACTATTGGGTCCTATAAAACATCTAATTACTAGAGTAACCAAAACTTGCGGACTCGCATAGGCGTCGGTATTACGGGTTAATATAAGAATACGAAAAATTCAAAAATAAACTTACTTGCTAATTATTCAACAAATTAGAGGCATCAGGATGTGAACTACTGTAAACTTGCATCACAAGAAAAAATATTCTTATATATAGAAAACGATCTCTCCACATCTAAGGAAGTTACATTTGCACGTAGAAACTGTTTTTCAAAATCACTTAAAAGTTCACTATTCCTACACTTATTATAAACGGCCTCTAAAGTATTAAAATCGGGATTTTTCCTTAAAACATCTGCCAACTTTTGACTAGCGCATAATCCGGGCGTATCATTTAATGTGTGTAATTTATTTTTTACACTCTCCACTATGTCTAATGATTCCTGCAATGACAATTCAGTACATTGTAGTTTTCTGATGGCATCTAGTAATACTATATAATTGGTACATATTGTTGTTAAATCTTCTAAAAGTTGAGGAATTTGAAATTCTCTTTGACTTTCTCTAATTGCTTTGGATTCATTCCGATTAAATCGCATTATAACTGATTGAATTTGTTGAAAATGGATCAAATAGTAAGAAGCTGCTGTTTAATGTGTGTAATTTATTTTTACAGTAAGAAGCTGCTGTTAGCCAAGTACTCCATCGCGTTAAAATTGGTTCAGGAGGTTCTGAAATACCTGGACAAAATTTACGAAATTCTTTTAAACGTTTAGGAGATTTACGAAACACTGCTTTAGTACTTCCAATCACCCGATCAACGTTTCCGTAATGTTGTCGAACAACTTCACCAACTAAATGCAAAGCATGCAGCACGCAGGTTATATGTATTAAGTTAGGAAATATATGTTTTAAGGATCGCCCAACACTTAACATCGTTGCTGCACTATCTGTCACAATCATCACAACTTGATCTTGGGCAATTTTAATTTTTTTCAAAGCGTTCATTATCACATTTTGAATATTTTCCACGGTACATTGTTGAACACGTTTGCAAGCTAACAAATATCGAAATGCTGTGTTCTCGCTAGATAAAACGCGAGCTATTACATTCACAATACTGTTTTTCTTTATATCGGTCGTCTCATCCACGGTAATCCATATTTTTTTGGAACACAAATCACGTTTACACACATTTTCTAGCATCTCTTTCATTCGCGGCAAATGATTCTGTAATTGTGTTTGTGAGGGTAATGGGTACTTTGGAACGTATTGTCGCCAAAACGTTTTAAAAGCTGCTTTTCTCACCAACGACAACGGAAGATTACAAGAGGTAAACATAATTAATAAATGTATGAGGAATAGTGTATAAGGTATTTCAGTTCTTGCATTTCTCATATGCTTAATACCATTGACATGCCTCTGGCAATCAGTTCTGTCCAATGCAGCCAAACGAACATTGCATATTAAGCAAAAAACTGCACTACCGTCATATTTTAAATGGGGAAAAAGTGACACATACTTATGTACATTAGTAGCAAATCTATTACGAGGCATTGTTTTCTTAGGTATGTAAATATTAGTTCTATATGAAACGATACACTAATTATGTACTTGGTATAATACTACAAACACAAAAAACACCAGCTATATTTTCAAAAGCGACACGTAAGTACATAACCTTGACCGTTCGACTAATCTCTGCAACAGCTCAACCGGTACTAAAACTCTCTCTCAGCGCGGTTTAACATGATTTATATTCAAGGTCGACACTACATGCCTGCTTCTCTACCAGTTTAGTTTATTTATGAATTTTTCGTATTCTTATATTAACCCGTAATACCGACGCCTATGCGAGTCCGTAAGTTTAGGTTACTCTACTAATTACACTCCCACAATTACACTCGCACATATAATAGTATTTGTATAGATTATAAAAGATTGTTCAAAACTCAAAGTAGTTTGGAATATCTAGCTCCAAAAATGTTTAATAAGTTTTCTGAAATCGTTAGAAATTTAAATTAATTATTAAATAATTAAAAACAAGTTTAAAATGGATATAAAAAAATTCTTACTGGAGGAGACATATTATAGCTTAAATGAGTATTTTAGCAAAGTATTTTAACGAAGACTGATCGTTCTTTGATCTTGTTTTGTTGCCTTTTGACTTGTGCAAACATTACTGCATGTACACGCACCAATAAATTATTATTATTATTATTATATATCTTTCATGGAACTAGAAACCACTGTAACTTTCTTATTATATTTCAGTACAATAATGTATAGTTTTTAAATCAGAAATTAAATTACCTTTCAATATTTTGGAAAATATATAGCGTATACTATTTGAAAAAATAGTAAATTTCGTTTTTTTCATAAAAATTCGTTATTCAATTGTTTTTCTATTAAGTGCATATTAATCAGCAACACTACACATTTAACCAACAGGATAATGGCCCGTTAGTTTGAATCAGCCTGTATATCTCAGTTGTTTCTTGAAATTATTATTTTCGTTTGATTATCCTATTACTATTTTTGAAAATCTCACAATATAATTATTCAAGTGAATCATTCGATTGTAAAATCCATAACTAATATTTCAATTATTAAAATTATTAAGTTTCGCCTGTTACTAAAATAAACATGATCGTTTATTTCAAGGTCTTTGTTTATAAAGGCCATTAACACATGCTATTAACTAGTAATTATATCTTAATTGTTCTGCTAACAGATAAAAGTGTAAAAATTCAAATGGATTTACCTGAAGCCAAGCAATAATATTCGCAATGAGTCCATGATTGCACTGATCTTCGTTTAGAATAAATTGAAGAAATTTACTTCTGCAGTATTCTGGTGTTTTGAGAAATGGATCGCACATTACATATTTATATAATGGTGCAAACAATTCGTTTAAATTTTCAATTAAGCTGTAAATATTGTTATCAATTATTTTTCTATATTAACATATAATTTGGTATCATACACATTATCATCTGTCTGGTACAATGTTCTTAAATAATTTAAAATATCCAACCATGCATCAGAATTCTGAATTAAGATCGTAATAAGTGGATGCTGTGGAATTAATAAATTAAATGGGCAAACATATTTATCATGATTTGTCTTAAGCAGTAGATCCATTACTAATAGATCACAAAGCACCATAATCATTCCTCTGTAATTTCTGAAACAATCAAATATTCAAATACTACGATAATAACCTTCATAGTTATTTACTTGGCGAAAGGAATCATCGCTACTAGTTCGGATGTGATACTTGAAACTTCTAATGTACCACATTTTATCAAATGTACTAATGCCTTTCCAGAAATAATGCCAGCATTAGGATCTCCATTAATAAATTTTTCTTTTAGATATTTCAATTCAACAAGGTCTTTCTTCTTAAAATCTGATTTATCTCTGAGTTTTTCTTGAATTATTTCAATCAAAGTTGACATTGTTTTAGCCATAAGAACAGGATTATTTGTAGATAATTTTCGTTCGTATTCATCCATTTTCTGGAATAAAAAATTAAATTAAATTTTTACCCGCCAAATTTTTCCATTTTTCAAACAGCGACCGACGACAACAAAAATCATCCAATGCGGTTGTCAAACGTGTTAACCTTATTGAATTTTCTACACTGTATAATTTAATAATGGATATTACAGGCAACTATTTCGCTAATTCATAAATAGTTAATAATTTGTCCTGGTTTATAGGTTAAATGTGAATATTTACAAATCTCTTCAATAAGGTATGTACGAAGCACTCACCCTTATTAAAACAACACCTTTTATCTAAATGTAATTAGTGCTACATAAAAATAAACACTAATGTAACAAATACAATTTCAACTGGATTTAATCTTATTTCATAAACGGTTGTGTAAATTGAATTTTTAAAGTGCCTCTATTCACTAATTTTTGTTTTTATAAATTCCATTTATAGGCGCTTTCGTTTACATCAACCAATGGAACTGTGGTTTACTGGTTTACATACGGTATACGCATACCGTGCATAACATGGTAGAAATAGATACTGCAAGAGCTACAACTCAAAAGAAAAACAAATTTTTGATGAAATTATCTTTATAGTATTTAATCGACAATTTTGGACATTATATTACTTTATTTTAATGCATATGTTTCTACAGCGCTAGCCAAAAGTTTCTCTACCATAGAAATATATGTAGATACTTGTCCACCCAATGCGTGGACGGACGATAATTCCCTTAATGAGCAATTTAGAGGAAAGATTTTCAAATAGAAAATATTGGAAGAGAAATGCTGCACAACATAAAATTATATCCAAGTATACAGGATGTTCAGTTTCCGCTGCACAACGATACAAGTTTAGTTTTTTTAATGAAACATCCTGTACATTATTACCGTTTTAGGTGCCTCCCTTCAATTCATGTCAACTTTCATCAATATTCCCTATACCTATCTGAGTTACTTTTTGAGATAATTGACATAATTTGAGATTTTTGCGAAATGTCGCTGTTTCTTTAACGGCCGATATCTTAAACGCCTTACACGCTAGGGTGGTGATTAAAATTTGAGTATTTCCTGAGGTGTCAGGCAATACATCGAAAATTTTTTTATATCAACTGGACTCTACAAGATGACCATCGAAATCGTTGGTAAGTTTGATTCAATTGTTTTTTAATGAAACACCCGGTATATTTTTCCGCGATCTAATAGAAAAACTGTAATAGATTTTTTTAACACTTCCCTATACCTAAAATGTGTCGTTCTTTAGTAAATTAATTATGAAGCTATGCGGATAAGTTTTTTGCTAAAATTCATAGAGTGCTAAAGATATTCATAAAAAATAAACTGCAAAATTTAATTTATGCATACAATTTCATATCTATTCAAGGTGAACACCATATTGCTTCATACAAACTGTAATGCGATTCCTTGTATTTTATTGAACATTTACTAGCATCTTAGGAGTATTATTTTGTGTAATATCTATGTTGTACGTTGCCTCAAGAAATTCATAATATTTCTATTTAGCTAAATTGTGAAATCTTTTAAACAACTTTCAGTATGTTCTTATTATTAGAGTTGGCATTTTTTTTAATTTCGCGGATGATTTAAGTTGGTAGTTCCTGCATTAAAGGACATATTTGTCTGTATTGCGTTAAGAAATTGGCGAATATGTACTTTATTACCGGAACTACCAACTTAAATCACCCGCAAAATTTAAAAAGTGCCAATTCTACTTACTATATTTCTTACTGCAAAAAAAACTTAGTGTGCGGTGTTAAATAAATCTATTCCTTTTATGTTGAACACTAATTAAAATTTGTCTACTTATTTTCGCTATTTATTATTTATACATGCTGATTAACTTACTAGACAAAATGATGGTTACTTCGAGTAGATGAAATTGTAACAACAAAGATAACGTTTAAAGTTTACAGTATTTTGTTACAGTACCTGACGTTTTTAAACGAAAAGTTTATCTGCATAGCATTATATTTAATTTATTAAAGAAAGGCGCATTTTGGGTGTATGGAAATGTTTACAAAAAAGATTCTAGAAGAGGTTCTCTATTATATTTTGTAAAAATATACAGGCGTTCCATTAAAAAAAATTGAAACAACATTAATTAAATTTGGCAACGATATCGATGGCCATCTTGTAAAATCTGGTTGATATAAAAAAACCTTCGATGTATTGCCAAAAAATCCAAGAAACATTCAATCGAATAACATTTGAATCACTACCCTAGCGTTTAAGATATGGACCCTTAAAGAAACAGCGACATTTCGCAAAAATCTCAAATTATGTCAATTATCTCAAAAAGTAAGATAAATAGATATAGGGAATATTGATGAAAGTTGCCACGAATTGAGGAGAGATATCTAAAATCGTAATAATATACAAGTATTCCATTTAAAAAACCAAACTTGTATCGTGCGCAGCCGAAACTGAACATTCTGTATACTTGAATATAATTTTATGTTGTGCATTTGTCTCCGAATATTTTTTATTTGAAAACTTTTCTGCTAAATTACTCCGGAAAGGAATGTACAAAATCATTCATCATAACCGCGTGATTCATTTTGATATTTTTTCTGAAAAAAGATCTATTTTACGAAAAATAATTACAACTTCATGGCATACTTCATTTAAATGTAAACGTGGGAATCCTGCACTTTGCGGCTCCCATTTCATACGATTACTGTTCATAGGCAAAAACCAATGCAACGTTGTCAAATGTTCGTTGGTTACGTTAACGTTGTCATACGAGAATCGTTCAAGGAAATTTAAATGTAATTACAAGTGTTTGTATGTATTAGTTTAGTTTAATTTTCTCTATTAAAAATAGCCGAAATAGGTGGTCTAATGATACAGAGTGATAAAGGAAATTAAATGATCAATATTGTTGAAAATGTAAACAATGCTGCAGATCACATCGTAAATGACAGGAAAGACATTTTGAAAAGTCATTGGACACTTGATCAAATTTTAACAATTGTTCACTTGTCGTGTCGCAATTTTGTGCTTTTATCAATGACATTAATAGATAGGTGTAAGTGCTTGGTATATTTTTCTATGCTGATTTTGTAATTTAGCAACATTGCCTTGTTATGAATATGCGCAGATGAACCATATGAAATGGGCGCCGTTAACTGCAGGATTACCCGTAAACGCGTACGGACTTTTTAAAGAACATTTAATATTTTATGTTATTGCATTTTATGTCTCTAGAACGCAAGCATTACCAGTAAATCAGTTTTTGGATTCTTATTGACAACATCAATAGTACATTTATAAAATGTTTTGAAAAATGAAGATTTAGTTCAAACTCACACGAAATTAACTAAAAAAATATTTTTGAATAATTTCCTATATCTAAAATTACTATTCTAATTATTTTAAATCTTGCATTAGATCTAATATTCTAGTTAAGAGCAACTGGTAATAAACTAGGACTTGTTTTGTTTACGCTAGTGACAAATTATAGGTATATATAATTTGACGAACAAGTATGGATAAAGCTTATTTCGCCAATCCACCCTTCTAGATTCTAGAAAAGATCGATTCTGTCCTGAATTTCACTTCAAGTATCTCTCGGCATATAAAATAAATTGAAAATCTCTTCGTTGCCGCACTCCTTCATAATTATCACAATGATAACATATCATTAGTTTAAACACAACAATGTCTGTTTACTATTAGGAAATTATTGTGTACGTTTTTTGATAACTCGTAAACGAATGAATTTGAATATAAGGTGTACAATAGAAACGACGTAAGACCCAAGTGATTACAAATTTTAAAAATCGAGTTTTCTAGGTTGAATATTTTCATTTTTGGACTAGATTTTCGAAACACTATGTATAAATTGATATAATTTGTTCCCAATCATAAATGTTGCTATGCATATCTTTAATAGAACTACGAATAACCCAATATTCATCTGTGTTCTTGATTTAGATGATTATTATTTGCTTACCGTACTCGTACTCAGTGTCATTTCGCCAACGTTCATATAAATTAAACTAATAATATTCTTAAAAAGTATAAAATAAATGCTTTTTTCGAGAAAACTACTTAGAAAGACAAAAAACAAGAAAAAAAAGTGACTGTTTTTAAATATTTCGTGTGTCAGTCTAATAAGAAAATGTACATATAACTTGCCCTTTGTAATTATAATAAGAAACACCATGTCGAAATTTCAAAAACACACTGCTCTTGAATATCTGATGTTCATATGAATAATAATAATATACTTTTCTAAATTGCTAATTGTAAGTCTATCCTTTGTCATTTAAGATGAGTTTATACGACGGACATAATCGGATAACAATAATAAATAAATAAGATAACGAATTTACTTTTATAAAGTAATTTTGAGGGGAATGCGAACTCATACCAATTTCTTCTAACATGTTTTCATTTTTTATACTTTATTCTTTTTATGTAACTAAATTTTCAGATGGGTTTATCGAGGCAAGAAGTCAATTTAAGAAGACTGCTTGCCAAATGTGAATTATTAATCAAGAATAATCAAAAGGATGACGAACGATTTCCGAAATATGTCAGCTCACTAGAGGAAATGATAAAAGAAATTAAATCGCAATGGTAATGTTTAGACGTATCAATATCAGCTAAAATACTTATTTTATTTTATGTCCAGCACTCCTAATGATAACATTCCAGACTATGTTAAGCGAATAAAGAGTTTAAAGTTCCAATTAGGAATGATCTCAGATGAAGAATTGGCCGCAGGTGATGCAGAAAAACAAAAACCAAATTCTAGAGAAGAACTTCTAGGTGATGTCTTTCTATTTAAATCACGGCTGTAAAATCGATAACTTTACTATATTTTTTTAGAAATAAGAAAACGAAATGTTGGAAAGTCGAACGCTACCGGTGATTTAGATCATATGATAAATCTCCATCAAAATATGCAAGAAAAAATAGCTGAAGAAATGTTGGAATTAACTACCAGTTTGAAAGAACACAGTACATTAGCTAATAAGATAATTAAAAAAGACAACGAGGTAAGTAATAAGTTGTACAATGCCTCGCCGTTTTGAAGACTTCCAGAATGTATACGCGTATAATAAGGGCACTTTTGTCTATCCGAAAATGACTTGTTTGTAGATTATTATGGCATAGTACATCGCGAACTGACAGGAAAATTTCTCTATTCATATCCAACCATGTCACGTTATTTCATATGAATATGAAATAATTTTGGCCCCGCGCGCATGGGAGGTTTTTTCGCCGCGTGGCCACCGCCGTTGTTTTGTCCCATCCATTGTTTTAAACAGGAACAAACAGGGGTAAGCGCACTAGGCGGCAGTTTTACTGCGGCGGTAAATTTATCGCTGCATGCCCTATTTTTGAGACGGCGATAACCCCCTGGATTATAAAACAAATGTGTATAAACGAAAGCGCACGCATGAGCGATAACACTACTGCTTTAAGTATTCGTTGACATATTTGACGTTAGGTAATAATCAAACTAACAATAGCAAGGTACATTAGTACCCCGATATCCGTTGTCTCCGTATCCGCGGTTCCACTTATTCGCGGTTCGATGGCGCGCCAAACTATCAAACGCCCGCTCACGTACGAGTTAAACATCTTAAGCTGTCATGCGCGTTTATGTACTTGAATAAATGTCTTTGTTTAATTTAAATACAGCCATACAGACAAATTTTTCGTTTAAAAACGTAGAATGCTGCGACGAAAAACAAGTTTTGTTTTACCGAATTCACGATATATCTACGAAAAAAACATATCTCTGTACATGATCAGTACTAAAATTCCACTCATAACATTACACTGTGTATGTATTGATTTTGTATTAATATCCGCCTCCGAATCACATATTGTCAATGGAGCGGTTCATTTTCATGTTATTCGGCTTTCGAAGATTTAAACTGCGCTCGCATACACGTGTTTCATTGTAAACATGAAAAATATCCTGCGGTTTGCTATTTACTAACCACCTTATTGATACAGAGCATCACTTTTTTCCATAAATACTGTGACTCGTTTTTTTGGGTATCAAACTACAGTTTCTTTCAGATTATTGGAAGATCAGCACAATTAACTGAACAAAATTTCTCCAAGTTAAAGGTAGAATCTGAGAAACTAACTGAACATTCTAAAAGAGCTTGGAAATGTTGGATGTGGGTACTACTGCTCGTAGTGATGATTGTTTTTATAAGTAAGTAATTACAAGATAACACATACAGTGTGAACATCTAGTGCGTGGAAGATAATCCCCTCTCTGGGCAAGTTTTTGAATAAAGAAAATTCAGAGACTAGTTCTGCACAACATAAAATTATATTTAAGTATACAATCTGTTCAGTTTCCGTTACACACGATACAAGTTTGGTTTTTCAAATGGTATAGCGTTTGGATGCCCCTCTTCAATTCATGTCAACATTCTCCAATAACTTATATGACTAATGGCCAGAATATACGGACAGCTTCAAGCTGCTGCTGTTGGCAAGCTGCCCATTGTGACAGCTGTCATGTTCGACTGCATTATGCCGCCAGAGCGAGCAAGGCTGAGATCAGGGTATTCGCAACTCGATTCTAATCCGCCATTTTTAGTCAAGGACATAAAAATATCATTCACAGTACTCGACTCACCGCCTTGTCTCGACCCGTTTCAGTCGTTGGAGGGTAAGGAACCTTGCGAGTTGTAATGGCGGAAGACATTGACTCTTTCTATCGTATTTTTCGTCTCATACAGTTACATAGTAAAACGTTATTAGTATTTTATTGATTTCGTTTTTTTAGCTATTAACCAATCGAAAGCTCAACAAATATGCTGCCTATTCAGGAATGACACCTAAAGGTATTAAATAAGTTTAAATTGTCTAAAAGTTTATTTAAAATAAATAGACCAAAAGTATAGTGCTTCTATTTATTTAATAAATCACAAAATAAATTTGTTGTAATATAACACAAACAAAAAAATAAACTCGGAATTCTCAAATATTCTTGTCACCGTCAAAATAAATTTAATTCTGTTCAAACTGAAATTATAAAATAAATATTCTGTAAAAACATAAAACTATTTCCGCATCACACATAAAATAAAAAAATATTTTGAGTTAATAATAGGAAAGAAATAATTATAATACAAATAGTTCTATTTCTTGTATTAGTTTGCTTAATAAAACTGCTGTAAATCCCTCAGCAGTGTCTAAAGTATGATTATATGTTTTTGAAGTTCAATTGTTTATAACATATGTAAATATATGCAAACAACCACGCAAAACTATAAATTGCACATGCAAGGTTGGTAAAATGTATGTATTTGGTAGTAATATACAAATATACTTGTTCGTAGAGTCCGTTCAGAATGAGAACGTGACATTACGCCGCATGCGCACAAACCTGTTCTTACTCAAATTGCCATCAGATTACCGTTTTTGTAGATGTCATTGTCGTCGTAATATATTTGTTATTAATGGTTTTAATTTTCGTATATTATAAATTTTCTGTTCTACATTTTTAGTAAATACTGGAACTAATGAAGTGTTCTCCCGATTTCCCGCCGCGCAGAAATTAGTGACGTAATGTCACCTTCTCATTCTGAACGGACTCTAACAACGTTTAAATTGATGGATCTCATAATGTTCTATATTCCACTACCGCTGACGTCATTGCGCACGCTATTTTTAAACTGAGACCACCTTTAGAGTAAATGTATTCTACCAACCTTAGCACGCTACTGTACTAAAACGGCGTCGGAAATTAGATTATTTGTCTCCCAGGCACGAATAAGATAACCGAGTACTGTCAAAATTAATTCGACCCAGCATCTTAGGTGTTTTGCAGAATACGAGTCGACTCGAAGTAGCGGGGAGTAGAAAGCTAATCGCAATGCGCAAAACATATAAAATACGGGACAAAGAAAGTCGCCATCTTGGTATCACAGTCTTCTGTGATTGGACCACATTTGGCGGAAGTTTTCAAGGACAAACGGCACCAAATTTAATTATAAAAACAACGGTAATTTAGGATAAATGTTTTCTCCTAAACAGAAATGGGTTGCTAATTCTAATGGAAACTTTAATAGAAATTCTTGCTAATTTATTCAATTATATTAAAATGACAAAATTCTTTGTGAATATATCTAATGATTCAACAATGAAAGCAGTCATTAGTTAATTATTACCTACTAGTAATTAGTTTTCCAGTTTTTAACAGTGCATGACTTTTTGATAGTTAACGAGCAACATTTTAGGACACCACAATAAGTATAAGTGAAACTTTCTAACCCAATTATAAAAGTAAAACTGTGCCTACCAAGTTAAATCTACAACGAAACGCCCAGAATGAATTAAAATAGTAAATAATTATCTTTAAATAAACAACACCGTAAGCAAAAGCACAAAAAATCACAAACTTGAGTTAGGAAAAGCACGTGGAGACACACGCTACAACACAAACCAAATGACGTTGATACCAAGATGGCTGCCCCCACGTTGCCCGTATGCGCAGTAAGTTATTTAGCGTTTTACCCTCGCCCACTTTAGTGATCGACCCACTCCCCGAAATAGTCGAGTGATCTCAGCCCAGTTAAAGTGCAATGCACATTTGTCAACTGCACGGCGGGGTCGAACGGCAAGTTGACAACTGCTGCTTAAATCAGCAGTTCGTTGCGGTCCTTATGCGCAACCTGTAGTCCGCCGAACTGCGACAGCTTGAAGCTGTCAGCTGCGGCCCTTAGTTTTTGAGATAATTTATGACTTTGGTTCTTTAGCGGTCACCTTACACGCTAAAATGGTATTTCAAATTTTAATCGTTTGACTATTTCCTGGAGTTTAGAGTATAGGGAACGTAGTAGGAAAAATACAGTAATATATAAGGTATTCCGCTTAAGAAACCAAGCTTGTATGTAACGAAAACTGAACATCCTATATACTTGAGCACAATTTTATGTAGTTCTTGTCTCCGAATCTGGTACGTTGACTTCCCCGGTCGTCAATAATACTATACTCGGTTTCCGGGTTGGAATTGCGTCGTTGTCGTAGCTTCTGCCGATGTTTCGTCCACACTCTTATGGGACATCTTCAGGGCTGCTGCTGCACACTGACTGGGGACTATGCATTCCGGAGGGGTTTGTATAGGGCTGTTTCGGGTCAATGGAGCGGAAAAATTATGGATCAGTGAAGCGTGGCGGTTGCTAGGAGGTTTGATAAGATGGGATTTCCACGTGCATTAGGGGAAGCCATCTTCGCGATTTAAATTGTTGGGATGTTTGAAGATCTCTATTGATTCACAGATTTTTCAGCTATAATAGTGCGGGTTGCGAGACAAGATGCGGATAAAGTTGAATTGGATTTGGTAGCCAGTTTCCAGTATATGCTCAGCCAGCACGGACCTGGCTACACGCAACAACCGCGTACAGCGCTTGTGCTCAGTAACACGAATGCTGACCGATCGCTTTGTTTCACCGATGTATACACTATTGCACGAACATGGAATCTGGTAGACACCAGGGGCTTCCAGATGATTGCAGTCTTTGATGGGAAAGTAGTCTGAGTTTGAAATTGGGTTTGAGGATGGTTGTTCCTAAAGAAAATCTTGCTGACGCGATCGGTGGCATCTTGAATATAGAGTAAATACGCTTAAAAAGTTGAGGGTAGAAAGTTCCCATACCGGATACAGTATCCGTTATTAAAGGGTTCCCCATCTCCAATGACCAACCGGACGATCTGGTTGAGTAGGTTGAAGCGTGTCTTCCTTCTACCTATTTCCAGTTTCATGGTAAATACTACGAGCATGTCTCAGGTGCAGCTATGGGATCTCCTCCGTCTCCTGTCGTATGCTAACATCTTTATGAAAGCGTTCGGACAAGCCTTATTATCTTATAACCTAAAGCCAAAGTGTTAGTACAGGTACGTTGATGGCACCTTTGCCATCTGGTCTCATGGACACGAATCTTTAAACAAATTCCTATCTTTTCTGAATTTCTAATATGATTTTATACGCTTTACCATGGAAATGGAATCGGTCAATGTTCTCGTCCACCGGCGCCCTGGTACATTCCGTTTACTGAAAATCCACTCACACGGATAGGTATCCCAATAGCCTCTCACCCCATCATCCAGCCCAAAAAGTGTCATTTCCATATCTGAACCCAATCGCTTCCTCAAGAACTGAACCACATCACTGAAACTCTGATCCGCAATAATTATTCTAGGAAAGATATTCAAACTACCATTAGCCGCTACACCAACCCTTCTCTACGGTAACTCCCCTCGTCTAACCTTAATTTCCGTAAGCAAACATATTTACCCTATATTTAAGGTGTCGCCAATCGCATCAGCAAGATTCTGTTCAGAAACAGAAGACAGATCTTCAAACACCCCAACAATTTAAATCGTGAAGATGGCTACCTCTTACATCACGCGTGGAAATCCCAACTTATCAAACCTTCTAGCATCCGCCACGCTTCATTGATAAGTCAGTGAGCAGTAACAGCCATGATGTCCCATAAGAGTGTGGACGAAACGTTGGCAGAAGCTACGACAACGACGCGGTTTCAATCAGGAAACCAAGAGTGTAGTCTCGTCTCCGAATATTTTTTATTTGAAAACTTTCTTCCTAAATTGCTCACGGAAGAAATTAATTTCCGACCACTCACTAGGTGGATACATTGTATATTTCCTTACCATACAATATATATATATATATATATATATATATATTTCAGTTGCATCTTGCGATTTATAGATGTTCACCCCACTTTGCCTTTGAACAGAAATACTATTCACATTTTACAACATTTACGGCCATAAATCTAGATTAATCCTCTTATGTTTCTGTATTGAAGGTCAACTTGAGTGTTAAAAGTCTCTTTTACTTCCTTTAAAATAATTTAATACATACAACCAAGTTTTATGGTTTCTTAAAAGTATTGGAAACATGGACTTTTTTATATCACAATGTTAGTTTGTAAGTCAATCGTTCAAAGATAAAACAATAATATATAACAGCTCGCGGCCAAAGTGATAAAAAAGCCTGCTCCTGAGTGTGGCAGAGTTAGGCACTATGCGTTCGAATCCAAACCACGCTCAAGTGGTAGATGTTTCTGCTGGGTCGGGTACAATCCCAAGTCACCATTCGCATGTTGGAAAATAATTAACTGCAATTCACTTTTTACACACTAAAAGATTCCTGGGGTTATGACAAGTTTTAAAGATTTCACAATTGGATAAACAAAATTATTTAGGAAATTGACATGAAAACATAGTCAGGGTCATCTTACAATATCATCCGCATTTCCCGATCAATACCAAGCTACGTTTATCTGACACATTTTCCATCCTAACGAAATTTATCTTCTTTTTACAGATATGGTGCTATTTATGAAAGTAATGAAGAAGAAATAATTTATATGTTTGTATGGCTTACTTATTTTTGTTATACACAACGATTATTTAAATAAACGTGGTTTACTAGACTACTTTGTTTTCCACATTGGTCTGTATTCAAGAAATAAAATCACACAACTTCTATAATTTTACATTTCAAGAAAGCATGCTGGAAGGTGTGAGAATTTTCTCAAGGGAGTACCCGGAAATCTGTTATCTATGTGGTACGAAGCTCTAATTTTTTTTTTAACTTTTAATGCTCTACATTAGTTCAATTTAAAAGACTACAATACATTTTTGCATTTTTTAGTTTATTTCCACCTGTTTTACAATGTTATAGATTGGCATAATCTTAAATATGTAGTAGAATTAATACATTATAGTAAAACAGCTTAATAATACATATTGAATATTAAGATACAGCAGAAAGAAAAGTAGGACTATTAAAATAAAGCGACCTTTTTATTTTTAAATACAGAAGTCGTTAAATTTGTAAAACTTTGATGAATTTGTTAAGGTTATGATAGATAACAAATTTACAACAAAAGTTAAAATAAAATAAAAATTTATTTAAAAACTCGTACCACATCAAGTAGTACGTCATAACAAAAAACAAAGATATGTATATTATGTTTCTTATTAAATAAAACTGTCTGAAGAGATTAGTATCACAAATGAACTTAAAATCAATAAAGATAAATAAGGATGTCATTTAGACTTATGCACCCAAACTGGCGTCGACAAACAGCCGTTTGAAACCCTCTCAGTTGTTATAACTTCCTCACTGCAGTTAGAGGAATTGTAAAATTTTTGAAGGTCCTCGATAGCTTTATCTTCAAGCTATTAAAGAAAGACCTATATTATAGGATAAAGTAGGAAATGCACTCAATACAATTTACCTGTGTAAATACTAATGGCTTGGTGATTACTTTATTGAGGCTTTCTCTCTGTTTCTTTTCTTCCATAAGAATTGCACTTAGGCTAGTTTCTTGTTCTGGAGAGCCAATGGGGGTACCAAGTTCATTGATTTTCCAAGGATTTTTGGGGCTTTCTGCAATACAAAGATCGTAAAAGATGGGCAAAGTATGAGAAATATAATGTAAGGATGCAAGGAGATAAAATAATATTATCACTATGTTACTAAATATGTGCGCCTTATTCTACAACACACATCGATATCACTACATAACATATCCAACAGCTACATTCGCTTAGCGATATCAATATCCGTACTTTACAATCTTATTCGATGCCGAAGGATTTGCGATACGTCACACGATATCAGTAACTAAGAAGGCGTCGCGATCACGTTTCGATATGGAAAATGAGGTTAGGGTATCGATTTCAACGTGAATTTGTAGTTCCTACACCCTGTCGTTAGATAGTGCTGATACTGTATAAAAAGATAATCTTGAATAGTAGTGACGAAACAAGAGCTGGTCGCTAAAATTGTAGAAACATTATAAATTTAGAGTTATCGGTATGCAGCAGAATATTCGCTAACTGACTTTCAAAACTTACACATTTACTTTATTTGTAGTGTCCTTTTACGAAAATTTCATAAAAAGCTAAAATAATTAGATTAGAAGTTTATAAGTTTTTGTCTGCTGAGTGGTACATCCTACATATGAAGTTTTTTTTGTTCCATCATCATGTCCTGATTGCAAATATTGCTACTGTTCCCAAAATTTCAAACTTCCGTCACTATTTCTCAGTGGCGGTTGGTGGTGACGTAAATGGGAGGTCAATTACAACGCTTCTCCTCGTGTATTTCCGTTGCATAGTACAATATAGACGATCTGCAACGGAAATACACGAGGGAATCGAAGCGTTGTAATGCAGCTCCGCAGCCATAGTGCACCAGTCGCCGCTGTTTCTTCTCAGAGGCGAAGCATCAATGGAGACTTTGGGACTAAGGCTACTTACACACGACCGGCGATTTCACTGACCGCTTTGCGTGTGCGAAGCATCATAAACTTTGTTACAGGTTAGTTCATATTTGCAATCTTAATTCCTGTTTAATTATTAAGTAACTTTATAAATGCATTTCAGTGTTCCGACAGTTATCCCGGAAACTGTCAGTTTAAAAAATTGTATTTTGGAGTCGTTAAGTATAAGCATTTCCACGATAACTCTTCGCAACACAAATACGTCAAATTTGTATTTTATTTTTTGTAATAATTCCAGTAGCTACTCGCCATGCTAAACGCCTATATGTTCAATTATAAAAAAAACGCGTCAATGCACGGAAAGTATACGTTTAGCGGTCAAAAAAATTGCACCAACATTAAAAGAGGATGCGAAAACTGGATATTAAAAGAAAGACATGAAAGTAAGCTACAAGTAGCCAAAATGAGATACCTCGGGAAAATATTGAGCATAAGAAGAATAGACGCAATTAAAAACAGATATCAGACAAAAAGTACACCATTAATAGAAACCATAGAAGAAAGAAAAGTAAGCTGGCTAGGACATCTTATTAGAATTAATAGTAAAAGACAAATAAAAAAGATGTGGGAAACAAAAATAATGAGAGGAAGACCATGAAAAACGTGGGATGAAGACACCGCTGATATAATCCGCAGAAGAGGGAAGACCTGGGAGGAGGTGAAACAGATAGCGAAGAACAGGAAGGAGTGGAAAACATTTACCAGCAACAAGAAATAGGAAATGAATTACTAATCTCGATATCTCACAGTATGAGATGGAAGATTATGTATGAATTTATTTTGCCTGAAGGGGTCATAATCCATGAAAACAGTAGTTAAATATACAGCCATACTCATATTCATATAGACACCCCTGGGAAAGCCCAATATTTATATTTCTATGGAATTCCACAGAAAATATGTTTTATTACATACACAAAGAGGTATATATTTAAACATAGGTCCATTCAGACGATTGTAATGCATAAAAAGCTGTATTTGTAAATGGCAGATAAGAAATGGGTAATCCCTAGTTCACGCATATCAGTTTCTTTCAAGCGTTCGATGAAGAAAGTACCATTGTAAGTTTTTGTAAGCGAGTGCTGGTCTATATTTTTTTATGTCGCGCTGATAGTGCAGTATAATAGATAATACCCAAAGTTCGTGAATTGACACAACTGGCCAAATAATGTTATTGCATTCACAAAACGTGACATTAACCGCAATAGCAAAAGAAAGTGTTCGCGATGATTCCGCACGACTATTAAACGATACCAGGAAACTGGATTGTTTGGACAGCCTGATGCTCGGTACATTCGAAGAAGGCCGGAGGAGGCGTATAATCAAGATTGTATTATACCTACAATCAAATATGGCTGCGGTAGCATCATGGTTTAGGGCTGTATGTTTACGTCAGGCGTTGGAGAATTGTATGTGTGCAAGGGCCGCATGAATAGCTACCGCTAGATTAGAGGAAGTATTGGAGCTTTTTGCGTTAAAATTATTTAACGAAGATATACCGCACTTCTTCTTCCAGCAAGACAACGCCCCCTGCCATAAATCACATGCACCGATTCCCGATTTGTCACCAATCGAACATTTGTGGTATATCCTAAAAGTTAAAGCTTCTGAGCTTAAATGTGCCGTTATTAAAGCAAGGGGTCGCGTAACTAAATATTGATATTTATGAATGAAGTATCCTTAATAACATTTTTGCTCTATTCCTTATATAATATCTAAAATGGAGAAATAGGGTGGGTGTCCAATACATATGAGCATGGCTGTATATATAAAATGAACTTAAGTTAGAAAATGCACATTTTTCATCCTAAAATAAAAACGGGTTATTGATTATCCCTATTTCTCTGATCTAAGGGTAGAATTTTATCGGGACTTTAGGAACCCGTCATATAGACCAGAATTCAGTAAAAGAATTGTATTTCCTAGTATACAGAAAAACTAAGGAAGTGCTTAAAAATAAAATTAAATGTTCTAAATGAAAATATGTACTTAGTGAAGTCTTGTATATTTTATGGTAATAATTGTAAAATATATTTGTTTCAAACATCTAACCAAGAGAAAATTAAAATACCATTAATTACTTTCACGCTTTTTTTTCAGGCACCGCAATTTGTGCTTACAAATTATTATGACACGAATGTATGTTATCTGAAAAAACTTCCAAAGCTACACTTGTAGGAACAACAAATAATAATTACAAGCTTTTATAACATATGGATCGTAAAATTATAAATTTTTTCTAAAAAAAAAATTTTAATAAGATTTACAAATAGATTTTCAAAAAAAAAGTGAAAAAGTCAACGAGAATCAACGAAGGAAGCAAATGTGGGTAACATACCATCGTAAATTACATTTGTATGTATTTTTTTAACAATGCCCTTTGAAGTGTGTACCACACCAAATTTTTCATATAATTTTTAAGCCCACAGTACACTATCATAAAAATACATAGAAAAATACAAGTGCCAATACGATATTTGGCACATCACAAATCTGACGACAATTATTTCCTTTTGGGAGGTAATGGACACAATTCTTGATGAGACTATTTAGGGGTAGAGGCAACTTAACAGCTGCGCAAAGGATATATAATGCCAGATATTCAAGAAATCGATATGTAATTGAATGTTCTGTGCTACACAATATAGCTTCAAGTAACGACGCTAGTTATTGTCTGAGGAAGACAAGTGCCAAATGAAAATCAAGGCAATGGTTACATAGATGGGAAAGTGATCGCTGCAGATGATGGAGATGGTGTAGCTCGTAGGAATTATATTTGTCAAATTATAAATAATCGGTTACGTGTTCATATTATAAAAATTATTGTCTATAATTGAAGGAAATGAAAAAAAATGTAAAAAAAATAAGTTCTAACAAACAAAAACAAAAAAAAATATCTTGTATCACAGAAAAAAAAAACATTAAAAAAAATAAAATAATAAATTCTAATAAACATAAGAAAATAACTACTATAGAAAAAAAATAACGTTGTAATGAATAAACAATATCTTCACATTCTATCACTTCAATTTGGTTCTCATAGACGAAGCCAGATCTTTCAATGCTGTGAGTGTTTCAACTTTATGTTTAGTTGTTTGTTTGTAATACCTCTATTTCGTTTGGTAATACTTTATTCTGCAATTGCTTTGCCCATTTCCTTTTTCTGTTCTTGAAGCTATTGGTGTTACTGCTATTAGCGGTTATGATGGTGTATGTGCTGCAGATGTTGGTGATGATTGCGTTGATTCAGTTTCCGGAGCTTCAGGTGTTGTATTGATAATTGAAATACATTTTCCTTGAATTTCCCACATATCCCAAAATTATGCAAATGTTTTTCTGTCCGCTCCTGTTTGCTTTTGGTTTTCCAAAATTTTTTAAAAATTCCGCTCCGACACTTTCTATCGAATTTCACTTAGTGGCACTATATTGAAAATAATTTACTATCATCTCTTATTTTACTTATAATTATAATTTACTAACATCTCTATCTTGCCACAAACATTTTATGTTCTTTTAGTCCTAATGTCCCCACTTTTTCTTGTACAAGACAATTATGATCTTTGTTGCATTTACAGGCCATTCCTTATATTCCCTGTTATTTACCACAATTAACACTCTAGTATTAATAGGCACGTACCTTCTCCACAATTGACATTTAATATTTTTTGTAACACCTTTAGACCAACAACAACTAAAAATAGGAAAACGGAATTAAAACAAAACTACAGCAGATCTGAATTGAAGACAATGTCGCCATTTCTGCCAACATAAATGTTGGAACCTAGGTATTTGTTTTTTTTTGCACAGTCGATCATAAACCCGTTCGGACCTCAGCTCGATGTTAGAATTGGAATTGATGAACATGCACACCAAGAATTTGTAATTCTCGAACCACTCTAAGGTATCGCGTTCGAATAAACCTATTGCGTATTATCCGCTTTACATATTCATCCAGGTGTAAACATTTTAACAGAATAGAACCTGCCCTCAATTCGAAGGTCATTCACGTCTATTTCTGGTTCCTTATAGATATTTTAGTTTTTAAAATTTGTATATATTTTTATGATGGTATTACTGTGAGTTTTATCGCATTTGATTCTCGAATTCGTTCGTTGCTCTCAAAAATTCTACGCATAGCATTTAAATATGTGCAAGGTGAGTCAACGGTTTGGCAAAATCCATTTACTCTCCAAAGATCAAATGAAAATTTCATATACACAGAAGTGCACAGGGTGAGTCAGAATAACATTTCAAAATTATAGGAAATTGTAAAACGTGTTAATATAAACGTTTTTTCATACTAAATTCGTATTAGGGAAGAACTGCTTTTCGAAAATATGAACGTCCCAAAGAAAATAATAATGGAAATTATTAACAATACAACTGCAATTTTTTTTTTCTATGATATATTAAAATACAAATTATTAATAAATAAAAGAACCAATTTTATTGAGAATAATAATAAATTTACAAACATAATAACAATTAATATTTCGTTGCAGTACATCTGCTCACGACTGTACACTGGCAAACAAACACTAACATGCAATATAAGTGTTAGAGCGGAACTGGGGGAGTGAGCAATGGTTGAGGAATGGGAAAGCCACCGTTGCTTCCACTTTACGCGTAAGCTGTAGTCAAGAGGTTGTACAACTTTACAGAAGGAACGTAATTAAATAAGCTCGTATCTCCGAAAGGGGACATTTGAGGATATTTGTTTATCAAGAAAAAATCTTCATATTAACACCCTCTACACCCTTTAACTGTTAACATTTTGAAATGTTATTTTGACTTACCTGGTATAGTAATTATTAGGGCACAACAATTATTTCGAAAATTTTTTATTTGGAGTACATTATACCGTAGTGTAATAGTTTTGGAGATATTTGCAATTTTTTAAGAAATTTCTGTTTTGCAGGTATTTACGAAGTTTTGATCAAAGATGATCTCACTATCATATATATTTTAATGCACTCTCCTCACCACACAAAATATTAATTAATTCGGAACAGCTGTTTCGAGGGCTCTTTGGGTCTTCATTCTCAACAGGATTACCGAATAAATCTGATTTATTCGGATAAAGCCGTCGAAACAACTGTTCCGAATTAATTAATATTTTATGTGGTGAGGAGTGTGCCGATACTCTGTGTTGTTTGCCATACTACCCTATAGTCCTTGCTATCATTATTGCGTTTGTAATGGTTGCCTTAATATATAAAGCTTTTATTAACCATATGCTATTCTTATCTGCAATAGTTTAATAGATATTTCAATTTTTTTTATTTAGTAGTTAGTAGTAACTTTTTTAATTACAAAGTAACTAAATTTCGTCCATATAGAGTAAAATTGCATCAAAAATTAAGACAGACTACAGAAGGAAATTAATTTTTGTGATACTATATATACAAATAAATAAAAACTAAAATCTCACTCCCGTCACCCCTTTTTTTTTTAATAAGGCAAATTTTAAAAGCAATTGTACTTTAAATGACACAATATTGCAATCAAATATAACAACCATTAACCAACAACAGCCAGAAACAATAAAAAATAGGAAAATAAGAATTTCCTACTACTGAAATATGGGAACCAATCATATGCCAGGTGCAATAACTCCACAAGTCGAATATAATTTTTTTTCTTAATTTATTCACAATCACTTACATCATTATAAATATAATTAATTTAATAAATATTTGTATATGCAGGCTGTTTCATGTAAATATTATTATCATTAAGCAAGTGCCCGAACTTTGTGGTACTGGAACACTGAAACATTTCACTAAAACCCTTATCACAGTACTTCACTCGTAATGGACGCACGTTTCGATAGCCAAGCTATCATCAGCAGTGAAACTGAACTCTATTAATGATAGCTTGGCTATCGAAACATGCGTCCAGTACGAGTGAAGTATTGTTGTAAGGGTTTTAGTGAAGTGTTTCAAATTACTATCAAATTTTGTCCACTTTGATAATTATTTAGAACAGCCTGTATAATAGCAGGACATTTTTATATGGTTGGTCGTTGACTGATGCTGTCATGAAATATAAGGAAGTTTGTAAACCTCTGCAAAACGAAATTTAAAAAAATGCAACTATTTCCAAAACTATTTGACTAAGTAATAATGCAGCTGGAATAAAAGATATTCAGAATTTATTGTAGAATGCCAAAATAATGTACAGGTAAATAATATAATAAGTAAAATAATATACAGGCAAAAATATACCGTTAAAAAAAAAACAACTTAATTTCGCCACACTATAGATAATCATTCTGCGAACTTACAAATATTTTTAGCTTATATACTGAAAATTACGGTATAGGCTCATTCACGTCAAATAGTTTCATCCTTTTTGGGGAAGAAATGAACTTTGCCAACTGTTGACTCACCCTGCACTTTTAGTTCTGGAATCAATTCATCAGTTAGATCTCATATTAAGATTTGAGGAATGAATCTGGATTCATTCAAATTCCTATTGTTTTGCTTTCGATTCCATTATAAAAAGCAAAGAAATAGTAGATATTTAGGTATTAATTAAATTGTGGACTTAAAAGTATTTAAAAAATAAGTAATCACTACTCAATTCTGCTTAATACTACAACCCACAAGTGTTATGTCTTCGAAAGTGCAAAAAAAATATAGAAACGATAAGAATTTCATGCATTATAAGAAACTTATATAAATCAGCATATGCATGCATACACACCTGATACGGAATTGGTTTCCTTTGTGCTGCTTTCTGAAGATAAGCGCTTTCTTTGCTTCTGCGAAATCCTCGTTATTTTGTGCTTATCGATTCGCTCTGATTTAACAGGTGATTTACTATAGGAACTAGTACTTGGACTATTCAATAATGGAAACTCTTCACAGAATGTATCAAAACTACTACAGCTAGCATCTGATTGTGCACTTGTCAACTTTACTAAATTCAACTCATGTACTTCCTCACTTTGAATCTGCTCCTGAGCCTTTGCAATAGCCTTAATTCTTATTGGAACTGATTTTTCAGCCACATTACACGTAGCACCTTCGGTATCGTTGAAGTTATTTTCCAGCTGCTGTTGGTCAGGTTCATTCTTTTCAATTATAGAATTCTCTATCAGTGAGCTATCAGTTTTTGGATCACTTAAACTAGTTTTGTGTGATTTCAAGCGTTTTCTTTGAGTTTTTGGCGTCGATTTGTTTTTTATTTCAAAATCGTCGTCTATATCCAAAGATATAGGATACATGTTACTTATATTTCGTATTTCTTCATCAGATGGAGCGTTAGAATACGGTGTAATAATTCTTGTCTGAATCGATTTATTGAATTTACAATAAAAGTTTGTCAGCTTATCTAATAAATCATCATCCAAATTTTCTAACGATTTTGATTCCAAAAACGCACATAAATTTAAACAAATAAATTTCATTGTAACAATCTTCAGTTTTTCGGCATTATATACTGAAGCCATACTCAACAATTGCACTGCATTCTTAAACGACAACAAATTGCATAACGTAACTTCACAAATTTCTCTTAGCCTGACCACAAAATACTCATCACTTAGTATTATTAAAGAACATAAAGTATCGAAGTCTAAAGCCTTTGGATTGGAAATATTGTCAGTATATAAATACTCCAAAAACACTTCCACGACATTCTTTGGATAATGGATTTGCACTTCCTCTTTCGGATCTTTCTGCAAAACGTATTACAAATAAATATAAAGCATAAGACATTTTAAACAGGCGCTAAAAGTAAATTTATTAAACTTATATTATTTTATCATGATCTAGTAAATCAACACACGAAGCTAAATTAATGTATCCTTTAATTAATGAATTACAATAGAGATTACATAGGGGATATCAATTCTATAAATGGTATTCGCTGAAGTACGCGGAGACTAAACAAAATTAATTTTTCAGTATGTATGAATATATTACGTTCCTTGAAAACATTTCGTGTTTATCCTATTCTAACTAGCGCACTTATACCTTCGCGCAGTGTCTGCCAAACTGTTTTACCTTACAATACACTGGGCAAGTAGAATTTATTTTCCGGTGCACCAAATAAAAATCCTAACAAAATTAAATACGAGGGCCAAGCCGATATTATTGAGAATCAAAAAAATTTAATACTCCATGAAAAACAAAACATACACTGTTAAGGGCAATCCTCTATGGATCAGTTGAGGTTTAGTTGTTATATTTGCGTTAGTTAGAACCGAAGTGCTAACATAAGTAAATAGAATAGAATTAACTAGAGCATTTTCGAATCATGATTTATTATGGTTTCAGAAAAGGTTTAAGCGGTTATGAGTGCAAAGAGAGTTTAGATTACATCTTTAACGATAAGCACCTTCTTTGGTTACAATTTACCGATAATATAAAGACTTTGAACCGGAAAAAAAATCTGTTCAGCACCAGAAAGGAGCCGGACGTCATCGTACCGCCGTCACCGAAGAAAATGCTGCTGTTAACAAAATAATTGAAGAGAGCAACAGAGTCACGTATGCTGTAATAGAGCATCAACTCAAGATTGTATCCTCAACTGATAAGACAATCATACACGATCACTTGTATTTAAAAAAAGTTGTCAGTCGTTTCATGCCGCATCCGCTTCTTGACTTTCAAAAAGCAGGGCACGTGAGAATGGCCATGACACTTTAACTCTTTTGAAGAATGTCCAAAAAGACGAAGAAACACCAACAGTGGACAAAGAAGCAGCGAGCTATGAAAAAAGTTATGCATGCGGTGTTCTTTAGAAGTACGGGCTTGGTATGTGCAATTAAATTGGATGCACAAAAACAGTTACAGCTAAATGGTTCATCAAAAAATGTTTGCCTGAAATATTAGGTAGAACTCCTGAGAATATTTAGCTGAAAAAAATACAAAAGTAATAGAATAACCACTGTACACACCTGATTTGTCAATGTGTGATTTTTGGCTGCTTTATAGGCTGAACATTTGGGAAGTACGGGATTTCCATCTAAGAAAGAAATTAATACAGCCAATCATCAGTATTTTGCAAGTATCGCAAAAGAAGATTAGTTGGCGGCCTTTAAGGAGTAGGAGAGAATGGTCAAATAACGTTTAAAATAAAATTTTAAAATACGTCTTATCCGTTCTTTTCTTCTCAATAATATCAACTCGTTCGCATTTAGATGGATCTGGTAGCAGTAGTTTTACGCAGTAAATATTGTGAATATTATTCAAGAAAATATTGCATTGCAATTGTAAAACAACAAATACGCAAACCTTTCGCCTTGAGATAAGGGAGAGATTAGGGGAGCACAATGGAGTGATAATTCATCAAATATAATAAAACTCCTGGGTTTCGTGGCTTTATTCTTTAACTTCAACTTTGTTTAAATAGTTAATACATTTAACATTTTTTTTATCAAAAGATTTAAAAAAATTGTAATTTCACTTATTTTTTTTTACCATTCTTCTTTATTAATATTTTGGTTTTTGTAATTATAAACATTCACAAACGAATGTGAATGTTTGTAGACATATAGCGTTAACGGTGATATTGTTAAAAAGATTGAAATAATGTAAAAATACATTAGTTTAATTACAAAAGCCAGAATATTAACAAAGAGGAAACGTCAAGAAAAAAAAATGTAATGTATTAACCATTTAAACAAAGTTTAAGTTAAATAATAACGCCGCGAAACCTGGGAGTTTTATTTATTAGAATTACATACTAGTTATGCAAACCAGCTTCCAGAATCTTATTTGGACCCTGTTATGTAACAAGAAACCAACCCAGAACAGAAACGTTGGATGGATCTCTCTTGCATAATCAGATCCACTTATGGCACAAATAGCTGTTTATGATCATAAATAAATTT
This sequence comes from Dynastes maya, assembly GCA_029619315.2. Lineage (NCBI taxonomy): Eukaryota > Metazoa > Arthropoda > Insecta > Coleoptera > Scarabaeidae > Dynastes > Dynastes maya. The sequence continues at coordinate 53,182,974 of JAROYE020000003.1, read as the reverse complement.
GAAAAATGTTGTACAAGGTGTTCTAAAAATCCAGATCAACGGATAAATTTAACAAATACATATTTTTTAAAAAGCAATCTTTATATTTAACCAGTTGATAAATACATACCGTATGCCACCTACTGGAGTACATTTTCTGAAAGAAATCGACTCTCGCCACCAGTATACATTTATGTGCTTGGAGCGCATGTCCACCCTTAGTCAAAATAGTAACATCATACAAATCCTTAAGATGGAGCCGATTAAACGTCTTACTACTGACAAAATAATATTCTGTGTAATTTTTTACATTAACAATTTGGCCGTTTCTTATCGTTAACTTAGAAAGACGTTTCTCAAAGTTGGAAATTTCAAATTTTTTCGCAAGATCTTGTAAAAGACGTATTGCATCCTTAACACCCGGGGGTACTTCTTTATTATTCTTGTTATTTTTCTTATAATATTCAAATGCGGATATTTCATTGACATCCTGTACTTCCTCAGTTTGACTGTTTTGAATGTGTTTCACTGGCGAACCATTATTTACTTTACGCGATGTTATTTGTTGCAAATGCTTCGGACAGGGACCTACGTTTAATAAGTTACAATCGCCTGTATAAATCCACAAAAGAAATTCCTTAAAAATATCAGGATGCACGTCAGTAATTTCAACAACCTTATCATTAAACACCAATTTTTCCAAGGTGTTACTACAAGATGAAATAATATATCGATGTGTAGCAAAAATTGCTGATCCAACTTTAAAAAGGACATCATGCACAAAATCCTCTTCATCCGCCTCTTCTAAAAGATTTTTTAAATCTAATGTTAATGTTCCAGCTATAGCTTCTGGTAATTTAGTTAAGCCAGCTCTTGGATCAACCTGCAGGAAAAGAATAAAATATTAAGTTTATAACATCATTAATTTTGGTTTCAATAAAGATTTTCTAATCCAACACAAATTTAATTGAGGAATTTCTTCAATAAATTGAGGTGTATAATTATCATATTCTTATATGAAACAGTTCACTAAAACCAGTGCCACAGTTTTAGAGTACCCGTTTATATTCTTATGTTGTACCATTCACCAAGATAAAATTTGTTCTAGTTTTTATTCATTAGGTGTTACCTGAATAATTGCGAAATTTCCTCCTTTTGAATCTGAAGTTATCGATATGGCCCTATGAATGCGAGGTAGTTTTGTTATTTTGACAAAATGACACTCATCTCTTTCTATAAATCGATGGAAAGTATTTCTTGCAGCAGCACTACTTGATTCCCCACTTTTCTTTTTCCGATTTTTAAGAGTTCCTTGAAATGCTTCGCCTTCATTATCCACAAATAATATTTCACACATATTCATGAAAATTTGTCTTGGCAATATTTCCCTATTGCAGGACAACACACAACGTACAAGATGAGGATCAGATTCTTGCCACAACAGTATTTTTCCATGTTGTGTTAATGCTAAAACTTTTAATTCGGAATTCTTCTCCACTAATAAACTTGTATCTAAATTTGTATTCAATCGACCACCGACCACTGCTACACCTAGTAACTTTTGCCTGTAAACAAATTAAGAAACTAGATCATAGCGACGAGTCAGATACTATATAAGCAATATTAATTAAGATCTACCTCATACTAACCTCGAAGGTAATATTCTACATTGATACTCATGAAATACAAATATGTCACCTGAAGTTAAGAGTACAACTGTCGCTCCACTGCTTACGACTACTTCTTGAATATCAGATTTCATTTTATAAAGTCGCGTTATCAATTTAGGTGTAGTTATATATTTTTGAGTATTTTGATCATGTCCTAATTGTCCTCCATGCAAACCCCATGTGTAAATAGCCTTCGGAACCCAAGCAACTGAATGGTAACGTGCAGCACATACGCCATCAAATAGTATATGTTTGAAATTGGACAAACGTTTTGGAGTGAGCTGTTTTTGAGGTGGTGGGTTGATTCCCAGCACATGGTGAGTATTTAATCCACAAGACCAAATCTATAAAAGCATATAACTGGAATACAATAGTAAGCAACATGAATATAACGATGCTGGTACATTAAAGAACTACTGTCCTGCTAAGACAAAACGTCGTATGTGTAAATTTCTTCGAACATAAATAAATAAAAAAAAGCACATACATATATAACATTTTAGGAGTCCTTTTATAATGCTGTGCTACTGCTTAAATTTTCAAACTTTTGTCGACTACGTTTTATGTTAGCAGGGCAGTATAACTCTGCATTTTCCACAAATGACTTTGTAGATCTCAACAAATATCCAACACATATACAATACTCAACAGTCCAGTGCAAGTGGTAACATTAGCACTCTGCGAATGGGATGAACATGTTAGACGAAAATGTTATGTGGTTCAGAAAGGATATTTAATTATGTTTTGTAAGTGTTGGTGAATTCAATACTTCGCACTGGTGTGGAAGAATGGAATTTGCCTTGTTTCATTCACTACATTCAAATATATAGTCAATAGATCAAACGATCAATAAAGAATATTTAATTCGTTTTTTTTTTTATTTTCTGATATTTCTGTCTTGTCAATGAAAATTTTTAAAATGTTAAATATTGAAAACTTTCAAATGGCATTAATAGTCCACCTTTTTCACATACCGTGTGGAAATTGACGATTCGATCGGGTACGTACAATATTTATATGGACATTTACTCTGTAGCTAATCCGTCGCATTCCAAGCAACAAAAAACAACGTCAGTACTAATAAATTATGATTCCTACTGGCTCAATGAAGAAGTAAATCTATTCATTGCAAATAAATAACGTTATAAATACAAACATTAACAATGCCTTTAGCATTTAATAAAAACCCTAATTCAATAAGTCACTAGTTTGAATAATGCTTCTTTTTGGTGCCTCTCACTCACGTTTAGATAAAAAAATGCTGCGTACACAGTATCGCAGTGCAACATTCAACTATAGCGTTCGGGTCGTTTCCGACCAGCCGGTATATTACTCTTCAGCTAGCTGAACATATCTTGTAATTTCACAGCTATTGTTGCAACGTAGCATCCCATAAGATTAAAATATTGCTTGTTCTTCCACTAAATCAAGCTATGAATTCAATGTTTCATTTAAATTTGAATTCACCGATTAGCTGTATCTACTCCCTTGTTACATCTCTCTGGCTCACGGGCATACAATATATTGCGCATGACCTGTAACCCTTGCGCTGAAATACGGTTAGAACATACTAAGCAAGCGTCCATATGAAAGATTTCAATCAATCACTTTCTTAAACGTGGTGATGTGATACGTACGTTACCAAATCTCTTAATAGATGTCTTCCAGCAGTAAATGTTCAAAGTAAAGAATACGGGTGCTTTCACAGCACAAGTTTCAGCAGTGCATTCCAAATTTCAAATTCTTCCAGTAGTCTATTTCGGTTCAAAAGATTGTATCAATTCTCACACAAGAAAAGTCAAATCTAAATGTCTTAAAATTATTTTGTAATTCTCTGCTTGAAGAAAACTAATGTTTAAATTAGAATTTGTCAATGAAACAATAGCCATTACAAAAATCTTTTCACTGAAATGAAACGCAGCGCATATATCAACTTAGAAAATTGAAAGTTTAACGAATCAAACAATCCTACTGTTTAATAGCGTTTGAAATGGGATGCTTCAAAAACAAATGATAATAGGGGAAAGTGGGGGAATAAGAAACAGGAGTAATACAATATTTATAGCAAATGTTTATGTGTATAAAAACCCAAAATATTTCACAGGACACATACTTATTATTTATTAGTAGATGTAAAATTCTGCGTTTAAAAGGTACCCTATGCCCGGTAAGGGCGACAGAAGAAGAAGATGTAAAATAATGATTAGTCTGGGCAAACAGCAGTAACAGTCAGTGTAGTAGACATGTGGTGCGGACTCGGCGATTATTTATTTCACGCATTGACAGCGTCAGTGCTAAATCGATACTGTATGCGAGTAGTTCTGTGTATATGTAGGCTGTCGTAACTTATTTCGTATTTGTACGCTTATGTTTCCTTTAAAAATGTCGCAGTTAGGTACGTCGCGAAAACGATCAATGGCAGACACAGTTAAAAACTTTATAGTGGACATGCCGGAGTTAATTTTTGATGGCGCTAAAATTCAATGTCTAGTTTGTAAAATCCCTTTAATGTGTTGGTCTAGAAGCCATTGTCAACGTCATATCGAAAGGAAACAGCATTCTTCTGCAAAAAATGGCATACGAGACCAAAAAAAATTTACATTTGATTTATGTGTTACTCTTATTTTATGTAATCTATCGTTTCGTTTACTAGATAAAGAAGCATTTGTCTCCTTCTGGAATAAATATGCGGACTGTAAATTACCTAGTCAGACATTGATACGAAATATAGTGCAATTTGCTCGTGAACATATAGAAAAAAGAATGAAAACGGAATTGAAAGATAAAAAACTGTGGTTGTGTGTGGACGAAACAACAGATCGTCAAAAACATTCTGTGGTTAATGAAATGGTACGTACAATGGAACCACATCGACCGTCATCCTCCTTCTTACTTGCTTCCAAAAGAGTTATAAATTGCACTGCCGATGAGATTTTAAAGGTGGTGTTGAACTCATTGAACAAATTTAAAATTTCAACTATGCAACTTTTAATGTTTATGAGTGATGTTGCCGCAAACATGCGTTCTTTGGGCCGATCTCTTAAAGAACACAGTGGTAACCTCTTACGTGTAACGTGTAAAATCCATACTCTAAATCTTGCGGCACAAACGATTCCTACATGTTATCCACTAGTAAATGCATTGATTGCTAGTACAAAGGCAGTGTTTCTAAAGTTCCCGAAACGTACCCGACTATTTCACAAACTGTGTCCTGATTTACCTGAACCACCACAGCCGATTGTTACACGTTGGGGAACATGGTTGCAGGCTGCGTTTTACTGCAACAAATATTTTGATCAAGTAAAGAAGGTAGTTTTAAAATTCAATCCGACAGAAGCTGCAGCAATCAAGAAAAGCCAGGAAATATTTCAAGATAGTCAGGCTAAAGGAGATTTACAAACAATTCGCAACAATTACTTCGGACTAGCGGAGGGAATAGAAAAATTACAAAATGTTTCGATGTCGCCAGTGGATTCTGTTCAAATTGTGAATGATGTTCACGCACAGTTATGCGCTGTAGAAGGCGAAACAAATTGGTGTGTAATACGAAAATTTGAAAGTGTTTTAGAGAAAGACTCCGATTTTCTTATATTAAGACAAATTTGTGAAGGTGCGTGTGAAGATGCATTAAGTTGTTCCAAAGATTATTTTAAATATGCAAATATAACATCGCTAGATGTCGAACGGTCGTTTTCAGTATTAAAAAACATTTATTCCGCACGTCGTACTCACTTGACTGAAACAGCTGTGGAAACATATCTAATGATTCAAATATTTAACAGATGTTACCAGTTTGTGATTTCACGGAAGACATTTAAAACGGTAAGTGTTTCAGCACGTTTTATAATTTATTTCTTACCTTCTATTTTATGTGTAAACTTTTGTGCACTCGCCACGCCTCTGGCTGTTACCGCATATTTGCCCAGGTTAATAATGATAATATGCTTAATTTCATTCGTTCTCGGAAAAATGTAGGTTACAAGATACGTCCACTAAAAATTTTATCTACCTATTTAAATATTTTTTGTTTCTAATTTCTTCAATTGTCGGCTGAAGTTTTGAAGTTAGTATAAGGTTTATTCTGTGAATTTTTTATTTAAATGACTTGTAATCACGGAAACAACAAGAAATACGTGTTTTATTAACTTATTTTGACATTTTTATGGGGGAATATGAAACATGTTTCTTTCATATGCCGGTAAATTATAAGAAAAAAGAAGTTAGGGTCATCTACGATCCCAAAAAGAAGTATTGTTCGTTAATTTAAGTTTTGTAACTGTAGTATAGTTTTATGAAAGATTAGGTATTAATTTGACAAATCAGTAATTTATAAAAAACCTACGTGTTCCACTTTTCATAGGATTTTTCTTTAATTCAATTTTCACTCTTTCGTAAAATATTTACCCGAGACAAAAATCTGAAAAAAAATGGCGTAACAGTATACATACTTAAGTTTAAATTAAATACGATTCTTGATTGTAGCGATTTCTTTTTTTTTCGTTTCTAAACGTTTAATGTCGACATTAATGAAATAAAACCATACGTTTCTACAAATTTTTTAATTGTCTTCAGAAATAATTTGTTTTAGTTTAATTTTCTAAAAATTATAATGCTTCTTAAGAAAGGTTTTGGTCAAACATTTTATGAAGAATCACATGCAGCGAAATTGCGAACTCGTCTAATTCAATTGAAGAAACAGCTAAGAAAATCACATCATTTAATATACATAGGATGTTTCTCATTCCCCAAACTAATTTGACATTAATAGTTGTTATCAATTTGAGAGGTTGTTTCTTATATCCACCAATGGGATATCAAGATACAAAGTCTTAGGGGTAATGACACATTTTTTCTTCGGTCCTTTTGATATAGATGGAGAAAATCTCTCCCTCCAAACTAGCTATTTCACTTTTCACAAGAAGATATAAATTTCATATGTTGCTTGTTACTCCAATTGTTTCTTATTTCCCTCTTCGAGTATCACAGAATATATAAGTACGAATAAAACGAGGAAGTCAAAGATAATATATCTAACAGCTAAATGTATCCGAATAATGAATCCAGCAGAAGCAAAGAAACATGCATCCTTTGTTGTATCATGAAAGTTGGGAAATTCAGTTTGTAACAAAAAAACTAGATTCTACACAATGACCATCAAAATCATTGCCAGTTTGATTCATGCTATTTCAATTTTTTTAATGGAATATCCTGAATAGATTTCCAGAATCTGAAGCTCTTCTAGAAATTTGTTTATAAAGATTTCCCAAGACCTAAATCACGTCTTTATTTTAGTCAATTAAATATGAAACTATGCAGACAAATTTATCATTTAAAAAGTACATAGAAGGTGACACCCTCAGTGTACTAGGGTCTTAGAAAGAAGAAGAAAAAGTACATAAAGAGACATCCAATTATAGAAGGTATTCGTTTTAAAAAACCAAACTTGTATCGTATACAGTGGACATTGGACACTTGTGTACTTGAATATTATTTTATATTGCACAGGACTTATCTTCAAAAATTTTTCTTTTTAAAGTTTTAAGAGTAAAACAAAACAATTATTCAAAAAGCTTGGCATCAACTTTTGTACGTCTTCGTATGAGTATGCAAAAGGTATACCAGAAACAGGATGAACAAGTGTGGACTGTCAATAAAAAATTGATAATGATTATCTTTTCTTAATTCCTCTTCTTTAACACTGTCTTCTCTTTATTTAATGTGTTAAATAACTATTCTGATGAGAACAAAATTAATAAGAAAAATTAGGATATCTTGCAAATGTTCAAAACAGGGCCTTCGCATGTGAAGCATATACAATATCACTACACTACTTAACTTGTTAGTAAAGAATATATTTTATACTATAAACTAGGTAGAAAATTTGGATTTGATTTTTCTCAAAAGTGGCTGCATACTGCAGCCTACTATTTCAGTATACACGCATCCTAAAGGTGATCTACTGCCACATGGGCGGCCACAAGGGTGATCTGTTACCAAACTGAGTTTCCCAAATGATAACTTGTTAGTATCTTTGTTGATCAATGAAAATTGGAGACTTCAACTTAACAAAATTGATATAAAATTAGAATAATTGGGCATCTTTAAATACAAAAAAAACGTAATCTTAAGAGACGTAGCATACCTGATATGAATCATCACGTTCAATAAGAAATATGGTGTGATCTCTTGCAATGCTTGCTTGGATGCAATAAATAGGAGATTGTCGCTGAGTATCGGTAAACTTTACTAGCTTTGGAGTAAGAATAGTTTGCTCTGACCCTATGCCTAGTCGTCCACCTTGACCATGACCACATGAATACGCATTTCCTCTTGCTGTCACAAGAACACAATGGAACTTTCCTAGGTTTATTTGTTTTACAGATTCAAATTGATATTCTTTATGAAAAATATCCCAAATTTCAGGAGTTTGGCGAGCTTGTTGGATACCAAAGATATAATTTGAATTTGTTCCCCATACATATACCTCACCATCCTCATAGATGCTTGGAATAAATGGATAGTTTTTCATAGCATGATCTAAACATGTTAAGTTTTCATAATCTAGTAAGTTACTAGCACCTGAAAAGCTAATAATAATATGTTACTTAAGACTTCTGTTTTTAGTTCCATACCTGCTTGTAAAAGTATAACAGCAGCATTAATTTTTCCATAAAATATACTTCTATGTAATGCTGTATATCCTGACTCAAAATCTCTAGCATTTATATTGATTTGTTTTCTTCTTAGGAGCCACTTAACAACATTTGCTCTTCCAACTGAGGCTGCCAAGTGCAGGGTAGTTCTTCCAAAAGTATCACGTACTGCTTCACAACAAAAACATATTTGATTGAAGTATGCACACAATTCTGCATCTGTTATATCTCTTTTTGTCATTGATATGCATAATATTTCACCATGTTTTGTACTTTTACACTTCTCTGCACAATCACAGAAGTCCATCATAGATTAAAATTTTGAATGACTGGGGCTGAAAGTATAATAAATTTACTATAAAGAAATTAAACAGTTGCAACCTGTAACTTTTAACTAAACTTTTTCTTATACGAAATTGTACAATTTGTCGCCATACAATTAAATTATTAATACTTGATAGGCAGACAGCAAATTTTACGCGCATTCAGAATTATACCTATTCGCCTTCCATTTCCATACTCTTACATACATTAGAGTTATTTAACAAGTTGTAGAATCATTAATCATACAATTTATAAATGATACCTTTCAATTATACAATGAAAGCATAGATTAGATAATATACACCTAACAAACTTGCTGTCGGCGCCTTTGATTCTCTTGCATGACCTTGCACCTATATCGCCATTTTATAAATGGGATCATCAAACTAATGTTTACATTTATGAATTCGTCTATTTTGTTTACTGTAAGTTATAAGCTTGTTTTTATTTACGTTTTTGGTGTAATATTAGTGAATTTTAAAAACTTTTAATAAGCTGTTAGTGTATATTTTATTTATAATTAATTAATATTTATAACAGAAATACTACTTCAAAGCATAATGTTTTTATTTCTATTTTAATAATGAAATGGTTATACAAAGGCACAAGACATGAATAGTTTAACATAATGTCAATATACAAACCTACAATTATTGTATGAATACGTAATATTGTTGTGCTTTAAATATAGATTACTCCTAATATGTAATACTATATAATTGAAGCTACAGGATTTAATATTCCCACTTTTTTGTGGCTTCGCACATTTTTCCAGTTATTTAAAAATATTTTCATAATTCCCCATACGCATATAATGCAACTATTATTGATTAAGCTGCTATAAGCTTCCTTTCCTACAATTTGATATCCAGATTTTGCATCTAAGGCAAATAATACATTTGTTTTGTATCAAGTAGTAATATTTTTCATAAAAATCTTATCTTTTGGAATCTCCTGAAGAACCGAACATACTAATTCTTAATTCTTTTCCGTTTTGTATTTGTTGTATAAAAGAGCACAGTACCTTCCTTTACGAAGTGGCATTATAAATTACAATATCAAATAAAATACTATTTAGTTGAAATTATGTATGTAAATACAAGAAAAACTGTTAAACTATGATTCAATCTGTAACTCATTTTTCAAAAAACATAATTTCTTACACAATCGTTTACAATATTCCAATCATAGTACAACATATTACCTTATATAAATCTAAAATTACTGTTGTAATTACTATAAATACAATAATACCCGTAGTTGTTAGGCAAATTAACAGGCAATATGGAAATAAAAAGTATATTGTAATTTTATTTTATTAATCCTTCTCAACTAAAGACATTAGGGTCTGTTTCTAGGTTGGCAAAATGGCTGAAGGTTACCGATATTTGCACGAAAAGATCAAAGGTGCTGTTACAGAGTTTATGCACTGATGTTAGATATACTGTGATTAGGTATCTAACATACGAAGCAATTATTATACATCGACTGAAGTTAAGTACAAATGTACCGGCAACCAACATGAGCAAATACAAATACCAGCACTGAGACGAATGAGACCCAATGAGACCTACCTATAGCCTAGAAACGACTACGAACACGAACTTCACGTCTATTCATATACATAGTGCGTGAAAACCAAAAGAAATTTGCAATTTTGTATGTTTGTCAAAGTTAATTATTCTTTGGTTGTTTATTTATATTTTAACCAAATATTGGCACAACAATAGTCGAGCAATGGATCCACAAATGGTTATGAGTGGACCACCACCGCCTGGTATACCCTGGACAAACGAAAATTTTGGTTAAGCTACTACAAGCTTGTATTATAACAACATTATTGTTTTTATTACTTTTAGATCCAACACAAAACGCTTCACAAGGGGATAAACAATTACCATCTTTACTTTCATTGAAAGTAGATCCGCCTGGACAAATGGCTGAAAATAGCAACCCAGAAGTTGTTGTTTTACCTCAAGCACTAGAGGATGTCTTAGCATTAAAAAATCAGAGAGCTTTAGAATTAGGAATGGAAGACAATGCTAATGAAGATTCTGTTAATGCATTGGATAAAGATTTATCCACATGGGAGAAAGATGAAAATATGGTACGATACTTTATATTTATTAAATTACATTCAGGGTATGATTAAAACTATATTGTCCATTGACCTTAGATTTTGGTGTATAAGCTAGCCAGTTAGTTTATTGACTTTTCTGACTAATAAACTAACAGACTAATAGTATATAAGCTGACTATCTATAATAGAAGGTAAGCAAATCATTTAAGCTAAAATACAGAACATGGAAAAATAATATTACTACTTATAATATCCTAATAATCTAAATAGAGTTTAGTGTACAATAAATTATTATTAAAAAGAGAAATCCTTTTTACATTCGTTTTGAATAACTTTGTTGCTCCTTATACTCTTCTTTTAACATGTACAATTCGTAGCATATTGAATATTTACCTTGTTATTTTTTATTTTATTTTAATAGCTCTAACAAATTCAATTTTTGTTTTTATAACTTACTTTACAAACTTGTCAGGTTTAATATTCATAATTTCATCAAATTATTAATATACGAATTCATAGAAATTCAAAGAAATAAATATAGCATATTATTTGTATTTATTATTTTTGGAAGAAATAATACTCCGGTTATAAATAAATTACTGATTATGGTAGTGGCTTATTTAATGATACATTTTTACATTAATACCCTTCCATTCCCTTAAAACAATATATTTTGTAACGAGTCAAACTATTTTCTCTCTATATGATTTTATCAACTGTATTTTCTTACTTCATCTGCGTGTTGTTACTGAAACATTTTACCCTAGCCTACCTCAAGGTTATTAATTTTATTATATAACAAAAAGTTATTTTGGGAATGTCTGGGGTCGCTAAATCCAAAGCTATTGTCAGGAAACATATACAGAGTTTCCACTTAGTATGTGGACAGTAGATAATTCCTCTTCTGAACAATTTAGAAAAAAAGGTTTTCAAATAAAAAACATTTGGAAACAAGTTTAGCACAACATAAAATTATCCACGAAATGATGAATTTTCAAATAGTTAAATGAGATATCCTGTATATTGTTGCGAGGTTGTATTGCATGTGAAAAATTGATGTAAATTCATATCACATAGTAAATGCTTTTTTGTGATAGTTTTCGACATATTTGTTTGTGAATTCATTACGCCCTGAAATAGCACAGGCTGTTAGAAGTACATATTTCCAGTTTTCTGGTACTTTAGACAACACATTAACACTAATAAGGTAATAACATCATTAGTTTATTTTTTATTCTCAAAAATATAGCACTATCATTATTAGTACTATTAGTGCATACACAAAAGAAATCTAATTATTGGTGATATTATTTATTGTTAGTTTATAGATATTGGTTGAGTTCACATGATTTTGCAGTCGTGTAAGCAACATAAACGTTTATCGACGATAATATAAAAAAAACAGCTGTATAATGATCATTTAATTTTTAATTGTTTTTATTTAAAGCAAAAGCAGAAAGTAAGTAAAATATATAGGTACATTCTTCATCATGATAGTGAGTCTTCAAAAAAAATTCTGGAAACAGAAATATTGATTACAACGCGCACATCTTATGCTTCCCACATATTGAGCATGTGGGTAGAATTCTTTGATCATGGTATGAAAACGTGTATGTTAGCGGATGAGTAATTTCCCTGGTCTGGATTCTATGTAACCGGTTTTGTACGAAGAATATAAAAATAGGTTTCGATATCTTGCCGAGGATAGTTGGTTATGGACCAAAGATTGTAATTTTATTACCATATTTCGGTGATGCAAATCAATATTAAAATTGGCAAGCAAAACTTGATCAGAGAAGCGTTTGACGACTCGTTTTAGTGCACATTTAGCTATTACTTTTTTCTGTTTTAGTTTTAATTTCAGCTCTTTAATTGCGATTTTTCCCCACATGTTTAAAATATAAAAAGAACGAAGTGTATGTCAAAGTTGCTTTTAATTATTTTACTGTATTTGCATTTTCGGCGGGTACTAATAATAACAAAATTATATTTGAACATTTTGTACCTCTTTATCAAGTACAAGTTTTTGTGCTCAATTGTTTATTTCTCGAAATCTGTTACTACTGTTACAAATAAGTACTTGGTGTCTGATATGAATTTACATCAATTTCGAACGTAAAATACAACCACGCAACAATATTCAGGATATCTCGTTAAAATAAGGAAGTATTTGAAAAGTCATCGTTTTGTAGACAGCCTATACACTATTTGATAGCACATATAGCCAGTATAACTTTTTTTGAAATTCGAACAAGTAAGCGTAACGTAGGTTGTTCCGTCTTTATTGTAAGACCCTGTGTATATATATATGTATATACCCACACCAGCCGAAAAAATCGTTAAATGGTGTAAGTCCGCTATCGATACTTTTTTCTATCATTAACTGTTGAAAACTTATTTTGGAAAAACGAAATTTGGTGCTGATTTCAAGGGCAAATTTCACCCTTTAAATATGCGGCTCTGCAGCAACACTCGATGGTCGGCTGACCTGGCTCCTATATACGTTTATATTATCGACGATCTCTCTTGAAGTGTCTAGAACACTAGGACTCGAATGTTCTAGCAACACTGGACCTTCGTAAAAGTATTCTGTTGTTCTATGTACTGGTTGCATGGATACTTCATGTTGTTTATAATTTACATGAGGAAAGTGCTGTATCTCGGTTATATGGCATCCTCGAAAGTTAAGATTTCGCCCTTAGGGATTGTCCCTGGGATCCTGAGAGGTAAAGTTGCCATATTGTGATAAATTTCAGTAACTTAGGAATAAAGTTAATGCAATTATTTATAAACAAGTTGATCGAAACATTTTTGTCATTTTACAAACAACCAGATAAAGATTTCTATCTGTATAGTTGTCATCAGTAAATATGCAAGTCCCAAAAATATACAGATCAGTCCGCTCGAGTATACGAATTCCGAGTAGTTTTGAATTTGACAGTTCGTAATAATGACGTTAAAACTTTAACGATATGTATGTAATTGTTCAATTGTAATGTTTTATTCAAATTATAGTCATTACAGCTTGTGAAGAATCAGTGTTTTCTATTTCAATGCTAACGAATTTTTTACAGGCCACGCCGTATGGATATTGGATGGCAGGACAAACAAAGACCGATTTAATCGTCATGTTTGTATCTACTCGGTCTGACAAGACACCAAGACGTTCTCTTCTACAGTCTCCCATGCATTTAATCATAAATTTTGTATTGCAGTACGTCTAAAAAACAATTTTTCTAACAAACAATGCGTTATTATTTAAATATATATACCAGATGTTTCGATAGTATTCCGTATAAAATATTTTTGCACTACTTAAGACCAAACTTAAGACTGGTACTGGCATATCTTTCAGGTTGGTAAATGATGAGACTGAAATGGCAAACAACCTAACATAATAATTCGCTCTTATTAAACATAAGTGCAGGCTCATTCAGATTTCTTAAGCAAAAGCTTAAAAAATAAAAAATCTTGAAAGGTATAAACAAAAAGGAAACTCTAAAAGCTTCATAGAAAGAGTGAGTATTAAAAGAAAGGTATTCTTCATTAAAAATAAAAGATAGAACTGGAAATATTAAAAAAGTGTTAATACACAGCAAAAACTAATATTCTCACGTACAAACAATCAAAACTAAATTTTACCCAATAACGCAAAGTATTAAAGCAGGCGTTCAACCCGATCTCCAAGTGCAAACGGACAGTAGCCTAATCTATTATAAAATTTATGCCTAATTTTGAATAGATATTCTGCTGTCATGTGTGCAAAAAACATTTGGGGACAAATGCCGGCGACCTTGCAGACCAACGAATATGTCCAGGGCTACTTATTAAACGATTTTCGAATGAATTAAGTAAATATTGGAGCACTAATTAAAAAAACTATTAGCGCGGCGATATTTTACAATGTTTGGCAATAAAATAACCAGATTGGGTAAAATCTTGTTCTGCGAGAGCACATACTCCTATTTCTCGTAATCCTTGTTCTTCATTATTAATCAATCGTGGCTCCTTCTTATGGTTAGGTGGGGATAAACAACCGTGTTACAAAAATTATTTTAATGCCAGTTAGACGCATTATGAAAAATATTTTGAACTTCTGTGATGACCTGCATAAAACCAATTAATAATTCATACATTCTCTGCTGTTTCATAGACGTTCATTTCTTAAAAATGATTATCACGCAGATCGCTCTAAATAAGGCTTGCATACAGTTAAGGCTTACTAAAATTAAGTGTGATGATGGATGAACTGATAAAATGTAACCGAAAACGTCCAATATATTTTTGCTTGCCTTACCACCCAATATCGATACGGCGCGGCTTGTAAACATTTGTTAGCGTTGATAAACAAAACACCGATTCTTCACAACAAGCTGTAATGACTCTAATTTGAATAAGACGTTACAATTGAACAGTTACATACGTATCGTTTGGTATCGTTAAAGTTTTAACGTCATTATTACGAACTGTCAAATTCAAAACTACTTGCGTACCTACACGGAATTTGTCGATTTTCGTCGGATGCAGTCGGATGATTTCGCAACACGGGGGTGTATCTAGTTGAGCGGATTGATCTGTATAAAAAGTTTTTCTGGGGGAAGACAACACCTTAAATTTGTAAATTAGTGTAATCAATGCTGTTATGTGCTGCAAAATTTACTACTCGATGTTCTTAGCTTTCAACTGTGAGCCAACAGAAAATACTTTGAGGCTTATTAAACACCTTTAGGAGACATCCAGTGTTTCTGGAAAAGCTCTGGCCGTGTAGGAGGTGGGTCGTATTCTTAAGCAATCCGCTTGCACTCTTATCTAACCAAATTTGGACTTAAGGTGGGTTTATTTGACTGACATGCCCATCAATATTAGCGCTGTTGTAACCCGTACTCAAGTTGATGTTTTTACACACGCAAGTTAGTTTTACTAGTGTGCCAATTAATACCGGCGCCAGGATATCCATGTCTGTGTAAACCCACCTTTAGTACACAATATAAGTTTCGACAGGAAATATATCACGTGACTTACACCCGGTTTAATGTTTCTTAATGAAAATTTGCTCGTTGTCTGGTGTAACTCTTTAGAAGACTAATTTGTTAACTAATATTTGCAAAGGTGTTTCATCTAACAGTCCAGTTTTAGATTTTTTCTCTCGTATGGAGGAGCTAGTAAATAATGTTTTGCAAATTGTTAGTTTGAATATCACTAGAAGCGGGAAGTGACCCCCCTCCACCACATCACCGTGCCGATCAGGTCTTGGAGTTGGAGCTGATGCACAAAGTAATTGAATAGGAATTATAATTTCTGTATGTGAAATATAGTTTGCATTAAAATAGTAATAAGAACGGATTAAATTGTTATATAAGATATAAAGGACGCACTTAAATAATGTGTTATTAAATATAAGCAAGGTGGAATAATTGCTATATGAGATAGAGAGTGTGTAATTAAATAGTAATAACATGATATGATATGTATAAACTGGATTCATTTTATGGCATCAACTTGCATCATCAAGTTCAATTTTGCTTGAACGTTGAACCAAACTTCATTGTCCAAAAATTCAAACTTGTTCAAAGATATACAAACAAATTAGTGATGCAACTTTAAACTTGTTCAAATGTCGATACGAACTTGCATGTGCAAGTTCAAACTTGTTCCAACTTCAAGCAACACGAATCGGCGAATTCCTGCTCTGGTTATATTCCACGAATATAGATTTTATCCATTTTTTTTTATTTTATTTTAAACTTCTGTAATTTCTTTAAGGACGACATTGAAACAAATGATAAAAAGAAAGATAATGCAAAAATCAGCAAAAATAAACGCAAGAAGAAGAGAAAAAAGAATAGAAAAAACCAAATGCAAACAGGAAAAAGTAATGAAAATAAAGTCGTGAATGGAGAAGTGGATGATGTTGAAGTAGAGTAAGTATGATGATGTGTGATCACATAAATATTTCTATAAACTTAATTCCAGATATATCCAAGAGACATTAGGGCTTCATGAGCTAGCACCTCAATATCGTCAATTTTACCATATTTTTGAAGCGTTTAAAATATCCGACCCTGCACCTAATATCCCTCCGCCAGTATTAGCTATGCCGACGTCACTTTCAAGCAAAACATCTTTAGGTATAGCAGGCGATCAGTTCAATGACGAAAACGAAGAAGGCGATGATGTAGGTTACAATTTCAATAGCTCATCATTTTATTTAAAAAAAAAAGGATACTACAAAATTAGCATTGAAATGTTGCTAAAACCTTTTTCTTGTAGTAACTTGTTTAAGTCGTTCTATTAAAGTGAATATTCCTTTTATAGCTAAGTTAAATTTTCTGTAGGTAGCTTTTGTAATTTGAAACATATTATTTGAATGTTATAACTGATCATTGTCTAATGTGTATCTAAATTGAGTTAGTTTAAAACCTTAAATGAAAATCCTCCTCTTTTGGATGTAACAAGTTTGTATCCCACATTAAGAAATAAGGTTACTTTTTGTTAGATTTCCTATTTCTAACTGTAAGCGTTTTCTTATTTCGAAGCATAGGCATTTTCTACTACTTTCAATACCTTAATCTATTTTCCTATACAAAATGTTTCAAAAAGTACTTCAGGACTAAGTAAGAAAACCAAATCAATATGTTTATGTCCAATTCTCAATCATAGCCTGTTTTACACGCCGCGATTTATTGCTTAATTAATTAAACAAGTTGATCTTCGATTTTATTGTACCTTGTAAAACAGCAAAAATCGGTACGATTTCTTGAACAATTTATCGTACGATTAATTGAATTGATATAACATGCTCTATTTTTGCCACGATTTTTCACTAAGTTTGCTGTTTTAATACCAACCCAGCAACAAAAATGTTCCCATGGGTTGTTTAGTGATTTTAAAGTAAAGTGAGAATAAATTTCGAAAATTTACGGTGATTATGATGTAGTGGTTAATTTGAATTAAGTAACCTAAGCTAATCTGTGCATACACCAAAACATTTCACAAAGGCAGATTGCCAATCTACTTTTATAAGCTGATAAAAATTTCCTACTTAATAATTCTCCCGGTCTACTATTAACGAAACTAAACGAGTATTCACGATCGTTAAAAACTTGTCCAATTTATTGTAGGATGTAAAACGTCATATTCTCAACGATTTCTTGGCCAAGAACTTGTTCAATTGGCCAATAAATCGCGGCATGTAAACCAAGCTTAAAGCAGCGTATTTCTACCGATTTATTGGGAAAGAACTTGTTTAATTAATTGACCAATAAATCGCGGCGTATAAAACAGGCTTTACAGAAGCTTTTAGTACATAGTAGTCTCCTACCTCAAACGTAACACCCGTTTAAAATACCACCAACTTCAATATCTTTTCTGACTTGCTTATTAGCTAATGGGGTTGAATTAAGTCGTGATTATTTCTTATAGAAGCTGCAGTCTTAAAAATGTGGTCCAATGGTGCCTCCCTCGTTTACAATTAAATTTGCGTTCACCAATAATTTCAACTACCTGCAAAAGACAATATAGAAAATCTTGAAGATTGTAGTGGTTTTTCTTATATATCATCGAAATACTTCTCTTTCCTCCTGAAACATGTTATTAACTATTTACTCACTTGCCGTGTAAACTAACATATATATATATATAATCAATTCACAGTGCCAGTCAGTTTTGCGTTGTCCTCGCCTCTAGATGAAAAGGTTTTCGTTTCGTCTCGGACTGTCGGCATCGATGGCGATTTGGCTTTTAACTTATTTTATTTTATTATATTGTTACTGAATCGTTTGTTCAATTTTATTTTTATATTGCATATAATTTAAGTTTTTTATTTGTTTTTGCAGCATATAACATGCCACACGTCAATTTGTTGCTGTAATTTTTCTTTATCCTCACCAGAGTACACTATACACATATCATCTGCATACTCATGTATGTATTTCTCCATTCATATCGTTATTAAATACATCATTTGTGTATGTTATGTAGAGGTTTAGAGGTAAATTTCCGCCTTGCCATTTTCTGCAGTCAGGGGATAGCTCTCAACGTTATTTAATATTGTTTGGGTTCCATCCACTATGTTTTTAAGTTTTCGGCACCTTCAATTCCTAGTCTGGGCAGTTTTTCTATAAATTTTGTTTTTGGAATGGTATCAAATGCCTGTTTCATGTCTATAAAGACTGCGACTATGTTCTTTTTATCTGCTTTAGATTATATTTTATTTAATAGGTCAATTACTGTTGATGTCCCTCAGTTTTTTTTGAAATGTGTTGTCTTTTATGTATTATTTTATTTTGTAGCAGTAGAGATATTCACTTAGTTGCGTTTGTATGGTTTTTTCTAGGATTTCAAATGACGCAGATTCTGTTGGTCTGCAAACATCTATAGAATTGAAATTGCATAAAATTTAATAACAGACTTCTTCATTCGAACAAGTTCGAGAAAGTTTAGTGGTATTCCTTGCTTTTATTGATATTGAACAGTAAATTTATGCTGATAATGTTTCTATATTCTATATTTTATAAATAATCGCCAATCATTTGTTTTATTTAGTGCTCTTGGACAGTTTAATCTATTTAAATTTGTAAAGTAGCCTATTTTTCGTTATTAGTAAAAAATGTTTACAGCTAGGTACAGGAAATTTAAATGAAAGTTGTCATAAAATACAAATACATTAAAAAAGGTAGATAATTTCCATTTAACTAACACATATTTAACTAAATAATTAGCTGTAACTTCTATCGTTAAAATGAAATAAATTTTATCAAGATATAAGACAAGAAATTAATATTCAAGCACCATTCATTTCAGTGTGTGGTATTAAGGACTTTAGAAAATACTAAGTACGTATTACTCATAAATAGAAACTTAGCAATAATACGAGGTGCATTCAAGTTATAACACCTTCGATTTTTTTTCTCACTAACTAATCACATGAAAACTATGAAACTTGTGTCACTTCTCGGCGCAATCTCCCTGCAGCCGTACACATTTTTCACAACGTCAACGCCGTGATTCCATGGCCGCTGCGAACGCCCCTTTAGGAGTCTGTTTTGACCACTGGAAAATCGCTGATGCAATAGCGGCTCGGCTGGTGAATGTACGGCCACGGAGAGTGTATTTCATCGTTGGAAACAGCCAAAAGTCGCTAGGAGCCAGGTCAGGTGAGTAGGGAGCATGAGAAATTACTTCAACGTTGTTTGCACGAAGAAACTGCTGCGTCACGTTCGCCCGATGCGCTGGTGCGTTGTCTTGTTGAAAGAGCACACGTGCAGTCTTTTACGGCCATTTTTCACGTAATGCAGAAAGGAGCTTCTTCAAAACATCTTCGTAGGATGTACCTGTCACCGTAGTGCTCTTTGGAACGCAATGAGTAAGGATTACGCCATCACTGTCCCAGAACATGGCCACCATCATTTTTTCAGCATTGGCGCTTACCCGAATTTTTTTTGGTGGCGGTGAATCTGTGCGCTTCCATTGAGCAGACTGGCGCTTCGTTTCAGGATTGAAAAACGGCATCCATGTCTCATCTATTGTCACAATCGATGAAAACAAAATCCGATTCATGCCGTCATCATGCGTCAACATCGCCTGGCAACATGCCACGCGCGCACCCTTATGGTTGTCTGTCAGCATTCGTGGCACTCACCTGGAGGACACTTTTCGCATTTTCAGGTCGTCATGTAAGATTGTGTGCGCAGATCCCATGGAAATGCCAACTTTGGAGGCGACCTGTTCCACACCATTTAAAGTATCAAAAACAGTTCTCACTCTCGTCGCTGCCGCTAAAGGTTCTGTGTGCCGTATAATGCTGCCATCTCTGTCACACATTGACAAAGAGTGCCCGCTTATTTTAAAACAAACAGCATGTTTCTATCTATTTCCAGTTATGAGAAAAAAAATCGGAGATGTTATAACTTGAATGCACCTCGTATATGTATATTACTGATATTTTGTTATTCAAGACACACCTTTATTTCAATTCATTGGATTAAAAGTAGTTGATTATTCTTTGTAGAAAAAAATTGAAGATAAAAGCAAAATGTCTAAACGCAAATTGAAGAAAATAACAAGGCTTAGTGTGGCAGAATTAAAGCAGCTTGTGAGTAGACCTGATGTTGTCGAAATGCATGATGTCACAGCCCGAGATCCTAGACTTCTAGTGCAACTTAAGGCACATAGAAATACGGTACAGGTCCCAAGACATTGGTGTTTTAAGAGAAAATATCTTCAAGGAAAACGCGGAATTGAAAAGCCGCCTTTTAATTTACCTGATTTTATTAAACGAACGGGAATTATGGAAATGCGGGCGTCTTTACAAGATAAAGACGAATCCAAAACACTAAAGGCAAAAATGCGTGAAAGAGCGCGACCAAAATTGGGAAAAATTGACATCGATTACCAGAAATTGCATGATGCTTTTTTCAAGTTAGTATAATTCTCTATTAATATATTTGACTTTCTTTTGAAAAAGAGGATCAGGTTATGAAAAATGTTTTCGTTATTGCAGGTGGCAGACAAAACCCAAAATGACAATTCATGGTGATTTATACTATGAAGGAAAAGAATTTGAGACCAGACTAAAAGAAAAGAAACCAGGGGACCTCTCTGAAGAACTAAGAACAGCTTTAGGTATGCCGGTTGGACCGAATGCGAACAAAGTACCCCCTCCATGGTTAATAGCTATGCAAAGATATGGTCCACCTCCAAGTTATCCCAACCTGAAAATACCTGGTTTAAACGCCCCTATTCCTGAAGGGTGTTCGTTTGGTTACCATGCTGGCGGATGGGGTAAACCTCCCGTAGATGAAAATGGTAAACCACTTTATGGAGATGTATTTGGAACAAACATTGTGAATGCAGATGTAAGTTTGTTTTAATAACTACTTCAGGTTTTCAAATCTCATTCGATATTTGTTCCTTTAGTCAAGTTAGATCCAATCAAATAGAGCGATGTCCATTATATATTGTGAACTTGCGTTCTACTATCCAAATTGTTTATTGTAATAATAATAATACAAGTACAAAGTTCTATTGATCAAATTGATATGCAATAAATAACAATACGTAAAGATCAACTAATTTTAGACAAGGAATTCTGCGTGTGTTAATCTAACAAGAGTATGTATAACATTCAAACTATCATGTGCTCCGATAAGTAAAATATATTCCAATATGTGAAATTCAAGTCTATTAATTTTTAATACATGTTTACGCTTATTGTTCTCAATTATTTCGTAGTTTACTCAAATAGTATTTTATATAACGTACAATACAATTTCTTACAATTAACAATCGGATCTATTTAGGCCAATGCTAATTAAAATCCATGAAACTGCCAATAAATAATAATGCCCCATCAATGTAATGGTTTTCAATAAAAATGTGTATATTTAAAAATAATCTTTGATATATTTTTTGCTAAAAGCAAATTGTTTTTAAAATAAACGAACTCTCGAAAAACGTCAAAATTATATCATAAGAGTTGTCCCAGATTTTTATGAAAGTACTGCACTCGCCACAAATGATGGCGAGCGGTGGGAGTAAGTTCGCGCAGCAGTAGGCGGGTACAACGGTTTCAGCATTGGCTCTGCATAAAGTTTCAAAATACCATTGGCGCAGCAGTTAATATTTAATAAAATAAATTTATTGGAATAAGAAATATTCGACAAATATTTTTACTATAATATAAATTTAATAGAAATGTAACTGATATTTGAAGACATTTTTATTGATAGTGCTATTCATTTGTATGTTTATAATTATCTATGTATTTACACTTGTGTATTTGGTACAGTTGTGGCTGTAGCATTCTACCATCAAAAGGAATACTTTTTTGCGTTAACTAATCGATCATTTCGCCTGTCTTACTATTACTCGTTGGAGCGCGATCTTTTTGTACATTGTGATACGGCGCATTATCTATCACGATAACGGAGTTCGTAGGCAAGTTTGGCATAAAGTTTTTCTTCCAACCATCTGCCATGATTTTCTGCATTCATGTCTGAATGGTAGTCACTCGCTTTTGAGCCGGACTTGAATATCAACAGACAGTTAGGAATAAAACCCATGCTTCCATCGGCGTGCACTATTATCAGCCTAGGTCCTTTCAAAATGTTTTAAAAAAGCGTATTATTGCAACTAAGTGGGCGTGCACGATTTTAAAAGCGTTTATGACGTATCCCTACCCTTCGCCAACATTCGCGGCGAGTACCTTCGAATAATTGCATCAAGCGTGTGTGTTCCACTGATGTGGATTATTCCAACAATTTAATATACAAAATTAGATATAGAATATACAACTGTTCTCTATCCCAAATATGCATACATTATGTCCATTATTTTGAATTTAGGATTTTTTTAAATTTTATATGCAGTGCGACACATTTGAAATGCGGCACCCCTGTAGAACCACCATTTTGCACTAAAATAAAACCAATTTTTTTGAATGCCTAGTGAATCAAAAAGTCTAATTTCACACAAAATGCGCACTATGATTATTTTTCGAGTTCGAAAATTGCAACATTTTATTAAGGATTTTTTTA
The DNA here is from genome assembly GCA_029619315.2 of Dynastes maya. Classification (NCBI taxonomy): domain Eukaryota; kingdom Metazoa; phylum Arthropoda; class Insecta; order Coleoptera; family Scarabaeidae; genus Dynastes; species Dynastes maya. The sequence goes on along the minus strand of JAROYE020000003.1, from coordinate 53,159,732 downwards.
GTAAATATCTGACTACACCACTGAATTCAGATGGTTGTAAAATGATTTTAACCAAAATCTAATTCAAACATGTTTATTAATAAAAAAGTTATAAAAGAATCATTTTTCAAACTTTACTGTGCATTATTTCATAAATCCATTTCTTACAACATTTACTGACCAAGGTAGCTCAAAATTTATTTTAAAAAACAACTAAAAATTATGTAAATAAATGTAATTTCTTAGATTTACTTCAACAATTATCAAATCTAGTTAGCAGTCGCTTAACTATTAATGAACAATGCTGCAGTAACTGTCAATGTTAGAGTCTGCATTTGACTGAATTGATTATTATTAATATGGACGTCATAGCCTACATTGGATTTCACTTGTACTTTTTGGATGAAATAACAATTACTATTAATAATTAAACATTTTTTCAAAGATACTGTAATACAAACTTGCACTAAATAAAAGTAGAACGGGATTATTTAAAAAACCAATGTAACCAGTAAGTATTACATATTCCTTTAAAATTTCCAATTTGCTAGATGTGATATTATATTTATTTTTTTGATTGTAATTAGATTTTTTTTAAATGGTTATTTGCAATTTTGTGAAATTTAATAAGTTTTCTTAATTTTTAGTTGTCTTTCATAAATTTCGGTCTAGCTTAGTCAATAGATGTTCCAAGAAGCGGGCTTATGAAGTAATGCATGGCAAAATTTGAAGAATGATTCACAACTTTTTTATTAATAAACAAATTTGAATTAAATTTTGTATAAAACCATTTTAGAACCTAAATTCAGTGGTGTAATTCAGAAAATCGCTACTAAAATTTTGCTATTTACGAACTTGAGAAATAATCAGTATGCCTTGAAAATTCTGATGAACTGAAACTCTGAGTGGAAGCAAACTTTTTGATCCACTATATATTAAAAAAAATGGATTCGTTTTAGTGTAAAACATAAGTTCTACAGAGCTGCTTCCATTTCAAATGGGTCATCATTTAAAAGTGTTTGTTTATTCATAATTTACTTAAATTGAAACAACTAGTTGATTAAATTTTACATTGCATAATTCATTTTAATAATATTTCCAGGATATAGCCGAAGATGCAACAGTAGACAGGACCTTATGGGGAGAATTAGAATCTGAATCAGAAGAAGAGAGTGAAGAAGAAGAGGAAGAAGATGATAAAGATAAACAACAGGTAGATGAAACCGGTTTAGTTACTCCCGCTGAAGGCTTGGTAACACCAAGTGGACTTACAAGCATTCCTGCAGGAATGGAAACACCAGAAACGATTGAACTTAGAAAGAAAAAGATTGAAGCCGAAATGGAAGGGTATATTTCCATACATATATATTATTTTAATTTATGTGACACCACATAGTCAATTGAATATTTTTCTTAATTGTAATTTTTATATAGTGACATTTTATTTTGTTTCCAAACATGACTACGATTTATTTATAAAATTATTACAATAAACTTATTATAGAGGAGAAACTCCGGCCCTGTTCCACGTAATACCGGAAAAACGCAATGAACGCATTGGTGGAGCAATGATGGCAAGCTCACATGTGTACGACATGACCGGAGTGGGAGCACCACCACCTGCTGTGATTTCTGCTAGACGCGGTGTCAATCAAGCACAACCAGAAAAGGAAGGAACGGTTGAATTAGCATTGGATCCGTCCGAGTTAGATATGGATAGTGATGCAATGGCTGTACGTTACGAACAACAAATGAGAGAAAATCAGTCTCAACTTCAAAAGGAGGATTTAAGCGACATGTTGGCAGAACATGTAGCAAAACAAAAGGTTCGACAAGCTCTAATTTTTCGAACGTAATCTTGTATGTAACCCACACTTATTTTTATTTTAGAGCAAACGAAAGCGTCAACAGAATCTGGAAACCAAGCAAACGAAAAAATATAAAGAGTTTAAATTTTAATTTTAAATGGTAGTAAATATAAACAAATAATTTCGTTAACAGGTATGTATTTGATAATATAAATAAATATACATACAATCCTTATTTTAAGAAAGTTTAGTTTATAATTATGAAAATTACAAAAGTGTGATCTTTTTTCTTAATAAATCATAATGAAAAACCAAAACCTGTACAGTATTTTGAATAACGCTTAAATTAAGTCTGCAACGTTCATTGGCATTTCGTCAATTTGTGTAGAGTAATATTGTTCAATATCGCGCAATATCCTTATATCGTCGGATTTTACGAAATTGATAGCAACACCTTTTCGTCCAAAACGGCCAGAACGTCCAATACGATGTATATATAATTCACGATTGTTCGGTAGATCGTAATTAATAACAAGACTGACTTGTTGCACATCTATTCCCCTAGCCCAAACGTCCGTAGTGATAAGAACTCTACTTTGACCAGATCGGAACTCCTTCATAATATTATCACGTTCTTTTTGCGGCATATCGCCATGCATAGAACTAACGGTAAAATTGGCTTCTCTCATTTTTTCGGTGAGCCAGTCAACTTTGCGTTTCGTGTTACAAAATATGACTGCTTGGGTGATCGTTAAAGTATCGTATAAATCGCATAACGTGTCGAATTTCCATTCTTCTCTTTCAACAGCAACAAAGAATTGTTTAATTCCTTCCAATGTCAACTCGTCACTGAAATTTTAAAAAAAGGTAGGATAAGTAACTTCCAAAGCCAGTAAAACTAATATGGTGCTAAAAAGAGGATAAACAATGTAAAGGTAATAAATAACTTGGCTTTCACGGCCGGTGTCTGAATTTGTACTAGCAGTACATATTTCCGGGCTGATATGATATGCCGTGGTCTTTGATGTGTCGAAGTCGACGTTTCGCTAAACACTGCGGTCGGCATCTTCAGGATGACCAGTCTTCACTGGTCGTCTGATGAGTGAGTCTCATCAGATATGTACTGCTAGTACAATGTAAAGGTAAATAAGAAAATATCGATAAATTTTACAATTAGAATGGCCTTTTCCACACGTTGAGTGCGCATGGCTCTTATCGGAGTCGCGTCGGTTCGACAGGTAGTGCGCTTGTAAGCGTCGTAGCAACAAAAGCGTTAATACAGTACTGTAACAACAGGTAATTAAGGACATTAAAAATGATAAGTGTGAAGGACCTAGTTATCTCGATCGCCAGAGTAACTTAGCAAAGAGCTGCCGTTTATAATAATCCGAACATGAAATTTTACCCACGAAGGACTATTCCAGGAGGGTCCGAGTCAGTCGCAATCGAGAGTATTTAAGAACAAAATACACTTTTCCCACGGGAAACGATGAACTGCCGAACGTAGGAAGAACAACCAAGTCGTGGGGACACCGCGCTTTCAAATAAAAAAGAGAGGGTTCCGAGGTTAATCATTAACCCGACCTTATAACAACATTGTACCACATTTACAAGGAAGCAAAGTTTGATACGGATATAAAGATAAAAAAATCGCATTGGTTAGGACACAAAAAAGGTGACGCACGAGAGGAGAGTAAACAAAAATCAATAGAGAATAGATTAACTAATGTTCCAAAGATTATTACGATCATTGCTGAAATTACAAATATTAACTGTTGATAGAGAAATATAACATAAGACAAAAGCGCATTCATCTATGCGCAAAGTTACACAGTTTAACATATGTAGTAGTTTATTTATTTACCTCCTTGCAAATAAATCAGTCATTTTGAAAACAACATACATCCAATTATTGTCAAAATCGACTTTTTATATCGCATGTATAGATTCCTTGTACGTAATCACAATTTCGTAACAATACAACATAAATCCCAGTTCCCATTGGGTTACTTTTGTGAGTATTAGTTTACATTCCCATAGAAAACCACATATATCCTGGTTATATGAGTTTTTATAAATCTCATTTAACGTACATAGATGGAGCTATAAAACATTGTTACAGTTAATACAAGCCTATAACAATAACAGACTAATTTGAAAGCTATTGCATTAACATTGCTTATAATGCTTATTTGAATTTATTGTAATAACGCATTTCTGCAATTCATTAATGATTTTAGAATCTACATATGTATATCCAAAGTATAGTTTCTAATTAAACAAAAGTGAATACATATTATTTAGGAGCCATAATAATATGGCTTAGATCTATACTTTCTATTAAAAAAATAAAACCAACACAACTGACAAAAGAAACGTAAAAGATTTTGTTGTTTTTTTCAAAATGTAGGTAAAAGGATTTATGTATAATTCTTATTAAATTAAAACAACCGATCTACGAATTTTAAATTAGCGAACAAATTTATTCAAGGTAGGTAATTAACTTTCACCTCCAAATACCTAAATGATTGTCTTTGTGCAATTCAAAGAACATATAATAACCTTGCTTAACTTTCTTTTGCAAGTAATCTAACGGTTTAATATAAAAAGCTTACCGTTTTACCAATATACGAATAGGATCAGTCATAAATTTCGATGTTATTTCTAAAATTTCATGAGGCAAAGTGGCAGATATAAGTACAACTTGTGTTGATGGTGGTAAAAATCTATACACATCATAAATTTGTTCTTTAAATCCTTTGTTTAGCATTTCATCAGCTTCGTCCAACACAAGCATTTTTACAGCTCTAGTTCTTAATGCTCGTCTTCGAATCATATCTATTAAAAAGAAACAAGTAATACTTCATTCCAACAGAAATAAAATAATATTCTTACCATAAACCCTACCAGGCGTCCCACTTACCACATGTTGACCGTAATCTAATTTTCGAATATCTTCACCCAAATTTGTACCACCAATACATGCATGACATTGTACATTCATGAAATCGCCTAAAGCTAAGATAACTTTCTGAATTTGTACTGCTAGTTCTCTGGTAGGTGAAAGGCATAATACTTGTGTTTCTCTCATTGTCAAATCAAGCGATTGTAAAATTGCAATAGAAAAAGTTGCGGTCTTTCCTGTTCCAGATTGAGCTTGGGCAATAACATCTCGTCCTTTAATTACTGGTTTAATAGCTCTTTGTTGAATAGCCGATGGTTTTTCAAAACCTACAAGGATGAAATATATAGGTCACATTCAACATGTTAACAAATTACAACCCAACCATATGCAAATATCCCTCGCAAGAGTTCTTCTCTGAGATTCATGTTTTTGAATTTATCAATAACATCCACATCTTCGCTAGTTTCAAATTCCACATTTGATAAATCTTCTAGAGCAGCAGTACTGCTTCTATTTCTCGACATTTTGCTGTTGTTTTGCGAATATTAGAAGAGAACGACAACAGTTACCAAACTGATTTAAACGAAGAGTTATTATTATTTTAAAAACTTGTACTCAAATTATTTTCGTATTGGTTACGACTACTGCTTCTAAAAATTTAATATTACGCTCTGACACTGCAATCAACTTCAACAGAAACAAGAAAGGAAAAACGCCGTGAACATGCCGTGAATCTTCTGTTAACTTGTGCTACTCAAAGTTATGCATCCTGTATTTCTCTATTACAGACACGTTGGCGCTGCATGCAAGATAAAATATAATTTTAAATTGGGAGCTTGTGATGAAAACCTAACATACTTTTTAATATCTTCAACTGGCGACAACCACTGTCATCGCGAGTAAAATACAGAGAAAACTTTTAATTTTTTTAAATATCGACAATTATATAAACGAATATTTACAAACAAATTTGGAAAACCGTTAAGTGGACCTTACATGATATTAGCTTTGTTCCAATACAAACTAGTCAGATCCAATCATATACCGCGAAATCAGTCAGAAAACAGTTTCGGATTTTTCTTAGCCAATCAAATCGCGTCTGACTAGTTTATGATTTCTGTTGGAACAAGCCTATTGATAATCTGACGTGATCTGACTGAAATCCATCAACCTTAACCTTACATGATCGTCGATCAATCGGACCTATGAATCAGAACGACAGTCCGGCCAAGGATTTTCAATATAATTGATAGTGTAAGGTCCGCTTCAAGTTGATATAGTTCAGTCCAATTATAAAATACGTATTTGGAACATTCATAGTTTAAAATAAACTCAGAATATGAGCATAGTAACTTTTATCAATACAATTTTAATGTGACAATTTATGTGTACTTGGGTGTCACAACGGGAAATAACAAGCAATTACTTTGAGTACATAGATGGTGATTTCATACATTAGACAAAAAATACAGAAGTGAACTAATTTAAAAGGAAGTTTAAAATATTTTTGTTTTGAAACACCTATATAATGAAAATTAGTCAAGATTCATTAAAGCTGCATTAAATGAAAGGTTTGTTTGTTCGTCTTAAACCTGATGAGAATAACCAGTAAAAATATGCGTTTGTTGGGTTTGAATCATGTTTACATGCAGTTGCACAAAAGTTGATTGTTGGGACTTGTGCTACTGCGCTGGTGCATAACAGCTTTCTAGTACCACAAGACTACCGGTATCCTCCATTAAAATACATACATACTTGCATTGTGCACTATAGAAATTGAACACCAATATACTTGAGTATAATTTTATGTTGCGCAGCATCTGTCTCCGAAAATTTTTTATTTGAAAACTTTTAGTCTAAATTGCTCAGGGAAGAAATTATTTGCCACTCACGCACTAGGTGGACACGTTGTATAGAAGTTGGAATACTTCTATTTATATCTGAAAATTAAATTTTCGCTAATTTTCGTGTATACACTTCTTACTCCTACTCCAGAGTGCGTGTGAGAAGTTTAACAATAGCTGCTTTCGATTTGTTTTATTAACTGTACCGTATCGTTCCTCAAAGTACTGTACTGAACGGTACTGACAGTGAGCTAAATGGAACATGCATTTTTTGCACTGGACATAAATATAATCATTTTAACCTAATTTTATATATTGAGAAATATAAACAAAAATAAATTTGCCGAAATAAATCCAGTATGTAATGTAAATGAAATTTCGAATTATGAACACAGGTGTAACCCTAAACCTAACCTCAGTGAGTGTAATAATGTGGAAAATATCAATAAACCTATGTGTTGCGCATGCGTCAACAGAACAATACGGAATGTATCAAATATTCGGTAGGGACACGAAGGGAAAGGGGATTTCAAAAAAAGTACGGGTAGGAACTATCCGTTCTTTTCAAATGGAACACACATATTTGAAATTTGTACCGTACGAACGGTTCAGTACAGTATTTTGGATCAAATAGAAAGCAGCTATTTACTCTAAAGGTTGTCTTAGTTTGCGCAATGATGTCATTGATAGTGGAATATAGAACATATGAGATCCATTAATTTAAACGTTGTTACGAACAGTGCAATATATATAAATATCTATATATTACTACCAATGACCTCAACTTTCGGTCAAGTGTTGCAAGATAGGAACTGAGACAATCTTTAAAGTAAATGTATTCTACCAATCTTGAGTGCAAACTGGTGTACGGTCGTGTAGCTTACACCAAGCAGATGCGAACGAACGATTTCCCGTCATTTTGTACAAATAATGTGTAGAACTATTTGTGTATAAATAATGCATGAGCAGTTGTGTTCTCTTCCTTGTCGTGGGCCAAAAGAGTAATATACTCATTTTCGAGCGGTAGGGCTATATTTTTCTTTTTGATTTACTATATCAGTAGGAACAGGGATGTTTTCAAATCCATTTGCGATGAATTGATGCATGCATATTTTTACACTGGTTACCCGGAACAGTTAGTGTAGGCCAAGTGAACAAACCTCATGTATAGACACCAATTGCTAGTGATGGTAAAGGCAAATATTTGTTTATTAAATTTGGATAAAAAGAGCCTCAGCATACAAAAATAAAAAAATTAAATTTTGATTATTTCAAATTATTAATTTAGTTGTTATTACAAACACATAAGCGCTCTGTAATGAAGTATCAAGTTTACCTATTTTATAATTGGTTTAACTATTACTACCAACTTAAAACATTAAAGTTGGGCTCCGTTTTACATCAATTTTTAGCTTAAATAGTCGTAGTGTACAAATTATTTTTGTAGAATATCGGCAGTGATCTACTCAATTTAAAATCATGCAAAATAACGTCTTCTATTGTATATTTCACTTCAAATACTGTTTTAACATAAGTTTGGTGTTAAAAGTTTTATTATTGGCGGAATGTTTAAAATGAATATTTTGGAAAATTGTATGTCAATTATAATTTTTTTATGTTTCATTATAGTTCATAATAATAAATTTACATATTAGTTAGTTTAATTCATTTTTGAAGTTTTTATTTAGTAACATTTTCCATAATAGTACGATTTCACTAATAAGAAATTGTGTGAATGAACTTCTTGTGCAGCCAACTGAACCATTTTAGAAATCACCAAAAATTTTAAGTACGGTTGTGTTAGTTGTTGGGGCTGGTTGTTAGTTTGTTAGGCATAAATCCGTTAAATATAGTTTTTTCATTAATAAAAATATTATGTGTGTCAAATATGTGGACTAGAAGTTTTATAAAGCGTCATTTATGTCGTAAAATGTGTTATGCTGTGAAAACGAAATTAACGCTACGGTTTACGGTTGTGTCAGCAGGTGGAACCGAATGAAACATTATCGAATAATTTACGAAATTCAAAATGATAAAGTGTACCGGTGACACCGAAAGGGCGTTTGCCCTGCGGTACACTATATGAGATGCATATTTCCGATATTGCAACGACAAATCCTAACTTGACAAAATGTTCAAAAATGACAGAGGAAGGGCGCAAAAGACATGGAATGAACGGAAATACTGATGGGGGTGCACCCATAATTAAGGAAGAAGCTCCGCGAAACACCTACGGGCAAGGTGGACGCCTTAAATTTTTTAAAGGTAATTTTGTTGGGTGGGTCATTACTTTCTTGTATACTTACCTCACAGTATCTTTTAGATGGAAAATTTATATTAGAACTGGAAAGAGCTCGTGAGGGTGAAAGAGTGTCTTGGGTTTCTGTAAACAGAAAGACATTTTGGCCACCTCAAGGGACAGCTGCCTCTACGCCTACTTATCGACAAGAAAGCAGTACATCGCTTAGTGGTAAGGTCTACTTTTTGGAATTGAAGTTGGGAAAACTTTAATACAGTTTTGATAGAAAAGATCATACACTATTTCAAATTGGATTATTTGTTGTTTTTTTTTTTACTTTATTTGGTTTTGTATTTCTAATCAAATTACAGTTCATTGCATTTAAAAGAAAATTATATTTATTAGAATACTTTAATTTTTAGGTACCATATTTGAAGGATTTGTTATCTATGATGCAATGATTTCTATATATTGTTTACATTTGAAAGGTTTACAAACTTTAGATACCCATTTATATACTTGTTAGAAGCAACAGAGGGAGGAAAATAAAATAAATATTTAGATCTAATGCAATTGGGAAACTAATACCACTTTTAACTTCAATATGGTTTAAATAAAAATATATAAATGAGTAGCATAACTAGCATAATTTACAAGTATTTTTAAATTTGAATTCTAGTATATTATATGATAGGTATATATAATCGAATCTTGGATCGTTCGTATATATAATTATTTTTTATATTTAATTGTATTGAGTTTTTAGTAATTTTTGTGGAATAAATGGAAAAAATACTATATTTCTTCAATTCTTAAAATAATTATGAAAAATTAAGAAGATGAGAAATGAAAACGTTTTGTATTTCTTTTATTTGTTTCTTTGCACAATGGAGCTAGTTAATATTTTGAATTAAGTAAATGAAAATATATTAACATTTCTATATATTATACTACAATATGTCTATTCTTGTTAGTGTAAAAATGGGATACATAAAAAAAATTAAAAAGTAAAGCTTGTTTATCTTTTATTTGTTGGAAGCACTAAGCAATGCTTTAAAAATGGGCGAATGGATTCAGCTTTGCAGTAGAGTATTCGAATTGCGCTCAAGCTTAATTAAATTTTAGTATTTTTTTAACAGAAAATGTTTTGTGCAGTTTCGCAAATAATTAGACTTTGCGTATTAACATCCATGATTCTCCAAATGTAAGCCAAGTTTATCAAAAATTTATAATTCTATTTAATTGAAATTACACTAAACTAGTTTTTAGCGATTACTTAAATTTGGCGTTAGAGAAAACTGTTCAGACCTATCTACAGTCAAAATACATTGTTGAATTTAATTAATTTTGCTAAATCCTAGTGTTTGATCAAATCTTGTTCCGCAAATAATTGCTGACAACTGTCAATTAATCTCTGCAATTTATCTTTAATGTAGTTACCAAAATTGATTAAATATAATTGTACCAATGTAATCATGTAATCATAATTATAATGATTCCCGGTAACGTGTTCGGTTTAATCTTGAAATTAAAAAATAATGTGGATGAAACCTGTGGGAAAAATTAATGTGCAAATACTTTTGTCTGTCATGCTGCCCCACAGTTCTTGCCATCACTGTATCTAATAAATTTTTCCTGATTAAACATACTTTGATTAATAAGAAGCTGATAACAATTTACCTATATTTTTATTAATGTAGAATAAAATGAAGCTCTTCTGAGTTTGGTATTACTATAAAAATTATTGTAAAATTTTTGGTTTTGAGTTAAGAGATAACTGATCTCCAAAATAAATCAATACCTATGTAAATTTCACTTCCTTTGCTTATTTCACATTAGCAAATATTTGCTCTAAATATTAAAATTTTTGTTATTCCTTAATGAAAATATGAGCTTAGAATGAAATATTTAGTATCTTTTATTTCTCCATTGTTCTTTTACAATACCAGCAGCATAGTTTCAATATCGTTCTTATTTAACACGATCTGACACTCATGTTCTGATGAAAATCTTTTTGTTGTTGGTTTTTCTTCGAGTACTTCCAGTACTTGCATAAAGGGGATTTACTTATGAAGTGCCTTGTTCTAAAATTAGAGTTTATTAAAACTCCAGTTATCCGGACTTTGATAAAACTAATATCTGGTAGTCCAAATGAATTAGAATTAAGTTCGCCACATCTGAAAAATGAACAACTGAAAGCTCTTTGATCAATTTATCTAAATAAGGCAACAATGTAGGTCGTTGAAACAGAAATTAACAACAGACTTACTCTAACTATATACATATGTAATCAGATAGAAATACATTTGTCATATGTCTTCTCGGACCAGATTATAATGAAAAATACAATTATCCGTTTTTTTAATTATCCAGATCGACCTTGGTTTCCATTAGGTAACCTGTGTAAATTGAGCTTTACTGTAGTAATTTTCGCGTATTTTTATCGAAAATCGTATTTTCTTATTCTTTATTCTTATAATGAAATAGCATTTTTCACGCAGTATTAAGAATTTAGTTGTACTGGAGCGGTTGTGTAGTTCATAACATTTTTACAATGTAATTTATTCTTCATTTATCGAAAATAAAGTTTCAGATGATAACAGTTCCATTCCATCGTCGCCATGGCAGAGGGATCATTCGTGGAAACAGACTACCCCTCAGAAAAACATCTCGAAACAATTGGTGTTTTGTTATAAAAGACCAAAAAAGGTTCGACTTATACGTAGTAATAAGCGCAGGCGCCCTTATGACAACAGTACGGAAAATAACTTGAAAGTGTTTAGTGTAGATGGTATTAATAAAAACAGTGGGTGCAATAGTAAGCTAAAAAAACAGAAACACCTAAGTTCCCTTCAAAGTATTATACAAATGCTTATTGACAAATCTGTGTCATCAACTCCTCCCCGCATGGATATGTTGGTCTCCCCTAGAAAGCGTATATTGCGTGAAATGGAAAAAGACAAAGTTCTTGCTGAAGACTTATGCCAGAAACGAAGTAGGAACAAAGTTCAGTCCACAACAGTTGGTTGGAGCGGTTCAATCGTTAAAGTTGGTAGTCCTGTTAATATGAATGGTGTTACTGAAGAAGTACGAACTCAAAGAAATAACAGCTACAGTATTACTTCTTTATTGGCAGATGATCGTAATGTAAAACGATCACCGAATAACTCACCTAGTCACTTTTCTGTAATGCAGAATCAATACTGTACACCGCCACCAGAAGAGAGATGGTACTCCGAGAGTGTCGACAAACTACGTTCAATCGAACTTTCAGTAAGTAATCTTTTGTAGACATAGAAATATATAATTGGCTTTTATCTTTATGATAAATTTATATTTCCTTTACGTTTAAAGTTGCTGTAAAGTTCCGAAATTATACAGTATGTCCTAAAGTGAGTAGGGTACCTTTCTGATTATCAAGTGTATCTAAATCTTACTCAATTTATGGATATAGAGTGGGTTAAAAATTTATGGTTTTTAGATGGAAATGTGGGGGAAAGTACGCATGACGTAAATTTGCTATTTTTTAGATTTATACCATGCAAACAGTTCAATAATTCTTAATTTTTTTTCAAATCACAACAATTTAACAACAGTAGAGATTTAAAAAGTGATTTGAGGTAAATCAATTTTTCATCTTCACCTCAGCAGATGTTAGTTGAAAATGACTTGCAAAATCGAAGTCCCATTTGACTGACAGCATTCTGGTAATCTTGTATTTTTTATGGCTTTTCTTCTCTGTAATTAAAAATTCACAAATTTCAAAATGTGACTGACTAATACAGATAGATGAAGCCAAAGAAATGCTAAAACCAGCAAATAGATTTAAATTCACATTAAATTAAGATGTGTAAATATTACATCTAGGGCTACGACATTTTTCGGCAACTCACGATAATAGCGTTCATCACAGCAGCGTGATTATGCGATATAGAAATTTTTGTAATGTACCAGTACGGGTTGCAGTCAGGAAGGTCGTTTTCACTCCTCACATCTTTTAGACTATTCCTTAGATTGTAGTTTACGTTAAGAATTTTCGTTATATAGTTCGTATTTGCTTTCCATATGGTTCGTTTTTCAGTTGTTTTGTATGAAGGATGCCTCAATATGGATCTGAATTTTAATGAAGAAAAATATTCACTTTTTAGTCAACAATGTTTAATATTGTTATTATAATATAAAGTACCATATTGAAAGTTAAAAGTAGAATATGTTAGCCAAGTGACCGCCATGGGTTCCGCCAGCAGGTAAGAACATTTTCAAGTACATATTCACACATCTGAAAGTTAATTTCTTCAATACAGCAGCGAATTTTGTTCTTCAACTCTAGGTGTGTCTGTGGATTATTAACATACACCTTACTCTTCAAATAACCCCACAACAAGAAATCGTAAGTTGTTAAATCGCACGACCTTACCGGCAACAGTTGCGATCTCTAAAACTAGAGAGACTACGCGACTGTAAAATTGGTCTGTTCATGTGTTTCACGTACTGCGTGGCAGGTTGCATCGTCGTATATTCTACGTCCATTCATCCAATTGAGGCAGAAAAAAATTCTCAAGCATTTCCCTGTGACGAATAGCATTCATCGTTACGGTAACGCTAGCGTCGTTCGCGAAAAAATACCCCTCCTCCAGCCGAAAATGCTCAACGTACCATTACTTTTTGTGGCTGCATAGGTTGAATACGAGTTATCGTTGAGTTTTCATTGCTTATTCACGAAGCCATTCAGGTGGAAATGAGCCTCGTCACTAAAGCTTATTTTATATTGAAATTCATCATCCACTTCCTTGTGTGCAAGCTCTTGCGTCAATTGAATTTTCAGTGTATGCAAGTGAAGGTCTTTTGTAAAAATTCATTGTACTGTAGCCCGTGAAATGGTTAATTGTTATACTCGATGGCGTACTGATGTTTTGGGATTAATTCTTACACTTTCACTCACTGCACCGATGTTTTGCCGGGACGTTGACGATGTATTATTTTTAAGTGAATGAAGTGAGTGAAGTGAATGAACCAACTCTTCAACAGTAGGTCGAGGTGATGGCTACCGAAATAAGAACGTAATTTCCCCACTGTTTCCGCGAAATATTCCCCATTTTTGCAATGGGTTTTCACATTAAATAAACGTTCCTCTAACATGTAACGTGGCATTTCTAATTACCTGTACGTCTTACTATATGACAGATATTAAACATGGCACCTTAGAATTTTGTATTTCGCAAATAGCGCACAATTTAAGGTTTAGGTTTTTATTGGAGCATCCTTTATATATTTATATAGTTTGTAATTTATCCCTTTCTCATCATTCATTCGTCTTTTTCTTCTTTCGTTTCGCATTTGAAAATTGTTGTTCGTACTAGTTAATTTCTTCTCCATTCTATACAATGGAAACTAATTTTCATTCCCACTAAATAAGAATAATGTCCTGGGTAGCCAATTATGAAAATATTTTTTGAATTTTAAATAAGAAAGATATGTTCTGCATCATATAGAACGATTGCTGGTGCTAAAGGCAGTCATGTATGCGATCATGCTACAATAAAAAAGAAACAAAGTTATAGCAGCTTTTATGATCAAGTATGTGAGGTATATTTCGTTTTATAAATTAAATAATCTGTTTTTAAGAAATTTTCAGAAAGAAACAACAAAAACATGTTACAGATGTATCCGCTCATCTTTCAAAAACATACCAAAGTAATAAGTTCACTTCGCACCAAATTTAAAAAATCAATAAATTTGATTTTTCTCATACGAGAATATTGGGAATAAAACTATATAATTTTTCTTATTGGCCAACTGAAATATTTTAAACTTTAAATTATACGTAATTACTACATATTTACTAGAAATCACCAAATATAACATGCTGCGCCACTGATACTATTCCTATTCTTATCCCGACGAAAATTGAAAAAGATTATTGAAAGCACTAATGCAAAGGCGAATATATATTTTTTATTTGCATATACATATATAATAACATATTTTGTTATCTGGGTTCATGGTTCTTTCACATACCAGCAGCCGATGTGGGTTCGATGTCCGCACCTCCCAGTCGAATTTCTCCCACAGCAGCTCAATGGGACTTAAATCTGGGCTCTGGAGAGTCACTCCATATCTTTTAAAGATCCTTCTGCTTCCAAATGTTGCAAAAATTCTATACAAATTTTAGTTGTGTGTTTCGGGTCATTTTATTGCTGAAACAAAATTCCAACCCAAAAGTCTTCTTCCTGAAGGTACGGCTTTGTTCTTTTCTTGATATGCCCTCGGTATTTACAATATCACCAACAACTGTGCCGCCAAAAAACAGCGCTAGCTCATAACTGAACCTCCGTCGTGCTTAATTGAAGGGGCAGCACATTGTTCTCTTGCACACATCCCTACAGATCTTTTTGATTCGTCGGTCTATAAAACTTTACTTCAATCCTCCAGAGTCCAATGTTTGTGCTCACGAGCCCATTTTAAACGTTTTTGTTTATTTTACGCGCGTAACAGCAGCTTTTCCATCGCGATTCGTCCATGCGTATCGGCCTTCCGTAAGCCTCGTTTTAGAGTAGAAACTTATAGAGTTCTGACCAACGAGATTAATTTCTGTAGCGATTTCTGGAGACGTGTTCATGAATTGTTATCCCCCTTGGGGTTCCATTTCGTGTTTTGGTCAGCAACTTGCCACTTTCTGGGTATTTTTTTTGCGTTATTATCCACAGCGGAGTGAGTTAACGTTTAGCAATCTCGCTATTGCTTTTGCCAACTTGATGATGCGCGAGTATGCGTTTCTATTTTTGTTCTGGCATTTCTAACAACTTTAAAAGCATCACACGATGTTTTCACATTTTTTAAAGGAAGTGATATCTGAATATGATTTCGATATTCTAAAACTTATACAAGATAACTATAACATCACTACTTAAAAATGTCCAAACAGAAAGATAATTCAGATAATTCATTTTCATTCTATTTTATTGCACTTGTACTTTTATGACAGTAATAACCGCTATAGCGTTATGTGAAGGTTAGAGGGTAATTTAAATATTATTTACACAGTTTTCAACCTAATGTTGTATAAATAATATAATAAAATAAGCGTCCCAAAATACTTATGAACAGCAGTGTACGTTGCAAGGCGAATCAGCAAAAATGTTGTGCGACGTTCCGCTGTGTTCATATCTACTTTCAACGTGGTTAACTATAATTTCCGCTGCTGTGATGCTTGAGTAATATCTCAAAAACGGAAAGAGCACAAAACTCGTCGATTACGCCACAAAACGATGGTGTAATAATATTTTGAAAATTCCAAAGTGCAGCTGCCAGCGTAAAGTTGGCAGCCACCATCTCAGTTGCGAATACCTCGAACACTGGAAGAGCACAAAACACCTGGTTTCTTCGGGCAATAGATTGATAATTTTCAGTCTGAATTTGATATTTTTAATGGTAAATGAGGAATTATGTTAAGCTTCACATAGGGTAGTTTCTGCAATCTTGTGCAAGCTTATAACAAACTGTGAAGTAATCTCCAACGCTTTATAACTTTTTTTGATTCGTAATTTCTAATGAGTTTTAGAATTCCCGAATACTTCAATGTTTTTTGTATTGTAGTACTTTTTATAGACGCTGTACTTTTTCACCATCTTGATGCGTTTAGATGCAAATATACACACTCGTAAATGTAAATAACTTCTGCATCTAGTGCTTTCACTTGTTTGATAATAACGAAGATAGGCGGTGGTGCAAAAAATAAATAGGATATAAACCGCATTTAAAATGCAGGTATGAAATAAGTCAAAGAGAACGAAATGTACAAAAGTAACAAGTGAAAAACCAAAATATAGCTAATGATGCTAACATAAAAACTAATTTATGTTACAAATTGAAAAAAGGAGAATTCTGAATATAGGTCCTATAGCGTAGGCAATTGTATATGTATAAGTGAAATATCTAAACAATTTGGAATATATTTTATTCCAACTAACTCACCAACATTACGTTTGATAAAAAAAAATACAATAATTTTCACAGCCCTGCAAATTTGTTTCAAACCCGTAATTATTTTTTAAAGTGTTGATCTAAGCAATAGAAAATGTTTAGTGAACCACATCTTATTTCGTGTATTGCGTATGTGTTAATGTATTTTATTGAATTGCGTATTCTATTAAATTCATTTCCATTTCCAGCACGCAGACAAAAGGTCATTATCAGCCTTTCCGCATTTTTCCTACGTTCCACAATATGTTTATCCATATCAAATGTATTATCCGCCAGGGGCATATATTAGAAGTGGCTATAATATGGCTCCTCCTATATATACAGCGCCCCCTATTTCGCTGCCAATTCGACCAGATGCACCGTCTTGTTCCTGGGCCATGGAACCTACTCGTGATGTCGAGCACAGGGATGAAAATATTGCAGGTGAGTTGTTCGTACCTTAGATAATATAAATATACACGTTGGTCCAGATACGAACGGAGGATTGCTTTTGTAAATGGTAACAGCGCATTCGAGTCTCACTGAGAGATCCCATCCAGTGAGCAGCGGTACGCACGCATGTCCGCTCAATCATGTAATATTATAATTCAACGTCTTCTGACAAAATGTGTTAATACAGAATTACTGCGAATTTTTCTGTATTCTCAGATTATGTTAGAAAGTACAGTTTCTTATATTCATTTTGTTGCTGCTATGCGATGTAGGAGAACGAAAAAGTAATTCTAAGTAGGAAAATAAACAACGATTCTTATAAAACTAAACTAAAGAAAAATAAATTCGATAATTATACAAAATAAATTGAAATTCTAACAATGTTGCTTTATTAAGGGGAAAAATCTTCCGGTATTTTTGAACTTTGTAACTTTTGTACTTGTTGCGTTTCAAAATACGTTTCACAGTACTTCTACTAACACCGATTTCGTCTACAATTTGCCCGCTTGAGCAAGGTTCGCCCATTTCAACTAACGAACAAACCCCCACTTCCCTCTCCTCCCGGGATGCATTAGAGGGATTTGAGACTGTTTGTCTAGTTATTGGCATTTACGGCAATTCTCGACCACGCAGCCAAGTTTCCCAAACGCTTTGACGATCCTTTCAATCGTCGAATGCGAAGGAATAGGACGATCCTACGGCAAATAGATCGGCCGTGCTTTGGTAGGAATTTCCGGAAAAATTCCATTTAATGATCTGTATCGTCTCTGCGGTTGTAAAACTAACATAGTGTGTTCGAAATCCGCTATCACTTGTTAGAACCTTACGAGCGCACAGACAAACAAAGAATGCGTCAGATAGGCCTCTCAGAGCTACGGCAGTTGCGCGCCGCGAGGCTGGCCGGTGGGGATAAATGCAAGGATGCCTGATCGCGCTACGTACAATATATCTCGCACCCCGGTGAGACCTGGGCCAACGTGTACACACAGTGTGACATTAAAGTATGGAATATAAAAAAAAAACGCGAACTGAACCGGTTTTTTTATAAACGCTGAAACATATCGGTTATATATATTTTTTAATACACATTAATATGTGCGATTCACCTTCCGACTTTCATTTATTTTTTAGTTATGACTAGAGCCCGGTAACTGGAGAGCAATCGAAGCGGCGGTGTGGCTGTGTTTAGGTGGGCGGGGAGGGCTGGTCGATTATGATACGACACGACAAATCATCATCACTCAGTTCAGCTTAGCGTTGGATAGCGGATAGGGCGTGTTGATTTTATTGATATAGACGCAGTTATTAATTGTAGTTATTATTTAGTGTAGTGCGTTTTGATTTTATTGATACAGATGTAGTTATTAATTGCAGTTTTTAGTGAACATGCCGAAGGCTAAAAAACGACCCTTTCAAGACATAGTAAATAAGTTTATTTCTGACTTTCCCGATTTGTTTTACAACGGGAGTAAGATAGTTTGTAAAGTGTGCAAAATACATTTGATGTCAAATAAGAAGTGGAACTGTACAAGACACGTAAATTCCGCACAACATAGAAAACGAAAATTGGGCATGCCACCGACAAGTGCATTTTTTTTTATGTAATTCTTATGTTGATAAATTGTAATTTGCCACTAGGCTTACTCGATAAACAACCGTTTAAGGACTTTTGAGACAAATACAATCCCGAGTTGCGGTTGCCAACGGAAAAAACGGCATGTAAGCATGTTGTATTTGTACCCGATGACGTGGAAAAGAAAATGAAACGCATATTGAAAAAACAGTTTCTTTGGTTATTTGACGAGACAACAGACTGTAAAAAAATCAATTGTAAATATTATGGTACGCATACTAGACCCTAGTAAACCTACATTACCACTGTTACTAGCTAACCGAAGACTACAAGAGTGTACTGCTGCAGCAATTACGAAGGTTGTACTTAGTTGGAAAAATTTCAAATTTCAAAAGATAAGTGTTGATGTTTATGAGTGATGGCGCAGCGATAATGCGTTCGGTTGGCCGTTCTCTTCTTGAACATGGTTGCAAGTGTTTACATGTTACGTGTAAAGTGCATGCTTTACATCTTGTGGCAGAAACCATTCGACAATGCTCTCCCGATGTAGATGCATTAATAGTAAACACAAAAAAAGTATTTTTGAAATCTCCCAAACGCCTACGATCGTTTCACACAGAGTGTCCTGATATTCGTCAACCACCGGAGCCAATTCTTACACGTTGGGAACATGGTTGCAGGCAGCTTTTTATTATGCTGAACATTTCAAAATAGTAAAAGCTGTTGCACAATTCAATCCTGCCGAAGCTGCAGCTATTAAGGAGAGCCAGTCGAAATTTCATGATATTTCCGTTGAAACAGATTTAAAAAATATTCGTAGCTACTATAAAGGATTAGCTGACGCAATAGACCAATTACAAAATAGATCGATACGATTACTGGAGTCTCTGCAAATTATGGACGGAGTGCATACACAGCTACTGACTATACATGACGCAAAATATAATCGCGTTTTAGAAAAGTTCGAGAGTGTGCTACAGAAAGATCCCGAATTTAGCACATTAAAACAAATTTGTGATGGTGTATCGAATAATCCACTGACTAAGTACAAAGAGTATTCTAATCATGCATGTATAACATCGGTAGATGTTGAACGCTCTTTTTCAAAATATAAACTCATTTTCTCACCACGGCGAACATCGCTCACCGAGACAACTGTGGAAACACATCTAATGATGTCAACTTTTTACCACTCTTATCCATATGATGTTAATACTGATAATGGTGCTTCTAGTTTTACTGTTCCGTAGCCGAGGTTTTTGTATACTAGACAGGTACGGCTATGGCACGGCTCCCTGTTACCGGGCTCTAGTTATGACGTTATCACAAAAAAAATTAAATGACAATATACATTTTTAGTACTGAAATCCGATAATGATTTTTCTTCCCTTTATGATCATGCAAATAAGTCATAAGGTTGCATAACAAAAATTCTGAGAAAACTACTCTACATTTAATGTTGATATTATGGTACTTAAAAGGAAATTATAATGGCAAATCTTATATTTTAAGTAAAGCATATAATATTAAGTAGTGTCTATTATAGTACACAACCCATTTAAGGTCTATTTAAGGCTTCTAAATTTAAGTGCTGGCTGTTGAGAATTAGGTGGGAACTTAACCTATAACTGTATAACTGAAAATTTTAACTGGTGCGACGTATAACTTGTGTTGTTAAATTCTAAAATGTGAACCAAGTTTCGGAATTGTTGCGATTTCGTTACGATTTCATAGACTTAATATACCTAATAAATAAAGGGACTCCAAGGCATATATGAAAGATAAATAATCGTTTTAATACAGTGATTTAGAATTTTTCCAACAGTTTCGACTACGAAAAGAAACTCTTTTAATCTATAATTATTTTGCCAATTTATAATATAAATTAATTTGTGTTAACCACTGTATCTTTCCAGGTATTTCAGCTGCTTTTTAAGTGGAAAGCTTATTGGTTGCTTTAACTTGGCGGCATCCCATTTACTCCAATCTGTTGCCTGTTCTTCATTAACTCCAACTATCACTATCGTTTCATAATCTTAATTTTGTTCTTCAATTAAATTAACTAATAAAGCAGTCACTTTACATTTTATATATAATAACTTATTAATACTAATCAATGTATTCGGAGCATTATTTTGTTGATTTGAAAAATTTGAAAATATACTCCATATAAGTAACATCAAACTCGGCACTATAGTAGAAT
This sequence comes from Dynastes maya, assembly GCA_029619315.2. Classification (NCBI taxonomy): domain Eukaryota; kingdom Metazoa; phylum Arthropoda; class Insecta; order Coleoptera; family Scarabaeidae; genus Dynastes; species Dynastes maya. The sequence goes on along the minus strand of JAROYE020000003.1, from coordinate 53,138,766 downwards.
CGCCGAATAGATGTAGTTGCAACGTCACATTTATGTCAAAATTGAAAAAGCCCAGTTCACAGTGTATAAACGTCGCAAGCGTAAAGCGTAAATTATTTGACATTTGTAATGAATACTTAACTTTTAATAGGTCTTATGAGATTTTTCAAAAATATTTTCTGGTATGATGAATAAATACGTATAATTTACTAGGAGATGAGATTTATAACACAATGGTATATACATCATTGGGTGTTTTTTAATTGCTCAAACCTTTGATGGAACAATTTTAAAACGCAGATTTATTTTACCCGACATATAAAAATGCATTTGTGTTGCTCGAATTGTTCGATCAAAGGTTCAAACAATTAAAAAACATACCTATTAAACAAAGGAAATAAGATTTATTCACTCAACAAAATATTATAAAAGTTAACATATAAGCAAGCACGATGTAATTTGAATATATTACAATTTCCTTAAAAACCATAAAAATATATTCACATACAGGCTGGGTTGGGAGTAAGGGAACAAACTCCGTGAATGTATTGTACACGTGAAAATAATGTAAAACAATATGTTCTTATCCGATTTTCATTTGTTTTCAAGTTATAGCGTAATTACAAATAAACAAAATTTCATACATTAGCATTTTTTAATCATAGCGTTCTCGTAATAAATGTTCAAAAATATTGCCATTGACCTCTAAACATTTTGTGCTTGGTCTACGAAGGGCGCATGTTGCTCTCCTGATTGCTTCATGTCTTTCTTTAATATCGGCTACAGTATTTCTAATACACTGACACTGACAAATATCACAACAACAAAATTATTGAAATGATTTTGAGTCTCGAAAGGATTGTCTCAGACAGCCATATGACAACTGAAAAGAAGTAGAAGAAACATTTAATGTAGAACGTACCAGGCTTTTTGTTTTATATGGGTAGTCAATGTAAGGGAAAATTTGGACCATTTACAAGAACGTTAGTTAACATTTCTTAATTCCGCTGTAATAATAATAATAATAATAATAATAATAATATACGAGGGTGTATCAAATATAAACGGGACTGATTTTCTTAAAAATTCCGCAACTCTCTCGGGTCGCTTTAGTATCAAAAGAAACCATGAGCGAGAAAGAAGTGCATATCTCCGTGGAGCAGCGGATTATCATCAAATTTTTGGCCAAAGAGGAGGTGGATCCAACCGAAATTTTGCGGCGATTACAGACATAGTTCGGGGACAACACCCTGTTAAGAACCTGTGTGTTTGCATGGCACAACAAATTTTCTGGAGGGCGTGAAATAGTCGAGAACGAGAGCCATTATCGCGGCCCAAGGACAGGTATGACCGAGGCCAACATCGAGGTGGTTCGAAATCTCATAGATCGAAATCGGCGCATAACTCTTCGAAATCGGAAGTAAACATCAGTTACGGGAGTATCCAACGGATCATGACAGATGACTTGGGATTTCGCAAGATGGGTTCCAAGTCTGTTATCGGATGATCACAAGCGACATCGATTAGAGGTTTCGCAGCGACTCTTCAATCGATACCAGCAAGAGGTTGAGGCCTTTTTGAATCGCATCGTCACCTGTGACAAAACGTGGGTGCATCACTACACACCCGAGTCGAAATATGCGAGTATGGAGTGGAGAAACAGCGGCGAGAAGGCACCGTGAAGGCAAAGACGCGGTTGTCGGCCGGAAAGGTAATGGCAACAGTTTTTTTTGATCAGCAAGGTGCTTTTCACTTTGATTTTCTCCACGATCGACGCACAATTAATGCGCAATATTATTGTGAAGTACCGGATGCCGCGAAATTGTCATTTCGAAGGAAAAGGAAGAAACAATCGGCCAGAAGTGTCACTCTTCTGCATGACAACGCCAGGCCTTACGTGACTAACGCCACGATGCAAAAAGTGGTTGCATTAGGATGGGAAACGCTGGAACATCCACCCTATAGTCCAGACTTGTCACCTTATTACTTCCATCTTTTTGGACCCCTCAAAGAAGCGCTTGGAGGCTAGCGTTTCGACGACAACGAAGCGGTGAAAGCGTTTGTGCTCCAATGGCTACACGAACGTCCGAAGAGTTTTTACGATGATGGAATAAAAAAACTCCCAATCCGATGGGAAAAATGTGTTTCTAGGGCGGGAGAGTATGTAGAAAAATAATATATATTTGTAAGCTTAGTTAAATAAAGCCAGAATTTAAAAAAAAACGAGTCCAGTTTATATTTGATACACCCTCGTAACTTGAAAACATGAAAATCGGATAAGAACATACGAATTTTTTTTTACATTATTTTCACGTGTACATGTACACCTCTGGAGTTTGGTCCGTTCCTCCTGACTCACCCTACATAAATACCAAAAGATATAATGAACCAATTTGTTATGAAAAGAATATATCAAACAAATCATATCTTCTTATTACTAAAGCGTGACAAACGGTTGCACCCGCTGTACATACAAGGAATCGAGTGGACATTCGGTTATTATCGGTTGATCGGTTACACGCACACCGATCCCGCAATAATTGGTCGCATTCAGCAGAAGATGAGGTTGATAAATTATTGCTACTAATAATCATCAACGGTTCATCATGAAGATCTATTAAATCGTTTAATTCCCACATTTCTTTCCCCATTTCAATAACATGTCTAATGGCATTTTTCCAATGTTTACTTGAAATCTTGGTGATCCTTCGTTGAAATAATTCTTTTACATCTGCTGATTTAAATGTTGTACTGTGTGTGGCAACTTTCACTTAAGTCCAAATTACTTCGATTGAATTTAATTCACTCTGATATGGTGCAAGCCTCAATACCTTTCTGTTGGTTCGTTTTCATTTATTACCGCAAGGACCTTTGTAACAATTAGAGGTTCATTTTCAGAAAAGAAAGAATAGACAATTCTGCGGATGCTATGTTAGTTATAAGTACCATATCAACATTAAATGTTCAGCGCTATTTTTCTTAGAATTTTTGTTATGCAACCTTATGATTTATTTACATGATCATAAAGGGGAGAAAAATCACTATCGGATTCCACTAATAAAAATGTATATTGTCAATGAAATTTTTTTGTGATGACGTCATCACTAAAAAAACATGAAAAATCGGAAGGTGAATTGCACATATTAATGTGTATTTTTAAAAAGTAAAACCAACGTATTCAGCGTTTTTCAAGAAATCGGTTGAGTTCGCTTTTTTTTTTATATTCCATACTTTAATCCCATACCGCATATAAAAAGACTACTTTAGGTTCAAGAGATTCAAATTGCAGTACTTTTAACGTTTTTACTATAAAAGTTGAATATTCGTAGTACAACTCCCTCAAGAGTAATTATGTACACGATCATAAATTAAAAAAAAGATTATTAAAGACGTTCGAAGTCACTCAAATTGGCTGACTGTATATACTATTATATCGTAAATGACAATGTCGAAAGTCAATGTCATTAGCGCCACGTGGAGTGACGTTCACCTAAGTCCGAGCGATCCTTGTTCTGGCCCATTGTCAATTCGTCAGCGACTTATATAGCCTCGTACACGTCTGCTTGTCCCTGGCGTTTTATTAGGTAAATCTATCTCCAGCGAACAATAATCCCGGAGGAATGGCTAAATTACTCGTCTTCGCTCTATTTTCCTCACATCGTAAATATTCGACTTTAATGTAACATTTTTTTAGAAACGTACAGAATAAATTCTATTGTGTCTACGATCATTTCGTAAATCACTTGGTAAGAAGTCGTCAAATCCGGTAGTAAATGTCCACATTGAACAGTTGCCGGTACTCACTAACGTCAAATGGATAAACGTTACACCGCGAACTCCTATAACAAGCTGTAATAAAGTATTTTTAAAGAATGAGAATGTTAGTTGCATGAAATTTCATTGAAATACATAATATGAAATATTGTATATTCGAAATGTGTATCGTAGTTACCCGTGATTTTTGACAAATGCTACCGACAACAAAGAGCTAAGAGGGCTAGACGACAATCTGCCTCTTAGTTCAAATCGCCGTTGAGTGAAAGCGTATTTGGCTAGGTGTTCAATTTAAAAGCAAATTCATGTGCTGGCACGAATTTTACTTCAACCAAAAGTTTAATTCAAGATTGATTATTCGAAAGAACGTGTGATTTTTCTTACGTGACGCGTTACCAGAGAGCACGGAGTAAACATCAAATTTTGAGGTTACTTTTCATTCCATCAATTTAATTTTTGTAAAACGTTATTATTTGCACTTTACAATCTATTAAAGTGCCGAAAAAGTCTGTAGGGGACGCTCCCGGTTATACTGACCGTGAGAATTAATTTGTTTAATTTAGAAAACAAATTTCTGATATTTATAATAATAAGATTTTATAACAATACATATTAAGTTTAAATAAACTATGCACAAAAGGAAATAAACCTTTTTTAAAATTCTTTTACATTCAATTAGGGATTTCTCTTTGATTACTAATTATAAATTAAGCTAAAATTCTGGAAAATGATCGACATGATGCATGAGGCTTCGCCCAACATAATCCTTTATTTAATCATTTATTTCTACTTCTGTAGTTCAATCGAGTCAAATGACTTTTTCGAGAAATAAATTTGACAACTGACATTACAAAAAATGTGGCGATCAGCAATATTTCATGTTATTCAACATAAATTTCGTCGTGTGTAATTTTACCCTAGGTACTTGCCAATAGCAAACGTCGAAAATATAAGCCTATCTTGCCCAACGCTATATTCTTAATGAGAATGAAATATAGTTTTAAAAATTACAACGTCGAAGGTAGCTGCCATTAGCTCCATATGGAGTGTCGTTCACCCAATGTTCGCTCTATCAATATCTGGTAGGATTAATTCGTTCTAGCCTCTTTCTTGGTTTCTCCAGCAGTTTATATAGCTGTAAGCCTCTCCTCTCCGGATCCGAAGTTTTATCAGATAAATCTATCTCCAGCCAACGACAATTCCCGGGGACGGCTATATAACTCGTCTTCGTTCATTTTCTTCACGGTTCGGAAGTTTGAAGCTCTCCTTGAAAACTGGGTTAAATGACGGAAAAAATAAACCTAAGAATACATCAAAGAAGAGAACACAACGGTTAGAGTTCACAAAATCTCCGAAGGGATTTGGCGTTGGAAATTTAATCGGACAAAAGCCGTAAAGACTTTACATCGTAAAACTACACGAACTTAGTCGTTCAATAACAAAGGAACTAGTTCACTTTTTCCTAGGCTGACGTATAGCCCCAAATAGCGAGAATCTTCCAAAAGGTTCGTAGCATAAAATTTCAGCACAAAGTAAATTCGAACACCCTTCTCGAGCGATCACAAAACGGAAAAGAGAGCCAAAAATAATAAAATTCCGTGCTGTAGAGCAATTTCGTAGTTTTTCGAACATGATACCCTGAGAACCAATGGAATTCAAGGATTGAAAATGATGCTTAGGGCGACCTCTATTAACATAATAGGGGGACACACTGTAAAATTGCTGCACCAAAATCTTAACAAAAGGAATAAATTGCATTAAAATAAAAGAATAGAATCTGTTTAATACAACTACAGTCAGAAATAACTGATAAGGTTGTAAAATTGCAAATTAAGCTATGAACACTAGCGTAAACAACTATGTAGGTGCAAAACGGGAAATATTTATCCGTAGAATACAAATGAAATCATGCGATGAGTAAGGGTAACAGGGGGAATGCGAAGCAAGCAGAGATATGCTACGTTGCCAAAAAGATTTCGTTCGCACGAAAACTCGCGCGTAACACGAATACAGGGTAATATATTCGAGAAAATGCAAATAACACCTAACAAACGTTATTATTTGCCATTTATATATATTTTTTAAACTACCGAAAGAGTGTCTAGGGAGCACTCCCGGATCTACTGACCGCGGCAATTATCTTTTAATTAGATTTTCTCAAATTTACAACAGTACAATACATTTTATTGCCAAGCAATGAAGTATCAACGTATAATAATATACAGCTTAACAACCCCTGGCATAATAATACTCTTTTATTTATACATGCATTTGTTTAACGGATCTTTTCTTTTTTAGATATGCCACTGAACTTATCAAAACATGCCGGTTAAACCGACAGCAGTGCCTTCCATTTTCAAAGAAAGAAGAGAATTAAATAGATGAATAATCTATAGTGTATTTTTGTACATAGATGTACAAATAAGGATATCAACTTGAGACTAAAGGAAAAGTACAATGTGTTTTCCAACCCTTGTTATTTTCTTCAAAAAATACTATTTTTAATATTGAAAAGAACGAAATAAAACATTTTGTATCAGTAGCTTTAAAGCAAGTACATGTTTCAATTGTGCAATTGACATCATTCATGTGGAGAATTGTATTATTCTATGTATATACTTTAAGTAAGTTTTTTTCTTTTGTTAACAAGCACTTCACTTTCCATATACCTAACGAAGACTCAAACGTACTTCTATCATATTGATAAATCTAAAATGTATCTGCATTACATAGTATGAAAAATATTCAGTCTCGATGTTTTTTTTTTTCAAATGTACCAAATAAATATAACTAATATAATAGAGAAGAACGTCATACTCATTTTATAACATATTATTATTTTGAGAAATAATTGAACCTAATTAATTAGTAACTCTCTGATTATAAGAATTTAACAAAGTAGCTTACATTCCTTATGGTAGTGAGGTACATTATATTAAGTTTTTCATGTTAATTTTCTTGCCTATGTGCAAACAAAAAAAAATGAAAATTAACCATTTGTCGTAAATAGAGATAGCGGAAACGTATTCTGTCTGATACATTTGCTGACTTGCTGAGTAGAGCGGTATCGAAGATTTTACATAGCGGCTGCCTGAGGAGTAGAGATGCGAATGGGCCGGGCTGGCCCGTTCTGGGCGCACCTCTAGTCTGTAACCGTATGTAAGTAGCTGCATCGCGTGTAAAATACGACGATCTTAATCGTATAACTCGATGCTCTACTCAGCAAATGTGTGGAACAAAATATGTTTCCACTATTTCTAGTCATAAAAAGAAGATATAACGCGGTTTTTAATTATAGCGCTTTATGCTCCGAACAGTACGTGAAATTTGTGTCCTAATAATCGACACGTTTACGCGCACGCAGAATAATTTCAATTTAAATAACTGAAATTCCAAACTGCACAACTGACAATTGTCTCCCCCATCGCCTTTGACGTGTTTCGCACCAAAAAAATAATACGGTGGTTCAGGGACAGAGGGTAAGTAAATAACTACAATTCCGTGTGAAACACCCAGGTGAAAAGAATACTCGTAAACGCTACGGTATTGTTCAGAGATGTATAATTGTGTAATTGTAAAGCGCCTATAAATACTCTTTGTGTTAAGTTTGCATTTATAAAAGACGATGTAAAACATGTGTATGACGAACTGCTTTAATTGTATGGATATGTATCCTGAATACTCTTTAAAACTGAATTAATTTTTTTTCTTATCAATTTGCTGATATATTTGTTGTTGTTTTTTGTATATTTAGAAAGCGAGAGAATAAATAGCGTACAATTATTGATTTTATAAAAGTAAATCATATTAATAAAGTATAATAAAAAACTTTTAATAACAACCTATGTAGGTTAGTTAATTTAATTTCACTTTACCTTATTCATCATTCTTTCATAATGTTATTCAATCTGGTATGTAAAAATTAACTTAAACAATTTTTAGGGTATATATCCTAAATTTAAATCGGTTGTTTCCTGTGCTCAATATTGTAACAACGAAAGCCCCTAACTAAAGGAATAATTACAAGTACATATGTTGAAATATTACTTTGCAGCGTGTAACGATCAAGTTATACATTTTCATCAAAAATTTAAATTTGGGATGTGTTAATATTGAATAATTACAAATTTGTAAGAATGTAAAAAAAGTTCCTCGAATATATTTCCACAACTACATTATCTTGAATTTCTTAATTTTTTCATTTGGCATTTTGGAGCTTTATTCATATACTATTTTATAAAAAGACAACTTTTAGATTTGTATTATATATTTTTTGTAATATACTTATTTAAAACAACTAAATAAAACTTTTTTTTCATATTTAGTCCATGTATAATCTATTGTGCCATTTGCTATTAACAGTGTACACATGTGTTTGTATATTAATTGGCTCTTGTTCTGATAGTAATTAACATGTATACAAAGTACACATATTTTTTTCTTGTGGAATCTCTAATATTAACTGAGGTACTTTATTTAACTTTAAAGTTGCAAACTACCTATCAGTTAATGTGCAAATTATGCTTCTGTAAGATATTAATTGTATTGTATTAAGGGATTATTGGCACTTACTTATTGTGATATGAGTGAATTTAAAGAACTTATTTGTAAGAATTTATAATATTATACTGAAGTCCATTTTTGTACTGATAATTCTCTATATTTCTTTTGGAAGTAAATCTTTATTATCTGTAATGTACAGTCAAATAAATCATTTAATATTTCTTAATTTATCTTATTATTATTGCGGTGTAGTAAAACATAACTCTGCGCTAATGCTACGTTCCATAATTCATTCTTACTGAAGGGATATAGATGCAAGCAGACCTTTCACCGGACGATTCGAAACTCGGCACAAAAACAGGTAGAAAGATGAAAAGTGCATGAATCTCGGCACATCATAAAATTTTACTCAAATAAATGGTGTACGAAACTCCGCGCAATGTATTTTAATTGATTGTGTTTCATTCTATTTTTAAGAATTTGTAATATTTCATTCCTGTAGTTATTCATAAATGCAAATAAAAAAGACATTTAATATTTAAAAAAATATTTTAATTACTATATTATACATTAATATACAACTGCATACAAACACATTTATCAATGCATATGGGAATAATAGTGCGAAGCTAATTTAAGAAATTGCAAAATATTAATGGTACCATTCTGGTAATTCAAAAATACATTTGACGTTTTTTTGACAGCGTTTTAATATTTACAGGGAGCATCTTTACTATTTATTTTAATGTAAACTTGCATTTGAATATTCAATACTGCTTTTACAAATATGAATAGTGATGGGTGGCAGTGATAAAAAGAATTATTCAAATGAGAATGGAATGACTCGCATGCGTTCGTAGTACGATTTAAGGCTGCACTATTTTCAGCCCATATCTCAGGTGGAAATTCTGCGACTTCCGATATATAATTATCAATAAGATAATCTGCAAACTTTTGCACTTTGGGATTGAAATGCGCACAGTTGGAAAGCAAACGTATCACTAACGTTTTCTGGCTCCAGAAACAAAAGCCCAAAACAATAACCCAACCATTGCCCAATTTCGGAGGTTTTGTCATAATCTAATGTTAACCCTAGCTGTTGAAATTTCCGCCACCAAGCTTGTGTCAAATGGAACCTACATCCCATAATTCTGGTTCCAGGCCATACATGTCTAACTGCATTATGTATGACCTTCTTGAAATCTACAACAATTTTTGGTTTTAATCCTAAGCTGTGGTTTATGACGTGATGTACGACACGTTGAAAACACTTTGTAAGTAAGCTCGCATTTGTCTTTTAATAAACAAAAAACTAATGGAATATAAGTTTAAAAAACCATGAATTGTGAAAAGTTGCGTAAAATATTTGGTACAATAATCAAACGTTCCATCTACGTAGAAAGTTTTAGCTTTGCAGAAACACTTTAAGTTCGTCTTTGTACTAAAAATTACTATATCGTTAAAATTATTTTCCAACACAAATTCTTCATTTCTATTGGTTCTGGGTTGGAGCATTGCCAGGGCTGTTTGTACCTCTTCTGTTTCTGGGTAACGCTGGCATTAGTGTTCTTCTTGCATTATACATGTTCTCTTTTATGCATTTTAAATCGTTCACTTTCAAATGTCCATCGTTATTATGCAAAACGGAGCACAACATTTTTGATGGTCGATCACAGGGTTCTTCTATAGCTTTTCGTTTAGCAATTGCAAAAACATGCTGCCTTTGTAGAACATTACTGCTTATTTTATCATGATTATGAAAAAAAATTCCGGAAGAGAGCGTTCTTACATTGCCCTCACCAATAGTAGTAAGAAAAGCTTTACAGGTCTTTGTAGTACACCTCTATTGTGATTCACCTGAACACAGCACACGCTGAAAACTAAACTTGTTATTTTCGCAGACGATTTGAATTTTGCCATGCTAACTAATAGTTTCACTTATCGAATACATAGTCTATCAAAGAGAAATATTATACACGAACGAATTTATAAAGACTAAATAATTAAAAATTGTCTAAAGTTATATAAAAGTAATTTTTGGAGGGGATACGGCAATTTTCATTAGGATTAATTAATAATACTGAATAAACTTTAAGAGATGGATAAATATCTTATACCTGGAATAACCCTATTCCGCAAAATTGGGGATTAACAATTTACATGCCGAGTTTCGTTAAAGGATTAACAATGATAGTTTTATGACACCTCGCGAACTTGGTGGAGCTTCTGTGAAGGCATAGATAACACGCCAACAGCAGCCCGTCTACAAAAAGTCCTTGCCAGAGAACATGTAAATGAACTCGGGCACCTTCAGAAAGCTGACGACAGCTTTACAGAAAATTCCAAAGAGGCATTAGAGTTAATGTTAAATAATTTTCGTCCATCAAAGGAGGCACGAAGTCTAGCAAGTAAAATCTTTACAATGATAAGGATAAGATGGGCGTTAATGTCTTTCAAACCCTATAAATCACCTGGAGGAGATGGCGTCTTGCCTATGTTATTGCAGAAGGGTATAGACGCTCTTCTTTAAATATTAGCGAACTTATATAAAGCCAGCTATAGCTTCGGCTACATCATTGTAGAGAGACGTAAATGTGGCATTTACGTAGACCCTAAAGCGTGTAGACCCATCAGTCTCTCCTCATTCCTGCTCAAAGGAATGGAAAAGGTATTAGACCAATACCTAAGGAATGAAGTACTTGCAACAAACCCACTTCATCCTAACCAGCATGCATATCAGAAGGCAAAATCAACAATAACGGCCCTCCAGTTTATCACAAGTAAATTGGAAGCGTCACTTGCGGCAAAAGAAAAAGCTCTCTGCGGATTCTTGGACGTAGAGGGTGCTTTTGATAACACCTCTTTCGAAAGCATTGAGAGAGCGACTTCTGCTAAAGGTTTTCACCCGTCGTCTACAAAATGGATCAAAGCCATGCTCCAAAATCGACGAATAAGTGCCACGTTGGGATCCGAAACGGCAACAGTAAGAGCTAATACAGACTGCCCCCCAGGAGGTGTCCTGTCACCTGCTCTGGTGTCTTGTTGTAGATGATCTCCTACAGAAGTTAACTTCTAACGGATATGAGGTGCAAGGGTACGCTGACGGCCTGGTAATCATGATCCGTGGCAAATATGAAAATATACCGCAAGTTATGCAAAGAGCTTTTAATGACACCTATAAGTGGTGCCAAAATCATAGCCTGCGCATAAACCCGCAAAAAATTACAATCGTCCCTTTTACAAGGAGAAGAAAAGTCTGTCTTAAATCACCCTCCATCGAAGTGAAAACCTTTAGCTTCAGCGACGAAGTTAAATATTTGGGAGTTACGTTTGATAAAAAACTAACATGGAACTCCTACATCTCCAACTTACAGAAAAAAGCCATTACGGCATCACTAGTATGTCGAAGGATGCTTGGTAAGAACTGGGGTCTTAAGCCTCATATGACCTTCTGATCCTATACAGCAATAATCAGACCCATGATCACCTACGCCTCTCAGGTTTGGTGGCCAAAAACAACTCAGAAGACTGCAACAGCAGCTTCAGCATATTCAGAGACTTGCATGTGTCATCACAAGAGTGATGCGTACCTGTCCTATAGCAGCTTTGGAAGTCCTGCTGGGAATAACGCCGCTTCACATCTATATTCAGAAGCAGGCTGAGTGCCCTCACTCTTACTAGAACGAAGGAATTACAGCCTGGGGATCTTAGAGGGCATCTCAAAATCCTTGAAGAACCCAACATAAATTATCTGATGTATATTGCAAAGGACACGATCCCTATGCAATATAATTTTGATCAACCTTATAGGGTGATCATTGATAGTCGTACTGAGTGGGCATCCGGTGAACCTCAATGTAAAAGAGGTACCCTGGAATGGTATAATGGTATAAAAATGCCTACTGGACCCAACACCAACATATTTCAAGCAGAGATTTCTGCTTTAAACTTGTGCATCATAAAGAACCTCGAGAAAGGGATACGAGACAGGCAGTTCTAAAGGCTATTAAGGCCTACACATACGAATCTGCTCTGAAACACGAATGTGTACATAATTTACGGAAATTAGGATGCAAAAACCACGTTACTTTGCGGTGGGTCCCAAGCCACCAAGGGATCGAGGTAAACGAAAAGGCAGATAAGCTGGCCAAAGAAGCAGCGCATATGCCTTTTATTGGTCCTAATCCCTTCTGTGGTCTCCAAAAGAGCCATATAAAACAAGTAATCAAGATATGGGAGGACAATCAAAAGCCCTCGTACTGGGATAATGTTCCAGGACAAAAACAGGCGAAAGCACTCATATCAGGCTCGCCAAAAACAGCAAAAATAGCGCTATCCTGCAGCAAGGGGCATCTCAGATTACTGGCGGGGTTTTTGACAGGCCATGTAGCCCTAAAATATCACCTATTTAAACTAGGAAAAGCTGAAAGCCAAATCTGCTGTCTATGCTAAGAAGATCTGGAGACGGCAGAACACATCCTATGTGAATGTGTTGCCATCAGTCGCACACGACACCAACGCTTCGGTAGGCCATTTCTTGCACTTACTGAACTGAAGGAAGCAGATGCTACAGTAGTACTAAGGTTTATTAAAAGCCTCCAACTATTCTAACATACATAAGGGCATTCTGTTACAATAGATCTATTAAGGTTGCAGTGATTAAAGGCATGTGTGCCATGGCCCGACGAAAATAATAATAATGGCACCCCGCTGTTTGCGGATTTGTGCCGAGATTCGTACTGCCCCTTTCACCATGTGATCCAGAAATGTAATTGAGAAGAAAGCAACATTTGACATTTAATTTTTTATCCAATTCTATCTAATTAATGGGTTACAAAAACGCGTTATTGTAATGGTTTATTATGTATTAACAAAGAAAACGTTGAAAAGGAAAACGAAATGGAAATAGAATAAGTGTTCGAAGTACCCACCACACGCACGTTCACATTCGTAGTCTGCAAGCCGATTGTGAAATCCCCGAAAGGAAAAAATTAAATATCAAATTTGACGTATTTATGTTTTATTTTCTGAAATAATCCTAGCAGCTAAGTGTCTATACGTTCAAAACGTGTCGACGCAAGGAAGGTAAATGTAAATGTTCAGTGGTAAAAAACGCACGGTAGATAAATCAGTATCCATTTTGAAGTTTTTGGTAGTTTTTCCGAGCGTTCTTTTATTGCTTTCTGCTTAATTACATCTTTGGGTCACATGATCAAAAATCTGCTCATATCTATTACAGCTCTCGAGGGAATATAGTATAAGTTTTTGTATTTTGTGCTAGTGAGAAATACCAGTCTATTCTGACAAGTGCGGATGAGATACATTATTGTTTTACTTCACACACGCTAAGCATATTGCTGATATTGCCATGTGTGCAACCATCTATAACGTTCTTCCATGATCCTATGACTGTCCACCCTGGATACGGTACAATAGCTTGCAAGCTCCAAATTTTTGTATGGCGTGTCTTAGTGACGCGGGCATATTTTTTAAATTATCTTACGTTAGGTAATTATTTTCACTTACAAAAAAATAACCCTAGAACGTATACCTAAATAACTACACTCAGGTGCAAAAAATTCGATCCACTTGAATTATTCTTCGTATATCTTTTTAAATATAACCTTGAGGTTGGTGATAAATTTAAGAGGAACAGATAAAATTCAATAAAAAACATATTTCCAAGAAAAAACAATTTAATTTATTGGATTATATTAGACTATTTAAACATTCAGAAAACTAAAAGGGTTTCATTAATAATAAAAAAATAATAACAAAATTTTAGAGCACTTATTGCAACTATTACCGAGTATTTCCACGTCGGGCCCTTCTAACAGCTTGCACACGTCTCGACATGGGGTTAATTGAATTTTGAACATTATTTTGGTGCAATTGTTGTTTGAATTGAAGTCGGGACTGCAGGCTGGCCAATTCATACGCATAATCCAGACGTCACGTAAGTATTTGTTGCTGATCCAAGCACAATGCGGACGCATGTTATCGTCCATAAAAATAAAATTAGGCCCTATAAATGGAGCAAAAAGAACCATGTACTCTTCTGAAATGGTGTTTATGTACCTTGTAGCCGCCATAGAACCTCTATCAACCACCATCAATCAGTACGGGCTTCGCTACTTATACTAGCTCAAATCATAACGGAGTCTCCCCGGTAGCTAATTCTTTCCACAATATTGTACTGAGTAAATCGCTCTCTCCGTCTGCTCCAAATTCTTTCCCGACCATCTGGTGATCTTGGGCAAAGTTTGGATTTATCCGAGAATAATACGTTCCTCCAATCGGCGTGATTCCAGTTTTCGTGATCTTGACACATATTCCACAGATAACTATGGACATTGGGCTGGTTTTCTAGACATTAAATTAGCTTCGGCTAGTCGTTGACGAACAGTCCATTTGCTTACATGCATATTTCTGACTTCGCTCAGTCGATTTGCCACCTCAACCGAAGTCAGATGCCTATCCTTCAAATAGAAGAAACCACAAATCGATCGTCTTGTTTGGGTATTGCTCTTCTACGGCTTGATCCTGGTCTCCTAGTATAGCAGACTGTTTCGTTAAAACGCAGAATGGCTCTTTAGACTGCTGAACGAGTAACGCCTAGTACCTAAGCAGCGGAATATTGGCTACGGCCATCTTGAAGTAAAGCTACTATCCTGCCTGCATCCGTTGGAGTTAAAAACATATTATAAGACACACATTTAGAAAGAAAACTGGAGAAGTTTCCTACTTCAAAAACCTTTTAACGATCAAAATGTCTAGCACAAAAAATAAACACAAGGCACACTGAATATCTTTTCGATTATCGAGCACAAATTTGTTAACAAAAACATCATTCGTCATTTGTTGGCAAAATGCAAAACAAAAAGTCGGCAAACTGATACCTTTTAATAATACGAGTGTCAAGTTGCAAGTTCGGAGTTTTAGAAGTACAAATAAAGATGAATCAAGTAACGGATCGAATTTTTTGCACCTGAGTGTAAATACCTGTTGGGGTAAATAAGTAAATGTTGGGGTCACTTGTAACCCCAGTATACGTTCTAGGGACTTGTATTCTCTAATCATAACCACATCGTATTGTAATATGTCAAAAGAAGTCTATCTTGTTAGGAAGTGCAGCATGCTTGTTGTACATAAGAAAATAAAAATACAAAAAAAAGAAAATCGAAAAGATAGTGTTTATTAATTTTTCCATTTTAGAAAAGTTTGGAGCTTTACGATAGAGATTTTATTGTTTATATAAATACAAAAGAAAGTATAGTTTATGCTTGCACTGGTCATGCAGGAACCGTCTGTTACATTTGCTATTGAAAGTGACCCTCAAAAGTGCAGCACACCGTGTCAGTGTCGACCATATTCGCTGGATTTCATGTTTGTCCGCTAAGTCATCAATGTCATCATTACAAGTATCCCACTTTTATGTTTTGGCTTGATATCATGGTAGAAGATGCCACTTTTCTCAAAAGGATATACCTTCCAGAGAAATAAATTGAAGACATAACAGCTCATTGCTTCAGACCAAAGATCTTTAATGGACAGACTAGAGAATAGAGTATACACGTACACTTTATATGTAGCAATTGTGTCATTGAAACTAAAGCAGAGATATATTTATGTAATTTAACATACTTATTATTTTTGCACTCCCTCTCTAGATTTTTTTAGTTCATACTGTCTGTGATACGTCAAAATTACTATAACATTCTAAAGGCGCATTAAAAAATATGGCGAGTCTTGCAAACTGGCACTTTTCATCTAGGCTGCTCAAGTCAAACTTCTTTCTAAACCGAACCTCAAAAACAGTTGTATGTAATAAGAAAACGTACATAAACGTAATATACAGAATATTCCATTTAATAGGTAAGTTGGTGGTGAAAAAGGCAGTCAGGTTAAAATAGCTAATTTGGCCTCAGTAATATTAGTTACCCACCCAATTTTTCAGATTCAATTTTATTATTTATTTGAATAAAAAACTTGAAAGAACTACACTTATTAGCAACGTCGGGGGGCTGAACCGTTACCCTCGGTATAACAAGGTCTAGCAGCTGTGACGTCAACAGGCTGCGACGTATATTGGTTCGTAAACGATCAGCCATATTTATAGTGTTGACATTTACACATTCAGACTGTCTCTTGCGTTTTGAATTAGTTTATCCAAATTATATTGGTTTTATTTAAAAAAATACTGTGTAGTGATATTTCCGTACTTTGTTGGTGATACCTGTTATGTCTTTCTAATGTTGTATAAGCGATAAAACCTTTTCTGAAACAATAGAAAGGGGGTAACCTAAAAGCGTGACTCGGGCGGTCTATTTATAGCACTGTGGCGTCGGCTGTTTTGTATGTGAGTTACATTTTGTAAAAGATTATTTATTTTTCACCAGTTGTAGATTCAAGGACCGGTGAAACTATAACTGTAAGTTTAAAAATCCTAGGCTTAAAAAAGATGCTATTCCAACTCAATTCCTTGACTGTCCGTTGTATTTGACAAAAAACGTGACGATTTTATTGTCCAAAGTTTTGTGTTGTTACGTTATATTTAACAAAATTATTTTTAAACATGAAGAGATGTTTTTAAATGTGTATGATAAACGTTCTGTTTTAATACAACATATTTTAAATTGTATCACCGAACATAGCCATTTGGAATCTAATATATGTAAATGTCATATTCACAGCACTGAATGCATTGCAACAATTATAATAATTTGTTCTACAAATACCCCACTTAAAAATTATTGTGGGAAAAGTAATGATAGATTAGGTAAAACACCACATAATAATAAATTAAAGACCCTGGTTAAATAGCATGTCTGTAAATTTTCTCGTGAAATTGAACAGAATTTTTAAAAAAATTGCAATTACTGTATCATTTCAACTTTAGTTTCGTCCAAATACATGTACAATTACAAATAATAATTAGTCGATTAAATATCAATCACAAATACATCTTTCACGAAAACGGTGCTCGGTTACGTGTTTGGTTTTTGCTTTGAAACTTCGTTTTTCCAAAATAAAATCGAATGAGAAGCGAAGAAGGGCTAGTTGACGACTGGCATCTTCTTTAAACCGGAAACTTAAAAAAGAATGCAAAAAACGATTCCTTTATCGCTTAGGCCAATATCATGCATGGCAGTACAACACCTAAACAGCGTCACATCATCGAAGAGCGCTGAGGCCTTGTAGTCTTGGTGGTAACGGCTGAACCCAATAACAACTACTATCTAGTAGTAAAGTTTAGTTCTTTCAATTGATTTCTACATGTATCGTGGTATTTAAATCGTATACAGTACAATCCTAAATTGTGTTGGTTTTTGTTATGCTAGCGATTGCTTGAAATGAATCGCATGAGCCCCAACAAGCAGAATTACTTTGAAACTTTTGCTAACTTAAAATAATTTTGAATAAATTTAATAAAACTAACTTCAAAATCAAATGGGCAAAATCCCAATCTCTTCATAGATTTGGAATAAACATCATAGGTGGAATGTTTATTATGTAATCAATAGTCAGCTTACAGCTCTGTAACAGCGGCAATATCCTGAAATCTATAAAATGTGTAAACTCAAACGTGAACTGTATGCAGCTGACAGTGGAATGAGTGATGAGCAAATATCCTTCCCCCATTGCAAAGGCGGCCAATTATGATAGGTGCAACCATTGTGGAACTACAGTGCCTGCTCGCAATCTGTATATCACTTCATACGAAACAGCTGAAATATTTTATTTTATAGGCCAGAAAAAGGTACTTGAGAAACAATTTGCTTATAGTATGAATAAAACAGTTGTGTATCTGTTTTTACATTTAATGTTACGATAAAATTTAATTGTAAATATCAACTATTTGCCCATGAAGTAATTTTCTTCTTAAGACATAGGGTTCTATATCTGTAAACATTAAAACATTATATAGAATGAAATTCATAAATCATTATTTGCTAAGTTTATATATGACAGTAAATCTAAAAACAAATAATATATTAAACAAAGAAATACATATACATATATTGCTTTTAGATAAGATTCATTTGACGCATTTTGACAATATAAAAACAAATAAAATTAAAATACCTTTAATACAACTGCACTATATCTGAAAAATGAAGGTTAAGAATGGTTCTTAAAATTTTAACAAGTGAAATTGGGTTTAAAATACAAAAAAGCTAAAATTCTACAAAACAATTCCAAAATATTTTAAGTTTACTTGCCAGTTGGGTTTATCAAGGCTTTACAAATTTTACATTTTTATTAATTTACAGCATTTTCTTGATAAGATCAATCAAAACAGCCTGCATGACAATTAATGACAACTACAGGCTATTGACATAACCTCTAAGTAGGATTGCTTGTCTATTTTTATTTTATGTAACTTTATATTTTTTAATGAAATTTTATATTAGAGTATTTTTTTGTTTTCTTTTAGTTTTTCTTTTATTTTTTCAAAAAAATATTTATTTTTTTTCTTTTAATGTAATACAGCTACTGTCCGCTTCTTATTAAAAGCGCTGTAAAATTTTTGCTCTAGTTAATTCTTTATATCCCAGACGCCAACAGGGAGTTTGAGAAAATGGCGTCCGTAAGCTTGGTGGTGTTATGTGTTGTGACAAAACATTGAAGAAATTTTACGAATGTTTAAAATGTGTGTTACGTTAATGTAGTTAATTTATAAAAAATATATTGTGTTTACTTTTCAAGATGACAGCTAATATGTATAGGGTCGGAGGTAAGAACTGTTTTTAATTAACCGGCATTACTTAGAGTGAAGTCTTTCGCGATAGCAATTGCAATCTTGACTAAATATTCATTAATATTTATTCGTTGTACCTATATGTATGTTTACGCACATGATGTCTTAGTTTTAACTAAACATGAGAAATTTGAGCGACGTTTATATGTAAACATTCCTATTTCATCGTATCCACTGTTTGTCGTGAATGATTTTAACTAATTAATTGTCTTCAAATTAACACCAGGTGCTATTCGATCTATTACCTGGCGTTTTATCTAAGCCTTGATAAGTTTTTCCACAGTCTGATGCTTGTATCATAACATTATTGTTATAATGAGTAACGATTTGCATATACGAATATTCGAATTATTGCGATTCCCTATTGCTAACGTAATCATCGATATCGATGTAATTAATCATTATACTAAGTTTGTCCATATATCCTAAGTACTATCTGCCTTTTATGTTTTCTTGTTCATTCCTTTTTAAATTATTAATTGTTACTGTAATACTTTTGTTCACACTAGTTATGAAAAATTGTAAATTGTTGTAGACTATGTATATTTTGAAACATCCTCCACATCACCGTATCAAATCCGGCGGATAGAGGAATTAAACAAGACATCGTCAGGAAATGTTGAAGCAAAAGTAATGTGCTTTTACCGACGAAGGGACCTACCAACCCCCTTGATCCAGCTCGCTGATAAACACCAATGTAAGTAGATTATTCATGAGAGAAATGATGCATTGACGTTTCACCTTTAGCAGATTCTCCATTCATGTTTAGTCCATACTTATACTCGAGTACCCCCGGATTCTTTTTAATTGATATTTAGAGTCTAGGTATAAAGTCCTGGCTTTTCACGCATTCTAAATTAGTAGTGGGGGTAAAAGACTTGATTAGGCGATCGATATTCCCTGACTGTACATACTGTACCTGTCTTGTCACCGACCGTGCTTCGTTGTTTCGCGAAATCCTGCCAGAACTGTACTTGATCAGACCGCGTCGCTATGACAACTACGAGATGCTTGCTCTTTCATATAGACTGTACTTTTATAATTATACGCAAAAACTGGCCGGCGGTCGACGCTAATACATTGCACACTGACTTGTCTATTGTTGCACGTACGTAACTGAATATTAGGCCAATGGTCTAGCAGTGGCTGGTCATTACTTCCAGAGGGAAAATATCCATATGTGTATAAAATTAAGATTTGATTCTCGGCTAACAGAAATCAAATATTAATATTGAATTGAATAGAACTGCAATTTTTTTTGCTCCTATATCAAACAAGAGCTATCAAGTTTTTAGTAAAATAGTAAAGGTAATGAGTAAGTGTAATGTGAGGTATTTAGAATATCAAATTAAACATTTTTATGGCATTTTCCTATCATAGGATAAAATTCCGTAAACACTTTTTAGATATTCTACTTCCAAGGAGTGTCACCTTACTAATGCATAGATTAAACGTAATTACAGCTATTGTTTTTTCTTATTCACTATCAACAAAACACGAACGCCAACATTTTAAGATTCCTATAAATATTAAACTAAATTATCTTTATACATAATAGTCATATTATGAATAAATCATTTCTTAGAACAAACTTCATCCTTTTAATTTTCAATAAATGTCTGTTGAATGATAAAAAGCGTTCCATATATACAGTCAGTCACAAAAAGTTTCGAACACTACAGCTGCGTTCGGATATTTGATCGGTGCAGATGAAGAGTACGTGGAGTGGATCAGGAGTAGATCACTCAAGCGATACTCCGAAACGAACACCGAGTACTCCCTTTAGCAATCTTCTATCATATCCGCACTTGGATGCAGTAACTCTACGACATTGCGAACGTCAAAGAGCGCGAGTAGGGTACTTGGAGCGACTAGAGTTACTCTCAACGAATATCCGAACTTATCTTCCTTAGTCTTAAAGAACATCAAATCTAAACATTCGATTATGATCCACTATTTTTATTTCTTTTTAACAAAGTTAAAAAAACACTAAATTACAGCACGAAGGCAATTATTATTTAAAACTACGAGAGAATATGATAAATATTGTAAAATTGAATGCCACGAAAGTTTTCCTACACTGCGCTTATTGCAGTGTTTCCCTGTTTTTGGAAATAAATATGTTACGCATTCGGTAAATCCCCTTCACAGTTTCGCGTACTTGCGAAAAATAAGCATTCAATTCATTTACAAAGATGAGTCGTAAAGGAAGGTGCATGTATTGATATGCGTGAACTAATAAATAAAACTACACAAAAAAGAAGTGGTTGGGCCCAAATAGCCAAAATTACCGATAAACCACACTCTACAGTACAGAGTGTAATAGAAAAATTCCAAAATATCGGAAACAGTTGAGACTGCACCGTAAAGTAGACATCCGAAGGTTTTAAATAAGCGCTAGGAGAGCTGTAACACACGCAGTGAAGATAAATCCACGGATAAGTCCACCGAAAATAACCAAAAGAAGGTGCATCCAAAAAACAAAAATATTTTTAAGAAAATCCGGATATAATGTTAATATGAACATTACCTGTATTAACATTAACATCACCAATGAAAGGTTTTTTCGGTGTAATCTTCCATTATATCGATTGTCTTACAATTCGTCTGAGGCTTTCTGGATGTACCCTTTTTCCAGTGTCCAATTCCATCTGTGGGGCTATTTTCGGCTCATTTATCCGTAGATTGTTCTTCACTGCATGTGTTACAGTTTTTTCCTCTTTGTTATTAGTTCACGCATATCGTTGAACATGTGCTTTCCTTAACGCTTCATCTTTGCAAATGAATAGAATGCTTATTTTTCGCTGGTACGCGAAACTATAAAGGGGATTTACCGAATTCCTAACATTTATTTCCAACAACGGGGAAACACAGTATGCATTAAACGCTTCGTACACTGCGTTTTCGTGATATCCAATTTTATAATATTTATTGAATTCTCTCCTAGTTTTAAATAATAATTGCTTTCGTGCTATAATTAGTGTTTTCAAAAAGAAATAAAAATACTGCATTATAATCGATTGTTTAGATTTAATGTTCTTTAACATAAGTAAGTGTACGGAAACTTTTGTGACTAACTACATACTAGAGCTGTTATCTCGATCCGGATAAGTTACTATTCGGATATCCGGATTTTGATGTTATTACCCGGATTCGTTATTCGAAATATCGGATCGGGGTCCGTTATCCGATAATTCGGATTCGTTATCCGGAACCTCGGATCTTGATCTGCTATCCGAAACCTCTGATCCGGATCCGCTATCCATTATCTGATAACGCGGATCCAGCCCCGTTATCCGATACCTTTTTCCAGCAAATACAGCCTCGATCGTAATTATTAGACACACTTTGTATTTATTATTTTCGGACAAAATATAGGAAGTGAAATAAATCAAAAATCAACTAAATTATGTTCACACGTAATTTATTTTAAAATATTAAACGATATTTTTTCGGTATACTAACTACTAAGTTGTAACAATCTTCGGTCCTCAAACCATTCCACGCATCAAAAATCCTAACTTTTAATTGTTGTTTTGAACTACATTTAAATAGAGAGTTCACTAGCCTGCAGGGGGATTCTGTAAGGCCGTTGTTGCGTCGGTGTCGAATGATACGACAGAGGTGCAATTCTGTAAGATTTTGACGACACAACTACCGTCAAGAAACCCGACAAATTTGCACGACACCTTTGCCGTTGTCGTTTACATGTTGCATCTCTTTCTAACTAATGTTATAGGTTTCCCTTTTTTTTGTAGATACAAGGCGCCAAAACTTACAAAATTAAAAATATTTAAAGTTACGTGTTGCGGTAATAAAACTAACCGTCAGAGCATATATAGCTGGAAAATTAGGTACAATATGTTTCATTTCCAAATTTGCGTATTTAGTGTGCTTGTGTGTGATTAGTGATCGCTATTCATTATTATTTTTCGGTTTAATAGTAAGTAAATAAAATACATATATGAATACTATAAATCATAATTTGCATTAACATTATAGATGTCACTTAAAGTAAGATATATTCATTGGGAAACAATGGTAAATTTTATGGAAAAACATAAGAAGGTGGGTACGGCGTGTTTTTAAATAGCATTTTTATATAGTAGATATATTTTAATTACATAAAAAAATCCTTTAAAGTATTATGAACAATTGGCAACATTCATTTAAGAATACGAAAGGACTACACAATCTGAAAACTCGCAATATATACTTGGTAAGCTACGAAAAAAATTAAAATCGAATTTATTGTTGGTTATAAGTAAAGCCGGCCACGAGCGGTACCGCGCAGTAGCGTAGAGTCGACCAGGCCTCGTGTTCCACTAGAGTTATTCTGCTAATAGAGATGTTTGCTGCCGCAAATAATTTCGCTCATCTTTTAAATAAAAATTAAATAACACGTGCTCAAACACTTACCATTTTAAGAGTCCTCCGTGAAATTACAAAGTGAATAATGTCTGTTAAATATCTGCAACATTAGATATGTTTCAACTGTTGTTTCGGCAAAACTAGTACGGCATGAGGAAAAAATGCGTTTCTATGCAGAGAACGAACGTTCTACATCTAGTGACGTAATATTTGCGTAAGTAAAATAATCTTTCAAATAACTTAACGATTCTGTTGACGCACCTTCACAAATGTGTCTTAATGTGCCAAAATCAGAATTTTTCTCAAAAACACTTTCAAATTTTTCTAGAACAGAAACATTTTTTGCGTCTTCAATCGCGCATAGCTGTGCGTGAACATGTTACACTATTTGTTGAGATTCTTCTAACGGCACCGCAAGATTTTGTAATTTTTCTATTGCATCTGCTAGCCCGAAGTAATTGTGAATGATTTTTAAATCCATTTTAACCTGACTATCTTGAAATTTCGACTGGCTTTTCTGGATTGCGGCAGCTTCCTTTGTATCGAATTGTAAAACCACGTTCTTAATATTGTCAAAATATTTATGATAATAAAACGCGGCCTGCAACCATGTTCCCCAACGAGTTAGAATAGGTTCTGGTGGCTCTGGTATACGGGGGCACAGTCTGTGAAATTCGCGAATACGTTTCGGTGATTTGACAAATACTGCTTTGGTATGCGCTATTAAAGCGTCTACCTCAGGATAACATTTTCTGATACTATCCGCCACAAGATTGAGAGCATGAATTTTACACGTAATGTGTAACAAATTAGCAGAATGCTTTTTAAGAGACCGGCCTACGGAAAGCATGTTTGCAGCACCATCACTCACTAACATCAAGAGTTGGTTTGTTGAAAGTTCAAACTTGTCCAATGTATTTAACATGGCAGTACACTGTTGCGTGCCATTACATTAAGAACAGAATGTTTCTTCTGATCTGTTGTTTCGTCGACACATAACCACAATTTTTGATCTTTCAACTCCGATTTTATTTTTTGTTCAATATGTTCGCGCGCAGATGGCACAATTCTTCGTAACGATGTTCGACTTGGTAATTTGCACTCCGAATAGTTATTCCAAAAGCAGATAAATGGTTCCTTGTCTAGTAAATTAAACGGTATATTACATGCGATAAACGTAACGCATAAATTAAATATAAATTTTTCATTGTCTGGTGCACAATTTCTTTTTGAGACATGCTTTTCACTATTTACGTGTCGTAGACAATGTTGTCTGGACCAACACATTAACGGGATTTTACAGATTACACATTTAATTTTAGCACCTTCATATATTAAGTCTGGAATTTCTGCAATAAATTTTCGAAGTTTGTCCGACCGCGGTCGTTTTGCTGACGAAATCATAATTTTTCTAGGACATAAACAATTGCGCAAATGACCGGCAGCGAAAATGTCCGTACTGCTCCACAGACGAAGTAATACTACCGTTCCTCTCGGTCCGAACTGATTCTACGCCGATGCGCGGTACCGCTCGTGGCCAGCGTTAGTTATAAGGATTATGTTGTTTGCAAATAAAACAAAATACTGTCCTTGCTAATAAATCTCCTAATAGAAAAGTGATACACTAGCTATCATTTGGTCCAAATATTTAATTTTACGACAACCTTACGGAATCGCAATTTTACTGGACGTCGGATATACTACGCCGTTGTGTACATCTGTCCTGTCGAGTTTACAGAATCCCGCTGCTTCTCTTTTGATGATTTGCGTTTGTCGCGCAGAGATTCTCTTCAACAATCCGGTTTTGATCATTTCTTGGTTTGCTAAGAAACTATGGGGTTTCTTTATATCATTTTATTGTGGTACGAACCGCACATTCAGAGGACGTTATTTTTCTTGGATTTGCAATTAACGATATGTATTGTTTGTACATTAGCACAATTTGTGCACGTTTTGTCTGTGTTAACTTCTGTGTTTTTGACTTTGTTCCGCACTTCGAACTGTCAACGCAATAAAAACAAAAAAATTCTCACTAAAATATACTCACAGAAACTTACAAATGCAGTATTCTTGTAGATCATACAAGAGAGACTAATCTATTCAAATACAGATTTATTTCCTTACTACCTACTGTTTTCAAATTTAGTTTAATATCTCAATAAAATCTTATTGTGACATAAACTTAAATATTTTCGATGCCCACTTTCGTAGAACTTAAGAATAACAGCGTCGAAACTTTGTTTTTCCAAGGGTGTCTAATATATATTATCAAGGATGTATAAGTATCGTAAAGTCTCGTGGTAAATTGTGAATCAGATTTATCAAACACCTATGAATGCAAATTAATTCAATTCCACGCATAGAGATTCAGTGCTACTCCGAATTTACGGATTTTAAAAACTATTGCACTTTTTTCATACATCAACTCGATATTTTCTTTATTAAACACTTTCTACGTTGCAAAATAATTCAGAATTTCTCTGAATAAAAAATTACGAGCTTCCTTCCTGCGCAATTTAGAGAAAAAGTTTTCAGATCAAAAATATTTGGAGACAAATGCTGCACAACCCAAACTTATATTCAAGTATACAGAGTGTTCATTTTCTGTACCGCACGATACAAGTTTAGTTTTTTAAATGGAATATCCTGAATATTATTACCATTTTTGACGTCTCTCTTCAATTCCCTGTACCTAATTTAATTTTTTAGTTAATTGACATAATTTGAGAATTTCGACAAATGCTGCTGGTTTTTTAACGGTCGATATCTGAAACGCTAAAGTGGTGATTCAAATTTCATTTGGTCGAGTATTTCTTGGAGTTTCAGACGATACATCGAAAAGTTTTTTATATCAATTAGAGTCTACAAGATGATCATCGAAGTGTGTTCTTATTATATTTTCTATTTTCATATATTTTTTACTGCTGAAAAAACTGTGTGTACGTTGCTTTAAATAAATCTATTCCCTTTATGTTGAACTCTAATCAACATTTGTCTAATTACTTTCGCTATCTATTATTCATACGTGCGGGTTTATTTAATAGACGATGTATGGAGGAAACTGATGGTTGCTTCGACTAGATCATGGAATACCAAAAAAGATAACGTTTACACATTTACTTTCATGAATATCTCTATCAAAACAAAAGTTTATAACATTTCGTCACAGTGCTCTATGTTCTTAAACGAAAAACTTCTCTGCATAGCTTCATATTTAATTTACTAAAGAATGATGCATTTGAAGTATAGGTAAATGTTTACAGAAAAAGCACTAGAAGAGCTCCTCTGCCATATTTTGTAAAAATATACAGTGTGTTCCGCTAAAAAAAATAAATAACACGAATCAAATTTACGATATCAATCACCTTATTGCAGAATCTGTTTGATATAAAAAAATCTTGTGTCTTGTCGGAAACTCCAAGAAATACTTAACTGAATCGTTAAAGAAACAGCTGCATTTCGCACAAATCTATGTAAATTATCTCAAAAACTAAGACGGGTATAGGGAATATTGAAGAAAGCTGACATGAATTGAAGAGATGCATTCAAACCGTAATAATATACCGGGTGTTCCATTTAAAATACCAAACTATCGTGCGCGGCGGAAACTATACACTGTGTGTACAAAAAACAATATATTCAAATTTTTTTGTGCTAAATTGCTCAGGAAAGGGCTTATCTTCCGTCCACGCACTAGGCGGACACGCTGTATACCTATCTACCCTCTAATAAACATGAATAGATCTTACTAATCATTACTAATAATAAAAGTAGGGATTATATTACTTATATTCTATTTTGAAGTAGGACGTTATTAAATTTACATTTGATTTCATTAATACAAAGACATTATAAACTAAATCTATGAATACGTGTAGATACTTCCATTCAATTGCCAATAATTTGTACTTTTTATGCAAGGTAGCAAAGTAGCTAGATTTATTCCAAAATAGAAGATACGGATCTGAAATATCGAATAGTGAATCTGGAAGCCCGAAGAGTTTGACAACGAATCTGATACCGGATCTGGATCCGAAAACCGTATAACGGATTCCGGATCTGAGTACCGGAGAGTGGATCCGGATCCTGAGATCCGGGTATCCGGATAGTTTTGGATCCGTATATCCGGATCTCAATTTTATTGGATACCAACAGCACTAGTACATGTTTTTAATGTTCATAACATTATCTCATTATAAAATTAAATTTCCTTACATTTGAAAACTGAAATCAATGTTTCTCGGAAATGAAAGTACATATTTAAAAATTACTCGCAAAACGCATGTAGGAGATTTAAGATTATGGAATTTGCTTAAATTGAATTAAATGTCAGTCCAGTGGGTATGTACTCTCAATAACGTCATTATTTGTTTTATGTGTTTGCTTAAATTCTCTATTGTTTTCTGTCTGATAGTTTACTTTAAATTCGACTCGACTCGAAAATGTTGTGGATGAAAATTAATTAATTCTAGAAAAAATTAATATCTTTTAAAATATAAAGAAAAAACTCATAGTAACTGAACAGTTCCAGAAAAGAGAGACAATTCTCTTTAAACTAGAAAACAGGAAATAAATTACCAAATATTGTTTGTTCAGGGCATTTTTTATATATGATATATTTAGCAAATTATGAGCAGTGTGATTTTCTGTTGCTGTGTATAATGTTTCTTTTTATAAAAGTAAATATTTTTTCATCCGTACACTTGCGTCTAACTAATATATTTTATTCTAACATAAATGTACAGTAGTGTTCAAATAAATCTGGAACAAGTTTATTTTCAAATGTAAATTGATACATTAAAAAAATGACGTTTAAAATTTTGCTTGTCTTATTTCGGAAATATCAGATTCCATTTAAATTTCAACAAAAGTGTCTAAAAAGAATGGGAAAAGGTAGATTGAGACTGGGCTATCTAACAAAAAAGCTGCTGTTAAAAACGACACGGTAGTTTTAGATTTAATCAGAAATCATCCTTTTTTAACGGCAAGAATTGCTGTTATCAATACACATTTCCCCGCTTCAAGACTTACAGCATGTAGAAGGATATTAAAATCTAACGTGAAGTGTCGTATTGCTGCAAAGAAGTCGCATTTAAGTAACGAGCAAAAGCAGCCACGATTGTTGTTTGCCTTAATGTTAATGTTTGGGCTTCGATTGCTTCACAAGATCTAGACACATGCTGGCGGGTTGACGGTCAATTTAATAATATTTTAGAATATATTATGCTACCAACTGTCCAGCATATATTTGCTGACCATAACTTTATATTTCAGCAGGATAATTGTTCAGTCCATACAGCTGGAATTGTAAATAACTGGTTTAGAACTAATAACATCGAAGTTTTGCAATGGCCTGCAAACAGTGCAGACTTAAATTCGATCTACAGTGTTTAGTGACTATTGATTAAAATTCTCGAAAAACGAAATGTAGAACCGCAAAACACTAGAGGACTATGGCAATATATCGAAGAACCGTGGAAACAAGTAACAAATCAAGAAGATTTAGGATGATCTCTAATTAATTCCATACCACGAAGACTTGGAGAAGTTATACAAAGAAATGGTGGACAAACAAAATATATAAAATGACAAAATATATAAATGTTGTTAATTACATTTAAATTATTAATTAGAATTTAATTACAAATAACATAGTAAAAACCATATTAACAAGGTCAAACAAGTTGTCCCAGATCTACGTGCACAAATAAAGTTAAAGGTACAATAAACGACATGTCCCAGATTTATTTGAACACGACTCTACATCGTTAAATTCGACATACAAGTATACAAACCTTTTTCGACATTTTAAACTCTAAAAAAATTCCACTGCCAAATAGAAATTTGAAAAAAGATAAAATTTTACGAATGTCTCAAAATATCAGACCTGGAAATTTTGCTTCACTTTTGCGTATTTCCGCTACAAAGCTTTATTTACAAAATTTATTGATGTCGAATTTGAATCACTTGTATACAGCCTTGGCCAATTGTATTAGACATCCTTCCTTTTTATAGATTCGGACCAAATAGGAAGAAACAATAAAACTACAAGAAGAAAAATGCATCAAACAATAATTTATTTGCAAAATATAAGAACTATTAATATTTCGTGCTTCCTCCGCCTGCTTTTATAACCGCACGGACTCTCTTTGGCATGCTTGCCACAAGATGATAACATTCATCTGCAGATATTTTCTCCTATTCTTCAAATATTTTTTGTTTTAGAATGTTTTTATTTTTACATACATGTTTTGCCACTTTAACTTTTAAAATCTGCCACAAATGTTCAATTGGAGATAAGTCAGGAGACTGCGCCGGCCACTCCAATATTCGCACGTTATTTTCACTGAACCGACGCACTGACTGTTGTGATTTATGGCACGGCGCATTATCCTGTTGGAAATAATATTCCGGTACTTCGGTATCAAATAATTTTAAGGCGGGCGAGTATAGCGCTGGCTGTTCATGCGGCCCTCGCACACGAAGAGCTCTCCGACGCCGGCTGCCGACATGCATCCCCAGACCATGATACTACCTCCACCGAATTTTACGGTAGGGACAATACAATCGGGATGATATGCTTCTCCCTGTTGTCATCGAACGTACTGTGCCCCAGACCGCTTGAAAAGCTGTAAACGGTAGCAATAAAATTTACCTAAAGGAACCTTCTTTGTTTTTAAAAAGTGTAGGTAGTAATTTGAATTTTTCACATCTACTAGTATTCAAAGTGGTCATACTTACGTACCTCTATGTTATTTTCGTCCGACCATAGCACATTAGCCCAGGCCTCTACGGTCCAATTTTTATATTTTTTTTGCCCATTGAAGGCGTTGTTTCTTGTGCACTGCAGTCAAACGAGGTTTACGACAAGCTATTCGTGCATGTAAACCACGATCTACTAGACATCTTCTTACTGTACGTGCAGAAACAGAAACTCTGGCGATCTAGCTAGATCTCTTGATGATTTTGTATAATGCGATCATCTCTTGCTGTTGTAAGGCGTTTTCGGCCGCTTTTTGGTCGATTTGTTAGCGATCCACTAGTTTCATATCGTTGGAGCGTGGTACGAACCGCACATCGCGAACATTTCATTGTTCTCGCTATGGCGGCTAAAGTCTTACCTTGTGACTTAAGCAGGACTACTTAGCCGCGTTCTATTTCAGTTAATTCTCGAATTTTTGGCATTGTTTCACTACTTTAAATTTAACAATCAAAAATAAAAATATAAAACACAAAATATCCTGGTTATAAACTCGTAATACACACCGCTCTGTTATCACGTCGACAATGCACTGATATTTAAAATTGAAACATTGTTCCCTGCTAAACTATTGTCGCACAGTAAGCAATTAGGCCATAAAAATCCCATTAAATATGCAAATTAAGTACAAATTCGGTATTCATTTTCTCGGAAATATAATATTGCTCATAATAATGAGATTTTATGAGTGTGTCTAATACAATTGGCCAAGGCTGTATATTCAATTATGTTGAAGGTTTTTGTTCTTTTTTAAATTATATTAAAAAGTAGATTAACTCTTTTACTTAGAAAAGCAACTTTTTGCCAATTTTTTTGAATAAATTATGAACTTCATTGCTCTTATTGTTAGTCTGCCGTTAGTACACCTGTCTGATAAAAGGTTAAGTGTGTCTTAAGCGTACTCATATAAGAAAGATGTTTTTAATTATACATTTCTGTTCACACACCCTTCATTCTGTCTTAACTTCTCTTCTCTATGACATTTGTTGGTTAGAGGGGTGATCACAAAGAACTACTTTGGTTTTTTGCGTTTTGTATGTTCAAAATTATTTGTGCTGTTAATAGATTTTATCAATTCTGCGTAACACGTAACAGAATTGTACTTTCACTCAATTCAAAATTTTTAAAAATGTAATGTGAAAGTAGTTTTAGCACATAGCTCCCGTTTATTAAAATTAAAATTACTTTACTACTAAACAGTGCATGTTGCAACAAAACGTAATTACATTGTTTTTTTTTAATTTATTTAAATAATATATTTAATTATGAGCAATTACTCCATTTAGACATACATAGATTCTATTTGATATACAGGATCAGCTAGCCCTGGAAGACATCGACATATTGTATGTTACATGCAAAACTGGGAATTAGCCATGCTTCAAAAAAAGAAACGGAATACTGCATCAATCTTTTAACATGCGCAAGATGGGTAAGACAGCGGAAATTACTACTTTTTTGCAGCAACTAGACAGACTCGTGTTTATTCGTCTCATGAGAAGTTCGTGTTGCCTACCGACTTCACCGAGAGTCGACAAAACACGAGTCTGCCTAGTCGCTGCAGAAAAGTAATAATTTCCTCTATCTTACCCATCACTGCTCCAATGTGCTCCAATTGAACCAAAACGTGACTCCCGACTTTCCGTTCTCTGTCGCATAATAGCAAGTGTCGAAGCGCAGTTGTAGCGTGCGGGAACGAAGGGGAGAATCGTATCTGTTAGTTTTGCATGCAAGATACAGTATGTAGTTCAATACAAGCTGTTTTAAGGTAAAAGTCAGCGACACGCTATACGAATAAACATGCATGGTGCTTATTTACGTATCACGTATACCTCAGTATTAGGGTGTGTTTATAGTGAAGCTGCCGTACCCGATAAAAGCGACGATACTAACAGCGATAAAAGCGTCAAAAAATATGCATCACGGATGACGTTTGTGAAGCTTCACGTACGTTACTCTGACAGTTGTCAAAATGGTTTCGTTGCAATCTTTCTTTTTTTGGTTTTGGCCTTTTTGGTCCCATATTGAGGGCGTAAATCTCTCTTAACCCTCCGGCAGACGCGCTCTGTAAAATCTTTTGAGCGGGCGCGCCGCGGCATTTTATGCCATATGTAACAAAATAAATAAAAGACAAAATTTATTTTACAAATAAGCACAACAGTCAAATAATACGAGTAGACGCGCGAGGCACCAGCCGAGTGCGGAAATCTCGCGAGCAAACGATAGACACTTTCCAGCGAGTTTTGTACACTATTTTTCATACGACACTGAAAAAAGTAATTTATTGCAAAAATATTTATACCAAAATCCGTTTGTAGCTCACAATTTGCCCGAAAATTTTTGACTTTTCTCTTGCTTCTGGGCGCTCGCTTCAGATAAACAAAATAGCAACATACTTGATAAAGGTAAATTATTACGTTATAACCGTACGTTATAATAATGCACGGGTTTTTTCACAGATGAATGAAATTGTCAACTTTCATGCCTACCCAATTGTCTGAAATTGACATCTTTCTTACATAACAATAAAATAAATATACTCAAACAAAAACTCAAAATAATCAGTCTTTCTCCATTGGATACAAACAATGGTGGCAGTTTATAATCTTGTTGCTATGGTTTTTACTGGCAAATTGTCGGCATATAGTACAAGTTACCGTTGTTTTTGTATTCTTATGCGCAATGCACAGGTAACAGCGTCCAGACTGCCGTTGAGCTATATCGGACAAGGAATTTTCTGACTGTATTCGATATTTCGATAGAAACTTCGAAATATCTTTCGGGAGTGTAGGTATTTTGACCCTGTCTTTCAAATGATATTCAATTAGATCAAAAGCCAATTTAGTCAAAAACTTTCGTCGTCTAGGTGATTCTATTAGTGGCCTAGAATTAAATATAATTTCAGCATTGACCCCTGCAATAACAAGAATTCTAAAAAATATTGCAAGGGGTCATCTATTCGTTACTCTTTGAGTTGTGTAAGAAACACGTTTTTGATCCACAACATCTACACCGCATTTAGTTCTACTGTAGTCTAATATAATGTCTGGTTTGTTTGTTGAGGCATCAGTCTCACCACCATCGTCCATGGTTGATAATAATATGACTGCTCTGTGTTTCTTGGTCATATATGATACCAATATAACATCATCCTGAAATCCAAACAAGGATGACCCAACTGCTCGACATTTATTTTGCAAAAATTCAGATAGAATATTTTTTTTATTTTTTTTGCTATACCGACGAATGTAATTCCATTTTACAAAAGGTAATCAGCCAGTGGATAACGGGTGTAATAGTTGTCAGTAGTCAAGTTTCTATTCGTTTGCTTTATTGGCTCAACTAGTCTTTTTACAATATCGAAAGGTTTGTTAGACGTCCTGAATGGACCTTCTCTTTGTGCCCTACAATATATTTCAAAATTCAAAGTAGAATAAGTCTTGCTATTACAAAGTGCATATATTTTAATACCATATTTAGCAAATTTTTTTGGCATATATTGCACAAAACTACATCTGCCCCGAAACGGGTGAAGCATTTCATCTGTTGTGACAAATTCTCCCATGCTGTAGTTATTCATGCAATTATTCACAAAATTTGTGTAAATATGTCTTATGGCTGCTAATTTTCCGTCTTTTCACTTTCGGTTCTCGTTAAAATATTATCGAAGCGAAGTGCACGCAAGAGAGAGAAATCTTTTGTAACTAAAAGCTGCTTTCAACATTTGCATACCTGTCTTTAGCCCACAATTCCAAAACATTTACATGACTGCTCTTTTTTACTGCAATCAGGTAAAGTATTCCAAATAATACTTTCATTTTTGTACCCGGTGTTAATTTAAAATCTCTCTCTTTGGTATGAAGAAGAGCATTTTTTTGTTTTCGATATATAAGTTCTCAGATGTCGACGAGGAACCTGTTCCTCGTCGATATCTGACAAATTGTCAATAATTTCTTGCAGCTCGTCATCTGTCAAATACTTTCTTTGCCAAAAAGGAGTATTTCATAATTCCTCACTATAAAGGTAACAATTAAGTGAGTAAAAGAACTGCGTACTATGAATCAATTTATTTACATGATTGGGAGCGCTGCGGCACAAAGTACCGCACTTTTGGTAACGTTCACTTTGACGTCCTATATGCAAGTGAGCGATCACACCAATATTACAGTTTTTGGATATAGGGTTGCCTATTTTAATTGACAGAACACTCCTAAAGGGAAACAGTCATCAGTTTATATATACTCTTGAAATTTACAGAATTGTGCGAATGCGGCACAAAATGCCGCTGCGCGCCCGCCGAAGGGTTAACTTCACTAAAATATCCATTAAAACTAGATGTGATTAAAGCAAATAAAATTTGACACTCACTATCGCAGCCCACAGATGTCGCGTAGCCCCAACATAAACACCTACGGTTACAGAAAAGTGCAACGCTCACCGATTAGCTCATTTTGGTAACTCGTCGCTGTTATTGAGTATCGCAGCTTCACTATAAACACAGGCCAACAAAAAAATATTTATAAAAACTTTTTAGACAAATACATCCAAATCTTATGTATTTTTGGGCGCTGAAACCATATCTGATATCAGTTTCTTTGTATCACCCGCAGTTCTCTCACAATACGGCATCGATTATATTTTAACGTGGGGAAATTTGGTATAAATCAAAATAAAAACATCTAACTTAAACCCTACTTTTATTTAATTTACATCTTTTAACTACCAGAACATATACCACTTCAATACAAATATTTTAGGTGCTTATTTTTTTTGTATTTCCTTTCCCTTTTCTCTGTAAAGCTTCTTATATAGCTTTTTCTACGATGCAATGCATTTTGTTGTTCTCGATGAAGTGACCAACAGTAATCACCCATCATGTTGATATTCCACCGTCCCTAGTACCGTTTCTCCATCACCTTTATGTCCTGATGGAACCGTTCCCCCTGTTCTTCACTCACATCGCCAAAATTTTCAGGAAAAAAGTTAAGATGGTTGTGCAAGAAATGAACTTTAAGGCTCATCAGACTTCCCAGATTTTTAAAACTTGTCAATCTTATTAACTGCGATAAGCTCATAGTTTGGGTCTTTCACATTGCCCGAAAACTTAGTCACAACGTGCTTAAATGATATCCAAGCCTCCTTTTCCTTTGTAGTCATCCTTGCTTCAAAGTTAGAATCGAACATCATTTTACGAATAACAAACCCAACGAAAACACCTTCTCTTGGTTTGGCTTTTGATGACTGTGGAAATCTTTTACACAAATATTTAAAACATTCGCCATCTTTATGAAAGGTTTTTACAAATTCTTTCATTAAGCCTAACTTTATGTGTAGAGGTCGTAGAAGAATCTTTTTTCCATCTACTAAAGGTTTATGCAATATGTTCTTCTCGCCAGATGTTAAAGTTTTTCTTACGGGCCATTGTTTTGTGGACCAATGTCGATCCCTTGCTCTGCTGTCTCGCTCACACATAAAACATGGAAACTTTGTAAATCCCTTTTGTTGACCAAGAATCATGTAAACAACTTTCAAATCCCCATACAGCATTCAATCGTGAGCCTTATAGTTAGTTTTTTGTAAAATCATGTCAAGATTTTCCACCATATGGATTGAATGAGCAACAGGTAGTGAAGCATAAGTATTTCCATTGTGTAAAAGAACATTTTACTGCCAACGTATTACGTTATACCTTACATTTGAATGATAAAAAATTAACTTTTCACGTTTTGAATATTAAAATGTGAAAAATTGGTGGGTGATACAACTTTTTTATTATTGTTTTCGGACTCAACACATCCAAAAACACAAGAATTAGGTAGAATTAATAAAAAAGTTTTTTTATCGTTGGCCTGTGTTATTTGTGAAAATTTTAATTTTCTAAGCTTGACATCACCATAATAACAGCATGCATTTTTACTTTTACTATCGCCAGATGGAAAAATACCGTATGCGCAAAATTTCTGTTTTTCAGATTTCGGCATGTTTTGATTCCGATATCTTATCTAAACCATTATTATTTGAAAAAACATCAAGATTGCTGAAAGAAAGTTCAAAAAAGCAAATGAATTTGAGTTGAATTATGAATGTTGTTTAGTCATCTGTATTTCAACCACCATTTTCTACAAACTGCCGCAATTGTACATACAGCAATTTCATATACAGAAGGATAATAGATTAACCTATGTAATAGAAAGGCAACTCTGGCCATGGACGTGAACTCGTATTTTGGCTTCTTCCCGTAGACATACCGGAAACTATCAGCAGAATACGATCTATTTATTTTAAATGTTCTTCAATTTTTGTCAAATTCTGTGTCTGATACAAATATTAGAGCACAAAACACATATTTTTATTTGCATATACATTTATTAGCGGGATTCAAGGTTAGATATGACAGTACTTATAGGATCTAGGGCGAAAATACATTGTCCGCGTTAAAGCAAAAATATTACATTGCGAATTTCCGTAAAAGCCTACAAAACGTACTGGCCCATTAAATTGGAGTCAGTGATGATAGTATTACAAGTAAACAAATTTTGAAATTTTTAAATACTTGTAATTGTTAAATTTGTCCGTACAGACAGCCAAAAGACTGATTTTTAATCGTAAACTTCAAGCAACAGAACTGAACGAGTACGAAATAGACAAATCCATTACAATTCAATAAAAACTACAGACAAACGTGCAAAACTGAACAGGAACGCGGCACAAACTTGGAGAATGACATTTTCAACTACAGTTACTATGGTTACAAATATCCATGTTACAACATTCGAAACCCTAGGGTGCGTTCGAAAAAGTTGGGCAAGGGTAGGGTACTGGTAAGGGAGGTAATGGTTACGTAACTTCTATTACCCTTATTATTCGAACGCATATGGGTGATGGATGCTGAAGTGGCGTGAAGTTTGAAATATTGTTAGGTTAGATTTCAACATCTTGAAATTTGTTAATTCTACGTCTTCTATAATTTGATATAATATTGATTTACAAAGAAAAAAACGGGTTGTAATCATTGGCACATTGATTGCATGTTTTTTTCTGTTTCTATTAGCTTTTCTCCTTTATACCTCTATATTTATTTTTTTATTTAAATATAGCGTAATACTTATCATATTAACTACTTATATTCTTATACAAACATGTATGTATCTTATAAGAAATACCCTTCCAATACATAATTGACGGTTATGTAAGTTTTGTTTTGGCTTTTGTAGGAATGAAGTAACACTGTGCGCGACGGGTAATTCTCCCTGACGCTCGGAGGTCGGTAACATTCGGCGGCTCAGTGGAGGATCTACCCGCGTTCGAAAAGTACGGTAAACATTGTCCGAAGTAAGTTATTCGCTTTTTAGAACAGGTAGGGGAGTACCTAGGGATTACCTACTGAATTTTCGATCGCGCCCCTAGTTACAAACCAATTATGAAAGAGATAGATATAGGTTAGTTGCGGTATGTCTACGAGAGGGTCAAAAATAGTTTTCTCATTGGATTCTCTACTAGAGCACTGTACAGGCTAGGAAAAGCTCGGCCTGCTCGGGCCCGCGGGCGGGCTCGAGCGGGCCTCGTCTCTTTTCATTGCGGGCCGGGCCGGGCCTAAAATTATACGGGCCTGACGGGCCGAGAATGTCTTATTAAATACATGGAATGGGTATAACGTATGCAGTAAATAGTTCTTACGCTATCATTTGTATTAAGAATTGTAATGTATGCAGTGTTATGTTACGTTTTCTTTTTTGGTTTCGTACAATATAGTATACAAAAACAAACAAAATAAATATTTCATTCTACTCATTATAATGTAGTAATTAAAGAATGTTTAGAAATAGTCGGTGCAGATATAATTACTTAAACAGGCTAAAATAATTTAGACGGGCCAAACGGGCCCAAATTTCCTAACGGGCCGGGCCGGGTGGGCGGGCCTTGTGCCGAGGTAATAAACGTAACGGCCGGGCCTACTCCATGCTGTAATGGGTCACGGGCAGGCCGGGCCGTGAAAAATAGGCCCGTGCAGTGCTCTATCGCCGCGAATAATCTGTACATGGGGTAGTACAGAATTATTCGCGGGGATTGCGTATTTTAAAACTAATTGGAATAATTTTTTGGGGTTGGTGGACGATATTATGGATACATAACTGTAAATTGTTTATTTCTTAAACATATTTTCAGTTTCATGGCACCCTTGTTTAAATCGAAAACAGATTTCAAATAGACCACCATGTATGTTATGGATTATTGCATACATGCAAGTTAAATGATATCGCATATAGTTCTAGGATATGTACCAGCTTCGAGAAATTGTGTTTTTTCTAAAAATGTTGACAAAAGTTTAAAAACAATTCTAAAAGTTTTGAGATTTTTTAATACTAAATGAATAGTTTAGTCCAAACATGGATGTATTCAACTAGCAAAAAGTCAATTTTTTAAACAGCAACTTCCATTTTTGGTCATTTCTATACATTCTACTCAAAAAAAATAAAGATAAAACATTTTATGCTTAAATTCACCGGTTTCTTAGAGAGAAAATTTTAAGAAATTCATAAAATTACTCAATTTTCCAATAAAAAGCAATAGGATTAGCAAGCGATGCTTTGGTTGAAGCTAATAATGCATCAGGACAATGGTTTGTGGTGGAGTCCAGCAACAAAGATGTTTTGAATTTCCTGTAAATACATTATCAAAATAAAGACCAGTTGCTGGAACAAGTAGTAATTTTAATACACCGTATTCTTGTTTAGCAAAATTGATGACTACCATAAAATTCAGAAGAATAAAAACATGTTTTTTTTTTTAAATTTTGAAAAGTGAGTACGTCTGCCATGTATCATTTTGCAAATAAATTGCTTTTTGAGTCTTCTATTTTTGAACAAATACTAACACGTTAACTAAAGACTAATTTGATGCATAAAATAATGTTATAGATATGTATATATTTATTATGAAATTTAGCCAATATATTAAACTTTGAAGATTAAATTACTTCTATGTAATAAAAAGAATATGCGTTTTAATTCAATTCTGAAATTTTTCTGATTTTTTGAATTACAGCTTTTTCTCATTTCTTTTAGTAGTTGAATATAGTCATAATTAACCCGACTTTCTGCTGCCCATTAAATCAAAGAGTTTAGTGCATTGAGTAACTGTCTTTTTTTAAATAATTTTCCTCAGTTTTAATTTCTTCTTCGTCTCTGTCTTCATAAATATTTTCCACTTGCACATTCACTTTATTCCATTTAATTACATCTGTGTCAGTAAATTCAATCTAGAAATAAATGTTCATGTAAGTAATGAAAATTGTGTAGAATATTAATTAATACTTGTAATAATGTATTTAAAATATAGCATGATTCAATTATTGCTTCTGCTTGGGTTTCTTTCCATCTTGATTATTTTTTCCCAACATTTGGCAATTACTGCGGGATCTACGAATATAAAGAAATTATAAATCGAATTTGAAATTGCAAATTTAATTTGGGATATGTAAAAATTTAATGACCGCCACTGTATATGAGTAGAAAAAGTGTATTTTAAACAAAAAATACATTATTTTCCGGACATCTGGAAGCATGCCATTGTGGTCACTGTCCTAAAACCTGGAGTCCCACGTTTTCCGCAAAATTACCACCCCATAAGTTTGGTTTTCGTATTGGACACTTCGGATTTCCAGCTATTTTCTTTGTCGGACGCCGTGAGAAACGTATGTGAGCGAACCGACGAAGAGACAGTTGAGGCCATATTTTTAGATATTGCGAGAATTTTTGATACAATGTGGCATAAAGGGGTGATTCACAAATTAGTTAGTCTGGTGGAGCTGGTTGCGTCCTATTTGCGAGGACGATCTTTTTCAGTAAAGCCCGGAAGTAGCTTATCAACTAGACGCTCTGTTTGGGCCGGCATTTCGCAGGGATCGCTGTTGAATCCGAACTTTTTCTTGTATATACAAGCGGTATTCGGAGGTCAAGCTGTTCGTGTATGCCGATGGCTTGGCCGTATATACTGCCAACTGTAGCAAAGACATTGTAGTTAAGATTGCAAGAAGCTGTTGACTCCCTGGTAGAATGGTTGAAAGAGTGGGGATTAAAGCTGAATGAAGGAAAATGTGTGGCGCCCCGCTTCGCCTGGTGAATAAGATTGGCCTGAGGTTCTCACATTAATTATATAAAACAAAAATTTTACCATGCAAAAAAGTTGTTAATTGCACTCCTACTTCGAAAGAATGTTATGGATGTGAGGACCAAATTAATAGTATATAATGTACGCTTAGACCTATTATGACCTATGTTGCAATCGTGTGGTCAACTGTAACTCGCCTTAAGAAACTAGAAATGCTTCAGAACAAGATATTGAGAGTCATTACCGCAGCACAGCGGTTCTTGAGGAACCAGGAGCTTGGGAGCTATCTTTGGGGACCTGGGAGCGGGCACAAATCTCTGACAATGTCCTGGTGAGGGAGTTGGCGATGGCACCTCAAGACCAACCACCACCTAAGCGCAAGGTGACTCGCGTTGGTTTCCATCTTTAAGAAATGATATTGCAACCCAACATCAGTCGGTGAGATGGAGACCGACTCTGAAGGTTAAAAGAGCTTAAACACTTCGCGGTCTAGCTCTGGAAAAAGGGATGGATATAGGAAATTCAAAGCTTTTTATAAGTTATTAACTAGCTAAAGCTTTACTTTAATCTCATTGTTCTGTTCGTGAAAATTTATTAGGTATAATAATGCCGTTAATCGAAAAATGTATCTGTTCAACGCTGCATTTGCGTAATATTAGGAAGTATAATGGAATTATTTAGAATTAAGAGTGTTTTTCGTATCGTCTTGAATCAGTCCTCGGATTTTACATTTCAGTTGTGTTGTCTCGAATTGATATATGGAAAATTTTTCAATTCAAATTTAAAATGTTTTATATTTGACAACACTACTTGCTACATCCTACACCCATGGTATGCTATATCGTTTAACTTACATTTCAGAGTGCTATGCAAGGAACCCATAATACAGCAAATTCTGCTCGAAATAGTAAATGTTCCGCTTTCGATTTAATCTAGAGGATGAAATTGAAAATATTTTTATAAAAGTTATATTTATAATATCGTCCATTAATTTCGTTATTTTGACTGTCCTCATTTTGAAGCTTTATCCCCTTGTCCTCATTTGACAACAAAAATCCTCGCAAGACAGGCTCTTCAATCTTTTATTTATAAATAAATAGTAATTCTTGCATCATATAACATGCAGGGAATCAGCCAATTATACGTTAAACTCTAAGATACTCCACCACAAAAATCGGAGAAATAATTTTAGCTGTCAACATGTTGATTGTAATCGGCCAACCCAACAGGCAATTGTTGATTCATTTGCGGGTCATTTACACAGCTTGCCTGCGATGCGAGTATACACCTGTTGTCAGTACCAGCTCGACTGGAGAGCTGCGAAACGGACGGGGATGATCGACAATAACGTATTATCGTTTATCGCGGGGATTTAATGGTTATGTTATTGTTCTATTATAAATGCAATCGTGTAAATTAGTGAAAGTAAAATTAATGTTCGCCGAAATTAAGTTTTGATCATTTATGAGTATTACAGTTTAAAATGAAATGCATCAGTATTTATCTACTCAGTAAAAGTGTTCTGTGAATTTATATTGAAAAATCAGCTCTAGAAAGCCTGCACTAACGCTGGACATCCTCGTTCTCAAAAGCTTCAAAACTTGGAGATAAAACGCAGAATTGATTGTCTGGCCCATGTCGGTGCCATTGATGTACAGATGCACTTATGTTCAACATAAGTGTCCAGTGGATCACACTCATGAGAGTCATGAGGAAATAAGATATACGAGGTCGCATTGGGTAATAATTGTAGATACAATGATAGAATCTGGTGTTTCCGAGAGGATACAGCATATGAATAATAATTCTTTCAGCTATGCGAGACGTAAAATAAATGTTTTAGTTTTAAAAAACCGTTTGATATGTAGCGTGCACACAATCATGCACAACTAGTATCGCTCTTATGTCTTAGAGCGTTCCAGTATTTTGCTCTTTTTTCACGTTAGTCATTTGTTCTAACGAATGCAGTTAGCATAACATTTCGAAAGCTACAAATGCCATCTCAGGGGCTAAACAAGAAGTCTCGTTATTTAATTGCCACACAACGTATTGAATTATAATTTCTAACAAAGCGGAAACAGGCCAACTAATAGTTACGAGGATGGCATGAGAAATACCCGTGTTTGGTCACAGATGGCGCTTTGTGTCAAAATCTGCATTACCGACTGTGAGTACTATTCTTTAGTCGACGTCTATCAAAATTTCGAAGAGATTTATCGAGTAGTGTTGTTTTGAGATCTGTTGAAAGTGAGCAAGTTTACGTATTTGAGAAGTCATGAAAAAAGAACAATACCGGTCAGCGATTCGATTTCTTTTTTTGGATGGTAAACCGTGTGCAGAAATCAAAGAGAAGTTGAATGCAATTTATAAGGACCATGCACCTTCGATTACTACCATCAGATACTGGTTTAATGAATTTAAGCGTGGCCGAACACCCATCTTTTATTAGGAGCGGCTTGGTCGTCCCATTG
The DNA here is from genome assembly GCA_029619315.2 of Dynastes maya. NCBI lineage: Eukaryota > Metazoa > Arthropoda > Insecta > Coleoptera > Scarabaeidae > Dynastes > Dynastes maya. The sequence goes on along the minus strand of JAROYE020000003.1, from coordinate 53,096,036 downwards.
AGGTGACTACGGACGATATGATCAATAAAGTTTATGTTATCGCGTTAGCAGACCATCGGGTGAAGATTAGAGAGATTGCTGATGCGGTAAACATCTCAATTGAACGTGTGCAAAACATCCTTTACGAAAAATTGAGTATGAGAAAGCGGCGAGATAGGTGTCGTGTCTGCTGATGATCGCGTGATAATTTCGAAGCAATGTTTAGACATGTTTAAGCGCAATATGAGTGAGTTTCTGCAGCGGTATGTGATTGTAAATGAGACATGGATACATCACTACATACCAGAAACCAAATGCCAGTCGGCAAAATGAGTTTTTCCGGGCGAACGTGCACCGAAGAAGGCGAAGACGATCCCCTCAGCCGGGAAAGTTACGGTGATGATTTTTTGGGTTTCGCAAGGCATAATCTTAATTGACTATTTGGAGCAGCGACAGCAAAAGTAGTCCAGTTACGATACGAATTGGTGTCCTATCCACCATATTCACCAGATTTGGCCCCCGGTGACTTATTCCAAACTTTGAAAAATGGCTTGGCGGAAAGCGGTTCACGTCAAATAAAGAGGTCATTGCCGAAACAGACACCTATTTTGCAGAGTTCGACAAATCCTATTATTTGGATGGTTTAAAAAAGTTGGAACATCGCTGGGGTAAATCTATAGAGCTACAAGGAAATGATGTCGAGAAATAAATTTACTAAATGCAAAACAATTACGTTGTCTTCCTTAACACTGGTATTTATCATACCACCCAATTTTTTAGCACCTAAAGCTGAGTTCACACTTCGCGAAGCAGCCCCGCGAAATGTGCCTTGCGAACAATTTGCCTCGGTCTTTGTCGAATGAATAGCGAGGCAGGATGAACCAGTTTAGCACGAGACAAAGTAAGCCAGTTTATCGCGAGGCAACGTGATCCAAAGTACGCGAAGCAAACACTTCGAGGTAACTTTGATGCGTGACCAAACCGGCGAAATACCGGTATCTTTGTGTTGCAGTAACTCAAGTAAACATATAGCATGTGTTGTTTATTGTTTTAAACATAAATAACTCTCATATGTAATACCCCACACACCCAATAATGTATTTTGAATTACAATTTTACAGATATTCGCCTTTCAGGGGAATTCTCAAATGTCGGTACACTTGCCACATCAGTTATTGGTACACTAACAAAATTCTGCGTGGCAGCACTGCCTAACGTAACTTAAAGTACAGCAATATCCATTTCAGATGACGCAATAAACGTAGTTAAGTGAGGCGCGAGTAAGAGGTCTACAAGAGTCCTGACATCTGAGGTGGATAGTACTGTACATAACCATGCATAACTAAAACCTGCCAACAGATATAAAACGTTTCATAAAAGCATTCTACTCTGATCTGCGCGCGAATTAAAAAAAATTGAACAGATTCTAAATTATTTTATATTATTTAATGCACAATTAATTCTAGTGCAATTTTTATGTCCTTTTACGAAATAATGTACAACAAGCAATGTATCGTTACAAGCAGGCCTAGCATCTTCTAGGCCTTCTTGCAACGATACATTGTTTGTATCTACGTACCTACGTATCTACGTTTGTATCAACGTACAATTTCACGAACTAAATTGCATACAACCAGATGTGCGCGCCAGTTCAGTATAAATCTGGCGAACTACACTGTTGGGGAAGAATATAAGTAAATGATTTTCAAGAAATTTTCATTTGAATTTCACTGTTTTAGAAGAAAAAACTTTTGAAAATCCTTGAAATTCAAATTTTAATCACGTGCTGTTAAAAGCGCCAGCCGTTGGTGTGACATTATTTGGTCGCCAACAGGTTGGCTTCCATGCGCCACAAATATCAGATCGTTGTAGGTATGTTATAATTAGGCTGCGCTCACATAAAGATAAAGTAAACGCGAAATTAATGTAGGAATTTGACAACGACCGTGAAGCTAATGCACAACACTGATTCGTATCTTTCTTGGTGATATTACAGTACCAAATATACTGGTGATTGTAATAGTAAAACTGTTGATGCAGAAGTGAATTGAATTCACAAACTTAGAGATAGGGAAACCTCGGAGATGGACAGTAAAAATGGTTCAATCAAGTACTACAGACATTACATTGGCTACCTCGAAATGGAATTCCAACATTAATAATACACTTTACAAAATTACCCTGTACTTCCAGAATGATAAAATCATAAAATGCATTAAAATTATAAACTGTATAGGCTCTTTCTTTAATAATCCGGCCTAACTGTCTTGCTTCGTTTCAGGTATAGTGCACGAAAATTCCAATAAATATTAATTTTATTGGAAAAGCCTGTGACGAAACGGGTAATTTGATGTGCATGAAATTATTTCCTTAACAATAACCTAACCTAAATTTATCTGTTGGCATTAACAATTGCTTTTGCATTGCAGGGGATTGCGCAGAAACGTTACATAGTATAGTTATTAGCAGTTTCTACAGTAATCATGACATACAAATTCAAAAACAAACGCAGAAAATAATGTGAAAGTTTGACATGTGTACAGTTTCGCGTTGCGCTACCCCACGTGTACTCTACTTTAAGGTTTGGCGTTTTTCAAAAGTGGGGACAGAGCTCTCAGCGGTGTGCCGATTTGCATGTCCGTAAGTACTGTACAGTGGTACTCACGTCTCTACGTAAATGATGAAAAGAAAGAATATAACCGCAGTGTGCGTCATTCATGTTCCCACCCGTATTCTCCGTTTCATATATTTACGTAACGGCTTGAGCAGTACGGTATATGCAGTTATATGATATGTGTTCCGTCCCTGCAACGGAATTATTCATTCATTTGTTTATTTTAGTTTAATTTTACATAAATTTAAATTATTCAATTATTAACCTATAATTTACATAATTGGGATTAGTAGGTGTATTATTATAATTTTAGAAGTTTATTTTCATATTAATCTATTTGTTTTGTAGTAGAAACGCATTTATTTAATTTATCTTTTGTAAAAATCTAGGTAATTACACAATATTTCTTCTATCGGTTCCTTTGTTCTTTTCAATTACGTGATTGCCTGTAGTAGATACTTCTCTTTTTCATTTCCTGATTAGAAAAGTAGTTTTAAGTTTATTTCTTAATCTGTCAATTATGAGTCGCTCTTCTGTACTCAGATACCCATAAATAAATTGGTCCTGGGCTATGAGTAGGCTTGCAACTTGCGAGCGGCATACCAGGACGTACCCACAAACAGATACCTGGTCGAAGCGAATATTAACATCGACCGCCGAATACTTGAATTTGTGTTACAGTAATTTCGTATGTGAACGCTACTTAAGTTTGTCATATATCCTTCGTTCTTTATGTACTTCGTTATTACCATAATATTGAAAAGCATGCAGATTATCTGTTGCCCAGATTTATACAAACAAATGTTCTAATTTAAAAAAAACCTTATGTTTTTGTCCGACTTTAAATTAAAAGGCACGGGTACTTTATCCAGGTGTAGAAATTTAGAAATGTATTTACTTTCTTTCATTTGAAAAAAGTGTATAAGTTACAATATCTTTGTACTGGATTAAATAACAGTAGATGCGCGTGGAGCTGCGGATTAGTACGAGAAATTATAGGTCCCTGTTAAACGGTAACTGCTCTAACTTGAACAAAAGGCAAGGTTTACAAGCACTGCTTGTTTTCGGTTAATTCCGATCCTTACGGTACTCTTAGGAGTAAAAAGGTGAAAAAACGACAATGATGTTTCAAAAACAGTTGCAAAGTTGAGTGAAATTGTAGAAAAAGATGTTCAAAATAAAATCACCGTTTTTCGCGAAACTTTTCTCACTGTAAATACGTTTAAATAATTTAATTTGCATTTATGGGGACTTAAGGTTAAATTATTTTTAAATCCCTTTCCTAGACGCTTTAAAAATTAAATTAAATTTAGATAACATTTCAGAAGTTAGAACGATACTGCAGAGTAAACTTGCGGTTAATGTGGTTGGTTGCGTTTAGTCGCCACTGCGACCATCAACACAGTATAGGTGAACGAGACTTCCCTCTCAACCTAACCCCAAATCGATATAATCCCTGCCGCCAAAAGTAGAGACGCAATGACAACGGAGTACGGTAATGCTCCACATATAGTAAAGTGTGCTTGTTCAGTAATACCTGCAGCTCGTAAAAAAAGAAAAATCACATATTTATAGAATGGGTTTAGCACCTTCAGTCTCCGAATGAACTTGATTATTAATTACTAGAGTCGATGTAGTGTACAGATATTTCACCGATATATTTTTTCTAAAAACGCTAGCTTCCGTCGTTCAAAAGTTATCATGGGAGGGGGGACACCACCGCTTCATTGAGGTTGTGATGCTCTGAGTGTAGTGCATTGTCCACAAACTTTTCATTTATCATTGTCTCATTTTTGCAAATTTGTCCAACCGATTAAGCGCTTCATTGTTACAACAATGGAAATTAGCCATAATATACTCCAAACCGATTTCTAGAAATAGCATTGAACACTAATGAATTATGGGCATCTGCACTATTTTCCCAATACATACGTCTACGCGGTAAAAAATTTTACCCATTTAAAGTCAACATACCAAGGAAATGCTCTATCTCTTCTGGAGTAATGTTGTCTGTAAGGTTGTGTTGCAAAGAAATTGCTGTATCGAGTAAACATTGTTATCACATTCTTATCTACGAAAGATTTGTATATTGAATTTAGGATCACTGTCTTCACTCGCACTTACAACGTTTTCTCTACTTTCATTCTGTTTTGTCATTTTGTTCAGTTATATCTTCATCATTACAATCTTGTTTTGTAGAAATTTCAGCTGTTGACAAAAGCTGAGATGCAGAAAAAATATTCAAGCCAAAGCTATCTTCATCCCGGGAATCTCCATCGGTTAGGTCGGAACAGGAGTTTGTTGGAGGAAAAATTGTGATTACAACCTCACTACTATTTTGTGAATCACCAGCACCTTCTTCAAGTCATTGTATAATTTCCTCTAAACTGATTCCTATAACGTAAACTGTAAACGTCCTTTTAAAAGGACGATGGGCAAATTTGGGTTAATATGTATTAATTTATATTATATTTTGTTGTGATTTTGAACTGGCTCTTAGAGATCACGATGGCAGCGAAAAATCCGAATTTCGTGATATAGTTAAGGAATTAATCGATTTTTCTGCTAGTTGGATCTGACCCTTCGAGAACTTTTAGGTAATGCTAGTGTTTTTAAAGAAGCCTCAAATACAATCCAAAATAAAATTTTAGTTTCTATGCTTGCTGTTTATAGAATAGAAAAATCAAGTCGATTTAAAAATTCCGATTTATTGTGTGATGAAACAACAGATGTAACAAATTGGTGTCAGATGGTAATTATATTTAGATATATTTTCATTGGCAGGATTTATGAGCACTTTTGCGGATTTGAACGAATTAAGGATGGGCGGCGCACAATGGGGCAAAACCGCATTTGCCTGACCAAAAATCGATAACTTTTTTATTATTTATTGCAGGCAACTAAAATTTTGGGAATGTGTAAAGGCATGTATAAGCTTCAAAATAGTTATGGTATAATTATAAAAATCATTTATTTAAGACCGATGCAACAAAAGAAACATATCAAAATTATGAGAATCATTGAAGGACATAAGAAATACTGAATGCGCATTATTAAAATAAAACAAAGACAGAATGATTTTTGAGTGTATATTTAAAACAATTATGTAAATATAGAAAAACGTAATTTTTTTATGTAAACACCATAAAATCAAAAAGTAACACTAAAAAACTTATTTTTATTAGGTAAGTATGTATTTTATATTTAATTTAATAATAACTGCTTGGCTTCCTCATCAAGTTCAATTATATTTTATCAGATGTATAAAGTAAAGTGTGAAAAACGTCTTCATTAGTAGCCGATCGAGAACATTTTCTTGCATGATGTAATCTAAAAGTTTTGTAATCTTTATTTCGAGATTCTTGTGCATCTTCAGAGAGTTGCCATAGAGGTAAAACAGCATTAAAACGAATTATATTTTCTCCATGAATCAGTACTTTATGGACAGAAGATGGCATGTAATACCATTTATATTTATCTACATATAATACGGCAGTTGCAAGAGCATACTCTCCAAATTTTTCAGGATTTATTTCCATTCCACACGACATAGTTTGTAATATGATATGAAATCGTTTTATCAGTTCTACATCAAATCCTGTAATTTCAGATGTACATTCAAAATTAGCAAAAAATCTTCTAGCAGTGTTGCCATCATTACTGTTACCACTTACCTGTCGAGGCTTGTCAATTATTAATCCTAGTTGAGTTCGAAATCGTTCTTGTACATACCGCTTTTTAACGACTTTTTTGTCTTCCGCTGTAACTGCTGACCATTTTTTAAACGATAAATTTTATGAAACATGCAGAACGAACTCCATAAAACGAATCCATGCATGTAAAGTTGAATGTCCAAATCTAAAGCTTTCTTCATTCTCAACTCTTTGCTGAACGCGTTCTAAACTGTTCATTTCACTTGGTTTTGCAAGACATACATTACAAGTAGAAGCAGATGGGGTATTTGTTAACACTTGGACAACTTTTCCATCTGTCATAGTAAAAAGGAGTTCATGTCTTATTGAGAACAATTTCTCATTTACTAAAACTTTGGAGGTAGAAGAGAGTGGATTTGTTTTTCAATTTCTTCAACAACACTCTTTGTTTTTTCTGGAGTTTCTTTAGAGAATTCTATCGAAATTGGTCGACAATATCGGACAGATGAGGGAGTTGGATTTTGCCATACAACATTTTTACTTACATCATCAACAAGCCCCATGGGCACTAAAGAAGATATCAAGAGATTGCTGTCGGATACAAATTGACTTTCACCAGAAAATATTTGTTTGTATTCTCTTTGTCCAGAGGAACCATCGCAGCCCCATTTGCAATATAAAATTAAATCGGTTGATGGTTCCAAAAGTTTTACCTTCATTAGTCTTGTAGCAGTGTGATCTAGAAGTGCTTGCAATCTTACTTTGGCACTAACATCGGTAACTTCAATTTGCGTCTTATCTGGATAACATGCTTCTTTAGCTTGCCCAAGTTGTTTGTACGATGGAAAAAGTGTGCATTTTTTATTTTCTAGGATTTTTTTAAGACATGTATATTTAGACTTACTCAAGCCCAAATCTATGTAAACAGCTAGAGCTTCATCGGTACTATAAGCAACAGTAGAGGAGTGCCCCTTCTTTAATATTTGATAGATAAACTCCTTAGTTTCTGATGAAGTTAAGCGTAACTCTCGTTCATTTAATGCTTCTGTTGTTTCACCAAGTGAACGCAGCCCTTGAATGTAGGATTGATGGATGTGGTCTAACCCTGATTCACGAAATAATCTTATTGCTTTTCTATGTTGTGTCACTTCCGCCGATTCTTTATATGACTTACATGGTCGTCCTCGTTTATGTTCAGGTACTGAAGACTCATTAGCTTCTTCAAATGATACGGAAAACTCACCATCTAACCATTGTCGATTGGTCTCCAAAAATTTAGCTTTTATTCTTCCTGCTTTATTCCATCGGATTTTAAATTCAGGTAGCAAATATTTTTGTATCTTCACAATTACACAAGATAAATTACTCTCAAAAAGATTAAATGTGTCTTTGATATATCTTTCTGCTGTAGATATATGCTTTCCATGTTCAATGAAAGCCAGACATTATGCGATTCAGAAAAAAAACCTGCTACCTGATTGCACTTTGTTTTTTTTTTTTTTTCAGTAATACGGAATTCTGCGCTCAGAGTACATATTATAATATTATGTGCTGTGCTAACTTACGGTTTCTTAAGTTGCCACGTCCTGAATATTGTCTGTATTTTTTACGCTTTTTTAAATTAACTGTAAGTTTTTAAACCATATTATGTATTTCCAAATTTTTACCTCTCAATAGTAATAATTATTAAAACAAATTACAATTGTGTTTGTTGCATATCTAATTTACTAATAATGTATAACTGGCTTACAGTATAGAAATTCTAAATACATAATTTATGTATTTCGATTCCAAAGTTGTGGTTTCTTGATAACTAAATAACATTTAAAATAACTTCAAAATATTTTTAATAACATGCTGTTGACGTAAAAATAAAAACAAATTGCTTATTGGAAGTATTATCAAAACCATATCTAACCTCAAAGTCAATACATTTGATGATGATAGGATTTTGAAAATATTGTTTTCTTATCAATACCATTATTTTTATAAATCTCGTTTAATAATATTAAAAGAACTCATTGCAAAATATTCTAGCAAAACAATCAAATATTCTATACTGTAGAATTTCAAATAACCAATGCACAAATGTAGGTATATCACTTTATATAGGTATAGAAATATTCAAACAAACAAAAATAATGGTATTGATAAGAAAACAATATTTTCAAAATCCTATCATCATCAAATGTATTGACTTTGAGGTTAGATATGGTTTTGATAATACTTCCAATAAGCAATTTGTTTTTATTTTTACGTCAACAGCATGTTATTAAAAATATTTTGAAGTTATTTTAAATGTTATTTAGTTATCAAGAAACCACAACTTTGGAATCGAAATACATAAATTATGTATTTAGAATTTCTATACTGTAAGCCAGTTATACATTATTAGTAAATTAGATATGCAACAAACACAATTGTAATTTGTTTTAATAATTATTACTATTGAGAGGTAAAAATTTGGAAATACATAATATGGTTTAAAAACTTACAGTTAATTTAAAAAAGCGTAAAAAATACAGACAATATTCAGGACGTGGCAACTTAAGAAACCGTAAGTTAGCACAGCACATAATATTATAATATGTACTCTGAGCGCAGAATTCCGTATTACTGAAAAAAAAAAAAAACAAAGTGCAATCAGGTAGCAGGTTTTTTTTCTGAATCGCATAATGCATAACATTTTCTGTCTTTTGAACCAAAATTTTTTACTGGGACAAACCCTGATAACAACTAAAACCTTAGGACAACTTTAGAAATAGAATTTCTAACAAGCGCCTACTTAATTGCAGTACGTAGAAAAATAGACATTTATTTAAATAAAACTAAAATTTCATAAGAAAGTATATAAAACACCCTTTCAGTTGGTGTAGAACATTGTATGAGATAATCACTTTTAAGCGGTTTATTTTTTAATTAAACAACGCTCAGAATTCTTAGCGTACAGAACCACGCTTTATGCGCTAAACTCATAGTCGATTATTTGACAAATGGTTAAAAAGAAAACAAAAAAATGTATGGGTTAACAAATTTCAATATGTTAGCTATACTAAAAAAAATAAATCAAAGCAATATGTTGAATTCCATAAAAATCATTTTTGGTCAGGTTTTTACACAGCGGCCCTCTAGTGCGGCGTCCAAGCACACATTAAAAATAAAATCCTTGTGCACATTATATTCGCGGCTGTGCCCACCAGCGTATTTCTTAATAAACTATCAGCAATTCCTTTTATCAAAGATCATTGTAAGCTAAAGGTAAGATTTTATCATATTTCTTACAATCGCGCCCCCCTCGTCAAAAAGTTACCAACCACCACTGCTGTCATAATTAATTAATTCGAACAGAATTCGATAAAGTGAAGAAATAACAACGATTAATGAAACAATGAAAAAAATTGGAGTAAAAAAATGCAAGAATTAGTAATTAAAATCATTAAAATACACAAAATAAACCAAAAAATCGTATTTTTTTAATTTTATAAGGGCAAATTTGTATCAAGGACTGTTTTTTACATCATTTTTAGGTTAAAACATCGTTTACCTCAAATTTCGGGTAATATTCAAACATTTTTGTATTATAATTACAGCTTGCATACGAAAAATTTCTGATTTTTTTACAATGTAATGCACGTATTACTTTTTTTTTAGTTTCCTAGAAAAGTTAACCCAGACCTCTTAGCACATACGGAATCCCAATAGATGGATAGATTATCTTTGTTAATATTAGTCTCACAATAATGTTTAAAGTTAGCAAAATGCTACCATTATTTTCAGAAATTTTCGAATTTGATAATAAAACATTTCACAGGACATTGTGTTTCCTGTTCCGATATTTTAATTCTAATACCCATGTTTAGTAATAAAAAGTCGTTGCCAACATATATCTTCTGAATAAATAATGCCATTGGAAATTGCTTGATCATGTGATGTTTTAATATTGTCTAGAACTGAGATTAGTATCTTTATTTCACCATGTTTAATTTATAATTATTTACATTTAACTTTGTTTAGGTTACATTTTAAACTGTCTTATACTATGCTAGTTGGGAAAACTTTCTTGCTTATTTATAAGAGGTGATCTGTACAACGTTAAAATAACATGTGAGCGGATGAAAACCCATTAGAACTTCCTATTTGTAATCTATTCGAAATTTATGTTTAGAGAGAAATGCCCGAGTAATTAGAGGGTATTTTTTTATATTCATTTCTTCTATTTTGTTATACAGCTGCATTTTATCTAGTTTTGATTATTACCAGGAAACTGCAGCCTTCTTATAAATTTAATCATATACACTGCTTATAATAATGTTTTGGTTTACATCAATTTTCACTCTTCTTACCCTTTTTTTCGGTGTTGCTTAAATGAATCTTTCAAAAGATTAACACTATATCTTTTCTTATCACCGATAAAAAGAACGTAACGTTTTCGCCTGTTTGATTTTTAGTCGTCACAAATAAAAGATTAGATAATTTTAATTAAAAAATACGAATGTGTATTTAAATTATTTATTTAGTCAATAGATGCAGGTTGTACAAATTTAGTTTCGCTGATAAGGAAATATTTCTTAAAGTGACTGTTTTATATTGTACATCGCGCCATGTAGAACTGGTATGATTCCATTCAGCTCATGTCACCACAGAACACTACTCTATACAAAAGCGACACTTACGGTTAATAATTGGAACCATCTTTGGCCCCCTGGTGGCTCGGAAGAAACTAAAATTGAATAAACCACAATTTCAAAATCTTCCATTTAGCTTTCAGAATTTAATATATTATTTTACAGGTTTTTTGAGCTAGACTGTGGAGGATTATGATTCCTTAGTTTTAACATTTTCGAAAATACATACATTTAAAATATCGGTAAGCGTATATCAGTTTATAAAAGGAGTGACAAAGAAAACAACACCAATACGTAAATATTTACTGTACATTGTGAAGCCATGTAAATATAAAAAAATCCCAGCATGAAAAACTCTAGATTCACACTTTATTAAGATAAATTTAACATATTAAACATATTACAAATTATGTAGATATGCAACATACTATGCATTAGACAATGACTGATTCGCAGAAATACTTCATATAATAATAATAATTATTATTATTCCCAACTGCTGCACATACAATGTAATCACATTAAGAATAAGATTTTGCCTATCACTAAACAAAACTGCTAATATTAGCGTCTAATAATTTTTTTAAAGAACAACTAAATATTCTGATCCTATACGGTTGTAGTTATTTAACCTGGGCAAATATGCGGTAACAGCCAGAGGCGTGGCAAGCGCATAAAAGTTTACACATAAAATAGAAGGTAAGAAATACATTATAAAACGTGCTGAAACACTTACCGCTTTAAAAGTCTTCCGTGAAATCACAAACTGAGTAACATCTGTTAAATATTTGAATCACTAGATATGTTTCCGCAGCTGTTTCAGTCAAGTGAGTACGACGTGCGGAATAAATGTTTTTTAATGCCAAAAACGACCGTTCGGCATCTAGCGATCTTATATTTGCATATTTAAAATAATCTTTGAAACAACTTAATGCATCTTCACACGCACCTTCACAAATGTGTCTTAATATAAGAAAATCGGAGTCTTTCTCTAAAACACTTTTCGTATTACACACCAATTTGTTTCGCCTTCTACAGCGCATAACTGTGCGTGAACATCATTCACAATTTGAACAAAATCCACTAGCGACATCGAAACATTTTGTAATTTTTCTATTCCCTCCGCTAGTCCGAAGTAATTCTTGTGAATAGTTTGTAAATCTCTTTTAACCTGACTAATATGAAATATTTCTTGATTGCTGCAGCTTCTGTCGGATTGAATTTTAAAACTATCTTCTTTACTTGATCAAAATATTTGTTGTAGTAAAACACAGCCTGCAACCATGTTCCCCAACGTGTAACAATCGGCTGTGGTGGTTCAGGTAAATCAGGACACAGTTTGTGAAATAGTCGAGTACATTTTGGGGACTTTAGAAACAGTGCCTTTGCACTAGCAATCAATGCATTTAACATGTAGAAATCGTTTGTGCCGCAAGATTTAGAGTATGGATTTTACACGTTACATGTAAGAGGTTACCACTGTGTTCTTTAAGAGATCGGCCCAAAGAACGCATGTTTGCGGCACCATCACTCATAAACATTAAAAGTTGGATAATTGAAACTTCGAATTTGTTCAATGAGTTCAACGCCACCTTTAAAATCTCATCGGCAGTACAATTTATAACTCTATTGGAAGCAAGTAAGAAGGAGGATGACGGTCGATGTGGTTCTATTGTACGTACCATTACATTAACCATAGAATGTTTTTGACGATCTGTTGTTTCGTCCACACACAACCACAGTTTTTTATCTTTCAATTCCGGTTTCATTCTTTTTTCTATATGTTCACGAGCAAGTGGCACTACATTTCGTATCGATGTCCGACTAGGTAATTTACAGTCCGCATATTTATTCCAGAAGGAGACAAATGCTTCTTTGTCTAGGAAACGAAACGATAGATTACATAAAATAAGAGTAGCACATAAATCAAATGTAAATTTTTCTTGGTCTCGTATGCCACTTTTTGCAGAAGAATGCTGTTTGCTTTCGATGTGACGTTGACAATGGCTTCTGGACCAACACATTAAAGGGATTTTACAAACTAGACATTAAATTTTAGCGCCATCAAAAATTAAGTCCGGCATGTCCACTATAAAGTTTTTAATTGTGTCTACCATTGGTCGTTTTCGCGACGTACCTAACTGCGACATTTTTAAAGCAAACATAAGCGTACAATTACGAAATAAGTTATGACAGAACTACACAGAACTACTCGCATATAGCATCGATTTAGTACTGACGCTGTGAACGCATGAAATAAATAATCGCCGACTCCGCACCACATATCTACTACACTGACTGTTATCGCTGTTTGCCCAGACTAATTATTAGGTTAGAGCCCAGACTAGTTATTACCACACTGCGGATCGGGACTGCCTCTATCATCAACGCTTGAAACAGAGCGGAGTATCGTGCCCCGCTCTGTCTCAAACGTCGATGATTGAGGCGGTCCCTATCCACAGTGTGGTTATTACTGCACTTTTGAACGATTGGGAATCTAAACATTATGTGTTGACAAAGTGTAGAACGTTGGGACATTTCTCGCAGATCGTGGAACCACAAAGGCTAACTTGCTTAACAAAAATAGAGTATCAACTACATTGAAACTACAATGAAAGGCAAGCATTGCTATGTCTTAACTCCAACGGTGCTACAGAAAAAGTAGTCAATAATGTGTTGGGAGGAAAAAGCCCTCGAGATGTAGTTATTACTATTAGAGAACTATGAAATAATATAAATGAACTGGACTTCGACTAAAACCGTTTTAAACATTTAAAACTTGGAAATTGTCACAAATAATTTTATTTACATACATATTTGAATGAAGTTTTGGTTCAAACCATTTTAGGACCTTCTGAATTCAGTGATGTAGTCAGATTTTTAATAAACAAATCGCTAATTAAATTTTACTTTTTTTGAATTCGAAAAATAGTCATAGCCTTGAAAATCAAGATTAATTTCTGAAATCTTGCGTGGAAGTAGACTTCTTGATCAACAAAAAAATTGGTCTTATTTTAATGTGAAACTATAGGTTTTACAGGGTTGCTTCCATTTCAAATGGGTCACACTATAATATTTGAAGCTATATTTAAAAATTATATCTGTACTTTAGTCTTCTAGATGAGTAAAATTCTTTCGCTAGCGTAAAGTTAGCTTCCTTAGGCATATATTTTTGGGACTGTGAAATATTCTTTTCACATATGCTGCAATTGGATGGTACACTTTTTAAAATTACATAGCTCATCGCATAATGCAGCACTGTTTTTCGATTGCCCTGCTCATAGGAAGTATTTCCAGGATCGCCATTTGAACAATTTCCAATTGTTCTTTCTCTGGATCTTCCTTCCTTTTTGTAATCAAACCATTACAGAAAAAGTCAATTTTTGTTTTTTACATGTAAAATAAATTGCAATAGTCAAGGTGTATAGACAAAAATGAATAATAAAAGTATAAATAATAAAATGTAAAAGTCACAAAAAATGTATACAGTACACATATGATATACTTTAACCTAAGAAATATGACGACATGCAGCAATAAAGGTTTTGGTAATCTATTTTTGTTGTTACGCAAAGTTGGCTAGGAAAGAGCGCCAAATTGTTTCTTGTGACGTCATAATGTTCTAAAGAGCTCGTTGCTAAGCAAAGTAATCATAACAATTGCCAAACTGCCAAATCTCAATTCCAAACTCGTAAATGATTCTTATTATTTATTGTTATTATAATCTGCATTTGTTATACTTTCGTTCTTTGTGCTCGTTATTGTTTTACGTCATTTTAACTTGTTTTGTTAATTGTTGTTTCTCCTTTACTTTGTCGGACTTTATTGTAATTAATTAATTGTGGTAGGTTTGTTTAAATTTGTTAGTTTTTAACAGGCAATGTGCTTAAGTTTCAGTTTTTTATGTTGTTGATTTTACAATCGCCTCCGTATGGGCAATGTAAGATAAACATCAAGTACCTAATTTTAATATCCGGTGAATTTGGCAACAATTACTACGAAGTGAAACATACTGAGCACTGCTCTTGTACAGCCGGAAATATTTGAACTTTGCGCTAAATAAGCATAGATAGTATAAAATTTACAAGGCGAACTGCTTTAATAGAAGATAATAGGATTTAAATTATTGTACAATTTGTTGCGCAACCATGGCAAATAAGGTGATAATTGTTGCCAGATTTACATGATATTAAAATTGACCCACCAATTTTGCGTGGTTCGTATCGAAGCTATAATAAAAGTAACAACACAATAAGCCTAAAAAGCAGACATATTGTCTATCAAAAACTAACATATTTAAACAAACTTATCATAATTAATTAATTGCAATAAAGTTCGATAAAGCAAAGAAATAACAACAATCAACAGAACAAGTTAAAATAAGAAAAAATAATAACGAGGAAAAAGAAGGAACCTATCTACGACAAATGCAGATTATAATAACAATAAATAACCAGAATAATTTAGGGCTTTAGGATTGAGATCTGACAGTTTGGCAATTGTTATGATTACTGAGCATAGCAACGAGCTTTTTAGATCAGTCTCGCGTCACAAGAAACAATTTGGCGCTCTTTCCTAGCCAACCTTGTGTAACAACAAAAACAGATTACCAAAACATTTATTGCCGCATATCGTTATATTTCTTAAGTTAAAGTATAACATATGTGGTATCATTGGATTCGTCTTTCGATTACCTTTCCAAAAACGTAAAAATATATAAAAATAAGAAAGTTGATGTCACTTCCGGTGACACCGGAAATACAATTGAACTGCCGATAACAACAAAAGTTAGTTCACAAAAAAAAAAGAATCGACCTATTTTTTCTAAAAACTCTAGCTTTTGTCGTTCAAAAGTTAGCATGGGGGGACACTTTAGGACCGCACTGTATAACACACAATGTAATGAATAAATGATAAAACATAGGAATGACTAGAACTCCTTGATACTGTAGCTGTAACAGGAAATATGTTGAAACATATCGAAAGCATTGTACCTGAGACAAAAGACGATGCAATGTAATAAATATCTGCAATTTATCGTCTTCGCAATTACTTCCAATAGAGTGTGCTGAGTTTAAATTGTTGACACGTCAACTTTTATAAAGTGGTGTGAAGGCTCCACAACTAGGATTGTTGTATCTCAACCCTCTCTGTCTGGTCTTCCCAAAAAAGTTTCCTAACGAACCTTGGCAAAGTACGTATTGTTTCAAAAATCAATATGTGGGTTGCTGTACTGAACAGTACGTCGCAATATCTTCTCCTCTTTACTATGGAAAGCACTCTCACTAACGCTGTCAAACAACTTGTTTAAAAATTCACACAATTTGTTGTTTCAATAGCATTCACAGTAAGTAATATGATGTTTCCATCTCTAACTGTAACATATTTATTAAAACTTTGTAGCAAATATATACAATACCAGAGGATGCCAAGATGTTAATTGCTGTGCAGTAGGACACTTCCATTTTCTTTATGTTTTCATCAAAGTGCTCATCTGTTGAGCGAGGCATTCAGCACCGTAAAGCAAATAGGGAGATTTACTATAGGTATTGCCCAAGCGGGGCGCCCAAGTGCAATCTAGCACACGGACGCTGACTACTATAGGAACAAGCCTGGAGGCATCATTCGCAGACTTCTAAAGTGGATGTCCAATTTATAGGCGTTAGATATGTCCGATCACTTTGTTATGCTTTCCTTCATATGCATAATGTAAAAATACAAAAAGGATAAAGATAAGTCTAACAACAATAACACTGCTAACACATGTAAGCATCTGCAAACTGGAAAACGTCGAAATGGAATACACCCATTGGAAATAGCGAAATAGGTGCGGGAGTGACTTAAATTTATGTTTAATGTTTATTTAGTAATTTGTAATATGTATGTGCTACCATCTGTACGTCTGAAAGAAACTAAACTTTGTTCCAACCCTAGAGGTTTATTGTGCATATGTTCGAGTGTTGGCATGTCACTAGTGTACAGAAGGTAAAGGACAGGCCCTAGTACACTACCCCGTGGCACGCCAGCTTGTATTTTCTTCAATTCTTGTTTAATCCTGAAGTATCTGTCAGATATGTATGTGATTGAAGTATTTTTGTGTATTGGTCAGGGAGGAGTCTTTTAAGCTTGTAGTTCAGCCCTTCGTGCCAAACTTTGTCAAACGCTTGGGCAACGTCCAGAAATATTGCCGAACAAACTTTTTTTTCTAATTCTTCTTATTTTTGAATCCGAACTGATGATCCGGGATAAGGTTTTTGCTTTCGATAATAGGTTTAATTCTTCTGAGAAGAATTTCAAAGAACTTAGACATAACCGGGAGCAGTGATATTGGCCGGTATGAGGCTGATTCATGGGGTGGTTTACCTGGTTTAAGTATCATAATCACTTCGGCCACCTTCCACATTTGAGGGACGTATTTCAAGCGAAAAGCTGCATTTATCAAATTAGTTAGTTTCACCAAAGCTTTTCTTGGTAGTTCCTTTAGGATTTGTCCAGTGATTAAATGAAATCCAGACGCTTTTCTTGGGTTGATGTCCTTCATTTCCTTTTTCACTTCATTTGATGAAGTTAAAGGAATTTGTTCTGTTTCTTGGTGTTCAATGTCAGCCGGGATTTCATTATCTTGCGCCTCATTTGGTTGGAAGATACTTTCTAGATGTAAATCTTGCAGCTTTTTCCTCATTATTTCTAGCCCAGCCACCATCCGTTTTTCTGATAGGTCTTTTCAAATTTTTCGTAGACTTCCAAAGAGAGTATTCCATACTGGAATCATTGGTTAATTCTTTCAGGAATTCACTTGTAGGGTCATTTTTAAGCTGTTTGATTTCCTCTTTTAGTGGTGTGGTGAGGTTATTTAATATGGTTTTATTTCGAGGTGATCTGGTTTGCTGCCATTTTTTTCTTGCTTTACGTTTTTCTGCAATTATCCCAAGAATTTCTTTAGGATAGCTGCTTCCCTTAAGTCTTCTTTTTACTTCAGGCGTATTTTCCCTAGCTGAGTGTTGTATATCATTTATAAGTTTTTCCACCTCCATGTCCAGTTGTTCCTCAGTCTGTAGAGCTGTAGAGGTATCATCAGATTAATTCTTTTTTCTAGCATTATTTTGAAGCTCTTCCAATTTGTATTTTTATTGACTAATACAAGATTGTTAGGCTTTTGAATAATATTTTCACTTAGCGTCAGTATGATTGGAGAATGATTTGTACTTAAATCCACAGTATCTTCAATTTGAAGGTAGTTGCAAGATATATTTTTGATAATATAAAAATCTATTAAATCCGAATTTTGTTTGTGTCTGTGGGCCAATAGGTTGGCTTACCTGTTGAAAGGGCTTCACATTTATTTTCATTTATCGCCTTTAATAATTCCTTTCCTTTGGTTGTTATGACCCTTGAGCCCCAATGAGTGTGTTTTGCGTTAAAATCACCACCAATGATATCGTGTTGTTAATCGATTTCCAACGGTTTTGAAAAATTCAGTATATCTGTCTGCTTTGATATTATGTTTTTGCGGGCTGTACAAGCTAGCCACTGTGATACTAAATTTTTTGGTTTTAATATTCACCGCCGTTGCTTGGATATCTTCACTTTCAAATTTTGTCTCTTCATTGTGACAAATGTTTTCTTTCACAACTACTGCACTTCCACCCCTATATCATTTATACCTATATATATCATTTGAAATAAGAAAATTGATATCCGTTTCCGGCTTAATCAAGAGCGCCATGAAGTTGAAAATATTTTTAGGAAGTACGTCACTATCCATAATATCGTCCACCAAAATTTCAAAAAGATACTTTAATTATTTCCAGAGATACTTTTAGTAGGCTATCGTCGTGAATGATCTTGTATATAACACACGATCTTTCACGAAGTGCTTTGGTCGCGATAGATTACTTCTCGTTTGATTACTTTGTTGTTAAAGCGTATTCCACTGGACAGCACTAGAGCTCAGTCGGAGCTTGCACATCTAGCTCGAAAATTCTGAATCGAGCCGTGTCAATGAAACGCATTATTCTCGCGCCGAGTGATTTTACTTATGTTCCATTAGAATAGGTTAAATACAGCGATTATAATTGTCATTGTTGTATTTGTAAACATTAGCTGTTATTAGGCAGCCATATTGTTCTAAACAGGCTGTTGTCCCTCTACCAGGTGCGATAAAAATTGCTCCGAGTGCAATTCTGACTGCTCTGGCCTCACCAATGGAACATTCCTATATTATTGCTCTTTGATGAGAACAGCATAGTTGCTGTCGACTTACAGGTGCATGCATCTAACCAGTGAGTTTAAAAAGTTACAAAAAGACGATCTAATTGATATTTTGGTAAGTGCCAAAACGTGTAAAAGTGATATTTTAACTGAACATATCAGTGAAATAAGTTACACATCATCAGAGGACAATTCTTCTTAATCATCAACCAATGCAGTTGTGACCAACGCGATTCCTACGAACCCGCGTACGACGCTTACAAATACAGAAGAAACAGTGTGTTAAAATCAGGAAATAACCTACTACGTGAGCTGGAGTTAGAGAAGTTGGAAAGCATTTCGCTGTTAATATACAAAATTGACGTCAACAACGTGCAAAGAAATGAATGTAGTGAAATCCCTAGTAAGGAAAATTACACTGGTAAGCTCACTAGTATATTGGCTATCAAACAAAATAAAAATAATAATACAGCAACCCAAAATATGCAAATCAGTGATGGGGAAGAAGACGGAAATTACTAAATTTTCAAAGCGACTAGATAGGCTTGGGTTTTATCGACTCTCGGGGAAACCGGTAGGCAATACGAACCTCTTCTCAAGAGACAAATACACGAGTGTATCTAGTCGTCACTGATGCAGACAGACAAAACCCGGATCTCGCCTTATCGTAGACACAAACAAAACATGTAGGTATTCACTGGCCGCTTCGCTGGTATCCTCAGTAATGAATCGGCGCTATCTATACCAAAACCTATTGTAGTGGTCTAGTATCCCGAAATCTGAAAGTGCAGATAACATCAGGCTTCTTTATAACCACACTGCGGATCGGGACCGCCTCTATCATCGACGTGACGCTTGAGACAGAGTGGGGCACGATACATTCGTCCAACCCCGGCATGAATATGCGTTAGGGAAAGCGATACACAGTCGGACGATACTACTTATGTATGTTTGTCTGACTAGAGACCCTCAATCTAAATGCAAAATATCAGTGGCGTTGATGCATCGAACGGAAAGCGTTGGCGACTGACTGGCGTGGAGCGCGGTGAGGGAGTGGGTTGACTGACGGACATAATCGGCGCGGCTCTGTACGAGCGTCTATGCGAAGTGATAGAGGCGGTCGCCGATTCACAGTGTGTTTATAACAAACCTAGATGCGCAACAAGTGACGAAGTCATGCGAGATCATGTAGTTAAAGGTTTGGAAAACGACAAACTGTCCGCTGCGATTTTTATGAACTATACACCAGAAACTACACTCCCTTCAAACTATTGGTTCTAACTTCTTTTAAAGACAGTCTCCCCTCTTCCGAATTCTGGCATGTGAACGTAAAAGTAAAGCCTTTATCCAACGTAAACAAACCTTTCGTAACACAAGGCACGGACCCCAGGGAAAGTTTTCGCAGGCACAGAAGAAAAAATTTCGGTGCAAACTTTCGTTAAAAGCTACAAACATTGCTACTTGATAGAGGTTATCATGTAGTCTACCTTTCTGAACATTATTTAGATGCAAATGTAGTAAAAAATGTCTTTATTGCTAATTATATTCTTGTTTCCTACTTTGCCAGAAAATTTACTGTACATGGTGACGCATTTATTTTATGTAGGCAAGATGTATGTTGTATATGTATGGAGGACCTAAATCATTGTGAAATAGCTGCTATTGAAATTCCGAATAACGCCTAGTCTACTTGTTTGATTGTTTGTTCTACATGTTCTAGTCCTATTTGTTTTTACACTTGTTTTATTTTATCGCGTTTTTTATTTATACATATGTATATACACACTTTATACTTTTATTTATATTTATATTTTTATCTATTTAATTTATAAATTAACTATTGTACGATGTACATGCTAAAAACCAAGTGACAATGTTCTATAATGGTATGATTACGAATAAATATAACCATTATTATTATTACTACATATATAATAATAGTCACCATCTACAGATCACCTTTTGGTGATTTCAATGTTTTTTGCTGTGGTTAGATAAACTACTAAACAAATTTGTAGCCTGCGATAAAATAGTAGTAACCAATCGTGATTTTAATGTTAAGTTTTTTACAAATATGTAATTAATCAAATCTTACAATTTTAGGCTCATCGCCTCCCCAAATAGAGTACTAAATTGTCTTGATAATTTCCCAGTAAATTTAAATTGTACTTATAATACCAATGTGTATGACTCCGGATGATCGTACCACAGAGCCATAAGGGCATCTTTCCACGCCATTGGCCGCAACCAGTACAAATGTGAGTCATAGATATCGGGTTTTTTCCGAAAAAGGTTTTTTTTTAATTTTATAGAGCCATTAAGCAGGCAAACTGGAACTTTATTGCCAAACCAATTATGTCTATTAATTAACGAAAAATATATTACTCTTTTCAATCTTTAACTTGAAGAATACAACACATGTTTTCCTGAGAAAATTAAAATTATTAATTACACTTCTCCCAAACAAAAAATAAGTAATAACTATTGATTTTCGCCAACCCTACACAATCTTAGGAAGAATTTGCGCTTGGTGGCAGAAATGTGTCAAAACTATCCAGACCCTACCCTTATCGAATATAAAAACCGCTTATTGAGAAAGCATAAAATCGGCCAAACTTTATTACAACGAAAACAATAAATAGAAAACGAATCAATTTCAATCTTAGTAACAACTGTAATAAAACTTCTAATGAAATAAATGATTTTTTTTATTAAGGTTCTAAATAAAATCATGACAGATCTAAAAAATATTAAGCGATACTTTATCCCAATTTCAAATTTGCTTATATTTGCGTTTGCTGAAATATCCTATAACAATATGAGAGAGGCTATTGATAATCTTTCTAAGCAATAAATCCAGTACAGATTACTGTGAGTTAAATACTGATTAATTGGCGCATAACAAATTTGTTGATACCTCCCCTTACTAAATTATACAATCTATGCATTCGGTCCGGTGTTTATCCCAGTTCTGTAAAAATATCTAAGATAGTCTCCGTACATAAAGGACGCGATATTAATGATTTCAATAATCATAGGTTTATTGCATCATTCCTACAGTATCTAAAATATTTGAATATGTGTGTATTAAAGAGTCGAATTTCGAAAAATGCAAACTCTTAAATAACCAGATTCGCTTCCGCAGTAGTTGCATTGCTAAACGTTTTACGTTTTATAATACAAGGCATCAAGAACAACAATATGCTAAGTACATCATTTTTTTATATTAAAAAAGGTCTCGATTATGTAACGCCGAATTTGCTCATTAAAAAGCTTCTGTTATATAATTTCCATCCGCTGAGTTTTTTCTAACGGATGAAATCAGTACGTGTGAGCTAACAAGCCTCTAAGCTGAGGGAGAACAATCTAGCTTGGATCTACGCTTGGACCAGTCCTCGTCTTCATTTTTATAAATATCAAAATAGACAGCGCACAAAATACACTTGAAAATGCACTTTGCGCAGACGATACTTGCATCACCACCAGCAATAAAAACTTCGATCAGCTCCTTCATGATGTGAAACGCATCGTAGCCGATATCCGAGATTGGTTTCTCAGTAATAACCTGATTTTAAACGAACAGAAGACTAAAAATATGATCTTCACATACAAGTAGTATTCCTTTACAAACCCAGCCTCAGTTAAATAACTAGATCTTAATCTAGATCCCCTTCTAACTTGGGAAACCTACGCCGCTTTTCTCGCCAAGGGATTATCGCCTACTATTCTCCTTATAAGATCTCCCAAGGATGTGGGTCACACAGAGTGTCCTGCTGACAGCCTATCATACACTGTTCATGTCGAGGTGCTGCGACGGTTTTGCGGTATGGAGTAATTCCTCTTACCTAGAACAAATATTTCGCCTATAGCGGGAGTACTGCGAATTATAACCGGAACACCTTACCAGAGTGGTATAAGGGATATCTTCAAAAGTATGAATCTGCTGACATTGCCTAATTTGTATATTTACCTATGCCTAGTTTATGTTAGGGAAAATATTGCGGATTAGAATTACAATTCTGATGTGCATTACTATCATTCCAGATTCCAGTGACATTGGAGTACCATTCATTAGAATGTAACATAGCAGAAATGTGACGAATTATTATGGTCCCCTCTTCAACAATAAAATACATGACAATATAAAAAGTCAAAAGATTAATACCTTTAAGATATCAATAAAAAACGTTAATAAGACACGCGTTTTATAGCATATAGGAATTTATGCAAACCCAATCACTGTCTTTCTGTTGAATATTTGTGTTTTTCTCTGTACATCTTGTCTGACTACATAATTACTAATATCACCAGTGGAAAACAATTTTTAACCATAATGAATAACCTGGGCACAATCGGTCTTCGCAACAGAATCGGATCAGTAGCGTTATCATCAGTAGCATAGCGATGGGCCGCGGATTGTGAATAGTGTATGTGTGATAGAAGTGATACTTTAAAATCCCAGTGTAAAAAATAAAAGCTGACGCAATAAAAATGTTAAAGCGAATATATGCACACGTTGAAGTGTTTTTATTACCGTTTTTTCTTTGTTTGAAAACGGCATTTGTTGTATATGTAATGTAATAACCGTAAAAAGTAAAAGTAGTTTCTTCAAAAATCTGTTGTACTTGATACCGTAACAATAAATAATAGTATAATAAATAAACGCAACTTCTTAACAGTGTGGATAAGCTTGTTGAAAAACGTACACCATCAGGTGTTTCCACATTTGTCTCGGTGAAGGTTGTTCGCTGTGATGAAAAAATGTTCTTATATTTCGAGAAAGACCGTTGAACACCTACGGAAGAAACACATGCATAATTCAAATAATCCTTAGAATTAGTTAATGAATCTGCAGATACACCACCGCACATTTGTCTTAATTTCATATAATCGGATTTTTTTTTAAAATACTGCCGAACTTTGCTATAACGCGACTGTTTTTTGCGTCGTTTATACCGTGTAGCAATGTATTAACTTCGTCCACGATTTGCACTGATTCTACTAACGGCAACCCAGTATTTTGTAATTTTTCTATTCCGCCTAGTAATCGTTTATCATTGTTGCTAATGAAACAGTTCACTAAAACCCTTACCACAACACTTAATTCGTACTGGACGCACGTTTCGATAGCCAAGCTATCATCATCAGCAGCAAGACTGAACATTTCAGTCTTGCTAGCTTGCTAGCTTGGCTATCGAAACGTGCGTCCAGTACGAATTAAGTGTTGTGGTAAGGGTTTTAGTGAACTGTTTCAGTGTTCCAGTGCCACAGTTTTAGAGTATCCGTTTATTGTTGCTAATACTTTTCAAATCTGTTTCAACAGAAGTATCTAGAAATCCTTTCTGGCTCTCCTTAATAGCTGTAGCTTCGTCAGGGTCGAATTGTAAAATCACAGATTTTAGAAGGACAAAGCCTGTGAAATGCTCGAATCCGTTTGGGAGATTAGAGAAACACTTTTTTTTATTTGCTATTAATGCATCCACCTCCGGGTAACATTCCCGAATAGTTTGTGCCACAAGATGTAAAGCATGAACTTTACAAGTAGTATGTAAAAGTCCCTCATACTTTTCTTTAAGAGAACGACCTACGCTACACATTGTCGCTGCTCCATCGCTCATAAACATTAACAGTTGACTAGTTGACACTTGAAATTGTTGTAACGTATCGAGCACTACGTACATAATTGGTTTGCGAGTACACTTTTTTAGTTTATTGCTAGCTAATAAGATTGCAATTTTCGGTTTAACAGGATCTAGTACTCGTACTATAAATTCCAAATAGAATATTTTTTACAATCTGTCGTCTCATCAAGACATAGCCACAGCTATTTATCTTTTAATTCCGCTTTGCTTATTTTCGATATCTGTACGTATACTTGGTTGCTCTTTCTCATAACGTTGTCCGTGGTGGTAAGTTCCGCTCGGGATTGTATGTCGAAACGGTTCTTTATCGAGTAAGCGAAGCGGTAGACCACAAACAATAAACATAAAAAGTAAATCCAACTTAAATTGGGTTTGAGGTGGCACGCCTTTTTTCTAATTTTTGTGCAGTACACTATTTATGTCTTTTACAATCGCCTTTATTCCAGCACATTAAAGGTATTTTGTAAACTCTGCACAATACTTCAGTTCCATTATAGTTCTGGAAATCCAACTGAAATTCACTGATAAATTTAGTGACTTTATTAGCCAACGGTCGTTTAGTTTCCTTGCGTACGTTAGACATACTTGCATACCTATATTTATCTCTATAATTACGACTAACGCTGCGGAGGGTTGATGAGAAACTGTTGCAATAAATCAATAATTTCATTCCCTGGGGTAGCCCGTGCCGATTCATCTGCATACATACGTCGCGGCAAACTCACTTCTATCCTAGCGCGAAGCTCTTTGTTCCCGGCCTAATAATAAATTATTATAAACTTTCAAATGCATCGTGCGACTTCGAGCATTTCCCAAGTGCTCCAGAGTTACCAATAGAATACGCTATAAGTTTTTTTTACAAATTATGATGTCAAAACACGCCGTTTCATTACGTTACGCTAATTCACTTGATTGGTAAATGAAACATTTCATATACGTGTTTGTGCAATAATAGTATTCGAGTGACGTGTGCTACTAAAAACTTGTGTATATCGGATGAAACATGCTCATTATCTTTGAAACTGATGGTTTATATTATAACAAATGTATTGACAGTTAGGTTTACTTTTGAAGCGACGCATATTTGTTATAAATTGAACCATAGTACACACATTGCGAAAGTCGTCATATTGCGAGCCAGTTAAAATCCTTGCTCTTATATCGCGCACAATTGCAGACTGCGTTCTCCCTCCTCTTTCTATACGCTCCGCTGTGGGAAGGTCGAGTGCAAGGAAATTTTAACAACGTTTAGGAACCAAAGAATTGGGGGTAATACAAGCATTTATTTACATTCAAAAGTGAAGCCAAGATAAAACCAAATTTTTACCTCCGTCCCTTCAAGAGTGGGGGTAAAACAGGACCGACTTTATCGTTTCTCCTAACTCGGATTTTCAATATTTGTCTGATGGTTACTTGCCATCTCCCACTACATTGGATATTGCATCTTGTTAATTCGAACGTGTTAAGATGAGAAAAATGTGCAATATATTTAAACAGTACTTTAGTATAAACGGGCGTAGTTTTTGTTTGTTTACGTGTACGCAGATAAACATTTACTTGTATTAAAGCTATCCGCCTTAATTCAAGACAATTACTGTTTCAATTATCTGCAATACAATAACATATACTACAAATATAATATTTTCTTAGCATTTCTTTGTCCGCTTACGAGAAGTACATACATACTTGTAATGAAATAATTGTGTTTCTTTGTTTAAGACATTTGTTAACTTGATTTAAGAAAATCTTGCAGAAAATTTGTAGTAAGCGATTCTTAGTATAAGTAAATGGCCGTTATAACACAAAACAATATTTTCTTAAGGATAGTAAATAGTTTTCTTAATGCCAGAACGTGTTTAGGTATTGTTCATAAATCAATAGTTTCATTTTCTTAAAATAAAGCATTTTTTACTTGGAATTTTTGAAATGCGTATTATTTATATCCACATTATTAATTGCGCTTACCTTATTTAAAACAGTACGACATATCCGTACATAATACAGTAAATTATTCGCATTGCTTGTGATTTTAAATAGGCTAAGTAGAGATTATCTAAAGAGTAATGTTCAAACAAAAGTGAACTTTAATGTAGAAGTGTACGTTAAAAAAGTGCGTAGAAACAATAACCAAGATAATGCTAATAAATGGCTCCTGGTATTGATGGAATCACTACCGGCAAAAATAAATATAAGAAGAAGCATTAAAGCTTCTTGATGCTGGCGACATTGCTCTTACATCTCTCAATTTATGCCACTAATCTTCAAAAACAGCAACTGAAATATTTCCTGGCGCCACCTAGTTCCAGCAGTTATAGTCTTGCCGTCCTAGGTAGAGTACGATTAATATCTGATGGCATCTGAGATGTGCGAGGCGGGGCTTAAGCACCATACGATACGTACTAAAAATGTAGTTCTCAAAAAGAGCGTATAGGCAATACGCTATACATTTAAAATATACATTTGAATATAATCTAAAAATTAATATACATACGCTTTCGAATTAAAATATAAAGTAGAATCACTATTTGCCATATTTTATAAAAGTAAATGTTGAAAGTATCGGTTGTTCCCTTCAAGACATTTTTAAACTCTCCTTTTTTTGTCATTAAACATATTTTCTAGAATTGGTGGAGAAATATTTAATCGATCACCAACGTAATTCATTGTTTTAACTCCTCTAAATGAGCGACATGTGTTTTAAAAATGGTTTCTTTGTAGCTAAGGCCGGACAAAAAAGTCGAAAACTGTTAAATCACAAGAACGTAGAAGAAATAGAATCACAGCGTTTCTGCTTGTTATCATGTTGTCGAAAAACGTGGAAATATTGAATAGCATAAGTCCCCACAAATGTATTTGATGAACAAAAGAGGAGTTTAAAAATTAAGATATAAAAAATAAAGTTATTGAAATAAAGAAAAGCTATTTCTTTGAAAAGTACGGATTCTTTAACATTTTTTATTTGCACATCAGCATCTACCATAGCCGCCATTTTAATCTTTAAAACAAAATACATTTATTTCTGCTTTGCTGATAGCTTGTCTTGTAATTGCTTACGTGCGATTCAATAGAGGTACAAAAATAGTTTTGAAAAAAACTGATTTTATTTAACAAAATGGAAGAACAGAATAGAAGCGTACACTACAGCGACCGAAATACAACTGAACTAAACACAGACTAATATTTGCATGTTGGTCTGTACTATGTTCGTCTCTCTCGTTTCATGTTGCGCACTCTTTTTAATTCTTTAAATCGGTTTCTGCGCAAGTGCCATTAGATATTAATCGTACTCTAGTAGAAACCGGAATAGAGATTCCACTTACCCATTCAATGATGTAACCTTTAACGTACAACGTTTCATAAACATTTTCAAAAGACATCGGCTAATGTAATACTTTTTTT
This sequence comes from Dynastes maya, assembly GCA_029619315.2. NCBI lineage: Eukaryota > Metazoa > Arthropoda > Insecta > Coleoptera > Scarabaeidae > Dynastes > Dynastes maya. The sequence goes on along the minus strand of JAROYE020000003.1, from coordinate 53,067,913 downwards.
TTCTTTTTGTTACTATTTACCACGTGTACTAATTTAACAATGGTTTTTTATATATACATAATAAGTAATAATAATAAAAGGGATAAATAAACTTAAATATTAACTCATTAATTATTAAACTATGTAAAAATAATCCCTATTTAATGACTTTATAATTTAAGTATACTGCAATATATATGTATATAAAAAAACACTTTTCCATTAGTTCATTTACTTGCTCCTAATTTTAATTACTAACTTTAGGTTTTTTTTCCATTATTATAATTTCTCTTTTATTGGATATCCTTGTAGATCCTGGCATGATGAGTTTTTTGAACACGAAACCGGTTGCCTAAATTCTCAATAGAACTTTGTGAGATCTGGACTATTTTTTTATTCCTGCCTTTAATATGAATATTTTTTTAACTTAAAACTAAATGATTTACTTGGAAGAAAAATTTGTCTTGGATTTTCTTGATTTTCTAACCCTAAGAAAGTATTTATTTAATTCAAACTAAATTTCAAGAAAATTATTTTCTTATATTATACATTTTTATAATCTTGAAAGAAAAATATTTTCTTAAATACAGACTGATTTTTGCAAGAAAATTATTTTCTTGATGCAAGAAACCCTTTCTCTGCATGTTTATCTTCATTAAATTACTGTAATGTGTGTATTTTTTCTAACTCTGCTAAGCACGTTACACCGCTGATGAAACATTCCGTAATCTTATAATAAAGACGATACGCTACTGAGTTGGGGAGGAAAGGTCATATTTGTGTACAAAATCGAAATTATGTTGGCTTCACCGAGGAATATAACTAATAGTGCGTAATGCTGCTGCTATTACTCCAAGATCTTTGTTAGAAACAAATTTGAAAGGTGGAATTTTTCGCAACGTGTAGGGAGAAACAGTGGTTCGATTTATTCCAATATACAGGGTGTTAAAAAAAACGTTTAAATATTTAAGTAGCATATATTACGATCAAAAACAAGTAAAAAAGCCCTAATGAACATGGGGCCGCAAAACAACCGTTTTCGAGATAAGCGCAATTGTTTTTTTTTTTAATTTTTTTTTGCATTTTTTAGCGTTTAGCGTTACAGAACACGAAATGTCCTCCTTCCATTTTAACACAGGATGTACATCTTCTTAAGAAGGAACTCCGTACCCTTTCCAAAAAGCCCGGTTTTGCTTGAATTGTTTGACAACATTGTTCAATTCGCTGTTGCAACTCGGCAAGATTATTTACTGGTGTTTTGTACACTAAACTTTTCAAGTAACCCCAAATACAAAAATCTAAGGGATTTAGGCCGGGAGACCTAGCAGGCCATGGAATGGGACCCCCTCAACCTATCCATCTCCTATGAAATGTTTCGTTCAAGTGCTCCCTAACAACAAGCGTAAAATGCGGCGGTGCCCCATCTTGTATAAACCAAACATTCAATCTCCGATTTAGAGGGACATCTTCCAAAAGTTCGGGCAAGGTATTTACCAGAAAGTTAAGGTATGTAGGACCTGTTAAACGTTGTAGCAAAACAACCGGTCCTAATAACTGATCTCCTAAAATGCCTAGCCAGATATTCAGACTGAAACGCTGTTGATGTCTGGATTCAAGAACAGCATGCGGATTTTCGTACGACCAAACGTGATTATTGTGGCAGTTGAAAATCCCATCTTTAGTGAAACCGGCTTCAAAAGTGAAAAGGATGTTAGAAGAAAAATACTGGTGTGCAGCAGATTTCCTTAAAAACTACTGACAGAATATCTTTTTTGCTCGGTAGTCAGGACGAATAAGAGCTTGTATCCGTTGGATATGGTACGGATATAAAAGTTGTTGGTGAAGAGTTCTCCAAACAAGAGGACTACTTACGCCTACTTCAGCCGAAATTTTTCTCACACTAGTTTCGGGGTTTTCATCGACTATTGCTAAGATTTGTTCTTCAACCTCAGGCATACACACTGACCTTGGACGTCCGCTTTCGTAAGCGCGTTTTTTGAAGGAACCACTATCCCTCAACCGCTGATAAACGTTTCCAAACATCACATGCGAAGGCCGTTGACGATTGGAAAAAGTTTCGCAACAAAGGCGACGTGCTTCCAAAGCATTCCCATCGGCACGACCATACATGAAAACTATGTCGGCCATTTCAGCATTTGAATAAGGCATTGCAAATCGGAAACTAGTTTCCCTTGCGCCGAAAATAAATTCACTACAGCTTATGAATTGACAACGAACTGATCAATAACGCAAATGTCATATGACATGACAACAAAATGTTTTACTTAAAGTTGTTGTTTTTTTTATTAAATCGCATTTATTTGGAAAACAGCGTATGCATAGCACTGCGAACTGATAATAAAATTTATGAAAACAATTGATTTACTTTAGAGAAAGTCGTGGTTTCTATGACTAAAGCAACCAAAAAAAAAAACTATACTGATAATGAAAATTGTGGCTTTCGTTGATTTTCAAACAAGACAAATGTACTTATCGCGAAAACGGTTGATTTGCGGACCCATGTTCATTAGGCCTTTTTTACTTGTTTTTGATCGTAATATATGCTCTTTAAATATTTAAACGTTTTTTTTTTTAGTACCCTGTATGTAGATTGTTTTTAAAGAACGGAGACGTATTTGCTATGTATCCCAATGGAATTTTTCGCGGATAATTTAAGTTGGTGGTTTCGGTAATAAGTGCTAATTTCTTGGAATATCACATGCAGATTTGATCTTTATTGTCGGAAATGCCGTGATTTAAAAAAATGTTTCATGGGTATGTGCACAGAAAGATAATTCTCGTGGGACACATTTAGTAGTAGTTAATATTATAGCAAAAATCAGTTGTAAATATCAAAATCAGTTCTAAATGTCAAAATTTCTTTAAACCAATAAACTAGTTTTGTTGACATTACAATTGTGTTTAAAGTTTTAATTTAGGGCAGTTATATTTCTTTGTTTTTGTTCCAGCAGCTGAATATAGAGTACCGCTTTATTTTGGTGTTTTCAATATTGTTTTGCAAAATCGGATAAATCAAACTGCGATCTCCAAATGTCTAATTCTACGCTAAAAATATACCTATTTGTAAATCATAATTAAAACACTATACAGCGCCGTACTACCGCGTATCGAATAATACCGACTGGGGGAGCTACGTTTTGTGTGTTGTCTGGGATAATATGAAGGGTATTTTTTCTAATATCAAAGAATGTATACGCTTGCATTTGTACCGATGCCTTAGTGTTTGCTAAAGTAAATTAAAAATAAATGCATTAAATGCTCAGTGTGTTAAACTTTATGGAAAATAACCACTGCAGTCTTAATTAGGAGTTATCAAATGCGTAGAATGTGACGGAGGAAACTTTGAGCACTTAATTTAATTCAATTTTTAGTTTTAAATTTATAAAAGTCATTATTTTTTTAAGTACGAAAGATAGTTTGGTAGCAGTTATAAGAAAAGTTATTGCAAATGTACCACAAATTCTAAAAATCGAATAAAAAGTTAGGTGACATCACTTAGCGGCCATGCATTTATACCGTACGAGCGTACTATGATCACCCGATTTTACACGAACTCAGCGCATCTAAACGTGTGCTGTGTTGAATGTCACTGTGGAATGTCATTTGCTTGACAACATTTCGTAAACGCAAATTCATTTGTGCACCTTACTCGTGTTATAAACGGCGTATTCGTTCACGTACATATGCAAGCAACAACTTCGCTCCAGCATTTCCAGAAACACCTTTCTCACGTTATAAACGGCATATTCGTTCACGCACTCGTGTAAGACACAACTTTGGTATCCCATTTCCGAAAAATGCCGGTTATGCTGGCTGATCATAGTACGCTCGCTCTTACGGTATATGCCATGCATTTATATATATATTTTTAACAGAGAATAGATCGTTTACCAAGCTGCGTCGTGTTTATGTCAGTGGGGACGTAAATGGGAGGTTAAGGACAAGGCTTCGATGCCCTCGTGTATGTCCGTTGCATATCCTGTATATTGTACTTGATAAAAAATACACGAGGAAATCGAAGAGTCTTGACCTTCCTTGACTCATTTACGTCACCACCAGCTGACACTGGTTTATGTTAACAGGAATTTGAATGAAAACTAACGGGATTTTTTACAAATGATAAAAGGTGGTGAAGGTGTGTTTTTGCAAAGTTTATGTAAATTTTGCGCCTTATTTATAACAATAACAGTAATAATAATAGAAAACAAAACAATAAACCGACAATTACAGTAAATTTTCAAATAACTAGCCATTCTCATTAATGCACTAATTGCGCGCGCTTTCCGGCATTTGTTGCCATCATAAATGCTGTAGTTGATTTATTGGAATATCTAAGAAGTTAGATACGTGTGTGCGCAGAAAGTTTAAGTATCTTTCCCCATTTAATATTTCTTCGTACACAACTGGTTCTATGAGATAATTTCCCAAAATACCTATCCAAACGTATTTCCATATTTCTGTTAAAGATTCCAGAATTGGTAAATCTTGATTCTTCTGACCAGATGATTTTATTTAAAGAATCGTCTTTCTAACCGTCCCACTAAGCAATCAGCTTAAATTATCGCTAGGTAGTAAACTGTGGCTAACATGAATCTTGTGTGGTTTAATCTTATGTCGACGTATGAGTTCTCGATACTCAAGTCTAGGGCAACTTTAATTCTGACGCCACTTCGTGCGTAGATGTCGATGGATTATTAATCTAGAAAATACATAATTTACATAAATTTTGCAAAAACACACCTTTAAGTTACCATTTGTAAAATATCTCGTTAGTTTTCATTCAAATTTCTATTAATACAAACATTACGTAGCTTGGTAAACGATTCATTCTCGTTTTTATCAATATCTATTAAAAGTGTGTCGTTCTGGATGCAATTAAAATATTTACCATTTTAAAATTTCATGGCTATCTCATTTAATCTTAAGTATTAAACACTTTTGTCAACGCGTAATGCACGGTTGAAATCAGAAAACTCTTTCCGACGGTGCCAAAATCCATATGACGCCGTTAAGAAATAAGAAACTTGATGATGGGCAGAAAGAACCAAAACGTCATATAAAAATTTCACATACACCATTAGAGATTGAAGATCAAAAATGGCCTTGAGAATATGTTTTTAGTTTTTTTCTGCAAAGAAATGTGCTAGAGGTAAAAGAAGAAAATGAGCTTTTTGCGTTTTTTTTTTAAATCTCGAACGCCATTTGTCACATTTCCATTTTCTCTTCGGGCTCATAACAAACATAAAATTTAGCAACTTTGCCAAATTTAAATCTACCATCTATATTCAATAATAAGCGAAATCCCTATGGTGAGGGTCGAAAATGAATCAGCCTGTATAGTGTGGCCGTTAACTTTTTCTGTTTCAAATAATTTATAATGAAACAAACATGCCTAACACAAAGTAATCCTAATTAATGGGTCACTGCTGTTGTTTCTGTTATTATAGAGCAATAGTCCTAAATGTTGTATACAAATTGAAGGAATTCGCAAAATATACAGGATATTCCGTTTAAAAAAATATTAAATCTTGATATTTTTTGCGAAAATTCATTATTATGTTGTTTTTTATATTAACTGTATGTTAACAAGCAACAAAAGCACTACTAATTTGCTTAGTTAACTGATTTGGCCCGTTAATTGAATCATCCTGTATTAAAGAAATTAAACTATTGAAAAAAATCTACCCTACAGATTATGAAATAATACATGTTACTAAAATCGAATAATTATTTTAGGTGCCTTAGATGAAAATAATGCGGGAAGTCCGTGCAGTGATTCTAGTATGACGCGCCCAGATTACGGTATGTCATCGAAGCAACGCCACCAAATGAAACACCGAGAGTTGTTTCTCTCTCGGCAAGTGGAAACTCTACCCGCAACCCATATTCGCGGCAAGTGCTCCGTAACCCTCTTCAACGAAACTGAATCGCTTAGTTCGTACCTTTGCAAAGAAGACAGTTTTTTCTATTGCTTAGTGTACGACCCTACTCAAAAAACACTTCTAGCGGATAAAGGAGAAATTCGCGTCGGTAGTCGATATCAGTGCGATGTTACGTCATTTATAAAAGAGGGTGATTATGACGGGCGGAACTTGTCCGAATTAGAAACCCTCGTATGGACACCAGAACATAATCTAACAGACAGACAAATAGACCAATTTTTAGTGGTGTCGCGATCGGTGGGAACATTTGCTCGCGCTTTGGATTGCAGTTCTAGTGTTAAACAACCGTCTCTGCATATGTCTGCTGCCGCAGCGAGTAGAGATATTACGTTATTTCACGCGATGGACACGTTACATCGTCACAATTACGATTTATCAAGTGCGCTATGTTCTCTTGTGCCATCCAGCGGTCCGGTGCTATGTCGTGATGAAATGGAAGAGTGGAGCGCTTCAGAAGCTAACTTATTCGAGGAAGCCCTTGATAAATATGGAAAAGATTTTAACGATATCCGACAGGATTTTCTACCATGGAAAACGTTGAAAAATATTATTGAGTACTATTATATGTGGAAAACAACGGACAGATACGTTCAACAGAAAAGGGTAAAGGCTGTTGAAGCGGAATCTAAGCTCAAACAGGTCTACATTCCTAACTAGTAAGTATTGCTGTATTGTTTATGATTCGATTATCTTGTATCTTGCTTTATCCAGCAATAAACCTAACCCCGCCGCGCTCAACAACAACAAAGGGGTGGTAAACGGCAGCAGTAATGGCAGCACGGATCCTGCGATCTCTTTAGGTGGAAAAGCTTGTGAATCGTGTAACGGTGAGTTCTATCTATCATGACATTAATAACAAATATCGATATTTGTGCAAATAGTATTCGTTCGGAAGATAATTACTACCCTGAACAATTTAGAGAAAAAGTTTTCAAATAAAATTTATTTCTGCACAACATAAAATTATATTCGCGCATACAGGCTGTTCACTTTCCGCTGCAGACGATACAAGTTTGGTTTATTAAACACAACATTCTGTATATTACTGTCCTCTTGGATGCCTCTCTTTAATTGATATCAACTTTCTTCAACGTTCCCTATTCCTATCTACACAGAGAAAAATTTTGGGACAATAAACCCCCGTATTTTTAAAATAAGAAGAAATTATACTAAGAATTACAATACGTTTATTTAATCTAACGAAATATGTAGTTGCTGGAACAAAAATTATAGTTGGATTTAAGATAAAGTGTTGCTGTCACATATTTTACTACATATATTGTTATTTTAAATATATATTTTTCTCTAAGTTTTTGAGATAATTTGAGATTTTTGCGAAATACCGATATTTCTTTAACGCTCGATGCCTTCATTGTCTCACATTTTATTTAATCGAGTATTTCTCGGAGTACTTTCAGCAGCATTTCGATCTTTTTTTATATGAAGTAGCTTTTCTACAAGATTGCCATCGACATTATTGTCAAGTGTAATTTATGTCATTTCAGTTTTTTAAGTGGAGCACCCTGTGTATCTTTCAAGAATTCTGATAGAGAAGCTCTTCTATAATTTTTTTACATTCCACTATAAATACCTAAAATGAAGCTATTCATACAAGTTTATCATTTAAATACATAACAATGGTGCGACGAAATTCTATGAAATTTTGTTTTCCTAGAGATATTCATTATAAATAATAAATAAATTTTATTCGTACAATTCCAACATCAAAAATGAAACTAGATGTGTAATGGGAATGGAGAAAGATAAATTGAAGAGGGGGGTCCAAAAACGCAGGGTGTTCTATTGAAAAAGCAAACTTATGGGTGCTGCGAACAATGAACATCCTATATTTTTGAATATAATTTTATGCGCAGGACATATCTGCAAATAATTATTATTCAAAAACTTTTTCTCTAAATTGGCCAGGGAATGAATTATCTTTCACCCACGCATTGTGGGGGCACATTGTATAGCAATTATCAGCACATAACCTGAAAGAACTCCAGAGGATGATTATCTAAGTGTCACATATTGCTAACTTTTTTTAATAGAACATCTGTGCATTATATTTTATACCGGAAGCAATCTTTACTTGTAGGTCGTAGAATATTCACAGCGCCGCCGTCTTCCGAGCTTCACCTAGTAGGAAAAAATTGAAGGGGCAAGTGGATGAAAGAGATGTTACAAAAAACTATTTCTGAATTAATTGGGTTAGTTGCTATCTTTTGCCGAATTATTATTTTCAACTGTAGTTTGTTTGATTAGTAAGAAGGGGTTCTGGATTAATAATATATGGTCAAACATTTGAGTTTTCATGAAACTTATTTATTGCAACAAAAAATAATTTTTAAAAAACAATGTGACTTAACCCCTTCATCCACTTGCCCCTTCAATTGTAAAAGTAACAATACTAATCAGGAAACCAAAAGTAATATGTCAAACAACAAATAAGAAAAAAACACGAAAAATAAAACCGTGAGATTAAGTTGTATGGACAGTGGAACTGTGCCAGTTATGTCGATTATCATTTTTTTTTTGTTTTCATTCATTTATAGCTACAGGTTATCCTACTAAAACGCGGGGTGGGCTCTCAAAAATGTACTCGTTATAACATTCACGTTTTAATGCTTGTAATAGGGATTCGTTCTTTATGTATTGGAGACATTACATTTATTTTTGCTACAAATACAGCTTTGACCATATATATTAGGCACAGTTCGTATTTCTTATTAAGTGAAATAAATCTAAAGCAACAAAAATATTTTTACGCATAGTTTATTTTAAAATATTGCTTTGTTACACCACCTTTTGCCTTTATTACTGCGCGATTTCTTTTCGACATGCTAGCTACTAAGTTGTAACCATCTTCGTTCCTCAAACCATTCCACGCATCAAAAATCTTAACTTTTAATTGTTTTGAGCTAAATTTAAATTTAGACACTTTCACTGTAAGAACATGCCACAGGTTTGACAGTGGGTGATAAATCTGGCGAGTATAGTGGCCAGTCTATCAGTTGTATACCATTGTCAACAAACCAAGGCATTGCATCGCACCATTTGTAACATGGAACGTTGTCTTGTTGAAAGACATAATTGGGCACGTCATCCTCAAACAATTTTAATGCATACGGCTTCCAAACCTCTTGCAATATAGCGATGTAGCGGGCGCTATTTATCCGAGCTTTGGACAAAAACACTTCTCCGACATCTGAGGCCGGCATACAACGCTAAATCATGATGCTACCTTCGGCAAGTTTAGTGGTTGGTATCACACAGTTTGGATTGTACACTTCCCCCTGCCTTCTTCGAACAAATTAAGCCTCCGGCTGCCTGAAGAGCTGTAATACGAAGAAGTAAATTGGTGAATTATTCAATCCGATTTTTTTTTTTACTTGAATACGATATATAGACAGGGTTTTTTACGTCTATACGAACAATTGACGTTATTTGATGTATACTGTATACATCGAAGCTTGTGTCGTGCTTTACATCCTCGCAGACCAATGCTTGCAAGACGTTTTGTGACTGTTGACGCCGATATTTCTACCTGGTAAGGTTGTAAGATTAACTAGCCTGCTCTTTTGACGATTTACTTTTGACGATGTTCTATCTTGCAAAAAGATTCTCTCTAACAACTAATCCTTCCTCGCAGCAGTAAGTCGGTTTCGACTACTTCTTGGTTTATCTATTTTCTTCATGTCTTTTTATCGTAATACGAACCGCACATCCAGAGCACCTCATTCTTGCAATTGCAGTTAGCAGCATGTGTTGTTTGTGTAATAACACAATTTGTGTGCGTTTTGCTTGTATTAGTTACCATGTTTTTGGCTTTGTTCAGCGCTTCGAACTGTCAACGCAATAAAAAAAATTCTTACTAAAATCTACTCACGAAAACTTACAAAAGTGTTTTTCTTACAGGTCATGTAAGAAAGACTAATCCATTAAAATACAGATTTATTCCCTTACTGCCTGCTGTTAAATTTAGTTTAATAACTCAATAAAATCTTATTGTTAGACGTAAACTTAAATGTTTTCGATGCCCACTTTCTTAGAATTTCAATGGCAGTGTCGCTTGTTCTAGGGATCTCTAATACACATTATCAAGGCTGTTATTTTGCAACAAACAAAAAATTAAAGTTATAAATAAGGTTCGCAAATCACGGTTCCTGGTCATAGGCGTCCGACTGGGAAATTTATAATTTATAATTAACATAATACATACCGAGAAACATTTACCTAGTAGTAAATATTAAAGTTCCCAATGTGTTCGACTAAACATTCGAGTCATGGCGTACGTTTCCACGGTCGTTTCCTTGAGGTTCGTTCTCAGCGGTGAAAAAATACTTTTACGAGGCGTGTCCGGGAACAAAAGTACACTCCTGCACATGTGCATGATATCGCGTGATTTCAACCCTGCAATCAAGTCGTCCTATTGTGTCATCTTTTCATTCAGTGCTAGTGCGTCGTTTATTTTGTTCCGGTCAGTACTTTGGAAATTATTGCAGTAATAATGGAGCCTCCTCTGTCAAAATGCGTCCCACTGGAAGTTCGTGCAATCATTCGCTACTTTTCTGTGGCAATGAAGGAATCGCCGACTGCAATTCACCGAAGAATTTCCGAAAGAGGCCTGGTCTATTTAGTTACAGAGTCAAGTTTCTTCATGACAACGCAATGCTTCACACCGCCAGAATCACCACGGATAAGCTTTGTTATTTCGGATGGGAAGTCATCACTCACCCAGCTCACAGTCCGGACTTGGCTCCTTCGGATTTTCAACTTTTCCGAGACATGAAAGGTTTTTTGGGAGAACAGCCGTTTCGATCGGATGAGGACGTCATGCAAACCACAACACAGTGGCTGCGTCGACAGGGACCTGATTTCTATACCAAGGGTATGTTAGACCTCGTCCGCAGATGGGACAAGTGCCTCAATCGGCTTGGTGATTACCTTGAAAAATATTTTAAGGACCGCACTTTCATCCTGTAATACGCTTTTTATTTTTTAATAAATTTATCTTCTAAGCGAGTGTACCTTTGTTCCTGGACACGCCTCGTATATAACGAAAATGACTGTTCGACATGTAATGACGTAATGTTTGCATATTTGTAATGGTCTTTGAAACAAACGTATTTGTAGAAGCACTGTTATTATAAATCTGTCTTGATCTAGCCAAATTTTAATACACTCTTAAATTTTACTCTGGCACAGATACTTTTCTCGTCATCTAAGGTTTTTAGTCCTCTTTGTACGTTATCCTATCCAGTTTTTGCAAGGATTCAACTAACGATAGTGAAGGCCTTTATAATGCTGCGATGGCATTCGTTATTACTTGGTAGTTACTGAAAATAGTTTGTAAGTCAACTTGGTTGTGTTAAAATTTCAATTGAGTTGCTTTGATGGCAGTAGTTTCGTTTGTATCAATTTGCGGCATTGAGGACCGTAGTGGATAAAAATGTTGAAAATAATAGAACCCAGCTTCCAACCACATTCCCCATCAAAACTAGCTGTGAGAGTTCCGGAATATTATTCATGAAATTGTCGAATTCGTTTGGGAAATTTGACAAATACTGCTTTAGTCTGTGCTACTAGTTCATTTACATCTGGGGAGCAGTGGCGAATAGTTTCGGCTAGAGGTGTAACGCATGCAGTATACAGGTTACATGTAACAAATTAGTAGAGTAACCTAAACTTGCGGACTCGCATAGGCGTCGGTATAACGGGTTAATATAAGAATACGAAAAATTCATAAATAAACTAAACCGGTAGAGAAGCAGGCATGTAGTGTCGACCTTGAATATAAATCATGTTAAACCGCGCTGAGAGAGATTTCGTTTTAGTACCGGTTGAGCTGTTGCAGAGATTAGTCGAACGGTCAAAGTTATGTACTTACGTGTCGCTTTTGAAAATATAGCTGGTGTTTTTTGTGTGTTGTAGTATTATACCAAGTACATAATTAGTGTATCGTTTCATATAGAACTAATATTTACATACCTAAGAAAACAATGCCTCGTAATAGATTTGCTACTAATGCACATAAGTATGTGTCACTTTTTCCCCATTTAAAATATGACGGTAGTGCAGTTTTTTGCTTAATATGCAATGTTCGTTTGGCTGCATTGGACAGAACTGATTGCCAGAGGCATGTCAATGGTATTAAGCATATGAGAAATGCAAGAACTGAAATACTTTATACACTATTCCTCGTACATTTATTAATTATGTTTACCTCTTGTAATCTTCCGTTGTCGTTGGTGAGAAAAGCAGCTTTTAAAACGTTTTGGTGACAATACGTTCCAAAGTACCCATTACCCTCACAAACACAATTACAGAATCATTTGCCGCGAATGAAAGAGATGCTAGAAAATGTGTGTAAACGTGATTTGTGTTCCAAAAAAATATGGATTACCGTGGATGAGACGACCGATATAAAGAAAAACAGTATTGTGAATGTAATAGCTCGCGTTTTATCTAGCGAGAACACAGCATCTCGATATTTGTTAGCTTGCAAACGTGTTCAACAATGTACCGCGGAAAATATTCAGAAAGTGATAATGAACGCTTTGAAAAAATTTAAAATTGCCCAAGATCAAGTTGTGATGATTGTGACAGATAGTGCAGCAACAACGTTAAGTGTTGGGCGATCCTTAAAACATATATTTCCTAACTTAATACATATAACCTGCGTGCTGCATGCTTTGCATTTAGTTGGTGAAGTTGTTCGACATTACGGAAACGTTGATCGGATGATTGGAAGTACTAAAGCAGTGTTTCGTAAATCTCCTAAACGTTTAAAAGAATTTCGTAAATTTTGTCCAGGTATTCCAGAACCTCCTGAACCAATTTTAACGCGATGGGGTACTTGGCTAACAGCAGCTTCTTACTATTTGATCCATTTTCAACAAATTCAATCAGTTATAATGCGATTTAATCGGAATGAATCCAAAGCAATTAGAGAAAGTCGAAGAGAATTCCAAATTCCTCAACTTTTAGAAGATTTAACAACAATATGTACCAATTATACAGTATTACTAGATGCCATCAGAAAACTACAATGTACTGAATTGTCATTGCAGAAATCATTAGACATAGTGGAGAGTGTAAAAAATAAATTACACACATTAAATGATACGCCAGGATTATGCGCTAGTTAAAAGTTGGCAGATGTTTTAAGGAAAAATCCCGATTTTAATACTTTAGAGGCCATTTATAATAAGTGTAAGAATAGTGAACTTTTAAGTGATTTTGAAAAACAGTTTCTACATGCAAATGTAACTTCCTTAGATGTGGAGAGATCGTTTTCTATGTATAAGAATATTTTTTCTTGTCGACGCACAAGGTTTAAAGAAGTAACTGTGGAAACATATGCAATGATGCAAGTTTACAGTAGTTCACATCCTGATGCCTCTAATTTGTTGAATAATTAGCAAGTAAGTTTATTTATGAATTTTTCGTATTCTTATATTAACCCGTAATACCGACGCCTATGCGAGTCCGCAAGTTTTGGTTACTCTACAAATTAGGGAAAGTAAATTTAAGCAAGCGGCCAGAACGAAGCATAGCTGATCCACTATCAATCCCAAACATTAACACATGGTGGCTAATGTCACATTTTTAATGGTTTCACCAATACATAATTGAAGTCTTGTATTGGCTATTAAATATGGAGATGACGATTTACTTGGTGTTATTATTTGAACTATAATATGCAGGGGCTGCTTCTCCATTAGAAAGAATAAAGAATATGATTCGTCGTGAAGTACGGTAAAAAATTGCGGCTGACTGTAGACGAATTAACGGATTTAAAGAAAAACTCGTTGGTACAGAATTGTCAGCGGCAGCTTCACCATTCGATCAATTGATCAATGACTTCCCAAAAATATTTCCAAAGAGCTGACAAAATGTTAAAATAAAATACAAATCTTCTTTACTTCTTTCAAAATTTTGTCAGTTTGGAAATATTTTTGGGAGGTTATCGATCAGTTGACCTAATGATGAAGCCATCGCTGATAATTATGCACAAATGAGTTTTTCTTTGAATCCGTTAATTCGTCTACGATCAGCCATAATTTTTTGGCGTACTTCATGCCGAGTTACATTCTTTATTCTTTCAGGCACATATGGTAAATAATTTCGCAATGTTTATTCACTTGGCAGTCTCCAGTCCCGGTTGTATTTGTCCCAAAACCTGTTCTTTTTGGATGTTATTAAATGGAACGTTACAAACACTCATCATAAATATTAAATCCTTTACAAATTTAGCATTGGGTTTTTGACCGCACTTTTTCCATTGGTGATTTGCGCTATTGATATGTTTTCTGCATCGTGATCGTTTCGAAATAAACTTTCGAACTTTGGTGGCTAACCAATAATTTATTTATTCAACCATTAAAGCACCGTAACGTCGAACGAACCGAAATGATATCGGCAGACAGATATTCTCCACGCAATTGTTAGGTTTCTCCCCTCTTAGCTACGCGTAATAAATGTTTTTATTCGTACGGTATTACTGGAATATCACCCGCCTCTCTACACGCCGGTGGTCTGGCACCGGTTTTGTGAACTCTGGCTATCGGTCACGAACATTAACACTTGGGTTGCTGAAATGTCGAACTTTGTTAAGCCGCTGATATCACATTTTTAACGGTTCCACTAGTACACGATTAAAGTCTTATACTGGCTATTGATCCACCTGGTTTTAATATTCAAACTATAACATGAGTTTTTCTTCGAATCCGTTGATTCATCTACGGCCAGCCACAATTTTTTACCATGCACTTCACCCGAATTATATTCTCATTGCTTTCACGCACACGTGGTAACTAATTCGCAATGTTAATTCACAAAGCAATTTCTACTCGGGGTTATATTTGTTCCAATTTGAATGTTGTTAAATAAAACACTCATTAGGCCGGTTCCAACAGAAATCATAAACCAGTCAAACGCGATTCGATTGGCTAAAAAAACCGAAACTGCTTTCTAACTAATTTCACAGTATGTGATTGGCTCTGACTAGTTTGTGATTTCTGTCAGTGCAAAGATATAAATATTAAATCCATTACAAATTCGGCGTAGGATTTTTGACCGCGCTTTTTCTATTTGTGGTTTACGCTATTGACATGTTTTTCGCATTGTGATCGTTTCCAAATCGGTATATCTCTGGTGCACCCCAACCACATCACAAGAGATCCGTCGTATTTCAAATTTGGATATTTTGAAATAAAGTTTCGAACATTAGCCGCCATGCAATAATTCTGACAAATTATTTTTCACTCTCATTTGCTGCTAAAACATGGTAACGTCGAGCGAACCGAAATGATACCTGCAGGCTAATATTCTTTACGCGATCGTCAAGTTTCTCCCCTCTTTGGTATGCGCGTAATAAATGTTTTTATTTAGTACCGCACGTGGAGTATTGCCCGCTTCTGTACACGCCCATGGTCCAGCACCAGCTTTGCGAATCTTAGTTATAAAATAAACATAAACTCGGACATATAACAATAAAAATAATGTAATAATAAATATGCATACATACATGGAATAAACTTATTAAATATATAACGGGTCCACCCCTAGGTATTTTTTTCTGAAATTAATTTGTGTAATCCTTGAGACTGTGTAATATACTTCAAATTACATTATAAAAAAATATATATCTATTAGTTTCCAATATATTTGCAAAAAAAAAAGAATTAAATTGTGTAAACCTCTGGAAGAAACTGTACCTCAAAGTCAGGCGAGTCACTCGCTAAAAAAATTGTTGTTCTGGTACCAAGATACTACTCTTTCAGTCTCTAGAGTTTCATCGAAATCTGAATGTTGCCGGTGTTCTCTTGATAGTGACTGTATCACCTGTTTTCAAAAACAACCATTTGCTTGGAATAAATGAAGCAACAATTACTGCAAAATTTTGAGTTTGTTTGTACAGTAATGCGTTTCTTCAAGTTAGGCTTCATTGATACTCCCAATTAGATCCCAGTGCTTTTTGCCAATACCAAGTAAAGTATTGAGTCAAAAGTTTTTTTATTAGAATAGAAATAAAAGCATTCATATTTTACTTGTATTTACTTGGTCGATTCATATCTAGAAATAATACGCTACGTATTGTGACAATCTGCAATCTAGGTGGGCAAAATTCAAAAAAACTTGTTTTCATTCTTGTAGCAGTTACATGGTAATGCCGTGTCCCAGCGAAATTTACTTTTTATATCATTAATTATCGTCATTTACTCTGTGTTTGCAGTAATTGTTTTCTTCCTAAATATATATATATATATACAGCGTGTCCCAGGATTGATGTTGCAAGAGATGTGAGGAACTAAAAATCTTTTGAGCTTTTGGAATGAAGCCCTGCTTAGTTTGAAACTTATTTTTAGTTTACTTTCGATTTTTCGAAATCAAGTATGCCTTAGCAATTGAGCAAAACCTATTTTCGTTTCAGGTAAAGTTCATTTTTCCTCCACAGTATGCTAAAATGTTACTAGAAAAGTTGTTCAGAATGAAAAGTTATTCTATTATGTAAATTTTCTGAATGATAGACCTACTTTGATAAAATCCATTATTTGTCAACTTCGTTTCAGATAAAGTACCTTTTCTGTTCACAATACGCCAATGTTCTACTAAGAAAAGTTGTTCAAGAAGATCTACCTACTTTGATTAAACCGTCATTTTTTAGATTAAACAAAATAAATTGTATTTACTCACAAATTAAATTTACACTTCAATTATGTATTCATCATAGAAAAATTTAATCTAAAAAATAACGGTTTAATCAAAGCATATATTTGACTTTTTTGAAATCTGTATAGAGCCATAACTTGTCATTTTGAACAACTTTTCTTAGTAACACTTTGGCGTATTGTGAACGAGAAAGCCACTTTACCTGAAACTAATTGACAAATAACGGATTTATTAAAGTAGGTCGATCATTCAAAAAATTTGTATAACGGCATAACTTTTCATTGTGAACAACTTTTCTTAGTAACATTTTAGCATATTGCGAACAAAATAGGTACTTTACCCGAAACGAAAATAATTTTTACTCAACTGTCAAGGCCTATTTGATTTTAAAAAATCGAAAGTAAACTAAAGATAAGATTCAAACCAAGCAGGGCTTAGTTTCAAAATGCCAAATAGAGATTCAAAGATTTTTAGTTCCGTACACCTCTTGTAACATCAATCCTGGGACACGCTGTATATGTATACATACTTGTATTTTACGCTGATATGTATATGTAATAATGAACATGTAACTAAATATATCCTTATTTTTAAAATATAGACAGATTTTTAGTACATTATACATATCACGTTATATCACGATCATAATACCTCCATGTAGAAGAAGAGTGTTAAGCTATTTAATGTACTTAAAATGATTTCCGACAAATTATGACATCTAACACTTTGTTTTAAAATGGCTAATAATTAGCTTTCTAAGGTTATATATTTAATAACTATTGAAAATAGTAGTCATATTAAAATAATATACAGCATGTCCCGTTTAAAGTAGTACAACTTATACCACAATTTGATATTTCTAATTGTCCTCCAATTGTTTTAGTATTAATTTCGAAAGGTTCAGAGAAGATACTGTTACTTTGGCAATATAAATTATTTTGTAGGATTAACATTAACGGAGATAAGCTATTAATTGTAACATATAATATAAAAGGAAGGAATGTTCCACCGAAAACGAAGCAAGCGAATTATCTTCCGATTTTAAGTAAAAAAGCATGCTGGAATGTCGTGGAAGGTGCGTGCATTCTTAAATAAGATTTTTATTAATTTATATAACTACCGCTTATTTCCTGCAATAATCAGCGAAGAGGTTAGTGGTCCTTTTGAGGGGATCGAGTTTGGAAATTGTAAAAATTTGAGTCCTCGTTAGAATTATAGTTGTCCTCTTTCAACGTTTCCTTATAAATCTATTTGCTTTAAAGATAACCTCGCTGTTTTGTTTTCAATGGGCCACTCTCTGTATGCATATAAATCAATATTTAAATTTAACATATATTTGTTAAAATTTTAGTAATTGTAGAGGGCTTCCTACATTTTACGGTCCATTTGTATAATTTTGCACTTAAAGATTACTTTTTCACGTAGAGATTATTCCGTTATTTAAACGAAAAAGATCTCTTTTGAGCTTGTAAATTGCCGCTTATTCTGAGGAAAGAAATACCATTAGCCGATTTACAATGCATAAAAATTCGTGTTATCGTTTTGGGTATGCTTTTTAAATTGTACAATATCAAAATTTGCTGTCGAAGTATAGGATCGTCCTGTTTTATGCTTTTAATATTGTTTTATAAATCTTAAAGGTATACTCAATTCTGGCATCTATTGACTAAAAGCACAAAAACCAGCCAAACTTACTACTTCTGTTTCATTAGTGTAATATTTTTGTCCCGCTAGATTGTTCAAATATCATACCGCGCGCTGGTACAATTTACCCTACTTTATTTGCTTATTGAGAATAGTAAACATTTTATTTTCGTTATACGGAAAATAATATAAAAAATAATCCTCTTTTACAGCAAACACAAAGAACGTAGAAAACTATTCGCATCCAATCAAAGTTAGTAATGCTTTTTTTTTTATTTTCAGTAACTGTTGCAAGTCAGTGGTACGCTTGGGGTCCATCTCATATGCAATGTAGGCTATGCCAGTCTTGTTGGCAATATTGGAAACGATATGGTGGCCTCAAAGCTCCAACAAAATTTGGTGATAATGAATTCGACATTACCGCGAATAAAAAGAAGTCAGGCAGTGATATAGACGAAGATAGAATAGCTACATTACCTCATAGACCTCATCGTTGTCATATAGGCGGTTGCGGCAAAGAATTTAAACTTAAAGCACATCTAACTCGACATTACGCAACGTCGCATGGTATTATGGTACGATCCGGTTCACCAAGACCAATTATGAAAACACGTACAGCTTTTTACTTGTGCACAACACCTATAACGAGGATATCCAGAAGGCTGTGTAAACATATTATGAGACCTAGACACGCTGCTAGAGCACCATTTTTTGCAATTAATATACAAGCGGTTAAGCAAGAATGCCATGCTTTAACAGCCGGCAAGTCTCCTAGTGAAATGATGCAGTTATTGATGTATAGGAAGAAAAATAGAGGAAGCGTTACGAATATAGCAACAAAACTCGGAAATCCTGGTAGTGTAGTGCCGCAATGGTTAATTCTTACGGATAAAGAAAACTTACCAAAGCCAGACCACGTTGCTTTTCCTAAACCTCCCAAAGCACCTGATGGGAGTTTGTTATATGAACGAGTTCCTAATAAGCCGGAAGCAGAAAAAGTACCGCTCAATAATATGTCCCCTTCTCTAAAGAAGAGATCGTTTGAAGAATATAATGGCGTTGATAGTAAGTAGACATAAAATCTTTTAAATAGAAGCAAAGGACTTTGACGCTTATTGTGTATATGTAGATAGAATTGGTTATTTTAGGATGCGATATAAGTTTTGAGTATGCTACATATAGTCAACGAAGTCCGCTTTGCAACCTATGATGGCCAAATATGTAGTATACATATTTACTCGTCGTTGCCCGAACAGTGTAATTAAATTTGCGCCACTTGTGGGGTCGTTTAAATATTTTGCAACTAAATATCGAAGACATTTTTAGATTGATCAATTTCGCAGAAAATATATTACCTCTTAACCGAACATGTCATTCATTCCAAAATAAAAGTGTCCACGAAGGTGATACACCGTCTTCCTACCAATGGTAGTTTGTCCGCCACCCGATTTTGAAACTGCTACATCGGAATTATCAATCATATTTCACAGGAAAAACCTTGATGGAATCAAGATGGAATTAATAGTACTCCCTTGAGTGTAAGGATATCCTTATTTCATAACAAGGACGCTTGTTTTGTTTCATAGTATTTACCTTATAAACAAGAAATCTTAATCCGTTAACATTTAAGACTATTTAATGTTGTTCTGTTTAGGTAGTATACTACCTAAGTATAACTGATAATGTCATTTTGTTGTGCCAAAAACTCCAGATAATTTATATCCACATGTTAATTGGTTTAGCAGATTGCTAACGCCTCTGTGACGCCGATCCACCGATATATTTTAGCATGTTTATCGCTTCCCGGTTATACCGGAAATAGATACCAACTTATTTATTATTAAAAGAGCACTCTGCGCATTACTACATTTTTGAATTCTACATGGTATTTAACCTAAAGTTTTGTAAGGTTCACAGTACTTATATGCGACTATTTCGCAGTTAAGGTTTCGGAAAATAATGTACGCAGTGTGATCGCTCTCATATTTTTTAATGTTCATTTGGAATTTTGCAGCATATCTTTCGTGCGCGTCATTAAGCAAACTAATTTTTTTGGTCATACGGGCCGAAAAATTAATTTCATAATACGTGGAAAAGTCGAAAATTTAAATGGAAGTTATTCGTTATATTTATGTTATACAGTAAAAAATAGGATAATTTTCAATGAGAATATCTAACTATAAGAATTTTCCAGATATTTCTAAAAATAGATTTTTTTCTACTAATTTTAACCTAGTCAAAATCGTTAATTAAAACATTATATAAATTGAATCGTTATTTACAAAGCATGCATTGCAAATATATGAACATATAAATTCATCTTCGTTGTCCGTAGTAACAAAAACTGTTACTAAACTTTGCCAATTGCCAATGAAAGAATTTGCAATTTTTCAGACCTAATAATTAATTCCATTGAGTTATATGAAGTATGTATACGTACTTCAATTCTGAATAACCGGAAATGATAGATATGTTAAAATATTTTACGGGTTGATTTCAGAGGTGTGACACCTGCCAAATTTTCAGATTTCTTCAAATGCTTTTCCAGATATTGACAGTTGCAGTTCCCGGTAGGACAACCAATATTAACACATATTAATGCATTGGTATGTCGCTTGTTTCATCAAAATCAAACGTTACAATTTTCAGTTTCATCTATGTTTTTTCTTTTGGCTGTGTAAACAATCTACATTAAATTTTCTTACTTCCTAGTTATTACAAAAGACTTTCCAGCAAATACACGTTTAAAAGTTGGACTAAATTAGAAATTTGTTCCTCTAGCAACATAGTAATTACCGCTAATTACTGTTAAGATGGTTAGAAGTAGGGCTGTCTTTTTCAGGAACCGGGTCTAGCGCACTACCCGGTTCCGTGTTACCCGGGTACCCAGTTCTACAACCGGATACCCAGATACTTGAAATCGAGAACCCGGAACCGAGTATTCAACTATTCAGTTCTAGAACCGTTTTCGGGTACCCGAAACCGGGTATTCGCGTGCTCGGTTCTAGGGTACCTATTTCCGAGTAATGCTAGTGTTGTCGAAAACCGTGCTTTTCAGGAAGCCAGGAAGTACCCGTCCAGCGCACTACCCAGTTCTGGGTTACCCGAGTACACACCCTGTTCTAGAACCGGGTACCCGGAACCAGATACTCGAAATCGGGTACCCGAAACAGGATACCCGAGATCGGGGAGAATCGATGCTAAAAATTTCGAGTACCCCGGTACCCGGTTTCGAGCAACAGCTCTAGTTAGAAGCAATTCGAAGTTTTTCTGTCGTAAGTTGGCATCATATTGGACTAAAATCACTATTGTTCTTATACCAAATCAGCCTATAAACCCGATAAGGTTTCTCTTAAATCTGAATTCTCGTATTGACTGTAGGTACTCTATTGTTAAATCTCCCTAACCTATGGAAATGCAACCAGCTGTGCGATCCTTCCATGCTTACTTCAGCGTACACAAAATGCCTACAATGAGCGTACGAGGGTAGTCCAATCTAACACAGAAACAAGTATCCTTTTTGCCAAATTCAGTTTTATTTCGCAACATTGTCTCCTTGTAAATCTATACACTTTTCCCCCTCGTAAATTTGTTGCCTTGGTGGAACAAAACATTCTTTTTCTTCAAATGCGGCCGTTTCTTCGCAGTTTCTGCCTTCATCTTGTCAAGTAATGATAGTAATATGCCCCTGTTATTGTTTTTGCATTTTCAAAATAGTCGATTTACACAACTCCTACAATTGATTATCCCAAACACTTTTTCCAGCGATGTTCCCATCTCTTTAATCTGTCCAAGTAGTCCATAGTAGTCAGTCCATAATAGTTGGCATATTGTTCTGCAATATAGACGTTTAGGAATGTGATGACTTCCTCATCGACGCGTACTATGCCCCCATTATTGTTTTTCCCTTTTCAATATAGTCGATTAACACAACTCCATGACTATCCCAAAGAACAGTCTCCATCACTTTCCCGGCCGATGGAACAGCCTTCGTCTTTTTTGGAGCCGATATATCCTTCGCAGTCAAGTGTTTCAACTGTGCCTTGGCTTCAGGAATGTACTGGCGCATCCAAATTTCATCTACACTTATTAGTCGCCGCCAAAACTCCGACTTATTTTACTTAAGCTGCAACAACGAGGCTTTGGAAATGTTCATTCGAATGCGTTTTTGGTCCTGAGTAAGCAAGACACTCAACGCGCGGTTAGCTTTTCATCCCGAAATCTTCAGTCAATACATGACAAACACATTCTTTCGGTATGCCCACAGCCTCTGTCATCTCTCTAACCTTAATTCAACGGTTGCCTAGCATCGTTTGGTGAACTTTTCCGATGTTATCGGTAGGGGTTGCAGTTTTTGACCGTCCCGAACGTTCATCGTCTACCAAGCTGGTACAACCACGTTTAAATTCAGTTGCCGAAAATTTCAGTGGCAAATGATGGTCCCGAATCCCCGTAAACAGCGTCCATCACGGCTTTAATTTCCATAGTCGTATTGCCTTTCAAATGCATGATTTTAATGACGTCTCGAGATTCGATTTTTCCAATTTTTTCAGGAACACTAACATCAACTGACACAAACGACTGCTAAACAACAACTGAACGTCCAACATGACTGAAATTTTCAAAAGTATCTTTCAAGGCATGCGGAATTATATTACTAGATTATTTTTAACGAGTAACGCCATCTTCATGTTGAAACTTGACACTTTTCAGACTACCCTCGTAAGATAGGAAATACGTAATGCGTTACATCATTGGTAATGTTAAATATCAATGCAGTTGTTCGCCATAGCCGAACGTAATTTTTACGTAATTGTTACGTTGAAGTTATGTACGTCTGCAAAACATCAATAAAGAAATTAACCATAGAGTCGTCCTTTATCAAAATAGTTGATTGATAGGAACTAGTGAAGATGCATATTTTATGCAATTTATTCCAGCCACGTGTTCGTCTTTTAATTAATCATGTGCTATTGAATCACAAAATTTGAAGTTATTTCTTTAAATGACAACATTTTTCAGAGTGCGCATGCGCAAGCTACCTTATAAAATGTTTTATGTACCCATATTGTGACGTAAAGAAATTAATATATTGAGTCCGGCTTACGTATTACGCGTGCTTACGCTTATTGTTTAACAAGACCTAACGCTAATGCTCTATATATTAGGTTGCTCTACATATATGTTAGGTTGTTCATTTTATTGCGTCCATAGCTTCACATATTTACTTACTTTAACTAATATCTATTTTCTTTATATTGGCTTCTATTCCGATTTGGACTGGGATGATGGTAAGTTAAGTACCATTAGATAATTATGGAACTGCATTTAAATACACGGCAATATTTTAATATTGAAGTGATGTAAGTATAATATATATGCACTGTCTTAACTTTTAGGTTCCGTGATAAGTGGACCTCCACAGAAGAGGCTAACCAAAGATAATACACTAATTAATCGAACCACTCCAGATCAGTACACTCCTATAATTCCGGGTAATATTGTACCTGGTACGACACTGCCAAGACATATTGCGCAAATCAATGGTAAACCAAAAATACCACACATGACCAGAATAGGTTCCGGCCGAAAACAAGTGATAAGTTGGATGGATGCGCCAGACGACGTCTATTTTAGAGCTACAGATAATAGCAAGTATGTAATTAAAACTTAAATAAGAAAACACACCAAGAGAATTTTTATTAACAGAAATTACGAATGCTGAAAAACCTAACATTATCATAACCATAATTTATATCTAAACGCTTAAATTATTAATTTTAATTGACTCTTACAATAATATAAAATAAAAACAGATGGAAATGATTATCTTCCATATCTATTCATTATTTAAAGAATTCAAAACATTTTCCATGCCCGAATTAAGTCTTTCTTTAGTGGAGTTTACACTGGCCTCAATTTCAGCAACAGAAATACTTCTTATTGTTGCTTGAATCTTTTGTTTCATATCTCCACATGTTGTCGGACATCCTTTATAAACCAAATCTTTAATTCTTCCACATAAGTAAAAATCTAAAACCGTTATGTCTGGTGACCTTGGTGACCACAGAAATAAACTTTCTTTCCCAATCTACTTATTTGGAAATGTAATGCCTAAGAAATGTCAACATCAACACAGAAATGTGCGAAGCCACCATCGGGTTGATACCACATATTTAGTCTCGTCTGAATGGAAGCATCTTCTAGAAGAAAAGGCAACTCCTTCACAAGAAATTCTAAGTATCGTTCTCCTGTTAACGTTTACACAAAAAAAGTACGATAAATTTTCCGTACAAAATACCATACCGCACGTTTACACTCCAACGATTTTGATAATTCACTGGTGTGTATTGGTTTCTGACCAGTAATGCATATTATATACTTTCCTATATACTAGTTGATCAAAATCTGTTTCTTTTAATTTTTTATGTAGGCTGATATGATAGGGATGCAGCTTGTTTTTTTTTTATATTCTATAAACCAGAGAATAATTTAATTCCAAATACCCTGCAACTTCTCTAATGCCTAAATGTGGATCAAGGCTTACATAAGCCAAACCGTAACAGCATTATCTTCGATTAGACTCCTATGTGCCCTATTTTTTTTTACTCTTGTTGATTAAACACTATCAGCTGCTCGCAGTCATCGTTCTAATTTTTTAAATGCTTTCCTTGAATGATGCCGCCTTTCAAGGTACCGTAGAGCATTCTCCCTTTTGGCAATGACAGCATTTTGTAGACTTTCAAAATACACAGCAGCTTCTTTGTTTGAAAAATAAGATAAGGAATAGAAAATAAATTATAAAAGGTAATTAAACGAACCAAATGTGGCTTAAACTCCAACAAATATTAAAAAAGTACGTCGAAAATTATATATATACACGTTGCGACACAGATCGGCTGTACATACAACATGAAGAAAACAACACAGTTCGACAACAGCGCATATATCGATTATATTCGCCAGCATGAGTTCGTGCGACAGCCAGGGCGGATGCGAGAGGAGATACAGCTAGTAATGTTGTCGTAGAGCGGTTTAGAATTTTTATTTATTTTGTACATAGTTATGTAGAGTATTTATTTTTCTTTTCTTTTATTTCATCACAATACTTTTCATTTCCTATTTAGAATTACTTTTTGGTTTCGTATATGCCTCCTCCTAGCAGCAGCAACATAAATATGAGAACTCATTTGCGAATACATAATACGTAAGTTCCGTAATCGTTCTCTGTCCCAACGAAATTATGCCTACTGCCTCTGTTAACGCACTGAAGGCATACGCTGCTGGGTGAGACGAGTGTAACCGTAGTAGGGGGATGCGGGCGCTGAGTCACAATCGCCACGATGCACATACGTACATAGTATTCCACTGTTGCATTTGAAAGCCCGTATGTACAGCCGCTCAGTGTCGCAACATATATATACATATACATATATACAATAATTTTTTTTTTCTGATCGTTTGAGTTTCTATTTGGGGTGCTTCATTTATTAATATATCGTGTTGCTGTTGTATATCTTCCATTCGTGATTACTTTCAGTTTGTGTTTCTACAAGTTCGCTTCCTAACTCTTAATTAATTTCAATTACATCCTCTATAAATGTAAGGGATAACCTACATGACATTACTTTGAGAGTAGCAAAATTTTTAAAACTTTGGCGGTTTGATATACATATGTCAGGTGGTAACCTGTACCACTCACTGTGTTTTCATAATATGGCCCATAAATGTCGCAAGAAAATATTCATAGGATGTATCCGATTCGCTACCTTCAGTTATATTACAAACAAATTCACTGGGGTCCGAATTACCCTCCGAGATGAAAGTGTCTGCAAATCAATATAAGATTTTATTAATTTAGTTTGTCAGTTTAACGCTAACCCATCATTACACGCACAAAATTGAGTTTCACTGTTACATGTATAACCGGAATTCTCGTATATTTAAATGTTTACAGAAATAATATATGAATGTATAACTTTTTTATTAGTCAATTAAAATGTGCTATAGTGTACATTAAAATAAAAGCAAATCCTATTACAAACTAAGACAAATTAATTACCCTGATAACTAGCTTGAAAAAATAACAATATCGAAATATTAAGGGCACTCAAAATTGCATATTATACAAAGTGACAATGAGAAGTAGGTACAGCCTGTAACATTTTTTATTGTTTCAGATAAAAATTTTGGAGGGCTTATACTAAAACACTCCGATTTTTTGGGATAATTTTGAATATCGAGTTACTTTCCTAAGTTTGGTTTTTAAATGGAACATTTTTACATTTTTCGAATCAGCGGATTGTTGATGAGACCCTTTCCAGAACTTTTTTGTAGTAAGTATTTTCACGTAAATTTTAAAAACAAAATTAGGTGGCTGTGACAGATAAATTGCTTTTCTTTTGGATTGTCATTATGAGAAATAATCCAAATCTGAAGTTTTTCCTATCTGTTAGTATCATGTAACATCGATTTATTTCAAAGCGATTTTTTTCTAAAATTTTTGGTAGTTACCACAAATTTTAAAATCTGTTAGAGAATAACAAAGTGTTAAAAAACTAATTCAAATTCGCCTAATTTTTAAGGTAACTGACACCGAACACATGGTTACATTTGAAAAAAATTGAATTTTTAAAAAACGATGTTTTCAAATTTGAAAGGACAATAACCACTAACCTATAGAAAAAGCTTCAGATTTGAATTACTTTTCATAATGTCAATCCAAAACAAGAGCAATTTATTGGAATCACAACCACAGTGGCGTAACTACCAAATTTGGGCCCCCACGCAAGATCTTTCAAAGATTTATTCATAACAGGAGTAAAAACATAGAAGATCGGAAGGCCCTTTGGACCCCCTTGCGCCTAGGGCTACTACGCATTGCGAGGGTGTAACTACACCACTGCACAACCACCTAGTTCTGCTTTTAAAATTTACGTGAAAAAGCTTATTTATAAAAAAAACATTTAAATATCAAAACTTAGGTATCTACGTAGCCTACATGCAATTAGGGTGAAGTTTCTTAACAGAGGTCACCGAGCGTCTGTATGTCAGACGTTCAGTAACCGTGGACGTCAAGTCAACCTAAAATTTTCCACATTATATAATAGGTGTTTTTTTAAGCCCGATAGAACTTAGTTATAAAAAATAATACGAAAGATTTATTCGTGGTATTAACATTGCAAAATGATTTTGAGCATATAGCCACCGCGGCCGTCCTTGACGAAGCGAATTCTTCTAAGAAATAATCAAGAGGTGTCAAATCGCAAGACCTTGAAGGCCAATTGACAGACCCATTCCTCGAAATTAACTTATTGTCAAATTTTGATTTCAATTTGTTGCCGTCGCCATGTAGAACGTAGCACCATCCTGTTGAAACCACATCTCGTCGGGATCAATGTCCTCCATATTTTCAAACAAAAAAATCAATCATGGTGCGGTATCGATCTCCATTGATGGTAACGCGAGCTCCAGCCTCATTTTTAAAGAAATAAGAGCCAACAATGCCGCCGGCGTGCAAACCACACCAAACAGCATTTTTTCTGGATGTAATTGAGTTTGTAGGGTCTCTTGTGGATTGGTCCCACTCCATATACGGCAATTTTGTTTATTCATAAACCCGTTAAGTCAAAAAGGAGCCTCATTGGTTTTAATTCCTGTACCAGCTGGATCTTATACGGATGTAGGCCAAGATCTTTACGCAAAATTTTCCACGTAGTAGACGGACAGAGCTCCAATAGCTGTGACCGATAACGAATGGAGAAATTAGTATCTTCTTCCACACTTTCGTTTACAGCAATGATATTGTCTTCAGTACTCACATTCCTTCGACGTATTGGTGTTATTGCATCATGTAGAGAGTAGGTGGTACGAAATCTATCCGCAGTTCGACTGATGACTTGCTTAGAAGGCCATAAAAATTACGAAGTCGTCTAGAAGTTGCGCAAATCGACTGTCTTTCAAAATAAATTTGAATAATATGGTAGCGTTGTTCAAGCGTGAGTCTATTCATGATGACTTGCCAGAGTATATTAATCATAAATGTCAAAAAATGAACGCAGTATGACAGGTTATTTGACATTTGAAACAGTTAACGAAGTAATGCCCGAAGCCTGCGAATTGGCTCTTTATGTCGGAACGAATGAGCCCAACTCGGCTGGATTAAACCTGGCGTAAATTAAAGCGACTTGCGAGACAGATTCATTTTGAAATTAGCCCGACTCGGTCTGGCTAAACCCGACATAAATTCAAACGAGTCTGACTGGAATCGAAATTAGAAGTCACTCGAGTTGTCAAATTGGATGTTCAACTCGAGTTAGGGAGTTAAAATACTTGACTCGTTACATCACTCTGTATTGCTTATAAATCCATATGCCTCTATTTAATCTAGTAACTTTCTCGTCTTACATTATATTTGTCTTAAATATCTATCTACAAATATAATTATTAATACATAATTTTTCACAGCCGCTATCACTTAGTAATTTCTTTAGAACACCTGAAAGAACTTGTTATGAATTAGATAATTAAATTAAATTAGTTTTCAAGTGACTTAAAATTATTTAGTGTAGTACAATTATTAATGTTTTTTAATTACCGAATAATGCCCTCTTCGACAAAGAAGATTTTCTTTCTTTAACTTGTTTGAATAGAATTCATTCAATTATGTCTTTGATCCACTTATTTTCGTCCCTCATAACGCAGCGTAACCAGTTCCATTTTAACCTCAACATAATACTTAAGATATTTACCGTTTTTGTATTTTTTTAGTTTTTAATCATTAAGTAAAACTTTTATTCTCCATTTTCATATTCTATTGCTTTAACTTAATTTACTATCTTAGAATGTTACTTACAGGAAGATGCGTAAGCAGATACCTATAATAGAATTAAGAAGAGCAGCTCGGAAACCGTGGCGGCCGTTGAAGAGCAAAAGTGATGAAGTGGTGGTTCTGGATTGACATTAAATGAATGTGCAACAAAGTGCTCACTGTGAATACAATTAAATTTTTTAATCACCAGTAACAATATCACCATGTTGTTCATTAATTAATTTTTAAGAGTTATTTAGCTTATTTATTGCTTGTGTACATGATGTTCCTTTTTTATTTACAAATCAATGTAGCTCCCTCAGACGAATCGCCCGATGCGGGGATTTTTAATTATATTAATATTAATTTCAAGTAAGACTTTCGGAAATGTACAAATGATTGAATTTTTACATCACTGGCTCACCAACATGTACATATATAATCGCCAGTTCTCAAGATGTTGCTGATATTGAATACTGGTGGTATAATGTATATTGTACAATTTTTTTTCTTTTTTTGTCTAAATGGCAATAACCAAGTGTTAATATGATAATGCCAAGACTAGTCTCTAAAGACGATAAAACACATCAATTATGTTGGTGAAACTATTGTAGATATCATTTATTATATAAATTAATTATGTAACGTGTCTCTTTGCTACTTTAGGGAAGATCATGATTACGGTTATTATAAACGTAGAGTAATTTACATTTTTTTCATGAATAAAAAATAAAGCACCTAGAAATATCGCTATTTATTTTAATTTGTTAGATTTGTTCCTACAAAAAAATCAGTCTGAAGAATATCCAAACGCCTTTGCATAGTGCCGAAGGAGCGTTTGTGGTAATCAACTAATCTTTCAATCGATTGATTTGGGTAACTAAGAAATTCAAATTGCTAGTGCCGGACTTCCACTACATCTCCGCAGACGTTCGATATCTGAGTGTCGCGCATGAATAGATTCGTTACACTATAAGAAGACATTTACGGGGAAGTATTTACAGGTTGTTTACCTAAATCCAAGCGTTAATAAAAGTACGGTGTGATTTCTTTCTGCAGCGCTTAGTTCACCCATTTTTGGAATTACTAATCACAACTACCAATTAAAAAAATCATACACAACTATTACACACTTTCCCATATTTCTATGCAGGTTACACGCCAACGGTCTTCAAGAACACTCATATGTTACCCATACTACACAAATGTGTACTAAAACCTCCAGGAAGTAAAAGGATCATTTACATCTCATTATAAATACGAATGTAAACATCCCTAATATCGGTTTTTCTAAAACTTCAATAGTATCAGTAATACTGGGTTTCCCCAAAGGTGCTAAGTACATATGCACATAGCTGTGAGTATAAATGTAGAGTTAAGGGTAAGTTTTCACAGCTATAACATTACATGTAGGTGATCCAAAAACTAGCATCGAACAGAAAACAGAATTGAATGGCATCGAATGGTACTGAACAGCACCAAACAGCTGGATGGGACCAAATGGTACCGAACAGGACGGAACGGAGTCGAAAGGAGCAGAACGAAAAGGAATGCAACCAAACATAGACAAATGAAACCGATCAAAACCAAATATAGCTAAATGAGACAAATTGTACCGAATGAGGCAGATTAAGACCGAGCATAGTTGAATGAGACCAAATTGTAACGAAAAAGACCGAACATAGAAAGGAACGAAATGACACCGAGCATGACAGAAGAACACTAAACGAAACCGAGCCAGGTACTTGAACTTAAAATAACAGTTCAAGTCGACTATATGAAATGATTCGGTTCTTTTCGACTCAGGCATATCTCTTATGAAAATCGGTTTGAACTGGTAATATATAAAGTAACAAAATAGTACAAATTATACGCATACACCGGCGGTAGAAAGAACTCTAACAGAGAAGCGATAGTGATCAAAGTGGAGGCGCTATCACTCCTTTTATTCACACTGTCAGGGATTTTTTTACCCTCGTTGAGCAGTGACTGCCGTCGAAATGAGAAAATTTAGACGAACATCATAGGCTATTGATATTTCTTTCCTTTCGGGGTCACTCCTTGGGCCGCTTGAGGCCAACAGGTTGAACACCTCTGATGCAGACGTTTGAGCTGATTTGCTGTACTCATTTCAGAGAGCGTTGGATTTAGGTTATATTTGCATTTATCTATTTTCTAATACATTTTGTAGTATATCTCCTAAACTCAGCTAATTTTAGAAACTATGAAATTGATAGATACTTGACAATCCACAGTTTCCTTGCTTTTTTGACGTAATAAATTTTTTCAAAGTATCAACCCGGGTAAGGAATCGAACCTAACATCTCCCGTTTATCGGACAGGCGTGCCAGACACTACATCACATGCTCTATGCTAGGAACGAAATTACTTTCTTAATATCTAGATGTGATTTCGTCCCTGAGATTAGACCCTGTGGTGTGGTGGTTAGCACGGGAGATGTCGGGGTTGATGTTTTTCAAAAATGTAACTACGTCGGAAAAACCAAGGAAATTACGGATTTTCACATTTTACCGATGGAAGCAAATAAATATTGATAGATACATACCTTAATATAGGAAGAAAGGGGTGAAAACAAAACAGTATAAACACCCGCCAGTGGCAGGATACTATCTAGTAAGAGAGGGTACTGCAAACCACAGCATGGAATAGCGACATATGCCACACTAGTTATCTTTCTACAGAAATTTGATTTACTATTTGTCTACCTCTACAACCACTACATTGAACCGATTGTTTTCTATTTTTCAAACTGGTTCGAACCGATCGTTCTACTTAAAATCAGTTCGGTTTTCCACAGTATACAGATGCGAAACTCTCTGTCGACGCTTTTGATCTTTATGGTTCACATTTTGTGACCTTGAAAGAAAAAAGCGACAGTAGTGTGCGTGCAGGAACTTCGAATTTACAATATACATATGCAGTACATATTCGTTATTTTGGTTTAAGACATCAAAATGATTCATAAAAAATATAGCAATCTATTTAAAAGAAAAAAGTTGAAAGCGTATATTTGTAAATATTTTTACAAAATGCGCTGTGGTATACTATATACGTACAATAAATCTCACTTCTCCATCTTTAGTAGTTTTCACGCGAAATTCCCTCGACATAATAATGGCGCAGCCGGTATATTATACATAAAACTATGCAAACCCGTTTTTCTAACGAATGTCGAAAAACATGTATAGGGGAATCTTGAATTACGTAAAATAATATTCGCTATCGGAAAATTATACAATATACTGTAAGAAAGTTGACATTTATTCCCAGTATAATCACAAGCATACGTTTAGTCAGGATACATGCTGCGATCGAGGGGTCCCAAATGATTATTTATTCATATACAGCAATAAATTAGACCCATGGTCACCTCGTTGGTTTGATGTTTGAAGACAACTCTGAAACCTGCAATAACTTCAACAAATCCAAAGACCCGCATGTCTCAACATTTTAGGTGAGATGCATGCATGTCTAAGAACAGTTTTGGAAGTTTTGTTAAGGAGAACGCAATTTCACATTACATTCAAACGCTATAACAAGTATTTTTGCTCTTAGTAAAATAAGGGGACCAAAGACAGTAGTTAAAAACCATCTTAAAACCATTGAAAATTCCAACCTAAACTACTTAAACGCTCAGGTTTTGTTCTGATTTGTAGCGTAAAAATGTACTTTATACTCATCCTATTTGCAAGATATTCGAAATTGAAAGGTTGGGGCCAACTTGACGTCGCCCCCGCACCTTCACTTTTTAAAAATTTGACCA
Organism: Dynastes maya; assembly: GCA_029619315.2. Lineage (NCBI taxonomy): Eukaryota > Metazoa > Arthropoda > Insecta > Coleoptera > Scarabaeidae > Dynastes > Dynastes maya. The sequence goes on along the minus strand of JAROYE020000003.1, from coordinate 53,035,056 downwards.
CGCTATCGTTTTGTCCTGATTTATGCCGTAAAGATTTTACTTTGTGCTTATCTCCTTTTCGAGATAATCAAGAAACAAAATATACAGGAATGACGGCTGCTGCAAACCCTTATTTAGCAGCCACCGCAGCAATTTTTCGATTTTTGAGAATTGATAACGGCAACATTTTGTGCTCGTCTTGTGCTGGATAACTTTCGTTTTGTGTTCGTACCGTTTTCGAGAAATTTGAGATTCCGGTTTTTAAAAATATGATAATGGTAGCGTCTTAAGTTGATTTGTGCCGTAAAAATGTCGTTTTGTCCTCGTACCATTTTCGAGATATCCGAGATGGAAGGCTGGTACGGACATTCAACAGCCACTACGCCTATTTGTTGGGTTTTGAAAATGGCATCGTTTCTTACTTGTTTTGTGTCATGCAGCCCTAATCTATCACTTAGATAAACTAAGAAAAGCTGAAGATCAATTCTGTCGTCAATGATAAAAAGATCTAGAGACAGCAGAGCACATTCTATGCAAATGTGTTGCCATTAGTAAAGTTGGCATTTTTTAAATTTTGCGGATGATTTAAGTTGTTAGTTTCGGCAATAAAGGAGACATCCGTCTGTATTACGTTAAGAAATTGACGAATATGTACTTTATTGCCGGACAACTAATTTAAATCATCCGCAAAATTTAAAAAATGCCAACTCTAGCCATTAGTCATAAGCATCATTGGCATTTTAATAAGCCATTCCTAACACCTACTGAATTAAAGGAAGAAGAGACTAAAGTAGTATTAAGGTTTATTCAAAGCGTCGAACTATTCCAATACAAATGAGGGCACTGTTACAATAGATTTATTCAGGTCCCAGTGACCAAAGGCATCAATGCCATGGCCCGTCTCAATAATTTAAGCCTTAACTGGTGATGTAGGTTATTAAAGACCCCGTGCATTCTTTATGTTGATATCTAAAGCTTATGCGCTCGCGTACAACATTGAGTCTCTCTATAGCTGCGCAGTACATCAGTCAGCGGTACAGTAAAGCGTTGGATGAAGTTATGTTGTGATGTTTGCAAATATCCCGCCGTATAGTTGCTTTGGGGTATCTAATACCCTACCTCACCAGTAGCAATTTATATTCTATATACGTTGTGGCTTTTTCGAAGCAATGTGTAAAATACGGCAGTCCAGACTTTGGAAGTAGTTTCCTGCAGTGGTGTGAATCGATAGAAAGTGATGGAGAAGAAAACGAGTTCGAGGAAAGAAGTGAACACGGTACTAACAGCGAAACTAATGAAGATGCAGAACCTGAAGCCGAGAGTAAAAAGTGTACTTCAAATACCGACGCAGGTATCCTACAAAGCGGTTATGTAACACATGAAGAAACATATGAACAAGCTTCTGGGGTCAGTAAATCGTATTATGGTAAAAATATATTCAAATGGTCAGCCATTGCGTCTCAGACTTCTGTTAGAACGCACCGTCATGATATTACCAGAAGTCATATTCCATCTTTGAAAGGTCTTGTAAAAAACATAACTAGTGTAAATTCTTATTTCCTGTTTAATCGCTTTCCGACTGCCAATGACGCTTTGCAAATAAATTTTGTAAGCCTATCAACTCGTTTGACCTCACCTTCAAGCCGTCTAAATAACGATAGAGAAGTTCGAGTAGCTATAATCAGAGCGATAAAATTGCCAATGGCAGTCAAAGACCATACCAAAAATAAGAGAAGACGATGTGCTTTCTGTCCAAGATCCAAAGAGAGAAAGCCAATAAACAGTGTGAATGTTATGAGAAGCTTGTTTGTGCAGAATGTACTGTCTGAATTTGCAAGGTCTGTGGCCAAGATTAGTCGGAACGACTACTTGCCGTTTTTATGTTAGAACGTGCCTTTTATTACTTACTCATATAAATCTAATGCTAATTAGTAATGTAATTGAAGAAAAAAATACAAAGGATATTTCAAAATGAATTCCTAAAGACGTAAGTATAATGTCATTACTGTAATTAAGTTGGTTAAAGTTTTTTGTTAATAACACTTACTGAGGTATGCCTGACCTTACGTCACCACTTATGTTAAAAGTTAAGCACCTCGCCAGTTAAGGGATAATGTAATAAAAACAAGAGCAGATTGGCGGGACCTTCCCAGCGTTACGGCAAATCTTTGCGAGCAGGAAGGACGAAAATATAAGCGGGATAGAGGAAAAATTGTGTAAACGGACCGCAAATAAATTCCCCGCGACGTAGAGCTTTAACGTGGGGGAAAGCGCAAATCCGAAACACTGACCAATCGCGACTGATAAAACGCGGCTGAAATAGTAATCACTAACCCCCCCCTCAAGTAAATGAGGGTGAGACCTAAATAAAATGAGAATTGGAAGACGTATTTGATTCCTTATCAAACTCTTATTGATAATTTAATAACCGTTGGAATGTCATGGCAGAGAATGATAAAAAATCATTTTTCCCGCCATTGGAGTATAGTTTGACGGCAAAACATTCAGGACGCTGTGTAACAATTACAAAAAAAAATGAATGAGATTGCAGGTCCCAAATGGGTCCCGATCTGGTGTTTTGAAAGCATCATTTAGCGACAGATTTCTTCATTTCGCCGTTACGCGATGGTTTAGCTAGAGAGGGATAGAGCATAATAGATCACTTGAATTGATTATTAACACTTTATCACTTCAGAATTCATCTGTTGAATGATCTTCTGAATTCCATTATTCATGCTGCTGTTTACGTAATAACAATCAAGATGTCCATTTCAGCCTATTTTGAGTATTTTTGAAGATTAATTTCACGTGAACGGTGTTATAAATTGTAAGATGTCTTGTAACTGGTTTTAAACATGGAGGAAACAAAAAATGTTTAAGAGAAATCTGTTGTAATTTTCCAATATTTTGAAGTAAATAAATTAAAATAATAAATGAGGGTGCAACCCTAAATTATATAAACAGTTTATAAATCAACGTTTTGTACCTATGTAAAACAATATCTACATGACTATCCACCTGCTATATATTTGTCAGTTTCATACATTTCATATGCAAATTCTTCAGTATGATTTGGATCAAATTCCATTCCTATATATTGTATTTCCAAATTGAAAGATCCATTTACCTTATCTCCTACTGAGAAACCGAAACTTGTAATCCTATTTAAAGGTAAAGGAAATTGCCTATCTTGTATTCTGCCTTTCGAAGATAAAAAAAATTTGGAAAACGGAATCTGAAATAAATTATATTGGTTTTCTTTTTAGAGTAACAAGTTGCGTACTTACCTTAGCTGTTTGCCAATATGGACCACCTCTAGTATATAATACAAAATGGTACATATCATTCCATAAAATATCATAGTAACCTTTTGTACCTATATTAATCATATATGACCTACCATCTCCTCTAACCTTCATTACTAATATATTGTAACAGGTCCAGTCTAAATATGCCTCCCTTTTGAAAGACCTCTGCAGAACAAATGAATTATACAAAGAATTTATATCTAATACAATGCAATAATTACAAACCCTAAATCTTTGTGTTTGCATATTACAGTATCCTGCTCTTTTAATTTTTCCATCTTTAGGAACTCTAGTATCCAGTTCACCAGAAAATACTGCATTTCCATATTTATTTAACATAAGAGAGCAAGTACTGTAGCCCTCATTATTATCCTTATCAGATGTCACATTCCAAATTCGTAAGGACTCTTCCGTACCAAACTTCCATTGCACATCAGTTTCTCCAGGACGGTATACCAAAATCGGATCACTCTCAAACCTATCCTTCATTTCTTCTGACCATAAAGCGATCTCTGTTTTCAATTCTTGCAAGCCTTGCCTAATTAATTCCGTTTTAGTTATCCCCGGGCGATTACCTTTATAACCAGATTTTTCATCTCGTTCCCAAAATAAGAAAAGAATACTTGTTGTATGAAAATTACTTTTCTTTGATTGAGTAGATAGAAAGGATCGAAATAATGTTCTGCTTAAAAATGTCATTTTCTTTAAAGAATCATAAAATGTATAAACACAAAAGGTTGATTATAGTGAGGTTACGTAACCCAAAACGTCCGAAGTCGAAATCTAAACCAAATTTTCGCGGCCTAATACATACCGTAGCCAACCGGTAAGTTAACGAGCGGTTCTATTCCTACTACCGTTCCCGTGTCGCGCGACGGCCCATCGTTCCAAAGTAACGAGTTATATATAAAATACTAGTGTTGGGCGATTATGAATGATATAATCGAGATATATCGATTATACCCGAATAATCGATCATTTGATTATGGTTCAGAAATCATTAATTATTCGTTTCGATTGCGCAGGAGCACACAAACGGATTACAATTCGAGATCTGTATTTAAAACTTCGAGTTTCGAAATAATTCATTCGTCACTCGGATTCTGTCAAATAGTCGAAATCGTTAGTAAATTTCGAATGATCATTCGATTATTTTAAACGATTGTTTAGATTCATTCGATTATGCCTAACACTACAACATACCTCGCCAAAATACCGTTATTAAAAAACCGATCCATCCCTACTATAGCGCGTTTCACCATAGTTTCGAAGTATTGTGCTTATGGGAGTAAGCATTGCTAAATTTAGGCTACTAGATACTTTGATGTAGCGGGTTGGTACTGTATACTCGTGCTAACTTCATTGTTATTATTAAAAGGTTAGAAATTTTAGCTCAATCTTATTTTAAAATTTACATCAGAATAATTACATGGAAAGAAAACAACTATTAGTTTGTTCTTTTTTTAAATGCAAATATGTCCGACTCAGATTATTTTATGAATTAGACGAACACCTCCAGAACGAACAAGTACTCTTTATTATTAAAACAATTTTATAAGAATCCGTTTAATCAATTGACATATCTGATAGTGAGAATGATGAAGATGAACCTGGTAAATGTATAATAAATTGGGTCACTCTGCATTTCGTCCAATTTCCACATATCTTTTTCTAAAGTCAAGTCACAAGTATAAGCCATCAGGAAATGTAATAAACATAGTAAAATATTATACCTTTCATAACATAACCTAATATAATTTTGTCAGTTCTAAATGGTAATGTTTTCATGTTCTTGATCACTATGGGCAGGTTTCTCATTTATTTTAGAGCTTGTAAAATAATACAAGCTTTAAACTTTATAAAGCGCAATAGTGCTTTATAAAGTTTCGGCTCCGATACAATCTCAGTCAGGTTTACACATAGTAATAAAGTGGCAAACATAGAATAAGCATGTCGCATTTCAATAGCTGCTTCATCGAGTATATATTTATTGTACTTATGCTTTTCTATAGAAACAATGTTTAAGAAATCACGTTTTAACTTTTAACTTCTTTCAACAGGAATATTTTTTCTCTTAACCAAAGAAATGTCATTTTTCTTAGTAGCTTTGATAGAAATCTGTTCTGCCTTGTGATTGTGTTACAAAGCATCGATAACTACTATTGAGTTTGCTGGTAGGTTTGGTAGTAACCGATCGGGAAATCACTCCATACTCTCCAGAACAAATTTCACCGTGAGCACTTGCAGTATTTTTCTTCGTAGAGTTCACTGTATAAGTGTCATTATAATTTTATTGCAGCCCATAAATCAAAGGCCGTGAGGGCTATCGTTTTCCTTTTCTATACTGATCCCTTCTAATAGGTTTTGACCTGCGACAAGGCCCTCTCCTATACGCCTGTAAATATGTAAGCTCTCACTTGCTCGCCCTAACACTCACATTTTCCGCCGTACGCATTCGTCTTATAAGAACGTTAGGACGGCAGTAGCCTCCCTACAGGCTACAACCTCGGGAATCTTCGGGAGATCTCCCTTCAACGAGGCTACGATATTAGTTTGTGGGCCGATAGTATATAGAATGATCAAAAAACGTCAAAGAGCTGTAATTTCACGATTTTTAGGTTGATCATTATTCACACTTCTTTCTACTTATAGTAAGTAATAGATAGCATTAAAAGATGCAATAGTTTTTATAAACAACTGATTTTCTCATTAATCGATAGAAATGAAGGCATAATGCGAAAATAAAACACTAAGCATTTTTTGGCGAGTGGCCACTTGTTCAACGATAACCACTGGTATCGATACCGTACTGTTTTAGCGATAGCAATAGTTGTGACCAGCATAGAAACAGAATTACTGTAGAATAGCTTTTAGCACAGTATAGTGTTATACAGTAGTTGCATAGCTTGTCGGCGGCTTTGAAGTTTGTGACCCGTTTTTTCTGGCGCATAGGCGCGGCACTTTCTTTGGTTCAGTTACAACTATGACGTCATTGTTGGTGACCGTTGAAGAAATTCTTTGGCGAGTAGCCGTTGAAGAAGCTCTTTGGCGAGTAGCCGTTGAACCCATAGCGGTTACCGTATTGACGTCAGCGGTAACAGGTCATGTGGTATGTTTCAGATTAGTTGAGATTAGTTCGCGAAAATAGCAGTTGGTTACCGTTGTTTTTGTAACCTAACTTTTATATACGCCAAAGTAACTATTTCCAAAATGTACCTACGTATCATTTAATAAATAATGCGTGTTCTAATGGATTTATTAGTATTAACAATACTTTATTTAATTTACAATAGCAGGTATTAATATATTTTTTTAAACATTCTGTTTTGCTGTAGGACATCCGTTTGACCTGCATGAGTGTGCACAACTATTATGTAACACATTTTTACCTATCCTTTAATACAGCTATTAATCAGCTAGTTCAGGATTTTTTATAAAAATTCTTTCAATATTATGTATTATATGTAAATCAATATGTCAAATATTATAAAAAAAGGTCCCTAACATTTAAAAGTAGATTCGCAATGTCCAAATCGATATTTAAACCGATATTCATGCTTCGATAGTTTAAAATTATATCCACCTCCATATTTTTCTTTTCGAGTACAGCACAAACAAGTAGTACTCAAATTTTGTTGAAAAAATCTATAGAACTAATAATGTTTCCCTATTACAACTATGTTGCTGCTCGATATATCATTGAAGAGGAGCATCGGCAGCAAATTAAACAGCAAAACATAGAAGAGTATTAAGACATGAAAGTGATGCTTTTTCACTGCCAAATGAAGAATTTACTAGTCTTTATAGATTAACCAAAGAAATGCTGCAGTACTTGGTCACCCACCTTGTGCCACATATGAATTACTCTGGGAATTCCAATGCAGTAGAACTGCAGTTAAGAATATTGGCTACTCTGTGCTTTCTTGCCACAGGTTCATTGCAAAGATAATATTTTTAATGGTTTCATCTCATATATTTGGATGCTTGTATGATGAATAACAATTAGTAGGTTGAAAAAATGATTATCTAATGAATTTTTTTGCTTAAAAAAAACTTAAACAGGAGTTTCATTATCCACTAATGTGATATTAACAGCTAAAGAAGTCGGTCGAGAATCATTTCTTTCAGCAACGCATAGTATTTCATCATCTGGGGCAACTAAAAGGCCTGGAGGTGGTTTTAATTTAGAAGGATCCAACAAATTCCTATTTTTCTCCTTTTGTTTCTGTGGGGTCCTATTTGGTGAGGATTTTCTACTATTAAACGACTTTAATAGCTTAGCCCTAAAAAATAGTAAGCTCACTGTATGTCAATAGTTCAAATTACAAGCGCTTACGCATCAATGAGTTTTAAAAGTAATCTATTATAGGTTTGATATTCTTCATCACCAAAATTATTGGGATCATGTCTAGCATGTTCATATAGGTCACAAAACTGATGTATTAATCTTTGACCGCTACCATTTAGTGGTGCAGCCAATGTTGATAGAAGGTAAGCTCTTAAATTTATGTTAGGGCGCCGTACTAAATCTTTATCTTGTTTACTTATTTCTTTCTCTAATATTTTTACATCATCCACTGCCTTTAATCTGTAGTAATGTGCAGAAATTTGTTGACCAGGACATACAATATATCTAGGATCAGTCTTTCTAAGTAATTCTGGTTCACACTGAATTTTTGGTATTAAATCTATCCTAATTTCTATATTCTTCTTTAGGACCTATGAGGAAAGAAATATTACTTAAAATTTTAGATACATAATTAACAAACCTTTGTGGCATCATGCCCAATTGGTATGTGAGGTCCTCTTCTCGATCTTAATGCGAAACGCATGATCTGCCTCTTAGCAAATATGAATAGCAATAAAAATGTGAGAACACCTAATCCAATTATGGTTACGAAAGTTACTCCAGATAATTGTTCTGACATATTCGTGTTCAAATTTTCCAAGTATAAGCTATTCATGAAGAATAATACCTGCTACGTAGTTTCACATAAATTAACTTTTGTGTACGAGTACTTCACTTACAGTAGCCTAGAGAGATATAAATTAAGTCAAATAAATTATTTTTTTCATTATTTATATAGTTCAAAAGAAGTATTTATCTTATTCGTTAATATGTATTCATTGAAAAGACGAGCACTTGATCAACGTCAAACCCTCCACATAATATTTAAGCGATCTTCCACTCACTTCCATTTTATAATCTTTTTAACACTTGCAAATTGCAAACATTGATAGACACAAACAATAGGCAACCAGCGAACCAGCATACACCAGTTACCGATCACAAGGCTTGTAACATCTAATTGTGGTATACAATTAATAGATGGCGCTTGTCACTTGCCTTACTACAGTAAACCCTCGTATACCAAACATCGATGCTGCGAAATTGTCTATTTTAAATTTAAAAACAAGAATCGCTGTACGAAAACTTCTAAGGTATTTCTAAAGCAGTCCATTTCATTATAACGAAATTTCAATTAAGGGAATTTCGAATAATTTCAATCGTCCAACACGCAAAAACTAAAAAAAATACCATTAATGCGAACCAGTATAACCTTACATAATTTAGGAATCGTCCATAAACATTCGTTTACAAAGTGAGAAAATCCTCCGCCTGTACACATTTCGACAATCAAGTACTGGAGTGGTCAGTGCAAGCAAGGTTGGTATAATAGAAGACATTTACTCTTAACGTGGTCTCAGTTTGAAAATAGCATGCACAATGACGTCAGTAGTAGTGGAATATTGAACATATGAGATCCGTCAATTTAAACGTTATTACAAACAAGTGATAAGTATTGTTGTTATGGCGGTTAAGACCCAATAAATAACTTAGAGTTGTGTATTCTTTCTATTATTTAAAGAACATAACTACCATAAAAATGGTCCTTCGAAGCCACATAGCCAGTGAAAAACAATAAGTATATCTATATATTACCGTAAAAATATGCGTGTTTCACCCTTCCGCCCACAAACTTTCGGTCAAGTATTGCAAGATAGGAACTGGGGCAACTTTAGAGTAAACCTTGGTTGTATGGTTGTGTACAACTACACACCCAACGAACGTATATTTTTACACTGGTTACCCGGAGTAGTTAATGTAGGCTGGGCAAACAAAGCTTATATGAACTGGTTGATCTCTACATATCTACATGAGACACACGGCATTTTGTTGTCGCGACGTGTCACGCTCCAGAATACCGAAATAACTAGTGTTGAGCATAATCGATATATTTCAATAATTGAATGAATCGAAATAATCGCTTAAAATAATCGAATGATCATTCAAAATTTACTAACGATTTCGATTATTTTCCACGGTTATTTGACAGAATCCGACTGACGAGTGAATTATTTCGAAACTCGAAGTTTCGAATACAGATCTCGAATCGTAATCCGTTTGTGTACTCCTGCGCAGTCGAAACGAATAATCATAGTGAATAATGAATGATTTCTGAAGCATAATCGAATGATTGATTATTCGGGCATAATCGATATATCTCGATTATATCATTGATAATCGCCCAACACTAGAAATAACTCGTTGCTTTGGAACGATGGGCTGTCGTGCGACACGGGAACGGTAGCGGTGTACATTCGTGACGTTCCCGTGGAACGGTAACGTCGCTGAAATGATAAAAATTTCCATCCTTTGGAATGATGCGTTGTAGCGCGACAGGAGCAAAGCTAAGGGTGGTATTTATAGTCGGTGCCTGAGGCGCGGCCTATGCTTAAGCACGTGATGTCGCCAAAGTTGCGTTTTATAAACCGACCTCAAGCAGTAACTGGTGCTCAAGGCGAAGAAAAACGCATGCCTATCTCAAGGTTGTTAGCTACCTTGAGCATCTGTTTGACAGTTGAATATATATAATATAACCTGTTTTATTTATTTAAAAAAATGTTTTATGAAGATTTAGATTTTGTAGAATATATTGATATTGTTGAGGAAGAAAACGATAAAGAACGCGTGCGAAAGAGATACATACGTGATGCAGAAAACCCTATGGAATTTTATAATGAGAACGAATTTCGTAAACGTTATCGTTTTAACAAAAACACCGTTGCAAATACTGTTTTACCACTTGTTGTTGCAGGTTTACAGAAACCCAATAGTCGTGGCTTACCAATCCCCCCAATTTTACAATTACTTACTTGTTTACGTTTTTATGCTACTTGTAATTTTCAGGTTGTATCTGGTGATTTACGTGGTATTAGTCAACCTACAATTAGTGTAATGATTAAAAGGGTGTCTATTTTAATAGCACAACATTTACGTGACTTCATTAGATTTCCCACCACTGCAGAAGGGATCCGTGCAAATAGAAGGAAATTTTATGAGATTGCCAACTTTCCTCATATTTCAGGATGTATAGACTGCACACATATTAAAATAGTAAATCCAGGAGGTGCCAACGCAGAAGTATTCCATAATAGAAAAGGTTTTTTTTCTTTAAACGTGCAAGTAAATATATCGTAATATAATTAGGAAGCATACAAAAGCAAGAAGCATTATAGGTAGTTTCGGGTCCTATGAGAGAAATATTGGATATTGTTGTTGAACATCCAGGATCAAGGCATGACAGTGTCATTTTTGATCGTAGTGCATTAAGGGTCAGACTTGAAAGAGGTGATATTTCAGGGTTACTTATAGGAAACAATGGATATGCATGTAGACCATATCTTCTTACTCCCGTATTGCAGCCCGGTAATGTAAAAACATATTAGTTGTGCTTTTATTTCTAAAATTTGGTGGTGCAGATAATGATGAAGAAGTACGATACAACACAGCACACATAAGGACAAGAAATATTGTTGAAACATTATTTGGAACATGGAAAAAACGATTTCCATGCCTTCAACGAGGTCTTCAAACTAAATTAGAAACAACAGCTGCAATAGTATATAATAGATAATGAAGATTTTGAAGAAGATATCAATCAAATACCAGTTCCACAGATCGATAGAAATATTCAGGATGCTGCGAGAGGGTTGGATTTTCGCAGGCATTTCATTCAACAATATTTTAATCATCAGTAGGTATTTTAACAGGTAAATTATATTTAAATACTTTAACATGTAATTATGTACATTATTTTCAATTATTACTGTTTGTGCATGTATTTTTCTGTTAATTTATTGTAAAATCTGTTCTATTAAAGTAGGGTTTTTTGCTCACTGTGCTCAGACAGCTCAAAAGTGTGTTTTTACTGAGCACGAAGTTTCCCTATATTGAAAAACGTTGATTTTTTATTTTTACTACCTCTCCAATATAAAATTCTTTGCCAAAATGTTGTCCTGGTGATTTCTTGGCTACATTGTTCAAAAATTTTTATTGTTTTAAGGTTGAAGGTATATACATAATATCAGAATAAAAAACAGTGTCTTTTAAATAAAATTTATTAGTTTACCAAAAAAAAACTATCTGGTAGTGGAATGGTAACATTAAATTTATATATGAAGTCTCACATTATGGATATGTTCATATATAGGTACTTCCACTGTACATTGTAATTGTTTTTGCTCGTATGTTAGTATCAAATAAAAATTGTACAAATCCATTCAAGCTAGATTTCAAAATAAATACTTTCGTATAAAGTTAAGCTACACCTATTACTATTCTATAACAAAAAGATGTTTGAAAATAGTAACTAAAATAAGAAACACTTATCAACTACTAAGATGCTAGGTCTAAAAAAAATGAGCCCTTAAAAATTATATAACAAAAATTACTAATTAAATTTATCTCTTGTCAGCAGCTAAAAAATAATATATACAATATAATTCGAAGTATAGACAATTAATAGCAATAGATATTTACCATTTTTCTTAAATGCTTCTAGTTTCAAAGCTGCTAACTCTGCTTCATCAGTGGCTCTTTGATGGCTTTTTTCTGCTGCCTGCAGAGTCAGTTCAGCCGCTCTCAGCTCCAAGCAGGCTTTTTGGGTTAAGAGCTCTGCCTGCTTTCTTCCTTCAATAACCTTCAGCAGCTCTTCCTCAATCACTTTTTTCTTCAATTCATGAAGTTCTTGCTGCTGTTGGATCGCAGTACATACTCTGCTAACCCTAGCATTTTTCTCAGTTACTACAGATTTTGCAACACCTTTCCTCTTGGAACTCTTCAGTTCTGTTGCAATATCCGTATTAACTGAAACTAACGATTGATTATCCAGTGATATAAAAGTTATCCGTGGTACACTTACCACTGGGTAAAATACTGCTTGTAGAGGGAAGTAACTGAGAGTCTAGCAAACTGTCAATACCACTAACTAAAACAACTTCAACTTTTGATTTTGTTTTCTATGTATATGTCAAAGCAATACATACCTACCACCGGCTCTTCTAAAACCTCTTCTAAATGCTCTGTAATACCAGCTTGTTCTAAAACAAATTAAAGCTAGGTATATTTATTAAAATATTACGTAAGTTTTATTATACCTTCTTTAAATAAGGCATTGCTATCCCAAGGACAGTGGATGCTAACATCTAGATTCGGTGCAGCATCCTCGACCATTTGCAGCACTGGATCCAGCAGTGGCTTTTTTGGTGGACCACCACCCATTAAGAGCATGCTGTGATGCAGTGCTATGGTCTCCTTGCGCTTTCTAAAATTTAATAAATGCAAAAGATCGAAGAAATTAGAAATTTGAAGGAAATTATAGTACCTTTGCTTTAAATTATTCCACAGCTTTCGGAGTTGTATCGAAGTCCGTGGAGTGTCTACTTCAGGCTGGGCATTATAAATTGTTGTTATAGTTTCCCAGGCCTTATTTTTCTTCGCCAATGTAGCACCGTCGGTCCTTTTGTTCTCCACTGCCTCATTTTCTTTTACAAGCTGGGCCGGAAGGATTTTTTCTTTGTTGTTGTACACTTTATTATTCATCTAAGTGTTTACATAAAATGTATATATATATATATATATATATATATATACCCGATGGAATAATAGTCCATTATATTTTTAATACTTACTTTCAATATAAAATTAACTACTTAAGAGAGCGACAAAATTGGATAGATGAAGCTGTAAACACCAATTGGCGCGAAAAAACCTGGAAAGAACCTACCAAGCTGCAAAAGTTACTACAATTCACCAAAATTCCGTGCTTGAATACAACCTCAGGCGAAAATACCCGAAGCACGCTTTATAAAACAGAACGTGTGCTTGAGGCGAAGGTTGCGAAAACGCGTACTTGTGCAAGGGGGTGCTTAAGGTTGGTTTCAACGCCGACTATAAATACCACCCTAAGTCGACTATCCTCGGAGACGTCGCAAATGTAAGTCGCGACGTTCCCGGGGAATGCTAGAGAACATTAACTTCGCTGAAACGATAAACATTCATTATGTTACTTTATTTGCTTTGAATTTGCCCTTTTTCGACTTTTTGTATTTTGTTTTATATTGTGTAATTAGTAAAGGTTAGTATTATTATAATAAGAATGTGTATTTCTATATTTTTAACACGTTGAGCTACCATTGAAACGTTACAATGCTGTCTGCAATGCGATTATAGCTACAACAATATCAATTTTATTTAGACGATCCAAAGTGACTCTGTGTAAGTAATTCATAACTGGGAATAGGTATAATCATTGTCTAAATTCTCACTCCTTTACTAAATCGATGATTTATGATCAATTTTATTTACTTATTACTTTATTCATGTTTGTAGTAATTTACAAAACAGAACATAAAAATTTTAATACAATATCCTACTGGTTTATTGAGCACTTGCGAATTAAAATAATACCGAATAATTGAAAACGCATCTCTTATTCACTTTATACATTTATTCAAAAATGATGTACATTGTAAAAACAGCTACTTTTTCAATTATTTATATACTAAATAATTTTCAATTTAAAATTTTCCACTTTATAGTCATCTTGTTTCCGCTTTTACAGAAATCTTTTTTTCTCTCTTGGAGTTGTCTACATAGTTTGTGAAAAGAGGTATAGATGGTTGGGTGAAGTAAGTTTTTTAAAAGTTTTTGAGTGGCTATTCTCTTTTCTGTCATTTTATGCATATTATATTTTATATGTACAATGAGTAGACGAAAGATAAAAATTACTGGCGTTTAAAATGGATTTAAAAACACTTCTACGTCAAAAACTAGCCAATAAAAAAAGTAAGTTACAAAGTTTTATCTGTGAGAATAGCTTACTTTTACTAAAATTTAAGATGAAAAAGCAGGAGATGGAATTAAGGAAGATGAATACTTTCAAGTGATCTTGAATAAAATGGGTACAAAATTACCCTATGCAAAGTCAAAAACAATTCCTAGGTTTTTTTGGAGATTACCCAGAGAAGATGAATTATTAAAACAAAAACTGCGTGAAGAGACAAGGTCTAATTTTCTTCAAAGACGAAGTCGTCAGTTGTTGGATAATAATGAATTAAAAGCATTGTGGATGCTACTTGATCAGTATCAAACCAATCCAGAGGAGCAATTAATAAATTATAAGGATTTTTTAAGAGTAGCGCAACTTGCTGGCCCAAAGGTGCACCCATATTTCACAGCAGCAATATTTGCAAAGTTGCAACAAGGAGATGTACAGGGGCGTGTATCAATTATGTCAATTTTTAATTATGTAATGAGGAAGGTATGGCTTCAACAAACAAGAGTTGGTTTGTCTTTATATGATGCATCTGGACAAGGTTATTTACGTGAAGCTGACTTGGAAAATTATATTTCTGAGTTATTACCAACATTACCACAGCTTGAAGGTCTGGAAAGATCATTTCACAGCTTCTATGTCTGCACTGCTGTCAGGAAATTTCTATTTTTCCTGGATACCCAACGTGCTGGCCGAATACGAATACTTGATATTTTAGCATGTTCATTCTTGGATGATCTATTGGAATTGCGTGATGAAGAGCTAAGTAAAGAAATTCAAGAGCAAAACTGGTTTAGTGCTCCTTCTGCATTAAGAGTTTATGGTCATTACTTAAATTTAGATCGTGATCATAATGGTATGCTTAGTCAATTTGAACTAGCTGGCTATGGTTCAGGAACACTTACTGAACCATTTTTAGAAAGGGTCTTTCAGACATGTCTAACATATGGCGGTGAAATGGATTATAAAACATATTTAGATTTAGTGTTAGCCTTAGAAAACAGAACAGAACCTCAGGCATTAGCTTTCATATTTCGTATCCTAGATATAAAAGGACAAGGCTATTTGGATGCATTTACGTTAAATTATTTCTTTAGAGCAATTCAGGAACAAATGAGAGCCCATGGCGCTGAGCCTGTTAGTTTTCAAGATGTTAAAGATGAATTATTTGATATGGTAAGACCAAAGGACCTAGAAAAAATTACTCTACATGATTTAATATCTTGTGGCCAAGGAGACACATTTGTTAGCATTCTTATAGAGTTTCATGGTTTCTGGGCTTATGAAAATAGAGAAGCAGTTACAGTAGAACCAACACAAGACTAAAGTTGTATTTTTTTTTGTTAATAAAGGTATTTTTATATGAATATTCTTGCATATCTATTTGCTGCATTTACATTAGTGAAATTTTTAGTATGCAATACTATGGGATAGTACAGCAATCACAAAAGGTGTTGGCACACTCTGCACCACCCAAATTATTTAATTAATGTTCCATATACCCTTTGTGTCATAAACTACTGGGTATAGGAATTAACTGTGGCAACAGCGTCGATCCCTCCACAAAGGGAATATTTATAAGACAAAAATATCGTTTCAAAATACTGGAGCAGCGAATGTAAGACCTGTATTAAGCCGGGTGTACTGCGTAAGGCAAAAGTAAAAGTCTAGTTTTAATGAAACCAAAAATTAAACCCTAGCAAATTAAATAAATAGTTTATTCTTTCAAAAAAACAAATAGAATTCTATACAAGAGGCTCAAAAATCCCTCCTTCCACAAAACATAGTCCGAGTCTGTTATAAAAACTCTCGCACATTTCGAAGCATGCCGATTGTCACGGCTCTCAAAATCCAGCTCAAAACATTTACATTTTCAGACCTTAAAATCATATATGGCATATCTTGCGAGAGATGCTGTAACGTGATAACTAAGGTTCGACAAACGCGTGCTCCGGCAGAAGCGCCGAGGCGATTTAGGTCGATGCGAAACTAGTGGAGAGTTTAGTCATTCGATAGGCGTGGAAGTAAATGGTAGTTCGATAATAATCGGTTTATCGGTGTGCGTCTTTTAAAACATTGATCGTCATAAGCAAGGTTTACCTTTAGCATCGCATGTGAATAAATATATTAGCCGTTTCCTTGGGTTGAAATATACAGGTATTATCATTCAGTGCAAAATTTGCAATACACTGTTGATAGGTCGCGATAAATTTAATTGTAGAAGACATATTAAAAGTAAACGTCATGTACTGAATTTAAGCAACAATATTCCGTACTGGGAATTTCTGTATGATTTTATTTTTATGTTAAGTGTGTACAACATCCCACAACACCTAGTAGACAATGAACACTTTCGTCTTTTTTGGAATAAATATGTTCCCTTGTGGAAACTACCAACCAATAGACAATTGCGATACAATTTATCACATTTGCAGGTACTGTAAAAAACTGTATAGTAGACGAGTTGAAAAATAAGAAAATTTGCGTAAGTGTGTATGAGTCAACTGATGCACAGAAACACAGCGTGATTCATGTTGTAGCGCGTCCTTTAAAACGTAATGATTCAGCAGCTTCCTTGTTATTAACCAATAAAAGGATTAAAAAAAGTTATGCTGAAACCGTTGTGAAGATAACAAAAGATTCGTTAAGAGAATTTTATATCAAAGGAGTCCAAGTCACAATGTTAGTTACTGATGAAGCTGCAACAATGCTGAAAGTTTGTAGGATGCTTTCCGACTCTTCTTCACATAACATGTCTCATTCACGCGTATCATCTCGTTGCAGAAACCATTCGAAAGAAGTATCCGATGGTAAATAATTTAATAGCATCTACCAAAAAAGTGTTTGTGAAATCTCCCAAGCATATCCTCGTTTTCAAACAATTGTGCCGGAAACTTCCACCAGCTCAGCCTGTAACTCGACGGGGAACATGGCTTCGGGCAATATTTTATTATAAATATTTCGCAAATATGAAGGATGTGATTTTAAAATTTAAATCAAATGAATCTGCACTGATTCCACAGAGTTAGCAACTTTTTTCCAATTCGGACGTTCAATTACAAATAGATGAAATTTCCATAAACTAAGAAACTTGCAGTTGTACAAGCTATATCGCTGTTACAAAACAGTCACTTACGTTTACGAGACTCATTAAATACCTTAGATAATTTACAAGGCACTCTAGAAAGCTTGACGGATCCTATAGGACTAGATGTCACTAAAAAATTTCGTGCAGTTTTAAATAAAAATCCCGATTTACAAAAGGTTCGGTCTATTACTGAAATTAAAGGGTGCACAGAAGAGAAAGGAATATCTGAATTACGCAAATCCTACTTATAATATAATATACGAAAACGTTTTCAGACTAACGTCGAAGGCTAAATGAATCGACAATGGAAGCGTTGCTTATGTTGCAGTTTTACGCGGCTTATTGGGGCAGTAGTATTTTGCCGCGGTGACATCAAGGCGTAAGAATATATTATTTTTTAATACTGTATCTCACGTACCTACTTTTGCGCGATACGCCTCTGACGTTGCACTCGTTTGTCGAACTTTAGTGATAAGTGATAACGTTACAGTAGTATTAATCAGGTTTATAAAAGAATGAATTCTTTTAGATGCTTATCCCAATTGACAAGTATGCAAGTGCTTGTGAGAACGTTTCATGTAAAGTATTATGGAATGCACTAATTGTAAGTCCTGTTTCTCTAAAATTACCTTTTTTTTTCTGTCATAATTTCCGTGTATCGAATCGTTGGTGAATAAACATAGCACATAATGCACACAACATGCTTTTTTTCATTTTTTTGACAATTCAAATTAAAATTATTACGTGACATGTAAACTATTATCTCATTGATTTATTATTCAACAGTAATGAATTGGAATGATGTACCATCACTTACATAAAAATCTAGGACAAGGGATATTACCCAAACCTGTCTTTTGTAAACTATGAAAAAATATGTCAAATTGTCTGTTAGAGTCAATCGTAAATGGACAAGTCATTGTCACGATTGAAAAAACGTCAAAATTAGCTCATAAGAGTTGTCCCAGATTTTTATGCAAGTGATCGTATGATCAAGCAGCAAATGCGGCGCCCACCCGCTACTGCCAGATATGTACCGCACATGCATGCGTTCTACTGTATTCTATACCTAGATATTTTTTGACACAACCGGTATACCATAAGAGCGAGCGTACTATGATCAGCCAGCATCATCGGAATTTTTCGGAAATGCCATAGCGAAGTCGCGTCTTACACGTGTATGCGAATGAATACGCCGTTTTTAACGTGAGCAAGGTGTTCTCGGAAATGCAAGAGTGAAGTTGTGGCTTGCATATGTACGTGAGCGAATACGCTGTTTATAACATTAGCAAGGTGCATAAATGAATTTGCGTTTACGCAATTTTGTACGGTACATATACCGTATGAGTGTGCGTACTATGATCACCCGATTTTATACGAACTCAGCGCATCTAAACGTGTGCTGTGTTGAATGTCATTTCCTTGATAAAATTGCGTAAACGCAAATTCATTTGTGCACCTTGTATGTTATAAACAACGTATTCGTTCACGTCCATGTGCAAGTCACGGGCTTCGCTCTAGCATTTTCAAAAACACCTTGCTCACGTTATAAACGGCGTATTCGTTCACGTACACATGTAAGACACGACTTCGCTCTTGCATTTCCGAAAAATGCCGATTATGTTAGCTGATCATAGTACGCTCGCTCTTACTACTGTATACGAATTGAAATATTTCAACAATTCGTGGATTTCCATCGTTACTGTATACTAATTGATTAAATAATGTATGTGGTGAGGATTATCTTTTGTGTTTGTCATCAATATGGCTAAAACCACTTGCGTTCTTTTATGTTGTCCCTTAAAAACAATTATATTAAAATCGTCATTTCTGTAATCATGTTGTTTACTTCTAAAGAAGTTATTTCATAAAACAAATTACTAACAATTTTCTGGAAGTAAATATTTGATTAATGTTATTAAAAGCAGTAGGAAAATGTTTTAAAACAGTAATGGCACTTATAACTCTCCTAGACCTTTCTTTTTTTAGTTTCTATTGTTCGCTTGGATCATACCTTGCAGGCTTCACATATCTACATTCCAATAAGAACAACATAAACACGTTTTATAATTGTAAAACTATTGAACAAAACAATTTACATAAGAAATATTAACTAATTATGAAGGAACAATAAATAGAAAAGATGACATATGTATAATTTATTTCTTTGAAGATCCCTCTTCCGCTACATCTGCAAACAAATTCAAAAGTTATATTCATTTTAATTATAATATAGTCATATTTACTTTTTCCATCACATGCTACAATTTTTACTTTATCAATTCGGGTTATCTCTTGAACTTCCCTAAATTCAACGTCGTTTAGCATAAAGGTCCACACATTATCACAAAATCGATAGGTATTTAATTTACTAGCTTTAAATGTTAATCTAGATTTTACCCTTGTTGCCAATGTTTGATTAATTGATTTATCAAACTGTAGCAAAACTTTACAGGCTAATTGTGGTGTTATTTGACCATACTGCAACAATACACAATAATTAGTGCACATGGAAATAAACAATATATTCACCTGAATTAGTTCATCTAAACTTTCTTGTAATGTATGACCAAGAGTAGTATTTCTATACAATTGGTACGACATTTTCCTTAATACTCAAAGAAAAAATATAATAATATGAAATTGATTTTTTAGAATACCACTCTCCTAAAACAAATTCACTTTAGACGTCAACTTGTTTACTATATGAAATCCAACCATATCTTAACATATCTCGCTATTGACTTAGATAATTAGCACCAGATGGCAGTAAATTGCAGTATAGTTTGTAATATAGTCACATGATAGTCACAGTGAAAGTGGTGTATTACAGTGTATTAGTAGTGTGATAAATAGAATAGTGTATTGACATAACAACGTCGCAAATAATATAAAGGTTTTTTCCTTCAGGAATACAATTCTAATCTGTTAACTCCTAATCATTGGATTATTGTAAAAGAAGCAACAGCCATAATGGTTATACAAAATTGATTAAATGCCCTTAAGCCTTGATAAAAGTCAAAACAGCTATAATGTTGCCAGATTAGAAAATGGGACATTCGTGAGCTTGGTCACGAAAAATCCTGAGATATCATGAGAAATAATCCTTTACATTCAAATAACGGTTAATTAACATTTTATGAAGTGAGAACAAGAAACTATAAAAACAACAATTTAGAGTATTAAAATAAAAATAAAATAATTCACGAAAAGGTTATTTATAGTACTACGGGCACTCTTTATAAACGCTTCAAAAATAAATGTTAGGGGAAATGTCTCAATGTAAATAAGGTTTAAAATTGCAACTTGAAATATGTATTTAAAACTGTTACATTGATCTTCTAGAAATAATTTAAAAAATTAAAGCAATATAATTTTATTTTTAATACTTTTAGTTTTATTTCTAATAAAATTCGAAAGAAACAAAACACTTTAGTATCGGAACCGCCATTTTGGGTCCAAATTGTTTTCCCACTGACACAAGTTCATTATTTATTGCGGTGCTTTAATATTTAGTCACTAGTGATATTTAATCAAAGTATTTCAATAATATTAAATCCTCCGATTTATAACTTCATGTAGGTCCAAAAAACATTTCTCTTACTTTCGAGAGTTTTTTTTTAAGTACATTGAAAACCGCGGGATTTGATGTGTCTACCATGAGATCGTAAGATTTTCTATGAAGTCGTGGTCTCATGATTTACCGTGAGATCTGGCATCACTGACTATAGATATTTTTTATGGTCGCATGCGTACGTTTTATGTAGGTAGTTAGTAGTGGAAATAAAGAGCATATCCCCTAATTTTTTAGAGCAATACATGCGAATTATGATCTTTATTGTCAGAACCATCATATGACATAATACCTATATACTTTTTAATTTGCAAATGTTTGTATTTTCTATACACACACATTTTACAATGTTGTTGCGTACAATGTTGCCTTTCTTCATTTTAAGATCTGCTGTGGATCTATTCTATGTGGGTCAACGCCATCTAAGTTCAAGAGAGCAAGTAATGATCAATGCCCTCTAGCACCCTCCGGTACTGGCTCAAATACTCCACTCCAAGTAAGAATTTTTGGAAAAAGTATTGTACAGCATCAACGAATTCGTTACAAAATTGTTGGAGTAATTAATTACAAATATACTTAAAATATGAAGGAGTAATTTTGGGAACATTTTTTACAACTTCTAGAGGTACTAATAAGTATTTTTTTAATTACTTTATATGTTTTGAGATTCTGCTTGAAATATATTTACAATATACTTATTAATTTTCTTTTGAATGTTATTCTGTTTTTAGAATTTCGAATGTTACAATTGTTGTCATTGTAAGAAAATCTGCATTAAATGAATGTATGTTGCATAAAGATATATGGATGATGGTGACTTTCTATCAATGGACTATTTTCCTGTGACAGTATTTTGGAAAGTTCCCAATATTGATGAATTTTAAAGAAATATTTACAATGGAGGATAGAGGAATGTACGAGAAGTTGTCAATTAGAGAATCAGCTCGATCATTAAAAAAATATGGCAGTACTAGTAAACATGTGATGAAAAATGAAAATTACTTAAAGCATATAGTTACAAGTACAGATACATTACAAGGCATAGCTCTAAAATATGGTGTTACGGTATATTATGTGATTGTACTATACTATTTCAATTTATTTATAATTACGTTGTAGATGGAACAAATTCGAAGAATTAATCGTTTGTGGGCATCAGACAGTTTATTTTTAAGAGAACATTTATTAATACCTGTGAATGATAATACTCCTATAACATCTCCAACTTCTGGAATCTCTAGCACAGCTAGTACTCCTTCGACATCACATTTGTCATCTGAAAATGATGATGTTGATGTCAACCAATTCCTTGGTAAAATAGATGCTTCGATTGCAAGTACCAAAGAGGAAGTTAGAAAAACCCAAGGACACAGTGAGTAAGTAACATAATTATTAGACTTAGCCGTTTTGTGTACGCTTTGAACAATTTGTAATACAAAGGAAAAATAGAAATATCAGATATCAATTTATACGTATATGCATATTTACGAGATATACTAGTCCTGTAGAAAATTTATAATAACCCACACACTAGTGTATGGGTGGAAGATAACTTATTCCCTGAGCAATCTAGAGGAAAATGGTGATCACTTCCAGTAGATTCTGAAATTGTATCCATAAAATTAATTTTACAGATTGTTTTCAATGAATATCTTTAGAACAAACAAAAGTTCACAGAACTCTATGTATTTAAAAAACTTATCTGCATCGTTTCACATTTAATTTATTAAAGAAAGATGCATTTTCGGTATATAAGGAAATGTTCGTAAACTAAAATTTGAGAGCTTTTTTATCAGAATCTGGAAAAATATATATGGTATTGTATTAAAAAAAAAACGAAGCAATCAATCAAACTTGGCAACAATTTTGACAATTTCCAGTTGGTATAAAAAATTATTAATATGCTGTTGAAAACTTCAAGAAATGCTCAATCGAATAAGAATTAAATCATGACTCAAGCATAAAACGTTTAAAGTAGCCGCATTGTGCCATTAGGCAAATTGTACACTGCACGAGAGCACTTGAATATGAGGGACGCCCTTTTTCGTAAATTATACATGTAGAATTCTTCTTCCACAATCTTAAAACTTACATTTTTTTTCATTCTTGTTGTTTTTTTAGTTCGACTGCTACGCTTTACGATAAACATTAAAATATATTCTAGTGCATTTTTTATTTCACTAATTCACAAAACATTACCATTCTCTACAGAGATATGATCGCGACATTTAATCTAACTGATACGTTTCCGAATAGTGCTATTGTATTACGCATTTATTTATTACTGCCTGCATTTGTCGCGACAGGGAAAAAAACGTTTTCCAAATTGAAACTAATCAAAAATTATTTATACTCAACGATATCTGGAGAACACCTAGCCGACCTATCAATGGTATCAATTGAAAATAATATAATGGATGCATTAGATGTACTAGAATTAATTGATTAATTAATATTGAAATAATATTGGCAAAAATTCAATGACTTAAAAAATATAAAGACATTTTAAAATTTCAAGCTAGCTGTTCTCGTATTTCTACAGCAACAAATACAGATTTTTCACTGTTATAGTCCTAGGACTGTAATGACTTCATTATAGTTCTTGGCCGATAAAATCCCCGATTATAGCAAACAACACGAAGTATCGGGACACTCCTCACCGCACATAATATTAATTAATTAATCCGGAGCAGCTGTTTCGAAGGCTCCTGGGCAACCTCATTACCAACCGAATGACCGAATAAATCTGAGCGAGAAACACAAAACAACTCTAATATAAATCTAATTCTATCATACTCGTTTATCCCTCTTTCGGGAAAAGATATATGTATTTACAAGTACCTGCATATACTATATGCGAAGTACAGGAACGAAAAAGGTCCGTGTCCGTTCCACCCTCACAAAAGCAAGACGCCGATACGTACCTTCTCGTCAAATGTGTTTTATTTCCGTCTATGCATTTTAATTCTAACCATGCAAAATGTACAGGGCGCGACAATATAGTCTTTTGTCAATGTAGCACGTAATATAAAAAACGAAAAAACATGGTTGTTTTACTCTAGTAATTCAAAAAGACAGGAGTAATGAAGAGGTAGAAGGTCTTTGTTCAATAGGTGTCGATTTATTCCCTCCTCGCTTTCTCGGTGTACATATAGCCAGCTTATGTATATATGTACGCTGATATAGCGATATAGCTAATTTCACATTTTCCCAATCGGTATATAGTTTCAAATGCGTCTAGCTCACCAGGCGAGGTTACCCTCTTAATCAATTTCAGGTTTTCTAATTTAATAAAAATGGCTAAATTTTTTACGAATTGAAACTCTTTGTTGTACCTACTTTTATTATTTTACCCCACAGTCCTTGATATCATTATTCCCCGTTATAGTATATTAGTTATTATAGTATACTAGTACATCAAATTGATTTTTTTGAAAGGACAATTTCAAAAGCAAATATTAATCTTTTAATGAAAAACTTTTTAGGCAAGAGGGTGCGAACATTTTTTTGCACAAGGGCGCCTGACACCCACGGCGCGACACTGGTTAAAGAAACATCGGTATTTCGCAAAAATCTCAAATTATCTCAAAAACTAAGCTGGATAGGTATAAAGAATTTTGAAGATCGGCATAAATTGAAGAACGCAGAGTGTTCCATTTAAAAAACAACCTTGTATCGTGTGCAGCGGAAACTGAATGCCCTGTATACTTCAATGTAATTCCATATTTTTAATTTGAAAAGTTTCTCTAAATCGCTCAGGGAAAAAAGTATCTTCCACCCATGCACTAGGTGGATATGCTGTATGAACATATGTTTGATATAACAACAAATACAAAATTTTATTTGGTGGTTTTTGATCGCTCCATCAAAATAACATGTTCTTTACATTATTTATTATAGTACCTATAATGTTTAATAATCCTCACAATTGCAGCTTTTTTCCGAGTTTTTAATAATTTTATTTAATGCGTCAAACGTTTTAATGTGCCATTTAGATTACTTCCTTGTATGTCATAACACTTTTTGCAAAATTATACTGGAGGAAATTGCGCATAAAACAAGCTGGCCCATCACCATTAGTGTTATAGATAAGGTTTTTACTCCTGAAAGCGTAGTTGAGGAAAATTATATATGTTTAATTGTTGGGTTAGTTTTTTTTTTTTGTAACTTTGGAGCTATTGCTGCAAGATAGCAGCATCGTGTTGGATTGAAAGGATTATTATTTTCTATATAGGGTGACGAAAGAATATGGAATAATTGATTAAAATCAAAACGTGTAAAATTTGAGAAAAACGGTCTAATACTAATGTCTTCAAGTTCCAGCTTTATTTGCTTCGAGTAATCGATTTTTTTTATTACGACATACACTTTTCTTGGTGTTATTGCGTTGTTTATTCGTACAAAGGAAAAAAGAGGCAGCAGAAGTCTCGTCTACTTATCGTACGTGTGTGTAAATTGACACAAAAGCTACACCCAGCGATATTCTTCGTTCGGCTCTGATTCGAAAACTTCAACATCAAAATATTGTACCGTGCTTCATACTTTATCAGATTCTCGAAGTTCGGACTTTCAATCTACAAATAAGTGTTAGTGTCTGTGTTTGTTGATAAAGATAGCTGCAATTTTGAATAAAGAAGAATTTTTAATACTATTTTTTCTTTTTGACTTAAAAATTTTTAACATCTCTTCATTACCATACCTTCACGAAAAACACATTTGGCAACGTTGTAGAACAATAAGTTTGTAATATTCTAATGTCATTTCAATCAAAAACATTACTTTTATTGCAAAAATATTTATTTTTTAGAATCAATAAAATTAATGGTCAGATTATTAATTTGACAGTTATTGAAAATGGGGTTTCTTAAAGAATTGGAGTTGAGAGTATGTGTCATTGTCTGATGTTGATATTGAATGTTAGAATGTGAAGGCGAGGAATCGATTATTTCTGGGTCTTCTAATGTTTGATGATGACTCAGTAACCGCATTTAAAATTTTATGTGCAATTGGCATTTTATTGGTAACTGATTTATCAATATATTCTTCGGCGACAGCAGTAGATTTCCATCCACTGTGGCGCTTAAGAGTTGTGATGTCTCCACCTGCGTCAACAAGAATGGTAGCCGAAGACCGGCGAAAACAATGTCCTGTGTATAGTTCTGGATTTTTAAGGTTTAAATAAATGTCTATTTGTTTAGGGATGCTGCCAAGTTTGTTCACACCTACCAGTTGTCTAGTACATTTTTGGTTTTGATAATTTAAAAAGAAACGATGCTCATTTGTATTTGGTCTAAGCGCCGCATATTTCTTAAAAATTTTATAAAATTCACCGGTAATTGTGAAGGAACGTGGTTTCTTTGTTTTAGTGTCAGGTATTTTAATCAAAGCAGCAGATCTCAGATCTTCAATATCATTAATCTTCAGCTGGCTTAATTCTTGTTTGCGGCATGCGCCAGTTATACCAATAATCAATGCCACTTTGGTAAAAAGGTACTTGTCGTCTGGAGCTTCGTGGATAAATCGATTGATTTCCTCTGATTTCGGTTTGAAACCGTCTGACTTACGCTTCAACATCTTAATTTCAAATATTTCGTTGTATCTATGTTATGATAAACGCAAAGGGTACTTCGAAGCATGGAATACAGAGTCCACAAAGAACTGAGTTTGAGTTTTTCAGATAACTCTCCAATGTAAGCTATCAGTACATTTTTAGAAAAAGACGAATTTATTTCTTTTTTGTTTCGCCAATCCATAAATTGTTTGTAGGAAAACTCGTACCTGTCCCTGGATTTGGGTGGTAATAGGTTGAGAGAATTATTTTTTGCGGCTTCAAGTATTTCTGGTGGTGTACATTCCATATCTATAGACGAGTCGTTGTCTACATCCATCGTTTTCTACAAAGCCAATAATAATATAACATAAAAACCTATGGAAAGTGTTATAAACTTACCAAAATCCGTTTGTGGCTGACAATTTGCCCGAAAATTTTTGACGTTTCTCGTGCTTCTGAGCGTTCGTTTCAGATAAACAAAATAGCAACATACTTGATAAAAGTAAATTATTACGTTATAACCGTGCGTTATAATAACGCACGGGTTTTTGACAGATGAATGAAGTTGTCAATCTTCATGCCTACCCATTTGTCTGAAATTGACATCTTTCTTACAGTGTCGTAGGAAAACTGGATTATGTCATAATAGTATCGCTTGTCCCAGATTTATATGAAAGCGATGGTACATGGTATACGGTTTCTGTAATTGATGTTTACATCATGACCTAACTACTGTAGTTATTAATCTCGGGAGTTATAAATCCAACGAACGGTAGTTACTAATCGCGATTAGTAACTACCGTACGAAATAAACGCACCCAGATTAGTAACTACCGACTTTAATCAGTGTAACCATCAAACTCGATCAGATTATTCCGCTTCTTTACACGGGCTACACGAAAAGTTTTTATTATGTGTCATCTATAGTTGGTCAACTTGACATATTCAATTTAAAGGAGATTTTTTCCACAAGTTTTTTAAATGGGTGGTCAGGTTTCAGTGGCTTCAATGGCTAATTTGAATACCCAATTAATAGCACGTTGTTCATCAGTTCTTTTTCGAAACTTATTATCAAAATTTTAACGCAGCGTACGTTGAACTGCTGGAATATATCGTTGGACGCAAATCAAAATTGTAGTAACGTTTTGTATTGGATTAATAAAAAAATATTTTTATTATTATTAAGAAATTATTCAATTATGCTGTATCAACTTCTATAATTTAGTTGTGATGAGTACAGTCCAAACATAAAGAAGACGGTACTTTAAGTGAACGCACTGCAGAAAAATAATTTAAAAGGTTACAAATGGAGATCAGAATTGATAATAAATCAGGCTGTTGTAGGTCTGATAAAGTTAAATGTGACGATCTCAGAGATCCGTTAAGTACGCTTAGAATCAAACATATCAAGATCTTACAAACAAGCGACGATACATTCCATTTACATTTACGCCGACTATAGCATATTTGGAGGTTAAGCAACATTTACCAACAACAACAAAAGTTACCGCTGTGTGTCTGGCGGGTTGATGTTATTGTTGTTTATGACAAGGTGGACAAACCATCAGTTGTTGAATTTTTCGGTCGCGCTGGCCCAAAAGAAATCATCATAAATAAGGAAGAAAGACAAAGTCCTACATCGGACTAAACATTGCGAAAATAACTCAGCAGCAAATAGCAGAGCTAAATCGAGAAATTATTCCACGTACAGCATACGCGTCGATGTTGTCTGTCTACCATCTAAAATACCCAAAAACTTTTCAACTTACCTATTGTATAGCGGTTCTTGGTGAAACATTTTATTAGGATTAGAATAATATTATAGTATTATATTGCCAATAATGCCGAAGGGCGAAATGTGCATCGAGTAATATGTTACATTGTGAAACCATAGTGTTTTTTCACCTTTTCTAATCCTACTAAAATGTTTCACCAAGAGCCGACAGTGCATTCAATTAATATTACATAACATGTGCTCAGATGGTTTCAGCGACGTTGCCAACTCATTTTTAAAGAACTTTGACATGTGTCCTTTTTCCGGGAAACCCCTCAATTTATTGACGAGATACCGTTGAACAGATGCTATAACATGATTTACATGCATGATGGAGCTCTTGCTCACTTCGCTCGTAATGGAAGAGAGCGAGAGTTGGATAATCACCTGCCAAACAGATGGATTGGTCGCGGCAGTCCTATCTTATGGCCTCCGAGATCTCTCGATCCCAATCGTTTAGACTTTTTGGTTTGGGATTACATTAAAGAGAATATTTATGCAACGACTCGAGGGCTGACGAATATAGAGACAGAATTAACGCGGTAGTATTATAAATTACAAAGACGGATTTCAATTCGAACAATTACTCTGGTAATAATGTAAGTTACCGATTTGCTATCAGATAAATATCCAAAAATTAATCAATCTTGTGATAAAATATACTGTAATTTAACATTTTTCAATATGTACTGCTTCGATAATAAATAATTTCAAACGCGAATCATACCTCGCGCAATGACGGGTAAATTGTTTTCAAAAATTGAAATTCAGAAAATATTACAGTTCCTACTATTGCAGCAGTATGCCAGTACAGTGTTCCCAAATGTACGTTTCTTCAAGAGGTTCCTAAAAACATACAAAACATGATATAACATTTTAACATTGAGATGTTCGATTCAGAACCCAACGAAGAATATCACTGCGTGTAGCTTTTGTGTCAATTTATACACACCTTGTATAATTTTAAATTGAGTTTTAAGTAAACGTTATTTTTCTAGCCAAGGTAATGGTAGTTTATCAAAAATATGAAATCGGGTAATAATAATCAGGTAAATTGCATTATACACTGTATTTACAAAAGGAAACGTGGAAACCCTGTGCCCTCTAAACTTGTGAAAATAATTTATCTCGGGAAAATCTGTTTATTTTGAAAAATATAAGGTTTGTTCGTTTGTCTTGTTCGGATTAGTTCTAGAGTGTAATAGGATTATGATCACGTGATCGTTTTGATTGCTCAGGACTACTCTAAATGGGTACAAACGAACCGTACAAATTGGCATTCGTATAGTATACATAACCTAAAAGATTGAGAATGGTAGCAATCGGCAATCACAATGGCATTAAAAAATCCTTATTGTTTATTAATTGTTGTATTTCACTTTCAATGATTACAAGGGATGCCATTTTGTATGAATACGAAGTAAAGTTGGGTTAGGCATTTAATATTATGACAGCTGCACTGAACTGCACAAACTTACTCCACCTCCTGAGGAGGTGTAAGTTAGTGTAGTTCAAAACTGTCGGAAGCTGCCTAACATATACAAACGAACATCGGATTGCCAGTTCTTTTCACAAACGAACGCGCAATTTAGAAATTCGAGCTACTCCGTATTGCACTAATTGACAAACGAACAAACCTATAGTTACTTCGAAGACTAGAATACAAGATGGGGTACTCTCCAAATATACTCTTACAGCAATTGCATGCACATAGACGAGTAATAATTCTCATAATCCTTTTCTGCATGATGATTTATGAAAAACCGAACACCTCTCAGGATCGTGAACAACACAGGAAGCCCAGTTTCGTTGTTTTGACATTGGCATACATAAGAAGAGAGTTCCCGGTGCTATACGTTAGAAGCCCATCGAAGTCGTCTGAATATAACGAGATTAAAATTGGGCGGTGGACCGAACCTTGGATTTATTTGGCATTGAGAGCGCTCATAGGTGAATCTATAGTTACTAGCGGTACCTCAACGTTGGCCCAAACACTAACGTTCTGATGTATGTCATCAGAATTTATTCAATTATGAGCAACACATCATGCGATTCGTTTTCAACTTTTACAGTAGTAGTGAGACCCGCTAGCCTCCACGTATCAGATAACGTGAATAGAGAGGAAGGCGGAGCTACACCAGTAGATCTACCTTTTATAAAACGTATTATTTCGTTAATAGCATATTATTTTTAATAAACTGTCCAGGAAAGGATGTGCAACAATTTTCGAAAGTATTGTCATTGCAGTTTTGGACAAGACGGTTTTTTTTTTTGTAAACAGATGCAACCTTACTTCTCCCTAAGGTGTCGGGGAAAGACCTGAATGTGAATGACAAGTTAATGATATGCGTTAGAGGTACAATAGTAGACACTAGGACACCTTTTATTAAAAACACGGGCACCTTGTTAGGGCCAGATGACTAAAAGCTTTTCGGATGCAAAAGATTTGGAAAACAACATTTTAGAGCAACTAAATGAATCTTCCTATTAGTTAAAATTGCGTTATTATTCGCAGGTATTTTGATAAAATTTTCGTCAAATTAAGAAACATAAGGGCCACTAAACAGCTCATTTTTCCATTCCTTTCATAGGTTTTCTATGAAACAATTTGGCTATCATCCAGAAATGAGCCTCAAATGTGCACTTCTGACGTTGTTATAAATTTTACATATCGTGACCATACCTAGATCAGCCTATAAAGTTTCGGTTAAAGCTGAATCCTTGGGTTAGCAGTACTCCTTTCTTGAATTTATGTGGCCCGCGGAAATATCATATAGGTCACATAGTCATGCAATCTTTGCGTGATTGCCTGAGCGTACGCAAAACGCCTAATTCTAATAGCTACTTATATTTTTTACAAAAATTTGCTAACATTACTTCCTCACAGATATGCTGTTACCTTAGACTTTGTAAGCGAAAGAAAAAAACCTGCCACATCTCGAATGAGAAAAAGTGTGAACAATAATAGTACAGAAGCATTTTCCACACCACAAGCTGTAGTAACAACCCAAGGCAATAAAATAAAAACCTCAATGAAAAAATATGAATGCCAACAAGATGAGCTGTTTGAATTATAGCAACTAAACAACTATTGTAGTTTATCATACCAAGCTTTTGTTAATCAGTACTGAAATCTGTACAGATATATTGTAAATAAGTATAATTAATAGATACTTTATGTTTGAGTTTCTTCCAATACTTCCGATTAAGATCTGTATTAAAACAATACATATCTTTAGAATTATTTGCTTCTATGATAAACTAAATAGGTTAAATAAATATGCGGCAACTTTTGCTTAAGGTGATTATCAACATGTAGTTGTAGGACTATTTACCAAATATAACTTTAAAAGCTATGCTTTACGGCGAAATTATGTATACCTTCTTTGTTCGATCTTTACCAACACGTTACATATTGGGCAGTACTAGTTTAGATACAAAATTTTTACACCGTTTAAAATAAAACAAAAAATGTTTTACTATTATGTCTAATAATTTCAGGTAAAATATTTGAAAGTGAAACAACGACAATAAAATGGCTTGCTTTATCTAATCAGATCTAAACAGAGTTAAGTAATATTTGTTGTTAATATTAGCTACCCTTTAGCTAAAATGATGATGTATACGTAAGGATCCAACAGACAAGGTGTAGGAATACAAATTATGCAGTACATGAAAGGAAATTTTTACAAAATGATTATTAACAGTATGTACTTCAATATATATTTATATTACTATTATTTCTCCTGTGTATATTCAGAATCAACGTTCCTTGAATTATTATTTTTATTAACTTTTGTGAATTGTGATAGTGTTAATATAGAAGAGCCAATCATACGCTGTCAAATCGGTCAGGAAATAGTTTCAGATTTTTTATAGCCAATCAAATTCTCACTAACTAACTGCAATAGGAGCGGCGTTACGCGATCCATAACCGTGGTTACAGAAGTGCAAAGCGCACCGATTGGCTAAATAACGCATTTATTTTCATCATTTTCCTAGTATCGCCGCTCTTATCGTTTATTGCAGCTCCAACGTAAACGCACCTTTACACGAAAGCTTGCGAGTTGCAACGTAAGTACAGCTGATATCCTGATATAGAATGTTGTTCCTATTTTGTCATCCTATACATAATATATAATAAAAGTTTAAATTCAGAGAAGATAAAATACGTAATTTGTTAAGTTTACCCTTTGTGTATTTTAAATATTATGTAAATTGTATCTACAGTTGTTGACGTATGTATGTTGAGGAGTACATATAATAATTAATAAGACAATAATTATACGTTTACACATAAATTGTACAAGAAATATTACTATACAAAGTAATTTTTTTACAGTTGACCTGTGGCAATGGCGATAACAATATGAGTTTTTTTAGATGCGTTTTTCCCTATTTATTATTTTTAGAAAATTATTTTGTTAATAAAGAATACATCCGCTAGCAGTTCAAGATCTTTTCATTTTAAGGTATAGTCACCATGTAATATAATTACGAAAGTAATGTATTTTGTAGAAATAAAAACCGTTAGAATATTAATATATTATTTGATGCCTAAACAGAGATTGGTAATCATTTTAAGTAAATCTGTGAAAATGTAAATATAACATTTATAAATAAGAATAGTATCATGTATATGTACGTAATTATATGCATATACCAAGTGTTATACCACAATGTTTATTTCATTTACAGAATTACATTATGGGATTTCTAAAACTACCACTGTATTTATTTTTGAAATTAAATCGTATAACTGCGTTTTCCTTTCGAAGTTACTGATACCTTCCATTGTTTGCCATCACTGGGTATCAAGCCGTTGTTGTTCTATGTATTAGTAGTGACAGTGCAAGGAATTTGGTATATCTATCATCTTATTAATTACGAATTATCAATGATGTTACTGGAATAAAAAAATGTGCACAGATTTGGCAGAATTTCCGCGCAACTCGTGAACATTAAAAAAAAAGAAGTTAATAATACGATCGTTTGTGATGTTAGCGCTGTACTATTTCTCCGCTTTGCGTCTGACTAATTCCTAGTTAATATTATCGTTACTTTATTCGAAAATCTTTTTGTGAAATTTATTTCTTTTCAAAAGCGAAAGTTACAATTAGTCGCTCTCCATAAAGTACCATTCACATACGACGCATACAAAGAGCCAAATGGGTTAAGCGAATATTAGCGGCGACCGCCGATTGGTGATGCATAAGTGTGCAGTTAGTTTGGTTCAGCTCTTGCGTTGCGTTGTTCTAAGTGTAATAAATATATAATTAAGTATGTCGAACGTGCGGAAGAGTAAGAAACGACTATGTGCTTGAAAAATGAATGAGTTTATCGGTGACTTTCCAGATTTATCTTATAGTGGTGCTAAAATATTTTGTAAAGTTTGTGTGGTTTGTAATATACCTCTGATAAGCCGGAACAAATGCGATTGTAAAAGACATGTAAAGAGTATAAAACACAGAAATAAGAAAAATGACGTGCCATCAACAATTTATTTTATGTTCGTTTACTTTTCATGCTGATTGATTACTTGACACAATAGAAAAACTGCAAAATTCTGCACTATCGTTAGCAGAGTGACTGCAAGTACTGGACGAAGTAAATAAAATGCTAGACGATATAAACGATGCAAAAAACTGTCGCGTTAAAGAAAAGTGGGGGAGTGTTTTAAAAAAAGATTAAGATTTTACGTCATTTGTGATCCATTAACTAATTTCAAAGATTATTTTTACTATGCCTGTCTTCGGTAGATGCTGAACGGTCTTTCTCAACAGTCTTTTCATCACGGCGAACATTGTTAACCGAGAGAAATGTGGACATATTTTATGCTGCAAACGTTTCACGGATCTCATCCAGTTTGTGGTACTTCATTTCATAACAGCTGTTAAGAAGGTACGTGTTTTACAATGTTTTGAAATAATATGGATTATTTCTTTTATTATTTACGTTGTGTTATTGTACCGAGCGTGCTACAACTTTATTGTCATATATAATATATACGTGCTATATATGAATATATGTATCGTGCATGTCCGATCGGCGGTCGATGTTAATATTCGCTTCGCCGAGTCGCCTCTCTGTGGGTGCGTACATACT
The DNA here is from genome assembly GCA_029619315.2 of Dynastes maya. NCBI lineage: Eukaryota > Metazoa > Arthropoda > Insecta > Coleoptera > Scarabaeidae > Dynastes > Dynastes maya. Next base: position 53,000,557 of record JAROYE020000003.1, on the reverse strand, counting down.
CCGATCTTGGCGCGCCGCCCCAAAATGCCAATTCTAGTAATAAAGTTAATGGTAGAACCTCAAATGTTTGCAGAGAAATACCCCCAAAATTAATTTACACTTATTAAGCACTCTTTTAATGCTGAATTACGTTTCAAAACAAACTCAAAATCTGTTTGAAATAGAGAAAAATTCAAATTACTAAATATCTTTAATAGAGAATCAGATAAATCACAAACGCTAATAATATACAGAATGTTCAATTTAACATAACGAACATAATTGAAGTTTTTGTTTATATCAAGTTACGGACATTTTTGATAATATAATTTATATACAGTCGGAAAACTTCAACCTTTTAACTTTAGTTCCATTCCAGATATTGATCTGGGATTAAGATTTCGATATCCCATAAAATTGCCTTCAAATTCGTTCTTCTCAGAAACAGCAAAAAATAGCATAGGGAAACCAGAGTAAAGCTTATGTAGAACCATGAACCGCGCAAATATTTTTGCGAAAATTCCCTATAGACAAATACTCAGATTTCGATTACGGTTAAGTGGCGTTCATATAGGCTAGTGCGAAAGTTTACACAATGCAAATTAATACGATCGTTCACATAGCGATATAGTGCAGAATTAATAAATAGGGCAGTATGAAACTCTGACATTACCACGGCACGGCATCAATACATTCTACATTTGTTTTTGAATTTATATGTCATGATTACTATAGAAACTGCTAATAAACATAGGTTTCTGTGCAATTCCGTGCATTACAAAAAAAAATTTAAGTTAAGTTATGATAAAAGATATCACTGGAAAGTCGTCCAATTAATGCGAAATATGTTGCACTGATTTCGCACTACCATATGTGAACGCGGCCTTAATTCTCCAAATTCAGTCAAGGGGCAAGATATGCGCGTCAGCCTGTACAACATAATAGTTGAACATGAATCAGAAAAAATAATTCAAAGAGTTTAATTTGCAAATCCTTAGCACGAGGTATGCATACTACTTTTCTATTAGATATAAAATACGAAAGAACATAGTTTTCTCCACATTCTAAAGCACCATAACGTTTTTACTGTAAAAATAACGAAATATGTCATTAGCGGCTTACAAATAACAAAACAATAATTTGATTAAAATTACAAATTGAAAATTACATTTTTATACTGTAGTACTTTTATATTGCACGTTTTTATTACTTTACTTAAGACCGAAATTACGAGTTACGATTAGAAAATTGGGTCACCGCTAACCGTCACCAATAGAAATACATTAATTCAAATTGAAGCGTTTAGACCAGGTCACTACGGTGTCCGAAGTGGTCACGGTGTCTCGGCAGTTGCCGAGTCGCGTAACTGGTAACGGAGACGAACACCGTGTTTTTGAGAGTCAACGCTAAAAATACATTACGTTTAACGAAACCTTTTAAATTGAGACACTTGCGGTGACGGTCACTCTTCAGTTTGACCAACTGTACTGGCAAATAATAGAAACATGACACATTGAAAACGATCCATAATTGTGAACAATCTTTATAATTATGGACGTAGGTATGAATGTAGAAGAATTTATAACAGAAGTAGAGAGGTATCCCGTTGTTTGAGATTCGAAATGCGACGATTACTGTAATAAACTGGGAAAGAGAAACGCCTGGGAGCAGATTATAATGAAGTTTCTGCCTAACATTCATGGAAAAAAAAAACGACTAGGAAAAGAATACAATTGGTAATTTAACATCTTTTATGACGCTAATCCTGCAGATTAGGGTGCGTAACATAACCTTAAGTACCGTAGGCACAAACGCAAATGTTACTACATTTGTTAGTATAAATGAAGCACTTTATACACAATTGTGATAATAATTATAAACGGAAACGTCTGTTACATGTATTTTCATTAAAGAATTTATGATGGTACGGAGTTTTCTTTTAAATGAATTACCAACAAATAAAGTAATACACGTTGTATCTAATCTACAAAGTATTCCTTCAAATGCATTTTTACCGCGGCGAATGGTAATCCAGTTAAAATTGAGGTTACGTTCATTTTATGAAAATAAATGTTCACTGTGAATAACAACACAATTTAGAATATTTACTTTAATGTATCAACAGTATGACATATTATGCTCGTTGGAAAATAAAAAAAATACATATATTGAAAGATGCCTTTACATTCGGAAATATTGAAAAAATGTGTTATTATCTAGCCTCAACGCATCAAACAGGGCATGAAACAGTAACTTTTCAACCGGACCATGTAATAAGACGTGTACATGCGCAGAACGTCTTCGTTTTCGCTTGTCTAGAAGTTCGATATCTGAATCCATGATGATGTTTATAATATCAATAAGTTGGTACCTAAGTTGACAGTTGTGACCTAAGTGCGTATCCCGTAAGTGACCGCTGCAAACACGAGTGACGGTCACCGGTGATCCAATATGAAAAGGCCCTAATTGTATTGAATTTTACTCGTAAATGTAAACTGCTTCAAAATAACTTTAAATGGTCTTAAATGTAGGTTCTTGCATTTCATTATACTATTCTGTACGTATGTATTCAGATTTAGCAGAATTTCCGCACGACTCGCACACATACCATAAAGAGATAGTTGTATATAACGCAATGCGTTTGTATGGTTGGCGTCCCAATATTTCACCACTTCGCGTCTGACTCCATTCATTTGAATCACCTTGTATGATGCGTTTTACATATATCTTTATAAAATAATATGTAAACGGTGGTACAACTATTTTGTTAATAAATCTCTAATTCGCAATTCATTTCTTAATATGTTGGCTCGAATATTAATAATCTCAGTTTCTTGCTTGTTAATACTCTCCTCTAATTCTTGTAAATGTAATACCAGAGGCTTACTTGCATCCTCATTGTTCCGTTTTTGTTTATTAATTTCTTTGTGCATCTCCCTTTTCATATTCATCCACATATTTAATTCAGAAAGCATACTTTCTACATCTTCATGAAGGTAATTCATCAATTTTCCAAGTGGATTTGCTACTTTTGTTAATGATTGTAACTGGGATCTCAAATGGAAAACTTCTCTGTTTACAATATCTTTATTGTGGAAACCTGTTAACGTATAAGGATAATTTTAAATTTAATATAATATGTACTTTGCATTTTATACCTTCATTTTCCCAATCAATTTCATTCTTATTTTTAACATGTTCTGCTACATCATCATCATGAATTTGTTCCAATATTTGCTCAACAAGATGGCCTCTATCCTCTGGAATATCTAACAATTTTTGTACTTGTTCTGACTCCAACTCTTTGTTTTCAATAACTACTGTTTCTTCTTCATCCGTCTCTTTTGTATTATAATTTTCTACAATTACATTTATTTTTCCCAAAGTTACCACTTCATGAAGAGGAATTGTTGAGTCTGGTCTAAGTCGTGGTGCACCAGGCCTCGCGCTAGAAGGTCTTACACTTGGTGGTCTTAAAGAAGTCACTGAACCTACAATGAATAAATTACTTTACAGGTCCCATATAAGAAGTTATTTTTAACCGTATTAGTACAAAGCAAAAAAGTTAGAGTAATAGAAGCAGTATCGCACATTACTCGCTATAATATATGCTGACATGAGGCCAACATAAGATCAATTTTGTACACAAATATGGCGTTTTCCCTCTACTCAGCAACGTATGCTTTGCACGATTTTATCTTAATACGCTCAATTCCAGAAGGTGCGATATAAAAGTTCGCTAACTTTTATATCGTACACAGCCGGTAACCACCATTTAACATTATGGAGCATATGCGTCAAAATTATCGAGTTTCAAATAAAATTATCGGAGAATAGCTACACATGTAAATAATTTGGTAATAACTGCTTCTATTAAGTATGTTTTACACGCCGTGATTTATTGACTAATTAATTGAACAAGTTTTTGACTGAAGAAATCGGTAGAAATATGCTGTTCTTCATACCACAATAAATTGGACAATTTTTTAACGATCATGCATACTCGTTTAGTTTCGTTAATAGTTGAACGGGGGAATTATAAAAATAGATTAGCAATCTGCTTTTGTCCAATGTTTTGGTAGTCTTGGTATAGGCACAGTTATAGGTTTGGTTACTTCAGTTCGGTTAGTTAATTCAAATTATCAATTGCATCAACCCCTGTAATTTTTCGAAATTTATTCTCACTTTACTTTTAAAACGCTAAACAAAATTTGAAGGTACTTTTCGGTTACTGGGTTGGTATTAAAACAGCAAAGTTAGTGAGAAATCATCGGAAAATCGTGGCAAAAATATAGCATCTTCCATTCAATTCAATTAATCGTACGATAAATTGTTCAAAAAATCGCACCAATTTTTGCTGTTTTAAGTCTGTTTTACACGCCGCGATTTATTAGCCAATTAATTGAACAAGTTCTTGACCAAGAAATCAGTAGAAATATGCTGTTTTACATGCCATAATAAATTGGACAATTTTTTAACGATCGTGAATATTCGTTTAGTTTCGTTAATAGTTGAGCGGAAGAATTAATAAATAGGAAATTTTCATCTACATATAAAAATAGATTGGCAATCTGCTTTCGTCAAATGTTTTGGTAGTATTGGTATAGATGAGGTTAGGTTACTTCGGTTTTGGTTAGTTAATTCAAATTTTCCATTACGTCACAATCGTCGTAAATTTTCGAATTTATCCTCACTTTACTTTAAAAACACTGAACAAAATTGTGGCAAAAACTGTGCATGTTTTATTCAATTCAATTAATCGTACGATAAATTGTTCAAAAAATCGCACCGTTCCTGTTTTACACGATACGATTAAATCGAAGATCAACTTGTTTAATTAATTGGCCAATAAATCGCGGCGTGTAAAACAGGCTTTACTGTAACTTCTTTGGTGTAAAGGTAAAGCTATGTAATCATAATTCAAAATTAGACGTCTTAAATCCATTACAAACAATAAATATTAGAAACTGTAAATATTGATAAATACCTGAAATGTTGCTAATTTTTGATAATGATTCCTCTGCCTTATCTAATTTTGTTGCCGCAGTTCTTTTTAAATTACTGCTTTGAGGTCTTGCTGATTTTGGTCTATCCAATTTTTTTTGTGTATCTTGTTCCACAATGTCTTTAACTAGAAGCATTTCCTCCCTTATTAAGTCCATATTTTCAGAACTGTTATTGTCTTTTGAGATACTCTCTTGTTCAACATCTTTATTAATTTCAATAGTGTTATCTTTTATATCAGAAATAAGTTTATTATGATCTTCTTGACTTGGATCTTCTGTATACACAGTTTGCATATTATCTATGCTAATAGATGCTTCATTTAACTTTTCTGGTTCAATATCTTTTTTTGCAGGGGATAATTTTGTATTTTTATCTTTGGCTTTTGTCCTTCTAATTTTGTCTACTGAATGATTATCTTTTCTGCTTCCTTCTCCTTTCTTACTCGTTTTCTCATCTTTTCTTACTTCAGATTCATGTCTTTTAGTCCGAACTGATTCCTTATGTTTTTCTTCCTTTATTCCCGTTTTTGATAACTTTTTAGCCTGATCAGGTTTAGATTTTGAATTGACTTTTTTAACGTATTCATTGCTATCCATTTTTTTATCCAAAGCATATCCAATTGCTTGTAATAACTTGTTCGTTTCAGAAGGCTCTAGTCCTGCTATCACCTTTGTTGGCTTTACTTTTAATTCAATATTAGTTATGACCTCTAAAATAAAAATGCTAAATCTTTAAAGAGATAAAAGCGCTTAATATATAACTTACTTATTGCTTCAATTAGCCTTGTTAAAAATGCAACTTTTAGGTCCTTCATTTTCACATTATCAGATATTAATTCAGATTCCGTATATAAACCTTTCAGGAATCCAGTATCTTTCACAATTGCCCTAACTATGTCATGTAAAAAACGAAACGGAGGCTTTTTAAGTAACTTCTCAGATAAAACCGGTTTTGATATGTATTTTCCTAAAACTTTTTGAGTTTTCTCTATTACCTCTGGTTTTATTTCCTCGGACATTATCTATATTTGCGATTATTTTAAATCACCACAAACATTAATTATAATCATCAACCTATTTCTTATGCTTAGTTGCAAAGAATTGTTGTTATTTAGTTGCCATAGCAATACCCAATACTGTAGTGCTCTATCCCCATCCTGATCTACATCTTTTGTTTTCTTCTAGAGCAATCTTCTAGAAAATGGTATTAATGGTACCACAAACGGTACTATTATGAATTATGAAATGTATGTGCCCCGTAATTTTTTGATTACCCTTAACATATTATACTAGCAGTAACAATTAAAATCAATAGGTTTGTTCGCTGGGGCTGCACTTTTTACTTGCTGTAGTGTAAAATGACGTCATTAGAGTAGTCAGTGCAAGCAGGTGTATGGTTGTGTAGCTTACACCAAGCAAATGCGAACGAATGACATTCCGTTATTTTTCATCGCAGTATTGAGCAATTTTTTCCCACATTTTCTTCATGGTTTTAATTCAACGCTTTGATTTACTATATCAGTAAGAACATGGATGTTTTCAGATCCATTTGGGATGAATTAATATGATGAAGTGATACTTAGGAACTACACGGGTGTTACTGTTTTTTATGTTTTCAGAATAGCAGATGTATTATTTGCCCATTAATTTAAACACAAAACTATTTCCTATTATCACGGGATTACCAGTATCGTCCTCTAAAATACGTACATTTGTTGTCAAAGATGATATTCGACTAGATGTTGGAATATTATCCTTATATGAAATTTAAATTCGCACTACTTATTTCGTATATACACTTCATACTCCTACTCTAGCTGAGTGCGGGTATTCGTTCGGAGCAAATCAACAGTACAGAGCACGTGGAAGGAATTAGGAGTAGAGCAAGTGTGGATTAGAGTGGATCACTCAACCCATACTCTTAAACGAATAGATGGAGTAACTCTACGACAAGCCCGAACGCAAAAGAGCGTGAGTAGGGTATTTGGAGTAGAGTTACTCCGAACGAATACCCGAACTCGCCTTCTACAGACCGCCTCAACCTCTGTATGCAGTATGGGATTTAATAGCAACAGAGTATCTCTTTCTACCCTTAGAAGCTCCTCAATAACGCTACCTTTATTTCCGGTTGTGATATCGCACTTATATTTACGTCAATAAATATCTACCGCGTTCCTAAATTCCATAGTAAAGTGAACCGCTAAAATATATGGACAGTGTTACAACGTTTACCCCTTACGTACCCTAATATATCTATACTGTCAACTGTCGAGAGTCATAATACTCATAATAATCGTAGTTTTGTATATTTTCTGTTGAATTGTTTGTAATTGTATCAGGGGTTCTGTTTAGAACATTTCTGTCACTTTCAAACGTATACAGGTAAATATGGAAATTTTCCATAGTTCTCATAAATGTGATAACCTATACATTTTGTTATAGTTTTCACCTGCACTAATGGAGCCTGTAGACAGAAAACTAGGTAAGAGAGAAAAATTTAGTCATAAGGAAAAACATATTACTGCCAATGTGTTCAATTATTTTAATAAATCTATGAATGTAAGTGCTGCTGCAAGTAAAGCTTTAGGTTGCTCAGAGCATACAATATATAATATACAACAGAAGCAATAAAAAGATTTATATTATCAAGCTCAAAAAGACAAGAAAAGGAAAGGCATATAAATTAAATGACCGATTACATACATATAATAAGAACACGCAAGAATGTATTTGACGTAAAGAGCATGGCTTTTTATGCAAAATATGCTACCTACTTTAAATACAATTTGTGCTACTATCAATGGTGGTGATGATCTCCTTTTCATCATATGGGGCTTTAATTTAAATACATAGAACGAAAAAGTATAGTCATCAAACGAGATGATATTTGTGGAAGTACAAATGCTTACGAAACATCAAGGAATTTAAAGAAGGTACAGTTTACTTCTTCACATTTAATACTTTTCATTTGCTTATCTATTACATGTATATAAATTGCTAATTTACTTGTAATTTTGTATTATTTCAGGTTGAAGTATAATATATACAGATGAATCATGGGTGAACATAGGGCATGCAGTAAATAAAAAATGTACAAACACTATTCAAAACACTCAACAAGCTTTTACACAGGGACTAAGCACTGGTTTGAAATTACCCGCTGGTGTTGGGCTTTGTTTTGCATTAGTTCATGCTTGTGTTGATAATGGTTCTACTCTTGATGCTGAATATACATTTATTTGCAAGAAAAATACTGCTGACATTCATCATGAGACAGATTCAGAAACATGCAAATATGCCGCAGAGCTCAGTAATTGTACTTGATAATTCCTCCTACCGCTGAAGAAAATTGTAAAAAATTCCGACAGCATGGAGTAAAAACCAAATTATTGAATGGTTTCGTCTGAAACAAATGCCAACCACTAAATGATGTGCTAAAAAGAGACTTACTGGTTTGCATACCACCAATTAAACGGCAGTATGATAAAAACAGAATTGACGTGTTTGCAAAAGGAAGAGTACATAAAGTTCGACTACCATCTTATAATTGCAGCATATGTAATATGTACAAACAATATATATTTTTTTGTAATTATTTAATCTTTTAATGAATATTTACGTCAGTAAAGGGTATTAAAATATTTGTAGGTTTATTAATTTTTGGAAATAAAAAAAATTTAAGTATTCATACTTTGCACATTACATATTGTTAATCAAGTAATTTAAACAGTATTAGCATTTTTCTAAAGAAATTTTTGCTATGAGTTTTCCTTTTTTTTTGATACACAATATCGCAAAGTTTATAAGCCCAAACCGGTGCATCTGCTCAACTCTACTATTGACATTTTGACATCAATAGCGGTTGGTGACGACGTAAATAGAAGGACGCGGACAACGATTCTATTTCCTCGTGTATTTCCGTTACATAGTACAATGTAGACAATATCCTCTTATACATTGAATAGATCTTCGTAGAAAAGAATCGAACAAACCCGAAGTCAAACTAAACCACATCGGACGGTATTATCCAAGCGCGAAATTGGCTTAATTTGAAATCAACGTGAAAAACAACTTGCCGAAATTCAATATACCACTATTCTACTCATAATATTAAACAGAAGAGACAATTACTGTTTAATTAATGTATCCACAAGGGAATCCGAAAATATTGTTAGTGAGCAAAAAATGTTAGAGGAAACCGGCTAGACAGCATACCAAAAAAATCACATTGTACTCCCACCCCTATTATCCTCCATGACTTAAAGGTAGAATCCACCACCCTAACGGCGAAACTAAATAACTGACAAAAAATGTTAGAGGAAAACGTATCAAATCATTCCATTAGAACACCAAATAAAAATAGCTGCTTTCGATTTGACCCAAAGTACTGTCACTACTATACTGAACCGTTTGTACGGTACAAATTTCAAATATGTGTTCTATTAAGCCCCAAATACAGGACCAAAAACACCAAAATCAAAAAAGAAAGACTACAATGAAAATATTTTGACAACTGTCAAAGTGACGCGTTTGTTGAAGCTTCATAAACGCCATCCACGATACATAGTTTTCGACGCTTTTATCGCTGCTAGCATCGCTCTTCTCGACTATCACAGCTTCACTGTAAACACTAGTGTTGGGCGATTATGAATGATGTAATCGAGATATATCGATTATACCCGAATAATCGATCATTCAATTATGGTTCAGAAATCATTCATTATTCGCTTCGACTGCGCAGGAGCACACAAACGGATTAGGATTCGAGATCTGTATTCGAAACTTCGAGGTTTCGGGTTTCGAAATAATTCACTCGGGTTCTGTCAAATAATCGAAATCGTTAGTAAATTTTGAATGATCATTCGATTATTTTAAACGATTATTTCGATTATTGAAATATATCGATTATGCCGAACACTAGTAAACACACCCTTAGCCGCTCCTCAACTGATAAAATTTGTCTTTGCTTGAGAGGAAAATTTGACAAGCACTGGTATGTGGAATAATTTTAGAGTACCAAAGGAGTATGGTTGTTGGAACAGTGTACTATAAAATGGGTTTTAGGAACTGTGACAAATAATTCGATAGTTAAATTTGGTTAAGTTGGCGTTCTGATCTTAGTTATGATTGGTTATGATTTGATTTACATTTGCAAGCAAATTTATGTTCATAACACTGATTTACACATTCGGTTATATTTAAACATTTAAGCTGTCCCCAAGCTTATTGATACAAACGATAGGGTTGGTATATTTTAAAACAAGATTTAGTATAAACAAGCAAATTTTACCTGTTCCGTGTTAACATTTCAGTAGTTTGCAATATAGAATGGTTAGTGGGTAGTATTTTGAGGTACTATTCTCATATATTTATCGTACAATGTTAAACACTGTCAGAAGTTTTGTTAAAAACATTACTTACTTAAAATGGCCTTATTTGAGATGTATTAATACATCATCTAAAACGTTTAACTATGAAGGGGAAGGAAAAACCACTGTTAGTATTTTAAATAATGAAGAAGATATGAACCTGATGATAAATGGATTTAGTCAGGCTGGATTTCGTTTGAATAATAATCTGACCGTGTTGGGTCCTATGGCAATATTTCCTCGGTCTGTGTTACATTGGAATGTTGAGAAACCTGATGATATAAATGAAGAATCATTAAATTTATTTACTGTATTGGAACCAAAAATTGACATTTTAGTTGTTGGTGTTGGTGATAAATTGCAAGATTTATCATTTCATAAAAAGTTATATCCTTTTTCGCGCAAGCATAATATTAGCTTAGAGATTCTTTCAACAGATCAAGCTTGTTCAACGTTTAATTTTTTAAATGCAGAAGGACGTTATGTTGCAGCTGCTTTAATACCACCACAAATAATTGATTCTGGAGATGATGATATTCTTAAATCAAAGATGAAGTATCAAAGTTTATATGAAACAGATTGAGATAATTAATAGCAACAATATTATGTATATACTTATGAATTTATGTTTTATAGTAAAAGTTAGATACTAAATAATTTTTTGTTTTAATATATTTTATAAGCTAATTGTAAGCATATCCATAACGCTTTCATGATAATTAAAATTCAATATTAAATTTAAGATGTTTTACATGAAAAGAGTAGGGATAATCAGGCATCAAAAATAAGTTTCACAAAATAATAGCTGCAAAAATACTTAATAATCACTTGGTTTTTAAAGCAAGCTGTAAAAATACGTTAAATAATTCCGAATTTACATTAAAAACTGCAAATACAAATTGTGAATAAAAAAAAATATTTACTTTTTATTGAGCAATTTTTCCCTTCTAGATTTGCACTGAATCAATTGGCAATCATTTAAGCTTGCGCATAACAGGTTACAAATGAGCCGCGCCTGAAATCTAGTCCATCCACCATCTTGTTTATATACGTGATAAAGCGGTTGACGATACTCTAGGGGCGTAGGTAACATTTTGATAAATAATTATACTACACACTATTCATTCATGTCTTACATACTGTAAGTACTTTTTTTGGCATATATGTGAAATATGCCAAATAGTCATTTTACTGTACAGCAATGTTTCCTTCTTTAGAGGTGTTTCAACCTCCTAAAAAGTCCCAAAACTTCTACTTCGTATTTTGCTTTAGTAAACAGCAGATGTCACAGTTGTAATTTCGGTGCATGGTTGTTTCATATTTATCTTACACATTTTCCAATTTTCACATAACCTGATATGTTTACTTCTAGATAGTTATGAAAATGATGTATCTTAGAATGGGAATCTTTTTAAGGTCATGGAATCTGAAACCATAGTTTTAAAGACGGAGCCATCAGAAGAAATTGAGTTAAATGGAAACCGTACAGAATTAAGGATTGTCCCTCTTTTGCACGTTACAGATTCTGATGTTATAACAACATTGGAAGTAACAACTGATACAGATGGAAATTTTAAAATCAATACGATTGAGCAGAATGATGTCATCAACGATGTTCAGAGGTATATATATTTCAATGGTTGATAGGAATAAAACAAAATAGATCTTATTCAAGTATTTATTACTTACTATATATGCTTGGAATGGATGCTATGTGGTTATAGTGAACATTCCAAATCTTGCTAGTAAAATCTTTGCGAATACAATATCTCTTATGTCAGTGTTATAAACGGTGGAAGTATTTACTATTTCAGTACATCAAAAAGCTTGATTCTACTGTATAAAGCATAGCTGTAACTGGATTGATGCTAGTTTTCTTAAAATACTACAATCTTATTTAATGTGTATGTATTTGTAACTTTACCGGCATATTACAGTAAAGAACAAAATGGTTTATAACGACCAAAAATTAATAGAAAGTATCTAATATAAATTAAATTAAACGGAAATGTTCCTATTTGTTTAAATTACTTTATTTTAATCGAGGCAAGCCATATGAATAGTGGTAAGATAGAAGTTTAATTTTGGTCTTTATGTAATTTTTTTTAATTCGAGTTTCTAAATGCTGATTAGTATTTTTATTGAAAATTTCAGTCAATTCTTTCTTTCACTATTTTTACACAGGTGTCCTTTGCTTATTGAATTTATATTTAACATTTTACGTAGATACAAATGCCAGCTGATTATTTTTGCTAATTTTTCTTCCTAACATTTTTTCCATAACGTGTTACTACTATGAGTACCTACATCGTAGGTGCAGTGTACAAGATAGAATTTATTTTATAGAAGTGTAAAAGTACGTTCCACTGTAGAAAGTCTTCATTTGTAGTACATTCCACATAGTATATCTGTTACAGTATGCATTAGCAGCACTTTGAAAACGATTTTATTGAGATAGTGAAATAAATTCAAAATTTGAATTTGTTGCAAAATACACTCACATCTTTGGTCACTAGAAACGATTTCTTTGCTTTACGTATTTCGAGCAACCATAAAATACGCTAAATGTCCAATAAGAGCAAATAAAACAGTACAATTGCTTCGGCACCCCATTTAGAAATGTTAAAAAACATGCTATTGACAAATGAATGCCATATTTTTGGTCGTTAAGAAGCCAGTACAAAGCTTTTGCAAGTGATTTTTTTTTTCTTAGAGCATAAACCATAACTTACACAAAGGATATACATATGTACATAAGTAAAAACTTATTTATGCCAAGCAAAAACCTCTATTAACTGCAGTTCAGCAATAATGGGCAAGATAGGAGAAATTATTAAATTTTCAAAGCGACTAGACAGACTTGTGTTTTACCGACTCTCACGGAAACGGGTAGGCAACACAAACCCCTTTCTCAAGAGACGAATAAAAGCGAATGTATCTAATCGCTGCAAAAATTAGTCATTTCCCCTATCTTGTTTATCAGTGCTGTTGAGAAACCAAACCGGTTAATTTGGACAAAATCAAAAGCAAATTGGACTTTTGATTATCGAAAGAAAGAATGTTATTTTCAGCGAGTCTAAGTTTGATGCTTGTGTAGGGAGTAACCGAAAACGGGCGATTAAAAATAAAAGTGAGTCTTTTCATAAAGATTAAATTTCCAAAAGGACAAATGATATGGAGTTGTATGTCTGCCAATCAATTGAAATTGGTTGAGGGTAAAGTGAATGCTGCAAAGTATTAAGAAATTTTGCAGGACTGTTTGTTGCCGAGTATTGAAAAATTCTACGGAAGAGACGTCGATTTTATTTTCCAATAGGATGGTGTGTTGTGTCATATCGCGCGTTTAACCAAACATTGGTTTGCATATAAAGTTTTTGGCAGCTAGCCTGGACTTGAATGTATTTGAAAGTGTATAGCACAAAATGAAAAAATACCTAACGAACAATCCTCAAAGAACTATTGCTGATTTAAGAGCCAAATTAAGACAAATGGGATTTCACAACGAGCTTGTAAAAAATATAAAAACACAATACTTAAGTGGTTGTCAAGCCAAAAGGAGACAGCATGAGTTACAAGAGTTATTAATTATATTAATTTAGTTTTGCGCCCCAACCTTTAGTTGTCAAGATTGTATTTTTTTAATTTAATTATTTATTGAACTTTAAAATATTTTTTTGATTCCTGCATGTAAGAATTTCTTAACATGTTTCTTTCAAAGTATGAGTAGATTCTCTTTCAAAGAATCATGTGTTGAAAACGATAAAATAATGTAGAATTATTGTACTGCGTCCTAACATATAGTTACTAGGGCTTGCAGGAATGAAAGATATTTCATAAATGTTCTTATACATTTTTTAAGCTACAACATATAGTAATTTTTAGCAGATGTCATTACTTTTACAGATATGATGCCATCAACCTTTTCTCTAATGGGAAATTTTGTATATAATTTCATTTTTTAGCAATTGCAGTAATATAAACCTTTTGATTAACTATAGTTATTAGTTTCCAAAAAAAGAATCTTAACAAATGACTCATCCCCAATTGTTGTTTAAGACACTAAACATTTAAAACTTAAAATAATAAGTAATGCAATATGGGAGATCGTCGTTAATGATTTCTGAATTATTTCTGGATATGTTTCTTGAATAGCTATCCTAATTTGATTTTCCTACTGGTTTAACGTTTGAAGTTTGCTTCTACAAAAGAAATCGCAAAGAAAATAGAAAAGAATTAGATTTGGACGTTGAGCTAATTCATGTATTTTTTTTATCTAAATTGCTGAATATTACTAAACGGGACGACGTAAAATATTTTCTGTTTAACTATTAGTTCAATCAAAAACAAAGTATCCCAACACATTTGTCTAATCCTATACGTCCTAATGGTTTCACTCTTTTCAGTTAGGTATTTTCGGTAAAGATACTCTATCCTAGTCATCCAATTATCTTTTAAAAATATCTCCGCTTATATGGGTGATCGGCAAGTAGCGGATCAGGCGCCAACTTTGTTATTTTAAATGGAACGCCCTGCATATTATTACGTTTTTGGATTCTCCATCTAGAAATAAACTAATATGATATGGATTTCATATGTCTATTTCTAACAAATTTCGAGATATTTATAATTTTGTTCTCAATCGCGTAAGTTTAGATATATCTTATTTCCAAACAACACTAAAGTATTGGCACATTTCGCACCACACAAGTTATTAATTAGTTCGGAGCAGCTATTTGTAATTTTTTATAGCATCATATATTTTTTCTATCCAGTGTATGGGAAACTTATATTTGTACTCCGGCGTTTACACTGGAAAGTATTACTGACACCGACACAGGCACGACAGTCAATCGTGCTGTGGAAACGCCTACTGTTCTTTAACAATCGCTGGCGTCACAGTTGTCTCATCGGCTGTCATAAACATTTTCATAACAGCATTTTAAACAGTTATTGATAAGGTTCGACAAACGAGTGCAACGTCAGAGGCGTATCGCGCAAAAATAGGTACGTGAGATACAGTATTGCGTTTGTCGCAGTGGACATCAGGACGTCACTAAAAGGGAACAATGTATTATTTTTCAATAATACTATATCTTACGTACCTACTTTTGCGCGATATGCCTCTGACGTTGCACTCGTTTGTCGAACCTTAGTTATTGGGCATGTTATTGAAATAAAAATGGCGGAAATCAAATTTCGTGGGCAGTATCTTGTTGATTTTATTAAAAATAGCGAACATGTGAGTGTGTTTATGGATCATAAAAAGTATACTTTATAAGAGACTTAAAGTAAAGCAAAAGCGCTATACCTCGGCCGTGTTATGGCTACTAAAGTACAGTTGCAGTAAACAACATGCTAAAATACTGTCAGGACAGTGTCATTATCATGTCTCTGCCAATACCAGTAATACTTTCCTGTGTAAACTTTATAAATTTAAGGTGAGAGAGATATTTACTGTTACAAGCGGGCCCGGCATTTGGGTACTAATCTAAGTGGTTTGTGCTGTTAGTAGTTTGATTACCATAACAGTAAAAAATAGATATTGACGTTCTTAAACCATTAATTAAACATTTTAAGCCCAAGTAGCTTACTTACTATTAAAGGCAAGTCTTGCATTTGGAAATTACATCTAAACGGTTTCTAGTGTTAATATACACTGGCGAGCAAAAGAACCGATCAAACTTAATAATTCAATTTTATTTAATATTGAACACAAATGAAACACTGAAAAGCTCATCATTGGTAAAAGAAAACAAAAATGTAAGATTATTTTTTGTTTTATTTTATTTTTTTTAATATACGATCGTAGATAGATAATATTAATCCTAACAAAGTTAAATTACAGTGACTAAGCATAAACAGTAAAACAATTGAATATTAAATTAAAGCACATTATTGGGGTATTTTAATAAGATGTGTTTCCTCCTCTTGCTCTTATTACTGCCTGCATTCTTCCATTCACACCTGTTACAATTTTTTGGATAGATTCTTGAGGCATAGCTTCCCACACTTCTATTAGTGCAATTTTAAATTCTTGGACGTTGGATGGAGGAGGATTTCGTGGCTTGAACGTGTTGTTTAAGATCGTTCCAAATGTGCTCGATCGGATTCAGATCGGGACTAAAAGCGGAGGCCACTCAATTGTTGTTATTTGCACCTCCTGAAGATAGTCAGTAACTGTTCTTGTCACGTTGGGGCATGCATTATCATGCATTAAAATAAGTCCTTCGCCAATGAATGGGTCAAAAGGTACAACATATTGTTCTAGGTCTTCTACGTATGGGGCTGCTATAATAGAGCCTCTATTGATAAAGACTAATTCTGTATGGGCTTCAAAAGAAGTACCTACCCAGACCAGTACACCACCTCCTTGAAAACTTACACAATGGGAAAAGTTACATTGAGTATAACGCTATCCTAGTCTCCTCCATACTCAATCCCGACCATTAGCACCAAATAAGCACATACTTGACTCGTCCGTAAATAAAACGCGACTCCATCGTCGTAAAGACCAGTTTCGATGAATTCGAGGAAATGCAAGTCAGCGTTCTCACTGATGTCGGAGATGCTTAGGGCCAGTTGCTGGTTGGATCTTTTCCGTTCTGATCCGGGTCTTCGTTTAAATAAACCAGTCTCTTGATAACGTTTATATACTCGTTGAACTTTGAAACGACCAATAAACCAGGTCTTCTTATTGCAACATATCGTTGGCTTCGTTCATCTTCAATTAAAGTAACAATTTGAGCTGCTTGAGTTTGGTTCACATACATCTTAAGGATATTTAAGTAATTTAAAACTCAGAACAGAGTTTTTCTACCTTGAAAAATTAAAAAAAACAACAAACACACGATCACACTAACTGATTGAAATATTGAACACATTTGGAGAGAACAAATCCATTATGCACGCAATAACATCAAATAACATTTTACCCTAATAACAGTTAAGTTGCTTCTCAATTGTTGTAAACATTACTAAGCCTGCTCCGTTGTTATCAAACAGTTACAAACAATTTTTAATATTTCTGAGAGAAAATTTAAAAAATGTTAAAGTGGCTCGAATTTTTTGCTCGCCAGTGTAGTTTGGTTACCAACACACAGGAAATAAAACTTACTGACTTTGATGATCGTAGACTGTTGATTCGTGCCTAAGTAAAGATGAGTTAGGTAATAGGTATAATTTATGTATTATGTAAAAGTGAAAGAAGTGCTGTATCTTGGCCTGCAGGATGTAAAGCTGCACTATTCTGACCGACGTTGTCCACAACTGAAAACTTGCAAAATTAAAACCAAGATTTGATGCTATTGGAAACATTAATTCTACTGATGTAAATTAAAATAGGAATTATAACGCTAATGACTGTATCTTTTCAGAGAAAAAGTTCATACAGTTAACAATAAGTAGTGTAAATGAAAAATGTGTCAGCTTAAATTTAAAATCAAACCATGAAATTTAAAAACGAGACAATAACATGTAACGCAATTGAAATACAATATGAACAAGCTTAATAACCTTTAGTGTAATTTTTATTGTAATAATTGATCGGCATCTACATGTTCATCTATCTACAGTGACTGCTTGAGATTCTTGCCTTCCACCTCGATACATTTCCGCAAACGTTTGTAAAAGCAGTTCTGCACTTTTTCTAGCACACTGAGTGTTGCACTCTGGAATGCTTGCGTTATCTTTAACTCCGTACATAAATTATATGTATTGATTCTATTTGTATGTAATTAATTTCATAAGTAGCTACTTATGCTAGTTTTTCAATCAGCACTTAAGAACAGCAATGTCAGTATGTTCTATTTACTGTTGTTATGGTAACCAAACAATGTTAACACCAAAAACCATTTTGATGCAATATTCAAATGCAGGACTCGCGTTTAACTGTATCTGTTTCACTTCTAATGTTAAATATACCGGGTGTCCCAGATCGAGTGGGATTGCATGGGTAACTTTTTTATCATTAAAGATGGAGATTTGGTTAAATGGGCGATGGTTTGCAGTTTTAGGTGCTGATTTAAAATCTGTTTAAAAAAGGTCAAAATATCGAACCCGGTAGAAGTTATTAAAAAAAAAAAAAAAACTATCATTTTCTTGTATGTCAAATATCTTCGTAAGTATAAGAGATACGAAAAAAAGTTTCATATGAAGATCACTGTTTTCGATAAGACCATTTTAAAATTGATGTTGACCAAAAATTCAAAATGACGACTTATGAGGTACTCGTATCAACTTCATTAAGTTAAATGGACGCCATATTGGATTTTTAGGTTGCTAAATAAATGTTTTTATTCTCTTTTGGACGATGTAAGATAACGTATGATTGAATAAAAAATACCAGTAAAATTAATTGTTTTTACATTTTAATCAAGTAGGCTTACACGGATCCAAACAAAAACATAATTTATATAAAAAACAACACTCTAATAATCAGATAAAATGTTGGCCATTATTAGCTAAACATGATTGACACCGTACAACGGGTTACTTTACGCAATGAATTTAAATTAATACTAGCACGCGCTTCTAGCACTGCTATTGTAACTGTAATTACTTCCATATACTTCATTATTTAATGTTTATATTCCCCCATCTATCCTCAGATTAAGCCGTTTATCTCCATATATCAGCATGGATTTGTCACTAACCGTTCAACTGTAACAAATTTTGCAGTTATTAGCCAATTTATCTCTGATAATATGGATGACGTCATCTATACAGATGACGTCATCTATACAGATCTAAGTAAAGCATTTGATCGCATTGACCATTCTATACTAATTATAAAACTAGTTGCAATTGGATTTTCAACGTCTTTAATTAATATCTTCTCGTCATACCTTACGCAAAGGAAACATTATGTAGCTCTTTCCGGACATGAATCTCAACATTTCTTCCTTACTTCTGGAGTGCCTCAGGGAACGAATCTAGGTTGTCATGTGGTTGTCTTCTTTCCGGAAAATTAGTTAAATAAGTTTGGGCAGCAAGACGGGAATTTTTATAACACTTGATGAATGTGCAAAACATATCGTAGCTTTCAGTAATTGGAAAATTCACCATAATTTTTAAAGTTTGTAATGCAAATAACTGCAGGTAATACTTTAGTTTATGTACCTGCTTTTTGACTGTGTGTGAAAAACTTTATTGTTTTTCATCATAGCTACATACTTACTTGGTTGTGCATTTAAAAAAGTAATGTCACGATGTTTTTTGTGGTTCAAGTACTTAATACCTAGTACTGAATTAATATATAAGATTTTCTAAAATAAATTTCACCCGATTTTGTTTAGACCCATGTAAGCTTACTTGATTGAAATGTAAAAACAATTAATTTTACTTGTATTTGTTATCACTCTTATGTTATCTTACATCGTTGAAAAAAGAATAAAAAATTATATTCAGTAACCTAAGAAGGTTGATACGAGTACAAAAGCCGCCATTTTAAATTTTTGTTTAGCATCAACTTTGAATTGGATTTAATCGAAAACAGTGATTTTCATATGAAACTTTTTCGTACCTCTTATACTCACGAAGATATTTGACATACAAAAAAATTATAGTTTTTTTGAAATAACCTAACGGGTTCGACATTTTGAACTTTTTTAAACAGATTTTAAATCGGCACCTAAAACTGCAAAACATTGCCCACTCGATCTGCGACACTCGGTATATATCATTGTAGAAAACCGTAGGGTGGATGCAGAAAAATATATGGTGCTATTTTAAAAAATTACGTTTCTGGTATTTAAATTTGGCAAAGTTTAGCAATCGATTCTGAACACCTTGCTTATTTCGAATGCGTTCTAATACAATATCTAGATAGAGTCAAGAATGCAATTTAATATTGTAAAAATTTACGTTAAAATGTATTTGCATTTCGGATTTTTTAAAGGATGTAGATGTATCTAAATTTATGCGATTGGGAGAAAATCACAAATACCTCGAAATCTGTTAGAAATAGACATAATAAAATCCATATTATGTTGGTCTATTTTTAGGTGGAGAAACGCAATACATATACAACCATATATATATACAACCAAATATATATACAACCATATATATATACAACCAAATATATATACAACCATATATATATATATATACAACCAAATATATATATACAACCAAATATATATACAACCATATACATGGTGTTCCATGTAAAATAACAAAGTAAGTGCCTGGTTCGCTACTTATCGATAACTCTGTATATACAGAACTATTTTTGAATGATACCTTGCGGAGCCTATTACAGTATCTGAAAATGTTTAATGTCTCACTACTTACGGAATAGACACAATTCCAGCAGATTGGAACAGCCTGTATAAAGTATTTACTCTTCAAAATCATTCCTTCTAAAAGTTGTCTGTAATGGACATTTGTGTAATAATTAAAATTGCATTAACTATTGAATTATTGAAGAGGAAAAGCTTTGGTAGTATCTAAGTATTAATATAAAGAAAACACTATAGAAGAGAATTTGAATATGATTATTGCATCTATATTATCTATCAAGTAAAATAATAGTAATCATTTTTTACATGGCTGTTTGGTTATTTTTCAATGTTCGTGTTTCAAGTTCTTATGCTCCTAACATAAATAAATGTTGTTATAATTTTTAAATTATTAAAAACTGCTTTTGTAGTAATTGCGCTTTTTGTTTGGTGGTATTGAATTGAACTCAATTTCTAGATTACTGAAGAATATAACAATAATAACTAGTTGCTATCGATATCAAAATTATCTGTTTTTACCATAATCGTTAGTAGATAGTTTTTTTTTTACCACTGAATATTTTGAAATGTTCAGTTTGAAATAAATTGATATGTACGTTTATGATAAAACTTAGTGCATTGGGATGGCAATAAATATATATAAGCATGTTTGGATATTCGAAAATTTCTTTAGCTTTGGCAACAATTTTTGCAATAAATTAAATGCTCTTATCTGTACAGAGAAATCGAACTTGAAATGGAAGCGGATGAGTATGTTGAAGAAAATAGTATACAATATTCTTTAGAGGGATCATTGGATCAAGAAGAAGAAGAAGATGATAATGATGATGATGATGTTAACTTAAATGATATTGAAGATGAAGTGGATGGTGAGGATGAAGATCCAGATGATCCGGAATTTGATATTGACGAATATCAAAATCTAAAAACTGAAAAAATTGATGAGGAAGACCTGTATGTCTGTAATATATGTAAACGAAGCTATAAAACACCAGCAGTAAGTGTTGCATATTCATTAGCTCATTATAACTGCCAGTTATTTTCACTTTAATGATTATAAAACTATTTAAAAATTGCTCAACATTATAATAGGAGGAAACACCTGTATAGTTTTTCTTTGTAGGAGAAACCTTAATGACCTATGAGAAAAAGATCGTTATATAAATAGTTTCAGGGAACAATCCCCATTTGTTCATATTGGTATTATTATCAAACTTATTTATCATATTAAATTTCATCTAACATTTATCATAAAAACAACGCGATACTATAATTTTTAACATTCAAATTCAAGTATACACTTTAAAATCTAGATTAATGGATTTTGGTTAGAAAGTATTTTCTTGAATATAATATGTAATCCAAACCATTGGCTCTCCAATTTAATTTGTAAAAATGTATTATGAATATTATATTTATTCTATTATGATTGACTGAGGGAATACATTAATATTCCTAGCTATGCTGAAGAAAACGTGACTGTTGCGGGATCTGAAAACTAAATGGCGCCATTCGAATGCGAGGTTTTTAATTTCGAACTCATATCCAATTTCTTATTTGTGTTAATTCTCATTACTACATTATAGAATAAAGATTTTGCGTTTATTCTATAAATTGTGTTGTGAATATAAATCGACGAAAAAAGCAATTATCATATAGATGCCAATTCTTATAGGTTTTGTAAATATGGGTTTTCTACTCCCATACTTTAATTGACGCATTACATGTGCACTACTTGTACTTTAAGAAGGTTCATTAAGATACAAGTTCTCATTGAGATACAAGTTCATAACCAATAGAAATATAGCTTACGCCCATAAAAGTTGCCATGCACATCCGAGAAACAACATTTGTCAGTCTGACAGTTTCGATAACATTTTCGCAACATGTCTCCTAATTTGTTCTA
Source organism: Dynastes maya (assembly GCA_029619315.2). NCBI lineage: Eukaryota > Metazoa > Arthropoda > Insecta > Coleoptera > Scarabaeidae > Dynastes > Dynastes maya. The sequence goes on along the minus strand of JAROYE020000003.1, from coordinate 52,978,056 downwards.
TTAAAATAATTAAAATCAGTGAAAATGTCTCTTGATGAAGGCGATAGTGAAAATTTAACACCATCTGAAATTACCGAACACGCCAACAGGACGACAAATGACTTATTGCCGTCAAAATCCCGGAAGACGTATGAAAAGTTTTATTCCCAATTTATGAATTGGAGAAAGGAAAACAAGGTTAGCGACTTTTCAGAAAATGTTTTAATTGTGTATTTCGATGAATTATCCAAAAAATTAAAGTCAACAAGCTCATGGACTCATTATTCAATTTTATAATCTACGTTATCAATTAAACATAAAGTGGTATTTCTAGTTGTAACTTATGAATAATAAATTTTTAAAATAAAGGTCTTTCATTATTGTAATTGGTCGTAGAAAAAATAGTGTATACCACTCTCATTTAATGGCCATACGTATTCATTACGACACTCGCAAAGGCTTGCATCGTAATTCTCATGCTCGTGTCTTAATGGCTATCACTAAATGATTGTTGTCTAATATACTATTATGAGGGTACATTTACAAATTTAAATTATACTGTACTTGTACTAGATACCAGACCTACCGGAATAAGTTTTTGTTACATAGGGAATAATGGAAATATATTTGTCAGAAATACACTCAAATCAGCTGTTCGTGCAATATAGCATTATCTTAGGCTCGTTTGTAACGAAGTAGGCTGCAATCTTTTGTGCAGTAATTAATACAAAATAATGTAGAACCTACTCTATTTGTCTTGTGAATTCTGTGCATGAATCGATGCAGAAAACCTTGATAGGTTTCGATTATTAGGTTGAGTAAAGTGTTCACTATAACGTTTCAAATAGTTTATTCGTGCTATTATATACACTGTCGTCCTAAAGTGGCAAATCAGCAGAAAGTGGGACCTAGAAGAATGAATAGACCTAGATACCCTACTATTTTAATGTAACTTAACGCTTAAGAAGGCAACCAAATAATCACAAGTATACATGTATAAAATAAATAACAAAAAAAAAATTCTCTTCGCGTGTATTAATACGAACATATATTAAAGTGAGGACCATATAACATTTCCTCATTTTACACAAAGTGAGGACCGGTAGCTGCGTATAATGATGTAAACCTATCAACATGAGGTCCGTACTATGTTGACATGTCACCTAACTTTTATATTGTGAGTTATTCTATTGTGATCTGCAGCGCATGTATTTAGTAAAACATTTTCAGAGTTGACGGAATTGGTAAATGAGAGGTACGATTGACAAAACGTTAGCGTAGTAGTCAATAAATTACAGGCCTGTAAAAAGAAGATTTGTAAAAACCTTTTTCATTATTCCGGGTGACATAGTTTTGAAAGGTGCTGAATCAGAAAATGACATCAGTTTTTTCCATCACCCATCGTTTTTTCTGCAACTCAACCCAATATTTTGAACCTAATAGGTGCTAATAGGACTAGATTGGTATCTAGAGGTGTATGTATTTAAAAAAATAAGAAAAGGTTTTATTAATCAGAATTTACTTTATTTACAATAAAGGACACTATTCATGTATTGTCAATTACTTTAATTCACATTTATGGCCCTGTAGTTCCTCTTTTTGGAGAAGCTCCGATTGTTACTTCGATTCCCTCGATGAAGTGACCAGCAGTAGTCTCCCATCACATGGACGTTCCATCTGATATCTTCTCCATCACCTTGATGTCCTGGTGGAAACGTTCATCCTGTTCTTCACTGGTAGATCCGAAGTTCTGCGGGAAAAGATCCAAATGAGAGTGAAAAAAGTGCAGTTTTATGCTCGTGAGGCAGCCAAGTTTTCCATTTTCTTGAGAAGATCTTCGATAATGCTGATGTAGTTAGTAGTATTGTTCATGCCCTAAAAATCAAGTCACCTTTTTGAAAGCATTCCAAGCTTCTCTGTCACCAACAGACATTGTAGACTGAGATTCCTCATCAAATAGTTTTCGTATATTGGGACCAATAAAAAATTTCTTCTTTTAGCTTTGCCTCTGTTAAATGGGGGAACTTTCTACTGAGGTATTTAAATCGATCATCACCCTTAGTTACAGCTTTGACAAAATGTTCCATAACTAAATTCAAATTTTTCTGGATCGACTAAAGCTTTTTTTTCTCCGGACTCCAACGTTTGTCGGGTTGGCCATACTTGTCTAGTCTAGTATTCACTCTTTGCTCTAATATCCCACTCACAAATAAAACATGAGTACTTTGTATTTCCTCCCTGTAGACCAAGCAGCATGGCCAAAACTTTCAGGTCACCACAAACTATCCAGTATATTTCTGTATATTTAATTTTGTTCAGCACCTCTTTCAAATTATCGTGATTTTGTTTGAGGTGTACAGAATGTCCTAGAGGCAGAGAGGCATATGTGTTTCCACTCTGCAGGAGTACAGCCTTTAGGCTCCTTTTTGAAGGATCAGTAAAAAACCTCCATTCATCAGCTTTGTACTCAATTCCAAACTTTTTAACCAAACCAGGAACATCACTACAGTAGACCAAGTTGCCTTCTTGTTTGAAATAGTAAATTCACGATCTCTGAAACTGTACTGATGAAAAGATGTTCCAGCAGCCAGTAGCCTTTTTTCTTTTAGTTTGGATTCCAAGAGTTCAGCATTCTCCTTGGTAAGCCCCACAAGTCTTTAATCAAATCATCAAGCTCCGACTGAGTGAAAAGTTGAGGGGTAGCACAATCTGCAGATTCTTGGAATTCGTAATCATCCTCACTTAGATCAGAACAAATAACTAATTAATAGACAAAGGCCTTTTTAAGTTTTCGACTCCCACCATACCACACCACATACCGTTTCGGTTGGCGGGGCGAGTGGCGAGTGAGAGCCGCGCTGCATACTGATAGATACACCGCTTACTTGCGCATAAGAGGGGATAAACGAGCGTTATTTCTACATCCTTGACTTAATGACTGATCCGAGTGGAGTATTGAGAACGACTCATGTCGGGGATTAAGCAAAGTTTACCTCATTTGTGAGAATGACGAAGCTTAACGTCTAAGGCTACTTTTTTATTAAAATTTTCATACAGACACACATTAAAAATGAATTTTGCAAAAATACTGAGGCTGATGGAATTTGTTCATTATTTTTCCCGGATTCAGCAGCCAAACACCTATAAAGATCACATATTAATTTCAAAAAAGCTTACGGTCTCAGGCCTGTGTTATATGACGATGAAATTAATACCAATTAGATTTCTAAAAATCATTTACATTAAATTTAGTGTCCGTTTTACTCATATTTTACTCATTTATTAACATTTTCAAATATTAAAAGAATCGCTGTAACGAAATTACTAGAGATGTAGATATAAAGTGAAACTATTAGGCTTGTTTCTGCAGAAATCACAAATTAGTCAGACGCAATTTGATTGGTTAAAAAAAAATCCGAAACTGTTTTCTAACTGATTTCACGACAATTGATTTGCGTTACTAATAAGTTGTGCGTACGTCCCGTAGCAATATTTTGTGCAATTTTCATAGAATCTCACTGCGTTGCCAACAGTTTACATTTCTTTGTAAAAATTATTCAGATTATTGCATTGTTACAAACGTGCCTTAGCGAGATTTTTTTGAATTCTGTTTTTTTTTTATTTAGAAATGCAGTATATTTTAATTCGCTTTAATCCCTCTTTGCTATAAAAATCAATACAGTCGGTACAGGATGGCGCTGGAAAGCTTGTTTAATTTTTGCGTATCTCCACTGCCTCTCTTAAAGTGCATTTACATATTGTTTTCATCGAATTTGAGCCGTCGAGTACATACATTAATGAAGTGATTTCATATTAATAAGTTTAGAAGTGGATATTTACTAAACGTATGAATAATCATTACTATTTTTCCAATCTGTTTTTGTAAAATAGATGAATTCAAACTTCTTGATTATTGTGTTACAAACAAGAGACATCAATTAACTACTGTAATGTAGTAACCAGAAGTAATATCTACTAAATAAATACTAAAGATGATATTCTTGGCTAGAAAATTTTAAGATGGATAAAGGAACAAAAATCTACGAGATTATTGGCACGCTGCTTCTTATTAGCAAAAAAAAAATAATGACTACGTTCCAACCCTTTCATTTATTTATAATTGTATAGGTAGAATTTATTCAATTAATTTCTTTACATATTACTTAACATTTTTGGGTTTTAGACCTGTTACGAATTTTTTGTTGAGACAAACTTAATATTTTGTTTTTGTGTGCTTCCTTTCTATGTCTTTATTCAATGCTATTGTTATTTGTTTAGATAGAGTTTTGCTTATAATTTTTATTTTAGAGCTTGAAGAGGCATATCACAGTATGTCATAGTGAGGAATTAAAGCAAGAAGATCCTTTAGCGTTTGAGCTATGTACTTGCTGCGGAGAACCTGTTGATTCTGCTCATACGGTAAGTGGAATCAATCTTTAAAATTAACCAAGCTTGTGGCCGGCAGAATGGCAGTGTTGGTAAGGTGGGCGCCACACATTGGGCAAAAACGCGAATCTAGTAGGACAAAATTATTTTAGTAATCTAGTTCGTGTATTAGTAAAGATTTTTATGTGGATTTCACTTAGTATGGTGTATTAGACTACTACATGCGCTTTTTCATGATTAGCATCGACATGTTAACGTTAAATATCAAATTAATGTATTACGAAACCTATACAAAGTTAACCAACTATGGCCGGGGAATTCTTTTGTGAAAAACAATATTTCTAATGAAATCTCTTTAATCGACCGACAATGTCCTAAGCTTGCAGGATAGCGATACTACAAACATAGTACAAACATCTTTTCCTATCGCATAACCTTCTTCACTAAAACGTTGCTTATACCTACTTAAACCTGAAGTGTCATCGGAACCCCATTTGATGATTAATTCCATATTATTTAGAATTTCTTTCTAATAAAACAGTTTATTGTTAGTTTTATTTTTCGTTCGTGTTGCTCGTTTCGGACAAGTAGTTGCTACTTCTTTTAATAATCCTGCAGCATCATGTTGACCTTTAGAATGTAAACTTATATGTGCAGCATAAACAATTTCTTCGCCTGTTGACGCACTTAGTAAACTTTGAATCCTTCGTTGTTTTGAACTTGGTGCCGCGTAAAAACTCTTTAAACGGGCCGAACAGATGAAAAGGGTTATAACACGGTCTAGAAAGTCATTACCTTCCGTTAAAAGCCGTCGTTTGAGTTCAGAGCAAATGCGAACACGGGTGTCTTCATGGACATCTCGAACACGTTTTGCGGTAATTCAACTTGTCATGAATGATTGAATACACAGTTCCAACACTAACATTACACAAATCAGGTATTGTCACGATTTTTATACACCTGTCATCGATTTTGTAGCGTGTCGGTCGACACTTCAACCGGCCGTCCTGAGCGATGAATATCGGCGACACTTGCCCGATTTAAACTATTCAATCCACTTATATACGTTTCCACGGCTTAAACACTTTTCACCATACTGTTTCAACATTCTCGAATAAATGTCGGCCGGCTTCACACCTTCGGATAACAAAATCTTATCGCTATCACTGAACGTTGCTCTTCCACCGTACACGTTTCGAGAGGAGCCGACATTTTGAAATTAATTTGAAATGCTTTTATTTCTTTCAAACAGTTGACTTAATTTGTCCCCAAGGTTGCCAACTTGACCCGCAGAAAGTTTCATCCAATAATATTCAGTAGTTTTCCCGCTAATGCAGTTTGTTTCGTTAATTACCGAACGTCCCTCGTATATACGAGCCCCGTCCAGCTTCAGTTGGCCCACTCGATAAAATTTCAGTTATTAGCATATATTGAAGATCATTTAAACTAATAGAGGTATAATTCTCAATTTTTATTTTGCAAATAACAGTTTGAAAATATATTGCACAAAAATAACGGAACTGATTACAATTGGAACTGATTAGGACTGAAAAAAGAAAAACTCAAATTTGTGATTTTAGATATAATTCATTCTACCACTGAGTAACATCACTTTTATTTTTAATAACTGCTTCCACTCTTCTCGGCAAACTATTTACTAGATCCTGACACTCCTCTGCAGTGAAATTATCCCAAATGTTTTGGAGCCTTTTCTTGAGTTCTTACACAGTCCTGGCAGGATTAGCTCGCAACCTCTTTTTTATGATATGCCACAACGTCTCGATGGGCGAAAGGTCCGGGCTACTAGAAACCCATTTTAGAACCGGTATTTCATGGTCTGAAAGCCATTTCATGGATCTTTTGGAAGTATGACATGCAGCATCGTCTCGCTGAAAAATTAAGTAATTTCCAGAAATCCTGCTCTCTCCCAAAGTAGACAACAAATACTCCTCTAGGATGTCTAAATAGTTGTCTGAGTTAACAATGCCGTTGATAAAATGTAATTTTCCAACTCCTCTAGCCGACATTGAACCCCAGACCATTAACGAAGATGGAAATTTAACTTTGCGCTTAAGACAGTTAGGATGATGTTTCATGTTTCTGGCGAATATCTCTGCTCCGGCTATCGTCGACACAAACTTAAAATCGTGACTTGTCGCTCCAATGTACACTATTCCACCTCTCCATATCCCAATTTCGATGGCCTCTAGCCCATTGTAACCTGGTTCGCTTCTTCTTTAAGGTCAATAACGGTTTTTCTTTTGCCTTCGCGAAGGAAAAAACGAATAATCTTTTGTCCCTTACGATTGAACTCATGAAACTTACCTTGTAAGTACCAAAGCCAAGTTTTCTTGCTTCTGAATGACATGTAGACCTGCAAACACGTCTTCCAACAGCCTCACTCCAGAGTACACTCAACGTTCCGTAGTTAGCACGCCTATTAGACTTGATAATTCTGGCCAAAGCTTATCTATCAGCGTCTGTTAATTTGGACTTTTTCACATATCGGGGCTTTTGGGCAGCTGAACCGTTTGATTTGTACATTTTTACAATATTTCGAACACTGTATCTGGATATGCTGAGCAATATTCCGATTTTGCCGTTTGATTTTCCGGATTTGTGTAAATTAATGATAATTGATCGAATTTTTTCATCAATTACCTTTGCCCTGCCCATTATTGACAACAATTGCACTATCAATTAACTGTACACTAATCGAAACATCAGTCACCGTCATTTCCGTCAAAAAAAGTGTTGTCTCCATAGTCGCCTTAATACTCATTGTTAGTAGAACTTGGGTAATGGAATGCAAGAAAACTACATTTTTTTAATTCTTTCGATTTTTTATGAGACGACACGCTCCATTGAACCCAGATCTCTCCTAAAGTCCTCTACATAGCATATTTTGTCTTAGATATTACATTGTAGCAGCTGGTGGTTCTTGAGCAATAAATGCCAACAACACTACAAATTTTGTGTGTGGGCCAACTGAAGCTGGACGGGGCTCGTATATATAACGGGATACCGCGGAACTCAAATTGTAGATCTACACAAACTTTGCGTACTTCAACTTGCTTACAAGGAATTGAGTGGACGTTCGGTTATTATCGGTTGATCGGTACACGCACACCGATCAACCGATAACAACCAAATGTCCACTCGATTCCTTGTATGTACATAATAAACACAGCGGGCGCAATAAAATTTCAATATTTGCCAAAATTGTCGTCCTCGTACTCGCGACATTGTCGAAAATGAACGTTACAAACAAAAGTGCTAACAGGCCCACTAATACTTCGCTGTAAAGACAATTTCGTTCTTTCGCTCTAAATCTTTTGTTGGCAGAGAAACAATAAACCACAATTTCATACCTGTAGCTTTACTTTTTTTTTTGATGGCAAAAATGTAACCCACAATTAAGTAGGTATTAGGTTATAAATAAAATAATTTACTGGGTGGTTTCTTCGTAATCTATTTGATTTTTGATTTCATGACTAATCTTATTTATTACTTTTTTTAGACGGGTGACATTAAATGTGGAAAATGCGAAAAACTTTTTCATCTACAAAGCAATTTAGATCGTCATATGAGTATTGAGCATAATGAAAATGATTTCTATCAATGCATAGAATGTAGCCTTACATTTACTACTAAAAGTGATCTAATAGAACATATGGGTATACATCCACTATCTAAACCGTATTGCTGCAAAGTATGTAATAAAGATTTTACTAGAAGATATCATCTTGATAGACACCTTATGCAAACTGGTTGCGATGGACCACCGAAGAATGCCTTTAAATGTCAGGTAAATACAATTTGACAAAAAAGAGGAGAATTGTTTTATTTGTGAAAACTTTAGAAGATAATCGTAAATCGTCTTTTTTATAGGTTTGCGAAAAAGTATTTGCACGCAAGGATAATTTGAGGGTGCATTTAAGAGCACATGCGGGAGAAGTAAAAAAGAAAAAAATTTTCGCTTGCACTTATTGTGGTAAAGAATTTCAAGGACATGCTTTATTAGGCGTACATATGCGAACTCATACAGGTAAATCGTTGCAAATTTTAAAGTATAATCGGAAATATTTTTCTACTGAAGTATGGTACAATATATATCTGTGGTTGCATGCAATAAGAGCCCTTGTCATTGCTATATATACAACATTGGCTCCTTTGACGTTCAACCGCAGATGTAGACTGCAATAAAAGAAAACATCTTAAAAATTGGAAATTGCTTAAGTTGGTCATTACCGAAGTGAGGATCGACGTATTTCACTGTCCTGTCGAGATGACGCACAGTGGTCCAGATTGCATTTGCAGCACGAAATAATTACCATTTACGTTTTAACCTAATACAGACTTGCCTATTTATAATAATCTTCTCATTTGTTGTAGCAGTATTGTACAAATAATATTTATTGACGTTGAGTGAAAGAGACCATGTCATGTTCAATTACCTACTATTACTTTGGATAGCAAACAACGAAAACAAAAATCTAAATTTTTGTTCATATTAAAGAAATAAACGCATATTGAAATTAAACATTATTATTAATCGAGTTGAAAGGGGATACAGTTAAAGCTACAGTAGTGGTATAACGTAAATATTTGACAAAGTTAGGTAGTAATAGGAAATTAAATAAATGAAATAAATGCATTTCTACTCTAAAGTAAATAGATAAATATATAAATGAACCATAAACTTAAAATAAAATTATAATAGCGCACCTGGTCGAAATATGTAAACTACATCAAAATAGAAAATAAAATAGGGATTATCTGTCCAGGTTTCTTTGTAATTTTACTGAGACGGCGATAGATGATATCTCAGAAAATATTTTTAAGTCATCCGTATATTCGAGGACTCTCCTACAATCAAGGCAGGACAGGAGATCGTTAATTTGAATGTTAAATAAAAGGGGACCCAAATTGGAACCCTGTGAAATTCCCGAAGAGGCGGTGTATATATTGAACGTAAAGCCGTTATGACGTATACGTATCCGGATCTATTTTCTAAATAGGAAGCAATGCAAGCAATCGACTTGCTGTCTACTGAGGGGTTGGCTAATGTACTGAGTACCGTCTGCCAGATTTGTCACAATTGACCTACCAGAAATAAAGACGTGTTGATATGGAAATATATAAGACTTTACGACGTTGTATAATTTTAAATGCAGCAAATGTTCAAATACTTTAGAGCAGGTGGAGAGAATACTTAAAGGCTAGAATTGCTTTACGGTAGTTGGCGATAATGACATTCATCGTAACATTTGTTCGGTCATCTTAAAGTATTCCCAAAGAAGAAAACAAAATTAAAAGCTTTAAGTGATACTTTATCTAAACTTACCAGTATGTCGAATGATTATGGTAATCGTTTGGTAAAAAAAAAACAATGCAATTTTTTAATGCAATCCAGATTTGAGTGTATCGAAAGGGGTTCTCTAATAAAGACAATGTAAATATTAAATATAAACATACAAATCGTACATCATGTTTTCAATGCCTAGTAGGCAATACCAATCGCGATGTGGAAAGTTTTTCAATTCTTAAAACTATCTTGACCAAATAAGAAACAGCAAATTTCACCTAGGAAAGTTTAAAAAGAAACTTGTAATTAGTGTAAAGAAATTATTTAGCTTAACAAGGCAAGTAATATTTTTACTTTTTTAGAATTCTTTTATAGAAAAAAAAACATTGCCACTATCCCTGTTAATCGTCTAACATTTATTCCGTAAAATGAAGTTTTGATGAATATTTATTCTGCAGTAAAGCGTCAAGAATAATAACTAGAGCAACGCATAAAAGTTTACACTAAATAAATTAAATGTGATCCGTGCTCAAACACTTACCGTTTTAAGAGTCCTCCGTGAAATCACAAAGTGGATAATGTCTATTTAATATTTGTAACATTAGATATGTTTCCAAAGTTGTTTCGGCAAAGTGAGTGCGGCGTGAAGAAAAAGTGTTTTTGTATGCCGAAAACGAACGTTCTACATCTAGTGACGTTATATTTGCGTAAGTAAAATAATCTTTCAAATAACTTAACGGTTCTGTTGAGGCACCTTCACAAATTTGTCTTTATGTGCCAAAATCAGAGTCTTTATCTAAAATACTTTCAAACCTTTCTAAAACACAAACATTTCTTGCGTCTTCTATCGCGCATAGCTGTGCGTGAACATGTTGCACTATTTGCAAAGATTCCACTAACGACACCGAAGAATTTTGTAGTTTTTCTATCGCATTCGCTAGTCCCACGTAATTGTTCTGAATAATTTCCAAATCTGTTTTAACTTGACTATCCTGAAATTTCAAGCGGCTTACCTTGACAGCCGCAGCTTCCTTTGGGTCGAATTCTAAAATCACGTTCTTTATATTCTCAAAATATTTAAGATAATAAAATGCAGCCTCTCACCATGTTCCCCAACGAGTAAGAATAGGTTGTGGTGGTTCAGGAATACCGGAGCATAGTCTACGAAATTCCCGAATACGTTTTGGGGATTTTACAAACACAGCTTTTGTATGTGCTATTAGAGCGTCTACCTCGGGATAACATTTTCTGATACTATCTGCTACGAGACTGAGAGTATGAATTTTACATGTAATATGCAACAAGTTAGCATAATGTTTTTTAAGAGATCGACCTACAGCAAGCATGTTTGCGGCACCATCACTCATAAACATCAACAGTTGATTTGTTGAAAGTTCAAACTTTTCCAATGTATTTAGCACCAACATTTAAATTACTTCGGCAGTGCATTGTTGTATTCGTTTGGAAGCTAGTAAAATTGAGGGTGACGGTCGATGTGGTTCCATTGTGCGTACCATTACATTAACCACAGAATGTTTTTTTACGATCTGTTGTTTCGTCCACACATAACCACAGTTTTTTATCTTGCAGCTCCGATTTAATTCTTTTCTCGACATGCTCACGAGCAGACGGCACAACTCTCTGTAATGTTCTCCCACTTGGTAAGTCCGAATATTCATTCCAAAACGAGACGTATGCTTTCTTCCTTAGTAAATGAAATGGTAAATTACATGCAATAAAGGTAACACATAAATTAAATTTAAATTTGTCATAATCTCGTGTGAAATTTTTTTTATTGAAACATGCCTTGCACTATTTACGTGCCGTAGACAACACTTTTCGACCAACACATTAAATCTATTTTACACACTACACATTAAATTTTAGCGCCATCACACTTTAAATCAGGCATTTCTGCAATAAATTCTCTTATTGTGTCCAACTTTGGTCATTTTCGCGACGTAGGAAACATTTTCAAAACAAACGTAGAACTACGATATAGTATACGACAGCGTAGATGCATACACAACAGATCGGCTTTCGAGTCGCAGTTATACTGACGCTTATACCGAATTGTCCCGGCCGTGTTTATTTTGTGTAAACTTTTATGCGTCAACCACTGGCTTTCAGCGCAGTTTGCGTTGCTCTAATAAAACCTACGTCGGTCCTCACTTTAGTCTTTATCACGGCTTTTTGGACGAACTTTAAATTCAAACAATTGTATTGTACGTTATGCAGATTCTAAGCATATGTTATCTAAGATCAATAAAGCAATGCTTTTTTTGTTAATTCTAATGCAGGTGAAAGACCATATCCTTGTGATATCTGCCCGAAAAGATTTCCATCAAGTGGTGCTATGAAAAAACATAGAAGAATGCACACAGGTGAAAAACCATATGAATGTAACACAGTAAGTTTCCTATTAAATTGTACAGTTTGCTTTTTCTATTTACTACCTTTTATCCATAGTGCTATATGAATTAATAGGAGGCCTTTGCTTGCATATCCAATTTTTTTTTTGAAATAAAATAAGCAAGTGCAATATTTAATTTTTCCGAGCGAAAAGCATACCTTTTTTTTTAAATTTGAAATAACCCTTATTATACATATATGCAACTAACTATCCCCACATAATAAACATCACACTATCAAATAACGGGGGATTACGATACTCGCAACTCGATTCGAATTCGCAATTTTTCATGGAGAATATAAAAATATCATTCAGGATGCTAGACTTGTCGATTACATTCAACCCATTCCATTCGATATTCCAAGGAACCTTGTGGCACTGATGCATCTCTGTTGGAAATTATTTTGTATGGCGGGTGTCCCATGAAATTATTGCCACAGCTTAACGATGTGTTGCTCAAAGAATTTCAAGTCAAAAATGTCTAATGAACATATGCCCAAAACTCTATCGTAACCGAGCTACAAGCATTTGTAGTTTTTTTACGCAGAAAATCCTGAAAACGGAGAACAATTTGTTGCTAGGATTATGGATGCCGCAGAAAATATTCGCTCTGATCCTGAGACTGTTAGCAGAGCAACCTCTTCAGTTCTGAGAAGAGCTGGAATATGTATACAGTAATTTTGAACAATTAATGCAATAAAACAACTTATTTTTAACTGATTTTCAATGTAATTTTGCCTGGTATTTATTTAGATTTCAAATTACCCTAGTTCAGTTACAATAGAGTTTTGGGCATATGTTCATTAGACATTTGACTTGAAATTGCTTGAGCAATAGATTCTTAAGCTGTAACATTATGTCATGGGACATCTTGTATAGCGATTTGGTTGTATTCGTATTTTTTTGATTTTGTTTTTTAACCTATTCTGAAATCGAAAGTTTGTCCCATATGCTGCCTATTTTTCGGGAACAATTTAAATTTTGAAATATTTTCAAATTTAAAATTCAATAAATGCAAATTAAAAAATACAGTACTTAAACTATTTAATATTGATATATTTCCGAATAAATTATATAAAACGCAATTCATAAGTATCTTGAATATTTTCTGAAATAACAAGTATTATTTGGAAAACATACAATAAATAGTGACTTGCGTAGCAACTTACGCAGCATTAGAAATGACTATAGAATTTATATAGAATTATCACGGTCTATTTTTACAGTGTAAAAAACGGTTTGCTGCTAAAGAAACTTTGAACAGGCACGTGCGTACCCACACCGGTGACAAACCTCATTCCTGTCAATTTTGTGGGAAGAGTTTTATACAGGCAGCACAACTACGAGCACACATCTTCCATCACACTGGAGAAAACGCCTTCACGTGCCCACATTGCAACAGAGCTTTTAATAGGCGTGTCCGTTTAACCACGCACATCTTGTTTGTTCATGAAGGTGCACAGCCTATGCAATGTGATTTTTGTGATAAGAATTTCTACAGAAAAGAAGATTTACAAAGACACACTTTGCTACACAGTGGTCTAAAACGTGAGTTCTTTAGTATCATTTTCACAAATTGCCATTTGTCCATAGAAACATTAGGTATAATTTTTGAAGTTTATTGTATCTCACTTTTTCTATGCTTACCATTCCTTAAAAAAATTATAGCAAATCCAGGAAAATAAATTAAGAGCATTTTCACAGGGTACGGATATACGTAGGTATTTAATTATGTAAGTACGCTCACCAACTAATCACTAGCATTTTAAAGTGTCATTAAGTGGGGGTAATTAAATACCTACTTATGTCTAACATAACAGTAGTTGTAAATATCTACTTAAAACCAATGCTTGACAATATAATAAGCTGTCAATCACAAATAAATAACATGACTATATTTCAGCGTTTAAATGCGAAGTATGTAATAAATGCTTCGCTGTGAAGTCATCTCTGAAACTACATATGCTCACTCACCGCAAAGAGCCTCCATGCAGTTGTGATGAATGTGGAAGAGCATTTATTAGACAGGATTGTTTATTGAGACACATGAGAGCGAAGCACAGAGATGTGTTGGAAGACATTATGGCCAGTGCAGAAAAGAAACGTTTACAGCAACAGCTTTTAAGTGTCGCCCAAGACGTTGCTGCTGGAAATAAGTTTACTGAACAGCAAAATGGCATATGGAACGAAATAACATTAACTGATTCGATAAAAGAACTGTTGACATTACTGGTAGATGAAGCGACCTTAAAAGCATTTGGTTGGCCCGATACTCCAGTCGACAAAATGTTGGATGCAGTTATAAAACGATGTGGACATCAACCTGCATCTGACGAAGATTTTGATTATATAGGGCGGATGCGCGAAAATGCAAAGTTGTTATTTACAGTTGTTATAGACGATGACGCCATAAAAGCTCTTTTAAATAATCAAACTGTCGACGAGGTAATTCTCCATGTTTTGAGACTCGCTAAAAATGAATAATACTTATACATACAGTATTATCAACATTGTTAAGCATCAAAAGTTTGACATTGAAATTTCAAAAGTAAGCATGTTTACTGAAGGATATAAAGACTATATTTCTATAAACTCAATTCAATATTGAACAGAATGCAATTATTGGAAAGCTATTTTGAGTAATAACCAATAGTTATTTATACCGCAAGAGACTGTATACACTATATATTTTATAGACCAATAAGTGAATAAGATTAGTTTAGGCAAACTATTACGTGGCTGCACATATAATATTACGATTCTTGAAGTAAATAGAACTATGGTGTAAAATATGAAATAAATGACCAATTACGTAAATTTCATCATTTCCATGACAGATATTCTATTGCCTTTATACTTTTAACGTGCATTTTGTAGCAGAAACTTAATTGTTGATATCATGATTTCTTAGTCTTTAATTATTTCGAGAAACTAATATGCTTAGTCAGTTGAAATTTAAAAAAGTGAAACCTATTTATTCATGAATAGTGTTCTTTAATTGTAAGTTCCTGGATCATTTAAATTAGATTTTACTCTACTTTGTAATATTAAGAGTCTATTAACATCTTAAGATTCTTTTTACAATTTAAAAATCAGATTACCTAGGAAATGTGTTCCGAGATGCTTCTATTTGCGATATCCAAAATACAGATTCCAAGGTTCAACTTGTTAACGCCATTTTGTATTATTCATGTAGCAGACAGTTCTATTCGTCAAATAAAAACTCATCTTTAAGAAAATACAAAAAAGTGACAGCTAACTACAAAATATAATAGTGCATGGAGCAATAAAAATAGAACCTACTTATAAAATAACTGACAACTTCCTAACAACATCTGTGCTTTACTGTCTGCAGGTTGCAAAATAATTTATTACTAATAAAGCCATCTAAATAGTGAAAGTTTTTATTCGGGGAGAAATATCAACCATTAAATTCCTCAAGACCTAGAGCAGTATATACATAATGTATAGTTCCAATTATTAAGGTTTCTTTATCATTTTGAGAAACTTTATTTCATAAGTAAAATTTCAGATATTGGGTACGAGACAATTTGAGATTTTTATACATATATACTTTAGAAATTTCAGTGCAAACTTGAACGTTTAGATTTTGGTGTATAGAGAGTTGCACTTTCTATTGCCGGTATTTTTTACATGTAGTTATGTATTATTATGTATATTAGCTATTTTACGCATTTACATTAATACCTTCTTTAATATGTAGAATCATAGTTGTTTTGCGGTTAAAGATTATGTTCTAGACGTTTCTTTATACAATCTTAAGCAGTGTAATTTGTTTACGAAACTTTTCTTTTATCATTTTACTTCACGTTTATTTTTAAAATTGTATATGCTAGTGTAATTTAGATATTTTACATATTTGTAATAACTGTTGTAGGAAGGGAATCCTGATGCAAATATATTTTATATAATAAATATCTATTTATTTAAAATCTACGTAACCTTATAAAATAATCTGGCGTTCTATTACAATATATTAAAAAAAAGACTTCCGACATTAAAATCGATTGTTTAAAATTTTCGCTAGCTGTACACTACAGTAATAAAATTGTTTTGAAACATTTCTCTTCCATCGACTGCTAATTATTACTCTAATTAATAAGTTAAAACACATTGAATTAAAAAAAAAAAGATTTACTACAAGATCCTGCATTATTTGCTATTTATACGTGGTTCCTGGGAAAAAAGAGATAAGTCACGTTTTAGTATTTTTCCTTAGAATTGTTTCAAATTTGGGTAAACAATACAAATAGGATAGAAGTTGTAGTTTTATGAAATCTTTACCATTTAGTATACCACTTAATGGATTCAAGTTATTCTTCTACGAGAAAAAAATACACATATCCCGTTCTGTACAAACAAATATTTTTCTTGATAGCACTAATATTGCTTTTTTTTTATTCAAAGAAAACAAAGCGAAATATAAACTTCGATGTAGTGAACAGATTTATTTTAATTAATACTACAAAATATAAAAGAGTTAACTTATACTGCATTTTGGACACTTCATATTACGTTATTGTCGTTATCTGAAGATAAAGTGCCTGGGTGTGCTTCTATTTAACTATCATATATTGAGAAATTTTTGTAAAGATTGCAAGTTTAAAAGGAAATAGTTGCATAAGTTTCGCCTTTTTCTTCACAGAAATAAGCATCACTTGATTAATCTTTCTTTTTTAATTGTTAAGAAGGTCTGTATAATCAAAGAAATCCGATTGTGTTCATTTCAACCACTCGCTTTCTTCCGGCACATCTTACAAGGTGATACCAATCGCGTGGATGGTGAATGGGCGTTTCTGTATACTTCGTTTCTCCCAGTCAAAGCATCACACTTCATTCGAGTGCAACCTGGCACCAGATACTTGTGGTTTATAATTTTTAGTGTTTGCTGAGCCTTCAATACAGTACATCGTGACAATATGGCTATTTTTATTCTGACTGGGGCATGAGTCAGAATAAATAGTAATTTCTTTAGGAAGTCTCTCAGGTAATATTTGAAGCAAGATGGTATTTGATTTGCTACTTCAGTAGCTACAGGTTCATGCCACATATATGCTGTATGGCCAAATTAAAGGTCCACATCTGTTGCAATTAAAACATGTCAGATTCAAGTTGTGGAGTAGGCAGATACCTATTGTTTTGTTTAATCAATTACGTGCAAAAAGGTATAAGTTGGTTGGTATTATTAAACAGTTTCTACCTAAAAGGACAAGTTGGCTTACCCTACTGGGCACATTGCAACATCGGTATTCAAATTTGTACCGCAAGGAATAAGATGAATTATCCCTTTACATACACTGTAGTATCTCCATAAATGCACATAATGATACTAATATAGCTACACATATCTCCCATTTAGTACATCGATTATATACCATTAACAAATTCACTTAACTCGTTTTTTTCAAAAATTGACCTATCTCCTTTTTCCCAGAAACCAGGGAATTGATTTATAAAATCCAAATTCCATTAACACTTTTATTATTATGATTAGTAAATACAAATAAATTTCTAATTCTGATGGATTAGAATTTTATTTGTAAGATTATTTATGCACTTATAAATTTGAAGCTATGCAGGACGAAATATTTACGTTGAGCTGCAACAAACGATAATAGTGACGATACTAGCAAAATAAACGCATTACTTATCGTATCGACGTGTGGAATCTCCATAATCATGGTTTAGCTGCTCTTATCGTTTATCGGAGCTCCTATGTAAACGCTCACTATGCTAAATTTGTACTGACTGCACAACGTAAAAGCAAGTCACGTCTTGTAAAAACAGTATGATCGATGTAGAATGTCCACCATTACTTCAAAATTGATGTATCGGTGCGTCTGCGCATTGAATGTGGATTGCTTCGTTGATCGTCAATGATCTTAATATTACTGCTAACTAAATCAATGTTAGGTAACACTGAAACGGGACTTATTTGAAATAAAAATTGCTATAACAGAACAATTGTTTAATCTCTCAGTTGAAAAATCGCAATGAAAATATATATTAATCTAACTAAATAACTACTTCAGTTTAGTTGCTAGATAGTTCAGCTCCTCTCGTTTCTTAATATAACTTGAAATTTGACTACAACAATATAAGGAAAACAACACCGTACATAAACGCTGAGTATTACCTAAAACAGAGGAGAGTGATGAAGAAATTATTAAATTTGCGTTACCTGCGATACCTGTAACTTACCTTCCAAAAATTTTCTGAAGAATATATTTCCAACATCCATACCAGCGAAAAAATAAAAATTCGAGATAGCGGAAAGTGCTAATAAAGGGGCAGCCAACATGCAAGCGAATCGCTGTCGCCAGTTACAGTTAAATGTTCGTTCGCACCATTTTCTAATGTATTTGTTATAATAATGTTTAAAGGCACTTTCAATGGTAACACAAACGTAGTTTAACAATGCCCAAACCATAATATCTTTTGACCATCCATGCCAAATATACACGAAACAGAAGGAAAAAAAACTGGCAAGATACGACGGGAACTTAACTTTTTTTAAAGGTACATAAATATAGCTAAAAATACAATTTTGTAAAAATATTTAAGATCGAAGTTTTCTTTTTTGTTAAGTTTATGTTTACTGTCACACTTAAGCCGATAAAAGGTGATTAAAAACAGAATTTCTGCAGACTTTATTTAGCACAAATAAGTATTTCCATATATTGTTTGTTCTCCTTTCCTTGACTTTTCTGCTTCTTCAAAAGGTTTTTTAAAACGTCACAGAGGGATATCGAAAAGGAACCCAGTACCTTCTACATTATATATTCTAATTTAGTTAATCACATCAAGACGAAATTGCAGAAAAAAATGTATAACTTATGATATATCATTATTAAGTCTACACGGTACAGGTACAATGGGACAAAAGTAAACTTGGACTGGCGAGCAACGGGGTACTATTGGCAGTATAAACAAGGCTCACTTTAGCATAGATTTACTGCGTATCGTCCAGGTTTATTTTTGTTCCAATGTACATTGTTATGTACTTTTAATATGCAGAATTTCTATATGTGCGATTTTAGAACTTTAGAACTGGGGCATCGCGGTAGCAATCAATGAACTGAACGTTTCACTTTGCCGGCTTAATATACAGTCACACACACACGCCAAAGTGGTAGATTGGGCCTGCTTAATCTCGCATTTTCTGCTTGACGCTCGAATTTAATTTAGCACTGCGCATTCATCAGCAGAACATTCTATTTTTATTTAAATACATTTTGTGTGCATAAAATAAAAACAGTAACAGCAAAGATTTTCCTCAATAAAGCATTGTAATTAATGTTTATATATTCTTATACGTAATTGTAGTATGTTCATATTGATATAAAAATCTGGGGGGTTATTCTGTGAGTGTTGCTTTTCACAGTGTTGTATCGAAATGTCAAATTTTCAATAGTACTTTTCTATAATTTTGCACATGTTAATGGTGTCGTGTCACTTGTGCTGCGATTGTTTTCGACACGTTCCAAGGTGTTGCACTAGAAAAGTGATATCGTTTTTGATGTTTGAAACGTCGTGTACAATCGTATTTGCGTCATCTGCGTATACTACTATATACTACACTCGACGTTATCAACATCCGACTGCGCCCGACAAAATGGCATAAACATCACAACACAACGCTATTCTGTAAAATGTGACATAAGCGACACGACAGCCCATGCGAAACAGTCGAAAATACTCTCTTACAGAATAACTCCCCTACATATACAACAACTATAGGTGCGTTCGTAGGGACTGCAGCTTGGTGTAGTGTAAACTAGAGTAGTCAGTGCGAGTAGTTGTACGGTCGCGTATCTTACAGCGAGTAGATGCGAACGAACAATTTCTCCTCATTTTTACATCGCAGCAATCGATGCTCCAAGTAGCTAGTTTGAAAGTGTTTTGGTTTATTTTTTGATTTGGTAGTTTATTTTCCAATGGCATTGATTCGTATTAGCTACCAGTGGCGGAGCGTGTAATTTATGTTGGGGAGACTATAGATTAAAATGCTATCTGCTTATAATGAAGTTCAATTCGTTCTTTTATATTATCAAAAACGTTTCTTTAAATGTGTGATCATTAGACATTTCGCTTAATAATTCTTACCATGGACAATATTCTTCATTCATCATTTGTCAGAATTCCTCATGTGGTTTTTAATACGTTTAAGCTTGCCCATACTCCTTTCAATGCTTGGAGTTGTAGCAAGTATTGTGAGCACTAAGTGATTTTCTGTGAAAAAACTATTGACTATGTGGTTGTTCAGTATTGATAGTACTTCTATAACTTTTCTAATTTATCGTGGGGAAAATTGTTTACTGCACTCTAAAAAGTGATTTTCATTTAAAATGTCAATAAAACCTATTTCGCGAAACCTGCAAATCGGACATCTAATTGTACAATTTATGAATTAATTAATAAATATTATGAAATACAAAAATTTAATGTTTTTAATGTTAATATGTTTATATTCGTAATTACACCATTACAGAAAATTGCAAATTGCTTTTAATTCTAACAACCACAATAAATAAAATGATTTAAATTAAATTCCCACGTACCTGTGCAAATAATTATAAAGAAACTAAATACCTCATACTTGCGTTTTCAATATTATTAAAAAATTAATCAAACACGCTAATTGCTCTAGCATATGAGGTACTTCTTACTACTGGTTGGGTACACTAGGTCTACATTTACTATATGGTTCTTGTGTAGGATGATATGGTGAGCATTTTTTAAATACAAGGAATATGCACTTGCGCTCTGTGGATGAGACTAGTCTCAGTCATGCATATGCAGTGAATAGATGCACCGATTCCCCTTCTACTAACTTCGCGTGACGCTCTATGCCATATTAACGTTACTGTGAAGAGAATTATAATTCAACAAAAATATCAAGTAACTCATTCCATAATTAATACAGAATACCGCTCTATTATTTTTGGGTAGACTTAGTCTCAAAGTCTCCATTGACGCTTCGCCACTGTTAGTTACTTTAGTAGGTACACGGATAGCATGTTCAGACCCATCTGCGATGAATTAATATAATGAAGTGATAGAAAGCTCCTGGGTATTACTGTTTTTATGTATGAATTACTCATAAATGTATATTTTATTTGCCCATTATTTTACATACATAACAATGTTTTATTGCTACAGGATTACCAGCATCTTCCCTCAAAACTCATGCATTTACTGCCAAAGACAATATTCTCTCACTTGGCATTTTCTAAATTTCGTAAATGATTTAAGTTGATACTTTCGGCAACAAAGGGCATATTTGCACGCATTACGCTAAGAAATTTAAAAAATGAGTAGTGGACTACTACAAATTGAAAATTGAATCCGCACTAATTATTTCGGTGCGGTTGGTATCCGATAAAATTGAAATCCGGACCCAAAACTATCCAGGTGCGTTATCCGGTTCTCGGATCCGGGTCCGCTATCCGTTTCTCGGATCCGTTATTCGGTTTTTGGATCCGGATCCGTTCTCGCATTCTTTGGATCCGGATTCATTGTCAAACACTTCGCTTCCGGATTCACTATCCGGTATTTCGGATCCGTATCTCGTATTTTGGAATAGGTCATGATACTTTGAGTAACCTTAGATAAAAGATACAAATTATTTGACAACTGAATGGAAGTATACGTATTCATAGATTTAGTTTACATGTCTATGTATTAATGAAATCCAATATAAATTTAATAACGTCCTCCTTCAAAATAAACTAGAAGTATCATATTAATTACGATTCATTAATATACGATTAGCAAGATCTATTTCCCTTCATTAATGTGTAAATAGGTATACGTACATTGCTATAGAGATGTTATGTGGAAAACCATAATAGCTTCTAATTTTTTATTCGGACAAATCCTGAAACGCTATATGTATTATTCAAGATTATTTTGCAATATAGAAAGTGTTTAATAAAGAAAATATCGAATTTATGCTATATGGAAAAAGGGCAATAGTTTTTAAAATCCGTGAACTCGCAAGTGATATTGACTTTCCATGCGCACAATTCAAAGTTACTTTGTATTATACAGGTGTTCAATAAATCTGGTGATTATTGCAGCTATATTATTTGATAATTACTCGACCTATTGCATGTTTTCGCAATTTCTACGAAACTTTACAGTACTTACTGCTTGCTCGAAAAGGTTATCGGAAAACGGGGTTGGATCTGCGTTACCGGATAATGGATTCGGATCCGATTTTTCGGATAAAAAATCCAAATTCAAGATTTCGAATAGTGGATCCAGATCAGAGGTTTCAGATAACGGATCCGAATTCACGCATTGAACAGGAACGTACTCACATGTTTTTAACGAACAAATGGTTGACAATTCTTGTACTTTCAGGGTGAAATACCGATGGTCGATTTCAGTTATCGATACAATGGCGATTAAATTAATTTTAGCGACTGAAATTATATCGAGATTATCAAAAATAGTAGTTGATGGAATGGCAAATTGTTACAAGCAAAACCGAACAGTCCAATAAGCAAAATCTTACAAAGAAAGGTCCTTCATCACAATTGTTTTTTAAACTAAGAGAATGTAGCATACAATGTCGATTAAATTTACTAATTTTTCAACGAATCATTTTTGTGTGAATAATTTTAGTGATTACTTTTTCTTATTGAATAATTTTTAACAACTGTTATTTTCTAAAGACTACCACTTTTAACGAATGATTTTTATCAACTACTATTTCCAGTTAAGGGAAATAATTAAAATATTTTAATGATTAAACCAATCAAATGAATCAATTTGATATTGCCCATCACTACTGTAAATTATGTTAACTTCTTAGTTTTAAACCACATTACCTTCTCAAAAATACATACAGTCCATGGTCAAAATATCTCCACATGTCTGAATATAAGTGAATACGTGCAATGCACTTCGGTGTATTTGGTGCAGCAATATTTTCAAATTTGGCAAGAGTTGTGCTAATACCATAAGATACAACATATTTCATATGAAAATACTGACCCATGCAGTATCCGAACCCACATAATGTCCAAGAATCTAGTCTGTCAACATACTAAAATAAAATTTATAATGTACAGCCAGAATAAAATACAATTTAAACTTACCATAGGGTAATAAGATAAATATGGAGAGTATATGAAATGTAGAAGGAAGTCAATAATAATCCACCAAAATATAAATCTGCTTATATTAATACAGGATGTGATCAGTCTCCTTGAAAATGTTACTTTGCTTCTAGTGTAAATTTTCACAAAATCGTGTATATCAACGAATGGCCCGAGTGAAAGTAACGGCAAATATAAACAATAAGATAACACGGTAATGAAACCGACCTTTCTAATAGTTTTATCAATCTTACTCATAGTATAGCTTACACATCTTAAATTGGTCCAATAAAGCGATAACATCATTAATGTATGGTGGTTATGAGATATGTAAGTATCAAAGAAAGGAATACATTTTTTATAATAGCACTGTTTGTAGAAATGTAGAAAAACAAAACACAGTGCTTGAAATTGCCAAATCAATAACTCCCGCTTGAATTTACTAAGAATTTCAAAGAGAAATGGTTGAAGTAATAGCAAGACCAGCATCGACACATTAAAATTATAAAGTACATAGAGTACTGTTACAGCAATTTGTGCAAATGGCAGTAATTTGTAATAACCTATTTGTTTTAATATTTCGGAAACAATTAAATGGATACATAGCCAGATAAATTGCTGACGTATTATGTATGTAACTATCTCCCAATCGAAATCTGAAACATCCTTTTTTCTTCCATCAAGAATTTTCCATCCTGTGGTAAATTCGTCTGCATTATAATCCGTAAAAATGCCTAAAAATACTTATTCTAGTAAAATGATTTAAGTTTAATAATGCCAGTATTTGAGTATACACCTGGCAGTTATTCTCAACTGTATCACACAGAATTATTAGTGAATAAGGATACAACCTTCAAGGATATCAATACGTCGACTACAGTTATTTGATGATAACTGGTACCAGGTACAACTACATACTAATATATCACAAGTAGAATTTAAACACTGATTGTTAACCTTCCGATTTAATTCAGCTTGTTTTGGACTACTTACCATCACTAGTTTTCTTTACATTATAAACAGCATACAAAACTACTCCAATCCAAATTATAAAATAGGCGCCCGTTTCTAAATCGAACTTATTTGACGCTAACTTCATATTATTTATGTACGCATTGTAATATATTTGGTTGGTTATGTTTTCACAATTATTTTATCTTTCCTATGATACGGATCTGAAAATAACGACAGTATTTGATGTAAGTAGGTAAAACACTTTTTACTGATAGCTTGTACCTTTGATAAGATTTTATTTAACAAATACGCACCATCCCCTAAGCAAACAAAATTGTTTTTCACTTTTTACTAACGGGCTTATGGTAACACGATGGAATATTGGACTAATCAAAAATAATATGTTCTATTCATCTTTCCACATTAAAATTAAATCCATGACTTTCCGTATCAAAAAGTAAACTTTGAGGAACTTTTGTTGAATAAAATACGGTACAACATCCTATATGCAAAAATAATATCCCTGTGCAATTAACCCCGAAAGAACATGTTGAAAACATAATTTTTAATATTGTAATTGTAATTGCCGCACATACAGAAAACTAAAAAAATAGTCGTGTAAATAGCCATTGTGGCCGTATCCACTACTAATGTAATGATCGTATTCACCTAGAAAAATACGTTTGGTTATGTACACATTTTTACCAAAAACGACGCTAAAGCAACTGGATTTTGGGAAAAGTATTGGTCACATGAGACGGCAAATCCGCCATCTGGCGATTTCGCCGGGTAAAAAAAATACCGAGAAAAGCTGTAGTACACAGAAGTTTATGATGTTTTACACATTACGAAATTGCTTTGCGTAGAGTATCACAAACTTGTGTGTACAACAGCTTTTCTCAGCATCTTTTTCGCCCGGCGAAACCGCCAGCCGGCGGATCTGTCGCCGCGTATATTCGAACACCAGAGCCTTGCTATTGGCAGTCATGCACCGCAGAAGGGTATCTGAACATGCGCCTTTCTCGTAAGAAACCGAGGTGCATTGAAGTTTTTAAAAATGGTTAACAACTATAATCGTCTTATTATATATATATAGTATGCTGGCACGCAAGATGGATTTTTTGAAAGTATAATTTCAAAAGCCAATATTAAATAATTTTATCACGAAAAACTTTTTGGGCAAGGGCGTCTGATACCCACAGCGCGGCACTGTCGGGCACTAAAGGTAGCGGTACACTCCGCACCACATAAAATGCTTGATAAATTCGGGACACTGCACTATGGTCGAAATACCTTCAAAAGTACACTTTATTCAATTTTGATGAAACATTGATGCAATACCTTTTGAGTATGAGAGAGATAGCGGCACAAGGAGATATTGAGGATACCGCCTTGATCGAGTATGTTATAGAAGATATTATCGACGACGAAGTAAATAAAGCTGTCTTATATGGGACTAAATCATTGACGGATTTCAAGGATAAATTGAAGCTTTATGAAAAAATGAAGGAAAGGCAAATTAAAAAGAAAAAAGGGGCGAAAGAGAAAAAAGACCTAAAAGAAAATTGGACGAGACAAAGTGCCAGCAAACAGCAAGATGATAAGTTTACTAGATGTTTTAATTGCGGTAAGAAAGGGCATTAGTCGAGAAACTGTCGTGACAAGGAAAAGGGTCTGAAATGTTTTTCGTGTAACGAATATGGTCACATTTCTAGAAATTGTAAGAAAGGAGATAAAACGCAACGATCAAACGAGAAGCGCGAAGAACCAAGAGAATCGTACATTATACAAGAACAGAAGAACGAATCGCCAGGACATATGCAAGTAGTTTTAAACAAACGGTATACCCTAAATGGATTCATAAATACCAGAAGCGACCTAAATCTACTAGCAGCCAGTTCTTATTTACAGATAGGTGCTCCAAAATTTGACCATACTTCTTTACAAATTAAAGGGATTGGGAGAAATCAAGTGAAAATGCTAGGGAAGTTTACTACAGATATCACCATTGATCGATATTGCTTTACAACCGATATTTATATAGTTTCGGACGACGCAATGCCTATGAAACTAATTACAGGGAAACCTGTATTAGAAAACGTGACGTTAGCCATAGATTCCAAAGGAATCAAAGTGATTAAACTCTATGAGGAAACGAAGCCACAATGCATAAAGCAAGAAATAAGTGTGCCCGATGTATTTTGAATCAATTCGGAGAAACGTTTGGATGTGGATAACGCAGTACAATTAAGAAGAATAGAAGAGATGGTGACAAATTATTTGCCAAGACCACGTAAAGAAACAAAAGTATTTACCAAGATTATTTTATAAGATGAAATACCCGTCCGCCAGCAACCTTTCCTTCATCGGGAATCAAGAAGTCGAGAGACAGTTGAGCGAATGGCTTCAAAGTGGCATAATATGACGAAGTACATCTGAGGTTGCAAGCCCCATTGTGTTAATCAAGAAGAAAGACGGAACGACTCGCATCTGCGTAGATTATAGGAAATTAAATAGAAAAATAATCAAAAATCGCTATCCGTTACCTGTAATCGAAAACCAAATCGATAAGTTATCAAAAGCCAAGATATTTACTACACTGGACTTGGAAAATGGATTTTTTCATGTTCTCGTAGCCGAAGAAAGCACTAAATACACCTTATTTGTAACGCCTGCCGGACAATTCGAGTTTATGAGAACTCCCTTTGGACATTCTATTTCGCCGTTGGTGTTCCAAAGATACATAAACGAAACTTTCAAAAGACTCATGAAAGAGGGAATAGTGCTCTCTTACATGGATGATCTTATAATATCGGCACAAGATGTAGAGGAAGCTTTCCAAAGACTCGAAAAAGTATTACAAACCGCAGCAGAGAACGGCTTAAAAATAAAATGGGAAAAATGTCAGTTTATGAAGACCAAGGTAGAATATCTTGGGCACGAAATAGAAAACGGTACTGTAAAGCTTACAAGCAGGAATCGTAGCAGTTACCAATTTTCCCAAACCAAATACGTTAAAAAAGGTACAGAGTTTCCTAGGTCTGACAGGATACTTTAGGAAGTATATTAAAGATTATGGATTGATAGCCAAACCTGCTGAAGGGAAAAGGAAAATTTAAATTTGATGAAGAAGAAATTCGTTTGAAGCACTGAAGGAAAAATTAACGAGCAAGCCTGCACTCAAAATATTCGATTATGACAGCGAAACCGAACTACATGTTGACGCTTCGCAAGAAGGTTTTGGAGGAGTCCTGCTGCAAAAGGATCCGGAAGATGGCAAACTTCATCCTGTTTACTATTAGAGTAGAAAGACTAATGACGCTCAAAAGAAATACCACAGTTACGAGTTAGAGGTACTAGCAATAATCGAAGCTGTAAAGAAATTTAGAGTGTATTTTCTGGGGATTAAGTTCAAAATTCTAACAGACTGTGCTGCCTTCGCGGTTACCATGAACAAAAAGCAATTGTCTACAAGAGTTGCAAGATGGGCCCACTATTAGAAGAATTTGATTATTCCATCGAACATCGAGCAGGATGTCGTATGAAACATTGTGATGTACTCAGCAGAAACCCAATAACCATGACTGCACGAAACGAATTTCTTGAAAGGATAATGAAGGCTCAAAAGGACGACGAATACTTGAAAACTATCATGAAGGTGCTAGAAAGTCAGCCATACGAAAATTACGAGATGGATAGAAACATCCTATATAAACTCCAAGGCGGACAACAACTATAGCTTGTGCCAACCAATGTGCAGAGGCAAATTGTTAAAGATGCTCACGAACGTGGAAATTTCGCAATTAAAAAGACCAAAGAATTGATCACAAGGGACTATTATATTCCGAATGTGGATAAGAAGATCCAAACCGTAATATCCAATTGTGTTCCGTGTGTTTTGGTAGAGAGAAAAACCGGTAAGCAAGAGGGATTGCTAAATCCAATCGAGAAAGGGGAGACACCAGTCCAAGTTTATCATGTCGACCATCTAGGACTATTAATGCGAACTGACAAAGGCTATCGGCATTTGTTTGTTGTAGTCGACGCATTTACCAAATTCACCTGGATATATCCAACAAAAACAACATCCACCAAAGAGGTCTTAGAAAAACTTGAATTACAAAAAACAATATTTGGTAATCTCAAAGTAATCATTTCGGATCGAGGAACAGCTTTCACCGCCAACGATTTTAGAAAATATTGCATATTAAACATGTGCAAATAACAACCGTCATTCCAAGAGGAAATGGGCAAGTCGAGCGAATAAACAAGTACCATTATCCCCATCCTTGGTAAGCTTTCTGTCGAAAAACCTGAAAACTAGTATAAAAGTGTACGGAAGGTACAAGAAGCACTCAATAGTACCTATCAACGCAGCATTGATATGACACCCTTCAAGTTGTTATATGGTATGGAAATGAATACAGCAGAAGACGTTAAGATAAGAGAACTCATTGAAGCGGAACATGCTAAAACGTTTTCAGAATAGGAAGACGACCTAAGAAACCATGCAAAATACCAAATAAAGATTGTACAAGATGAAAATTGTAGAAGTTTTAATAAAAGACGCAAAGCTGCCAAGTCGTATGAAGTTGGTGACCTAGTTACTATTAAGAAAACTCAGTTTCAGAACCAGTCAAAGATGTTGCCTAAATTCCTGGGGCCATATCGAGTGATGAAGACTACAGGACCAGACCACTACGATGTAGAAAAGGTAGCCGCACCACCACCGGTGCCGAACACCTGAAGCTCTGGGTCCAAGATGACAAGCAGTTCGAAACGAACCACCTACAGGATGGCCGAGGTGTAGGGAGCGACGAAGAAGATGAATCAAGCTGATTCTTCCAGCAGTCGATCACGAACGGTGAGATAGTAAAGACGTTATATTGTGCTACAAGAAATAACGAGGTTGTTTTTATTTCTTTTACAGTTCGAGCCAACGACGTGTCAGTTCTTTAGTTATTTCTCACTATTATTTACTCATTACAAATATCGTATCATCTTTTTATTAAATAAACGTATATTTTCTAAAACAATAGTGTAGTGCTTCAAGTAAAATATCCTACATATATATTTATGAATAGGGTATAAAATGAAACCCTATTACAGTATTATTTACTTGAATAAGTTAAAGATAAGCTTTAAAGCGATAAAGTGGATTTAGACTTGTAAAAAAATAAACGGAAAACCATTTATATAATTCCTCATATCTTCCAAAGCGGTTCTTGGTATTTATTTACAATAATCTACATACGACGCTGAGTGTTGTAAATATCTCGACATCGACGTACATTTTTTAAAATCCTCGAAAAAGTTGTACGAGCACGTATTTTCGGTACCTTACACATAGTGCACAAAAAAGTGTTTCAACTCCTTTCACAAAATACAGTTCCAACAAGTAGTTTTTACAGTAATGTTGTATGCTACACTTTAATAACAAATATTTTAGTCTGTAGTTTTTATTATTTATTAACTGTAACTATGAGAAAAAAATATTAATTTCTAGTCAAATTTGTGAAAAGTATTTTTCTTCATTTTGCCTCGCTCTAAAAAGTAACAAAAGTTCGGGTTACACTAGAAATATTGTGAGAATGAGAGCTCTTAAATATTTCCTTCAAAACCCTTTCATCGAAATTCCTATGCAAGATACTTTGATTTTAAAGTCATTTCGACACAGAGCACCGGGGGATTCCTGCCTTTGTTATTTGCCGTACTATAATAATAATAACTTATTAGGCAAAAAAATTACATAATATACAAGTATACATGAAACCCTTAATATCATGATGTTATGCATTAATTTCGCTTAAAGGAATCAGAATCATCTCAGCGATGCTTTTCCTTGTGATCCATGAACTATAGAAGAATACCAATATATGTAAGTACAGAAGATACATTATTATATTACGTGAGGTATCAGTATAAATAAACAAAAAAAATCATATGCTTGCAAAAAATGTAAATAATAAATAATAGCAACGTTATAGGAAAAAGATCGCGTGAAAAGAGCAGTGTTATATAAAGGAGGAGTAAGCGTACCCCTGTAACTGATATTAGTATTATGAACATCAGTTCCAAAGGGCAGCCTTCGATGTAGATAGGGTGGTATTTTATACGTTATTAAATTGTATCAAAAACGAGCAAAGTGTAGTTTTCTTCTTATCTTCATATTCAGTCAACTCGCCCAAACTAATGTATAGGAGATATATTGCCTTCTCCTGGTACTGTAGATAAATCTAAAACAAGTGCGAATGTTTGTCTAAACAAGGATCATAAATAACATCGCAATAATTAAATTTAGATAAAATAAGAGACTCATAAAGGGTTTTGCGCAGTTCCACGGCCAGAGAATCTTTACTACCATTCAACACCTTAAGTTTTTCAAAGGAGGCCCTGACCACCCCCATCAACTGTGAGACCCAAGTTCTTGACAACTTTAACAACATTTAGATTTATTCCATTCAAGATTAGATTAATTTTGTCGAATACTTCCCCGGGCGCTTTGGGTCGGCCAAATACGATGACCGCCGTTTTGCTTGGGTTAATGGTAAGCTCGTGTGTTAGAGAAGTGTCAAAAATTGTTTGGAGGTCTTAATTTATTTGTGCGATACTAGCATCGACCCGTTCAACTTCGAATGAATGATAAAGCTGCACATCATCAGCATATAAGTATATGATATTTAGAAACTTTTAGTTTCCCTAACAAAAATGAAGAATAAATAGAATATATTAACGGATCCAAAATACCTCCCTGGACAACACCAAAATTCAAGCGTTTAAACTGTGAGAAATCATTATTAATTCGTATTTGTTGTTGTCGCCCGCTAAAGTAACTTCTGAAGAAAGAAATAAAATTCGCATCTAAGTCAATATAATGTAAAATACTAGATTGATAGGGAGACAGGAGTAAGCCTCCAATTTAAGTAGTAATTAATCTCTCAATAGCTTTTGACAATGCGGATGAAATCCCTTCTACTATTGTAATAATTATTATTACTAATTATTTACGAAGATTCTATATAGTTCTACGTAATATTTGGGTCAAAAAGCGTTTGTAAATAAAACTGCTATGGTCCATATACGAAATTTAGACCGGTAAGTTCTAAAATCTCTTACTTAAGAGAAATGTTTGGCATATTTCCTCCTTTTTTCAACATGGGTAACGCACGAGAAGAATC
This sequence comes from Dynastes maya, assembly GCA_029619315.2. Classification (NCBI taxonomy): domain Eukaryota; kingdom Metazoa; phylum Arthropoda; class Insecta; order Coleoptera; family Scarabaeidae; genus Dynastes; species Dynastes maya. The sequence continues at coordinate 52,946,709 of JAROYE020000003.1, read as the reverse complement.
TAGGAATGAAGACATTTAAGACAAGGGCCATAGAGGAGAGTCGAATACGTTTCTATCTATGCGAAGTGGCTTTTTAACTGTTACATAATAGTACGTTAAGAATATTTCGCGTTCTGTTTAGGCAGTTGATGCAGTTTATATGTGATATTCATTATTACATTTCTTTGCAAACTGTTTCATTTTTTTTCTTTTTTAATTTTAAAATTGCACCCCAATTCCTTTTGTTTTAATGAATTAATTTCTTCGAATTAATGCATATGTGACAGTGACTTTATTTGCAAGATTAATTATTGATAGCGAACAATTTGAAAAAATAAAGTAGGAAAAAAGGGATCAAGAAGCTATTCACACATATAGGGGATTTGATAACGATAACGACAAAGTCTACAGATATAAAGGGGAGGAGAATACGTTTCAATCTGCGCGTAGAAGATAAAGCATCCTTTTGCATAAATAATCCTTTTAATTAACAATCAATATAAAATCATGATTTCTTTCACACACTATTTACATGAAAGGTTCATCTTACTTCGAGAAAAGAATTTTCCAATAAACTATTAACACAAATACATAAAATAACGTGTTGCACTTTTTATACTGCACCCTTCAAAATTGCAGCACTCTTTGCCTCCACTAAAATTGGATGCGCACTCGGCGAAGCGCCTTTTTCCTCTCTCTATAGGTTCGTTCCAACACGCAGTTTGTGTATCGTACATGTATGATACATGGACCGCTTTCTACGCATGCGTTAAAAATGTATTACTTTCCAACCGATTCCGTATCGTGGAGTGTTGGAACGGTTTACGGACATTTATTGAATTTGGACCTGTCTGCAACTTTAAGTTTACCTATAACTATATAGGTTCCCAAAAGAAATAATAAATTATTTCATTATTTCTTTTGGGAATCACTAACTGAACGTCTAAATCATCATCGTCACTGGAAAAACTATTTAAGAAATCGGAGAATCCTTCCAAATCCCTCATTTTAACAGGTTTCTTAAATAAATACTAATAGTAAACAATTACGTTATTTGCAGGTTATAAACTGCAGTCATTTATTGCATGTATGAAAATCAAATGAGCTAATTACATTTTGCGCATGCTTCTGACTTGCAGTTCCACAAAAATCTGCGAATCGATTCGACCGTTCACCGTTCAGTGAACGATTCGGCTATCGTCAAATTTTATATTGGAACATCCGACTATTTGTACATATTTCAGTCAGAAGTTATGTTGGAACGCCAAATTTGCTTTGCGCATGTACCTAACGATTCACAAACGGGTTTGCTGGTGTGTTGGAACGAACCTTATATCCGCGAGGAAAATAAATGTAAGACAGCTATATACGGTACTTTAGAATTACACGATTTCAAAATAGGCGGTGTTTTTATCGTATAAAATGAGAGAAACAGTACTAACTTGGCATGGTTTAACGGAAATTTGATTTCCAACAAATTTGTGTTCACGACCCTATTGCCAGGGACGGCGCTAGGCGTTGCATTGTGTAAAGGGCGCCGCAGGAAGAGTTTTATTAACAGCAAATCAATAGTTTATGCATGTAGATATATGAAAAATTGATTCTTTCCTTAGATTCGGAATTCTGCTAAGTATTAACGTTATCTTTTGCCTTATCTAATTCATTTTTGTACGGACAATATGCGTTTTGGTTTGATTTCAAACGTCTTCGACTTCATTTATTTGTCTTTTTGGATTTTTTGTTTCTAGGAATTTTTTGTCTATACTTCTTTCATAGAATTATGGCGCGGTAGATTCCGTTGCATCACATTGTCTATGGGCTTTCCTTGATCTTAATCCCATTGGCTCCAGTTTATGGAGATGCATCGGATTAGAATTCTTCCGTCTAGAGTCTAGACCAGGGGTTCTCAACGGGGCCAATAGCCGAATATGCACTGGCGATTAATCGATGTTGAACATTATCGGGGACACCGAATAGGTGACACTCGGTGGCCCGTGTGTTTTAGATCTTAAAGCTCACGAACCACCGAATGGCCTGAATTATCCCAAAGCATAAGTTGAAATAGGATTATATATACAGGATACAGCGGGGCAACGTAAAAAAATCTTGACTCCTTTGTTCTAGCTTATGATTAAGAACCTCAGTTACGAAAAACTACATCCCATATTCTTCTCGGGAATAAAAACCATTTTTATTTTTATATATACATATATATTTGTTTTTTAAACGTGAGCTTATTTTTTTTTACCCCACCTTAGATGTTAGGTACCTTAAATAAAGCCATAATAATTATTTACATTAATTACATATTTTAATACTTCTGTACTTATATGTTTAAATAACTGCAAATCTAATTCTGGTTTAATCTACAGAAGGTGTTCTATATTATACCTTTTATGAGAATTGTACATTAATTTATATATATCCATTATGTATTTACATTTACATGCAGAAACTAGAATTCAATGCAGTTGTTTAACTTTCATAATTTTAGCATCACAAAATTGAATATGTTTACTCTAATTGAGGAATCCTTTGGGACAATATTTTTATCCAGATTAATTATTAACAAAGTCTTAATATACATTATGCTGATGAATTATGTTTCCAATACAAGTAGGCAATCAAATAAATAATGTACATGTGTATTGAAACAGAATTATTTATGTACCTCTCAATAAAGTCCTATGCACCTACCACTTCAAACAATAAGCTAAAAACATACTAGAAATGAAGAAGCTACAAAGTAAATTATTTTTGAAATAATTTATGATCGGCACTAATTTTAATTGCGTACAATAAGATATAAAGTATATTACAAAGGCAGAGGTATGTTATGTTAATACATTGTGAACTACAATTCAAAATTACTTATGATCAATTTGTGATTTCCAAAATCATAAAGGTTCATGTATGAGGAATGTACATTATGTACTAGGTATAATACTTAAACATTAAGAGTAGACCGACTATTGGCCCAAAACTGATGAAATGATATTGCTAAAGTGATCAAATAAATGCATGCTGCTATCCAACAATTGTACGCATTCTGAAAAAAGAAAATATTTTTTTTGTCTACCATTTATATTATATTGTGAAAATATACCTGAGTATAACCAGCATCGGCAGTAGCATAAAATTCCTCCAATGTGTGAAACTCATCTTCTATTCCAGGTACGTCCTCTGCAAGGGCCACAGCTCGTATGTAGTAGAAAACACCCATCAGAGTCTGATAAATTATGCAGGCTAAGTTTTAATCAATAGCAGAACTAATTACTACTTACGAGTTGTATTATTCCCCAAACACTTATTATTAAGCCGCAAAGGGATAGTTTTGGACCACAAACTGGCATTTTTCTTTATTTTTCCGACTATCACCTAATATTAATAGTACCACTCAATCATGTGACGAAAGGCAGGGTTCTCAGCTGACTGACTCCTGACTTAATTCAGTGTTAGGAAAATGTGTTATTTTTGTTGGTTGTGCCATATATTGCAATCCTGCCCCTACCACAGAGTACATGGTATTTGTGTATTGTAAAGACACTATACAGCAATCTGATACCAATAGGAGGACGCGTAAATGGTCAAGGTTAGGCAATTGGTTTGCGCGGTAAGAAACGCTGACTACGGACACAGGATAGTATCAGTATCTCAAAAGTAAATTTTTGTGCTAAATATTAGTGGAAATATGTAATAGAAGGTCGCCTAATTATCGACGCGGTAGATGTCACATATATGTTTACATAGGTTACTGTGTTTAATTTCAAACAGTATTTCCTTTGCTTTCTTTTTAATATTTACTCGCTATGGAAGTTTTTATTTTTTAGACTTAATTTTATGTGAGGTGTACATAATTTTATGTAAATTTTGATGTGTATAGTTTTAATAATAGTACGTATAAACTGCATAGATTTCCAAAGGATTCTTCTGTAAGTATATTATGTAGTATTTGTAATGTAATTATGTGAATGTGTTTAATGTTTAGTTAGATGTCTTATGAATGGAAAAAGTAGATAATTTCAAGTTTATGGATAAAGATTACATACACTCATCAGTGATAAAGTTCCTGGTTGATGTTGAACAAAAAAGCTGATAGTGTGCCTTCTATAAATTTACTATGTTCAACAAGATATATAAATAATGATAGTAAGGACTGTGAGGTAATATGGCAAACAACACTAAAGTGTGGGCACATTCCACACCACTGTATGATTGAATGGTTAGTCATACAGTTGATAATGAGGATCCATGCATCCCCGAAGCAGCTGTTCTGGACTAATTAATTAACAATTTGTGTGGTGTGAAGTGTGCCGATACTTTGGTGTTGCTTGAAGGTACATAAAATAAATATATAAAGTAAATTATGATTTTCTGTAATTTTTCATTAAGTTGTTATATTCCGTCGCCTTATTTGGTGCTAATGTATTCAATGTTGTTAGAAGTATTTTTCTCATTTCAAATATTTAAAACACAATTCTAAAGATAAGTTTGCTTACTGTACAACAGAATTTTACATTTATATTTATATAACAATGTGAACAAAATACTAAAGCAAAAAGTAATTTCCCCTGCTCTAAATGACCCTATAACGTTGTATGCAAAAAATTAATTATACTAAACTCGGGCAACTCAAAAATAATGTGTTTGTTATGGTGTATTCAAAATAAAAATGTTATGCATTTATTGTGTTGTTTTATTCATTTATTTATGCATGTTTGATCTTATAATAATGTTTACTTTGACATTTTAAAAATTTCATTTATACTATAAAGCTATTTAACAAAATATTGTAAATGTACATAATTTTGATTAGTGGTTTTATATTCCAAATAAAATTTTAACATATATATATACCGATTGGGAAAATGCGAAATTAGCCATATCGCTATCTCCTCCTCGCTCTCAAGCGGAGGAGTTAGCGTCAATTGATGGTTCAAGGTTACCGATGTGGTTAGTTACGAGGTAGACTGCAGTATGTGCGGACGATCTTAGAGAGAATTTCTTGTATATTTATTTTTCTTTTTTTTTATTTCATCAGAATCCGTTTTTTATTTTCATCGTTAGAATTTCGTATTAATTTCGTCTAAGCTTCGTAGCAACCAGACGACCTTGACTCCAAATTATTACATGTGCTCTTCGCACAGTACGTCTACATCCAACATTGGCTGTTTTCGATTTGTTTTCTTAACTGTACCGTATCGTTCCTCAGAGTACTGTACTGAACGGCACTAACAGTGAGCTAAATGGAACATGCATTTTTTGCACTGGACATAAATATAATCATTCTAACCTAACTTTATATATTGAGAAATGTAAACAAAAAGAAATTCGCCGAAATAACTCCAATATGTAATGTAAATCAAATTTCGAATTATGAACACAGGTGTAACCCTAAACCTAACTTCAGTGAGTGTAATAATGTGGAAAATATCGATAAACCTATGTTTTGCGCATTCGTCAACAGAACACACATATTTTAAATTTGTACCGTACGAACGATTCAGTACAGTATTTTGGATCAAATAGAAAGCAGGTATTGTTCAAAGTGTACCAGCAGGAATTGCTCGGATTTCACGTAGTCCGCTCCACGCTCTCTCGCATGTACGGCGAGAGAGCGAGGAGGGGATACCGATATAGCTAATTTCTCGTTTTCCCAATCGGGGAAAATTCAGTAGGTAATCCCCAGGTGCTTCCTAATCTGTTCGAAAATCGTGGATAACTTGCTCTGGACAATGTTTACTGTACTTTTCGAACGCGGGTAGATGCTCCACTTCGTTCCAACGCGCTTATAGAACCGTAAATTTACCGTCTGGTACCTGCACAGTGCAAACGAAGTGTTCTACCTACAGTATGTACCGTACCTGGAACGATAATAATAGTGTTCCAACTTAACTTTGTATCGTACACATACCAGTTACTGTACGGCCATAGCGGTACATCCTATCAAGTAGGAACCGTTTGTACTAACATGCGCAATGTGTATCTGTGCAAATAGAAAAACATTCATATTCTAAGTATGTGGTTACATCCTCTTATCATTTTCTTTCTCAATAGCGATACACAATCGATCCCAAAAAGTGTTCCAACATCGACTCCATTTACTAATTCACAAACGTTATATTGTATACCTGACGCACGCGCAATAATTGGTGTGTGAACTGATATGCGTAGTGCGCGATGTGTTACCGACCTCTGAACATTGTCATGCGCAGTGTTACTTCATTCCTTTGATTCAAAAGCCAAAATAAAACTTTCGAAGGTTATGTATTAAAGGAGTATAAGTAGCTAATATGAACATTGCGCTATATTTAAATAAAAAAATAAAAATAGAGGTATGTGTGTTAGACAATATATTTGTATAACAATAATTCAAATATTCCCGCCATAATAATGGTCCAATGCATCAAGACCGTTAACGTAAGTGAGCAAGTAAGAACAAGACGGTTCCAATAGAAACACGTTAGTCATACAACACAGTATGCAAGTAACAAACTTTTAACAGAAACAGAAGAAACATGCAACCAATGTGTCAAAGATTACAACCTGCTTTTTTATTTGCAAATCCATACTATATCAAATTATAGAGAACATACAATTAACAAATTTCAAAATATTGAAATCTGACCTAACCAACAATATTTCAAACTTCACCCCACTCCAACATTCATCACCCATTTGCGTTCGAATAAAGGGTCAGTAAGTGACCATTCCGTTTATTACCAGTGTCCTACATATACCTGACTTTTTCGAACCCAGAGTATGTACCAAACGGAAATAACCCAACCAAATATATTGTCGATTCCCATCAATAATATCCCTTATCTATGCTATACACTAATTTTTTGGGTCGCAATTTTGTTGATTTTTATATGTTTAGAAACCCACCCAAATTAAAAACATCAAATGATGTCCTATATGTATATACCAACCAAAGTTGTTTTATTTATTTTATTGAAAACGATGTTGAGATATAACGTACGTTTAACAAATATTTGTTTTTTTTTGAAAGATTTTTTTGTATACTGAAAACAAGACATCTTATCGTGAGATTTTCTATAAAATCGTGGAATAAAAAAAGGGCCATAATTTGTACATCAAATAGCGTCTATCGCCATTTTTTGAAAATAATTAAAATTATAAATTAAGTACCAATAAACTCTGAGGGACGCCATATTCCAAGTACTCGTGTGCTCTATTTAACCACAGATAAAAGTGCTGTTTTATCTATGCTACAACACTGCTTAAAAGGATCTAGGCTTGTAGGGACATCTATATTCTATTTTATTAAGTAAAGGAGCATTGACGTGTGCTGTATTATCAATGTTTATCGGATTGGTGCATACCTGCTAGTTTATAGCAGTTATTTAGCAGATAGGTAAATCAAGTAACCTCAAGAGTGTGTGCGTGCGTGTCATGTTTTTGATTGTCAAAAATGATTCAAGCCGGCACCAAGAAACCTCCAATATCAAAATTAAATAGTAAAACTGGTATAAGTAGTTTAATAATCTTCGTAGTTTTATTGTTAGCATGGATTGCCGGCTTCTCTTCTAGGCTATTTGCTGTTATAAGATTTGAAAGTATAATTCACGAATTTGATCCATGGTAGGATAAGTGCTAAGTAAATATGAAAGCATGCTTTGACTTATTTTATAATGTATATTAAAGGTTTAATTACCGCGCAACGGCATATATGGTAAAACATGGTTTTTATAATTTTCTGAATTGGTTTGACGAAAGAGCATGGTATCCACTGGGACGTATTGTAGGAGGTACTGTGTATCCTGGTTTAATGATAACATCTGGAAGTATACATTATTTACTGCATTTGTTACATATAAATATTCATATTCGTGATATTTGTGTATTCTTAGCTCCTATCTTCAGGTAATGGTTTAAATTACTGTCAGGAATTTTTAAACAAATATTTACATATTTTTTTTCAGTGGTTTGACTGCAATATCGACATATCTGCTGACAAAAGAACTTTGGTCAGCAGGTGCTGGATTATTTGCAGCATGTTTTATCGCAATTGTACCTGGTTACATTAGTAGATCAGTTGCAGGAAGTTATGATAATGAAGGTATTGCCATTTTTGCCCTACAGTTTACATATTTTTTGTGGGTTAAATCGATAAAAACTGGTTCAATATTTTGGGCATGTATGTCTGCACTTTCTTATTTTTACATGGTAAGTTTTAAGTTAAAATTAAATATACCTTTTTGATTTTTGAATTATGTGTAATTTATACTTAACTGGAAAAATCAGACACTGCGATTTTGACATGGATCAAGTGAATATAATTTTTAACTAAAAAAAAAACAAAGCCTATAACAAGCGAATGAATCGACTGTACTAACTGTAATTAAAACAAATATCATTGACTTGATGTAACTTGACCAATTTTTGCAATCAGTTGATTGCATCTTTCTACTGGTACAGCATATCAGTTTTCTCTGACAGCGGACCATAATTTTTTCTCTTCAATTTTTTGCCACACAATAAATCTGTCATATATTTTGCGATATCAACCAACTTAAAATCTGCACCTGTTTTTCTTCAAACCAATCCATTAGCATAAAAGTAAAAATTATCATTTGCACGTGGCAGAATAAAATTGGGCAAAATATCTTTAAACCTCGTTAGCCATGGCATCCCTAGTCAAATCTATAGGGCCATGCATAGAAAAGTACATCCACACCATAACATTGCAGTCATGTTTGAAAGTGACCCCGTTTACATCCTGAGCTAACTACCGTAGATATTAATCTTGGGAGTTATAAATCCTACGATGTAAACGGTAGTTACTAATCGCGATGTAAGTGCATCCGGATTAATAACTACCGACTTTAGTCAGTGTAACCATCAGACTATTCCGCGTCTTTGCACGGGGTACACAAAACGTTTTTATTGTGTCATCTGTAATTTGTCACCTTGACATACATAATTTAAAGATTTTTTCAGCAGGGTTTTTAAATAGGTGGTCAGGTTCAGTGGTTTAAATTGATAATTTGAATACTCAATTAATAGGACGTTGTTGATCAGTTCTCTTTGGACATATATTATCTAAATTTTAATGCAGGGTATACTGCTGGAATATATTGTTGGACGCAAATCAAAATTGTAGTAATAAGTTTGTTCGAACCCACAGCTCTGAGCAATTCTAGAACTAGCGCGCGTGTGTATTACGAGTGCGCTGTTCGAGCCATGCAGTTCTAGAATTACAAATTCTGAGAACTGCTAATTCGCTATTCGAACCCCGCACAATTCGTAATCCAAATTCCGTTCCGAACGGTTCTAACAGTTCTCGCAGTAGAGCAGGTATTTGTAATTCCCACCGAACTTGAGCGTGCGCAATCGTCATTGCGATAAGAAAATATACTCTCCATACAAATTAGTTTTCAAAACTAATTTATTTACAAATTAACGTATTCCAATATCTTTTCAGGTTATTTTTTTAATGAATGTTTAGATTCACAGATTTTCAAAGCAGGGAAAAATCATATGTGCTGTATTTGTTGTGGAAATATCGTAAAGTAGACATTTGGTTTATAAATTCAACAAAAATACACAATAAAGCTCCGTTATTGCAAAGATAATTCTAATCTAGTTATTTTGCTTTTTACACGATTCTCTATTACAAACCCGCTCGAACCTACTCCGATATTAGAACTGGAATTGATATACATGCGTACAACTATTAAGAATTTATAATTCTCGAACGGTTCGAACTGTTCTGAGGTGTCGGGTTCGAACAAACTTAATGTTTTGTGTTTGCATAGAATTATGTTTACTATTTTGACTTGTCCTACACAAAAATGTGTTGTATTTGTTGGATTAATAACAAATTATTATTATAATTTTGATTACTATTATTAAGAAATTATTCAATTATACTGTATCTATTTCTATAACTTGGTTGTGATTACCTTATGAATACATTCCAAATACATGGAGGACGGTACTCCAAGTGAACGCACTGCGCAGAAATAATTTTAAAAGATTGCTCAGGGAGATCAAAATTGATAAATCACGCGTTTATAGGTCTGACAAAGTTAAATGTGACGATCTCTTAGAATGAAGCATATCAAGATCTTGCAAACAGAAGCGACGAGACATTTCATTTACATTTACGCCGACCAGAAGATATATGGAGGCTAAGCACCATTTACCAACAATAGCAAAAGTTTCCGCTGTGTGCTTGGTGAACTCATGTTAGTGTTGTTTACTTCGAACTCTTCCAAAGTGGATAAACTATCAGTTGTAGAATTTTTCGCTCACGCTGACCCAAAAGAAACCATCATAAGTGAAGAAGAAAGATAATGTCTTTCATTGGTCGCATTCAGCGGACGCAACTGTTGTGAGAACGTTTGATAGATGCTTATGCTACCTTCCGCTACATCGAATGATCTGTCACGATACATCGACAGTTTTAGGGAGCGGACGGCCATGTTTTGTAGCGCTTTTATTTTCCGCTACTAACCTGGAACATGTTGAGCAATATGGCGTCCGACAGTGATATCAAATGTAACATCTAGAAGACGAACTAATATGCTCAACTGCTATCGACGTAGCGACCGCTAAATCGTGATTGGTAAAGCGTGACAAACGGCTGCACCCGCTGTACATACAAGTAATCGAATGGACGTTCGATTATTATCGGTTGATCGGTGTGCGTATAATATTATGCGCAAACAATAGTACACGCACACCGACAATAACCAAACATCCACTCGATTCCTTGTATGTAGTACATAGTAAACACAGCGGGTGCAACTGTTTGTCACGCTTTAGTGATTGGAGCGGATTCGTCTGCTGAATGCGATCATTTCATCAGACCAGACATAGCGAAAATAACCCAGCAGCTAAGTCGAGAAATTACTGCACATACAACATACACGTTGATGTTATCGTCTGTCTACCGTCTAAAATACCGCACAGACTTTCCAACTTACCTATTGTATAGCGGGGAGTTGGCTGCTTTTATTTTTTTAAATAGTATGTTGGTCGTAGAATATGCCTAATATCAATCAAGGACCTCTTGTCAATTATTTACGTTGTAAACGGTTGCTTAAACAGGATTAGTAGCTACGGTAGTTATAACTAGAGCCCGGTAACAGGCAGCCGTGTCATAGCCGTACGTGCCTAGTATACAAAAACAATAGTAAGAAAATAGAAAAAAAATAACAGAACTAATACATAATTATAATATGTGAAAAGTAGTGAAACACTCACTCTTTTAAGCGGCTTTGACTACGTAACAGTAAAACTAGAAGCACCATTATCAGTATTAACATCATATGGATAAGAGTGGCAAAAAGTTGACACCATTAGATGTGTTTCCACAGTTGTCTCGGTGAGCGATGTTCGCCGTGGTGGGAAAATGAGCTTATATTTTGAAAAGGAGCGTTTAACATCTACCGATGTTATACATGCATGATTAAAATACTCTTTGTACTTAGTCAGTGGATTATTCGATACACCATCACAAATTTGTTTTAGTGTGCTAAAATCGGGATCTTTCTGTAGCACACTCTCGAACTTTTCTAAAACGCGATTATATTTTGCGTCATGTATAGTCAGTAGCTGTGTATGCACTCCGTCCATAATTTGCAGAGACTCCAATAATGATAACGATCTATTTTGTAATTGGTCTATTGCGTCAGCTAATCCTTTATAGTAGCTACGAATATTTTTTAAATCTGTTTCAACGGAAATATCTTGAAATTTCGACTGGCTCTCCTTAATAGCTGCAGTTTCGGCAGGATTGAATTGTGCAATAACAGCTTTTACTATTTTGAAATGTTCAGCATAATAAAAAGCTGCCTGCAACCATGTTCCCAACGTGTAAGAATTGGCTCCGGTGGTTGACGAATACCAGGACACTTTGTGTGAAATGATTGTAGGTGTTTGGAAGATTTCAAAAATACTTTTTTTGTGCTTGCTATTAATGCATCTACCTCGGGAGAGCATTGTCGAATGGTTTCTGCCACAAGATGTAAAGCATGCACTTTACACGTAACATGTAAACACTTGCAAACGTGTTCAAGAAGAGAACGGCCTACCGAACGCATTATCGCTGCGCCATCCCTCATAAACATCAACACTTTATCTTTTGAAATTTGAAATTTTTCCAACGTACTAAGTACAACCTTCGTAATTGCTGCAGCAATACACTCTTGTAGCCTTCGGCTAGCTAGTAACAATGGTAATGTTGGTTTACTAGGGTCTAGTATAATATTTACAATTGATTTTTTTTACAGTCTGTTGTCTCGTCAACACATAACCAAAGAAACTGTTTTTTCAATATGCGTTTCATTTTCTTTTCCACGTCATCGTGTACAAATGCAACATGGTTACGTGTCGTTTTCTGTTGGCAACCGCAACTCGGGATTGTATTTGTCCCAAAAGTCCTTAAACGGTTGTTTATCGAGTAAGCCTAGTGGCAAATTACAGTTTATCAACATAAGAATTACATCATAAAAAAATGCACTTCTCGGTGGCATACCCAATTTTCGTTTTCTATGCTGTGCGGAATTTACGTACGTCTAGTACAGTTCCACTTCTTATTTGACATCAAATGTATTTTGCACACTTTAAAAACTATCTTACTCCCGTTGTAAAACAAATCGGGAAAGTCAGAAATAAACTTATTTACTATGTCTTGAAAGGGTCGTTTTTTAGCCTTCGACATGATCATTAAAAACTACAATTAATAACTACGTCTGTATCAATAAAATCAAAACGCACTACACTAAATAATAACTACAATTAATAATTACGTCTATATCAATAAAATCAACACGCCCTATCCGCTATCCAATGCTAAACTGAACTGAGTGATGATGATTTGTCGTGTCGTATCATAATCGACCAGCTTTCCCCGCCCACCTAATCACAGTCACTCCGCCGCTGCGATTGCTCTCCAGTTACCGGGCTCTAGTTATAACTCCCGACTGCGATACGATGTAAGCGTAGTAATTTTTTTTGTACACACACGATTCTTTTTTTGCTGGTCGACGAACGTATGCCTTGGCATCTTAAATAAATTGTATGCGGATTTATTGCTTCAAAGTGTGTTCCATTTTTTTACGTTCTATTCAATATGCTTTTTTGAAAACTTGATTCGCTGCCTAATATTCTTTTGCTAAATAAAGGCATCTTCCTCACAAATGTACCATGAAAATTATTTTGTTGTAATTATCGCCTATCTGTTCTAATACTTGTGCAAATTGTAATATACTTTACAATTTTTGTATTGCCAGTCTTAGTATTCATTTATTGCTTTCCTGAGCCTACTTCTTTTTTTCAGTCCTTCATTGACGATTCAAAGCAGTTATCATAAGAATTGCGGAACTACATACAGTGATTTTTTAGTCCAACATATTTCCTTGTAGCAATAATTCTAAAGCTCTAAGAAATGTACAAAAGAAAATACGAATGGCTTTTTAACAGAAACTGCCGTTAACTACTATGTTTTTTGAGGAACAACACTCCATTTTTCTAATTTAGTTCAAATACTTTTATTTACTGCAAAACACTGTAATAATGATGGGGCACTGGGTCAGATGTAAGCTTGTTCCATGTGGAAGATTTGGATACTTTTAGCCCTTCGATGCAAAAAGTATTCCAAAAATGCGAAGAAGTAATTTAACTCCACATTTGCTGCACATTAATATGATTGCCACAAATTAATTAATTAAAAATTTGGAAAAACAGCCTGAGAAGGAGGAATAATAATGTCATACTATTGTATTCAATGTCACATATCTTAAACTTTTACAAGTACATAATACTGAAATTTCTATACTTCATTTGCATTTACGACTGCTTTTATTGTAAATCATATATGAAAGAATATCTTGTTACAGTTTTGTGTGTCTGCTACTATTTTAAGCTGCATAAAACTCGATAGCCGGTACTTTTATATACTCATTTAACTTGGTTAAGAGTAAATTGCATATAATATATAAGGAAACTATAAATGACTACTTAATATTCTGAAGCATCTTTAATATTGTTTTTAGGTATCTGCGTGGGGTGGATATGTGTTCATTATTAATTTAATTCCTTTGCACGTGTTTGTGTTAATTTTAATGGGAAGATTTTCTAACAAAGTTTTTACAAGCTACACCACGTTTTACATTCTGGGTTTACTGTTATCTATGCAAATACCGTTTGTTGGCTTTCAACCGATTAGGACAAGCGAACATATGGCCGCGTCAGGTTCGTATATCTTTAAGAAATAGAAGGAATATTTGATATTAGCTACTACTTTGTTACCAAAATTGTGACAATGTTTTTAATTTTACAGGAGTATTTGCTTTGTCTGTTGCTGTGGCAGTGCTGAAGTATTTACAATCTATATTATCCAAATCAGAGTTCAAATCATTATTCATATTTGGTGTATTAACTTCTTCAAGTTTAGTTTTCCTTACTGTCGTTATTTTAACCTACACTGGATACATAGCCCCTTGGAGTGGACGATTCTATTCTTTATGGGACACAGGATACGCTAAGATTCATATACCAATTATTGCATCAGTATCAGAACATCAACCGACCACTTGGTTTTCGTTCTTCTTTGACTTGCACATTCTTGTCACTACATTTCCGGCCGGACTCTGGTATTGTATCAAGAACATAAATGATGAACGAGTTTTTGGTAAGTATATTTAAAGGTTTTTAATAATGTAACGTTTCTTATTTATTTGGAAATGCATATAGAAAATATTTAAAAAATTATAAATCTTCCACGAAATATTAATAGTGTACAACTTCGGTTATTTGAAGTAAAGTGGGAAGAGTTTAATCGAGATAACTGGAAATTCGGATAACCCGAATCCCCAGTATTTTTTTATTTTCTAATCCTGTATAAAGAAAGATGCAGAGATAGTTGCAACTTCGTAAGGAAACGTTAACCATATGCACAAAATAATATGAACAATAGGGTGGTGTTGAAATAAAGTTTGACAACCGCTGGCCGTATGAGTAGCTATTACAGCAAGTGTTCGAAAATAGCATCTCCTTCCTGAATACGCAAGGTTATTCACCGTGTAAGTGATGTATAAATCTGTTCTACGCCACTAATTCGAAATATCAACCGCACAAGTCAAAGTTGAAGTTGTTAATAAACGCAGAACCAATCAATCGATAACCGGGAATGAATGGTACCTCCTTTCGGCAAGCATTTACAGTGTCTTATTGTATTATTTTTGTAAACAAATATGCCCTTAGCATGTATTGACAATAATACCGTGCAAGTAAAGATATACAAGTTTCATTTATATTTAGGGATAAGAGCTTGTAGTAGTGACAGTAATTTAAGTCAACATAACTATTAAAACACTGCATTAGATATTACGTTTGTAACGAAAGATCAATAGGTTAATCATATAAATCCAGAAGACCCGTCCTGAGGGACGTTCAGTAATTAACGAGACAAATGGCCGTGGAAAAAAACAATTTATTCAATGACAATGAAATTTACACTACTTTTCATTGTAGCCTCCTCCAACATTTAGGCACTTCTCCCATCGCTTTGTGAACTTTCTAATTCCAGTGCTGAAGAATTCTTGACCTTGGTGTCCGAGCCACTTGTGTACAGCTTGTTTGATCGCTTCATTGTCTTCGAACTTGCTGCCGCGTAAAATTCTTGAGCGGGCCGAACAGATGAAAATCTGAGGGTGTGAGGTCGGGACTGTAAGAAGGATGTGGCAACACCTCCCAACCCAAATTTTCGATCATCTCTCACGGGTGTCTTTATGGACTTGAGTCAACTGTCTTGGAACCCATCTCGAACACGTTTCGCGATAATTCAGCTTGTCATGAATGATTGAATACACAGTTCCAACATTAACATTACACAAATCAGCTATTGTCACGATTTTTATACGCCTGCCATCGAGAATAAGGTCATTTAAGCGCTTTTATAGCGCGTCGGTCGACACTTCAACCGGTCGTCGGGAGCGTTGAATATCGGTGACCCGTTGTGTTCTGCCCGATTTGAACTGTTGAATTCACTTATACACGTTTCCGCGGTTTAGATACTTTTCACCATACTGTTTCAACATTCTCGAGTGAATTTCGGCCGGCCTTACATTTTGGGATAACAAAAATCTTATCACTGAATGTTGCTCTTCCATCGTACACGTTTCGAGAGGAACCGACATTTTGAAATGAATTTGAAATGCTTTTATTTCTTCAAAACAGCTGACTTAATTTGCCCCCAAGGTTGCCAACTTGACCCACAGAAAGTTTCATCTAATAATACTCAGTAGTTTTCCCGCTAATGCAGTTTGTCTCGTTAATTACTAAACGTCCCTCGTAACATTAAAAAAAACTTCGGATTTGGATTATTTCTCACAATGACAATCCAAAACAAAAGCAATTTATGAAAGTCACAGTCACCTAGGTTTGCTCTTAAAATTTACATGAAAGATATTTACTTAAAAAAAGATTCTAGAGATGGCCTCATCACGAGTAAAATAATCCGTTAATTCGAACACTGTAAAAACGTACAGGATGTACCATTTAAAATTCAAAAGTAAGGGACACTTCTAGTCAAACCGGCATTCTAATACTCGGGCAACTCGACATTTAAAATTATCCAAAAAAATCACAATGTGATCTAGAACAAGCCCTCCAAAATTCAAAATTTTATTTGAAGTAGTAAAAAAAGTTACAAAGCGTACCCATTGTTACGTGGTAGAGTCCATAACAAAAAGGTTCTTTCGTACCACGAACATGCTGATAGCTCTGCTAAGTAAAAATACCCCGCTTGACATATGGTGCACTAACATGGGTGACGGCCGTGGCTAGTAACTTTAATAGGCTTGAGGTCCTACAAAACAAGATATAAAGGCTGATTGCATGTGCCTTGTGGTTCATGCGAAACGTCGAGTTCCGCTAGGACCTCCAAATTCCCAGTATACCTTCAAGCTGTCAAAAAACATGCTGGAACGAGCAGGCAAAAGTTCCAATCCCCGCCTGGCACGTGCGGTGAAGCTGCCACAGGACCTCCCTCCATCCATAAGCAGTGTGGTCACAACATTGGACAAAATCTCCAACGCAGGAATGACAATAGCTACAACATAATATTACTATAGGAGATAATTGAAAATAACATCACCGAGAGTGAGTTAAAAGACATTTTCAGAAAACGCCACATAGACGTTTATTTTACAAAGAGTTTTGTACTAGTTCAAAAAGAAACCATTCGTAGTAAAAACATTTGTATGGGGTTTTCTGAAAATGTTTTTTATTACCCATCGAAAACCATTTAAATATACAGGATGTTGCATTGAAAATAAAGTTGATGGCACTTCTGGGAAAACCGAGAGCTGTAGCAAAGGCCAAAATATGGCAATTCAAAAATGTTAATTGACGTGGTTAAGCGTTTTTGACAAACACGAATTGTTAAGATTACATTAAATGTACTCCTTTAATTGCGAACGCAGAGTATAATAATAATAACAGTTAAGTTCTTTTAGGCTTTTGATTTACACATACGAGGATGGTATGATAAATACCGGTGTTAAGGAAGACAATGCAATTGTTTTGCATATAGTAAATTCATTTCTCGTGGATGTTTCGACTTTTTTAAGCCATCTCAATAGTAGGATTTGTCGAACTCTGCAAAATAGGTCTCTGTTTGGGCAATGACCACTTTATTTGATGTGAACCGCTTTCCGCCAAGCCATTTTTTCAAGTTTGGAAAAAGAAAGAAGTCACAGGGGACCAACGCTGGCGAATATGATGGATGGGGCACCAATTCGTATCATAACTGGATTAGTTTTGCTGTAGTAATTGCCGATGAGTGGGCCGGGGCGTTACTATGATGGTAGAGTTAGTTTAGTTCAGCGTCGATTCGGTTCAATAAATCAGCAGAACGTGTGCATCATGTCCCGTGATTGCACACATTCAATTGAGATGTTTACCGTATTAGTAATCTTTTTAATCTTCACCCGGCAGTCCGCTAATACGATATCATGAACTTTATTGATTGACAGCTCCTCATCAAAGACGGATGTTCGACTACGCTTAAATTCATTAAACCAGCATACGACAGTAGTCATCGAAGGAGCATGGCTCTTATCAACTGCATCCAACTTCTTTTTGATTTCTGCACACATTTTCCCATCCAAAAAAATCGAATCGCTGACCGGTATTGTTCTTTCTCCATGATTCCACAAAAACAAACCTGCTCACTTTCAACAGCTCTCAAAACAACACTACTCGATGAATGTCTCCGAAATTTTGACAGATGTCGACTAAAGAATAGTATTCAGAGTCGGTAATGCAGAGTTTGACACAAGGCGCCATCTGTCTCCAAACACGGGTACTTCTCATACCATCCTCGTGCGTGCGGGCCAACGCAGGTATCCCATTGCCGTGCATGAATGGATTAGTCACACTATAAGTTCACTATCTAAAACCGCTTTTCTACTAATATATGTAGGATGGGACAAAAGTAAAGTTTGACGACTGCTGATACGACGAAGTAACATCGGGAGTATAAACATGGATCACTTTCGCACAGGTTTACTGCGTACCGTCCAGGTTTACTTTTGTGCCATTGTACATGAAATATTAATTTTATTATATATAACAGAGACATTTTTGTTATAGTTGTTTTGTACGCTCTAAGTGCAGTGTATTTTGCGGGAGTAATGGTTCGTCTAATGTTAACTCTAACGCCTGTTGTGTGCATGTTGAGTGGAATTGCATTTTCTGGATTGCTGGATCTTTTCTTCAAAGAAGAAGCGGTTCATAGACCAGAGGAAATTGAATCAGAAGAAAGTAGCGCAGTATCCGGCAAATTGTATGATAAGGTAATTTAAATGCTATATTTTACTAATATGCGTAGCAGTGGCGATTTCTTATTAGAACCCCCCAACCATCACCAATTGAAAAAACAAATTTCATTGCATTCAACTAAATACCTTTCTACATGGGTATGTACTTAATATATCTGTTTACCTTAAAACTTACCTAAATCTGAAAAATATTAAGTGAGATAAAAATGTATATACTTTTTAAATTAATGCTCTTTCCTATTATAGTTATTGTCGAATATAGGCAATAACTGCATGTACAGTAGACAGATATTACGGGTATCTATTCACATTACATAGTACGTTTCAACATGATTTTATCATTACCCAAATATGATATTACTAAACATAACCTTGCTTCTGAACCACATTAATGCTATTCCAAAACAACGCAAGCGTAAACTCTACGTATACGTACTAATTGAACGTAGAAGTTTGGAGTTTATAAACCTCCGCTTCTGTCAACCTAAGATTATTAATTTCATACATTGTGAACGAACGCATTTAAACACTTCTGTTATACTTTAAACATTAATTGTAATTCTTAATTATAGCTATTAATGTTGAGGTTGTGATAGATAGTATAAAATTTACAGGGCGAACTGCTTTAACAGAAGATAATATGATTTAAATTGTTGTGCAATTTGTTGCGCAACCACGGCAAATTGTTGCCAGATTTACATAACATTAAAATTTACACAGCAATTTTGCATGGTTCTTGCCGAAGCCAACATAAAGGTAACAATACAAAAAACTTATATTGTCTATAAAAAACTAGCAAACTTGAGCAAACCTACTATAATTAATTAATTGCAATAAAGTTCGATAAAGTAAGGAAATAACAACAATTAACAAAACAAGTTAAAATGGGGGGAAGTAATAACGAGAGCAAAGAAGGAACGTATGACAAATGCAGGATATAATAATAAACAAGAATAATTTACGCTTTGCTTAACAAAAATAGATTACCAAAACCTTTATTGCTACATATCGTCATATTTCTTAAGTTAAAGTATAACATATGTGGTATCGTTGGATTCGCCTTTCGATTACTTTTCCAAAATGATAAAGATATACAGGGTGTTCTGTCTAGAACACATTTACTTTCTTCTTCAACCTGAAGCACATAATGTTCAATAATTCTATAAAAAGATAAATTTAAAAAAGGAAAAAAAATCTTTTATTGCCTACCCTACGCATGCGTATAAACATTATGTTCTTTACGGCAATTACTTTATAAATAACCTTCATTGTACTACTGTTACTACTGATACTGTACCAGCAGCTACATCAACGCAACCGACTAATCACAGTGCACAATTTCGTACTAATTTGTATCCATACTTTTAAAGTTATGATATATTTAATTTAAAACGCGACACTCCGCAATCAAATTCGGTAAATCTATTAAATTATTAGCTAATTTCGCATTACCTATGTGAACGCTACTTAAGGCGAAAATAGATTTCCATTTAGGATATTTTTTTCAATTAATACTTCAATATAAGTTATATTTTAAAATTTAATCCTTTATGTACGTTAAAAAGACAGAAATAGTAAATAAAGAGGTACTGGACTACCTTCGATTCGTGAATATTCCAACTATGGACTGGCCACCAAGAAGGAGGCACTAAAACGATCAGTTAGGTACTACTGAATTCAAAATGTTGTGATTTAATTCCGCAGCTTTTCATTTACACCGTTTTCATTACATTTGACATTATTGTTTCCTTCTGTTATTTTGTCCTTTTTTCCGATAATAGCATTCTAATTTGTCCAACATTAATTAAAATCATTTAATTATAATACGAGGGTGTCTCAAAAAGTAAGGTAACAACAGCTCTGATAGAAAGCTATTCACGAAATCAAAGAGATACACAACGTAAGAAGACCCTGGTACATATTACTTCTCCACATAGTCACCGTGGGTTGTCGAAGCGTTTATATTACACCAACGAATCAAAACCGGCATAGAAGAAATCGGCGTCAAGGTCGTGGAATCAATTACTGTGCTATGGTGGATCGGTTGTGCAAGGCAATTCTTGGGGAACGACTGGGACTGCTATCAATAGGTATGCGTATGGCCGCAGTTACGCGTGATTTGATACAGCGTTTCCAATGTGAGTTATTGGAACACCCGCCGTACAGCCCTGACCTCGCACCAAATGATCTTCATATTTGGGAAGTTGGCATTTCAGAACCGATGCCGAAGTTCAGCAAGCCGTCTTCACGTGGCTCCACTGTCTTGACATTGATTTTTTCTATGGCTTCGATTCATTGGTGTACCGATGGAACAAAAGCTTCGACAGCCAGCGTGATTATGTGAAGAAGTAATATGTACCAGTGCCTCACTACGTTGTGTATCTCTTTAATTTCATGAACAAGCTTTTCCCTCAGAGCTTTTGTTATTTTACTTTCTTTACACCCTCGTATCATGTATGAAGTATATTGTAAAAATAATAATGAGAAGTTTTGCTGATGCGTTAATTTCGTCCATGAGTTTACATTCCAATACCCGAAGATCGAGTCAATTGGAAAATATAATTCAAAACAAAAACGAGCGTGTTCAAGTTTAGCCAAGAATTGCTTATATCGCGCCATCTGTTCCGAGTTGGACGCGAGTTGATAGTAGATATTTGAATCAATGATGTATTTGATTGGTTATATCACACAATATAAACATTTCTAAAATTTATATTGACGTTTGTTCATTTATTTTTATTTTCACATAAACACTAAGGAGGAAAAATTAAAGGATTTTTCTGTAATGTATCAATTTTTGTTTACCAAACGTATGAGCCGTACTTAAGTACATCATAATGAAGAAACAAAAATGTTAAAAGTAATTGAATGTTGGCATGCAATAGCCAATAAATATTTTGATATAGGAAATAGTTTGGTATTGTACAATAGTTGTAGATAAATATTACCATACTCACACTAGACAGCAAAAATTTTTCTACACATTTTTCTACACATTACATTATTATTAGTTATATTCCTTTTATATTTTGATTTATTTATTTTAGGCCGGACGTGTACCAAAAATGAAACATGAGCAACAACCACGAGAGGTAGACCCTATTGGCCCAAATGTCCGCAGCATCATCCTTGTAGTTATAATGTTGTTGCTTATGCTTTTTGCCGTCCACTGTACCTGGGTGACAAGTAACGCCTATTCTAGCCCCAGTGTTGTTTTGGCTTCATACAGCGGTGATGGGTCTCGACAAATACTGGATGATTTCCGGGAAGCTTATTTTTGGTTGTCTCAAAATACAGCAGATGATGCAAGAGTTATGAGTTGGTGGGACTATGGTTACCAAATAGCTGGAATGGCGAATCGAACTACCTTAGTGGATAATAATACGTGGAATAACAGTCATATAGCTTTAGTGGGTAAGGCTATGTCATCAAATGAAAGTGCCGCCTATGAAATTATGACAGCATTGGACGTCGATTATGTTTTGGTTATTTTTGGCGGAGTAATTGGTTATTCTGGTGATGATATTAATAAGTTTCTATGGATGGTCAGAATTGCTGAGGGTGAACATCCAAAGGATATAAGGGTAATTACGTTATTTTGAAATATCGCCGTTTTTTTATTTTATAAAATTTAAGTAAATTACTCTCTTAGGAAAGCGACTATTTTACTGAAAATGGTGAGTTTAGAGTCGATTCTCATGGTGCACCAACACTGTTGAACTGTCTAATGTACAAACTGAGTTATTATCGATTCGGGGAGCTTAAATTAGATTATCGTACGGCTGCAGGCTATGATAGAACAAGAAATACGGTAATTGGGAATAAAGATTTCACGCTGACATATTTAGAAGAAGCCTATACAACAGAACATTGGCTTGTAAGAATATACAGGTAAAAATGGGCCAATAATCTTTATCATACACTAGTTTGTATATCTGGTATTTAACACTTGATTTTTTTGTAGGGTTAAGAAACCAGATGAATTTAATAGACCTCGTATACCTGTTGCTAACAGACTGGTGAAGACCACAAATTTCTCGTCAAAAAAGGTAATTTTCAATTTAAATTAGCATTTTTGAATGCATATACGAGGGATACCTTTTAAGTTTTTACAAAAACGACGAAAGAAAAAAATTGTTTTGGTACGAGTCGTTTTATTGTTTTTCAAAATATTCACCATTAGGATGTTTACACTTTTGCATGTGTTCGAACCAATTCTTGAAACATGCTTTCCATTCTGAAAGTGGTATCCACAAAACATGGTTTTATAGGCTTCAGCAGTTTCTTGAGATAATAAAAATCCCTGTCATAATGAAGGATGATAGCTTCCGGCAAACAAATTGTCGTATACCATTTAGCATTAACTGTTCTTCGATCGTCCAAAGCAATGCTTGCCACGTGTTCAACACAACGAAAGAAACAAGCAATCATTTTCTTTGAAGCGCTTCGTGAACGAACAACTTTTGTAGGTTTCGGTTCATCTGGGAACACCCGAACACTTGATTGTCGCTTAGTTTCCGGGTAGTACGAATACATTCAAGTTTAGTCACCTGTTACGATGTTGTATCCAGATTGAGGCTCCTCTGTCGAATTTTTTTAGCATTTGCTTACACCGATTAACACGAGCCTCTTTTGTGCTTGGATTAAATTATGCAGAATCCATAGGGAACACCTTTTTCATACCTAAATGTTCATGCAAAATCGAATGTACTGCAGTTTTCGATATGCTAAAGGATGCCTCTACCTCACGGAAAGTCACATGCCAATCCTTTTCAATTATGTTGCGTACAGCATCAAGGCTTTTTGGAATAACAACCGATTTTGGTCAACCTTCACGAAATTCATTACTGACCCTAGCCCGACCACGACGAAATTCTGCAAACCAGTTGTAAGCAGTCTTCTCTGAAGGTGCTTCATTACCAAAAGTTGAAAGAAGCGATTCGAAGAATAATTGTTGTTGTGTTAGGCCTTTACTAAAACCGTAAAGAAATTATCCAATGAAAACCTCCGCGTGAAATTTCCATTTTTTCACAAAATTGCTTTTTTTTAACACTTACTGTAAACAAATTACTCTGCCGATTTCTGTATTGTCACTGCTTCAACAATAACAAATGTCAAATTTCAATACCGCCATCTAGTGGTCGTTTGTGAAAATTTAAGACATTACCCTCGTAATAACGTCAAAATCAATCACCTGTTTTTACGCGATGCTTAATACTTTTATAGATTGTTTAGTTGATGCAAGATGGATGCACTATGTGCAATTTGAGAATGTACACCTCAACTCGATTACTTAATATGTTAAATGCATATTAGCAACGAGCGTAACATAAACATGTTTTTAGGGGGTGCCTGGAAAATTGAGTTGAAAAGTTGTGTATGATAAGTACACTCTTCTATTGTACACCTCTGAAAATATATGTACTTAGAAATGGCCAGTTAAAGTTGTGCTCTTTCGCACTCTAAAAGTGGATCCAAACACGTTTGATTCGATCACTTTGTGTTCTTTCGTAACTCAGTGTTTTATTCAAACTAATCGCGATTAGTAATCCCCTTATCCCTCTGGATCATCTAGTTTATGTAATTCAATAAAGCAATCGTGTTGTTTGCGTTTGCATTTCATTGACGTCTTAATTTTGATGTATAGCAATCGTCATATTAAAGTGTATGTGAAAAATGAGTAATATTTAATGAGGTTGGAAATGTTAGTCAACTGAATCAATTTTAAACAGAGCTGTTTTTGTAAAATTATTGGGGTTCTGATCATAGGATTATGATTTTAGGTTATCAGCAAAAGAACACAGTTTAGGATACTGTTGTTCCTATAATGTCATACGTCATCCCATCTCTCTCCTTCGTCAATTTTCATTGCGCGAATTTTACATAAGCACTTATGTATTGCATTTTTTATGGTGTTATAATGTTTGCTTCTACTTTCTGTTTCAATTTCTAAGTCAGCAAGCGTATGTTAGGTAGCTGTATTGTTAACTATTTATTATCTTGAAAACTACAAATTATTTCATTTAAATGACGGGCATTTCCTATTGCATATGCAATACTAAGGGATGATGGCTAAATTCGGTAAAGTGTAATCTCTAAATAAAAGTAAATTCAAAATTTCTAGAGATTCTACCTCTATTTCATTGTTAGGTTTTGCGCATTATTTGGTACTTATAATAAGTTAGAGTAATAAAAGCAGCATCGTGTGCTAGTCATTACAGCATGTCCACCTAGTGCGTGGATGGAAGATAATTCCTTTCCTGGACAATTTAGAGAAAAGGCTTTCAAACCAAAAATATTCGGAGACAAATGCTGCTTTATTATACCTGGTGTTCAATTTCTGCTGCACACGATAAGTTTGACTTTTTAAATGGAACATCCTGGATATTATTACGTTTTTGGAGGTTTCTCTTCAATTTTCCCTGTACCCATCTGTCTTAGTTTTTGAGATACTTACTTATCCCGAGACCTCTCCTACCATAGGTGTAGAGGTTATGGCATGCCTTTCTGTCTAAAGCCGTTTTTCTTGTTTGGGTCCATGTGAGTCCTTTTTTCTCCGGTGTTCTGTTAATTTCCACTTCCATGTCGTCCTTGGTCGACCCTGGCCATTTTTTTTTCTACAGAAAAGTCAACGATATCCTTGATAAGTTTGATTCATGTTATTTTAATTTTTTAATGGAACACACTGCATATTTTTACAAAATCTAATAGAACAGCTATTCTAGAATCCTTTTTGTAAAAATTTCCCTATACCTAAAATGCGTCATTTTTTAGTAAATTAAATACGAAGTTATGCAGATAAGTTGTTCGTTTAAAAACATACACTGCTGTGACGAAATACTATAAAATTTGGTTTCGCCAAAAATATTCATCAAAGCAAATGTGAAAGCTTTATCTTTTTTGGTGCAAATTTACCATCTACTCGAAATAATAATTATTTTCGCACATACATTGTCTCGTACGTTAATCAGCACGTATAAATAATAAATAGCGAAAATAAGTACACAAATGTTAGTTAGAGTTCAACATAAAAGCAACAAATTTATTTAAAGCATCGCACACAAGTTTTTTCGGCAGTAAAAATACAGTAAGAACATACTGAAAGATGTTTAAAAATGTAGCAATTTAGCCAAATAGAAGTATTGAAGAATGAAAAAACTTCCTGGATGCATTTCTTAAGGCAACGCATAACGTGGACATTGCACAACATAATACTCCAGAGATGTTGGCAAATGTTCAATCAAATATAAAGAGTCGTATTACAGTTTGTGTGAAGGAATATGGGTGTTCGCTTCGAATCGGTGTCGAAATTTTTATTTTTAATGAGAAAAACAAAACTTTATAATATCTCGTCGCAGCACTCTATATATTTTAGCAAGGAATATATCTGCATAGCTTCATACTTAACTTACTGAAGCTGAGTTCGGATATTCGTTCGGAGCAGATCAAGAGTATCGAGCACGTGGAGGGGATTAGGAGTAGAGCAAGAGTGTATCACTCAACCCGTACTCTTAAACGAATGGATGGAGTAATTCTACGACATTCCCGAACGCGAAAAAGCGCGAGTAGGGTATTTGGAGTAAATAGAGTTACTCCAAACGAATACCCGAACTTACCTTAAAGAACATACAAACATCTATAACAGTTTCTCTATTAGATCGTCGAAAAATATACAGGTGTTCTACTTAAAAGAATTGAAATAACATGAATCAAACATGGCCGTTTCGTAGACCGTTTAAAGGGACAGCAGCATTTCGCAAAAATCTCAAATTATGTCAATTATCTAAAAACTAAGATAGATAAGTATATGGAATGTTGGTGAAAGTTGACATAAATTAAAGAGAGGCATTTAAAATCGTAGTAACGGGATGTTCCATTTAAAAAACTAAACTTGTATCATGCTCTGCGGAAACTGAACATCCTGTATATTTGAGTATAATTTTATGTTATGCAGCATTTGTCTCCAAATGTTTTTTACTTGAAAGCTTTTTCTTTAAATTGCTCAAGAAGGGAATTTTCCGTCCACGTACTAGGTGGACACGTTGAATATGGCGTTTTCTCCTCAACTCAGCAGCGTATCGTTTTCAAAATTAAGCGAATTTTCACCAATGACGGAACATGCGTTTGGTTACATTCGTATATAAAAGCGTTTGTTTTACTTTATATTACAAAATTTTATTTAATAAAACAGTAAAACAATAAACTACGGCTAAATTCATATGATTAATTTAATATTCAATGTATGCAGAATAATTAGCAGTTTCGTCTTGCCTGCATTACTTGTCAACTGACGCAAATTAAATTATTTCAGTTTTGACAGAAGAAATATCCGCTAGTATCACGCATGTAGCTTGGACGTGGTTTTATAGTAATTAACCCTTAAGTATGAGTAAAAAACAATGTGGGATCTAATGAAAGAAATGAGATTTTGCAGCATTTATTGCGAAACTGTAAATGTGATCAAAGTGGCTCAGGTAGTATAGAAAATCTTAATGTGAGTACGTCTACATGATCCAACAACTCTACCGTAGTTACTAATGTCGATTGTAAGGAATGTCGCTTAAAACATGTAAATGGTCGAAATTACCAGAGTTGTAAACCGTGATTAGTTACGTTAGTACTCTTTTCCAACTGATTTGGAGTTACTAATACCGTTTGAAATGCGATGTAAACCCATTGTTCTTAGTAACTACCGATTCAACCAGTACAGGCAAGACGAAAGTATAGCAGAAAGAACTATCCACGGAAAGAACTCTCCTGTGAACTGACATTCGTGTGTGTTGCTTGTAGATAGGCTAGGAAATTAAATGAAAAGTGAGAAATTGCAGACTTTGAAGTTCACAAAATGGATTCCAGTTCAACGTATGCAGATATTGGTACGGTGTGAAGTCAGCTGTTTTTGTTTTTTAATGTAATATGTTGGTGGTAATATGCTCCTAACATCAGATGAATTTTGTAAATGTTTTCGATATAAACAGCTACCTATACGCCCAATTACTAAAATCAGTGATAATTAATCCAGCTTAAAAGTAACATGTAAACATACTCAGTGTTTGCCAAAGCCAAAAATTAAAATCTGAGTGCAGCACTATGAATTTTTTAATTATTAATTACTGCCGTTGAATGTGACACACAGAACATGTATAATAGTAATTACACACGTTCGGGTTGTGAATAAAATTGTGGGTAGTGAAATGTTTGAGTGCAACAGAGTGTTTTCAAAAAAATGTTCAAAATATAATGCTACAATAGAGGTTATCGTTCTAGTTTGTAGTAAATAAGGTTTATATTTATTAAATAAAAATACTGATAGGGAAATACCTACATCCTAATGAACTCAGTAAACTCAAGAAGAGATATTAATAAAAGGGAACATGGGACACAAAGTATTAAACTAACATATGATAATACGCATGCCTCATGATAAAAGCAGACTGTTAAAAACTTATCGCGGATAAGTTTAATTAACTCCATTAAAATATTCATCATGTATTTGTTTTCCAAAGTTAGTGTATGTTTCATCGGGCAGTTGATTGATAACACTGCTCGAATTGGAGATTTTTTTTTGCAACAAGCTGGGCACCTGGGGGGTGAACCTAACTCGAGTATATTGAATTCAATGGTGATAACCGCTTTTAAAAGTTAGCTCGCGTTTTCGGGCAATTTCAATTCAAACATTTTAGGCTCAAAGACCCCTGAAACGTAATTTTTATCATTTTTTAACCATTTGTTGAATCTAAATCTTTGGAAATTGATCGAATAGACATCGCATCTACGAATACACATCCAGTAGAAACTATTTGAAAAAAATTGAATCGTTTCAGTCGATCATTTTCTTTGCAAAAAAAAATATTTTTTTTTATTTTTTTCATTTTTCATTCTGCGATTGCCCTGATTCTTCTGTATCGTCATCTTCTTGTAAATTCCAACCAATGTCGCCCAAAAGAGCATGTAGCTTTTTGCCGCTGTACCAATGTTCGAGCTTCGCCGTCACTTGATGAAAACGCTCGTCATGCTCAACGGATTCGTTTGGTTATTGTTCGACGAATTTTTTTACATGGGAATGCAAAAAATGAATTTTTAATGACATTCGAACATTTAAACGGTGAAAAGCAGTGAGCATACCTTCAATTAGTATACGCCAAGTTTCGGATCGATGAGTTCCGAGAACATTGTCAGTAACCGCTTTCGCACAATCCCATGCCGCAAGTTCCATGTCAATGAGTGAATTTTTAAATCGTTGTCCCTCATCAAACGACGAATGTCTGGTTTATTAAATATTCCTGTAAAATAAATAAACTTACGTGCATAGAAATCGGCTCACTGCACACTTTTTACTTTAACTGTATTTCTTTTAGAAATTATACCTCAAATCAAAACAAAACTTATATAGTTTGGAAGAAGATTTAATGTGCTTTGACATGTGTATACATTTATTGAAATTTCTTTAATGCCAAGATAAAAATTATGAAATTGAATGGATGAAACAAATTATCACTTTATTGCTACAAGTAACATGATTTCTTGAGAATCAACTAAGATGATAACAATAACAACATAAACTTATTAATAACGGGTATGACCCCCTCTTGCTCTAATAACATCTCGCATACGATTAGGCATAGAGCGAATCAAGTTAGATATTGTTTCTTGTGGAATGTTAAACCACTCTTCTTCCACCGCAATAATGAAGTCTGGGATCGACGTTGGAGCACGAATCCTAGCTCGGATTCTTCGTTTCAGCTCATCCCATAAATGTTCAATCGGGTTTAGGTCGGGACTGTAATCTCCAATGTAATCTTGGACAACTCTAGCAGTGTGCGGCCTTGCATTATCATGCATAAAAGTAAAATTGTCTCCGATATAATCAATGTAAGGTAACACATGAACTGCTAGAATTGCCTCTATACCGAGCGCCTGTTCCTCTCTCGCGACCATGGCTAGGCCTGGCGATGAAAACACAGTCCGTTCGTGCTTCCATAGAAATTGCACCTCAGATCATGCATGAACCACCGTCGTAGCCAATGGGCTCGTCAATGCAGCATTCTGCAAATCGCTCTCCTGGTCTCCGATAAACTTTCTTTCTTCGTCCGCTGCCATAGAGACATATACTGGTCTCATCGGATAACAGAATGTTTTGTTTTGATCTGACGTATACTTTCTAAAAGAAATACAGTTAAAGTCAAAAGCGTGCAGTGGGCCGATTTCTATGCACGTAAGCTTATAATACAAAATTAAATTTCAATAGATCAACATTCAGATTCAGACATCTACCTTCTTTTATTTTCATCCCGCTTAACCTTGGAAAAATACGACGCAATTCGTTGAATGCTTTTCCTTCTAGGTCTAATGCTTTTATGGAATTTTTAACAATTCCTAGTTTGATGTGGAGCGGTGGTAACGAAACGTTTTCGATCGGTACAAATGGAATCTCAATAGTGTTGTTTTGTCGCAATCTAAATTCCTCACGTAAAGGCCAGTTCTGTTCGTTATATTGGTCGCCGGCAAAACGGGGATTCCACAAGCACATGCAGAACATATTTTTAGTACAACCCGTTTGCATACCTTTTAAAAAAGCCACCACTTTTAAGTCGGCACAAATTTTCTACTTTTGGTCATTATATTGCACTAAATCGATGATTTTTTTAGCGATGCGTATGTCTCTTTTGTATTGTTGCTCAGTGCAATCGCTTAACACTTTGACTTCTGAAAACAGACTGATCTCTGAGCGGTTAACAGCGCCGCTTATATACCCATTTAACCAAGTGGCAGTGGCGTGGATGGAAGTTTCTAAAAGGTTCACGAGTGGGCCATGAACGGTCCATCAAAGGTTCCAGAATGCTCTTCGGCCATTGATCAAATTTTCCAGAAAGTTCCAGAGGGTTATTTCGGCCTAAAATTTTTAAATTGAAATTGCTCGAAAACGCGAGCTAATTTTTAAAAACGGTTGGCATCATTGAATTCAGCGTACTTGAATTAGGTTTACCCCCCGAGTACCCAGTTTGTTGCATTTTGCAGTGTAATTTTCAGTCTCAATTTAATATTTTTGGTGGTACATAAGGATTATGTTAAGCGTTGCATAGCTAGCTCTGCAATCTTGCGAAAATTTACAACAAACGATGAAGCATTCTCCAAAGCTCCATTTTTTTCTGATTTGTAACTTCAAATGAGTTTTGACATAATATATTTCAATGTTCTTTTGTGTTGTAGCTCTTTTTATGTACGCTGCACATTTTCACTATCTAGACTACACTTGACTACACTAATAATGCACGATACGACAATGTTGTACGATTGACTATTAGAAGTTAGAAGTGTAAACATGTGCGTAAACAATGAAACATCAGGCATGAGAACAGATTGCGATTACGATTAACGACGAGTTACGATTAGAATCGACAATGTTCCAGCCTGTTTTACCCCCTACTCTAGGGGAGTTTCATGTAAATATTTTGGTTTTGTGTGGGTCAAACTTGTAAATGTAAACAACTGACTATTACTTTAACTTCTTTGCTTCTATAGGGTATGTATAAATTTGTGGAGTTCTTTGTAGCGCAATTCCTTGAAAAATCTTCAGACGAAAATTTTGGTGGCTACACGATGTAACTGTTATTGCATTTCTCGTTTAATTAAAAAGTAGTGCCATTAGGGACATTATTCATTTTAAATTTCGCGGATGATTTAAGTTGGTAGTTCCGGTAATAAAGGATATATTCGCCAATTTCTTAACGTAATATAGACGAATATGTTGTT
Source organism: Dynastes maya (assembly GCA_029619315.2). Classification (NCBI taxonomy): domain Eukaryota; kingdom Metazoa; phylum Arthropoda; class Insecta; order Coleoptera; family Scarabaeidae; genus Dynastes; species Dynastes maya. Next base: position 52,915,159 of record JAROYE020000003.1, on the reverse strand, counting down.
TATTGCCGGAACTACCAATTTAAATCATCTGCGAAATTTTAAAAATGCCGACTCTAATTATGTATTTGGAATGATTCTAATACCAAATAAAGTATTTTCTATTTTCAGAATTCAAAACGTAAAAAAGGTTCGATCAAGAATAAACCAGTTGTTATTAAAGGAAAACGTTTATTGAAGCAGTCGTAATCATAAACAATTGGTTGGAAGTGTACTCTCTCCATGTTTTACTTTTCCCAATAAAGACTATTTACTTTGGGATTTTCTTCATTATTTTTTACATACATCTCTTTTCATTAGTATATGATGTTTGTTATGTGTTGTAATTGATTCTTGTTAAATAAGTGCAGATTATGGAGTACACATTGTGATAATTTGTACTAAATAAAATAAAAACTTTTGCACTTGCATAGTGTATTTTTGGTGAATTCACATTTTCCGTTATATTTCCTTAATTAAAACTAAAAATTTTATATTCAATGATAGATAAGCAAATATAGAATGGGTAACTAGAGAAAAGTTGCAAGTCAAACAAAACTTATTCGAATACCGTATAAGAAATTTATATCTCTATAATGATGCATATGTCTAAGGAAGCGTTTATACTGAAGCTATGATAGTCGATAAGAGCGACGATACTAGCAGCGATAAAAGGATCAAAAAATATGCATCGCGTATGGCGTTTATGAAGCTTCGACAAGCGTCTTGCTTTTGCAGTTGTCAAAATATTTTCATCGCATTCTTTTTTAGTTTTGTTCTTTTTCCTCCAATAATCTTTTCTTAACAAACTTGTTGAAGAAAACCAAAATTTTAGTTTTGCTACTAGGCATTTTTTCATGTGTATTGAACAAATATTGAAATAAAAAATGAATGATTCTCATGAACAAATGTTTTTAAGTTCAAATGCCGTAAAATATATTGCTAAAGGCATTCGGCAACGTAGATATGCTGTATATCTTTTCAGTACTGAAAGATGTACGTTTGGAGAATTTCACCACCGATATTTGAAATTAAGGAAGTACCCAGAAAAGTTCTGCGAATGAACGTAGAAACTTTTGATTACATTCTCTCAAATATTCGCAACGAAATCGAAGTAAAATGATGTAATTACCGTCACAGTCCAATTATTTCTGGGGAGCTTTTGATAATTACAAGCACCGCAAAACACGGTAATACTCCTGGTTCAAAAAAAGGGTAGGTATATACAAAATAATATGAACTAATAAAACTTATTCGACAAAATCCAATATTTCAATCTCAAGATGGAATAGATATATTTATTACAATATTCCGGTCTATTAAATATTTACCACAAGTCGTGTCTTAATCAAGTATAATATTTTGAATTTGTGACTATTGTTTATAGTGTATTTAATGTAAATATTATTACATGATCATAAAAAAAACATATGTAGTTAATTTAGTTATTACTTCATCCCAGTTTGACTAAAACAGCGATTATGATCATTTTGATTTTTTTGGATAGATAAATTTCGGTGAAATTTTGAATATACTTAGAGCTGATTAAAGCGAATTAAAGCAAAATTTGACAGTTCGATTAATTTATCTTTGCTCACTACTACTGCCCACAGATCTCATGTAGCTCCAACATAAACACCTGCGTATAAAAACAACGCATTCATTCTCACCGCTTCACTAGTACCATCACCAGTGTTAGTGAAAAATATGTGTTATACCCCCACTAACTCACGTGACTCTAGACTGTATGGTGAGAGAGGGGACCGCTGCGCCGAGCTCGGAACGCGTGGCGCTATATCTGATCTGATTAGATTAATGTTGCTATCGTTAAGTGTTGCTTACAAATAATTTAGATTGGGTGTATTTATTGTTTTTTACTTTTCAAAGCGTTTTCAGTTTCTCGTAGAAGTTCGTCTTTTTTTTTGAATTCCGTTTTGGTTAGCTATTTTTTTTCATTGTACATATTTTTCTTTCGTATTCCCTCTGCGTTTTGGGTTTATATTTTGGCAATGTTTTTTTTTATTCTTCTACAAGTCATTTACAAGGATGGATTGCAGAATTTGGAGATGACTTTGGAATTGTGGAAGGTACTATCATACATTGTAATATCTGCAATGTAAATATAAAATGCGACAGAAAATCCTGTGTGTCACAACACGTGAATATAAAAAAACATTTAAATGCGCAAAATCAACCGATCACAGGTGATTTCTATACGGAATTATGCGAAGCGTTTTGTTCAGCAACATTCCGTTAAATAAGCTTGAAACCTGTTTTTAAAATTTTTTTTAAGAAATACACAGGCATATTCTAGGCGAATCTTCGTGCGTCAAACTTACGTTCCCAAATGTTATTCACGTATAATGAATACTATAAAAAGCAGTGTTAATAATAATTACATCTGGATATCGGCAGATGAAATCGTTGATACGTTAGGACGTTGCATTGTAAATGTCGTCATCAGAATATTACATCCAACTACGCCATACAAACCGTATTTAATAAAATGTTGCGTAATAGACAAAATTAATAGTAATGTGTCTTCTATTATCGATGGCAGCTTAAATACAATATTTGATAATGCTCAAAACAAATACAACAGGGTTCTTTTATTTGTGAGCGATGCAGCTCCTTACATGGTAAAAACAGGGAAATTATTAAAAGAAAAATAAAAAATATGTTAATGTTTCCTGCATTTCTCATGCTTTGCATTGCATATGCGAATTTATTAGGGAAAAGTTTTCTGATGTGGACATTTTGATAAGCTCAATGAAGAAAATATTTTTAAAATCACCTCAAAGAGTAGCCATATATAAAGAAATGTGCCTACATCTTCATTTACCTGGTACACCTAGGATCACACGATGGGGTACATGGTTAGAAGCGGCTTCAATTTATACAAAAAATATTGAAGTAAAAAAGGTCGTTTTTATATTAAGAAACGATGCTCGCAGTATTGTCGAGTGTAAACAAATTCTCGAAAATCCGAATTTATATTGAGAACTACAATATATCGAAAAATATTTCCTTCATTTACCATCGACAACAAAATATTTTGAAAACGAAAATTTATCTTTAAGTGATGCTATTCCTAAATTAGAATCCTATATTCAAACGTTGTTAAATATTTCCCACGAGATTAGCACTGAGTTAAAACAAAAAATAGTAACATTAAAAAAAAATCCTGGTATCGATAGATTGAAAGAATTATGCAGATTTGGAAGGACGTTTTCACAATTTAGAGATTTTTTTTCATCAAAACGATGTAGTTTTGCAAAAGAGAATATCGACAAATTAATGATTATTTACGCAAATAATTCATTAAATACGTGAACGCGTTCTTGTTGGATGTTGTGTCTAAGCGGCATATCGAATTCTAATGCACCCCACTATTTCACTGAACGCAGAATGGGCGGAAAGTCAAAAAGTGGTGGGGCTACTTTTGTGACGTAGCACATATTTTTCACTAACTCTGATCATCACTCTTATCGAGTACCACAGTTCGCTGCTGTAACCACGGTTACGGAAAGGTGCAACGTTCATTGATTGGCCTGTTTTACCAACTCATCGCTCTTATCAACTATCACAGCTTCACTATAAACACACCCATACACTGAAAGTGAAGGATATTTACAGTTACGCGGTAGTCCTGCATTTGAGTATTGCATCTAAGTGGTTTCTAGTATTAATACTGTTTGGTTACCAAGACAACAGTAAACAAAAGATACCAACATTTGACGACCTTAGAGAACTCATTCAAAACTTTGAACTTAAGTAAAGAAGAGTTAGGTAATAGATATAATTTATGCAATTGGTTAAAAATGAAAGAAATTGTGTATTTTAGCTGTTAGGATGTATAAGCTGCGTTATCCTGACTGATGATGTCCACATCTGAAAACATTTGTCAAATTCATGCTAAAATTGATGTGGAAATAAAAAAAAAAACAATTGTATTGCTAATGCATCTTAACGAAAATGAAAGGAAACAATACTTTAATAAAAGTTCATACAGGTTAACAATAAATTATGTAAACGTACATCACAATATATGGTGCCATTTTAAGAAACGACGTTTGCTGTTCAATGTACTATTTATAATAGAGCCAAGAACTTTTATTTTAATCTTCTAAAAATTTACGCTAAAATGTAATTGCATCTCGGTTTTTTGGAAGGAAACAGATGTATTTAAATTTAGGCTATGAAGACAAAATTAGAAATATTTCAAAGTCTGTTAGAAGTAGACATATGAAATTCATATTATGTTGGTTAATTTCTAGATGGTGAAATAATATACAGGTGTTCCACTGAAAATAACAAAGTAAGTGTCTGGTTCGTCACTAAACATTTTCAAAAGATGCTCCAAGACATCTATTATGTCATCAGAAAATTTTGGCATCCTGCTGTTTACACAATAGGCGCAATTTTACAATTCTAAAAGGTTGGAACCCTGTATGTATACTTTTGCTAAATAATAATAATGATTCTAGATTTCTAAACCTATAGGAATTTAAAAATCCGAAAAAAAAGACTACTTGAGAGTGAATTAATGTATTTATCTTTTATGAAGTATGAATGTTTAAAAATACAAACAAATATTGTTTGATTACAATGTTACTTTCCAGATATCGAAAATCTACAGAATTTTACAGTTTCATAATTTGAAATATCACGTCTGATGGATGTATTCCCTAATTTAAGACTAAAATTTGTTTTTACATAAAACTGAATTAGTAATAAAAATACATATAAATACTTAACATACAATCATGGTACCTAATATACAAATAGATATATAAAACTGAGCTAGATCAGTAATAATAAATACAAAGCTTTAACAGCGTATTCCATAAAAAAAATATTACATCGAAATTCACTTACTTTTATTAAAAATAAGGGGAAATTGAAACTTAAGAAATACTTCAAAATATTACAGCACAATGAGAGATTTTGTATCTATTAAATCTAAACATTCAACTTACTTCACGTGATTTGAAAATTCCTACACAATACTTTTCTCGCTTTTCGTAATAATTTGTCTTTCTTTGTAATTAATAATAACCTATTTAATGTGAGAATTTAAGGAAGCAAAAGTAGTATGTGTGCAAAAATATGTTTTAAAAATCAAATAAATGCAACATTATGGTTTACAGGTACAGAAATCAACAAATAATTGGATACCCACATTTTTAAATTTTAAAATTCTATAAATACAGTCGTAAATAACATGCCAATAAACAAATCTACATACATTATTGTAATTCTTAAAAAAACATGTAAAATAACACAAGTTCCTTAATCTCCTTCATTTCGTCAATTGTATAAGAAAACGTAAGAAATTACTATAAGTATGTAATAATAGACGGTACGCCTATGAATTTATTGTTTATTGCACAATTAATGTTGAACATTCAATTTGTATACACTTATTACATCAATACAATTGAAAAGTATAAAAATACACCATCTATATTATACAGTTACGTGGCGATTTAACTAAATCATAGTAAATGTACTGAATACCAGGTGTCCAGAATAACATGAAGTATATGGGCATCTTGGAAACCGTTAGAGATTCAAGGTCGGTTAAATGGGGAAAAAGTTGCTCACTTATACGGCTAAGTACAATCCGGGATTACATTTTTGAAAATCCATTCCGTTACTGAGATACAGGGTGAAAATCAAAAGTGTGCGTTTTCTAAAAACCTTAATATTTCTCTTTATTATAAAAAATACAGTCATCAAATTTTCAGCATAGAAGTAGGTAGTAATGAGGACTTTAAAAATGGCCTAAGAAAAATTCTAGGCTCACAGGGTTCTTTGCGCTTGTACCCAACGTTTGTTTTTCTAATGGGCGCCATATTAGCTTTTTACATTTTTTAAATGGTCGTAAAATATTTCAATCATGTATAACATGAATGAAGAAAAACTATGGAAAATAGCAAGATTACGATTTGACCGTAGTAGGCTAGCACATTTATTAAACAATCGCAACGGCTCTGAGTTTTCTATCTATCAAACAGTCTTTGTGGTGTAAAAAGTCAGAGATTTGTGATTTTAAAATGGATCGTTTTTCGAACAGAGATAAATATGATATGTTGGAGTGTTTTATTCTCTGTCGAGAAATGATGGCCGCAGAAATGTATTTCGATAAATACCCAGAAAGACTTCAGCCAGGTAGAAGCAAGAAAATTTAATAAATTACGGAAGTTTCGTTAAGTTGGAAAGGAATAAGCACACAGACGAATATAAAGAAAATATGATCCTGCAAGCCGTAGTTGAGAAATTCCGTACTTCTTTACGCGAAATTGAAAATACCATAGGCGTTGCCCGATCAACAGCCAGTAGCATTTTAAAATGTTACAAATACCATCCCTATCGTGAGCGACCCTGCCAAGGGCTTCAAAACGGTGACGAAATGAGAAGAATGGAATTTTGTCAATGGTTCATCTGAAAACATAATGAAATCTAAAATTTTACTATGAAAATTCTATGGTCAGACTAGAGTCGTTTCAACAACTGCGGATTATTTATCGCAAAAGTACTGTTTTTTGATGCAATGAAAATTTACATCTAATTCGTGGAGGCAGCAAGTGAAATGGAGGTTTAATGTATGGATAGGTGTTATTGGCAACCACGTTGTTGCCCCTATCTTTTATAATGAAAACTTAAACTCGGCTAGATATTTAAGCTTCTTGCAAACAAATGTAGCAGAATGAATTATGGAATTCCCGCTTGCTACTTTGCAAAATACGTTTTTCCAACAAGACGACGCACCTGCTCACAATGCTCTAATAGTGATAAACTTTTTAAATAACGAATATCTTGATAAGTGGGTTGGAAATCGAGGACCAGTAAGGGGGCTTGCTAGATCGCCGGATCTCACGCCTGTCGATCATTTTTATGGGGCTATTTAAAAACTTTGGGTACTCGAGATCCTATGGAACCGTAGAAGAACTACGTCGGGCAGTTGAAACAAGTGTAAATGGAATTGGTCCAGATACAATCAGGCAATCATGTGAGACAATCGTTAAACGTTGTAGATTGTGTATACGAGAGAATGGTGGCTTGTTGGAACATCTACTTCAGCCTTAATTCTAGGATTTTTATAATTTCTTCTTTATTATCGTCTCAGCCACTGATTTCGGTCATTTTGATTAAATAATATTAGTACGTTTCATATCACTCTTATTTTTGTTTTAGTGATGCTGGGTCGTCAAATTTATATCAGTGTTCTTGTGAACCACTTTTAAGTAGTACGACCGCTTACAGTTGCTGAGCAAGCACATACGTTAAATCACAGCCTACTACGGTCAAATCGTAATTTTGCTATTTTTCAGTTTTTCTTCATTGAACATAGGAATGTTATACATGGATGAAAAGCATTTTTATGACCATTTAAAAAATGTAAAAATCAAATATGGCGCCCATAAGAAAAACAAAAGTTGGGTACAAGCGCAAGAAACCCAGTGAGCCTAGAATTTTTCTAAGGCCATTTTTGAAGTCCTCATTACTAACTACCCCTATGCTGAAAATTTGATGACTGCATTTTTTATAATAAAGAAAATATTAAGGTTTTTAGAAAACGCACACTTTTGGTTTTCACCCTGTATCTCAGTAACGGAATGGATTTAAAAAAAATGTAATCCCGGATTGTAGTTAGTCGTATAAGTGCGCAACTTTTTCCCCATTTAACCAACCTTGTAACTCTAACGGTTTCCAATATACCCATGTACTTCATGTTATCCTGGACACCCGGTATATAAGATTTATGGACAATATGCGTCTTTATGGTTTGAAATAGGCTACATTAGGTTAATTAGTAACGTTGGTTAGATATTTATGTGTATCTAAATATATGCAGGGTAATTCGTCTCCGCCGACTTGGAAGATTTTGCCTTCGTGAATGGGAATATTTCTCACCGGTTTTTTTCTTATGATGTTTGATTGTCGGCATGGTTTAAAAGTATGTTGAAACCTACCGTCTCATAAGTTCGTAACTATGTACCTAAAGTTGTACTTTTTATATGGAACATGCTATATATTTTTACATTTTTCAAATTCTCGTTAAATTATGAGGCAAAATGTAATAAGGTATTATTGTTTCAGACTATGTTAACCTCATAAACACGTGTGCATTAGATCCATTTATGACCTAATCTTGGTACCAAAACTCATATGTTCCATTAAAAAAATATAAAAGTTTGGGTAGTTACCAACTTATGAGACAGCCTGTAGGTTTCAATAAAATTTTAAATCATACCCACAAACCAGCCTCATAACTAGAAAAAAACCGACCCCATTGCAAGAAAAACGTTTCGAAAAATCTTTATTTCCAAAGACACAATCTTCCGAGTCCGCCGATCATAGATGAAAGATTTAAAAAAATGAACAGTGAATTTTCCCAAAAAACTTTTGTTAAAGTAAGCACTATAACGATATGTATGGATTTGTATTCGGATATTTATTATTTGAAAACCAATTCCGTTGAGAGTAAAACAATAGCAAGTTGGTAAGTTGAATAAATAATTCTCCATTTACAACCATTCATGATTTAGTTTTTTTCTTGTTTTTTAGATTTATAGTATGTCAAAAACAATACAACAAAGCAATTTCGATGTTAGAATTAATATAGCGCCGCCAAGTAATATCATTGGTTTGTTCTATTGCTACAGTCGCGTTTTTCTGATGTCTTGCTAAATAGTAAAAGGTATCAAGCTAGCTGAAATTTTTCGAAAAGGGGTGATTTTTTTATTACTTTCAAGTCCTTTACCCCCGTTTACAAGTGTAAACAGGGGTATAGGATCGGATCATTCCTTGACTGAAAAGTTATACAATAAATGCATGAAATGCTCCCGTTTTGGCAAAGTACGCTTTGGAACATCTGTTTTCATAATTCAGCATTTCGCGAATAAAGTGAAATATGATAGCACTGGTGTTTTGGAAAATAGTCTGGTTAGGAAACTGTTTTGCGAAAATCATACTAGGTTAACGGTTTAAGGAGGCGTTAAGTTCAAATTCGTTTCTGCCAAACTGGTACAGAAGAAATAGGGCAGCGATTACTATTCAATGTTCGTGGATGTATTAAAAGAATAGAATTTAGAATGGTTCAATATGCAGCCAAAGGAATTGAAAGATACGCTAGGGGACATCTTCCTAGAATACGATACACTCAGCTTCTACACAATGCCAAAGCAAGTGCGGTGTGTTAAAATTGAATTTGCTATGTTTTACGTATGTCACGTTTTCAGGCTATCGTAATTGAAAAACACATAAGAGGGTGGTTAGCCAGACGGTGGTACGAAAAAAAATATACGTTACGCAAGACCATGTGCCATTAGGATCGCGAGACAAAAAGACGTGGAACGAGGTAATAATGCGCAGACTCGAACAATTTTAATTTCGTTACAATTGTTTGGTGTCTATATTATTTTTTATTTTAAGTATTTCGGTATCATAAACTAATTTTCCGTCATTTTTTCAGGCTACTAAGCTGTAACGCACAAACGCTTGTTTTGCACACGCGAAGTAATTTCTGTGTGCAAAGCATTAGAAATTTGCGTGCTTTTCTCTGCATTTTTTTTTTTCGGCTGGGGAAATCTTCGCAATAACAAAAGTCTTCATTTTCTTTTTAAGCAAACTACAGAATATAAAATGCCAGTTTGTAATACTTTAAAAAATATATTGACTGATATTTTCGGAAACAACGTGTAATGGATGCAAATCTTTTAAAATTCATCTTAAATTTTCTTTTCAAAACTCTATGCTGGGCGAATTAAATATATTGTTGCTGTAAATTATGGAGTTATACATTTTAAATGTTAATAAGTAAGGCATTTGATATAAAGTGACTACATCATGTTTAATAATTGGGCCGTTGGAAAATTAGTTTATGATACTGAAATACTTAAAATAAAAAACAATATATAGTAGTCACCAAACAATCGTGACGAAATTAAAAAGAAAGTGAAGACTTTTGTTATTGCGAAGATTTCGCCAGCCGAAAAAAAAATGCCGAGAAAAGCCGTTTTACACGCAAGTTTCTCATGCTTTGCACACAGAAATTGCTTTGCGTGTGCAAAACAAACTTTTGTGTCTTACAGCTTAGTAGCCTGAAAAGGTGACGGAAAATTAGTTTATAATACTGAAATACTTAAAATAAAAAATAATATAGTTACCAAACAATCGCAACGAAGATAAAATTGTACGAGTCTGCGCATTATTACTTCACTACAGGTTTTTTTGTCCCGCGATCCTAACGGTACATGGTCTTGCGTAACGTATAATCTTTTTCGTACCACCGTCTAGCTAACCATCCTCTTACGCGTTTTTCAATTACAATAGCCTGAAAACGTAACATACGTAACAAGATAGCAAATTCAATTTTAATATACCGCACTTGCTTTGGCATTGTGTAAAAGCCGCGCGTATCATATTTCTAGATGTCCCCTAGCTTATCTTTGAATTTCTTCGATATATTTAACGCTTCTAAATTCTATTCTTTAAAATACATCCACGAACATTGAATAGTAATCGTTGCCTTATTTCTTCTGTACCAGTTGGCAGAAACGAATTTGAACTTAACGCCTCCTTAAACTGTCAACCTAGTATGATTCTCACAAAGCAGTTTCCTAACCAGATATTTTTGCTATTCCTTAATACCGATATTTGTTTCTCTATTATTCTATCTCTATTCTTTTCTAAAAAGCCGGTACTATCATATTTCACTTTATTCGCGAAATGCTGAATTATGAAAGATGTTCCAAAGCGTATTTTGCCAAAATGGGAGTATTTCATGCATTTATTGTGTAACTTTTCAATCCAGGAATGATCCGATCATATATCCTCGGGGTCAAGGATCCTTTACCCCCGTTTATACTTGTAAGCTAATAAAAAAATCACCCTTTTTTGAAAAATTGTATTGTATTGTGTATTTTACATAAAATATACGATACGGCTACGCAAAGAAGGCTACGGAATAGAGGTTTGTTCAAGACATTTCAGTATCACAAGCTAATTTTTCGATGGTTCCAAGGACCCAATTATTAAACACGATGCAATCATTTTATATCAGATGCTTTATTTATTAATATTTAAAATTTTAAAGGATGGTAGTTAAAAATTCTCAACAAACATGTAATTCTATAAAAACGTTATCCATTCAAATACCTTAACAATTTATCGTTAGATGTCGAAGGACTATGAGATGAATTTGTATAAGCGTTTGTATTATGTATATACAAAATGGCTGAAAGTTGTGTTAAATAAAAAATGACAGGATATTTTTGACGTATCACAGTTAAATATTCACGTTTTATCAGTTTCCCTAAACTAGATTAAAAAAATATATATAAAATAAAACTCATGAATTAAAATCCGTATTGTTCAAACCATAAAGGAGCTAGTACAGTGCGTTACAGTATTTTTCGTATAGTATACTATTCTATAATGCAATTACAACACATACCACTTCCGCTCTTAGAATCTACTTGTACTGCAGGTGTAAATTGTTATGTCGGTCAAGGGCTAATGTTGGGAGTGAGGTTCAACAGATAAAAGTCTTGATGTTTGACCAACAACCATGCTATCACCGCACGACCCGTAACCATTATGAAACATATCCGGAATTTGCACTAATGATTCAACCAATGTGTTTTCATCAAGTAGCGAATCTAGAAGACCATGAGACTGACTTAACTTTTCTAAAGATTTCACATCATTATCCACTGCTGCTAAAGCGCGCTCCAGTTCTTCAGTTTCCTCTCGAGATGGTTCATATTCCCCGTTGCGATTTACTGTAAAGGATTAAAATGAATGTTATAAAGAAAAAACTTCTGCATTGCAAAAAAGTAGCACAAAGTACATTATAATGTATTATTTACGGCAAACTATAAGCAGGTATCCCACTAGGAATTGCAACTATCGATGTCTGGAAAAGTAGGAAATAGAGAAACATCAATGCGTTCAACTCGCCTAAAATACCTTGACACGTTTGTCGTTTCCCGTTATACCGGAGGTTGATGCCAACTTGTTTATTTTAAAAAGGACGTCTTTTATATTAATTTAGTTTTAATTAATTCTACATAAGATTCCCTATATCTATATGCAGCTGTTTTTGAGTTATATCGGGTGCGCCATTAGTGTGTCGGCGGAGTTCAACGTCAAAACTACCAAAGATGGAGAAATGAGATTTTCTGTACATATATAGTATACAACAGCATATTTTGTAAAATTGTTATACAAATATACACGGTGTTTCAAATTTCCGCAGCTGCCTTCAACTTTTTTATTTCCAATGGATTGCTATATCTTTTATTAATTATTTCGATAGCAATTTAAATTACCTTTGCAATGATGAATGGATATGTGCACTTCCGACAATTATTTTTAGCTATTTTGCAAATGTTGTTAAAATTTTAACAGTTGCAGACTCTGACGTTTTAAGATCTAGTCTGAAAACGATTGTACTGTCTCCGCTTATTCTTTTACTAACACTTTATATGCTTCAAGGAAGTATAATGTAAAAATATACACAGGATGTTAAATATGTCGTGCAACATCTATCGAAATTCAAACGCCATTTTTTCGATTTTTTTAAATACAATCTATACCTTTTGATATTGCTAGCAATTTCCTTGTAAAATAACCTTCAAACTGGTACCAGTAACGTAATACTTATTTCCAATATTTTCGAAGATTTATAATTTTACGGGAAATATGTTTTAATATTCAATATGCGGGACATCTAATACAGCTAGGTGGCCATGAGTTTTAAACAAAAACTATTATCTAACGAAACGTAAAATCTCTGCTTAAAATTTCCACCTAAACTTATTTTTGCTATCATGACGTCTGAGTAAAAAATGTAAACCCGTACAGAGACGGTTGAAAATATACGTAGAGTGGAGACATACCTTCTGAATTGTGTAAATTGCTGCAATATTTTTAAATAATTTTAAGAAAAATATATTGCATGACTATGAAATTGCTTTTATATATACGGGCTGTCCCAGATCGAATGATTCCATGGGTAACTTTCTTATCATTGAAGATGGAGATTTGGTTGAATGAGCAATGTCTTGCAGTTTTATGTGCTGATTTAAAATCTGTTTGAAAAAGTTCAAAATGTCGAACCCGTAAGAAGTTATTAAAAAAAAACCAAAAACTGTCACTTTCTTGTATGTCAAATATCTTCCTAAGTACAAGAGGTCGAAAAAAAGTTTCATATGAAAGTCACTGTTTTCGGTAAGACCAATTTAAAATTGATGTTAAACTAAAATTCAAGATGGCGGCTTTGGAGGTAGTCGTATCAACTTCCCTAGGCTTACGTGGACAAACACAGAACCAAACAAAAACAAACAAAATTTATATAAGAAAGCAAAACTTAATCCTAATAATCAGATGAAATGTGCAAAATGCTGGCCATTGTTAGCTAAACATAGTTGACACAGTTCGGGTTACTTTACGCAACGGATTTCGATTAATACTAGCACACGCTTCTAGCACTGCTTCGCGTAGTTCCTCAACATTATTGTAACGGCAATTATATCCATATACAATACCTTCTACTTTAACGTAGCCCACAAAAAAAAAGTCATGAGGCATTTGATCCGCTGATCTGGCTGGCCACCGAACATTAGTATTGGTGGCAATAACCTCATTGTCAAATCATTCCATGAAATAATCTACCACGTTTCTTGAATTGTGGGCCGGGCAGCCATCTTGTTGGTACCATAACCCAAACCTGTCTGCCAAGCCAGGCCATCTATGAAATCTTCTAAGGATGTTTGGAAAATTTCTAAATAACGATGAGCAGTTAAGGTTCCATTAAACATAAGTCCAATTAAATGACTTCCCATTATGCCGCAAAATACATTAAATCCGAACTTCATTTTGAAGTGAAAATACAACACGTGGTTCGTCCTGGGACCAGTAGTGCTCATTGTGTTGATTAAACACTCCGCAGTTAGAAAAATAAGACGCATCTGTCCATAATACTCAACACGTAAAATTATTATTTTCAGTACTCTTGTGGATAAACTACCCAGAAAATGCTACTTTCCGATCATAATCTAGCCGTAAAGTTTGGGCAATACGGAACTTGTATGGGTGAACCTTGTGCCTTCTTAAAATTTGCGATGCTATTGATTTAGATACACCAACCTGTGCTTCTATTTCTTGAGTTGAAATGCCTGGATTAGCTGCGACACAAACCATTGTTATTAACTCACCGTTATGATGTTCTACTAATAAATTATTTTCCCTCGCTTTAATGGGCTTTCTCAAATTTCCATACCGCTGCTTTGTAATACTGCAGATAACACTTTAGCTTCAGTGCCTGTTTTTTGACAGATTGTGATAAACTTTGTTATTGTTTTTCATCATAGCTACATACTTACCTACTTGATTGGACATTAGAAAAAGTAGTGTCACGATGTTTTTTGTGGTTCAAGTTCTTAATATGTGGTTAGTACTGAACTAATACATATGTTACCAAGAATTACAGGAATTACATACAAAGCTCTTCCAAAATAAATTTCACCTGATTTTGTTTGGATCCTACTTGATTAAAATGTAAAAACAATTAATTTTATTGGTATTTTTTATTCATTCATACGTTATCCTACATCGAAAAGAGAATAAAAAATTCTATTCAGTACCCTAAAAACCCAATATGGCGTCCATTAAATTTAAGGAAGTTGATACGAGTATTTCAAAAGCCGCCGTCTTGAATTTTAGTTTAACATAAATTTTAAATTGGTCTTATTGAAAACAGTGACATGAAATTTTTTTTCGTACCTCCTGTACTTACGAAGATATTTTACATACAAGAAAATGGCAGTTTTTAGTTGTTTTGAAATAACTTCTGATGGGTTCAATATTTTGAACTTTTTCAAACAGATTTTAAATCAGTACATAAAACTGCAAAACATTGCCCATTTAACCAAATCCCCGTCTTCAATGATAAGAAACTTACCCATGCAATTCCTCTCGATCTGGGACACCTGGTATACCGTAAGAGCGAACGTACTATGATCAGCCAGCCTAATTGGCATTTTTCGGAAATGTGACAGCAAAGTCGTGTTTTACACGTGTACGTGAACGAATATGCAGTTTATAACGTGAGCAAGGTGTTTTTGGAAATGCAAGAGCGAAGTTGTGGCTTGCACATGTAGGTGAACGAATACTCCGTTTATAACATGGGTAAGGGACACAAATTAATTTGCGTCTACGCAATTTTGTCAAGCAAATGACATTCCACAGTGACATTCAACACATCACACGTTCAGATGCGCTGAGTTCGTGTAAAATCGGGTGATCATAGGACGCTCGCTCGTACGGTATATATACATTTGATCTGTTTTGACATTGCAACTAAGAATAATAAATAGTAAGACTAAAAAGAACAAATCATTTTTTGTAGAATAATTACAAATGTTTCCAAAAAATGACTATTTATGAGTAATTATGTATACGAAATAAAACAGTTATTCTCTAAAATTACTCTATTTTTTTTTTCTACACACGATAATTATCAGTTGTAATAAATAAAAAACACTCCTGAGTTTTGTGGCCAGCCTTTTAATTGAAAACGGAAACTACTTATCTGTAAACTATCTATAACATTTCGGCGGACACAGCCGCCTTTTTCAAATGATCAAAATTGAAGTTAATTTAATTCAAGTTACTGAGAAAATTGTCAATTTTGTCAGTTCTGACATGTAGTATTGATTTTACATTTTACAGCAGAATTAATTTTGACCATTTGAGAAAAAGCCAAGAAAACCCCAGGAATTTAATTTTTCCTGCATCATTTTTAATTACCACAATCGGTTTTTTTTTTCGAAGCTACACCACTACCAAAATTGTATTAAAAATTACACTCCAATAAAATCATTTGGTATATTAATTAGAGCATATGTAATATTTAGTTGTTTTAAAGTCGATATTGGAATGTGTATGTAATTAATTAGGAATTTAAGTTTAAAGAAGTATTTACTGTTTATAATATTTTTAATATCCTCATTTCACAGAAAACGTTTTTGAGAGTAACATAAGGTACACTTCAATATGTATTTACTGTTCCATTTGAGAGTAAATGCTTTCATTGTATTGGCGATATACATAAATATCAATTTTAGACAGAATTTTGTGCCTAAAAACCATTTCATTTTTCGATTCATTTCATAACCATTATTTTCTAAAGTAACTGAAATAGTAATAGGGCTTCGGATATTTTACAATCTGGTTCAATGTAGCGGTAGGTGGCACACGCATTCAGCAGATACGTTGGGAACTTTTGGTTACCGTTTGCTTCTACTTAATGCCATCATTGACAAATGAAAGCACAATTTTCTAACAGCTCTATTGACTATGAAGTACGGATGTAATTCGTATGCATGGAAATTTGTCACGTGACAGCCAAGATCGAAACATAGAGAGAAGAAAAATTCTGCGCGTAGAGGTTAAAATTGAAGACTGTTATTTTGAAGGTGAGCGCACGCGGAAAAATTAAATTTACTATTTGTTATTAAAAACTGGGTTAATGCCAATATTTGACAATATACGATACGAATATATTTACAAACTGGTCTTATAATAACTACACCTAGAACCGGTACATAAATGTGACCAATATTCTACTCCAAGTATGTTACACCATTGGGTTATTAAGGTACGCTAATTGTGGTTCCTAATGATAGGTGCCCTACTGGGAAATGCATAACTTTGTTTGAGTAAGCATTTATGTTATAATTTATAATTAACATAATACATATCCAGAAACACTTATCTAGTAAGTATTAAAATTCCAAGTGTATTCGACTGAACATCCGCATCATGGCGTACCTTTCCACCGTCGTTTCCTTGAGACTTGTTCGCAGTGGTGAAAAATATTTTTATATAACGAAAACGGCTGCTCCACATGTAATGACGTAATGTTTGCATAATTGTAATGATCTTTAAAACATGTCAACGTATCTGTAGGAGCACTGACATTATAAATCAGTCTTAATCTCGCCAAATCTGTATTTTTTTTTGTGATACACTATTAAATTTTACTCTAACGCACACTTTTCTCGTCACTAAAGGTTTTTAGCCCTCTTTGCACGTTATCTACTATTTACAAGGATTCGACTAACGGCAATGAAGACCTTTATAATGCTACCAAATAAAAACGAATGCCAACGTTATTACTTGGTAATTATTGAAAACAATTTGTAAAACAATTTCAACTTGATAGTGTTGAAATTTCAATTGACTTGCTTTGACGGCAGCAGCTTCTTTTGCATCAAATTGCAACATTAGGGAGCGGAGTGGATAGAGATGTTGAAAATAATAGAACGCAGTATAGTGAGTATAGTGCTGAGGATATGCGAACTATGCACGAAATGTACATACACAATTAAAATAAAGTATTGTGAAGAAAACATCTCAACACCGTTAGGGTGCCAGGGTCTTGAGAAAGAAGAAGAAGAAACGAGGAAAACATTTTTGGAAGCTTTTTAACTCGTCATTAATAGAACACAACTTCCAACCATGTTTCCCATCGGATCAACTCCACTGGCTGTGGGGGTTCTGGGATATTAGGACACTATTCATGAAATTGCCGAATTCGTTTGGGAGATTTGACATTTGCATTAGACTGTGCTATTAGTTGTAGATTTGGGTAGTGGCGAATAGTTACGATTACGAAATGTAACGCATACAGTATATACGTTAAATGTAACAAATTAGGGAACGTAGGTTTAAGCAAGGGGCCAGCACGAAGCATAGCTGATTTGCTATCAGTTACAAACATTAACACTTGAGTTGCCGAAAATTTGAACTTTTGTAAAGTGGCTAATATGACGTTTTTAAAGGTTTCAACGGTATACAATGTACGTCTTGTACTGGGTATTAAATATTGATGTGACGATCAACTTGGTTTTAGTATTTGTACTGTAATATGCTCCATTGATTTTTTCTTTGAATCCGTTAATTCATCTACGGTCAGCCACAATTTTTTACCGTTGTATTTGAAGTCTGAATATTTGAAATAAACTTTCAAACATCGGTCATCTAACAATAATTTTGACGAATTATTTCTTTACTCACATTTGCTACTAAAACACGGTAATATTTTTTTACGCGATTGTTAAGTTTCTCGCCTCCTAGGTATGTGTGTATAAATGTTTTTATTCATACGATTCATGGTATTACCGGAATATCACCCGATTTCTACACGCCCATGGACACCCGTTTTGCGAACCTTAGTTATTTTAGTATGGGAACATCTCCGACAATGTTAGAGTATTATAAGATGTATTGTATCTATGTAGACAATTTATTTTAAAAATAGGAAGTTAAAAAGAACTAATTCTAGCATTACCAATAATCGTTTTGATTATCATAAAACCATGATTTCTTTCACACATTGTATCCATGAAATGTTCGTCTAACTTTGGTAAACGTATCTTTCATAAAACGGTTGTTCAACTAAACTATTAACACAAACTTTTATTACTACATCTTTTAAACTAAATTTAAAGCGCATTCATCGAGGCGCATTCTCCCTACCTCTATAGGTTTGTTTCTGCAGCGATTTAAAATCGTTTGAAATCGTTAGAGCATGCGCATTACAAAAATAGTGTTCGTGCAGTTAAAACGTCAAACTCTGACTACTAGTTTGACGTAATTTGACGTTCGCGCAGATCTCCAAATTAATTTCTAACCGTTTGCTGATAGTTGCTCCAGTTTGAAGATTATCGTCCAGTGATCCATCAGACGCATGCGCATTGTTATATTGTGAAGTGAAAAGTTGTTATAAGTTTTTTTGTATATGTTCACACTTCAGGCGTGTTTTATTCATGTCTGTGGTTTTGTTAGGAATTAACAGTTGCTTTAAGGTTGTAATTCTGTTTAAACATTTCGCGTTTATTTCTGTTTTCGCTTACCTCTTTTTGTAATATTTGAATGTAAGATAAATCTATTGTTTTCATCTGCATATTTGAGTATATTTTCTCTCTTAAGTCTATTAAATACGCTTGTAACTTATACATCGCCTGATAATTGTAAAAAAAGCGTTCGTGCAGTGAAATTGTTAAATCAGTTTTGGTTTGCGCATGCGTAGATTAATTCAAATTAATCTCTGATCAAACTATCACAAATCAGCTGCAGAAACAAACCTTATATCTCTGGTTTCATTATGCAAGCTACAGGATGTACCTATAAGACGTTACGGCAATTTGATATGTGTAAAAGTCGAACATTTTAAGTGGAATTAGTCCCTCATTTTTGACATTTGTATTTTACGTTAACAAATAACTTTCTGAAGTTATATCCAGTAAGAAGCATTTTCCAATTATTTCGAAGGATAATTTTTCCTAATTGATTTAGTCATTTTATATGAACATACAATTTTCAGATTTCCCGAATTCATACTTTTCCAAACATCGATTATTACAGTTCCCTGTTGGACATTCTGTAAGCAGTTAAATAGTTATGTAACCTAAAAAAATATTGCAGATAATGCCAAACTGACTATTTACTTAAAAGTTTCAAAATTCAATTTGCATGTGCAAACTAGTAGCACCATTTGGAAAAACCAGCGACGCCATATTACGAGGCAAATTCGGACAGTAAGGGCCGTTCAGTCATAAAAACAATTACATCCGTTAGAAAAAGTTTTTATTGACGATTTCCTACAAACGTTGCACCAGCTTCTTTAACTAACAGCAACTATCACACGACTATTGAAACAAAATGATGACGCCAGTGTCTTCATACGTAATCAGTAGGGCGCTACATGCGTGAAACTTTGTTCGGAACCGCCAACATTTAAATATAAACTAGCGGCCTTTACTTGCCGAACTTGCTTCGTAGACACACAGTTGATTTCATTGTATTACTATTAGGTGTATTTCGGTAATATTTCTGCGTTTTGTTACGTTTTCATAGCAAAAAATACTTTAAAAATTCAACATTTTGAAACATGATACAGTACCTAGTACAAGCGCACATTAGTTTAAAATTGCCACCAAAGATTGCAAAAAGACTTGCTTAGGATCTAAGACTGATTACTTCAGACCCTAACAGCTTCTTCATACTCTATAACTCAAATCTCAAACTTTTCTTTCTTATCTAGTTTTCTACGTATGTTATAGTATTCCTTTAATCGATGATTAAAAGTAAATAGCTTTATGAGGTTGAAAGTAAATGCAATAAAATATAATAACCGTGTTTATTACCTGTAAAAAAATCATTAAATTCATCTGGTTGTATTGTGTTGAGAACATTCGTAATATCTGGTTCTTCTAATAAATGTCCTGCTTGTGAAACAAGTACTTGGTCATCAGCAGGTAGCTCCAGATCTGGTTCTTGCAAACCCAATACTTGTTCAACCATATCCTCTGCTAATTCTGATGAATCGTCTTGTACGTCGGAAGTTTCATCTGGAAATTAAAAAAACGATCAGTTGGTAATTTCTTGTGTAATGCACGGAATTACACAGAAACGTTATGTTTCTGCAACAATCACGGCATACAAATTGAGAAACAAATGGTGAAAGTTTTATGCCGCGCCGTGGTAGTGTCAAAGTTAGACGGATACATAGTTTCGAATTACGTTAAGGCTATGCTCACATAGGGTAGTTAAATTAGTGCAATATTTCGACTTGTTTGGCAACTGACGTCGATTTTGCTATGTCATAACGTAACCTAAACTTCTTTTGTGATGCATCGAATAACACTTAAGCATTACAGTAGTGATCGGCTAAAACGAACCCGCTTAAAGCGAACTACCGGTTGCTGCGTACCAAAACCGAGAGTCCCGTTATATTTGCCATAAAAATAATACCAAAAAATACTTTTTATTGCGAACCCGCTTATGATGAACTTCCGTATAATACGAACCAATTTTAGTCTTAACAAAAATAGTTTCTGTTTGAAGCGAATACTACATTAATACACAATATTCGGAAAGCCCGGGCAACACCGTCAAGAAGCTTTCAAAAGATAGATTAACCTTATTTCTGTGCGCTAATTTAACGGGAAGTGAAAAAAGAAAATTGCTAGTGATAAACAAATCACATAATCCACGATGTTTCAAGCACATTAAATAAATTCCCGTGAATTATAAAATCAAGTAAAAAATCATGGATGACTGGCGATTTGTTTATAGAAAAACTGAGACTGTGGGATGAAGAAAAATTATTCTATAAATTTAGTCGATACAATAAATTTTAGTCATAAAGCATGACAAAAAGATACGGAGAAAACTATCACTAACTGTTTCAAACATGTTGGTTTCTGCACTTCTTTTGATGAGTTTGATTGATAACGAATTATCACTTTCACAGTGGTTGGAGAAGCAAAAATCATCTTTAACAACTATTGATTTATCTGTCGTTGATAACGAAGTCGTAATAAGTGTTATGCGGAATATCAATTT
Source organism: Dynastes maya (assembly GCA_029619315.2). Lineage (NCBI taxonomy): Eukaryota > Metazoa > Arthropoda > Insecta > Coleoptera > Scarabaeidae > Dynastes > Dynastes maya. The sequence continues at coordinate 52,893,757 of JAROYE020000003.1, read as the reverse complement.
TAACGAATTCGTTCATGTGGATGATCAAGTTGCAATCGCCGAATTCTTAACTGACGATGACATAATCAAGAGCGTACTCAATGAATTTGTAGGCGATTCCAGTAGTCTAATCAAGAAGCGCTGCAATATGTTAGGAAGCTTCACTAATTCTTACAGTCTCATAATACCCCTAAAGATGCTTTAGAAATATTCGTCAACATTGAGGATAATAAGGAATAAATTTGCGCTGGCGCGAAATTGGAACAGTCAAAAATTACGCACTTTTTTAATCAGTAACTAAAACATGAAATATTAAAATGTATGTATGCAGTATTTCTCTATATTTGTACACTTATGTACAAATAAATATCGTTTGAATGATGTACTTATCACTATTTCTTTAATTTGTCAAATGTATTTAATTCAAATGGATTAAATAAACCAAATGGTTTATTACGAACTCCGCATATAACGAACTGAATTTCTCGGTCCCTTGCGGGTCGTTATATCCGGTCACTACTGTATATGATTAGCAATTTCTGGGATAATCATGACATACAAATTCGAAAAAAAAACGTTAAAAGTATTAATGGAGCGCCGTGGTGGTGTCAAAGCTTGACATGTGTATAGTTTCGCATATGCTAATTCTTAATTCTGCATTACACCAATATGCGAACGTTCATATTTGCATTGTGCAAACTATGCCACTACATTTTAATTCTTGCACTAATTTCGCACTACCCTACATATGTGAACACCATTATACTCTGTAATAACATTCTAACTTGATTTAACAAGTAAAAACTTAAAACACATTTTCAGATCATCTTTCTGTTAAAAGTAAGGTGAAATCTAATGAAATACAATATACAGAAATTTTGAAGTGCAATCAGCTGGATTCTGTTTTGATGGTACATGATACCAGTTTTATATTTATTTCGCCCCGCTAAAACTTCCGGAGGTGGCACATTATCCCACTGTAAGCCCATACTCCAAAGATGCTGCGGCAAACGTTTAGCAAAAAGAGTTAAAGGAGCTAAGAAACCTAACGGATCAAAAATGCAACAAAATAGCGTGCTGAGTCCATATTCTCTGATCAGGGGCAACCTCATAACCGAAATAGTCCTGAGAAGATTACTAAGTTAAACCTAGAATTTTTACAACAAAATCTTGTTCGTTAAAATGTAGATAATTTTCTTAGCCATCATCAAGTAGTAGAGAGGTCAAAAAAGTTCTATTGTTACCAGTCCATTGTGTGATTTGAAACCAGCACGGGCCAAAAGAGCTAGTAATTCGTTTTTTAACTGCTTAGCTTCCAAACGTGTGGCATCCGCCAACAATGTCATCGACATATGTTTTTTGTTCAACAATTTAGACGCTAAAGGGAATTCTGTCTTTACCTTTGCTGCTAGCTGCTGTATGGTGCGAATAGCCACTGAGCAGCTGAAACTCCGTAGGAGATTGTGTTCAGTTTAAATGTCTGAATGGAATCTGCAGGAGACAACCTTAAAAGAATTCACTGATAATCTCTATGGTCTTCATTGAATAAAATTTAACGATACATTTGCTTACTGTAAACGGAGAAAACAATCAAATGAGAGCAAAAATTAAACAAAATAGAAGCGATGTCCTTTTGGAGTTTAGAACCTGCTAAGAGAGCGTCTTTTTATAGGAGGATTGGCCGAAGTATTAACCACTCGCAACTTAGTAGTGGCACTTGTCGACTTCACCACACGATGAGGGATATACTACATTCGCTCTGTCACAGCATCCGAGATCACTGGCTCCATATGGCCTGTATCCAAATAGCCTTGCATAAACGCACAATACCCTTTATAAAGATCAGAGTCTTTTAATAATCTTTTCTCTAAAGACATAAAGTGACGAGGAGCAAGGGCATGAGGATCGTTGAATGACGGTTCAACAAAACAAAAAGGTAAGGTAACAACAAAATGGCCAGAATCGTTCCCAGTATGAGACTTTTAAACATGTTTTCACACACGATATCGTCCGGAGAGAATATGGGTTTTGAAGGTATTTCTTCCATTTCCCAAAGAAACATGAAATGTGTGTAAACTGGATTACTGAAAATCACTTACAACTTTTCCCATCATTATCCAACCAAACAGTGTTAACTGCTGTGGGTTCGTTCAATTTACCCGGTAAGCGACCATTTCTTAAAATCAACAAGATCCTAGTACCTAAAACCATGTCGATCGAACTTAGAGTATGAAAATGAGGATCTGCTAGTTTCATATTAGATGTATGCTCCCATTGAGATGATGGCAACGACATCGTAGGCATGTCCTAGACCATTCACTGAAACATCCGACAGAAAGGAAGGGACACCCAATCCCCTTGCGCATCGTTCGGTAAGAACATTTGCCTGGCTAACAAAACGTGAATTTTCTCAAAAGAGCCACGAGCAGTAAGTATCTCAACAATCGCCGTGGACAGCAAAATTCTGGCTGAACAATATCACGAGTAAGCGGAGAAATGGTTTGAGAAGTATCGGGAGAAGCAAAAGGGTAAACGGACGGACAATGTAGAAGGGTGTGATGCCCAGTTGGGCATAATCGACAAATAGATTTGGAATTACATCTACCTAGAGAAATGTTTTGCACTTAGGCAATTGAGACCATTTATTCTGCTTAACAAGCTCATATTTTCTCTTGGCGACATCGATAAACAGGAGGCTTATTTTGACAAACAGGGCAGTCACTGCTGGTGTTCACAAACAAAGAAGCGGGTTCGCGAAATTTTGATTTATTAGATGGCTTCGAAGTTGGGGGAAATCTGGATTCATCCCCAACATTGGTAGCAGCTTCAAAGGCATCACACTGTTTTTCCAAGAAGGTTTTGAGACTCTTAGAAGTAGGATCTCCAGTACCATGATATTGTAATTCGAAGCGATTAATAGTATCCGAATCCAATTTGCGAAACAGCACAAAATCACACTGGACTATCGGGTATGGTAAGTTCTCTAAGATGCCGAAGTTATCTAAGTTGCGTAATGATTTAAGGGATTCAGCGCTAACCTTTTGAGCATCTAAAAGTCTATTGAAATAATAAGTAGCCAGCAAACGCCTATTCTGGTATCTGTCATACAAATTATCATACGCGACGGGGTAACTAGCGCAGTAGACTGGCAAATGAAAGAGGTTCTTTATCAAGATAATAAAGCAAATAATGAAATTTTTCACTACTACTGACCGTGGTATAATGACAATAATAATAAACTTTATTTGCCCAACAGATTTACAAATAATATTATTAGTAGTATTATTGTGAATCAAAAGGCTACATAGCCCAAAAAAGCTTAACCATGTCAGTACGTCTCCAGAAAAGACAGGAATATTTTACTTTAGACAATTTAACGTTACTTACATCAGGCTGAGAAATTACATTTGATCTACTAGAGGCGGAAAATTGGAACAAATCATGAAAAGCGGCTTAAGCCGAATAGTATTTGGTATCAATGTGCGAACCAATATTTTCTTCGTATCTGCATTTTCTTGTATCAAAATGCCTAACAATGAGTTATGATGACCATACAATTCATCAAAAATAACATTGAACGTGCCAATGTTATTTATGTCACATTTTATACAATGTATGGAGAGAGGGCTCCTCTAGCGCACTCTGTGATAAAGTGTAAAGTTCCTCTATTCTATTACCTGCAAGGTCACGAAAAAGGCGGGCTTGCTTAACTTTAGTCGACGACATGTTGTCAATAACGGGAGAGAATAAACTATCGAAGTGGAACACAATTTAAAAAAAAGCAAAAATTATAAAGCAAAACAACAATCAAAGTGTGTAATAATTATTAATATCAAATTTATTTTAACTATATATAGCATATGTTATAGTAAATGCATTGCGCTGGTAAACCAGGAACCCAAAAAATACGAAGGAATAAGATATGCGCTTTTGTCGTCAAAATCAGCCAAGAAAATAACGATAATCATCTATCATAAAATGCAAGAGCGAAACAGCGGAATTAAAAACTGGCGCAAAAAACGCTTGGCGAAAAACGCGTAATCCAAGTGCGAATATAGAAAAGTAAAGCGTTATATCTAAACAAACTAAGCGATAAATTTATAAACTGTACAATGAACAATAATTACATATAGTACGGGTAAATTTAAAGCAGTATGCGAGGGGTAATACACATGCCCCTAATAGGAAAGAGCAAATATAAAAAGCGATCCAACAGAAAACAAAATGTAAATCGCACCCATAATTAATAAAAACGCGGTAATTATCCCGTTCGAAGGACCAAAGATGTTCGGGTTGAGCAAATTAATAATTTGAGTACGACTTACCTTAACTGGACTAGTGGACTGTTAACGCGCGAATAATGTCGGAGTCGAATAAAATGCATAGAAAAAAATGCGAAATAAAAAATACTAAGACGTGAGAATGCAGTGGTTTCAATAGTACGAGTGCAACATAAATACACACAAATATAAAATAGAAAATATAAAAATGTATATAAAACCCAAACAGCTGTGTTACTCACTATATATATTTTACACAAAAAACATCGGTTGAATTTATTTTAAACAGTGTAATTCCAACAATTTAATTATAAAAGCTATTATTAATAACTTTTATTACAATATTCCAAATTTAGTTGATTTTGAAAAATTGAAGGAATTGAAAAATTTTGATAAACCTATTTCTGTTTTGATGCAAGGTTCTTCGATAAAAATTTATCACACAAAGATTAAATTTGGGTAAAATTAATAATATTTTTCGAAAAATAGCATTACAGTGGGTGACCGATTAACGAACATAATCCGTTCCAAGACTAAGTGATTTCTCATGGACTTTAATAGGAAATTATTAATTCGTCCTGAAGATCCAGACACTGAAATAAAAATTATAAAGTTCTTTGTTCATATTAATCAATTCTGGATTTTTTTGTTTATGGGGCATTGAGGAACCACTCCAATGTCTATTCCTTTTTCCCTTCTTGCACAAAGTGATGAATGCCACTGTTGTAGAGATCCCCAGTTCTATTAACTTCAACATAGTTTGGGTGCCTCCCTAAAAATCTTTGTCAGCATTCGTTGTCCGGTTTGTTTGCAGTCCAGACTCTTTGTTAACTGGTCCCTCACTGTATTTAGATTTTAACCATTTGTTCCCAAACAAGCAATAGCTCATCAGATCTGAATTAGATTATTTAGTTTTTAGATTAGCATAATTATATTAACCCAAGAACGAATACTAGGATTACGAGTGATCCCAACGCATGTATTTAATTATTTAGGTATACACTGTAGAGTTAAATACACAGAAACATAAAACTTTCCCATTTAATGCAAACATTATGTAATTTATAAAAAAGTTAATAAAAAACCAACTTACTTAATATTATTGTGTTATCAACAACACTACATTTTTCTATTTCAATAGGTTTTGAAAATGGTTTCTTTTTCTTCTTATTCCTTTTCTGTGGCCGTATCATGGCCGATGGTTTAACTTTCTTTCTTAATTTCTTTGGTTTTGTTTCTTGGTACATTTTGTAGTTATCCTAAAAAAGGTGAAACATGTTTATGTGGAAGGTATGTATGTATACTAAATCTTACTCTTTTCCGTGCATGTTCCGGGCACAAAGGTAGTTCATGTATTATATCAAAAACTGGAACAGAACACTGTGTATTATCCGCAAATTTTGCAGTACAGTAATTAAATAAAACTTGATCGTGATTGTGCATTATATGGCGTGTGCAATACCTCGTACAAGGTAAAGCAGGTTGTTTACATGGTTTAATGTCACACATTCTGGGGGCAACCAATCGGTCATATCCACTAGGTAAATTTCTACTGGTACCATTGATATAATCCTTATTATATAAATCAGGCAGTGTAGTTACATTCCCAACATTGCTCTTTATTATTTGCTTTAAATGCCTTTTTAGTTCATATCTTGTGATTTCTAATCTTTCCTCCCGTGAACGGTCTTCCAACTTTAATTTCTATAAAAAAATGGTTAGTACATGTAAATTATATTTGCCTTGGCTTGAACTATACCTCAAGTCCAGTACTAAACCAATGTCGTTGATAATGATTAAATAAATCACTTGAGGAATCTATCCGCTGCAATGTTTCGTGATGTGTACTTCTTATACTTGATCGTTTACATCGTTGCTTTGTCAATGACAAATTTTTACTTGAACTAGCTTCTTGACCTAATCCTAACAAACATAAAAAATTATTTATCATAGTTATTGTAATATATTACATACCTATAATACTGCAGATACTACTTTTATGCTCAAAATCATCCTGAGGTTCATCTTTAATTTGGAAATATTTGCTATCTTCTAATCCTAAGGACTCTGTATCGAAAGTTGAATTTAAGTTACTAGTCTCGCTTTCACTTAAAATATCATGTGGTTCTAAACTATTTGTGGTACAATAACTATTCAGTGTTGCGTTCCTTCCACAACTGCTCAATGAAGCAAACCCATTGATCCTAGAATAAAATTGTATTTTTAGTGACCATTAAAGAAACATGTTATTAGTTAACCTATGATTTCCTTTGATCATATTTTCTGCATAAATTCTAAGTTGTATCATGTGAGTAAATATAAAACCATGTGTCTCATTGTTTGAAATGTTGGGTACACGTAACAAGATTTCTAGTTTTTTTGTAGTTTGTGTATACTTTATCTGAAATAATATAGATTATTATTGTTAACATTAATGAATACTTGTACCTACATTAAAATAACGTAGAATTTTTTGCTTGTTTATTATCCTAATTACTTTGTGAAAACAGTTCACTTGGCAGGTCAAATAAGGTTATACGATCAGTTATCACAAATGTTTTAACACATAAAATGAACTAAATTTGCTAACAAAATAAACTTTAAAGCTGTTATTGTAAATAAATAATTCAGATTAGTTTATGTAAAAGAATAATAAACTGTAATTGCTCTATTTGACAAATGATAAATTAGAAAAATTTACAATTATATCGTGTGTACCAACATAATATAATCTTCAAATAGAAGTTCCTAGAATAGTATTATAAACTGTAATTTCTTTATGTACAAAATGTAAAAATGCATAATTTAAATTGGAAATACAAAAAAAGAATAAAATTATAGTATTCACTATATAGGTTTTCCATTAATATTATGTTATTTAGAAATACTTTGGTCGGTTCCAGAACAGTTCTAAACAATTAAGAAGGTTACTTACTATATTTGTCTACCTTCACTTTGAATGACTGTTTGCGGGATTTTTTTAAATTAAATTATTGTTGCTACTGATAAGCATGTAGATATATGTTAAGAACAAATGCATATTATTTTTACTAGATATATAATACAAATGTAAATCGAGTAAGAGTTATTTACTTGAGTCTCACATATTCCTTAATACAGGCGTATGTAATATAATAATAAAGCAGTTACATACATAGTTCCTATATAATAAATACGCTAAAATTATTAAAATGAAGCCAAGATTCTAGTTATAATAATATGTCTTTCAGATCAAAGTATAAAGTAAAAAATAGATATCTGTATTTATTATTTCCATAAATTCTTTTGTACGAACTTAAAAATGTTATTGGCAACATTGGTACTGCATCTACAATTGCTATTAAAGTATTTCTGGATAGTTAGCTCTACATGTGCAGTCAATAGAAAAAGTATTCGCTGGTATTTAGGAAAGTATAGCATTAAAAATTGAAAGCAATTAATCGCGAAATGGGTCATCTATTCATTATCAAATAGATAAAAATATAGGATAAAAAAATTGCAACACGAATATACATATATTTTTAAAATGAAAAGTGTTTTCTAATTGCTCGAATCTTTGATCAAACAATTCGAGCAACACCTGCGTTTTTTTATGTCGTGAAAAATAGGAGTGTTTTAAAATTGTTCGAATTGTTCGATCAAAGATTCGAGCAATTAAAAAACACTCAATTAGTTTGTTTTTTAATTGTACCATCACTTTCATAAAAATCTGGGGCAACTCTCATGAGCTCATTTTGACGTTTTTTCAGTCTTGTGACAATGACTTGTCCATTTACGATTGACACTGATAGACAATTTGACATATTTTTTCATAGTTTACAAAAGACATGTTTAAAATGGGTAATGTCATAATAGTATCCTTTGTCCCAGATTTTTATGAACGCGATGGTATTTATCGTTCGAGCACTATTTACTCGAATAAATATTGTGCTGTCAGATTTGCTCGAACAATGTGATCTAAGAAACGATTGGAGCAATTTCTTTATTCATAACCTTAATTGACATATGTGTCATTCTAAACAATGTGTCAATTAAGACATTTATTTTATATGTGCTTTCAAATTTTAAACAAGTGACCGTTTTAAGTTTAATATACAAGATTTATAATTACTTGTGAATTAATAAAATAGCATTCTTATTTATAACTATACAATTTTCTAGAAATAATATAATTAGCGAGGACTTGTTTTGTTTGCTTCTCGAACAAGCTCGTCACTTGTATGGTAACAACGTAAAAGTACAAAGGAGAAGAACAACTTTATCATTCATTATTAGAATCATTATGAAACAACGTAAACGACACGAACGCATTTATGGTTACAAGCATTAGTGGACCGCTATCATTATAATCGGCGAGTTCGGGTATTCGCTCGGAGTAACTCTATTTACTCCAAATACTCTACTCTTTCGCGTTCGGGAATGTCGTAAAGTTACTCCATCCATTCGTTTAAGAGTATGGGTTGAGTGATACATTCTTGCTCTATTCCTAATCCCCTCCACGTGCTCTGTACTCTTGATTCGCTCCAAACAAATACCCGAACTCAGCTATTTCCGTGGATTTATGTCAAATTTTAGGTTATGTTTACATGTTCTACTTTCATGCTACTTGGTGTACGAAATAACTGCTAGAGCGACTGTTCGAACCAGTGCTGCCAGGTGGGAAAATAGTTGAGTGGTAGACCGATTGCAAAAATAGCGGTAGATTTGAATTCCAGAACGGTAGATGGGAGTAATTTCACTATTTAACGAATAGTAATTAGGAAATGAAATATATTTGTATAGAAAAAAAGGATTTTATTTATATTGGCAAGTTCAAAACATAAAGTAAAATAATGACAACAAAACATAACATAAAGATTCATATCTATCAATAAATTCATATATACAAAATTCTTATTTTGAATCAGACAAAACTTCAGACTTTTTATATATAGCATTATTGTGTCTGCTCAATAACGAGTCGTTAATATCTATACTGTGACATACTTTTGTGTATGCTTTCGTTCTTCAAATTCCTACAATCGTACTTGCGCATAAGGCATTGTGCTGTTTTGTTTTCAAAATATTGACTTCTGAAAAAATTCTTTCTGCCGAAGCAGAAGCTTAATATATTAAAAAAATATTAAAAACAAAAATGCACAAGTTTCCGTATAATTTACTGCCATCGGCATATCTTTCATTATTTACGTTAACCCAAAAATTACAAATTGAATCAGTTTCATTATAGTACTTACTTGCATTTCTTAAAAGTCTCCATTCATCGTCTACTTTTTGGATGCTATTTCCGTCGACAATATTTGGAAAGTCAGTTAACAAGGGCACGAGCGATTCCTCTTTCCAGTTAAAAATGGTATTTGGATTTAATAATTCTAGTAGTAGTAGCGGGCTTCCGAAATTAAACCTTTTTTGAATTTGAACAGCCCCTTCAATATAAACATCTAAGCATCTTAACTTAAAATGTTAGTTTGTTCCAAATTTAAACGACCTTTTAAAATATAATCATTTACTTTAGCTCCGAGATAACCGTTTTCTAAAGATTTATAATTGCGGGGATTTTTTACATTAATTTCTTCCAGCAGTTACGATGAAATTAAATTTCGTTTAATAAAAAAATCCAACAGAGTTTTATATATATTACTTACTCTTGTATGCAAATTATATATTTTAGATTCATTAAATTGGAATTCTCTATTTAAATTATTAAACAAAGGAAGATCATGTTCCAAGAAATATAAAAATGCCAAAAGTAACGGGTCTTGCAATTTTGCCAAAATATTTTCAGAAGATTGTACATCTGGTGGCAAAAACTATTCGACAATGTTCACCCGAGGTAGATGTATTAATAGCAAAGTGTTTCTCAAATCTCCAAAACGTCTTCGATCATTTCACGCACAGTGTTCTGGTAAGCGTGAACCGCCACAGCCGATTCTTACACGTTGGGGAACATGGTTGCAGGCAGCTCTTTGTTATGCTGAATATTTCAAACAAGTAAAAGCTGTTATTCTACAATTCAATCATGCCGAAGCTGCAGCCATTAAGGAGAGCCAGACAAAATTTCAAGAGATCCGTTATAAACTATTCGCAACAACTATAAAAGATTACATGACGTAAAAGAACAATTACAAAATAGAGCATTGTCGTTTGTGGAGACACTACAAATAGTGGACGAAGTACATACACTGCTGCGTACTATACATGACGCAAAATATAATCGCGCTTTAGAAAAGTTCGAGAGTGTGTTAAAGAAAGATTCCGATTTTATCACATTAAAACAAATTTGTGATGGTGCATCGACTAATCCATTAACTGAATTCAAAGAATACTTTAATCATCTATGTATTACATTCGTTGATGTCGAACGATCTTTTTCAAAATATAAATACATTCTTTCACCACGGCGAACATCGTTGAACGAGAGAACTGTGGAAACATATCTAATGATGTCAACTTTTTACGACTTTTATTCAGTGGGTGATAATACTAATGATGGTACTTCTACTGTTAATGTTCGGTAATTCCGATGCAGCCCGCTAACCTAATTGATAACGCTGCTTAAGAGGGTGAATGTTTCACAACTGTACTTTCTGAAGGAGGCGCACGCCTATGCCACGCAGAGACATTACCTCGGTTTAGTTATAACGTCATAATCTAACCTGAATTTATCTCTTAATATTAACAATTGCTTTTGTAGTGCACGGAATTGTACAGAAACGTTGTATGGCTTGTTTATTAGCAGTTTCAGCAGTAACTATGATATAAAAAATTCAAAAACAAATGCAGAAAATAATGCTAAAGTTTGACGTGTGTATAGTTTTGCGTTACACTAATTTGGCGCTACCCACTACCCTATCTGAACGCCACATTTAAGTTTACTTTATAATTATTAAATTATTATTGTTTGTTTATTACTAAACGTATTTAGATATTTTTGTAGCAAAAGCAACTTTTTGAATTTAATATGGAATCATGAAAAATCTCATATTATAACGCGCAGCTTTGGGTCACTACACTGAAAAAATGAATTCAATAAATCGTGTTCGTTGACTTCGTTTTGTTAAAGCAACAAAAAAAATATTAAGTAATAAATTTATTACATCATTGAACTACGTTTATGAAATTGAAACCCGTTTATCAACATAATAAATATCTGTTTATTAACTTACTTTGTGAGAATAAGCGAAACAAACTTTAGGGATTTTTCATTAGAATTAATAAATGTATTCTATATATCAATAAATCTGTTTATTGTATATAGTGTATATATGATAGTATGTGTTCATCGATATAATAAACAGCCATTTATTAAAATGATAAATTCGTTCGTTGAACCAATTTTGATAAAACAATTGTTACATGAACGTACTTTTATTGTACTTACATATCTTTTTCGTTCAGTGTATTCTGCACGTTATAGCAGGATAACCTGTAGACGACAAAAAGACTAGAAAGAAGTTTTAAAATATGTATTTCGTTTAATTTTAACATATAAAAGTATAAAAATATATCCGCGCACTATAAAAATATATTTTGATTAAGAGATAATTAACATTACTGGTTACGCTTATGTGTACCATTTTTGAAATCGTTTTACCGCTTTTAACCATATCTCCATATTGCAAAGATGCTGCTCTTTTTGTTTACCGTTCTCAACAGGCATAAATACCGTCTGAATTTTTCTTAGTTCCAACCAGTCTTGAATATTTCCCCAAATTCCTGAAATAAGTTGTGTCACCATGTATATTATTCAAAATACTTTATATGGTAATAATTTACTACTAAGTTGTTTTTCGATTTTCTATATTATGAACATAATAATTCACATGCCCGCAAAATCAAGATCATGCTTTATATGTTTATGCCAACTAACCTGTATTTAATCCAGCTAAGAAAGTCGCCCCTAAAATCGTTCTTTCATGTGAAGTGAATCGTATAATCTTTTGTCCTAAAATATCAGCCAATAGTTGACAGACAAAATCATTGTTTGATACTCCGCCATCTATGCTGCAATTTAAAAAAAAGTATAGATTGCAACAATTCAATAAATGCTTAGTTACAAAAATACCTTATTTCTTTAAGTTCTGGAGATTTTTGTTGGTATAACATATTATAAGCTGCAACTATTGTATAAACAATACTCTCGAGAATTGCTCTCATCATATGGTTTCTCGTTGTTGTTGGCTTGAGGCCCAAAAAGCCAGTTGCTGCCTGGTCATCAGACAAAGGTGGCTAACAAGTTTCGAAAACGATTAATTTAAATGGAAAGTAAAGAAAATACACGTGGCTAGTCATGTTTTAATTTTAAAGAAATAATTCTTACCCCTAAGCCGCTAAATGCTGGTATAAAAAATACTCCATCAGAATCTTGAACACTGTAAGCTTGTGCTGATATTTCTGAGATTTCCGAAGCAATGCCTAGATATATATAACTAATTTGAATTTGATCTTTAACGCTTACACGATTATTTTAAGATATCAGTGCATATTTGCATAGAAACAATACAAAACTAGGAATGTTTTGCTTTCAATATATGATGCACGTAATACCTACTATGCACTTAATATTTGTTTTTATATCTTTAGCAAGCCTGATATGTAATATATGTAATTCAGTTTTACGTTCTAATACTTGCGTAATGTGCTAGCTGGACTTTACGGTATGCTGAGTGTGTTGAAACAAAACGAATATTTCTATCTTCTTTATGGAATACTCACCTGTATCTATAGCCCATTGGATTAACGAGCCCGAATCTTTACACGATGCTTCAGTTAAGTAAGTAGAAACCTTATTTAAAGTCCAGGCCACTAATGGGTATGTGCCCTCAGTACTTGCAACTGGCTGTGAATCAGTATTAATATTAATAAAGCTACCGGTTCCTATAGTTATTTTCAAGTCTTTGGGCTTAAAACATGAACTTCCAAACATCGACGCTTGTTGGTCTGCAATCTATAGTAGTAAAAAGAAATTTGTATGTATTACATTTTATACATGGATATGTATGTATGTACAGGTGTCCTGTTGTAACGCGTCATCCTATAATGCGAATTTGTAGTTATGCACTATGCACTCAATGTTTTATTAGCTTGGATGCCTACAATGCGTACCATGATTTGCAATTACGTGTAGTGGTCGCACTCGACCAATCCTTCTTTTAAAGAGCGGATATATAAATCTAAACTCATTATGCAACGAATAATAGTAATTTCTAAACTAAGTTAATTTGGTAACATTCGCGTTTGACTATTAAATATATTGAATATTGTTTAAAAACGAAATATTTTAAGAATTACAAAAGTCCTTTTTTGAAGTATTGTTCAAAGATGGAATAAATCGCCGAAATTGGTCGCAACAGAATGATTACAAAATTTATTAATTACATAGATATTTGTTATTCCAGTGAACGGCAAAATCGTAAGGGGCATGACTCAGAGCCGCATATCGTAAACATGATACAAAGACGCATTAAGTGTATGTTGCATAATTCAGACGCTAAGTTTTTATTAATCTATTTAAACGACTCTTCTATAATTTCTGCAGTAAAACGGCTTCCTTTTGAAGTTAGTACGTCTTTCAGTATCGAAAACGTTCCTTTAACTTCACAACTTGTAAGCGGAGCAAAATTAAAATGCAATATAAGAGAGTTATATTTTATAAGTCTACAGTGGTACCCCGGTTTACGATAAATCTTATTACGGAATTTTCGGGCTACGGAAGAAAATTTGGACGAATTTTTATTTCCAAAACCGAAAAGTACTGCCGGATACGAGACGCGGTTTAGAATTTCTACAGATTCGGCAGAATTTAGGCTCGATTCGTATACATACTAGAAAGAGATAGTTATATATAGTTTAATGTGATGGTTTGTGTGGTTAACTTCCCACTATTCCACCATTTCGCATCTGACTTGAATTTATAGCTAATATTATTCTTTCTTTATCTTAAAATCCTTTTATCTTTGTGTAAAATTTTTTTCAAAGAACTAAGCCGAAAGTTCTACTGTCATACAATTTCTTACCTGTCGCGTCGCTAATTTTGTAATATATACGAAAAAGCCACCTCACCCTCACTGTCTTCCATACGCCAGGAAGAGTCTTATTAAAAGTAGTCCATGTAGGTGAAGTTATTTCTTTTTAATTTCAATCTTAAGAGTTTTTATTGATTTTTCTACGTAATTTTATTTTCTGTATGTTCAATTGTATTTAAAGTACCTAAAATGAATTCGTGATTATTTTTTTAATTACGAGAACGGATTATTTCTATATCCTTTATTTCTTATAAGAACATTTGATTCTAGTTACGAAATTTCGGATTACGAAACGTTTTTGGAACCAACTAATTCCGTAAATCGAGATACCACTGTATTTGAATTTTGTGTTTCCCCTACAGACCATTGGTTTAATGTATTTAAATCGGGGTTTCTGCTGAACACTACATCAACTTAATCAGTTTATTTCCAATATCACCCGGAATACTTTTTAATTTCTTGATTGTTTCGTTTAATATATTGAAAACGCGTCTCTCAATTTTATATTTCGACTTTCGTAGTATTGTATTGTCGTTGTTAAGTGTTTAATATGGAAAATAAATACCTTAAAAACCTAATAATGAAATAAAGAATAGATATAGTAAACATATGTAGAATCATTCGAGGAGAAAGCTTGATGCGAATACTACGACTGCGTACTATTCACTGATTCCTCGATCTTGAAATACCGCACACAGCACATGCTTTGCATGCTGCTCTGCTGTGGCTGACGTCATCCCATATAATTTTGCCGTTCTCTGGCTATTACATTAGTTTTATTCTTATCTGTCAGAGTCAATATCAAATGTCAATGCCTCCAATACATAAAAAACAAATCCGTAATACATACACGCGTTGCAGCAGGATAACCCGTATTATACGTATTATTTTAAGTGTATTAGAAGAAAAAGGGGATTAACGCGGGGATCAAGTATAAAACAAGAAAAAGAGATTAATGGGCATAACCCGCACAAAGTAGCCGTAGACACGTGTTTCGGACTTATTAGCCCTCATCAGTACGACATAACTAGGAGCATGGTGGGAGCTACCTAGGGAAGACAAAGAAATGGAACACGCCAGGAGGCCGACCACCATTTGCGACTTCGGTCAAAAGATACCCATTTCGAAGCATAACAAGTAACGTCGCGGCGCGGCAGACAAAGTCAACCTACGCGACTGTTTTTTACTTGATCCCCGCGTTAATCCCCTTTTTCTTGTTTTTCATTTCCGGGCTTGGATGTCGCGCAGGTTGGCTATGTCTGCCGCGCGGCGACGTTACTTGTTATGCTTCGAAATGGGTATCTTCTGACCGAAGTCGCATATGGCGGTCAGCCTCCTGGCGTGCTCCATTTGTTTGTCTTCCCTAGGTAGCTCCCACCTTGCTTCTAGTTATGCCGTACTGATGAGGATTAATAAGTACGAAATACGTGTCTACGGTTACTTTGTGCGGGTTGTGCCCATTAATCTCTTTTCCTTGTTTTTTAAGTATATTAGTAGAAATAAAGAAAATATATAGTACAGCGCTGTAGTGGCGATTCTTGGAAAAATAGTGAATAAAGTATATACGAGAATGGTGTGATAAATACCAGTGTCAAGGAAGACAACACAATTGTTTTGCATTTAGTAAATTCATTTCTCGATATCTCCTTGTAGCTCTATACACTTAGTCCAGCGATGCCCCAATCTTTTTAAGCCATCCAAATAAGAGGATTTGCTGAATTCTGTAAAATAGGCCTCTCTTTTGGCAATGACCTCTTAATTCGACGGGAACCGCTTTCCGCCAAGCTGTTTTTTCAAGTTTGGTAAGAGAAATAAGCCACAGAGGGTCAACTCTGGTGAATATGGTAGATGGGGCACTAGGTGTCGAAGTGGTCGAATCGGTCCAATAAGTCAGCATGGTACTATATAACTTTTCCGGCTGATGGAATCGTCATCGCCTTCTTTGATGCATGTTCGCTGGGAAAAAACCAATTTTGCCTACTGACTTTTGGTTTTTGGAGTGTAGTGATGTATCCATGGCTCTTCTGCAGTTACATAATGTCGCAGAAACTCAGTCGTATGGCGCTTAAATATGTGCAAACATTGCTTTGAAGTTATCATGTGATTTCGTTTTTGATCAATCGTCAGAAGACGCGGCACCCATCTCCCCGATAGCTTTCTCACACTCAATTTTTTGTGAAGGATGTTTTACACAGGGTTAATTTAGATGTTTATCATTTTAGCAATCCCACCAATCGTCCGTAGTCACCTCAATGGGACGACCTGGCCGCTTCTGGATGTTCGGCTACGCTTAAATTCATTAAACCAGTATTTAATGGTAGTCATCGAAGGTGCATAATCCTTATAAACATCATCCAACTTCCATTTTGATTTCTGCATCTTATCCAAACAGAGAAAATGAATCACAGACCGGTATTGTTCTTTTTCCATGATTCCAAAAATACATAAACTTGCTCACTTTCAACAGCTCTCAAAACACCATCCAATGAATCCTCTCCGAAATTTTGACAGACGTCGACGAAAGAATAGTATCCACAGTCGATAATGCAGATTTTGACACAAAGCGCCATCTGTTCCCAAACACGGGTACTTCTCATACCATTCTCGTACATAGGTATGTGTATTAAACGTTCGGTAGTTTAATTTATAGAATTTGTTGGGAGTCGTACTAATAAGCAATAAAAGTGCAACGCAAACTAAACAAAATAAATAACCAATTTTCGATACGTCGTGTTGGTATGGGAAGAATGGTGAATTTATAATAATTTGACAATTGTTTATGCAGAACATCTTACATACGACACGACAGTACTTACATGATGGAGTGATGGTATAAGTAGTTCACAACCGTAGCAAGCAAACGTGTATGCTTCAATGATACGATGACGAAATCGTTAGAATTAATAATAGCTTAGCGAGTTAGGAAAAGAACGCATCATATAGGTATGAGGAAAGCAGTTATATTTTACAGAGATATTGGTGTCCGATGGACAGGATTTCTCTTTACACAGAAACGCTTAAACAGAAATGCATCGACTATAATGAGTAATGAGTAGAGTTTGTTAAAAAGGTGGTACCGGCAGTGGCGCACTGCATAAAAGTAGGTACGTAATATACAATATTAGTGAAAAATAATATTGTTACCTTTTCCTGTCGTATTGATGTCCACTGTGGCAATTGGCAACCGCCCTAGTAAGCTGCGTAGATTTGCATCAGCAACGCTTCCATTGTCGATTCATTCAGCCGTCGACGGTGTTGTGAATACGTTGTTGTGTACTTCGAAAATGATCGTTCGACATCCAGTGAAGTAAGATTTGCAAATGTCAGATATTGCTTTTCCTCATTTGGGCACTCTTCAGTTTCAGTTATAGACCAAACCTTTTGTAAATCGGGATTTTTCGTTAAAATTGCACCGAATTTTTCAGCAACATCGACTCCTATAGTGTTCGTCCAGTTTTCTAGAGCGGCTTGTAAATAGTTTATGCAATTTAATGCGTCTCGTGCAGATAAATGAGTAAGTGTTTTCTAATTGCTCAATAGCTTGTGCAATTTCAGAATAGTTCATGGAAATTTCATCTATTTGTTGTTGAACGTCCGAATTGGAAAGAAGTTGCTGACTATCTCGAACTGCTGCAGAATCATTTGAATCAAGTTTCAAGATGACATTTTTCACTTGTGAAAAATATTTCTGTTAGTGAGATACTGCCTGGAGCCATGATCCCCATCGCGTTATTACAGGTTGAGGTGGTGGTGGTAATTTCGGACATAATTGTTTGAATACACGGATGTGTTTGGGAGATTTGACACTTTTTTGGTAGATACTATTAACTTATCTACCATCGGATACTTCTTTCGAATGGTTTCTGCTACGAGGTGACATGCGTGTATGAGGCATGTTATGTGAAGAAGAGTCGGAAAGCATATTTTCAACATCCTACCAACTCTCAGCATTGTTGCGGCTCCGTCAATAACGAATATTGTGACTTGGGTTCCTGTGATACAAAATTCTCTCAACGGATATTTTATTATCTTGACAACGGTTTCTGCATTAGTTTTCTGAATCCTTTTACTGGATAACAACAATGAAGCTGGTGGACCATCACGTTTTAAAGGACGCGCTACGACATGAATGACGCTGTGTTTCTGGGCATCAGTTGTTTCATCCACACATAGGCAGATTTTCTTATTTCTCAACTCGTCTTTTATACATTCCTTTACTGTACCTTGCACACGTGGCAAATTGTATCGTAATTGCATAGATGTTGGCAGCTTCTATGAGAGAACGTACTTAGCCCAAAAAAGACGAAAGTATTTTATTAGAGACTAGATGTTGTGGGATGTTGCACACACTTAACATAAAAATAAAATCATATAAAAATTGCCAGTATGGAGTACTGTTTCTTAAATTCAATACATGACGTTTACTTTTACACTGTTTTCTACATTCAAACCTATCGCGACTTAGCAATCCGCTATTGCATATTGTGCAATAAATATGCGGACTTCTATATTCTAATCCAGGGAAATGCCTGAGATATTTATTCACATTCGAAGGGAACGTTACACCCTTTGGGCGTCCCATCTCCGTGTACTTATTTGGCGTGCAGCGTGCAACGTACTGTCGCTTTGAACTCTCTCGCGGTACTGTCGAGATCGACTACGAGTTGAAAATTACTCCTACCCACGCCGCTACTGCTACGCTACTGCCACCCGGTACCACCTTTTTAACAAACTCTAGTAATGAGTATTTGGAAACAGTGGAGTCGGAATGCTACCGAACGAAGGATCTACAGTTTGTTCGCATTGAATTGGCGGATCGCACTTAAAATCACGTAAGGTTAGCACAACGCTAATGTAATTATTTCACATTACTGGTTAGCTTTACGGCAGTGACGGACAAAATAGGGGAAACGAATAAATTTTCAAAACGACCAGACAGACTCGTGTTTTGTCGACTTTTGAGGAAACCGATAGGTAACATGAACTCCTTCTCATGAGACGAATAAACACTAGTGTATCTAGTCGTTGTGAAATGTTAACTTACAATACTTCCAATTCGGATCGGTACGCCGAATATTTCAGGAATGGTATTACCGAAGTTATAGTCGCTATCAACAACTTCCGGGTAAATATGTTTCGGAATTCCCACAAGAAAGTTGGACACATCTGACCAGTTCATTATAAAGGGGTCAAAGAGTCCTGTAGAACTGGCATTAGATATTTCGCTTACAAATTTTACTCCTCCTGTAAACTTATGTATTAACCAAGTATCTATTGTAGCAAAGCAAAGATTATGCTGATCAGCTGCCTCACGAACTTCTGGAATATTTTGCATGACCCACAATAATCGACTAGTGCACTACGATGCAACTTCATCAATTACAATTATTGTTAACTTATTAAGTCAATTAAAAATTAAATCACTTCTCCTACCTGAATTGTACTTAATTTGAAACGACTACCCATTAGATACCTATCTTTTCTTCCAAAGAAATATAATAGATGAGCCCCAGAATGTATAGTCTAAAAAACCAGATTGGTAAAATAGATTCCAAACATATTTACAAAATTGTAATAACAAACAAAAATTATACAACATTTCTAATACTTAAATCTATAAACAAAATTTAAAAGTCGGTGACTACATAACAGATTTTTCAATTTTTATGTTATGAGTAAAGTTGGCACTCTCGTCGGCCCGGCAGCCAAACAGCCGAATGAGAGAAGCGGATATTAGCGATGACCACCGATCGGTGATGCATGAGTGTGCAGTTAGTTTCATTCAATTAAATATATAACTAAGAATGTCGAACGTGCGGGAGGGTAAGAAACGACCATGTGCTTGGGAAATGAATGAGTTTATCGGCGACTTTCCGGATTTGTCTTTTAGTGGTGTTAAAATCTTTTGTAAAGTTTGCGTGGTCTGTGACATAGGTACCTCTGATGACCCGGGACAAATACGATTGTAAAAGACATGTATATGACGCAATAGAAAACTGTAAAATTCCACACTATCGTTAGCAGAGTCACTGCAAATACTGAACAATGTTTTTAAATAATATGGATTATTTCTTTTATTATTTACGCTGTGTTACTGTATCGGGCACAGTGCTACAACTTTCTGTCATATATATACGTGCTATACCTATATGAATATGTATATCCATCATGCACCTCCGATCGGCGGTTGATGTTGATATTCTCTTCGTTCAGTCGACTCTAGCTTTGTTCGTTTATCAATTAGTGTAATATGGAGTAGCTCGAGTTTCTAAATTGCGCCTTCGTTTGTAAAAAAAACTGGCAATCCGATGTTCGTTTGTATATGTTGGACAGCTTCCAATAGTTTTGAACTGCACAAACTTACACCACCTCAGGAGATGGAGTAAGGGTATGTGTATAGTGAAGCTGTAATAGTCGATAAGAGCGATGCGTTAGCAAAACGGGCCAATCGGTGAGTGGTGTAATTTTCGTAACCATGGCTACAGAAGCGAGCTGTGATATTCGATAAGAGTGGCGATAATAGCAAAGCGATGAGATACATTGTTTGTATGTTGAGTGTTTATGTTGGCACTACGTGACATCTGTGGACAGCGATGGTGAGCAAAGATAAGAGTATTTATAATCGAACTGTCAAATTTTATCTGCTTTCATCACTTCTACTTTAAATGTATATCGAGAATTTAATAAGCGAAGTCTATCTTAGGCCCCCAATACGGGACTAAAAACACCCAAATCAAACAAGAAAGGCACCAATGAAAATATGTTGACATCTGTCAAACTGATGCGCTTACAAACGTCATCTATGATGAATATTTTTCGACGCTAAGGGTATAAAACTAAAAGGGAGAAATAAAGAAAAGAAGCTAAAATTAAAGGAAGATA